>CM049430.1:22298418-23548418 GCA_026929855.1 Poa annua | reverse complement strand
GGAGATCCTGAAGCACCGAAGCCAGGTCGGGAATAAATTAGGACCAGTCGTTTTCTTGTAATTTCTTTTTCGTACATACTTCTAAATTTCTAAAATCAACATGTACATATGTTTCTTTAATTTGATATATATATATATGCAAATGTAGCTAAACTTTACCTCGTCTATCACTAAAAAATATGTCAGTTTATAGAAATTCCAACCATTTCATTGTCAAAATTGACGGGCGAAGCAACACGTTACGTGTTAATGGTAATTTGTAAGTTCACTGAATATTTTGTTTTATATTGCTGACAATATTACGTAAGAGGCTTTGATCGAGTATTATTGTCTTGAATAACACGAGACTAAAATCTTGGGCCATAATGGCCCTCATCTGTACACTGCTACCATTTCAATAAAGTGGCACATAAGTCACACATGCAAATTCATTCTATTTTTAAATTATTTTAAAAAATTCTAATTTCGTATAAATCTATATTCATAATGAACGGGCCGCGCGCCTACATGATCTAGTATACTCTACAATAGTCGCAATTGAGAGATACAGTGTAACATGATTGGTGCTTCTCACAATGCAACAAAAAGCGATGCATTTTCAGGTCTCTTTCATTATTATTTTGGTTGCTCATATGGTAATAAGATTTAAGAGGATACATAGACAACTCTTTTAGCAAGAAAAACGCGAAGAATCCCAAAATAAGAAGAACCCCCGCAAAATAAGAGGAAATAACTTAAGTCCTTAGGACCCCTTATGCTTACTGCAGCACGTTGACGTCGAAGAAAGAGGAATGCACCTATCCAACCCGACTATGTAGAAAACTACATTTTAAAGTTTTGACTTGAGAGCCAACATAGACGTCCTACACATACAAATAAACTCATCGAACTCATCATAGAGTATCGGTCTGGGACATGTCAGTTCCTTGCAGATCACAAATTCACCACCTCCCCTTTCTCGTTCACTCCTTATTTAACCGTATGAGGGGAGAGGACATTTACCTTTTAAATTTTGAATAAAAACTTTTAAATCGTACTCACTCCATTTTTTTAGAAAAGACATGTAATTTTAATAATCAAACAATGTAAACTTTATCAAATTAATGTAGAAAACTATCAACATCTGTTATACAAAATCATTATCATGTGATACATAATGAAGCATAATTTCATATTATATCTACTAAAATGCCCGTGCGTTGCTACGGGCGAATAGAAGGACCCATTATCCACACACAAAATGACTCATCTCACTCTATCACGAACTAATATTTCGTGTTACATGATGATCAAGTTCAGATAAAAAATGATCATGTCAAATTCAGCTCTTTTAGTCCTAATTTGTGAATTAATACTGAATTTGTGGAATCGCCTTTAGTATTCAACTCTTTTTCTCCTAATTCTGATAGTACCGCCATATGTTTTCTTCAATAAGGTTGAATGTTCTTTTTATAAGTATGGTTGTTTTCTCTCATATTTCAGCTCTCTTAGATGTACCATTGTACAAAAATCTTAGTTTTTAACATCTCGATCCCTTGTGGCTGGAACAACGAGGATTAGCAACCTCAGCTGATATACACTCGATTATCTTAACTGGGCCAACATTGGTTCTAAGAAACTGAATGTTTTTACATGGTTTTGAGTTTATAATACAAACTAAGATAAAAGATCGAATAATGACTGTTGCTACCAAATTACTATACATGCTCCAATCTGTACAGAATTTTCACTGTTCTGAAATATCACTGCTAATCTTATGTTTCCTACTAATTAGATTATATATTTACCCAATATCATGGAGTAGAAAAAGCCAAGATGGATATTTGATCCACACCATTCGGCAGTGTCATACACTGCCACACAGTAGGGTGGTGAGAAATCGGTGCATTGTATTTTCTTGTGAAAATAACGCTGAATGCAACCTCTGACCAGTTCTTACCACAGTTGAATGTGCAACTCGAACAATTCTTCTTGTTTTCTACGGGATGAACAACTCTACTTAGATGAACTAACCTGCAAGATGAGCACAGTGCAACATAATGATCTTACCTCCTAGTCTCCAAGTAGAATAATGATTCCATTTCTCTTCAGTGCAACAAAACAAATTGAGAAAATGATTCAAAAACTTGAAGATGACAAATGCTACCTCATTGAGGAGCTTTACCTCACTACCAAATTCTCTAACACGAAGCAAGCCTCGCTCGCCTGGGTGTCGTTACGTAGCCCGGTGCCTGAAGGTGTGAGACAGAAGGCGATGCTCGCTCGCCAGAATGGCGCCCAGATTCCGTAGAGATTTGCGGCACCCAACGACGAGGATACGGTGAAGGAAATATGCCCTAGAGTCAATTAATAAAGTGTATTCTTTATCATATCTCGTTTGTTCATAATATGTTTTTGTGTCATGCTATAACCGTATTAAGCGAAAACATTAATACGGGTGTGATGCGTAAACAACCAGGTCCCTAGTAGCCTCTACTAAGACTAGTTTCATTGCGCGATTGATGATCGAGGTTTCCCGATCATAGGTCATGGCGCCGGTCGACAATGGAGGTCATATTGTTGGAGAACAATGTGATGGACATACCCAGTTTTGGAGAACGTAGTCGTTACGCCTTTGACCGTGAGATCAACTCTTATTGTTATTCCTGGAAGATACTTTGATCGCACCAAACGTCGTATGTTATATAGTATGACAATAACGGTGATACTTTTGGGTATCGGAAAGGAGTAGTTGAGACGAGGGGTCAAGAGCGGGATTTGCCAGTCCGCATAGCAGGATAGATACTCTAGGGCCCACTCGGTGAGATCATGTCTAATGAGTTTGCAAGCATGTGACTAGGTCACGGAGACATGAAATCATAGACGAGTAGAAGATAGTGTTGTCGGTAACGAGGTCAAGCTAGGTATGGAGATATCTATGGAACGACACTCGGACACGCTAAGTATCGCTATGGCAAAAGGTTTAAGGCTTTACGTTCAGTTTTGATAGATGAAAGTCATTTGTTATATAACAGGGATTAATTCATGGGGTCCAGGCCTACGAGTTAGTCGTCGATCATAGAGGAGTCTTGATCATTCCTGTTATTATATCGAACCACTAGGGTAACACACTTAAGGGGTTTCGACAAGACAACCGGAAAGGAAAGAGATCACCGGGAACGTCCCGGGAGGGGTCCGATGGAGACCGGGCAGCGACGAAAGAGTTTTCGGAGCTAGAATAAATTATATATAATATGTTTGATATTAATTAGTGTAATTAATGTGCAAATATGATTTTATATATTTATTTTTGAATTTATTTAGTCTGATTTCACTAAATGGACCTTCTGGTCGAAAGAAAACCCAAGAGGGGGAAAATTCCCTAGGGGAATTCGGTGGGAGCCATGGGGCCGACCCAGGTGGGCCAAAAGGGGCCCACCAGGGGCCGGCGCACCATGTGCAGCCGCACCAGACAATGGGGGATAGTCCCACATTGCCTGGCTGGCAAGGTTGGCTCCCCCGACGAGCCTTTATATAGAGGGGCACCCCTGGCCTTTTAATTCACCAATTAATTCCCCAATTCTCTCTCGATTTCGTGATTCCCTTTGTCGGAGGTGCGCCGAGTTGAGAGGGGGATCTCTTCCACCATAGCCCGCTGCCGCGCTGCTGGTGTTCCGGTCCAAGTCTTTTGCTGCTCGTCCTGGACTGGAGCTTCGGAGGCCGTCGTTTCCACCGTACGTGTGTAACGCCCTGCGAGGTGCTGCGCTAGCGGTACTCGGAGGTCTGCTTCCTCTACACGACCTTGAGTCAGCTTCGTCGGTCTTCATCGACAATGTTTGTGCGGGAACATAATCCCCGCTTTCGGTCTACAAGGGTATGTATTCCGATCTCCGTTCGTACTACTATATCTGCATAGAATAGATCTTGGCATGTTCTAGGGATATCGTTGCTAGGAATTTTTTTGTTTTCTGCACCCCGATCCCCTACAGTGGTATCAGAGCCGATCTATCGTAGATATAGTTGTACGCTGTTAGCACCCGTGTTCTGCACGGGGGCACCGTTCCTGTTATTTGCTACCCTCTAGCGTGCAATTGTGATTCCAGCGGCATCGAGTTGATGAAGCGGCCCGAACCGACTTTACGCGTACGCTTACGCGAGACTGGTTCCACTACTAACATACGGCTTGTACCGTATCTGTGGCTGGCGGGTGTCAGTTTCTGTCTCTTTAGTTGGTCTTCGCATTTTCAATGGAGGGCCCGAAAGGGATGCTTAAAAATGCAATTATTGGATCGTTGTTGTGGTCATAAGGTTCGTAGGTATGAAGCGGTTCTATTTACGAAAGCCCCAAGCCACGTAAAAAAATACAAAAGATAAAGTAGAAGCGTCTAACTTTATTTTGCAGGGGCTATGTGATATGGTCAAGGTAGGTTTGTTAAATTGTTTATAAACTGCGGGCGCCAAGAAGACCATGGCACAATGGACTATATCACATTGCATTACATTTGATGTTTTGTGTGCATCTTATATTGTGTGATTATATATATAGAATATATTAGTTACGCGGCGGTAGTTATATAAGATGATCCCTTCAAAATACCACTAGTGTTACCCCTACAACGCGCACCACCAAGAAAGTTTTACGTTATGAGGCAGGCCGTGATGATCGGGTGTCAAACATATCGTCGTTCGCATAGAGTGGGTGTAAGCCATGTTGCACAAGCGTTAGGATGGAGGTTATGGTGGCGAGCCTAGCATATGCAGATATGGCCTCGGAACAAGGAGACCGAAAGGTCGAGCACGAGTCAAAATTGATGTGGCGGACATTTGTCTACTCTTGAAGTTGTGCCACCGGCTCTGATGATGAGGGGTGGTGCAATGGATGGGGGTCGTGTAATCGCTTAAACGACCAGGAGGGATGTTTGTTTGAGTGGGAGTTATGTTAGTTATTTTCTAAAAATACTATAACTCAAAATTATTATGAACAAAGTCTTATGTTGTTGCAAATTCCATTGTAGATGTCTCACCCCTCCTTTAACCTAAACATGTCCATTGAGAAAGAGAAGCTTAAGACCGATGGGTGTAACTTCGTGTCCTGGTTCCACGACCTGAAGTCCATTCTTGAAACCCACAAGGTGGCCTACATCCTTGATGCCCCCTTAGGTGATCTTCCAAACACCGCCTCGGATATCGAAAGAAATGTCCATGAGGTTAAGGCGGAGATTTCTTCTTATGTCCAGAGTGGCATGCTATTTGCCATGGAGGCTGACTTGCAAAACCACTTCGTGAACAAGGGTGCTTATGATATAATCAATGAACTCATGGTTGTTTTTGCACGACAAGTCAAGGCTGAGAGGTTCGAAGCATCCGTGCTTTTCTTCTCAGCCCAGATGGAAGAGCACGTCAATATTAGTGAGCACTTAGCCAAGTTGTTTGGCTACGTTCAGCTCCTGAATGATCTGGTAAGTGTGATCCCAGAAGAGCTGGTTATTGATAGGGTGCTGATTTCTCTGCCCCCTAGCTATAATAACGTCATCATGGACTACGGCATGAAAGGGACGTCAAAACCCCTGTCGGAAATCTTAAAGATGCTCAAAGTGGCCGAATTAGAAATCAAGCTGGAGAAGATGGTGGTGACCATCGGATCACCTGATCGCAACTGCCCCAAGTACCCGGAGGATAGGAAGTCTAGCAAGACGGTCGACAAAGAGCAAGGTATATTTGATATACATGTTATTAATATGTACCTTACATGCGCCCGGAGAAACACGTGGGTATTTGATACTGGTTCTGTTGCTCATACATGTAACTCTCAGAAGGAGTTACGGAATAGACGACGACTGGCTAAGGATGAGGCGACGATGCGCGTCGGCAACAGATCGGGGGTCGACGTGGTGGCTGTCGGCACGCTCCCTCTACATCTACCATCGAGATTAGTTTTGGTTTTAAATAAGTGTTATTTTGTACCATCCTTGAGTGTAAATATTATAAGTGGGTCTTGCCTGTTACAAGACGGTTATTCATTTAAATCAGTATCAAGCAGTTGTGCTATTTACATGAATGATATGTTTTATGTTGATGCTCCCGAGAATAATGGATTATTCTTGTTGAATCCCGATCGTAGTACTCACATCCATAACATAGAAGCCAAACGGATTAAGTGTAGTGATGATACCGCCATGTATATGTGGCATTGCCGTCTTGGTCATATTGGTGTAAAGCGCATGAAGAAACTCCACTTCGATGGACTTCTGGACTCGTTGGATTTCGGATCCCTTGATACATGTGAACCATGCCTTATGGGTAAAATGACCAAGACACCGTTCAAAGGTTTCGTTGAACGGGCGTCGGATTTATTGAGGATCATACCTACAGATGTGTGTGGACCAATGAGCGTTTCAAAACGCAATGGTTATCGTTACTTCGTCACCTTCACTGATGACTTGAGTAGATACGGTTATATCTACTTGATGAAACACAAGTCTGAAACTTTTGAAAAGTTCAAAGAATTTCAAAGTGAAGTTGAGAATCAGCTTAACAAGAAAATCAAGCACCTCCGATCCGATCGTGGTGGCGAGTATTTGAGTTTTGAGTTTGGCACACATCTGAAGAGTTGTGACATTGTACCCCAACTTACGCCAGCCGGAACACCGCAGCGTAACGGCGTGTCCGAGCGACGTAATCGTACTCTACTGGATAGTGTTTGATTTATGATGTCTCTTACCGATTTGCCCGTATCCTTCTGGGGTTATGCGTTAGAAACAACCGTATTCATTTTAAATAGGGCTCCGTCCAAATCCGTTGAAACGACACCATATGAATTATGGTATGGCCAGAAGCCTAAGTTATCGTTTATGAAGGTTTGGGGTTGTGAGGCGTATGTTAAGAAACTACAGCCCGACAAACTCGAACCAAAGTCGGAGAAAGTCGTCTTTGTAGGATACCCGCGGGAAACCGTTGGATACACCTTCTACAACCAAGCTGAGGGCAAAACTTTTGTCGCGAAGACTGGTACCTTTCTAGAGAAGGAGTTTCTCACAAAAGGAGTAAGTGGGAGGAAGGTAGACCTCGATGATTCGTTGATCCTGAACTCGAGATTCCGAGTGGCGCAACGGAAGCAATTCCGGAAACGTCCTCCGTGGATGGAGTGGGAGAAAATGTCGAGGAAAGTATTCTACCTCCTAGGTCTAGTAGATCTCGGATCGCACCAGAATGGTATGGAAACATGGTTTGCACCGTCATGTTAGTTGAACAAGACGAACCTACGAACTACAAGGAGGCAATGGCGAGTCTAGAGTCCGAGAAATGGCTTGAAGCCATGAAATCCGAAATGGGATCCATGTATGATAACAAAGTGTGGACTTTGATGGATATTCCCGAAGGGCGCAAGGCCTTCGAGAATAAATGGATCTTTAAGAAGAAGACTGATGCTGACGGTAATGTGACCGTCTATAAAGCTCGTCTTGTCACAAAAGGTTTCCGACAAGTTCATGGGATTGACTACGATGAAACTTTTTCACCGGTAGCGATGCTTAAGTCTATTAGGATTTTGTTAGCAGTTGCTGCCTATTACGATTATGAAATCTGGCAGATGGACGTCAAAACAGCCTTCCTAAATGGAAACATTGAGGAAGAGTTGTACATGGTACAACCGGAAGGTTTTGTCGATCAAGGAAATGCTAACAAGTGAACGGGAATCCGCCACCTAGAGGGGGAGGGGGGGGGGGTGAATAGGTGCTACTACAAATTTAAGGTCTTTTCAAATTTAGGCTCAACACAAAGGTAAATTCTCTAGATATGCAACACGGTGAATTTACCTAAATGACAAGTTAAGAAGGAACAAGGTAAACAAGACAAGCGAGTAAGGGAGTAAGGATAAGGGGAACCAAGTGAAGCACGCGGAGAAGAAGATGTAATCCCGAGTTCCACCCAAGGGTGTACGTCTCGTTGGAGAGGTGTGCGCTACCACAACAGGTTAGCCGCAACGCCACAAAGGCTCACCTTCTTCTCCGATGAACTCAACCACAAAGGTTGCGAGTTCACCTTCCACTATTGATCCCCTTTTAGGGTGGAGATCGAATCCCTTACAAACGCTTGAGGCACACACCCACAACTTAATTGGGGGCTCTCAAGATGACCAAAAAAGGTCAAGACCACAACAGGTCAAGCTTACACCAAGTACCAACAATGGTTAGATCTAGGTTTTCCTAGAGGAAACCCTAGACTCGAAATCCCCAAGTGAATGGGGGAAGATTACAAATCGCTTCGGTGAAGTAGTAGATCGGGGCCTTCTCCTTCACTCCTCCAAAGATCAACGAGTTTGGGTGGAGGAGTTGGGAGATCTTGAAGATTTGAGCTTCAGCACATTTATGATGAGAGAGAGTGTAAGAGCTAAAATGGCTGGAGGTAGGTGGAGGGGTATTTATATCCCCTCCAAGAAATAGCCGTTTTTCACTGCGCACGCCGGAACTTTCGGTCACTTAACCTGGAAGTTTTGGTCACCCCGGAAAGTTCCGGCCAAAGTTCCGGAGGAACTTCCGGCCTGGCCAGGGCGCAGACAGTTCCAGACTTAGAGAAAAATCAGCATGTTCAGCACCGGAACTTCCGGTTGTCTGGCCGGAACTTCCGGTCGCCCGGAAAGTTCCGGCCAAAGTTCCGGTTTTGCCCGTGCGCGAGCAATTCCTGACTTAGCAGATTTCTCTGCTAGTCAGTCCCGGAACTTCCGGTGAGTAGGCCGGAACTTTCGGTCGTCCGGAATGTTCCCGTCAAATCTCCGGACAAAGTTCCGGTTTTGCCCGTGTGCAGGCAAGTTTTGACTTAGAAAATTTCCTCGTTTGTCTAGACCGGAACTTCCGGTGGCTGGCCGGAACTTCCGGTCGCCCGGAAAGATCCGGCCAAACCTCCGGCCAAAGTTCCGCCTTTGCCAGAGCTTAAATCCTTAAGGACTTAGCCGTTTTCTGGCCAGATAGAAATGTCCGGTGAAGGCCCGGAAGTTCCGCCCCGTAGGCCGGAACTTCCGGTCGCAGCACCGGAACTTCCGGCCTGACAGAACAGGAAAAACTGCCAGCCAATTCTCTCTTTTAATCCTGTTGATCTTCATCCTTTTTGTTCTTCAAGATTTTGTAGTATCTGAAATACTTAGGCACACCGTTAAACATCCTTTTCGTGTTGTCATTACTATCGAAAACTCAGGAGACAGAAAATGCTCTTTCAAACTCCCTCTTTTTGGTTAGAGATGACAACACAAACGGGACATAGGATTTGCAAAAAATAGACGGGCTCCCCCTAAATATGTGCACTATTAAATCTTGTGTTTGAATACAAGTGCACATCTATTTAGGATCACAGCTCCCCCTATCTTTTACAATCCTAGCAAGTTCATCATACGAAGAATAGATAGCATAACTTGCTGAAATAAAAAATAAGGTAAACTGATTACATCACAATGTTCCACACGTCTTACCACATGCTGAAAGATAGAGTTCCAAATAACACGACTAAAAAGTTCAAGAAGCACAAGTTAAGACCGAAAGAGAAATAAAGGCTTGTGCTTCCACCTTTGCAAATCCCCGAGAAGTCCTAATAGATAAAGTTCCCCCCCTTTGGCATCTTGCAACACCAAAAAGGGAGAAGATCGATGCTAACGCCCCAAGAGTCGGTCGGAGGTGTGGTCCAAGCCATCCACGTCTTCGTCCATGGCATCTTCATCATCTGTGAGATCTTCTGGCACATCAATGTCCCATCCAATCCCTCTTGCGTTCCAATGCTTGTATTCAACGAGAGGAGGAGGAGCAGACGGTGGGTTGGGCATCTTCAGGTGAGCCATCATGGCGGACTGCTTGGTGAGGATGGCATGATTCTGCTCATATATGGCATAGTCCTCCCTGTGCAGACAAGAGCCCATGAGCATGATCTTCTCAAGAGCCCTCACAAACCACAAACGCTTCTTCTTGGCTGCCTTCTTGACTGTGGGGTCGGAGGGAGCACGGTTTCACCCAGTGGTGGCTTCCTCATCATCATATGTACCCATGGGGCGAGTTGGGGCAGCCACGTGGGATCTCTTCATATGCAGACGAACAGGCTTGTGTAGGGTGCACTCAAGGGCAGCGTCCACATCTAGCTGCTCCTCAGGGGTGAAAGGAAACCGGTCCTTGATGAGCATCATGATGTAGGGTGCATACGGGGGTACCTTCCTATGGAAGATAGCATAGTGCATCTCGCGGAAAATGAAGTCCATGACATCAAAGGAGAATGAGTTGGGCTCGGACACGGAGTCTGAGAGGTAGGCTTGGCTCGCTGGGGCCATCAGATGAACAAGTCCTCGACGAATAGCATCATTGTTCCCTCCCCTTGGAGCAATGGAGTGGCGGAACATCCGAAGGACAATGTCATAGACGGGCTTCAAACCATGGGTGCCACCAATGGTGCCATTTGTCTCATAGCACTCGACCATGTCGTTCTTGTCATAGCGGTCATCATCATTGTGCAATCTCATACCAGCAGGCTCATCCAACCCATTGAAAGGGTAACCAAGAAGCACAGCCAAGTCTTTGAAGGAAGCCTGAAGTCTGAATTTCCCAGACATCCATGTCATCCCAAAGGAATGTTGGGGGAGTCATCAAATACAACAGTGGAGAAGAACTAATGGATCAAAGGAATGTTGTAGTTGCACTGACGGGTCATAAGGGACCGAAGACCAAGAGCATCCACAATAGATACATCACCTCCATAATAACTGCGCTTCTTCTCAAGATACTCAAAGTCAATAGACTGCATGGGGCACACACGCTTCTTCTCTGAGAAACCGCAGTAGAGCTCATCATGAAGGACCTTCATGTCCAAGCTGTGAAAGATACGGTGCTCCAAAAGGATTGGCATAATCAAACGTGCACCTCTAGGTATAGAATTCTGCGGCTGTCATGCGCAAAACTGAGACAGCTGGCCCCTTGCTTTTCTTGCTGGAAGGAGCTGCAGATGACTGAACCCAAGCAGGCTCGGGCTGATGTTCTTCCTCAGACATGATCTCCTCTTCTTCTTCGGGTGCGGGTCCACGACTTTCACTCCTCTTGACAACTTGCTTCTTAGCCCGACCACGGCGACTCACTGCCTGACTCCCTGCACCTGCATGAACACAACATAGAGATAGAGGGAAGCACGAGGATAAGCACTCATGTCCAAGGGAACAAGATCCAGCAGTAGATTGAATTAGTCCTGAAAGTTCTGATTTTAGTCCGGAAGTTCCAGTTTTAGTCTGAAAGTTCCGGTTAGGTGGGGCCGGAAGTTCCGGTCCACTAGACCGGAAGTTCCGATCCACATGACCGGAAGTTCCGATCCTCCTAACCGGAAGTTCCGGTGCCCCGGAAACTTCCGGCAGTTCTTCCGGGCAAAGTTCCGGTTTCTCCAGGGGGTGGAGAATTCTGGACTTAGCCGCAGGAGGAACTGCGGGAATTTTCTTGGCACCGGAAGTTCCGGATTTCAGACAGAAAACTGAAAATTCCATGTAACTTCAAGAAATTTGAACAAAAATTCAAATCACTGCTAGGAGATTGTAGGGCAAGCCTAAGAGAGGGTTTCTACCAAAGGAGTCAACATAATATGTTCTAAATCCACTAGGTTAAACGAAATGAGATTCGTCATAGATTTGAAAATAGAAGACATTACCGATTTCCATGGCGAAAACCGAACGGAGAAAACGGATCCCCTTGTCGAGGAGATGCAGATCCGGCTTTGAACCGAAGGAATCCGAGGTCGGAAGGCCTCAGAGTGATTTGGTGGAGTTCTTGGGCTCGGTAGAGGAGAGAGATTGGATCTGGGCGGCGCGGAGGTGGAAAAACCGTTCGAAACGAAACAATTCACCCCGCGCGGCCCTATTTATAGACCCGAGCCACTTAAGCCGGAAGTTCCGGTCATCACACCGGAAGTTCTGGTGCACCGGAAACTTCTGGTCTTTCTTCCGGGTAAATTTCCGGTTTCTCCAGGGAGTGGAGAAATCTGGACTTAGCCACATAATGAAGTGCTGGAGTTTCCTGAGCACCGGAAGTTCCGGTCTGAGACTTAGAATTTCCGGACTTAAGGAAAACCAAACCAAATTTTCTGGAAAGTGAAACAAAAATGGACATGAGTGTAGCAAGGTTAACGGGGGGAAAGGCTTAGGTGAGAAGTCCAAACTGATCATGGTACTTTACACTCAAATTGCAAAATGAAGGGGTTACGGTGCAGAAAACAATAATTTTCTAGCGATCGAAACCCTAACTAGCCAGGATCTATCTATCTAGTACATGCGATAACGGTGGCGGAACGGGTTACATTACCTCCATGTAGACCGATAGCGGGGATTACGCTCCCGCACAAGCGTTGACGATGAAGTCGTACGTAGCCGACCTCGAGGTCGCGGAGAACTTGCCGCGATGTCGGAGTCGATGACGCCGGGGTGTCGACGATGATCTGCGTCGACGGGCGTCGGGCGGAAGAAGGCAGAGCGCCAGCACCAGGGCTGGTGCACCGGCAGCAGAGGGGGGGAGGCGCGGCGGCTGCAGGGGGCGAGACGACGTCGCCCAAGCTCCTCAATAGAGTAGCCTCCGAGAACTCGCAAACATACGGAGCCTAGCGACAACTCCCGGTCATTCAGATCCAGCTGAAATCGCAGGAGTAGATCTTATCTGGAATCCCGCAGAGCAACGGCGCTCTGCGGTATGGCTTAGGTGGAGAGAGACCCCCTTCCTCAGCTCGGCGCGGCTCCAACTTGGGAACCACGAGATCGAGAGAGAAATTGGGAATTAATTGAATTTCCTATGTATTAAATCAATTAATATGCCTTGCTATATAAAGGGGGAAGGGGGTGTGCCAACCCCCTTGGCTCCCCCATGTGGGACTAAAGGTTGGGGGGGGGGGGGGGGGGGGTGGTGCGCACCCACCATGGGCCAGCCGAACCCCCTTGGGGCCCACCCCCCCTTGTGGGGTGCGGCTCCCCCTCTTGGGCCCTCTTAGGGCCCATGTAGGTGGGAGCCCCCTTTTTCCTTTATTAAATTAATATAAAAATCCCATTAATTCATAATTAATATATTTATATATAATTCAATATCCCATGACTCCGAAACTATTTCAGAACCACCCGAACAACCTCCCCGGAACTCCTTCCGGACCACCGGAACTCTTTCCGGATCATTTCTCTCTCTCCAATAAAAACCTATAAAATTCCAGAACCTATCTCCTAGCGTCGCTAAGACCTTAAGTTTGTTACGCTACGGTTCGGGAACACTCCAGACATGGTCGAGACACTCCGCTCACCAATGATCGTCAGGGATACCTGGAAATATATGACGACCCTTGTGCATTCCACGAATATCGTCGTTGAACCATAAGTATGATATTCATTCCCTTTGTCTCTGCGATACTACCTTGTCCGAGATATGATCGTAGACACACCGATGCCTTTGCTGTATCTCGTTACCGACGAAGGTTATTAACTCGTCTGCGATATTACATCTCCATGACCTAGTCATAAGCTGCAGCTATATAGATGCAATATCACCGAGTGGGCCCAGAGTATCTTTCCATTACAAGAATGAACAAATCCCGCTCTTGATCCTTACGTCTCGATGCTCTTTCGGAATACCCAAGATGGACACCGTTATTGTCATGCTATATAAGACACAACGTTTGATGCTCTCAAAGCACTCCTACGAAGCAACAATAAGTACGGTCTCACGGTCTAAGGAATAAGCTATCATACTCTTATCTATTGCAAATGACAAACATCGTAATACGATCTTATTGCAATACTTTGCGTATGTCCACCACCTTATTCAACTAACAAGATGACCCCATTGTCAACCGACGTCATTGTCCTTGATCGGGAATCTCGATCAACTGTTGCCCAATGGACTAGCTCATATAGAGGCTTGCTAGGGACCTGGTTGTCTATGTATCACACGTGTATTAACAATTCCGATTAATACAGTTATAGCATAATACACAAACCTATTATAAACTTATGAGATAATGCAATAAATACTACTTATTTATTTGCCTCTAGGGCATATCTCCTTCAGTCTCCCACTTGCACTAGAGTACAAATAAACTAGCTGCATTTTACTTTATCAGAATCCCTTATCAAATAAGAATCATTTGATAATGCTTGCTCGTGGAAAAGTGTTACTGCACAATCCATGATTGTACATGCTTTTGCGATTCACTGGCATCAACTTGTTTGATATCACCATGTTGTCTAACAACATATATGCAAATACCGTAACTAAGTGAGACTTCTGCTTCCCAGCGCTTACTCTGATTATACTAACCAGATAACTGCCCTGAAAAACACACTCAGCCATGCAGAGCCCCTTGTAACAATTACAAACTCGCGATATCTACACACTTTCACACCAATATAGAAAACTTGACATTCAAATGGCAATCCCTTAACTAACGCACTTCTACTTCCAGTAAATTCCAAATTTACTTTCATAACTGCTCTTATTCCAAGAGCATCGGTTATATTTCATCGAGCAGATAATATGGTTTCTGTATGATGTCTAATATTACATAATAGACCCACATGTCATACAACCATTACTTTAATGCATCATTACTCTTAATGATCAATTGGATTTCAAAGGACCATCCTTTTGATTCTATTCTGACTCCTCAGATATAATCCAACACAACTCGACTAACTATTTAAAATTCCCGTTCTATTTCAAAATAGACACTAACTTTTAAATAGTTTTACAACTTCATCCTATTCTATTGGTACAGTTTCACAATGTGTTAACTACACAAGATGAATTCGACTCCCACTCAAATTATGTCTCCACATATTTGATAACACGAGCTCCCACTCAAAAACATGTTATCCACATATTTGAGTTCCCAAGCTCCCACTCAAAAATATGTTCTTCACATATTTCTCCTGAGTGAACTAACTATGACTCCCACTTAAATCGACATCTTGGTTAAACCAAAATCATTGATCTACTATCAATTCGAATTTAATACAAACTACAATATTACATTAATACAAATCCCTCAGACTTCAAGCATGTCTACATAAATGTAGTCAACAAATTTGATCTTGTCCAAGACACATTTCTCGACAAGACATGCTACCGCGTCTTTCTTATAGTCACATTTCTCATATAACACCTTATATGACGATTAAACAATCTTATTACTCTAATAAGAATTGCAGCAACAATTACTCTCTTAATCCTTTCAAATGCAACTTTGGATTTCCAGGCTCAAAAAGCCTTTGTTCGTATTCCGATATTTTCTCAACTTTCTTTGTATTCATAAAGTGCACCTTGATCTGTCAACAAGATCTGAACTACTTAATACAGTGCTGTGACCTGACAGCAATATTAAATATAACAACACTTTATTTAGAAGTTTCTTTCATGAAAATATTATGATCTTTATGAAGAGGATTGCAAGCAGAAAACAATTTTCTAGTCTCCCTCACTCTTAATCACTAAACTTTCATTAGCAGACATATACTCTTTGGAACATCTTCCAACATAAGTCTGACACTTTATTCCAAACTTCTAATCCATAAACCATAATTCGAAAAGTCATCTTTTCTCGGAATTACATAGACAACAAACTGAACTTTGTTTCTATTTGCTTTTGGAATACACTCTCATCCAATGCGAGCAATCTACAAAGAACCACTCATGTATATTCCGAATTATCGCATAATCATATACACGTCGACATTACTGTCGATCCTATGAATTCTTGTTGAGAAAAATATCTATTTTCTAAAGTGGACATCGACTATAATGTTTCGAACATATTAGGAGATTCTAAGACTGATTCTGATAGACCACACTTTATTTAAAATAGAGCATGATTATAATTCCCCACATATCACTATATATGACATTATAATTTTGCGAAACTAATTTCCACAAGTCTTTTGTGTTGAAACCATAATTCAAAAATATTGTCCTTTGATTGAATCTTGTGAATACAATATTCACTAATCTTTCTTCTGAAAAACCTCATTTGATCTATTATCAAATTAATTTCAGACTCCATAATTTATCGGGCAAATACTCCTATTTACCAAAATCATAGAAGAATTCGGATCAAGCAAAAACACCATTGATTAATCATTAAAAATGACTCTCAATCAATTTCCTCTAGTATTGCAACTTCAATACTGCATTTCAAACTTAATCAATTTTGGCACTCGAAATACTTAAATGGACCAAAAATTATCCATTACTTCTTTCACTGCCTTTATGACTAAATTCGATGGTGTTTGTTCTTTGGACACATAATTTTATCATTCCCGCTATAAATGTATATCATACGCATAATGTAATTGAGATGTGATGTAAATTACTCATAATATGAAACAACTGCTTTGCTTCATAACACAAAACAACCGATGTGTTCTATATGAATAATTATGACTTGCAACATTCAAGACACCAAACTAGATCACACTCTCACTATTACAAAATGTCTTATAAAAAACTATTGATGATAATTAATATGATATCTCGAGGGCGTGAGCACTACTGGCCATTAACTTTCCATCACTTGTGCACTGTCACGTCACCCTTCGCCACATACTTGTGATAATCAGGGACTGTTTCACAAACAGAACAATTATCAAACACTTTTCATCAAGTATGAGAAGAATACATTTATATCTTCGTATATCAAATATACCCATAGCGTCGAAGAACTCTTCTTCGATGAATCAACTTTTAGAGATTTGAACTTGTTCACGAACGTGAAGAAGCTCACCGTGTCTCTATAGCATATTCACGCACATGCTATTCACAGCTAGGAGGTAAAGCACAATCTCTTATTGTACTGGAGTTCACTATCTAGAAATCATAGATATTCGTAAGCCTGAAGTAGATGTCACACAACTTCTTCAACTGAGTCTCCAGACAGGTATGCTCCCCATGTGAATGGTCCGGAACTTTCTAAGCTGTCTGAACTTCTCAAGACTCAATTCATTTTTGAAGTGACCTTTGATCGCATCAATCACAACATGTGGCTCCAGGTGTTGAATACAACTTTCAACTCTGGTGCTAGGCATACGTTCATGACGACCTTCACTTCCATGAAAATATCATGATGCTTACGAAACTCATCATCTTTCTCCTTGCTATCAGAATCATCTGGTCTAATTCCTAACTAATGTTCTAGCACATATAGGATGTTTGTTGTGTTTGGAGAATGTTTCTAAAACCAATGCACCAGCTGATGAAGTTGGACCCGTCGGCTTCTAAGGTAGAATCCGAGCTCTTGAGGAAGCAACCGAAGTGTAGTTCCGTAGTCTCCAGATGTGATCGCAAAAGAGGTAAGATAAGTTTATAATATATAGGTGAGTTTTAGTTCTATAATCTCATTATCAAAAACACACCACACCAAGATTATTATCCCTAGAAATAATAATGGTGATTACACGACCCTCATCCACCACACTACCCCCGATCATCACGGCCGGCAGCACAGCTTCAAAGGTGGACATAACATGTCGATCACAACAACTCTGTGACTCGTGCTCGATCTTTCGATCTTCCCGTGTTCCGAGGCCATACCTCTGAGTATGCTAGGCTCGCCAATCAAACCTCGAAGACCTGCGCGTGCAACATGGCTTACACCCACTGTATGCGAACGACGAGATGTGTGACACCCGATCATCACGGCCTGCCTCATAACGTAGAACTTTCTTGGTGGTGCGCAACGAGGGAGAACACAATTTTGGTATTTGTTAGGGATCATCCTATTTATGATGCTACCGTTGTATATCTAGCATATAAGCAATCAATAGGATGCACACACAACAGCACACAATAATGATGCAATGAAGTGCGATGTGACATGGTCGATGCGCCTGGACCTTCATGGCGCCATGTGCCCGGCCCCCGGCGCCCCGGCATGGCTCTGAGTCTGCAGAGCCCTCCATTGCCTCCGACCGTACGAGTAATATCAAAACTTACCGTAACCATGTCACATGAAATAACGCCTCTGCAAAACAAAGTTAGACGCCTCTAGCTTTATTTAGTTTTGCAAGTTTTACGTGGCATATAGGCTTATTCGTAGGAGAACCGCTTCCCTACCTACGAACTTTGTACCACAACGTCGATCGTATAATTGCATGTTTAAGCATCCCTTTCGGGCCCTCCATTGAAAATGCTTTGCCGACTAGAGAGAGAGAAACAGACACCCGCCAGCCACAGATACGGTGCAAGCCGTATGTCAGTAGTGGAACCAGTCTCGCGTAAGCGTACGCGTAAAGTCGGTCCGGGCCGCTTCATCAACTCAATACCGAAGGCATCGGAAGTGCACGCTAGAGGGTAGCAAATATAAGAAAGACGCCCTCATTCAACATGAGTTCTAACCGTACCAGCAGTACTACGCATAGATCGGCTCTGATACCACTGAAGGGGTTACGGTGCAGAAAACAATAATTTTCTAGCGATCGAAACCCTAACTAGCCAGGATCTATCTATCTAGTACATGCGATAACGGTGGCGGAACGGGTTACATTACCTCCATGTAGACCGATAGCGGGGATTACGCTCCCGCACAAGCGTTGACGATGAAGTCGTACGTAGCCGACCTCGAGGTCGCGGAGAACTTGCCGCGATGTCGGAGTCGATGACGCCGGGGTGTCGACGATGATCTGCGTCGACGGGCGTCGGGCGGAAGAAGGCAGAGCGCCAGCACCAGGGCTGGTGCGCCGGCAGCAGAGGGGGGGAGGCGCGGCGGCTGCAGGGGGCGAGACGACGTCGCCCAAGCTCCTCAATAGAGTAGCCTCCGAGCACTCGCAAACATACGGAGCCTAGCGACAACTCCCGGTCATTCAGATCCAGCTGAAATCGCAGGAGTAGATCTTATCTGGAATCCCGCAGAGCAACGGAGCTCTGCGGTATGGCATAGGTGGAGAGAGACCCCCTTCCTCAGCTCGGCGCGGCTCCAACTTGGGAACCACGAGATCGAGAGAGAAATTGGGAATTAATTGAATTTCCTATGTATTAAATCAATTAATATGCCTTGCTATATAAAGGGGGAAGGGGGTGTGCCAACCCCCTTGGCTCCCCCATGTGGGACTAAAGGTTGGGGGGGGGGGGGTGGTGCGCACCCACCATGGGCCAGCCGAACCCCCTTGGGGCCCACCCCCCCTTGTGGGGTGCGGCTCCCCCTCTTGGGCCCTCTTAGGGCCCATGTAGGTGGGAGCCCCCTTTTTTCTTTATTAAATTAATATAAAAATCCCATTAATTCATAATTAATATATTTATATATAATTCAATATCCCATGACTCCGAAACTATTTCAGAACCACCCGAACAACTTTCGGACATTCTCGGAACCCTTCCATAGCTCCCCGGAACTCCTTCCGGACCACCGAAACTCTTTCCGGATCATTTCTCTCTCTCCAATAAAAACCTATAAAATTCCAGAACCTATCTCCTAGCGTCGCTAAGACCTTAAGTTTGTTACGCTACGGTTCGGGAACACTCCAGACATGGTCGAGACACTCCGCTCACCAATGATCGTCAGGGATACCTGGAAATATATGACGACCCTTGTGCATTCCACGAATATCGTCGTTGAACCATAAGTATGATATTCATTCCCTTTGTCTCTGCGATACTACCTTGTCCGAGATATGATCGTAGACACACCGATGCCTTTGCTGTATCTCGTTACCGACGAAGGTTATTAACTCGTCTGCGATATTACATCTCCATGACCTAGTCATAAGCTGCAGCTATATAGATGCAATATCACCGAGTGGGCCCAGAGTATCTTTCCATTACAAGAATGAACAAATCCCGCTCTTGATCCTTACGTCTCGATGCTCTTTCGGAATACCCAAGATGGACACCGTTATTGTCATGCTATATAAGACACAACGTTTGATGCTCTCAAAGCACTCCTACGAAGCAACAATAAGTACGGTCTCACGGTCTAAGGAATAAGCTATCATACTCTTATCTATTGCAAATGACAAACATCGTAATACGATCTTATTGCAATACTTTGCGTATGTCCACCACCTTATTCAACTAACAAGATGACCCCATTGTCAACGGACGTCATTGTCCTTGATCGGGAATCTCGATCAACTGTTGCCCAATGGACTAGCTCATATAGAGGCTTGCTAGGGACCTGGTTGTCTATGTATCACACGTGTATTAACAATTCCGATTAATACAGTTATAGCATAATACACAAACCTATTATAAACTTATGAGATAATGCAATAAATACTACTTATTTATTTGCCTCTAGGGCATATCTCCTTCACAAAATGCAATAAGCTCAGGATAAGACCAACTTGAGTGTGTTTTCCATAAAACCAAGAAGATGCAAATGAAACTCAAGAGTAAGTCATTTAAACCAAATCATCCTAGAAAATAGGAAGAGGTCGGTGGCCGAAGCCACCATGTTGGAGTGTTGGGCATGTCACCGCGAAGATATATCTTGGGTACAAACCACTACTCGTCGTTTTAGCTCAAAATAGACATGCGAATGAATATAGAGATAAAAGAACACTTGCTATCGGCATAATGGGGGGAGGGATGGTCCAATGTATTAGGAACGCACTCCCCCTATGTCCATGCCTACATCTTGACAAGATAGAATGCGATTACGTACTAGGGGAGTGTGCAAGCGATGAAGCTAAGGACCTCGAATCAATGATATTGAGCTCATTCCTCAAAAAGCAAAACCTTCCTTCCTGAAGGGGCTTCATGAAGATATCCGTCAATTGATCCCTTGTGCCCACATATGATAAATCAATGTCTCCTCGGGTCACATGATCTCTTATTAAATGGTGGCGGATCTCAATATGCTTGGTTCTTGAATGTTGCACTGGGTTGTAAGCAATCTTGATGGCACTTTCATTGGCACATAGAAGAGGCACTTTGTCGCAATTGACTCTGTATTCCTTTGAAGTTTGCCTCATCCACAACAATTGAGTACAACAACTTGCGGAGGCAACATACTCGGCTTCGGCGGTGGAGAGAGATATACAATTTTGCTTCTTAGAAGACCAACTTACCAAGGACCTCCCAATAAATTGACAAGCACTGGAGGTTGACTTCCTGTTATCTTGATCTCCCGCCCAATAGCAATCCGTGTACCCACATAATGAGAAATGTGCATCCTTGGGGTACCACAATCCAAAGGTTGGGGTATAAGCCAAATATCTAAAGATTCTCTTGACCGCCATATCATGGCTTTCTTTAGGAGCCCCTTGATATCTTGCACACACTCTTACGGCTTCCACTATATCCGGTCTAGATGCACAGAGGTAAAGAAGCGATCCAATCATGGAGCGATATACCTTTTGATCCACATCCTTACCCTTGGGGTTAAGCTCAAGGTGGCATTTGGTTTGCATTGGGGTAGAGGCACCCTTGAGCTCAAGCAACCTATACTTCTTAAGCATGTCTTGAATGTACTTTGGTTGGTTAATGAACGTTCCTTCCTTCAATTGTTTGATCTCAAATCCTAGGAATAACTTCATCTCACCCATCATAGACATCTCAAACCTGTCAGTCATAAGCTTAGAGAATTGAATGATTTGTTAGTAGACCCAAATATAATGTCATCCACATATAATTGACAAATGAAAAACTCTCCTTTTACTTTCTTGGTAAAAAGGGTGGGGTCGATTTCCCCAACTTGAAACCCACGGTCTACAAGTAGTTCTCTAAGGTGCTCGTACCACGCACGTGGGGCTTGTTTAAGGCCATAGAGTGCCTTATCCAACTTGTAGACATGGTTCGGATACTTGAGGTCCTCAAACCCCGGTGGTTGCTTAACATAAACAAGTTCATTTAGTGGACCATTAAGAAAAGCGGATTTAACATCCATTTGTTGCAACTTAAAGTTATGGTGAGAGGCATAGGCAAGAAGAATACGAATTGACTCAAGTCGAGCCACGGGCGCGTAGGTTTCTCCGAAGTCAATGCCTTCAATTTGGCAGTAACCTTGATGTCGGGTTATGACTCCCAAGAATCGGGGGTAGTCACTTCCCGAAGTGTAGTTCGTGAAGGGGATTGAACGCGGAGGTCTAGACCCTCGAGTGGCTCGACGTTGCTCGCCGGACTCGAAGAAGACACGCACACGACAGAGGAAGACACCGGCCCTTACCCAAGTTCACGGCCCTCGGGAGGAGGTAAGACCGCTACTCCTGCTTGTCTGTATTAGATGATGGGTTACAGTACAATGGAGCTTGCCGGAGGCCCCCTTGAGGCAGTTCTTGCCTGGGGAGGGAAGCGCTCTTCTTCTTCCTCCTCAGGTCCGAGGCTATCCTACCAAGTGTTGCTAGGGTTTACAAGGGTTGTAGCACGCCAAGAGTCGACCTCTGCTACGAGGGATGTCTTCCTCCTTTTATAGGCGCCTCTGGCGCTCTCCTTCGTCTTGGCCTTCAAGGTGGCTCCCACATGGCAGAGGCAGGGTGGAGTTGGAGTCCACCGCGGCGTGTTCGTCCATGGACGCGGTCCATTGTTGATAAAGGTGGGCGCGGTGGCCGACAGGCGGCCGACCGCGCTGTACTGCCCGCAGAGAGGGCAGTCTCTGAGGTGGAGCCCATGATGACGTTCTCCTTTGGAGGGTTGCGCCGTCCACCCGCTTTATCGTCAGAGTAGGTCCTGACAGCGGCGCAGCAGGCAGAGCCGCTTTATTGACCCCTTTATAACCAAAACGGCAACGGGGGTGCTTGCGTCACCACGTGGGCGTGGCAGAGGCCATGTGCGTCTTGACGTACTTCCTTGGCCGCAACGTTTCCCTTCAGGCGCGGGGAGGCCTGAGGGGAGAGTCCTGCGGGACTACCTCGAGGCGAGCTGGCGCCTCGGGAGGGTCCCCTGAGGCGAGGATCCCTTGAGGCCCTCGTTTCCTCTTTAGGCCCTCGAGGGGAATTGCCTCTCGAGGGTCCCGCCAGGCGGTGATGCCTACTCCTTAGTCGTTTCGTCTGTCTGGCCAGCGTGCGAGGCCTGGAGGGAATGGGCTCTCCATACCCCAGTTCCACTGGGCCGACAGTAGCCCCCGGGCCCATGATGGGCACGATTGAGCCGATGGGCTCAGGCGAAGCATCGTGGGCCCTTAGTGCCCAGCCGGCCCGAGCCGCGCGGCACTTGGACGAATAATGGTCTCGCACGATCCGGGGCGCGAGTCGTGGGGGGTCCCACCACGTCCCGGTAACTGTTCCTCGAGGTGACATAATGCCCGAGCGAGGCAGCAGGGAGCCGTTACCGTTTCCAAATCTTCTCGCAGAAATTTCCGCTCTACACAGCTCTCCGCCTCCGCTCTCTCCTGCGAATCTCCGATCTCCAACTCCTCCAATCTTCCGCTTCCGCGATCATGAGCCCTCTGAAGAGCAAGGGCAAGACCGCCGTGGGGTCTTCCTCCCAGGCAGAGGCCCCTGAAACTGTTGTGGGCACGGCGCTGCTGGGCGTGCGCGTCAACGAGAAGGCGCTCGCCAAGGTCCGGTGCCTGGTGGCGGACCGGACGAACGAGCACGGCGCCACTGCCCTGAAGCCCACGGCGCACGGGAAGCGCCCACGCAGGTTCTTCCCGGTCTTCCAGCATTGCCTGGCTGCGGGACTGGTGCCGCCCTTCTCGCCGTTCCTGGAGGCGGTGCTGGCGTTCTACCAGGTGCAGCTGCTGCACCTGCACCCCAACTTCGTCCTCATCCTCGCCGTTTTCGCCTACCTCTGCGAGGCGTACCTGGGCCTGGAGCCCACGGTGGGGCTGTTCCGGTGCTTCTACGCGCTCCGGAACACGGCGAAGAACGAGCGCTCTGGGTGAGTCTCGTTCCGCATCGTCGACGGCATGGGGAGCGTCTACATCCCCATGTCTTGGAGCGAGGGCAAGGCCATCACTTCGATGACGAAGAAGGTGGACGACTTCCGCCAGAAGTGGTTTTTTGTTGGGGTGGAGCGTCCCCGCGCCTTCCTCGAGGTCCCCGACGAGCCCCCGGTGAAGAACTCCCACTGGGGCAAGGCCACCTTTGACGGCGCCAGGAACGTGAGCTTGATGGGGCGCCTGAGCTTCCTACGCGAGGAGGGCCTCACGGGGCAGATGATCGTTGCGGCCTGCCTGACGCGCCGCATTGCGCCCCAACAGGCACGTTCGGTCCCCATGTGGATGTACTCGGGGCCGAAGGACAAGATGCGCCTTCACGTCGAGGACAATGACAAGGACGCCGTCGAGAACGTCCTCTCCGCGCTCTTCGTCAATCCCTCGGTGCTTCCCGTGGATGAGCTCCCCGCGGCGCTCCGGACCCTTCACCAATACAATCTGATAGAGCGCATGGACCTCCTGGAGGGGATGCCTCCGTTCACCCCGACAGGCCAAGCGGACCTTGAGGCGCCGATGCCGGTCACGCGGGAAGCGGAGGGGGCCGATTCTCCCTCGGCTTCAGGAGCTGGCCCAGGTGAGGAGGAGGCTGCTGCTGGGGAGGTTTCTTCTTCAAGGGCTGGGCCATTTACTGACGAGATTTTCGATATCTCGCCAGGCGATGAAGACGCGTGGTGGCGCCCTCGCGCCTCGTGGAGGAAGAGGCTGAGGAAGAGGAGGCCTCAGCCGCGGAGGCCTCTCCGGGAAGGCGCGGGCCTCGCACCATAGCCGCCGTGGACCACTCGGGGCGAGGCCGTCTGACGTCCCCTCCAAGAGGAAAGCGGAGGCGCCACCCGCGAGGCCTGCTTCCAAGCCCTTCCCCTCATGGCGCTCGCCAGGCCTGGCGTGGGTTGATGCTGGCGCCCCCCTTTCAGGGTTAGTGCTCATAATCTTGGATCATTCGTCTTTTAGCTTTCTCTTTCGCTTTACTTTTTCCAGAAGTCTTTTCTTGGTATCTTGCCAATGACCTTGTACCTGCGAAGCGTCACCGGTTTCGCAAGGCATCTGAGGAGAAGAGCGCCACGGCAGGGGCCACGGCTTATGAGGCCGCGAGGCCTGCGGAGGCGGCCTCCACGAGCCCCCTTGAGGGGGCGCCTCAAGCGGAGGCGGCAGTGCCCCAGGCGGGGGTAGCAGGGCCTCAGGTGGAGGAGGGCATGGCACGCCCAGAGGCACCTGCACCGCCCCCCGAGCCTCTGGTGGTGGAAGGCTCGGAGGAGACAACTTCCGCGCCGCCTCGCGCTCGTACTCCTCCTCGCGCGGCTACGCCTCCGCCCGAGGCAACTCCACCGCGCGAACCAACGCCGCCGCGCGCGTTGACGCCTCCACGCGCGCCTACCCCGCCACCTGTGGCCACTGCTCCCGTGCAGCCTGCAAGGGAAGCACGCGAGGCAGCAGCAGACACATGCAGACCTGCTGGGGGAGATGCTTCCTTGCCTCCTCGTCAAGCTGTGACCGAGGAACGCCCCGCAACTGCAGGGCCAGAAGAGGATGCCGGCGCGGGCGCAAGCAAGGCCCAGGCTAGCCCCCGAGCTTTCCCCGAGGCCGGGACCGCGTGAATCGACGCCGGCGCCGGGCCCTCCTCGAGCAAGGAGCTGGTCCTCCGCGGCTGGGACTGGAGCGCGGGGCGCCGCGAGGTCGCCTTCGGCCTCGTGAGGGAATCCTTGGAGGGCTTGGTGGCGCACCTCGCCCTCGGGGACATATGGCTTGCTCGGCAGCAGGAGGAGCTGGCGAGGTCGTGGACATCCTTCCACGCAGCGGTCGAGGCGCGCCGGCTGGAGGATGCGGCGCTGTAGGCCGGGCGTGAGGAGGCCACCCGCTTTGCCAAGGAGATCCGCGAGGGGGCCATCCGTGACGCCGCAGAGCTCCTCGAGCCCCTCCAAGCGGAACGTGACGCTGCAGCGGAGCTCCTGCGCCAGGCCAAGGCGGAGCGCTCGTCTTCTTCCTCCTCAGGTCCGAGGCTATCCTACCAAGTGTTGTTAGGGTTTACAAGGGTTGTAGCACGCCAAGAGTCGACCTCTGCTACGAGGGATGTCTTCCTCCTTTTATAGGCGCCTCTGGCGCTCTCCTTCGTCTTGGCCTTCTTTAACATCCCAATACTTTGGAATGTTTAAAAATCAGTAAAAAATTAAAACTTTTGTTTTTGATTAAAATAAAACTTTAAATGCTTAAGGAAACCAACTATAAAAGACTTCAACCAATTTGAAAAAGTCTATTATTTCAAAATTTTCATTGTGTCATTATTTTCAAAAGTTATTTCCAATTAAACATTAAATTATCCATTGTATTTCAAAAACCTTAATATGTAATTTGACAAATGTTTTATAAAGCACAAACCATTTTATTTCAAGTAAATAGTTTACTTATAAGTAATTGATTTCAACCACTTAGCCTTAGCTATAAATAAATTAAAATAATAATTACAAGTGTTATTTTAAACTATTAAAAACATTCTCTATTTGCCAAAAGATTATTATTCATTTACCTGAGTTCAAAACATAATTTGGATATTACAAGTCTATAGTTTAGAACTTAAAACCTCATACATTTTATAATTACTTAACAACCCAAATAAACATTTCATTAGCTTAAATGATTTTCATTTATTTTCAAAACATAAAATGACTTTCATGAAAATATATTTTCTATATAAGAAATGAAGTAAAACTAAAATATTTTCCAAAGTTGTTATGAAATTTCAATTGAGTTATCATAATATAAAATATAATGGTGCACAAAATATTTTGAATTAAAAATGAATACATTATATTTCCCTTTTCATTTCAAATAAATGTGTGATGTTATTTAATATTGTACTAAAGCCAAAAAATATTTAATATTGGAGAGTTTAAATAACTTAATTTTAAACTTATATAAGTGTTGTATTTTTATTAATTTTATTAAGCCAAAAACAAAATTATTTATGCCATGTTTTCAAATTTGACATTAAGTGGCAAAATTGTAATTAATCAATAATTCAAAATTTTGATTTTTGAAAAGTGTTCAAAACATGCCCACAACTGGTTTAACACAAAGATATTATTTCTACAAATTTTTAGAAATTTATTTGACTTGATTTGGAGTCTTAAATCAAAAGGTATGAAAGAAATAAAAAAAAAATTAGAAAAAGAAAACGTAAAAAATGCTGACGTCATGATGACGTCAACGTCGTCTTCAAGCTCCACCACGCACGCACGTGAAAACTGCTCACCGTGCCTCCTTCCCGAATTGATTCCCGTTGATTTAGAGTAACAAATGACACACCGTTTCTTTCTAATTAAAGCACTTGATCTCCTCTTTCATTCCCCCATAAAAGCCCTCTCTTAAACACACTAAATTGCTCTAATTTCGTCCGCCATTAAACATGAGCGTTTTTGGTCGAATTTAATATCCGATTGATTGCGGGCAAATTACTGCACCAAATCAAGCACCGTTGGATTCTATATAAAGCCCTCGGCCTCCTCCTCCATCCCCCCCCCCCCCCCCCCAAAAGCCCTCTCCAATACGCCACAAGGCCGACGAATTTCTTCGCCGGAGTTTCGCTCGACCGCCACCGTATTTCTTTGATTCCGGCAAGCAGAGTGAGTCCCCGCCGCGGATTCTTGGTCCTTCCTCTTTCCCACGTCCGTGCGCTCCTTTAAACACCCTCCTTGCTTCATTTCCACAGCCAAATCGTGGAGGCCGAGCTCGACCTGAAGGTCATCGTCGCCGTCGCCACTCCGTTCGTCTCTCCACGTAGCTCCAGGAATCGCCGCTCAACTCCGACACCGTCTTCCGCTCCGCCGTGTCCAGCTGCGCGTCGCCGTCGTCTCCCTCACGTCCGGGAGCTTCCGAAACGTCGTCGCCGTCCACACCCGTCGCCGGCGACCACAGCACGCCGACCGTCCGCGTCCGCCTGCGATCGCCCGGCCGATCCACCGCCCCCGTCATCTTCTCTCGCCGGTGAGCTGCTGTTGTGCTTCCTTCTATCTTGTTACGTACATATCACTTGATGAAAGGTAGCAGCCCTTAGAAAAACGTCATAGGTCACCTATTCAATATTTTCGTTTTTCTGACTAGACATAACTTCCAAAATTCATATTAAATCAACCGTAACTCCGTTTTTGATGTTTTTGTAGTCTATGGAATCGTATGAACGTGTAGAATACAGTGGTATAATAAAAACTTGTATTTTAATCGTGCACTAACTTCTTATTAAAGAAACGTGTAAAACATTGTTTTAGGTATTGATTTAATTCTATAAGTTCAAAATTTATATATTAAATATCCTTGGAAAGCCCCTGACATTTAGAATACTTTGGTTATGTTGATTTACAATTTTTTAGTAGTATAAATTTATTTAAATTACAAATGAGCAATTTGAGTAAATTTGGTATATCTTTAATTGTATAAATCCAATTTATAAAGAGTTGATAATAATTGTTGATCACTTCGATAGTATTTTCTCTAAGTAGTTATACACTTCATGGCTAAGACATTTGAGTACTTATTCAAGATAATTTATAAAAAAAATATTTTATCCAACTTCTAACCTTAGTCCTTAGTCATTCTGACAAACACATTTCCATGCATTAACTTAAAAGATTTTTCATGGCATGACATGCATTTCTAGTCCTTAGAAATAAATTGCATATCATACATGACATGTTTTCCTTAGAAGTTTAAGAAACTTGTTTGTATGTGTTGTGTTGTTTTGTTTATGATTGTTGTATTGTTGTTTGTTTATATTGTTTAGACTGAACGGAGAGTTCCGAGTATCGTTGAAAAGAGTTTGTGAACAACGACAACATTCAAAGGCAAGTGGCACACCCCCATAAAAGTCCTATTATTTTTCTATGCATGAGTAGATTATTTTCTATAAGCATGTGTACGATAGTATTGCTATGCAAGCCATGTTTAGACTTCCTTATTCCTGTGTCTAGGTTCCTATGAAAATACTTAGTAGAATTGTGATGCTATGCAAAACTATTTTTGATGAAATGTTAAATTCTACTAAGTTATAATCAAACACCTGGGTGGAATTGGTTGCTTGGCTGTATGAGTTGAGTGTTGTCCCCAGATGATTTACCTGTGGGATATTCACTTGTGGATGGCCACCCAGGAACAAAGGGATCTGAAGAACTCCGAGTGAAGATTGCTTCCCGTGCAACCATTGCCAATATGGGCTCTGGCTTGATCAACTAAGCTGCATGGACTCGCCCCGGCCTGACAGGTGGAGGTAGTGGTTTGTAGGTGGAGCGTGTCAGGCCAGAGTGGGAGAGAAAATGCTTCTGAAAGATCTCGTCTCATTCTTCTCCTTTCCTTATCACAAATGGTGTGTAAAGGGTAAATTGGGTTGAATGGGTACAATGGTGAATGTGCACAACCTCTGCAGAGTGTAAAACTAAGTACTTAGCCGTGTCCCCGAAAACGGACAATTGAGCAGCTGAACGAGGACGTCAACGGAAGATTCCACCATTTCAATTTTTAAATTAAAAACTTGATGGGTGAACAAGGGTAGAATGAGACTATGGCTTTCATACCATATTTGTCGCAACGAGGTAAAGTTGTTTCAAAAAGTTAGGGAAAAACTTGCTTTCTGCAAAATAGCCTTGAGCTCCACCAGCCAAATAAGCATATGGGCTATTAGAGTTATTCCAATAAGTGTCCACCATAGTGTCACTTGCCAGACTCCATTTTTAATGGAATCTGACCCATGTTGTTGCAATATTTTTCTTATTGCAGATTTGATCAGATGACGAGTGAGGTTTCGTTTAAAGGTTTCGAGTCTACAACCAACATGTTTTCGCCTGTGGCAACATGCAGTTGATGGAGACTCACTGCCATTGTATTTCCGCTGTTTACTCTTTCGAAGCTAGCTTTATGCTATGCAACCTGTATTGAATATTTTGTAAGTCTAGATCATCGATGTAATAAAATTGATACTTTGTTGTGATATTACATCGTAAACTGTGTGTGCAAACGAATCGATCCAGGGATTTGCACTATACACATGTATCTGCCATATTTTAAGTGCAGGTACACTACAGATGGTATCAGAGCGCTGTGTTGCCTGTAGGTTCGAAAACCTAGGTTTGGATAGAAATAGGATTTGACCATAGGATTGAAAATCTATTTTATTCACTTTTCTAAAAACAAAACTTTTCATTTTATCTTTCTCATACTCTCATCTACTATCAACCTTCTGAAAATACCTTATCTTTTTCTAGATGACCATGTTCTTGTAGTCTAAGTCTGATTCTACTGCTTCATATAGAAAAGTTTCAATTCAACATGAAGTTCTACAAGCATGGAAGACCACTGAAGAAACAGGATTCGGCCAACACTTCTAAGATATCCAAGAAAGTTGAACAAGAACTTGAAGCGCTCACGAAGGAGGTAGATTTGACCACCACCTAAATAGAATGACGATATCGTGTTAGTGTATTGATCATATCAACTTGGCTATATGACAATACTAGATTGTTTGTTTGTTGTGAACCTTATTGCTTGATGTTTGTTAGATGTTGATTGATTATGTTATAGATTGGTTGCCTTGTTTTGTTTTATTGAACTAGGATTCCTCCATAGTACAAATAATTCAACTCATTGCTTTCTAAACCAAACAGATGTCTCACCCAATACCAACACCAATTTTTTGCATACAACTATGCAACTACTATTAGAGAACCAGAGTCAGCTGTGGAAGTTGATCAATGACCAACTGCCTAAGATTGATCAAAACCATAGTGATTTTGAAGAGAACCTCATGACCAAACTAAAGGCATGCAAAACTTGTGGAGAGATAGGACATACGTCCAAAGAATGTTCTGATGAGTGGCCCCATGGTCATACCATACGTCCAGTTAAAGGATGCCTCACAAGTCAGGTTACTTGCTTCCTGTGTGAAGGAACAAACCATGTCCCAATTCAGTGTCAACTTTATCCCATGGTGCAACAAGCTAACCAGCAAACCAAGGAATGAATGCAACGGTCTCTCATGAAGACCCTGGAGGAACAAGGAAAAAAGGTTAAATCCAAGAAAGATCTTAGCCACATAAGTTGCTACAAGTGCAAAGAAAAGGGACACTATGTCAGTGGCTGCCCTGAAAGGAAGAAGGATAAATCTCTCCAAGGACCGAGTGGAAAACGTGAGTGCTAAAAATTTCTGTATCCACCACATGCCATTGTATTTTGAATATTTGTACGCTCTACATAAGAGAAATAAACAAGATTAAACAAAGTTCCTAGACTGACCACAATTTTTTTTAAGGGTGGTAGCCACCAAGATAATTCTAACCCAACTGCCTTAAACCCAGAGATCCCAAACCATCTTTCTTTCGAGCCTCCCCAATCAGAAAATTCATCCCGTGCTAGTTTCTAGTTTCCATGTCAGAAATTTCGTTTCTCAAAACGTCCCGAGTTATCAGAATCATTCAAGCATTTTCTTTGTCTTCCTAGCTTCTCTGAATCTCGGGGACGAGATTCCTTTTAAGGGTGGTAGTCTGTAACATCCCAATACTTTGGAATGTTTAAAAATCACTAAAAATTTAAAACTTTTGTTTTTGATTAAAATAAAACTTTAAATGCTTAAGGAAACCAACTATAAAAGACTTCAACCTATTTGAAAAAGTCTATTATTTCAAAATTTCCATTGTGTCATTATTTTCAAAAGTTATTTCCAATTAAACATTAAATTATCCATTGTATTTCAAAAACCTTAATATGTAATTTGACAAATGTTTTATAAAGTACAAACCATTTTATTTCAAGTAAATAGTTTACTTATAAGTAATTGATTTCAACCACTTAGCCTTAGCTATAAATAAATTAAAATAATAATTACAAGTGTTATTTTAAACTATTACAAACATTCTCTATTTGCCAAAATATTATTATTCATTTACCTGAGTTCAAAACATAATTTGGATATTACAAGTCTATAGTTTAGAACTTAAAACCTCATACATTTTATAATTACTTAACAACCCAAATAAACATTTCATTAGCTTAAATGATTTTCATTTATTTTCAAAACATAAAATGACTTTCATGAAAATATATTTTCTATATAAGAAATGAAGTAAAACTAAAATATTTTCTAAAGTTGTTATGAAATTTCAATTGAGTTATCATAATATAAAATATAATGGTGCACAAAATATTTTGAATTAAAAATGAATACATTATATTTCCCTTTTCATTTCAAATAAATGTGTGATGTTATTTAATATTGTACTAAAGCCAAAAATTATTTAATATTGGAAAATGCGTTTAAATAACTTACTTTTAAACTTATATAAGTGTTGTATTTTTATTAATTTTATTTAGCCAAAAACGAAATTATTTAAGCCATGTTTTCAAATTTTACATTAAGTGGCAAAATTGTAATTAATCAATAATTCAAAATTTTGATTTTTGAAAAGTGTTCAAAACATGCCCACAACTGGTTTAACACAAAGATATTATATTTACAAATTTTTAGAAATTTATTTGACTTGATTTGGAGTCTTAAATCAAAAGTTTCAAAGAAATAAGAAAAATTAGAAAAAGAAAAAGTAAAAAATGCTGACGTCATGATGACGTCAACGTCGTCTTCAAGCTCCAGCACGCACGCGAAAACTGCTCACCGTGCCTTCTTCCCGAATTGATTCCCGTTGATTTAGAGCACCAAATGACGCACCGTTTCTTTCTAATTAAAGCACTTGATCTCCTCTTTCATTCCCCCATAAAATCCCTCTCTTAAACGCACTAAATTGCTCTAATTTCGTCCGCCATTAAACATGAGTGTTTTTGGTCAAATTTAATATCCGATTGATTGCGGGAAAATTACTGCACCAAATCAAGCACCGTTGGATTCTATAAGCATGTGTAGGATAGTATTGCTATGCAAGCCATGTTTAGACTTCCTTATTCCTCTGTCTAGGTTCCTATGAAAATACTTAGTAGAATTGTGATGCTATGCAAAACTATTTTTGATGAAATGTTAAATTCTACTAAGTTATAATCAAACACCTGGGTGGAATTGGTTGCTTGGCTGTATGAGTTGAGTGTTGTCCCCAGGGGATTTACCTGTGGGATATTCACTTGTGGATGGCCACTCAGGAACAAAGGGATCTGAAGAACTCCGAGTGAAGATTGCTTCCGTGCAACCATTGCCAATATGGGCTCTGGCTTGATCAACTAAGCTGCGTGGACTCGCCCCGGCCTGACAGGTGGAGGTAGTGGTTTGTAGGTGGAGTGCGTCAAGCCAGAGTGGGAGGGAAAATGCTTCTGAAAGATCTCGTCTCATTCTTCTCCTTTCCTTATCACAAATGGTGTGTAAAGGGTAAATTGGGTTGAATGGGTACAATGGTGAATGTGCACAACCTCTGCAGAGTGTAAAACTAAGTACTTAGCCGTGTCCCCGGAAACAGACAATTGAGCAGCTGAATGAGGACGTCAACGGAGGATTCCACCATTCCAATTTTTAAATTAAAAACTTGATGGGTGAACAAGGGTAGAATGAGACTATGGCTTTCATACCATATTTGTCGCAACGAGGTAAAGTTGTTGCAAAACGTTAGGGAAAAACTTGCTTTCTGCAAAATAGCCTTGAGCTCCACCAGCCAAATAAGCATATGGGCTATTAGAGTTATTCCAATAAGTGTCCACCATAGTGTCACTTGCCAGACTCCATTTTAATGGAATCTGACCCACGTTGTTGCAATATTTTCCTTATTGCAGATTTGATCAGATGACGAGTGAGGTTTCGTTTAAAGGTTTCGAGTCTACAACCAACATGTTTTCGCCTGTGGCAACATGAAGTTGATGGAGACTCACTGCCATTGTATTTCCGCTGTTTACTCTTTCGAAGCTAGCTTTATGCTATGCAACCTGTATTGAATATTTTGTAAGTCTGGATCATCGATGTAATAAAATTGATACTTTGTTGTGATATTACATCGTAAACTGTGTGTGCAAACGAATCGATCCAGTGATTTGCACTATACACATGTATCTGCCATATTTTAAGTGCAGGTACACTACACCTTCAAGGTGGCTCCCACATGGCAGAGGCAGGGTGGAGTTGGAGTCCACCGCGGCGTGTTCGTCCATGGACGCAGTCCATTGTTGATAAAGGTGGGTGCGGTGGCTGACAGGCGGCCGACCGCGCTGTACTGCCCACAGAGAGGGCAGTCTCTGAGGTGGAGCCCACGATGACGTTCTCCTTTGGAGGGTTGCGCTGTCCACCCGCTTTATTGTCAGAGTAGAAGGTCCTGGCAGCGGCGCAGCAGGCAGAGCCGCTTTATTGACCCCTTTATCACCAAAACGGCAACGGGGGTGCTTGCGTCACCACGTGGGCGTGGCAGAGGCCATGTGCGTCTTGCCGTACTTCCTTGGCCGCAACGTTTCCCTTCAGGCGCGGGGATGCCTGAGGGGAGAGTCCTGCGGGACTGCCTCGAGGCGAGTTGGCGCCTCGGGAGGGTCCCCTGAGGCGAGGGATCCCTTGAGGCCCTCGTTTCCTCTTTAGGCCCTCGAGGGGAATTTCCTCTCGAGGGTCCCGCCAGGCGGTGATGCCTGGTCCTTAGTCGTTTCGTCTGTCTGGCCAGCGTGCGAGGCCTGGAGGGAATGGGCTCTCCATACCCCAGATCCCACTGGGCCGACACTTGAGCCACCAATCTTGCCTTGTTCCTCACCACCATGCCATGTTTATCTTGCTTGTTCTTGAATATCCACTTGGTGCCGATAACATTGCGGCAATCTTTGGGTCTTTCCACCAACTTCTAAACCTTGTTGCGCTCGAAGTTATTGAGTTCTTCATGCATAGCCTCAAGCCAATCTTTATCTTCAAGAGCTTCAAAGAGTTTCTTGGGTTCAACCATGGAGATGTGAGCTTGATGTTCACTAAAGCTTGCAAGTTTTCTTCGGGTAGAGACCTTGCTTCTCACATCACCAAGCACCTTGTCAAGTGATAGAGCTCTTAATTCTTGTGAGGTGCCCACCCTATTCAAGCGGCGGATCTAAATTTCCCTCCTTGGTGTGGGAGTGATTGCTTGATCATCTTGATCATTCATGTCTCCGTCTTGACTGAATTGATTGCCTTGATCAAAGAAAGGTGTGAACGATGAAGGAGGAGGTTGATCTTGGCCTTGGGGAGAACTGCCCCTCGGAATGTCCTTGTCGCCGGAAGTTCCGGCCTGGGTGGCCGGAAGTTCTTGTGGGGGCACCGGAAGTTCCGGACCAGAGACTGGAAGTTCCGGACAAGAGACCGGAAGTTCCGGACCAAAGACCGGAAGTTCCGGCGCTCCGGAAACTTCAGGGGCAGTTGGAGTTTCTTGAACTTCTTCTCGTTGAGGCGTGTTGGGCACGGCGTTGTTGTCGGGGGTTTCTTGTGAGGTAGTAGACACTGCTTGCGCAGAGCTTGAGCCTTGTTGTGCAACCTCATAGTAGAGTTCGACGGGGCGGTGGACGCCTAACCCCATCCTTCGGATAGCCTCTTGAGGTTGATCATCACCTACATCGGAAACACCACATTGCTCAAGGGAGCCGTCATTCTCCTCGAACACCACACTACAAGATTCTATGATAATGCGAGAGGCCTTGTCATAGACTCTATAAGTATGGGATTCGGAACCGTAGCCCACAAACGTCCCTTCAAGAGACTTAGAATCAAACTTGCATAAACGGACACCTTTGATGAGGTAGAAACACTTACACCCAAAAACTCGGAAGTAAGAGATATTGGGCTTGTTCCCAGTAAGCACTTCATAAGGTTTCTTCATGAGTCCTTTGCAAAAGAAGAGCCGGTTGGATGAATGGCAAGCGGTGTTGACGGCTTCGGCCCAAAAGTTGTTGGGGGGGGGGGGGGGGGGACTTGAACTCGGCCATCATCGATCTTGCCATCTCAATAAGTGTGCGGTTCTTCCTTTCGGCTACACCATTTTGTTGAGGAGTATAAGAAGCGGAATATTGATGACGAATCCCTTCTTCACTAAGGAACTCGTTCAAGGTGTAGTTCTTGAACTCGGAACCATTGTCACTTCTTATCACCAAGGTAGGGTGTGGGGACCCCGGACTAACTGTCCGAAATACCCGATTATGCTTAACACAACGATCCCGTGATCAGTCTGTCGTTGCACATAATCCGAATTGAATACCAAAGTTTACATCCCTTACAATACCGAATTTAAAGTCTTACATAAAATGGTCATCTAGACCAAGTCTTACATAGGTGCCTTCAAGGGCCAAACCAAAACAATCAACATAAGCAGCGGAAATTAAACGTAGTAGCCACCAACAACTAACGCAGACCCGACAGGCAGTCGACTTTGAGAAGATCCTCAGTCGGCATAGATGTCGCCATACTCCTCCTGGGTGTAGTACTCCTCCATGTCTGGCTACGACAATAGCCAGAAGCAAACTAGTATGAGTACATTTGAATGTACTCGCAAACTACTCCAACATGAGTGCTCTAGTTCCATTTTTAATTTCTCACTTTTATTCATTTAAAACATCTCTGTATCTTTGTTGAAGAAGATAAGAAGAATATGACTACTAGATATCTCAATTTTATTAGTGTTATTCCAAAACTCCTCCTTTTCCAACCATAAACCATTATGATAATATCTTTCCAACTACCCCATACCGATCCGCTGGTATAGGTGTATGGAACACTCTCCATCTCCTTTTTCTTTTCAAACTCAACTCTTTTCCAAAAAACTTGCACATGGTCTAAGTAGGGTCTTCAACTGTCCATATCCGAGGACTCGGCTATTCGAATAGTTTAATTACCCTCTGCAGAGGTAGCACGCTTTTCCCACACTCATCCGATAACTCACCGTGTCAGCCACGCTTCGCCATACCCGTGGTATGCGAAGTTGAGTCACCGACCCTAGTCTTTCCTTTGCTCATGCTAGTATAGGATCCTGCCCCTATGAACCATTCCATCTACACCTAGTCTAGTTTCCCGTCGGAAACCCTAAGTGTGAGGACTCATAGGTTTTATCTGGCGGTGTATACGGACATCCTTCTATCCTCCTCCTTATCTACTCATAGATTTTTGAGCGAGGACCCAGGTCAGGGTTAGGTCACCAAACCACTCCCTCATGCATAACAGAGTCATCTCTGTTGATGCAGTGTCCCATACTAATAAGAGCAAACTATCTGACTAAGCCCTTTCCCATATGTGGGTAAATGTGGTCGCACAGAGTATCGGTTGCTTGACTGAGTACTATGACACAATGTGCTTTTCTAAAACCACCTTTCTCCATTTTCTTATCTCAACACACCATCTTGGTGCTATATATATCCACACAAGTTTTCAAAGGAGTTTTGAATAAACAACATTGTTTTTCCATCCTATAGTTTGAATATATACTTCTACATATAGTGGCAAAATAATCTCAATGTACTTTTAAAAAGGGTTTTTGTAAACCTTTGCTCTTAAAATGATTTGTAAATCTAGATGCATAAGTGGGGTGCAAGCTCAGAGAGTAGCTTGCCTTGCTCGGCAAAGTGATCTTGGTCTTGGTCTTCAGGTTCAGCAAATCCCTCCTCCTCGATATATCCGGCAACGTTCTCTTCTAATACACAAGCAATCCAATACAACAATCACTAGCCTATTCAATCAATCATCATAGCAATACACTCTTAGAGGTTCTAATTTACCATTTCACACACCAAACAATATCATGTGGTTTCAATTTAAGTGAATTAAACATTATTCCATTGTATTTTAATTAGGGCAGAAACTTGTTGCACATGTTTAATTGCATAGTTTGAGTTCTGTTTGTCACAAAAATACAAACTAAAATTCTACAGAAAGCTAATGATGTGTAGAAGATGACACAATTGGGTTTGGGTCATTTGGAGTTACCAAACTCCCTACACATTGTTTTGAATTCAGAAGCCAATTAATAAGGTTTTGGCTATTACTTAAATTATATTCATCTAAAAATTAAATCCTTTTAGGATTGACTAACCATGGTTAAGGGTGATCTAATAAAATTAGTTTCAACTAATTTGGGTTATCAGAGTATCAGAAACAAACAAGTTTAGAATTTAAACATGCTACTGTAGTTTGAGTATGGTATTTTTATTATACATCCAAATGGGGTGAAACTAGTTTAGTTGGATAGATAATTTCATAAGCTTTCCAGAACAGTTGGATTTGCTAAATTTGGAGTTGTAAATCTAAAGTTATGGAATTTCTAAAGTTAGGTTAATACTGGTTTTTTTAAATAAAGTTTAAATTCGAATTTTAAATCCAGAACGGATAATGTTGAAGAATCTGACAGAGGGGACCCACTGGTCAGTGACAGAACGAGCGCGCGCGCTGTTCATTTAAACCTGACGTGTGGGACCCGCATGTCAGGGTTTTATTAATTAAAACGAACCGGTAAGTTACCGCACGATCTAGATCTAACGGCTGAGATCGAGCGCGTCGGCGACGACCACAATCGGGCGGCGCCGCGGCTCCGGCGACGGCGAGGTGGACGGAGCGCTCACCTAGGGGCTCGGGAGGCGACGGCGAGGGCGCAGGAGGGGTGCGGCGGCTCGGGGAAGCTCGGGGGCGAGGTGGCTCGGGCTGGGGAGGCTTCTGGCGACGGCGGCGTCCTCCTCCTTTTTCCCGCGGCTCCGCTGCAACTCCGGCGAGCGATTGACGGTGCACCTGAGCACGGATCAAGGGGAAAAAGGGTGCGGGTGAGAGAGGTGTGCAAGGGGAAGAGAAGGGAGGCCGAGGGGAGCGAAGGGGAAGGGTGCCGTGGCCTGGCCGCGGTCGTCGTCTACCTCGGGCACGGCGGGCTCGAGGAGACCACGGGCGGCCGGAGCTTCGCGGCAGCTGCTCCGCCCTCCTGGCGGTGCTCGAGAGGAAGAAGAAGTGAGGGGAAGGGGTGGTGGTGCGGTGTGGAGGAAGGCAGGGCACGGGGCGGCTTTTATAGCGGCCGGGCGGCGCACGGTGGTCGCGGTGCAGGGGCGATCGTGGCCGGGCTAGGCCGCCGTAGGCCGGTGGAGGGGCATGGCTGGGTTGCTGGGCTCCCAGGGGACCGAGCGGGCAAGGCGGGGCGGCGTGGCGCGCTCGGGCCCGCTCGGGCGCATGGCCCTGCCGTGGGCGTGCTCGGGCGGCGCACGGCGTGCACGTTCTGGCGCGGCCGCGGCGTGCACGGGCTGGTGCTGGGGTGCTGTGTGGGCGTGCGAGGGAGCAGAGAGGCGAGGCAGAGAGGGGGGGGGCAGGCACGGGAGAGCGCGGCGTTGCCACCTCGGACGCCCGGCGCGACAGAGCGACGTGCGCACGGCCGTGCCTGTCGCCGGCGTCCATACGGCGACTCCGGCCACCGTTTTGCCTCCCCCGGCGTGCAGTGAGGTCGCAGAGAAGAGAGGGTTGCAGGGATGGCCTCAATTTGACAAGCTAAACACTCCATTGCTCGATTTGATCCGAGGTTTGGGTTCGGTTTGGGATGAACAGGAGGTGATCACCAGGTGTTTGATGATTTGCTTGAGCCAGAACAGAGAGCAATTTACTATTTAATTTTCCAATTTCTCTTTATTCTTTTGGGTCCAAATGTAAGATCTAGGCTAAGTATATTATTAGTGAGTGTTACAAAGTCATTTTTAAATATTTTGAAATATTTCAATCATGAATTTCTAATTTGAATTTGAAGTTTTGAATTTGAATTTTTGAAAGGGAATAGTTTGTAAAAATTGACTAGGAGTGTCAATAATGTTACTCCATTGAATTTGGTGAGCAAATAAATTTATATATCTTAATTTGGAAAAATAATGTGACATTTGTCACATGGTGTTTTGTTTTTGTGGTTTCTTTTATTTGTTTCCTTTTCTTCAAATTTTTAATTAGAGTTAGAATTTCACAATTTTGCAAACAAGGCAACAAGCAACACTCAAGAAGTAAACATACACACATTTTTATAAGAAAAGTTTTTGTTGGCCCACATTTTTGCATTACTAATAATATTAACATTCTGGGATGTTACAGACTTCCCCCCTTAAAATAAATCTCGTCCCGAGATTTGCTAGGTCTGGGTACTAAAGAGGTTGGGAAACTCGCTTCTAAGATAGTCTTCGCGTTCCCAAGTTGCTTCATCTTCAGAGTGGTTAGTCCACTGGACTTTGTAGAACTTGATTGCTCGCCTGCGGGTGAGACGAACATCTTCGTCGAGAATCTTGAGGGGCGTCTCACGATAAGTCAGATCTTGATTCAGGTCGACGGACTGGTGATCGATGTTTTTGAAAACATCAGGCTGGTCAGGATTTTCAAGACACTTCCGGAGCAAGGAAATGTGGAAGACATCATGGTAATCTTCTAACTCTTGGGGCAACTCCAGTTGATAAGACACTTCTCCTCGACGGGCAAGAATCTTGAAGGGTCCAATATATCTTGGCGCTAATTTTCCTTTGATATGGAAACGCTGCATCCCTTTTAGGGGTGTCACTCGGAGATAGACATAATCTCCGATATTGAAGGTGACATCACGACGCTTGGGATCAGCGTAACTCTTCTGACGGGATTGGGCGGTCTTGAGTCGCTCCCGGATAAGCTGTACTTGCTCTTCAGCCTCACGGAGGGTATCTGGTCCAAACAGTTTGCCTTCTCCGGTGTCGGACCAATTCAGGGGTGTACGACACTTCTTGCCGTAAAGGGCTTCAAAAGGGGCCATTTGCAGACTAGACTGGTAACTGTTGTTGTAGGAGAATTCTGCAAATGGAAGACAATCTTCCCATTTGGATCCATAGGCTAGGACACATGCGCGAAGCATGTCCTCTAATATCTGGTTCACTCGTTCAGTTTGGCCATCGGTCTGGGGGTGATAAGCTGTGCTAAATGCCAACTTGGTTCCGAGGGCTTCATGCAGGGCTTTCCAGAACCTTGAGGTGAATTGTGTGCCCCTATCTGATACAATCCTCTTAGGCACACCATGCAGGCTTACGATTCTGGAAATATACAGGTCTGCTAACTGATTTCCCCTGTAGGTGGTGTGGACGGGAATAAAATGGGCCACTTTGGTCAGCCTGTCAACGACGACCCATATTGAGTCATGGCCTCGGTTGGACCTTGGAAGTCCGGTGATGAAATCCATTCCAATCTCATCCCACTTCCACTCGGGAATCTTTAGGGGTTGAAGCAATCCAGCGGGTCGCTGATTTCAGCCTTGACTCGCTGACAAATATCACACTTGGCTACGAAAGCACCAATTTCTCGCTTCATTCCATGCCACCAAAATCTTTCACGAAGGTCTTGGTACATCTTGGTTCCGCCGGGGTGGATTGAGTAAGGGGTCTCGTGGGCTTCCTTTAGGATTAACTCCTTGAGCTCTGAGGTATTGGGGACACAGATACGATCATTGAATCTCAACACTCCTTCTGCATCCTTGGTAAAACCAGGCGCTTTACCGAGAGAAATCTTCTTCTTGATTCCTTCTATGCTCTCATGACCTTTCTGGGCCTCCTTGATCTGATCTATCAGAGTTGGAGCTAACTCTAAATGGGCGAGATAACCGTGACTAACAAGCTCTAGTCCAAAATCTCTGAACTCCTTAAACAGGGTTGGCTGCTCTGCTTGGATCATGGCATTCAGGGTGCAGGGTTTGCGACTAAGGGCATCGGCAACTACATTAGCCTTTCCAGGGTGATAATTGGTGCCGATGTCATAATCCTTGATTAATTCCATCCATCTTCTCTGTCGCAAATTTAACTCCCTCTGTGTGAAGATATACTTCAAGCTCTTATGATCCGTATAAATCTCACAGCGATGTCCCGCCAGATAGGAGCGCCACGTCTTCAAAGCAAGAACGACAGCAGCTAACTCCAGGTCATGGGTTGGGTAGTTCTCTTCATGTGGTCGCAACTGCCGAGACAGATACGACACCACCTTGCCTTCTTGCATCAGAACACATCCCAATCCTAGACGTGATGCATCGCAATACACGTCGAAACTCTTGGTGACGTCTGGCATAATTAGGACAGGGGTTGAGGTCAATCTCTTCTTTAATTCCTGGAAACTCTCTTCACATTTCTGAGTCCATTCAAATTTCTTGTCCTTTTTCAGCAGTTGGGTAAGAGGTTTGGCTATACTGGAGAATCCCTCAACGAACTTGCGGTAGTACCCCGCTAGTCCGAGAAAGCTTCGGATTTCAGTCACACTAGTTGGGGTTTTCCAGTCCACAATGGCTTGGATCTTCTCCGGGTCAACAGAAATTCCTCCCGCAGACACAACATGTCCGAGAAATGAGACCTCACTGAGCCAGAACTCACACTTGCTGAACTTGGCATACAACTGATGCTCTCGGAGGGTTGCTAAAACTAGACGCAGGTGTTCAGCATGCTCTTCTTCCGTTTTGGAGTAAATAAGGATGTCATCAAGGAAAACTACCACGAACTTGTCAAGATACTCCATGAAGATCTTGTTCATGAGATTCATAAAATAGGCTGGGGCATTGGTCAGACCAAAGGACATTACGGTGTAATCAAATAAACCGTAACGGGTTGTGAAGGCAGTCTTGGGAATGTCTGACTCCCGGATTCTTAACTGATGATACCCTGACCGAAGATCGATTTTGGAAAAGACTCGGGCTCCGTTCATTTGATCGAACAGATCCTCGATCTTTGGGAGAGGGTACTTGTTCTTGATGGTCACATCATTTAACCTGCGATAATCCACACACAGGCGTGTGGTACCATCTCTCTTATCCACAAAGATAATGGGTGATCCCCAGGGTGAAGCACTTGGGCGAATAAGCCCTTTGCTGAGCATATCTGCTAACTGCTTATTCAACTCAACCAGTTCTTCTGGATTCATCCGATAAGGCCTTTGGGATATGGGGGCTGTCCCGGGGATAAGTTCAATGATGAACTCAATATCCCGATCCGGTGGCATACCAGGTAATTCCTCAGGAAAGACATCTTTGAACAGGTGAACCACACGGATCTCATCTAGGGCTGGTCGAGCTATGCTCTCATGGCATCCTGGTTGGGGTCGACTGGTTTCTGACACATACTCCACTTCTACTCCTTTGTCGGTGGTGAGGGCTACAGCTCTTCTGGCACAGTCAATTCTACCATGGTACTTGGCTAACCAATTCATACCCAGTATGACATCTATTCCTTGGGTTCCTAGGATGATTAAGTCGACTAGGAACTTTTCCCCTTTGATCTCAAGGGAAACGTCCGGGCAAAATGACTTGGTATCTATGGTGGATTCTGGGATTTGGATGACCATGGGTCTGGGTAAGAGGCTCCCGACTAAACCTCCCTTAGCAACAAATTCTTGGGTAACAAAAGAATGAGTAGCACCAGAATCAAACAGAACAGTTGCAGGTACTGAGTTGACAAGGAACGTACCCATCACAACATCTGGTGCCTCCATGGCCTTTTCAGCATTGATGTGGTGCAGGCGTCCCTTGGCAACAGCCACATTTCCGCGAGGTGCGGGGTTCTTGCCATTTCCATTGTGGCCTTGGCCATTGTTTGGCGCCGGTGCATTGGGGCGTGGACCATTCTTCTTAGGATTGGGGCATGCCTTGGAGTAGTGACCCTTGGTGCCACAATTGAAACAGACCACATTGGCATTGATGTTGGGGTGGCTAGAGTTCCCTCCGGGACGGGTGTTGTCATTGGGACGGCTGAACTTGCTTGGGTTGTATGGGGGCTTAGGGTAACTGGGGTGCGAAGTTGGTGGTGGTCTATATGCTGGCTTGGAGTTTGGTGGGTGGGTGCGAGGTTTCTGACTGCTCGAACTTTCCTGGGAAATCATCCTCCTCTTACGACCCTCAAACATGGATTTGCGCTTGGTCTCCAACTGTATGGCCTTGTCCACAAGTGATTCCAAATCAGCAAAGTCATGGATAACCAAGGCGCATTGCAGTTCATCATGAAGTCCGTTCATGAAACGCTCCATCTTTCTTCCCTCGGTGTCGACATCATCAGGAGCATACCGAGACAAGTCAGTGAACTCATCGAGGTATCCGACCACATCCTTACTTCCCTGCCGCAACCTGCGGAATTCATCCTTCTTCCGCTCAATGAGTCCGCGGGGAATGTGCTTCTTGCGGAACTTCTCCTGGAAATCATCCCAGCTGATAGCATAACCAGCTTGCTGTAGAGCCTTGGTAGCTTCCCACCAAGACCGTGCTGGTCCTGCCAGATAGTGGGTCGCATACAACACTTTCTCAGGTTCTCCCACGGCTACAACTATCAGGTTGTTGTTAATGGTGCGAAGCCAGTCATCGGCCTCAAGTGGGTGAAGTCCCTTGGAAAAGGTGGGTGGGTTGGTCCTCTGGAAGTTGCTCAAAGTGGACCGCTGATTTCCTTCACCATTGCCATTGCCATTGTTGTGGTGGTTGTTGTTGTTGTTGTGAGCGGCAGCTATCTGCTGCAGGGCAGCAATATGAGCTTGACGCTCAGTCCGGGCAGCTTGACGTTCCTCCATGATGAGCGCCAGAAGTTGGGCGGTGGTTGGGTCCGGTGGGGGTGGTGGTGCTCCTCCATCCATGTTGGTGCGACGAGTTTCCACCATCCTGAAGTACACCGGGAATAAGGGCAAGCAGAAGGGGTTCCGACCAAGGAAAGATGGGTTTTTATGTAGAGGTTGATTTACTAAGGACTATAAGAAAAACTTTTAACACATGTCAACAAGGCTAGCACACACTTTCATATCACAACCATTACATCAAGAGTTCATCTAAACCTAGCTTACAACATTCTCCCTAACTAATGTACATATAGCAAATTCCAAAAGAACCACAACTTGACTCTACTAGCGATAGGGGGGGTCGACCTAATCCTGCGGTAGAACTCAAGTAAATAGCCTACTGAGGTGGAACCTCAGGCTCTGCCATGTCAGCATCGGACTGGTAGGGTGGTTCCTCTGGATCCTCCTCCTCATTATCCTCATCCTTATCATCCTCATCATCATCGTCCATCTCCTCCAGAAAGTCATCATCGTCACTGAGGAAAGCGTTGTTCTCCTTGCGGAGATCCTCGCCCTCCTCCTCCATCTCGTCAGTACGGAGCTCCAAATCCTCTATCAGCTCATCCTACTCAGCAACCTTCTTGCGGAGCTTCGCTATGGTCTTCCTCATCTGGGTTCTCTTCTTTAGAAGAGCGGTCTTCTCAGTCTTCAACTGTGCCTCGCTCTCGCGACTCTCCTTGAGCGAGAGACGCTCAAAGTGAGACCGAAGCCTAGCGCACCTCAGATCCTCCTGGGTGCGAAAGAGCATAATCTCCATGTCCAGGATATACTCTCCGAATGTCGGGTGCAGAGGGGACCGAATTGGGTGTCCATCGATGGTGCGCCTCCCATAGAACTGGAAACGAGAGTTTACCAGCTCCGCCTTGTGCTCCTCACAAAGCCGGGATAGCATCCGCTGCATGGAACGACACAGTCCATCGTCCCAGTGGACGTCCATGAGGGTGAAAGAGAGTGCCCTGGATCCGGGGGACTTGATGTTCCCGCGAACAGAACCCTCGATCAACCAGGACAGGTTCCCGCTACCGGGAGCGTCCACCTGGGCTCCCCTGAACTCAGGAGTGGGACGACCTAGCAGCTTGGTCAACTCGAACAAATCCTTCTCGAACATCAACTTGCCGTCCTTCTCCAGCTGAACGAACTCGGTGAAATGGATCGCCATCTATAATTTTTAGTCAAAATTTTAAGTTAGTGAGATGGCAAGTATATCAAATTTTTAAGGGAAGGGAAAATATGTGAGCAGAATTTTAAGTTTATTAAAATGAGGTGTGGCAAGTTTTTATAAGTGTGAGAGAAAACTTAGTAGTTGGTAAGAAGAGAATTTTGCACAAATGAGAGGGTAAGAGATAAGCCATTTTCTTAAACTAAGTTCTTACTTTGTTTTTCTTTGAAACTCAACTTTTGCAATCACTACCTAACGACCATGCTAATCTAAGGCTCCTAAAGTAGAGATGGCTCTGATACCAATTCTGTGGGGACCCCGGACTAACTGTCCGAAATACCCGATTATGCTTAACACAACGATCCCGTGATCAGTCTGTCGTTGCACATAATCCGAATTGAATACCAAAGTTTACATCCCTTACAATACCGAATTTAAAGTCTTACATAAAATGGTCATCTAGACCAAGTCTTACATAGGTGCCTTCAAGGGCCAAACCAAAACAATCAACATAAGCAGCGGAAATTAAACGTAGTAGCCACCAACAACTAACGCAGACCCGACAGGCAGTCGACTTTGAGAAGATCCTTAGTCGGCATAGATGTCGCCATACTCCTCCTGGGTGTAGTACTCCTCCATGTCTGGCTACGACAATAGCCAGAAGCAAACTAGTATGAGTACATTTGAATGTACTCGCAAACTACTCCAACATGAGTGCTCTAGTTCCATTTTTAATTTCTCACTTTTATTCATTTAAAACATCTCTGTATCTTTGTTGAAGAAGATAAGAAGAATATGACTACTAGATATCTCAATTTTATTAGTGTTATTCCAAAACTCCTCCTTTTCCAACCATAAACCATTATGATAATATCTTTCCAACTACCCCATACCGATCCGCTGGTATAGGTGTATGGAACACTCTCCATCTCCTTTTTCTTTTCAAACTCAACTCTTTTCCAAAAAACTTGCACATGGTCTAAGTAGGGTCTTCAACTGTCCATATCCGAGGACTCGGCTATTCGAATAGTTTAATTACCCTCTGCAGAGGTAGCACGCTTTTCCCACACTCATCCGATAACTCACCGTGTCAGCCACGCTTCGCCATACCCGTGGTATGCGAAGTTGAGTCACCGACCCTAGTCTTTCCTTTGCTCATGCTAGTATAGGATCCTGCCCCTATGAACCATTCCATCTACACCTAGTCTAGTTTCCCGTCGGAAACCCTAAGTGTGAGGACTCATAGGTTTTATCTGGCGGTGTATACGGACATCCTTCTATCCTCTTCCTTATCTACTCATAGATTTTTGAGCGAGGACCCAGGTCAGGGTTAGGTCACCAAACCACTCCCTCATGCATAACAGAGTCATCTCTGTTGATGCAGTGTCCCATACTAATAAGAGCAAACTATCTGACTAAGCCCTTTCCCATATGTGGGTAAATGTGGTCGCACAGAGTATCGGTTGCTTGACTGAGTACTATGACACAATGTGCTTTTCTAAAACCACCTTTCTCCATTTTCTTATCTCAACACACCATCTTGGTGCTATATATATCCACACAAGTTTTCAAAGGAGTTTTGAATAAACAACATTGTTTTTCCATCCTATAGTTTGAATATATACTTCTACATATAGTGGCAAAATAATCTCTATGTACTTTTAAAAAGGGTTTTTGTAAACCTTTGCTCTTAAAAATGATTTGTAAATCTAGATGCATAAGTGGGGTGCAAGCTCAGAGAGTAGCTTGCCTTGCTCGGCAAAGTGATCTTGGTCTTGGTCTTCAGGTTCAGCAAATCCCTCCTCCTCGATATATCCGGCAACGTTCTCTTCTAATACACAAGCAATCCAATACAACAATCACTAGCCTATTCAATCAATCATCATAGCAATACACTCTTAGAGGTTCTAATTTACCATTTCACACACCAAACAATATCATGTGGTTTCAATTTAAGTGAATTAAACATTATTCCATTGTATTTTAATTAGGGCAGAAACTTGTTGCACATGTTTAATTGCATAGTTTGAGTTCTGTTTGTCACAAAAATACAAACTAAAATTCTACAGAAAGCTAATGATGTGTAGAAGATGACACAATTGGGTTTGGGTCATTTGGAGTTACCAAACTCCCTACACATTGTTTTGAATTCAGAAGCCAATTAATAAGGTTTTGGCTATTACTTAAATTATATTCATCTAAAAATTAAATCCTTTTAGGATTGACTAACCATGGTTAAGGGTGATCTAATAAAATTAGTTTCAACTAATTTGGGTTATCAGAGTATCAGAAACAAACAAGTTTAGGATTTAAACATGCTACTGTAATTTGAGTATGGTATTTTTATTATACATCCAAATGGGGTGAAACTAGTTTAGTTGGATAGATAATTTCATAAGCTTTCCAGAACAGTTGGATTTGCTAAATTTGGAGTTGTAAATCTAAAGTTATGGAATTTCTAAAGTTAGGTTAATACTGGTTTTTTTAAATAAAGTTTAAATTCGAATTTTAAATCCAGAACGGATAATGTTGAAGAATCTGACAGAGGGGACCCACTGGTCAGTGACAGAACGAGCGCGCGCGCTGTTCATTTAAACCTGACGTGTGGGACCCGCATGTCAGGGTTTTATTAATTAAAACGAACCGGTAAGTTACCGCACGATCTAGATCTAACGGCTGAGATCGAGCGCGTCGGCGACGACCACAATCGGGCGGCGCCGCGGCTCCGGCGACGGCGAGGTGGACGGAGCGCTCACCTAGGGGCTCGGGAGGCGACGGCGAGGGCGCAGGAGGGGTGCGGCGGCTCGGGGAAGCTCGGGGGCGAGGTGGCTCGGGCTGGGGAGGCTTCTGGCGACGGCGGCGTCCTCCTCCTTTTTCCCGCGGCTCCGCTGCAACTCCGGCGAGCGATTGACGGCGCACCTGAGCACGGATCAAGGGGAAAAAGGGTGCGGGTGAGAGAGGTGTGCAAGGGGAAGAGAAGGGAGGCCGAGGGGAGCGAAGGGGAAGGGTGCCGTGGCCTGGCCGCGGTCGTCGTCTACCTCGGGCACGGCGGGCTCGAGGAGACCACGGGCGGCCGGAGCTTCGCGACAGCTGCTCCGCCCTCCTGGCGGTGCTCGAGAGGAAGAAGAAGTGAGGGGAAGGGGTGGTGGTGCGGTGTGGAGGAAGGCAGGGCACGGGGCGGCTTTTATAGCGGCCGGGCGGCGCACGGTGGTCGCGGTGCAGGGGCGATCGTGGCCGGGCTAGGCCGCCGTAGGCCGGTGGAGGGGCATGGCTGGGTTGCTGGGCTCCCAGGGGACCGAGCGGGCAAGGCGGGGCGGCGTGGCGCGCTCGGGCGCGCTCGGGCGCATGGCCCTGCCGTGGGCGTGCTCGGGCGGCGCACGGCGTGCACGTTCTGGCGCGGCCGCGGCGTGCACGGGCTGGTGCTGGGGTGCTGTGTGGGCGTGCGAGGGAGCAGAGAGGCGAGGCAGAGAGGGGGGGGGGGGGGCAGGCACGGGAGAGCGCGGCGTTGCCACCTCGGACGCCCGGCGCGACAGAGCGACGTGCGCACGGCCGTGCCTGTCGCCGGCGTCCATACGGCGACTCCGGCCACCGTTTTGCCTCCCCCGGCGTGCAGTGAGGTCGCAGAGAAGAGAGGGTTGCAGGGATGGCCTCAATTTGACAAGCTAAACACTCCATTGCTCGATTTGATCCGAGGTTGGGGTTCGGTTTGGGATGAACAGGAGGTGATCACCGGGTGTTTGATGATTTGCTTGAGCCAGAACAGAGAGCAATTTACTATTTAATTTTCCAATTTCTCTTTATTCTTTTGGGTCCAAATGTAAGATCTAGGCTAAGTATATTATTAGTGAGTGTTACAAAGTCATTTTTAAATATTTTGAAATATTTCAATCATGAATTTCTAATTTGAATTTGAAGTTTTGAATTTGAATTTTTGAAAGGGAATAGTTTGTAAAAATTGACTAGGAGTGTCAATAATGTTACTCCATTGAATTTGGTGAGCAAATAAATTTATATATCTTAATTTGGAAAAATAATGTGACATTTGTCACATGGTGTTTTGTTTTTGTGGTTTCTTTTATTTGTTTCCTTTTCTTCAAATTTTTAATTAGAGTTAGAATTTCACAATTTTGCAAACAAGGCAACAAGCAACACTCAAGAAGTAAACATACACACATTTTTATAAGAAAAGTTTTTGTTGGCCCACATTTTTGCATTACTAATAATATTAACATTCTGGGATGTTACATAGGGACATTGTGTTGACGTTGAGCTTCATTGGAGAAGTCGATGATAGTTTGTTGAGTCTCCACCTTCGACAATCACCAAGCAATATTTCTTGCCACCAAGACTAGCTTCCGGAATGGGACCAAAGAGGTCCACATGGAGAAGCTCCAAGACACTTGTTGATGAAATGATGGTCTTGCTTGGATGGTGAATGTCATGCATTTTTCCTTCAACACAAGCCCTACACATTCGATTCTTCGAGAAAGAAACATGGTATTTTAGTCCTAGGATATGGCCACCCTTGTGGAGAGTTTGCAAAGTCCTCATGTTGACATGGGCTAGTCGGCGATGCCATAGCCAACCCAAGTCCGCCTTAGCGAATAGGCACATTGTATGGGAAGTGGTGACTCCGGAGAAGTCAACCACATAGAGCCCATTCTCAATGTACCCAACGAAAGACACATTGAGAGACTTGCTCCGCATAAGGATAACCATTTCCTTTTCGAAAACAACGGTGTACCCCAAAAAAGTTAAAGAATGGACCGAGATCAAGTTGAAACCTAGGGACTCGACAAGCAAGACATTCACAAGTGTGATGTCCGGTGCCACTACCACCTTGCCGAGCCCTATTACCTTAGACTTTGAATTGTCACCATATGTAACGATCATTTGATCATCATTAGGCTTCAACTCCGTTACAATCTCCTTGCTTCCGGTCATATGACTAGTGCACCCACTATCAATTATCCATTTTGATCCTCCGGAAGTAAGGCCCTACACACAATCAATTCTTTGATTTAGGTACCCATTTTGCAATGGGTGCCTTTTGGTTAGCAACAAGGGTCTTTGGGACCCAAATAGCATATTCAATATAGCCATCAAAGGGGCCAATGTATCTAGCATAGACATCCCCATAATAATCACCATATAAAGCATAATTGGGGTTAGATGTGCCCGCAAAGTCATCACGAGTGGGAGTACCCCTTGTGGCATTTCCACTCGTAATGTCATCTTTCTTGGCTTGTGCGGGCTTGGCCTTCTTCTTGATCTTCTTCTTCTCCTTAGAAACATTGCGTAGACCTTCTTTACCCTTGTGGGTCACTCGCTCATGAAGAGGAGTAGTGAGTGTCTCCTTACCTTTATCAAGGGAGGTCTTGGGCTCGGTTGTCATGGAGGGAACAAACAACACCCTAGCCTTATCCTTGACAACATTTGCATTAGTATTCAAAGGAGTAGAAGTACTATGTTTTTTAAGAGTAGATATCCGAGTTTGGAGTTGATCACGAGATTTGAGGAGACGTTCGTGATCACTTGTCAATACCTTGTGAGTATTTTCAAGTGACTCGAAGTCTTCGCAAAGTCTAGCATGAGCAACTACAAGCTCGGACTTTTCATTTTGCACAATTTTGCATTTAGCAAAGTAGAGATCACGATGCTTAGCGATCTTAGCAAGTTGCTCCTTGAGGAGAGCATGAGCTTCTTGTTCATCTTCAAGGGAGGATTGGAGAGACACCTTAGTGTGTGCATCCTCTCTCTCAATCTCACCTTTTAACTCAAGCTCATCCTCAAGCTCACCTATACGACTCATAATTGAGTCAAAGTGTTTCTTTCCTTCTCCTTGCAAGTTAGTCATGAATTTATCAAAAGCAATAATTTCTTTCTTGACTTCGAGGCTCATACCATCATCAATTTCATGGGATATGGAGGTAGGGGACAATTTTACCTCGGATGTTTTTGCCATAAGACATCTTGTATTCTTGATGATCGGGCTCTCATTTGGTGAGGAGAAGAGCGACGGAGGTGTGGATGAAATGGCTAGTGCGGCCACTTGCATTGGGGTATCCTACTTGTCACTATCTTCATCATCGGTGGGATATTGCTCTTGAGTTACCAAGACAATCTTTTGGTTCTTCTTGAAGTAGGGCTTCTTCATGGGCACGGGCCCCTTGCCCTTCGTCTTGACCACGAACCTCCCACCATGATCCTATCTTCTTTCCCATGGGCAATCTACAACAAAGTGGCATTTGTCATCACAATTATAGCAAAGACTCACCTTGTTGATTGGAGAGGAACTTCTTGTCAATCCTCGCTTTGGCCCTTCCGGGGTTCTTCCAAAACGTTCTTGCCGCAAGACTCATGTGTTGGGTGAGAGTACTTGAGAGAGTCTCACTAGATAGCTCGACTTGATCATCATACTCATCTTCATCCTCTTCTTCAACGGTGGCCTTCAAGGCAATTGAGGCATGCTTGTGCATCCCTATGGCTCTTGCTCTTGCATCTTGTGCAATCTTGGAGACCACCTTGTAAGCGGTCATCTCTTGCATGACTTCATTGGATGTCATCTTCGCGAAGTCATGTCTCCCTTGGAGTGTCTTCAAGTCCGTTTCCTCAAAGGGCAAGAGAGCGGTCACAAACTTCCTCTTGATCCAGGCGTCATCAATGTAGACCGCACCGAGTTTCTTGAAGGTGTTAGAAATCAACACCAACCTTCGGTACATGTCCTCATGACTTTCTCCATCCAACTTGTAGAACCCTTCCACCTCATTGCATAAGGCATCATAACGGTTCTTCTTCATGCTCTCATTGCCGACGAAGATGTCGGAAATAGCATTACAAACTTCTTTGGCGGTGGAGAATTGTTGAATAAGAGGCATGTCCTTCTCTCCAACAGCCATTTGGAGTTGATGAAGAGCGGTGGCATTGAGTTGACTATCAACCACCTCTCTTCTTGTCAAGTTGGTTGGATCATGGGCCTTGAATCCTTCTTCAATGATGCGCCATAGCTCAATGGAGGCACTACACAAATGAGACTTCATAAGAAATTGCCAATGAGAGAAATGAGTAGGTTTGAGCTTAGGAGGATTACTTTTAAAGTTTACATGAGGGTGAGGGATAGGAGGGTTAGGAGAGTAATTATGGTTAACATTATGAAATTCCTCTCCTTTGAGGGTATTAAAGGAGCTAGGTGTTTCATCCTTTTCCGCCTTTTCGGGGGAAGCACTTGGAGGAACATCTTTGGACCCATCCGAGGATGATTCCTTAGAGTTCTCACTGTGCTCCTTAGAAGGAGGAGAGAGAGAAGTAGACTCGGGCTCCTTAGACTTCAAGAGTGCCATGAGCATCTCATTCATCTTGAGGAGTTGGGCCTCCAAGGACGATTTCATATCTATTGAGATCGGCCATGGTTTCCCCTTTGGCTAACGCCTCCTTCTCTGCCTCTAATTTTTCACGGGCGTCCCTCTCGGCATTGGATTCCGTCATCGTTGCACTTAGGCGGTTAAGCCCTTAAAAGTGAACCTGGCTCTGATACCAATTGAACGGGAATCCGGCACCTAGAGGGGGGGGGGTGAATAGGTGCTACTACAAATTTTAGGTCTTTTCAAATTTAGGTTCAACACAAAGGTAAATTCTCTAGATATGCAACTACAGTGAATTTACCTAAATGACAAGTTAAGCAGGAACAAGGTAAACAAGACAAGCGAGTAAGGGAGAAAGGATAAGGGGAACCAGTGAAGCACGTGGAGACGAAGATGTAATCCCGAGTTCCACCCAAGGGTGTACGTCTCGTTGGAGAGGTGTGCGCTACCACAACAGGTTAGCCGCAACGCCACAAAGGCTCACCTTCTTCTCCGATGAACTCAACCACAAAGGTTGCGAGTTCACCTTCCACTATTGATCCCCTTTTAGGGCGGAGATCGAATCCCTTACAAACGCTTGAGGCACACACCCACAACTTAATTGGGGGATCTCAAGATGACCACCAAAGGTCAAGACCACAACAGGTCAAACTTACACCAAGTACCAACAATGGTGAGATCTAGGTTTTCCTAGAGGAAACCCTAGACTCGAAATCCCCAAGTGAATGGGGGAAGATTACAAATCTCTTCGGTGAAGTAGTAGATCGGGGCCTTCTCCTTCACTCCTCCAAAGATCAACGAGCTTGGGTGGAGGAGTTGGGAGATCTTGAAGATTTGAGCTTCAACACATTTATGATGAGAGAGAGTGTAAGAGCTAAAATGGCTGGAGGTAGGTGGAGTGGTATTTATAGCCCTCCAAGAACTAGCCGTGTTTCACTGCGCAGGCTGGAACTTCCGGTCACTTAAGCCGGAATTTACGGTCACCCCGGAAAGTTCCGGCCAAAGTTCCGGAGGAACTTCCAGCCTAGCCAGGGCGCAGGCAGTTCCAGACTTAGAGAAAAATCAGCATGTTCAGCACCGGAACTTCCGGTTGTCTGGCCGGAACTTCCGGTCGCCCGGAAAGATCCGGCCAAAGTTCCGATTTTGCCCGTGCGCGAGCAATTCCTGACTTAGCAGATTTCTCTGCTAGTCAGCCCCGGAACTTCCGGTGAGTAGGCCGGAACTTCCGGTCGCCCGGAATGTTCCTGTCAAATCTCCGGACAAAGTTCCGGTTTTGCCCGTGCGCAGGCAAGTTTTGACTTAGCCAATTTTCTCGTTTGTCTAGACCGGAACTTCCGGTGGCTGGCCGGAACTTCCGGTCGCCCGGAAAGATCCGGCCAAACCTCCGGCCAAATTTACGCCTTTGTCAGAGCTTAAATCCTAAAGGACTTAGCCGTTTTCTGGCCAGCTAGAAATGTCCGGTGCAGGCCCGGAAGTTCCGTCCCGTAGGCCGGAACTTCCGGTCGCAGCACCGGAACTTCCGGCCTGACAGAACAGGAAAAAATGCCAGCCAATTCTCGTTTTGAATCCTGTTGATCTTCATCCTTTTTGTTCTTCAAGATTTTGTAGTATCTGAAATACTTAGGCACACCGTTAAACATCCTTTTCGTGTTGTCATTACTATCCAAAACTCAGGAGACAGAAAATGCTCTTTCAACAAGGTATGCAAGCTTCAGCGATCCATCTATGGATTGAAGCAAGCATCTCGGAGCTGTAATCTTCGCTTTGATGAGGTAATCAAAGGTATTGGATTTGTCCAAAATTTGGAGACCTGCATTTATAAGAAAATGAGTGGGAGCTCGGTTGTGTTCTTAGCACTATATGTAGATGACATATTGCTGATTGGGAATGATGTGGAACTTCTGAATAGCGTGAAGGAATATTTAAACAGTAAATTTTCCATGAAGGACTTAGGAGAAGCTGCATAGGTCTTAGGCACAAAAATCTATCGTGATAGATCAAGGCGCCTATTAGCGTTGAGTCAGAGTACTTATCTTGATAAAATACTGAAGCGTTTCGGTATGGAGAAGGCAAATAAGGGTTCTCTGCCGGTTATCAAGAATAAAATATTACGGAAGGCACAGTGTCCGGTAACGGAACTGGATAAGGCCGATATGACTAAACATCCTTGTGCTTCAGCCATAGGATCGATTATGTATGCGATGTTAAGTACTAAACCTGATGTGGCATTAGCTCTAAGTTTGACAAGCCGGTTCCAGTGTAATCCTGGAATGGCGCATTGCATTGTTGTTAAGAGCATTCTTAAGTATCTCAATAAGACAAAGGAAATGTTCCTTGTCTATGGTGGCTGCGATGAAGAACTTGGCATAACAGGTTACGTGGATGCAAGTTTCTGCTCAGACCCCGATGACTCTAAGTCACAGACAGGTTATGTGTTCAAGGTGAATGGGGGCGCCGTGTGCTGGAGAAGTGGGAAGCAACCCATTGTCGCACAATCTACAATGGAGTCGGAGTACATTGCTGCTTGCGAAGCCGCGAATGAAGCTGTGTGGCTGAGGAAGTTCGTCATCGAACTTGGAGTGTTCCCGAGCGTGCAAGACCCCGTGATCCTATTATGCGACAATACGGGTGCCATTGCTAACGCCAAGGAGCCAAGGTCTCACTCCACCGCCAAACACATTCTCCGACGCTTCCATGTGATACGTCAGTACGTATAAGGAGGCGATGTGAAGATTTGCAAAGTGCATACGGATCTGAATGTGGCAGATCCGCTGACGAAGCCTCTCCCGCTTGACAAGCATGAAAAACACCAGTTAGCTATGGGTGTTAAGCTTTTACCAAGTTGTAATCTAGATTAAAAAAGTGTATTCTTTATCATATCTCGTTTGTTCATAATAGGTTTTTGTGTCATGCTATAACCGTATTAAGCGGAAACATTAATACAGGTGTGATGCGTAAACAACCAGGTCCCTAGTAGCCTCTACTAAGACTAGTTTCATTGCGCGATTGATGATCGAGGTTTCCCGATCATAGGGCATGGCGCCGGTCGGCAATGGAAGTCATATAGTTGGAGAACGATGTGATGGACATACCCAGATTTGGAGGACGTAGTCGTTACGCCTTTGACCGTGAGATCAACTCTTATTGTTATTCCTGGAAGATACTTTGATCGCACCAAACTTCGTATCTTATATAGTATGACAATAATGGTGATACTTTTGGGTATCGGAAAGGAGTAGTTGAGACAAGGGGTCAAGAGCGGAATTTGCCAGTCCGCATAGCAGGATAGATACTCTAGGGCCTACTCGGTGAGATCGTGTCTAATGAGCTTGCAAGCATGTGACTAGGTCACGGAGACATGAAATCATAGACGAGTAGAAGATAGCGTTGTCGGTAACGAGGTCAAGCTAGGTATGGAGATATCTATGGAACGACACTCGAACACACTAAGTATCGCTATGGCAAAAGGTTTAAGGCTTTACGTTCTGATTTGATAGATGAAAGTCATTCGTTATATCATAGGGATTAATTCATGGGGTACAGGCCTACGAGTTAGTCGTTGATCATAGAGGAGTCTTGATCATACCTGTTATTATATCGAACCGCTAGGGTAACACACTTAAGGGGTTTCGACAAGACAACCGGAAAGGAAAGAGATCACCAGGAACGTCCCGGGAGGGGTCCGATGGAGATCGGGCAGCGACGAAAGAATTTTCGGAGCTAGAATAAATTATATATAATATGTTTGATATTAATTGGTGTAATCAATGTGCAAATATGATTTTATATATTTTTTTCGAATTTATTTAGTCTGATTTCACTAAATGGGCCTTCTGGTCTTAAGAAGGCCAAAGAGGGGAAAAATTCCCTAGGGGAATTCGGTGGGAGCCATGGGGCCGACCCAGGTGGGCCAAAAGGGGCCCACCAGGGGCCGGCGCACCATGTGCAGCCGCACCAGGCAATGGGGGATAGTCCCACATTGCCTGGCTGGCAAGGTTGGCTCCCCACAGGAGTCTTTATATAGAGGGACACCCCTGGCCTTTTAATTCACCAATTAATTCCCCAGTTCTCTCTCGATTTCGTGATTCCCTTTGTCGGAGTTGCGCCGAGTTGAGAGGGGATCTTGAAAGAGCATTTTCCCTCATGTGTGGTTTTGATAATTATATGACAATCTCTATGGACTAATGTTTGCATTGAGATATCCTTATAGATCTTGTCCATGGAATTGTGGAGTTCATGTGTTGGACTCTTGAAGCTTATGTGTTGAGTGAAGCTTCTTGCAAGTATGTCTTGAGGGATTCAAGACATCATATTAGTGAAGAAATGTTGGAAGATACAAGGTTGATCAAGATATTGACACACAAAGCAACAAGATGTACCAAGAGCTATCATGCATATCTTGGGATGGTAAACACTTGTCCGCATAGCTTTGTGAACTAACCCATTATATATGTGTGTGTGGTATCATTATATGAGGTTAGGTATCTTCCCATGGGATTGCATCAAATGAAGATTTCATATAGCTCATGGAGGATGACGTCATGTGGTGATCGTCATCAAGGTGAGATGTGCAAGACCAAGAGAAGCTTCTTGAAGAGATCCTATGCTTGGTGCTTGCAATGGATACATGAAGACGGAGCTAAGCGAGACTCTCTCATTGTGAGCATGGGGGAGTATTTGGAGAAGTCTTCATCAAGCATGTGCTTGTACGCGCAATCAAGGAAAGATGATCCACTTGAAGAGATCAACATAGTCATCATCTAACTCAAGTGGAATGCTCAAGGCAAAGGTATGATCTTGATAGGGCTATAGGATAGATAGGCGTACTATCAAGAGGGGCTCTCAAGTTTGTAACTTGATCACATCGTAGTGGAGAGCTCAAACCGTTGCATACTTGGCATATCATATTTCTTGGTTCTTATTTGGCTTTTATGGTGATGAGGAACTAGACCTTGGTTCATCTCCATGTCAAGCTCTGTTTCATCGGAAACGGTCTTACTTTAGAAAACTTGTTGGCTTTCATCCATGTGAGGATTTAGAGCTTGGTTTATTTCCATACTAAGCTCTAGTTCATCAAAAATGGATTTCGTATGAATATCTTGTTACGTTTTTGATATTGGAGGTTTTACCGCTTTAAATGTTTTAGGAAAGTTAAACCTTTCACCATTTGGTTTTATCCTCACATGATGGACTATGATGTTTCTATGCACATTCTTAAGGAGCTCGTTGTAACGATTACAATGAGCCGAAAATCATCGAAACGGAGTCCGTATGAAAAAGATACTGCAGTTTTCGTTTTGCTGTTTCTGTTAGTTTTCGGGGACTCGGTTATTCCGAAAAAGTGAAATTTCCGATCACAATTTCCGGTTCAAGTCAGTACCGAAATTTCCGACTGGAGCAAATTTCCGGTCTAAATTTCCGACCGGAATTTCCGGTTTTCTCTGGGTCCAACGGTAAGAATTTCTGGGGGGGTATAAAAACTCCCCCTCTTCTTCTTCCTTGGCCCATCCAAGGGAGCACGAATTTCCCCTCTCTCCTACTCCATTGTTGACCTTGGAAACCTTGATTCCTCTCAATCCCTCCATTGATTCTTCCATATTCTTTAGGGAAAGTTGAGAGGAGATCTAGATCTACAATCCTACCTATCATTCTCTCCTCTAAGTGAGGGGAACCTAGTGGATCTAGTTCTTGGAGTTCCTTTGTGGTTCTTCTCTTTGTTCTTCCTCTCTTCTCCCCCCATAAGCATTAGTTGCTTTTGGTGGGATTTGGGAGTGAAGGATTTGACTCCTTTGTGGTTTCCTTTTTTCTTCCTCTCTTATTCCCCCATAAACATTTGTTGTTGTGTTGGAATTTGGGAGTGAAGTACTTGAGCACTTCGTGTGCTCTTGCCATTGCATTTTCATCGGTTTGAGCCCTCCACGAGGATTCGTGGTGGTGATACTTGTGAGCTTGTTACTCTTGGGTCATTGGACCCTAGACGTCTTTTGTGGCCGACCTTTTGTGGCCAAGACCTTTTGTGGTCACTTGAGAGCCCCCAATTAAGTTGTGGGTGTGTGCCTCAAGACTGAAGGAGATATGCCCTAGAGGCAATTAATAAAGTGTATTCTTTATCATATCTTGTTTGTTCATAATAGGTTTTTGTGTCATGCTGGAACCGTATTAAGCGGAAACATTAATGCGGGTGTGATACGTAAACAACAAGGTCCCTAGTAGCCTCTACTAAGACTAGTTTCGTTGCGCGATTGATGATCGAGGTTTCCCGGTCATGGGGCATAGCGCCGGTCGGCAATGAGAGTCATATCGCTAGAGAGTGATGTGATGGACATACCCAGATTTGGAGAACATAGTCGTTACACCTTTGACCGTGAGATCAACTCTTATTGATATTCCCCGAAGATACTTTGATTGCACCAAACGTCGTATCTTATTTAGTATGACAATAACGGTGATACTTTTGGGTATTGGAAAGGAGTATTGAGACGAGGGGTCAAGAGCGGGATTTTCCAGTACGCATAGCAGGATAGATACTCTCGGGCCCACTCGGTGAGATCATGTCTAATGAGCTTGCAAGCATGTGACTAGGTCACGGAGACATGAGATCATGAACGAGTAGAAGATAGCGTCGTCGGTAACGAGGTCGGGATTAGGTATGGAGATATCTATGGAGCGACGCTCGGACGTGCTAAGTATCGCTATGACAAAAGGTCTAAGACTTCACGTTCAGGTTTGATAGATGAAAGTCATTCGTTATATCTCAGGGATTAATTCAGGGGGTCCAGGCCTACGGATTAGTCGTTGATCATTGAGGAGTCTTGATCATACCTGATATTATATCGAACCGCTAGGGTAACACACTTAAGGGGTTTCGACAAGACAACCGGAAAGGAAGGAGATCACCGGGAACATCCCGGGAGAGGTCCGATGGAGATCGGGCAGCGCCGAAAGAGTTTTCGGAGCTAGGAAATATTATATATATTATGTTTGATATTAATTAGTGTTATTAAAATGAAAATATGATTTTATATATTTATTTTCGAATTTATTAAGGCAGATTTCCCTAAATGGGCCTTCCGGACGAAAGAAGGCCCAAGAGGGGAAAATTCCCTAGGGGAATTCGGTGGGAACCAGGAGGGCCGGCCTAGGTGGGCCACAAGGGGCCCACCAGGGGGCCGGCGCACTCCCTTGGCCGAACTAGGCTGTGGGGGGTTAGTCCCACATTGCCTGGCTGGCAAGGTTGGCTCCCCTTGGGAGCCTATATAAGAAGGGGCACCCCCAGCCTTTTAATTCACCAATTAATTCCTGATTTCTCTCTCGATCTCGTGGTTCCCAAGTCGGAGCCGCGCCGAGCAATAGGAGTCGGGGATCTCCTCCACCATAGCCCGCTGCCGCGCTGCTGGTGTTCCGGTCCAAGTCTTCCGCTGCTCGTCCTGGACTGGAGCTTCGGAGGCGTCGTCTCCACCGTACGTGTGTGACTCCCTGCGAGGTGCTGCGCTAGCGGTACTCGGAGGCCTGCTTCCTCTACACTACCTTGAGGTCGGCTACGTCGGTCTTCATCGACAACGTTTGTGCGGGAACGTAATCCCCGCTTTCGGTCTACAAGGGTACGTATTCCGATCTCCGTTCGTACTACTATATCTGCATAGAATAGATCTTGGCTAGTTTAAGGATATCGTTGCTAGGAAATTTTTTGTTTTCTGCACACGATCCCCTTCAGTGGTATCAGAGCCGATCTATCGTAAGATATAGCTGTACGCTGTTAGAACCCGTGCTCTGTACGGGGGCACCGTTCCTGTTATTTGCTACCCTCTAGTGTGCACTTGTGTATTCCAGCGGCATTGAGTTGATGAAGCGGCCCGGACCGACTTTACGCGTACGCTTACGCGAGACTGGTTCCACTACTGACATACGGCTTGTACTGTATATGTGGCTGGCGGGTGACAGTTACTCTCTCTTTAGTTGGTCTTCGCATTTTCAATGGAGGGCCCGAAAGGGATGCTTAAACATGCAATTATTGGATCGTTGTTGTGGTCATAAGATTCGTAGGTATGAAGCGGTTCTATTTACGAGAGCCCCAAGCCACGTAAAATATGCAAAAGATAAAGTAGAAGCGTCTAACTTTATTTGCAGGGGCTATGTGATATGGTCAAGGTAGGTTTATTAAATTGTTTATAAAACTGCGGGCGCCAAGAAGACCATGGCGCGATGGACTATATCACATTGCATTACATTTGATGTTTTGTGTGCATCTTATTTTTTGTGATTGTGTGTTACACGGCGGTAGCTGAATAAGATGATCCCTTCAAAATACCACTAGTGTTCTCCCTCCAACGCGCACCACCAATAAAGTTCTACGTTGTGAGGCAGGCCGTGATGATCGGGTGTCATACATATCTTCGTTCGCATACGGTGGGTGTAAGCCATGTTGCACAAGCGTCAGCGTGGAGGTCTTTGGTGGCGAGCCTAGCATACTCAGAGGTATGGCCTCGGAACAGGAAGACCGAAAGGTCGAGCACGAGTCACGAAATTGGTGTGGCGGATGATTTTGTCTACTCCTGAAGTTGTGCCGCCGGCTTTGATGATGAGGGGTGGTGCAATGGATGGGGGTCGTGTAATCGCTTAAAACGACCAGGAGGGATGTTCGTTTGAGTGGGAGTTATGTCAGTTATTTTCTAAAATACTATAACTCAAAATTATTATGAACAAAGTCTTATGTTGTTGCAAATTCCATTGTAGATGTCTCGCCCCTCGTTTAACCTAGGTTTGTTCCTTGAGAAAGAAAAGCTTAAGACCAATGGGTCAAACTTCATGGCCTGGTTCCGCAACCTGAGGATCCTCCTCACTCCCCATAGGGTGTCCTACGTCATTGAGGCCGCCATAGGTGACCCTCCTGCAGATGATGCCTCTGAGGATGAGAAGAAGGTCTTCCAGACCCGATCGGAGGATTCTGCCTTTGTCCAGAGTGGCATGCTCTACGCCATGGAAGCCGACCTGCAGAAGCGCTTTGAGAAGATGAGCGCCTTTGAGATCATTTCGGATCTTAAGGCTGTCTTCGCGCCGCAGGCTAAGGCTGAGAGATATGAGGCTTCTGAGCTTTTCTTCTCAGCCAAGATGGAAGAGCATAGCAGTGTGAGCGAGCATGTAGACAAGATGTCTGGCTACGTTCAACGCCTGAATGTTCTGGAGTGCAAGATTCCCGATGAGCTGGCGATTGACAGGGTGTTGCAATCGTTGCCGCCAAGCTACAAAGGCTTCGTCATGAACTACAACATGCAGGGCATGGCTAAGTCCCTGGGTGAAGTGTTCGTGATGCTCAAGACTGCTGAGGTAGAGATTAAGAAGGAGCACACGCTGTTGATGGTCAACAAGACCGTTGATTTCAAGAAGTCCGGTGGCAAGGGAAAGCAGAGCTGGAAGTCCCGGAGGGAGGCAAAGTTGGCTGCAAAGTCCAGGACTAACAGGTCTGGTCCCAGAGCTAGCGTGGAGTGTTTCTACTGCAAGGGGAAGGGTCACTGGAAGCGCAACTGCCCCAAGTATCTGGAGGATAGGAAGTCTGGCAAGACGGTCGACAAAGAGCAAGGTATATTTGATATACATGTTATAGATGTGTACCTTACATCCGCCCGGAGCAATACGTGGGTATTTGATACTGGTTCTGTTGCTCATATATGTAACTCTCAGGAGGAGTTACGGAATAGAAGGCGGCTGGCGAAGGATGAGGTGACGATGCGCGTCGGCAACGGATCGAGAGTCGACGTGGTGGCTGTCGGCACGCTCCCTCTACATCTACCATCGGGATTAGTTTTGGTTTTAAATAAATGTTATTTTGTGCCATCCTTGAGTGTAAACATTATAAGTGGGTCTTGCCTGTTACAAGACGGTTATTCATTTAAATCAGTGTCAAGCAATTGTGCTATTTATATGAATGATATCTTTTATGTTGATGCTCCCGAGAGTAATGGTTTATTCTTGTTGAATCTCGATCGTAGTACTCACATCCATAACATAGAGGCCAAACGAATTAAGTGTAGTGACGATACCGCCATGTTTTTGTGGCATTGCCGTCTTGGTCATATTGGTATAAAGCGCATGAAGCGACTCCACTCCGATGGACTCTTGGACTCGTTGGACTTCGGATCCCTCGATACATGCGAACCATGCCTCATGGGCAAAATGACCAGGACACCGTTCAAAGGTTTCGTTGAACGGGCGTCGGATTTGTTGGGTATCATACACACAGACGTATGTGGACCAATGAGCGTTTCGACACGCAATGGTTATCGTTACTTCGTCACCTTCACTGATGACTTGAGTAGATACGGTTATATCTACTTGATGAAACACAAGTCTGAAACGTTTGAAAAGTTCAAAGAATTCCAGAGTGAAGTTGAGAATCAGCTTAATAGAAAAATCAAGCATCTCCGGTCCGATCGCGGTGGAGAGTACTTGAGTTTTGAGTTTGGCACACATCTGAAGAGTTGTGGCATAGTGCCCCAACTTACGCCCGCCGGAACTCCGCAGCGTAACGGTGTGTCCGAGCGACGTAATCGTACTCTACTGGATAGTGTCCGATCTATGATGTCTCTTACCGATCTGCCAGTGTCCTTCTGGGGTTATGCGTTAGAAACAGCCGCATTCATTTTAAATAGGGCTCCGTCCAAGTCCGTTGAAACGACACCGTATGAATTATGGTATGGCCACAAGCCTAAGTTATCGTTTCTGAAGGTTTGGGGTTGTGAGGCGTACGTTAAGAAACTACAGCCCGACAAACTCGAACCGAAGTCGGAGAAAGTCGTCTTTGTAGGATATCCGCGGGAAACCGTTGGGTACACCTTCTACAACCAAGCTGAGGGCAAAACTTTTGTCGCGAAGACCGGTACCTTTCTAGAGAAGGAGTTTCTCGCGAAAGGAGTAAGTGGGAGGAAGGTAGACCTCGATGAAATCGTTGATCCTGAACTCGAGATTCCGAGTGGCGCAACGGAAGCAATTCTGGAAACGTCCTCCGTGGAAGGAGTGGGAGAAACTGTCGAGGAAGATGTTCTACCTCGTAGGTCTGGTAGATCTCGGATCGCACCAGAATGGTATGGCAATATGGTTTGCACCGTCATGCTAGTCGAGCAAGACGAACCTACGAACTACAAGGAGGCGATGGAGAGTCTAGAGTCCGAGAAATGGCTTGAAGCCATGAAATCCGAAATAGGATCCATGTATGATAACCAAGTGTGGACTTTGGTGGATATTCCCGAAGGGCGCAAGGCCGTCGAGAATAAGTGGATCTTTAAGAAGAAGACTGATGCTGATGGTAATGTGACCGTCTATAAAGCTCGGCTTGTCGCAAAGGGTTTCCGACAAGTTCATGGAATTGACTACGATGAAACCTTTTCACCGGTAGCGATGCTTAAGTCTATTCGGATTTTGTTAGCGGTAGCTGCCTACTATGATTATGAAATATGGCAGATGGACGTCAAAACGGCCTTCCTAAATGGAAACATTGAGGAAGAGTTGTACATGGTACAGCCGGAAGGTTTTGTCGATCCAGGAAGTGCTAACAAGGTGTGCAAGCTTCAGCGATCCATCTATGGATTGAAGCAGGCATCTCGGAGCTGGAATCTTCGCTTTGATGAGGTAATCAAAGGTTTTGGATTTATCCAGAATGTGGAAGAGACCTGTATTTACAAGAAAATGAGTGGGAGCTCGGTTGTGTTCTTAGCACTGTATGTTGACGACATATTGCTAATAGGGAATGATGTGGAACTTCTGAATAGCGTGAAGGAATATTTAAACAGTAAGTTTTCCATGAAGGACTTAGGAGAAGCTGCGTATGTTTTAGGCATACAAATCTACCGTGATAGATCAAGGCGCCTATTAGCACTAAGTCAGAGTACTTATCTTGATAAAATATTGAAGCGTTTTCATATGGAGAAGGCAAAGAAGGGTTCTCTGCCGGTTATCAAGAATAAGATATTGCGTAAGGCACAGTGTCCGGTGACGGAACTGGGTAAGGCCGAAATGACGAAACATCCTTATGCTTCAGCCATAGGATCGATCATGTATGCAATGTTGAGTACTAGACCGGATGTGGCATTAGCTCTAAGTTTGACAAGCCGGTTCCAGAGTAATCCTGGAATGCCGCATTGGGTAGCTGTTAAGAGCATTCTTAAGTATCTCAATAAGACAAAGGAAATGTTCCTTGTGTATGGTGGCTGCGATGAGGAACTTGGCGTAACGGGTTACGTAGATGCAAGTTTCTGCTCAGACCCCGATGACAGTAAGTCACAGACAGGTTACGTGTTCAAGGTGAATGGAGGCGCCGTGTGCTGGAGAAGTGGGAAGCAACCCATAGTCGCACAATCTACAATGGAGTCGGAGTACATTGCTGCCTGCGAGGCCGCGAATGAAGCTGTGTGGCTGAGGAAGTTCGTCATCGAACTTGGAGTGTTCCCGAGCGTGCAAGACCCCGTGGTCCTCTTCTGCGACAATACGGATGCCATTGCGAACGCCAAGGAGCCAAGGTCTCACTCCACCGCCAAACACATTCTCCGACGCTTCCACGTGATACGTCAGTACGTACAAGAAGGCGATGTGAAGATTTGCAAAGTGCATACGGATCTGAATGTGGCAGATCCGCTGACGAAGCCTCTTCCGCTTGATAAGCATGAACAACACCAGTTAGCTATGGCTGTTAGGCTTTTACCAAGTTGTAATCTAGATTAAATTGTACTCTAGTGCAAGTGGGAGACTGAAGGAGATATGCCCTAGAGGCAATTAATAAAGTGTATTCTTTATCATATCTCGTTTGTTCATAATAGGTTTTTTGTGTCATGCTAGAACCGTATTAAGCGGAAACATTAATACGGGTGTGATACGTAAACAACCAGGTCCCTAGTAGCCTCTACTAAGACTAGTTTCGTTGCGCGATTGATGATCGAGGTTTCCCGGTCATGGGGCATGGCGCCGGTCGGCAATGAGAGTCATATCGCTAGAGAGTGATGTGATGGACATACCCAGATTTGGAGAACATAGTCGTTACACCTTTGACCGTGAGATCAACTCTTATTGATATTCCCCAAAGATACTTTGATTGCACCAAACGTCGTATCTTATTTAGTATGACAATAACGGTGATACTTTTGGGTATTGGAAAGGAGTATTGAGACGAGGGGTCAAGAGCGGGATTTGCCAGTCCGCATAGCAGGATAGATACTCTCGGGCCCACTCGGTGAGATCATGTCTAATGAGCTTGCAAGCATGTGACTAGGTCACGGAGACATGAGATCATGAACGAGTAGAAGATAGCGTCGTCGGTAAAGAGGTCGGGATTAGGTATGGAGATATCTATGGAGCGACGCTCGGACGTGCTAAGTATCGCTATGGCAAAAGGTCTAAGACTTCACGTTCAGGTTTGATAGATGAAAGTCATTCGTTATATCTCAGGGATTAATTCAGGGGGTCCAGGCCTACGGATTAGTCGTTGATCATTGAGGAGTCTTGATCATACCTGATATTATATCGAACTGCTAGGGTAACACACTTAAGGGGTTTCGACAAGACAACCGGAAAGGAAGGAGATCACCGGGAGAGGTCCGATGGAGATCGGGCAGCGCCGAAAGAGTTTTCGGAGCTAGGAAATATTATATATATTATGTTTGATATTAATTAGTGTTATTAATATGCAAATATAATTTTATATATTTATTTTCGAATTTATTAAGGCAGATTTCCCTAAATGGGCCTTCCGGACGAAAGAAGGCCCAAGAGGGGAAAATTCCCTAGGGGAAATCGGTGGGGACCAGGAGGGCCGGCCTAGGTGGGCCACAAGGGGCCCACCAGGGGGCCGGCGCACTCCCTTGGCCGAACCAGGCTGTGGGGGGTTAGTCCCACATTGCCTGGCTGGCAAGGTTGGCTCCCCTTGGGAGCCTATATAAGAAGGGGCACCCCAGCCTTTTAATTCACCAATTAATTCCTGATTTCTCTCTCGATCTCGTGGTTCCCAAGTCGGAGCCGCGCCAAGCAAGAGGAGTCGGGGATCTCCTCCACCATAGCCCGCTGCCGCGCTGCTGGTGTTCCGGTCCAAGTCTTCCGCTGCTCGTCCTGGACTGGAGCTTCGGAGGCGCCGTCTCCACCGTACATGTGCGACTCCCTGCGAGGTGCTGCGCTAGCGGTACTCGGAGGCCTGCTTCCTCTACACGACCTTGAGGTCGGCTACGTCGGTCTTCATCGACAACGTTTGTGCGGGAACGTAATCCCCGTTTTCGGTCTACAAGGGTACGTATTCCGATCTCCGTTCGTACTACTATATCTGCATAGAATAGATCTTGGCTAGTTTAAGGATATCGTTGCTAGGAAATTTTTTGTTTTCTGCACACGATCCCCTTCACTCTTGCCATTGCATTTTCATCGGTTTGAGCCCTCCACGAGGATTCGTGGTGGTGATACTTGTGGGCTTGTTACTCTTGGGTCATTGGACCCTAGACGTCTTTTGTGGCCGGCCTTTTGTGGCCAAGACCTTTTGTGGTCAAGACCTTTTGTGGTCACTTGAGAGCCCCCAATTAAGTTGTGGGTGTGTGCCTCAAGACTTGGGAACCCCCAATTAAGTTGTGGGTGTGTACCTCAAGAGTTGTACGGGATTCGATCTCCGCCCCAAAGGAGATCAATAGTGGAAGGTGAACTCGCAACCTTTTTGTGGTTGAGTTCATCAGGAGAAGAAGGTGAGCCTTTGTGGCGTTGTGGCTAACCTGTTGTGGTTGCGCACACCTCTCCAAACGAGACGTACACCTTTGGGTGGAACTGGGAATACATCCTCGTCTCCGCGTGCCTCGGTTATTTCTATACCCGAGCTCTTTACTTTTGCACTTTACTTTGTGATAGCCTTCATGCTTGAAGTCATCTATCTTGCTATCACCTTGTTACTTGTATTGCTTAGCTTAAGTTGTTGGTGCACATAGGTGAGCCTAGTATTTATATCTAGGTTGTATGCTTGTTAAAGTAAAGCTCTAGTTTATTCCGCCTTTATCAAGCATACCGGAATTTCCGGGTCATTCTTGGACCGGATATTCCGGCTCCTCGGAAAAAGTTTTAAATCGCCTATTCACCCCCCCCCCCCCTCTAGGCGACGTTTATTTGTTCAATTGGTATCAGAGCCAAGTTATCTCATTATTAGGACTAACCGCCTCGAGATAAAGATGTCGTTTAGAGATCTATTGCACAATCCCACTTATAGATTTGATGGCACAAATTATGATGTTTGGAAAATTCGCATGCTTAAGCTTTTTAGAGACATGGGTTCCAATTTAGAGAGTATTGTATATATGGGTTTTTCTCCTCCAAAGGATTCACAACAATTATCTTTAGAGGATGAGAAAAACTCTTATCTCGATACTCTAGCATCTAATGGTCTTATATGTGCTTTGAGTTATGTAGTCCTTGCGTCAATCATGCCTTTTCGCAGCGCTCATGAATTATGGACAAAACTTCAAGATATATATGAGGTTTCCAACATTTTCAAGGATGGTTGTGATGAGCTCACGTCTTCTTCCACTTCACCGACATGTGGTTTGTCACAAGGTAATGATATGGTGAGTGGTGATAGAAATCGCATTTTTTATGGTGAATCTACTATTGACTATACTTCAAACTCATCTTATTGCAATGCTCTATCTTTGGACTTAAACACATATAGCACTCAAAATGTCATACATGCTAGTGTTGATAGTCCTTGCATATCATGTAGTAGTTGCTTAACTAAATCTCATGATGATATGCTTTCCGTGTCTTGTTGCCAAGATCAAAATGTTTCTACTTCCTCTATTACTTGTTTGGCTAACAATATAGAGGAATCCCAACAATAGTTGGAACAAGACATGGACCCCATTGGTGTTTCAAGTAACTCTTCATCGTCTTCATCCACTACTCACCTTTGCCTTATGGCTAAGGAGTTTAAGGTATGTCCTACCGTGCACTCCAATATATCTCATGGTGATGATGATGATGATGATGTTGATGATGATACTAGTCTTGAAATAAAACAAGAAATTATTGTTTTTGATCATTTCATGACTAACTTGCAAGGAGTTGGCAAGAAACACTTTGGCTCTCTTATGAGCCGTATAGGTGAGCTTGAGGATGTTCTTGAGTTAAAAGGTGAGATTGAGAGAGAAGATGCCTATGAAAAGGTATATCTTCAATCATCTCTAGAAGATGAACAAGAAACTAATGCTCACCTTCAAGAGCAACTTGAAACTATAATGGAGTCTCATAACTCCAAAATTGCTAAACTCACTAAAGAACATGAACATGTTATTGCTAAATGTAATGTGCTTACTAAACAAAATGCTAAGTTAAATAATGAGCTTGTCATGTTGTCTCCTTCCACTTCTAATGATAATGATGCTTGTGCTACTAACTCCACTTTGTGTGAAGCATCTATTTTGAAGGAGAATGTTGAGCTAAGAGCTCAACTTGATTTGCAAACTAGTAAGTATGAGAAGTTGGAAGAAACTCATGAAAAGCTTTTTAGCTCTAATGAGGATCTCCTATCATCCCATGCTAAGCTAAAGTTAGCTCATGAGGCGGTCACTACGAAGGTAAAATCTTGTGAGCCTCTTGTGAACACTAGCACAAACTCTACTTCTAATGCATTATTGCCATGTGCTAGTTCTAGTCATTCATCCACTCATAAAATTGCTACATCTTGTGATGAATTACATTCCTTGCCTTGTTGCTCTAACAATGTAGCATCTACTTCCTCTAATATTTGTTTTGAAACTAACCATGTAGACGAACTTAAAGAGCTCAAGACACAAGTCACTTCTTTGAAGAAAGACTTGAATAAGTGTCATGAAGGGAAGTCCACACTCGACAACATGTTGAGAGTGCAACAACTTCCTCATGACAAGAGTGGACTTGGATTCAACTCCAATAACAAGAACAAGTCCAATGTCAAGAAGAAGCACAATTTTGTCAAGAAGAAGGGCCAAGAACAAGCTATTGATTCGGTCAAGATTGTGTGCTTCAAGTGCAAGGTTGAAGGGCACCATGTTAGATCTTGCCCGTTGAAGAAGAAGCCCCTTAATGAGAAGCAACAAGGGAAGCAACCTCAAGTCCAAACTCAAGCTTCCCAAGTTGAAGAACCTTCCCTTCCCAATAAGAAAGGTAAAAGCCGACTTTGCTACAAATGTCGTGGGAAGGATCACTTTGCTTCTTCATGCACTCATGGTAACTTATCCAACCCCACTATAATTGACAATGTCTATTCTCTTCGAAAGGATAAGATTGGAAATGTGTTTGCCAAAGTTATTGGTACTCAAAGTGGTGTCAAGAAAAGAACCATTTGGGTTGCCAAGCCTATTGTGACTAACCTCTTAGGACCCAACTTGGTTGGGGACCAACAAGCTAAACTTGATCAATAGGAAAACGGAGGACATTGGAGACTTGACTACATCATGAAGAATTAAGCGATCTTCATCATTCATATTCTCTCAAGTCAAGTCAATTGGATTATATTGTCTTAGCATATATCTAATGCTCCTCCTTGCGATAACTTGTATTTAATTCATAAGTATACATTGAAAGTTACTTGCACCCTTGCATGTGTTTGGTTTTGTACCTTACTAGTGTTTTATATGTGTTGTGCACTCTACTTACTTTTTATTGAGTAATCAAGCTTGTGTATGATTGGTTTGCACACCATGTATGTTTTGAGCCTCTTGTCTACTTGCTTTCATCTTAATTGGCTCTTTTAGGGATTTTAACGGACTATCCCATTTTGGGGGAGTGATGTGCTTTTTGGTAACTCACCACCCTAAAACGTTTATTCATGAGGAATACCACTTAGTGGTGATATTTCAATATTATCTACTCTCTTTGTGGTATGACTTACTCATGAGAATTTCAAATTCTAATGTCCATTAATTATCTCTTGTTGGATTTCTCTTGCCTCTTGTTAAAAAGAATGGATTATCACATTATGGGGGAGTAATAAGCTATGTGCATATTACAAGCCTAGAAAATGTGAACATGAGAGGTAGTGTCACCTAGAGTTGATATTGTTGATTATCTTGTTCCTAGGTGGCATGGTACTCAAACAAGTTCCATATTTGCTTAAATGCATTTTGATCAACCATCTTTTGGTATCTTGTATGTGAGAAAGTGTCTTGATGCTTAGAATGATCATTGAATATGTGAAGTCATCAAGAATATCTAGATAAGCATGTTTTTCAATTCTTTTATTTTGCCACATGCTTATGTTTTGTGAATATGATCTTAAATACATATATGTCATGTACCACCGAGAAATATCTCCATACAATCATTGTCTTTGACAAGTGATAATTATATTGGTGGTAAAATTATTGATCATATTTACATTGGCTATTGTTCCTAAATTGTATTATTCTTTTGCCAAGTTTGTTTTGGTTTAACCTTCCTTTTGTCTTCTTTGTTTCATTGGATCTTTTTGTTGCTCTACTCATAATTTGTGTTGTGCTTTCTTGAGTTAGGACAAGTAAGGATCCCATTGTTGTGCATTCACATTTGAAGAATCAATTCTAAGTAATGCACCATCCTTGGGGGAGCTATCCTACATTGAGTAGAACATCATCCTTTTAATTGTTATCGGGTCTTATTGCTTTTCTTGAACTTTGTGCTCAAAAGGATATATGGAGGGTAATGATCCCACTTGTGTGCGTTTTGTATTTACATACAAGATCTCAAATAATGCACTAATCATTGGGAAGCTACTCTATACTCTTTAGAACACTATTCATTTAATTGATTTGGTATCTTCTTGCTCTTCTTGAACATGACTAATTGGTTAACAATATATATGGAAAGTCATGATCCCATTTTTGTGCATTTTGTATTCAAATACAAGATCATAAGTAATGCAAAAATCCTAGGGAGCAATCCTATATGTTATTGAACATTAGTGGTCTTCAATTGGTTTTTGATCCCGATGACATGTCCTTTGAAAGACAAACATTTTTTCGTCTTGGTACTTTGTGCCATCATGAAAATTGTAGAGGGATTGGTTTATTTGTTGGAACCTTACTCCTCTTCGTGAAGTTGGCTATCTCATCCCACGGTTCTTAGTGTACCTTCTTGGATGAGATGAAACCTTCGAGCATGTTTGCTTGTTTTATTTCTTATGCTCATTGGTTTACCCTTGACCTTGTTTTCATTTGATATTTTTTCAAATTGGCTTCTCTAATCATGGGTTGATTTGAGTCTTTGATACAATGAGGACAAATCATTCTCTTTCCACACTTTTGTGTAGCTTGTTGATTTAATTGGTGTTTTGTCCAAATTGTATCTCGTTTGGTTCTTGAAAGTTTTGTGCATGCATATTTACTATATGTATATCTTATGGCATGCCTACTTTCGTTGATCCAATATATAGGATAAACTCCATCAAATCCTAAATGGCTAAGATGTGCATTAAATTCTCTTTCATATCAATATGCACATATTTATGTGGAGTTTGTCCTATGTATTGTAGTTGGTCTAACTACTTTGGACCCAATTAGCTTGGGTACCATTGTGTACTAGATTTAGTTAGGTACATGGGAGATGCATGGGAAGCTTGCCTCTTTTAAAGAAGATGTCTTCACCATGTGCTTCTTGAAGCCAAGCTTGGATGATTGTGAACTCTCATCTTCTACACCATCAATGCTATTTCCGTAACAAGTATCTAACTCATGCATATACTTCTAGCTCTCAACCTTGTGTAGGTTGTTCTTTGGCATGAGTTTCTCTAAGTTGCATTTGATATGGTTTTTGCAAAGTTTCTTTCAAAATATCTTCATTGCTAATGTGAGTAAGCCGGGATGATTACACATCAAGGGGATTTATATAATCATCTTCATGATTCACCGATCCTTAATATGTTAATCTAGCAAATTCGTTTCAAAATCTCTCATGTGCAATATTGATGAATTCTCATAAATCACTTGCCTTATGTGATATTTGTTTTGTGTCTCGAAGTATCCCAACTATCACTTATCCTATGTGGGTATTTGTGATGCTTTGAGAACTTGGTGTTGGAAGTTCATCTATACCCTCTAAGAATAATTTAAGCTATGTGCTTTGCTTTTAAGCAAAAATCTTATCGGTGTATTTATGACTTCCTCTTAGATATCATGTGCTTTACCTTGTACCTACATTGTGCGTGCAAGTTTCTTTGAGGACTTAGTGTCCACTTAGAAACTTATACACATGAGGGTAGTAACATATTTAATTGATATTCAAAATCTTTAGTGATCACCTTTTATTACTTTCTTGATTCTTTGGTGATCTCTAAAAGGCACAAGCTTTGTTTTTCTATTGGTTTCACATTGCCTCTTTATAAGCTTGTGATCCTATTTGATTTATCCTCTTGGGTGTGCTTGTTTGCGAAATATATGATATGCACTATGTGCCTCATAATTTGAAAGACTATGGTGATGCTTTGGCACATCCTTGTTTAGTCTCCTAAAAAGGTATTTTTCATGACACACCCATCCTTTCTCGTTTGAGCAAGTCTTCTTTTGTCACTTCTTTCTCTTGTTGCTCAACATTTGTTTATTGCAAGGTATACTTATTTTTTTAACTATACAATCTTGCACCTTTTTGTATTCGAAAGAATCTAGGAGGGAGTGAGGATTTCATGTTGTGCACACTATATTGAAATGCAAACCTTCATTGTGCACGTACCTTGGGGAGTTCCCTCTTGAATTTTAGAACTCTTGATTGATCTTATCATAATATCCTATTGTGCTCAATTGGTTTTGGATCCCTTGATTGCTTGCTTCTTTGTGAATGCTTTCCCCCTTTGCAATTGGTATCCTTCCAGTGGATTTCAATTGATATATTTCTTGTGCAATTTTTGGATCCTCAATATAGTTTGATCCTCTCCATCTATGCGTCATTGGATAAGTGCATTTGATTTCACTCATATCATGAGAAATGCATAAATTATGAAGGAGGTCTTATTATGTTACCTTTCCAAAGCTTTTCACCCATTTCGGCAATCGTTGCCAATGGGGGAGAAGTTTTGGAGGGTTGTATGGAATTGGCTTTGTACTTTAATATCTTCTTAAGTATTTGCCTTCCTTGCCTTTGCATTCGTTGCTTGGTTTTATATATAGTGGAAACTCCACCATCGGTAATGGTTGACAATATATGCAATGAATTCATGTTCATACACACGTGCATAAATTATGGGGGAGTTTGCTCTATATATGTGGATGGACTAACATCACATATCTTTGTAGTATTTGATGTTAGTGCAACCATTCTTGTTCGTTAAATTACATATTATGAACCCTTTCAGAAAAGATTGTCATCAATTACCAAAATGGGGGAGATTGAAAGAACATTTTCCCTCATGTGTGGTTTTGGTAATTATATGAAAATCTCTATGGACTAATGTTTGCATTGAGATATCCTTATAGATCTTGTCCATGGAATTGTGGAGTTCATGTGTTGGACTCTTGAACCTTATGGGTTGAGTGAAGCTTCTTGCAAGTATGTCTTGAAGGATTCAAGACATCATATTAGTGAAGAAATGTTGGAAGATACAAGGTTGATCAAGATATTGATCAACACACAAAGCTACAAGATGTACCAAGAGCTATCATGCATATCTTGGGATGGTAAACACTTGTCCGCATAGCTTTGTGAACTAACCCATTATATATGTGTGTGTGGTATCATTATATGAGGTTAGGTATCTTCCCATGGGATTGCATCAAATGAAGATTTCATATAGCTCATAGAGGATGACGTCATGTGGTGATCATCATCAAGGTGAGATGTGCAAGACCAAGAGAAGCTTCTTGAAGAGATCCTATGCATGGTGCTTGCAATGGATACATGAAGACGGAGCTAAGCGAGACTCTCCCATTGTGAGCATGGGGAGTATTTGGAGAAGTTTTCATCAAGCATGTGCTTGGACGCGCAATCAAGGAAAGATGATCCACTTGAAGAGATCAACATAGTCATCATCTAACTCAAGTGGAATGCTCAAGGCAAAGGTATGATCTTGATAGGGCTATAGGATAGATAGGCGTACTATCAAGAGGGGCTCTCAAGTTTGTAACTTGATCGCATCGTTGTGGAGAGTTCAAACCGTTGCATACTTGGCATATCATATTTCTTGGTTCTTATTTGGCTTTTATGGTGATGAGGAACTAGAGCTTGGTTCATCTCCATGTCAAGTTCTTGTTCATCGGAAACGGTCTTACTTTAGAAAACTTGTTGGCTTTCATCCATGTGAGGATTTAGAGCTTGGTTTATCTCCATACTAAGCTCTAGTTCATCAAAAACGGATTTCGTATGAATATCTTGTTACGTTTTTTATATTGGAGGTTTTACCGCTTTAAATGTTTTAGGAAAGTTAAACCTTTCCCCATTTGGTTTTATCCTCACATGATGGACTATGATGTTTCTATGCGCATTCTTATAGAGCTCGTTGTAACGATTACAACGAGCCGAAAATCATCGAAAACGGAGTACGTATGAAAAAGTTACTGCAGTTTTTGTTTCGTTGTTTCTGTCAGTTTTCGGGGATTCGGAAATTCCGAAAAAGTGAAATTTCCGATCAAAATTTCCGGTTCAAGTCAGTACCAAAATTTCCGACTGGAGCAAATTTCCGGTATAAATTTCCGACCGGAATTTCCGGTTTTCTCTGGATCCAACGGTAAGAATTTCTGGGGGGTATAAAAACTCCCCCTCTTCTTCCTCCTTGGCCCATCCAAGGGAGCACGAATTTCTCCTCTCTCCTACTCCATTGTTGATCTTGGAAAGCTTGATTCCTCTCAATCCCTCCATTGATTCTTCCATATTCTTTAGGGAAAATTGAGAGAAGATCTAGATCTACAATCCTACCAATCATTCTCTCCTCTAAGTGAGGGGAACCTAGTGGATCTAGTTCTTGGAGTTCCTTTGTGGTTCTTCTCTTTGTTCTTCCTCTCTTCTCCCCCCATAAGCATTAGTTGCTTTTGGTGGGATTTGGGAGTGAAGGATTTGACTCCTTTGTGGTTTCCTTTGTTCTTCCTCTCTTATTCCCCCATAAACATTTGTTGTTGTGTTGGAATTTGGGAGTGAAGTACTTGAGCACTTCGTGTGCTCTTGCCATTGCATTTGCATCGGTTTGAGCCCTCCACGAGGATTCGTGGTGGTGATACTTGTGAGTTTGTTACTCTTGGGTCATTGGACCCTAGACGTCTTTTGTGGCCGGCCTTTTGTGGCCAAGACCTTTTGTGATCAAGACCTTTTGTGGTCACTTGAGAGCCCCCAATTAAGTTATGGGTGTGTGCCTCAAGACTTGGGAGCTCCCAATTAAGTTGTGGGTATGTACCTCAAGAGTTGTACGGGATTCGATCTCCGCCCCAAAGAAGATCAATAGTGGAAGGTGAACTTGCAACCTTTTGTGGTTGAGTTCATCAGGAGAAGAAGGTGAGCCTTTGTGGCGTTGCGGCTAACCTGTTGTGGTTGCGCACACCTCTCCAAACGATACGTACACCTTTGGGTGGAACTGGGAATACATCCTCGTCTCCGCGTGTCTCGGTTATTTCTATATCCGAGCTCTTTACTTATGCACTTTCTTTGTGATAGCCTTCGTGCTTGAAGTAAACTATCTTGCTATCACCTTGTTACTTGTATTGCTTAGCTTAAGTTGTTGGTGCACATAGGTGAGTCTAGTATTTATATCTAGGTTGTATGCTTATTAAAGTAAACCTCTAGTTTATTCCGCCTTTATCAAGCATACCGGAATTTCCGGGTCATTCTCCCCCCCCCCCCCCTTCTAGGCGACGTCTATCCGTTCAGATCTCTTTCACCATAGCTCGCTCTGGACTGGAGCTTCGGAGGCCGTCGTTTCCACCGTACGTGTGTAACGCCCTGCGAGGTGCTGCGCTAGCGGTACTCGGAGGTCTGCTTCCTCTACACGAGCTTGAGGTCGGCTTCGTCGGTCTTTATCGACAACGTTTGTGTGGGAACGTAATCCCCGCTTTCGGTCTACAAGGGTATGTATTCCGATCTCCGTTCGTATTACTATATCTGCATAGAATAGATCTTGGCATGTTTTAGGGATATCGTTGTTAGGAATTTTTTTTGTTTTCTGCACCCGATCCTGTACACACGGCATGTCACCACACTCGGCATGGATCCATCTTTGAACTGCATCTCTCTAGTGCCGGGCGCTTGTCGCCGTGCAGTCCGGTGTCGTAGAGGCCCCGCATCAAGAGGGCGTATGCCCTGGCAAGCTGCAGAAATATTAGTGCCATCCTTACATGTAAGACATGATTTGTGAATAATACTACCCATAGCACATAGAACAACACATCATAGATAGCCGAGTGCACATGAAGAGTTCAATACTCTGAATTAATGAATATGGAGCATTCTACACATGTATAGCAAGCAGTACAGGGAGTGAAGAGCAGAAACCAAGATTACCAACGTAGCAGCTCCTCGCAGAATCAAAAAATGATCATCCACCTGACCAAGAACTTCGCATGCACGCTTGATTGCAAATCTTCAGCTCAGTACGACCATGGATCAGCACGGGTGAGTAGCGCACGCGCAACACGACCTGAAAGAATTGAGAAAGGCGACGATGTAGTCTAAATATAATTGCGATCAAGTGATTCCATTATACGAGCCACGTTTCATGGTCTTCATTTTCCTGTGGGCATTCATTGTCTTGTTTCAATTTAAAATGGGACGGCTGAATCCTCACTATCCTACGGGACACCTAAATAGACCTAAATTCCAGTGCATCTAAGTGTCACCATTGTTAATAATGTTGGCCTATTGTTTATATATCATTCAGCTGTGTGTGCAGGATAAGATCCTCTGAAACAACATTTAAGAAAGATAATTTTTATCAAAATGCAATCACAAGTATATCCTACTTTTAGACTCTATGTCAAAATATTCGTAAAGAGATTCATTTTTTAGTTTTGACCGCGCCTAAAATAAAAATGATGATCTGCAAGAGGTTCTAACAGTTCTTGCAAAATAAACAACTTTACCTGACTATGCCTCCGTACCATTCTGCTAATTAGTAATTAATTATATTCAAATATTGTGTGCCCTTACAGAAATCAGCATGTTTAACTCATTCTTTAATCTGAATTGTGTTGTATTACGCTGTCACACAAAGAAGGACTATGACCAACGTGCTAAGAACTCTTTTGTATCCATGGTTGATCACAACATTATTTCTTTTTGTTTGGCTTTGAGTCTGAAATTAATCATGAAAATTCCAGGACCTCGATATCAACTCCCAGAAAACAACTATCAACTCCATGAAAACAACTGATACTGTTTTATACTCAATACGTGGTAGTAGAAACAAAATTGATCTCAGATCGAAATCTCCTATGAAAATGAGACCTCGGTCCAGAAGTACCTCACAGGCTCACACCTATCCTGACCCGCATTTTCCACAATTTGAATCAAACTCTTATACGTTAAAATGGTCATTAGCATGGACTGATTTAGCTAATCTACAGGCTTGACTGGTGGTCGACTTGGAAAGAAAGAAACGCTCGGATTTTTAACAGACATGCAAAGAATTTGAATGAACTAAAGCTGGACATCCTCCAGGAAGCGAGCCCCTGGAGAACAGCAGGCAGACCGAGGGCAGCTAGCTTGCTCCAGAGACTTAGAGAACCTGATTAGGACCCTTTCTGTTCTTTTAGTGTTTAGGCTGAAACAACCTTTTTTCTCTTTTTGTACATCTCATCTGTACACATTTTACTTCTTCTACTATCAATGAAATAGCAGACTGGACTGCTCTTTCCGTCAAAATCTACAGGCTTAACATTGCACTTCCTGGAAGAACTCTTACCCCAAATAACATATCCATTTGATTCTAGGACGCCCGAGCTCCCGACTCGCGAAGGCGATGAAGGGGGAGATAAGGGTTGGCGAGGAAGTCGCCGGGCGCCGATGCCGACGCGGCTTCGCTCTGAGCGACGGATTTGCCGACGCCGTTGGTGGCGAGGAACTCGCTGTAGCGCCACTGGCCGCCGTCCGGGATGTCGCCGGCGGCGGAGGGTGTCGACGAAGGGATTGGCTGTCCATGATGTCGCCGGCGGCGGAGGGTGTCGGCGAAGGGGTTGGAGACGGGCGTGGGGACTTAGGCCTGGATCTTTGGGGCCGGAGCGGGAGGAGGAGCTGGGGCGTCAGCGACGAGCGCGGGAAGGCGGGCGAGGGTGAGGAGGCGGCGGCGCTAGGTCGGGTAGGGCCGGTGCAGCTGACCTCTTTTTCTTCGATCGTTTGAGAAAAAAATGATTGAACCGGTATGATGGACTTAGAACTGCGGGTTGATTTACTCATGTTTGAGTGGCTATAATGTAAAACAACCACCACGTACCATGACCCCAAGCCGTATTATATATTAGAGATATAGTCCTATACTTGTCGATAGTATTTTATACGTTTAATCAATCTTTCCATTTTTTTCACTTCTAAAGCAAATTATACTCTTTTTATCTGTTGATATTTTTTTTTAGTATTTTCTCCGTTGATTAGTTCCATCCACGGTAAGGTCTGCACGAAGGTGGGAAAACTGAAAATTGGGTTTGTTACCCGCGTCAAACAAATGCATTTCTGATAAGCCCCACGAGAATAAAAGAAAAAGGAGGAAATTTAGCATGAGTCGTCGCACCAATAGATTCCCCACACGGCGGGTGCAAAAGCATAGAGAGTACATGCATGCAGTGTAAGCGGTATCATCATATTAATTACCAAATTCGAAAATCTAAAAAGATTTATCTTCTAAACCATTATTTCGTTTAGACATATGTTTATAATGTTGGATTCGTCAAGACGAGTGCTTCAAAACTAAAGACATTGTTAATATGTTTAGATGAAAATAAAAAACTTACACCAGTTACCATCTTGGGTACTATGCCTATCATATTAATACAAATAATTATCAAGATAAGTATATATGTTACCAGATTAATTCGAATCACTTGTGACACATCTACAATATGGTGTGACGGAATTTTCCCGTCACGTCAGTTACCAGATTAAACATTATATTTATCAAATTTATATTGAATAGCTATCATGATAGTTATGCATGCTTATCATATAATTTTATTGAGATTTTTACATATTATAAGGATATGTACAACTAGTGAGTACGAGTTTATATATTTCTGAGACCCAAGAAATAATATCGTTTCACGTAAAGTAGTATCTATCAGTCTTATATTGACGTAGAATGGACGTACATAAACCTGATAGTCAAGTTATAATAATGTGATAAGCTAGTTATAATAATCTGATAACTACTAAAAAAAGTCTTCAAAATATGGTAACATGAGATCTAGTTTTATTGATTTAATCATGACTAAGTCAACAGTGAAAACATCTAAACGATGTCTTCGGTCGTGCATATATGGAAAAGGAGCTGTCGGGGGAAGATATGCGGTCCCGTCCAAGAAAAAAACGTTCCAATCTCCGCCTCTTCTTCTCTTTCTCCTCAAATTTTCTCCCATTCCAACTGCTGCGCCGGCGCCGCGGACCCAAACCCTACCGCCTCGCCGCCCGTCGGCCAGGCTCCAACGCCCCCCGCCTGGTTCCCAGTCTCCCAGATGGTCGCCCCCGGCGCGAAGACGTCGTCGAGGTGCACCCCGGGGACGGCGCGGGGCACGCACGCGTTCCAGATCGTTGGGTACAGCCTGCACAAGGGCCTTGGCAGCGGCAAATGCATCTGTTCCGCCACCTTCTCCGTCGGCGGCTACGAATGGCGCATCCTCTACTACCCCGATGGGCACAGCAAGGACAGTGAAGAGTACGTCTCTGTCTTCGTCGAGGTCATCGGCAAGCAAGGCGAACCGGGCGAGGTGAGGGCGCTCATGGACTTGAGGCTGATGGAGGTGGTTACCGGGCTCTCCGTGTCAGTGGTTCCACAGGGTTCGCCAATAACATTCAAGACTGGTACCAGCCGGGGCTACCCAAAGTTCAAGAAAAGGAGCGACCTGGAAGCATCCCCATACCTAAGTGACGACCGCCTTGTGATCGAGTGCGAAATCACTGTCATCAAGGAACCACGGGTGACACAGACCTCGTCGGTCTCTAAGGATATGGTACCGCTCTCCGACTTGTTGGATAATCTTGGCAAATTGCTGGAGGCACAGGAGGAAGCTGATGTGATTTTCAAGGTTAAAGGTGAGGCGTTCCCTGCTCACAAGATCATCGTTGCAATGCGTTCGCCGGTCTTCAAGGCGCAGTTCTATGGCCCGATGAAGGACAAGAGGATGAGGAACGTAACAATTGAAGACATCCAGCCTGCTGTTTTCAAAGCCTTGCTTCACTTCATATACACAGATTCAATGCCTTCGATGGACGATCTTGATGATGACGAGTATGACGAAATGGTCAAGTATTTGCTGGTGGCTGCAGATCGGTATGCGGTGGAAAGTATGAAGATGTTATGCCAAGGCATTCTTTGCAAGAGTCTTGATGTTGAGAGTGTGGCCACCACATTGGCTCTCGCTGATCAGCATCACTGCAGCATGCTGAAAGATGCTTGCGTCGAATTTATCATCTCCTCGGACAGAATGACTGATGTGTTGGCAACCAAAGGATATGTGCAACTGAAGAAGTCAAGACCTGCTGTCTTAGTGGATATGTTTGAGAAATTAACCATGTCTCACAATATTTAGAATTCCCATCATTTGAAACTTGAGATAATCAGCACAGTTGACACCTAAACACCTGCAACGAAGCAGAACTAGTCATGCTCTTCCAGTTTTCTTAGGTATTTTGGACGAGGCTGCTGTAGAAGATATGTTAGGTAAGGTTGAGTCCTGCAGAGTTTGGTACCCTCATCTTGCGTTAACTTCTGGTCTGATAGGTCAAGGCATTGCCATCTGAACTTGTGCCATCCTTTAGTTCTCAGAGATCTTGGTTGATCACAGCATGGACTTTCAGACATATTTTAGAGAAGAAGTGATTTTGCAAAATTTCTTTCTTGTATGGAATGGTGGGGTCATGCTCTATATGAATTTACTACTGAGTATTGATGAAACAATTACTTGGCGTTGTTATTTCTCCTTTTGCCGTGTTCAGTTAATACACTGCTGAATCTTACAAACTTACAGTCCTAGACTTGCCAACTACACACTCCAACTCAGTTGGAGGAGAAACCTCTGAGCATCATGTTGGAATGGTCTTTTTTTTACGAGAAATCATTCAGTTTAAAATGGGACAGTGGGTCCCAGCCTCCTGGACATGATTGGTTGACATTGTCCAAGAAAAATGAAATTACAGACTATCAAAGTTGTGTGGCACATGAAAGGCACAGTACGCAAAATTTGCACAGGTAGATTTGTATATGAATCAGTATATGGGTGTCCTGAGAACATAAGTATGATATCAAATTGAAACACACATACAACCTGGCATGAATATCTTCTCTTTCGTAAATTTAGACCCAAGGGACTTTTTCTGCTCCAATATGTTTCTCTTTTAGTAATTTTAGACACATGGGAAGAATTTGAGGTTGATACATGGATCCACATCCACAAAATAAAATCATCACTTCCTTCGATTCCTTCCAGGTTCTCCCATGATAGTATTAACAGAATTCCACATGTTCTTTTTCTAATTGTGATTACCGACACAAGTGAGCCATTAATCAGGCTTGCCGCATGCATAAGCGAAATCTACAAAGGCAATGATGCCGTAGTACAAATCAAAACAGAGAGAATATGAAACGTATCCAGAGTGACACTATATGGACACATGTTAATAAGACATTATTTTGAATTACCCTCATTTACAATTATCTGGGTTGAAAGGATGATAGCTAACACGAAGCAATATGTGTAGGTGCTCCCTGTTACAACCCAATGAAAATGTGACTAACACTGTCTCGAGACAATTCATGTTGATATCAAGCAGACACGTTTGCATTCTCCGCCAGGATGTCGTCAAGTAACGACTCACATGCATCTTCCAGCAGATCCAGTACCTGAAAAAACATTGCAACACAAATTGCTTTACGGCATAACCCCTCTGTTCCACAATATAAGATGTTTTAGACATTCCAATACGGAGCAAAATGAGAGACCTACCCACTAAATTACGCCTAGATACGTACAGATCAGAAAAAAACTAAAAAAAGATTTAAAAAAAGGGCATATATTTAGGAACAGAGAGTACAAAAAAATTATGTAGACCTTGTGATCCTAACTACCTTGTAACATGACTACTACACCTAAATCTAAATGGCTTTGGGATGAATATGAACTTCCCGTCGTGGCCATCTTCCATCTGAAGAAAGAAATGCCATTAGGAAATAAAGAAAAGCGGCAACCATTTTCTTTAGCACCTGTCTCCTTTTTTACTTACTTAAATAAGGATTTTCACGCCTGAATATTTTTGACTTACTAATAGGTAACAGCATAAGCTGCAGTAGCCTAAGCAGGCACCTTTGTTTTATCAGAAGATTCACTTACTAAAGAGTACCGCGGGTCCATTTTAGAAAAAAAGGGGTACCTAAATTGCCGGCCAGCAAATCTAGTACTTGATATTTGGTAAAGGTAAGAATGCCTAAATGTTGGACATGAGTTATTTCAGCTGGTCGTATTAGCGATCTGTCGACCACTCCACCTTGCAGAAAAAAAGGCTTATCCTCATTGGTAATGCACGCTGTATAGCGAATCTGGAAGCAGCAGAATGCTGCCCTCTTCAATGGCCAAGAGGCCAGAGGTCAACACACTGCTGGACATAATCTGCAGAGAGGCGCGTTTGTGCGGCAGAGCAGGAGCATCCAGGATTCAGGCATGACTGAAGAATAAACTTAGTGTTTAGGATGTGGGGTGTGTGCGGTAGGTAGGTTTGTAAACAACTATTCATACGGTTGTAAAATACCTTTTCTATCCATCAATGCATCAGGCGCAATGCTTTTGCATTTTCTCAAGAGAGAGAAAAAGAATGCTCGGATGTAATGTTTTTGGATATGTAGTAAAGCGCAACAACATTTATGTTACATAGTGCTCATTATTTTTCGAAACTTTGATGCACAAAAAACTTAGACGGAGGTCATGAACATCAAGGTCATTACACTAAAACCCGCTCATAAGCATCAGGTTCATTAGACACTAAGACAAGCTTGATCGTTAACATAGGGTGTGCCTGGGCAATGCTAACTACTATGCTTGAGATGAAAACAAGGGATGCGAATTTATGCACATATCAAGGCTGATGCCGGTTGGGGCAAATTATCAATAAAAAAGGTCTGGAAAATCAATTGCAGCCTTATGGTACTGACTAACAAGCACACTGTGTCATTGGCTCACCTTTTCGAATCCCTTAGCCCCTCCGTAATAAGGATCTGGGACTTCAGACTCCTTATGTCGCTTGCAATATGAGCACATCAGCTTAACCTAGTAAGGATATCACAAAGAAGTCAAGCAAATTTAGGTCATGCAAAACAACATTATCAGATTTACTGTGCTTACTGCTTACAGCCCACACATGTTTGAAAGAAAGAATAAGTACGACTCAGGCATCACCCATCATCATACAGCTAATTACCTATTGTCTAAGAAATTATCAGACCCCACAAAATAATCATAATAGTTATCAGACGACTATGCAGTATATTCCACTAGGTAGCAAAGAAGGCAAGGTCCTGAATTAAATAATCAACATCATTTGGAGCAATAAGCAATACTTGAAATTAATCAATTTGGCATTTGCCCAACAGAGACTGCATCACAGTGAAGCGGTACAGGCTAAGGGGTTCCCAGAAATATCAAGTTGGTGACTAGCAGCAGAATAAATGTCATTTCACTCTTGATATCACATTTTAAGGTATGGACATATGTATCTTCAATTCATTATAGGGGAAAAAGAGAACAAAAGTAAGATTGTTTCTTTTGTCTAATACAGAACCACAAAAATACTGCTCATGATCACAAGCACGTCTTTTGTTTCAATGCAATGACCTGAACGTCAAGAGTAAGGCTATAAACCTTAATAGTAGAAATGGCCAAAAATATATATCTAGGATCAAGGGTGAAAATATAATTTGTCAAGATTGTACAAAACAAGTAAGGCCCATAATCCTAACCTTCTTGGCTGCACTGTCCGGAAGGGGCTCCTTTTGTTGCCATCTTTCAAATGAGCTCAATATGTCTTCTGCATAATGGTCAAAGCAAAAGTGCATCAAGCAGCAAGAAATCAACAAGAGCCCCGAGGTTCTCAAACACAAACAAAAGGAGTTGAGAGAAAACCATAGTTCTGCCTGTCCATTGCAAGAATGATATCAAAATCTCGGAAGTCTGAGGGTTTAATAGGTCTGGATATCGAGGTCACTTCAATCCCCCGCTTCTTGGAAGTTGCTATCATCCTTGAGTCTGCCTTATTTCCCTGAATTCATGCAACGCCTCATCAATTCTGATGTCATCAAGAGGCTGATTAAGTGTAAATTTGAGCAAGATAAATGCAGAATACAACCTCATGATAGCCTATCGTACCAGCAGAGTCTATGAGAAACTTGGAATCAAGTCCACGCTTGTTTACGAGGTCCCGGAAGACCGCCTCAGCTGCAGGGCTCCTACAAATGTTCCCTGTACCCACATTATACGTTAAGTACAAAAAGGCAGATAAATACAGCACAATGCAATGTATGAAGTAAACACTACACGCTCTGACACACGTCAGCTGAGGCAACAGATTGTGATGAAATTTTCCTCCGTCAGAAGGGAACATGTGACACAAAATCGAACTGGCACTGTGGCACATGATGCAATTGCACATCTGTATGTATGAAGTCGAGCCATCGCCACATGTCAGTGGTGATGGGGAGCAAGGCAACATGGAGTAGAAACTGAAACAAATGGCATGGCAGGAGGGCAATCGTTGAAGATCTTATTGTCATGTGTGCACACTATCGCTCTAAGCCTATAATGCACCGAACAAGATATCAGGAACATGCTACAGGAGAATCGGGGATACCAAATTACGTCCCCCGCCCCCGGGTGTAATCGGTGCACGCACGCTGTGGACGCAGTAGCAACACAGTACACAGGTGCATTCACAAACAAGCATAGCGAGACGAGGTAAGCTGAATCTAGATATCGACACACAGGTATTCACGGAAGCGGGCGCTCCGCTCAGAGGAGGGGATCGACATCGACTAGGGGGGTCGCGGGATTTACATACCGAGGCAGACGAAGAGGACGGCGAAGGGCTTCGAGCCGGTGCTCGCCTCCGCAGCCATCTCTTCCGCTTCCGCCACCGCCGCCGCCGCGAATAGAGGGCGAAGAGGAGGGTTCACGAGCTGGTCGCGTGGGCGGGCCTGGCGGAGACTGGTCGCGGTGCGTCCGTTCACGTGGCGGTTGGTGGTTGTCACAAGCGGGGGAGTGCGCCTCCTAATAACCGGGTCGCGCGCTGTCGGGTTCGGAGCCAAGGAGGAGTACGCGGCGCCGGCGGCGGTGGAGGTCGACGCGGAGGCCACGGCGAGCATGGCCGGACGGCGAGCTGAGGCTTGTGGATTAGTGGAGCGAGCGAGCGAGCGAGTGGCTCGCGTCGCGCCGGCTCTCGTCTCGGGCGGTACCGCAAGGGACAAACGCGGGTTTGCGGACCTTCTCTTCCACATTTCGAACCTGATGAAACTGGATGTAGATGATTATTTTAGAAGTGGGATGAAGAAATTTTATATTTTCAAATGACGTTACTCCTTCCGTTTTAAATTAATTAACTAAGATTTAGTACAACTTAAATTAAATACGAGTCAAGTAATTAAGAACGGAGAGAGTATAAGCACCGACTCCAACATAAAAAAATACTCCGTGTTCTGTCTCCTCTATCAAAATCCAAGCAAGCATTTCTTTTTTCGAAATTTCAATGGAGTACGCGAACAATTTGACTAGTGAGTAGCGAACAATTTCAAAATCAGAAGCCCAATCATTTTGGTTGAGCTATTTGTGACATAATCTTACCTATTGAATATTATCAAGGTATAATTGAGTGGCATGATTGAATAGTTATATTTTCCTATCTTGCAATAAAGTGTAATTAATTGTTGTATGATTAACGGATGTGAATCGAATAATTTTTTGAACTACTTTATTTTCTAGCAATGCACGTGAAAATCAATCATATACACTTTAATTTTGTGTGATGAAAAGAAAGAAATTTAAATGTATGAGAAGGATGTATTTGTTAATAGTTCTTCCAAACTGGGATGCATTGGTTGATCATGTTATAGTTTGTGTTACAAATAAGATTTGTTGGAAGTTACGGTTTGTGTGTTGTACCGTTTACTGATGTCAACAAAAACCTTCCTCCGAGACATATCGGTTACACAAGTGAGGTTCATGGAGATGCATATATAATCACGATGAAGAAGTCGACAATTTAGCTTGACATGTGAGGATTCTAAATATATATGTTTTGACACGAATTGTGTTGAACCTAAAATGTTTACGCTCCCATTACAACGCACGAGAATTTTGCTAGTTAGATAGCAGGATTATATATAAAAGTTTGAATCGAAATTTCCGAGCTGAACACTGCAGTTTTAAGATTAACTCATGTTTAACTACATGTGATTCATCAAATGCCTACCTAATGTGTGTATAATCTCCTAACTTGTGTGCACTTACCTTATGCTACCCACTATGCTCAAATTCACAGGTTCTAGTGGGAGTCCGTCCGCTGGGGCATCAAGGAACACATCAAGGACACTTGTTCACAAGAACCCTGTCAACAAGGGTAAGGGTCCTGCCACCTCCAGCAATCCACCTATTCAAAGGCAGAAGAAAGTTGTTGCTAGCAAGCCACCATCCAAGAAAAGGAAGAATGCTCCTATTCCTCAACGTTATAACTACTCAAAGATGAACTCTGTTGAATACTCTCAGCTCAGACAAGGGGATTGGTACCTTAGGCCAAGGGACAACACTCTGGATGATCGCAGTTATTGGTGTCAAGAGCAAGAGCACATACTCGTGGATCTCTACCTCTCTCTGTCGAAGCCCATTCGGCCTATGCATCCGTTTGATCTTGCAACTCTACAGAAGAAAGCCTCCTTTGTTGAAGCTATTCATATTGTCAAGACTATGGGCTTGGAGAGGCTGGTGCTCACTCGTTGTCCTTACAACTCTCAGCTTGTAATGCAGTTCTTTGCCACTCTAGTGATCAAGGGTGACTCGAAGAAGACAATGAAGTGGATGACTGGTGAATCTTTCTGTGAGTCCAACTTTGAGGAGTTTGCCAAGGTTTTGGGCTACAGGTTTGATGGTGACAATCCTCAAGGCTATCGCATGCACCACCCTTACAAGCTCAACAAGAAGCAGACCGTGCACTTATATGGTGAGGGAGCCACCCCTGGCAATTCTCGAGACTTGCTTCCACTTTATGATGTTCTTGTGCGCATCCTCCGTGAGAACATTGCACCAAGTGGTGGCAACAACGACAATGTGGTGACCCCTCTATGCAACTTGCTCCTTCATGCCAACCGCATTGTGGAGGACCCTGGTTCTGATGCAGACTGGAGTGTGGATGTTATGGATTACATTTACAATGAGATGTATGAAGCCATGACCACCAGGGTCACTATTCCCTATGCTCCTTACATCATGAAACTCATCAAGTTCAAGTTTCCTGACTATAACTTCAGCAATGATGAGATGGAGCCGCATGACTTCAAGAAACTTTATGAGAAGAAGACAGTGGTCAAGCCCCCTCCTAGGCCTTCTTCTAGCTCAGCTCAGGGTGGATCTTTTATGGGTGATGCTAGGAGGGCTGCTGCTCCTACTTATGTCCCAGCCACTCATGCGAAGGTAAAGAAGCTGAATTGGTTCCAGCGCAACATCATGTGCATGAATGTGGACATCCGCAAGGAGCAATACACTGCCTACAAGGATCGCCGTCAGCTGGCCTACAAGCAAGACTTGATCCTTCATCATGCGTCTGGCTCTCCTGCTCCTGCAGAACTCTCTGATCCCCTGACATTTGCTCAGTGGAACCAGGGTTCTTTGGCTCCGTGGACTCAGATTGACCATGACCTTGGAGGCAGCTCGTACACCACTGGACATGATTATGATGACGATGATGAGGAGGAAGATGATGATGAGGAGGCAGAGTATGAGGAGGATGATGATGATGCTGATGATGAGGAGGAGGAGGAGACCCCCTCGGACTGAAGACCTTCATGGGACGTAGCATCGCTCCTCTTCCTTTTTGGCGTTTAGATGCCAAAGGGGGAGAAGTTGCTCTAGTAGGACTTCGGGGATTTGCAAGGGTTCGGGCACAAGCATATGTGTTTACCATTTATTTGCGCTTGTGTCCATTTATCTCGTTTGAAGTTATTTGTTGAACTCTTTTATTTTCTATGTGTGATGACTATGTGTATTGAGACAATGTTATGCTATCATTATCCTATGGTTGAGACTTCAAATTTATTGTGTTGGTATTCTCTTCATATCCTATATACACAAGGTATGAAAATCTATCTAGTCTCAAATGCTACCATAACCTTACATTTTGTCTTCTTTCTCCTATGTAATATCTTGTGTTTGTTGTTATAAAATTGCTCTTATCCTTTGTCATATTGTGTTGCTTACATGCACTTGTTTAGGGGGAGCCATTTTCTGTCAAAAACATGATATTGCATTTTGTTTCTTTGCAAATCTTGGTATTGTCATCTAACACCAAAAAGGGGGAGATTGAAAGAACATTTCTTAATCCCTAGTGTTTTGAGTGTTAGTTAACAATACCAATGATGTACTAATCCTATTGCTAAGTATTTCAGTTTGTGTGAGTTGCATATCACATATCCCAAAGCCAAAATATAGAGAAAAAGAGTTTCTGGAATTCTTCCCAGAATCGGATTATTGGAACCGGAAATTTCCAGGATCGGAAATTCCGGGTCTCCTATACCTAACAGAAAAATGGCTAAGGAAAAATCAGAAAGTGGTTCTGACTTCAACCGGAAATTCAGCTCGGAAATTTCACTGACTCGGAATTTCGAGTCACCCTCAGAAATTTGGCTAAGTCAAGATGTCCAAGTGGTTCTGACTTCAACCGAAAATTCAGCTCGGAAATTTCACTGACTCAGAATTTCCGAGTCACCCTCAGAAATTTGGCTAAGTCAAGATGTCAAAGTGGTTCTGACTTCAACCGGAAATTCAGCTCGGAAATTTCACTGACTCGGAATTTCCGAGTCACTCTCAGAAATTTGGCTAAGTCAAGATGTCGAAGACGTTCTGATCTCAACCGGAAATTCAACTCGGATATTTCACAGACTCGGATATTCCGGGTGACCCGGAATATCCGAGTGTCACTTATACCGGAATTTCCGGGTCCCCGAGGCAGCCAACGACCAGATTTTGGGAGGGGGTATAAATACCCCCTCACTCACTCAAGAACAGCTAGCTCTCAGATTTTCTCTCTCCTACTATTCTTTAAAGCTCAAATTAACAAGATCTCCCAATCCCTCCATCCAAATTCGTTGATCTTTGGAGGATTGGAGGAGAAGGCACGGATCTACATCTTCACCGAAGGGATTTGCATTTCCTTCCCATTCACTTGGGGATTTCGTGGCTAGGGTTTCCGGTGGGAAAACCTAGTTCACCATTGTTGTAATCTTGGTGTTGCCTTGACCTTTTGTGGTCCTTGACCTTTTGTGGTCATCTTGAGAGCCCCCAATTAAGTTGTGGGTGCGTGCCTCAAGCGTTTGTAAGGGATTCGATCTCCGCCCTAAAAAGGGATCAATAGTGGAAGGTGGACTCGCAACCTTTGTGGTTGAGTTCATCGGAGAAGAAGGTGAGCCTTTGTGGCGTTGCGGCTAACCTGTTGTGGTAGCGCACACCTCTCCAAACGAGACGTACACCCTTGGGTGGAACTCGGGATTACATCTTCGTCTCCGCGTGCTTCGCTCGGTTCCCCTTATCTTTGCTCCCTTACTTGCTTGTCTTGTTAGCTTGTTTATCTTGTTATTGCTTAGATTGTCATTTAGGTAAATTCACCGTAGTTGCATATCTAGAGAATTTACCTTTGTGTTGAGCCTAAATTTGTAATAGCACCTATTCACCCCCCCTCTAGGTGCCGGATTCCCGTTCAATGGCGCAACTGGATATCCTTGCACCCGACATGTCCAAGCCGATAGGGGAACTCTTGGTCCTTCGTTCCTGTTTATCACATAACCATCATGATTACAAGTGGGAGGTCAAGCAGAAGATACAGATCGACTATCATGAGGAGGAGTTGCTGGATTTGCTCTACTGGAAGACTGCCCAAGTGATCCCCTTCAAGCACCTTCTGTGCTGGGCTAACTTCTATCGAGGAGGAATTTTGTTCTGCGACGTGTTTGAAGAAATGCCCGAGATCAACTACGTCTGACTGCCCGTTGATCACCGTCACAAGGATTCATCTCAACACCCATTCTTCGAGATTAGGCGCTGCGTGTGCGTCACTGAAGGTGGCCTAAAGTTCATTGATGTTTCCGGTCAAGACGGTGAGTTTTGGGGGCCAATGAAACCTGGTACTGGTTTCACCATCACCTGCCATACATTAAACACCAGCCATGTAGCCTCCCTAGGGGGGAGATATATCCTGATCCAGTCCACCCTCGGTAGTGTGCTTATTTATCAGATGTCAATGTATCTTTTGCATGATACTTGTATTGAAGATCTAACAAAGGTTCTTAGGAAATTCTTCTAGCAAGGGTTGGCAACTAAAAAAAGTACCATATGGTGAAATGAACTTTGGTTAATAAACCTAAGATTAAAGGTGGTCTGGGTATCAAGAATTTGAAGTTGTTTAATATGAGCCTGCTCTGCAAATGGTGGTGGAGGCTAGAGAAAGAAGATGGGCTGTGGCAGACACTAGTCAGGAAAAAGTATAAGATCAAATATGGGATATGGAGGGTGAAAATGAGACAAGATGACTCACCTGTGTGGAAAGATTTGTTAAAACTGAAAGAGATTTATATGAGAGGGAGGATTATGATGGTAGATGGTGGTAGAGATATAGGTTTTTGGCATGATACCTGGTGTGGTTCTGAGGCTCTGTGTGAGCAATATCCTTTGTTGTTTGATATTTGTGTAACACAAGTGGCTACTGTTAGGGAAATGAGAGATAGAAATTGGCAGCTTAACTTCAGAAGATGGCTTGATCCAGTTGGACAACAACAACTTCGTTCTTTGAGAGACAAGTTGGTGGCAGTGGCTCTAGGGGATGGGGTTGACAGACCAAAGTGGAAGTATACTAAATCTGGGGTGTAACTGTCAAATCTTTATATGAAAAATTATCTTCTCTTGGAGTTGATAGATCTTTTAAACAGATGTGGAAAGCCAAGATCCCTCTGAACATCAAAATTTGGCTCTGGATCATCTGTCATAATGCTATTCAAACTAAAGACAACATGAATAAGATAAAATTGGTGGGGGATTATACTTGTAGGTTTTGTCCCGCTAATGAAACCATTTCTCACTTATTTTTTCATTGTCCTGTTGTTGTGTATATGTGGAGTGTAATTAGCGCTGCTTTGGGTGTGAAGAGTAGGCTTTCTTGTTTCACTCAGTATTTCTGGTGGATTGCTAAGTTTTTGCCCTTAGGCACGAACATTCATGTGGTTGGGATTGCAGCCTTTTGCTGGGCAATCTAGAAGACTAGAAATAGAGCTTGTTTTGAGAATAAATTCATATCCTCTCCAGTGGAACTTATCTGCTACATGTGTGCCTTTTTGTGATATTGGGCAGGGTTACAGAACAGGGGACACGTCTTCAGGTGGAAGAAGGAGCAGCGAGGATCCAGGTGGTGGCTGTGCAAGCACATGATGCTGCTAGGCTCAATTAGACACTGCGTCTAATTGAGTGAAGCTACCTAGCCATAGATGGGTTGGAAGTTCTAAGAAGTGAAAAGTGAGATGGAGCTGGTGGAGTTCTCAAGAAGCTGTGGGTGGGAAGTCTGAGATGAAAAGACTGTTATTTTGCTTGTCCTGGTCTATAATGATTACTCTGAAGTCTCCTTTTTCGTCGACCTGTTTTGGTCTGACGTTAAACCATGTTGCCTATCCAAGCTGTTCACCTGGGGTTTTGGCTGTGTTGCCACTCAGGTGTTCCTCCTGAGAAGCTAGTAGTGGCGGTTTTTGCAGTGTTGGTTGGCCGAGGCCCAAGTAGCTGGTAGTTGGTAGTTTTTCAGGAGTAGTTTGGCTTTGGTTTCTGTTTGGTTCATGTTTTGTCAAAACCTTTGTTCAGTTATCCTTGATAACGGAATCCGGCTCCTGGAGTCGTTTTGGTAAACATAGGGATGCTTTAGGCTCCTCTGATTCAAAAGAACAATATATAGGAATATTGGAAAAATTTGGTGCGTAAGGACTTTTCCTGTGTCCTTTTTTTTTTTTGCGAAGAAACTTCCAATCTATTCATCAACAATCAAAGCGGTATAAAGAATACCAGAAGCAATAAAGATTACATCTAGATCCGAAGACCACCTAGCGACGACTACAAACACTAGAGCGAGCCGAAGGCGCGCCGCTGCCATCACCCCTCCATGATCAGAGTCGGGCGAATCTTGTTGTAGAAGACAATCGGGAAGTCGTCGTGCTACGGTCCCATGGGACCAGCGCACCAGCACAGCAACCGCCGCCGATGAAGAGATGCATAGATCAGAAGCATCTAATTTTTTGACACATGAACGGGGACGAACGAAGACCGGATCCAACCGGATCCACCGAAGACACATACTGGCCAGATCTGACAAGATCCACCAGAGACAAACCTCCACACACCCTCCAACAACGCTAGAGACGTCGCCGGAACGGAGGCTGGGTGGGGAGGATCTTATTTCATCTTCAAAGAGCAGCCGCCGCTTGATCTCTTCAAGGAAGACACAAAATCTAACAAAATACAGAAAAAACAGTGAGAATGGAGCCCTCCCGCCGGCAGGGTCCGGGATCCACCGCGCAACCATGGCTCGAAGGTCACGGAGGCGGGCAGATCCGGCGGCGCCGCCGGCAGGAGGCTGTTGACCTAGATCGCCCTGTCGCGAGAGCTTTCCTACGAAGCGGTACGTCCCAGGATGCCTAACTAGTGGCGGTCCTGTGTCCTTTCTTTGATTCCTAATATTGGAATTCGTAGGCCATCTTTGGATGACCTTTTTGAGGATAAAACTGCCGAAGTCTCAAAACGTTAAGTCGCCACAGTGAAGAAGATTTTGACATGGAGCAGCTGGATGTTTTTATGCACGGCGACTGCAAGCCGATAGTGGAACTCTGCCTACTACGTGCCTGTTTATCCGATGATAACCAGGATCACAAGTGGAACATGATTCCTCCTCGATGTGTTGGAGGTACCTCCGGCTACCCATTGATCACCGTCCTCGGGATACATCCCGACATCCTTTCTTCAAGCTGCCCATGACAAGAACGACACAACATCCTTGCCCATCTGTGATCGAAATATAATGCTTTAGTGTTATAAGCCAATGACACAACAACTTACACATGAAGAGCATGGGGAAAAAAGGATAAAAGGACATGCATGGGCTTCAGTTGCAGGAGTACCATCTTCGTACTCAGCAGCTCTATTCATAAGCATCTTGGCATGGCTCTGGCACCCCCAGGGAAGTAGGGATCTCGATCTAATCCTTCCCCATCTTACATATACACTTACCATTTTAAATTTTAGCCCTTCTTTCTTGCTATCTTTCAGTTAAGCCCGACAACAAGTGGTACGCAGTTCATACAAATGGTTTGAGTTACTTAACTAACACTCATTGCAGTACTAACGCTTCCTGGAAGAGCTAGTATGCACCCTTCATCTCGATCTATTGCTGAGACTAGCAAGGCCGGCGAGGTGTTGGAAGAGATTACCATGGGTTCTGCTCCGGTGCTACCCCTATCAAATATTCTAACTCGAACGGGCAATCTGATAAATACGTATAGTCCCTGTAGAAGTCCGTACAGGTCGCGCGTATACAACATATGATGAGACAGTTCCAAACACGCCCCATATACCGATTTTACGAAGCACACCGCTCCATTGATGAGACGACCCGAACCAAAATTTTCCTTTTAAGTTTCCGTAAGGGGTAGCACTGAAGCAATCCTCGATTACCATCTAACCAACCACCACTATCTGTAGATTTGAAATAATTTGACAGACAAACCTAAGGGACAGGATCCTTGAGAATCAGCACTACCAATTCTGAACCCAACAGATTTTCCCCATCTGAGTACAACCCCTGAAATGCTTCTCAAAGCTGGTAAGAGGAATGGGTCCCCTGCTTTCGAGGTTGCATCAACCCAAAATCAGTACAGAGGTTATGATGTTTGTATCTGTCCAATTTACACTAGCATTCTCCCTTGAGACCTGTGCTGCCAAGTTCATCAGTGTAAAAATCGAGCAACCAATTTTCGCTACTTAATTTGAATACACAAACAAGCACCGCTAGCGGTATTTGGTAGACATTTGATGCTGCAAATCCACTATTGTTTCTTTGCTGTTCACAGGTCAATGCATATGGGTTATCTGCTACTTGTGCAAAGGTGTTAATTGATCCTCAACACAAGTCTGAAGCAGAGGAGTTCAGACGCTGGGTAGAAGCAAACAATCCATAGCCTGGTGATTTCTCTCGAATCAGGCTCGCGTCCCGCTTTATAAATAAAGCCACACCGTTTGAGACCGCTGCTGGGCCAGACAGCACAACGCCCAAAGGAAACTGCTGGGGCGGAAACAGCAAAAGCACGCCCAAAAGAAAAGAGAAGAGAAAAAAGGAGAGAAAAAAGCCAACAACGGCCGGATCGACAAAAGTGACCAGACTCCACGACCAGAACGCCCACCGAGACCTCGCACCAAGCTCCTGGTGATTTCAAGCCGAGCAACCAAATTACCTCTGAAACAGAGCACATATAAAATGATATTCTATCGCAGATGTCAACTATCGAATGCAGTAGCCAGGTATATACGACAATATTAACCTCCCATCATTATGAGATCATAAGAAATGCCATAGTATATTATAGCCGTCACAAATATATTTACAAAGATATGTCGTAGTGTACAAATTGATCAACAAGGGGTGGACTTAGGAGAGTTAAATTGCAACTTATAACCTAAAAAGCAAGATCTAAATATTTGGAGGCAGCAGGAAAACCTTCTTCGGGACGAACCTTTCTGCTTCCAAAGCCTGACACTAATAATTAAAAATAGCAAGCAATACATATCTAGATAAGTGTCGCATCGTCCCCACATGACACGGTCTTACAATAAGTGCAATGCTATTTAAAAAGCATATAAACACATTTCGCAACTACACCAGCAGTAGTACGTATTGCTATATCTTTAAACACTAATGAAGAAAGCACGGTATGGAAATAGAGACGCAACACTCGAATCTTTGACAAGAGGAACCAAAGGAAGGAATCTTGAAGCATCAGATGAAGATATTTCCCTTCCATCCTTCCTTCTGCCGACCCACATACATAGTAATTAGTATGAATGAAGGAACGAGGCACTAACGCAATAATAGTTGGCGGTTGGGTGACTTACATACACATTTATGGATTAGCAGGCACCAGTTCATCTCGGAGAGAATACCAGAACTGGCGCATACCACCACTTCGGGCACATTCACGCAGCACCTTCAAAAAGTCCTGGCTGATTTCGTGAAATCCTAGATGCTTGAGGGTCACGAGGAACTTAATGCCATCTGGGATTTCTATTATGCCTTCAAGGTTGACCAGCAATAATTTTTCTAAAGTCACCATAGCACCTTTCTGTATCACTAGCTCCTTCAGGTTTGGAAGGTCCCTTAACTGAAGAGTCTTCAGGTTGGGGAACCAGTCCATGAGAAATACCAGCTTCTCTCCAATGTACGCTCCAGTCAAAACTAGCTCCGTCAAATTTTGCAACAGAGATATGGATGGCAGGAGGTCTTCTTTTAGCTGTGATAAATTTAGATGCAAGGAAAACAAGTTCCAACCTACAGCGTTGAAAGTATCCTTGTCTAAACATCCTCTCAAACGTAGCTTTTGCAGGTTTGGCGGGAGGGCATTTAACGAGAGAATTTCATTCTCATCATTTGCAATAACATCTAGGAAGGTCAAAAAATGCATCTGGGCTAGAGACTCGCATAGGGGTTCACGGTGAACTCTCTTCACATTAAATAACCTTAGGCTTCTCAATTGCCTTAGTTCCCTCAGTTTTCTAACAGACCCATCTTGTGCTACCAACGATTGTAGTGTCTGCAGGTTTGTTAGGTTACCAAGACCGCTACGGATGCTTACACCACTTGACGACCAGAGGAATCTGTCGTTTAGATAGTTAAATTTCTGAGCAAATAAGTGTCTAAGCTTCTTCAGTTTCACAATCCCATTAGGAAGCTCCTCTATGTCAGATCTACTGAGGTCCAGTGTCAACAAATTTGAAAGCTTCTCAACAGACTTCGGGAGCATCTTCACTTTTGATCTACGCAGACCCAAGTGACGAAGATTGAAAAGATCACCAATAGCGTATGGAATATTCACGACAGGGAGACCACTTAATTCTAGCACAGTCATATATGTTGACATCTCACAAAGCAGAGGTAGTAGAGTGAGTGACGGCATACTCTTGTCCAATGCAGTGATGGATCTAAGCTGGTGTACACTTGAAATTGATCGTTCAATGTCAATCTGCAGTTTGTGTACCACCAATCGACGCCCTTCCTTCTCAAGAGATCCTGCACATTTGTCTTCCTCATATGTAACACCGAAAAAATCATTCCGACACAAATCAATTGCCAATTCTCGTAGGATATCGTGCATTCTGAACATCTTCATCCTACCAAATGAGTTCCTTTGAACAAGCTGTAGCATGTTTCTCCGAACCAACTCTTTCATGTATCCTTCAGCCACCTGTTCTAATGTGCTGGCACCTCTCTCCTCGATGAATCCCTCTGCTATCCATAGTCGTGCAAGCCTGTTTCTTCGGAAAAAATAGCCTTCAGGAAATAAGCTGCAATACAGGAAACAGCTTTTCAATTGTGTTGGAAGGTAGATGTAGCTCAGATGCAAAACATTCCTCACATCACCGAGCATAGGATTATTTATTAGCTCCCAGCTCAACTGGTCATTTATTCTACTCCATTCTTCGATAGTTTTCTCACGCACACGCAGCAGGCTACCAACTGACACAATAGCAAGAGGAAGACCTTTGCACCGGAGAACTATTTCCTTAGACAAAGGTTTCAGGTGTTCGGGACATTCACGATCCCTATAGCTTGCAAAAGTTGTCTTGCAGAAGAGATCCCATGCCTTGTCTTCTGGTAAATCTTTTAGTGTTAACTTACGATCTGGAGTGGCACGTGCAGCGACATCACCTTCCCGTGTTGTGATTATCAGTCTACTATTCTTTTCATTACGAATAAGCCTAGAAAATTCATCAAATGCTTTTGGAGTCCAAACATCATCCAATATGATCAAGTACTTCTTGTCTGCTATGAATTTCATCAATATACTTTGAAGGCCATCATTGTCCAGGTTGGTGATATCGCCTGGTGTGTCTTCTCTCTCTTTGTAAAGTTCAGTAATTAGACGTGTAAGAACATCTTTTGTGGAGTAAGTTTGAGAGACGAATACCCAAGCGTGGCAATCAAACTTTTCTCTCTCCTTCTTGTAGACATTTGCCGCCAAAGCTGTTTTACCAAGCCCTCCCATTCCATGCAACACTATCACAATAGAGCACTCCAAATGCATACCTCGCAACCATTTCTCGAGTTGATCTCTGTCTTGATCGACTCCCACAAGATCTTCTTCACCAAGGGAACGTGAAAAGCTTGCGAGATGTTGGGACCTCTCAACAATGTCACTTGAGTTACTGGAATTCCCACCATCCACAACTGAAACCCACCGACTTTTAGCCTGAAATAGGTGCTCAAGATTGGCTTGTGCTTCCATAACCATTGAAGCTATCATATTCAAGGAATTCAACAGAATCGGTTGCTTACATCCTTTCTTCAAATAGGTACCCCATCCAGTATCATGATTATGACCAATAAAATACAAATACTTATCCATAATGTCCTCGATCTCGTGGGCAAGCATTCTCAACTCTTGAACCCAGATTTCATAAGTCTGATTCCTCCGATTCCGTACATCCACTCCACAAAGAAATCCATGCATTAGCCTGAGCTCCCTTCTGATGCGACCCATCCGGCCCTGAAGCTCTGTTAACTGTGTAATAAACTGTTGGAACTGCAAGCTAGCTTGTTTTACTGCTTCCTTCCCTAGAGCAACGCCAATCTTTATCACAACTGAAAGAATCACTACCTCAGCCATTGCGTAGTATTCGATGTAGCTATGTTGCACAGTAGGCAACCAATGTGTCTTCAGATTTTTCTTACAACATAATCTACAAAGACAAGGGTCTCGTAATTATTAAGCATTGGAACCAAAATCTCAAAAATCTAATACTAACCATCCATAATGATAGATTTGACCGAGAGTCCATATTAGGGACATTAAAACTGAGCCAAATTCGACCTCCCTCAGGCCACCTCACGTTTCAATTGTTAGATTTGCTGCTGTTCATGATATTGACCGTTGGATCTCTTTGGCTAGATAAAATGGGTCAAAGGTCTCAGAGGGACGCTACTCTGGGCATCAAATCTACTGAAGCTGGTTAATATTGTTAAAGACTGTCCTACCCGTGTCACCAAAGAGGTAAGTACTAATCTTTACCGTATATTTTGTAAAGGAAGTGTACTGAGGCATTATTGAAAAAGATGAATATCTGGTGCGTGATTTATTGCATTGCATTCTGTTGATTTCTCGAGTCAATTTTAGTAACAAACTCTATAAATAAATGAATGAGGAAAGGGCTGGAGGTTTCACAAGTTCTGCTTCAAAAAGAAAATCCCCATACCTTCAGTGAAAGAGCATATGCACAGAATAACAAAACAATATCGGACAATATGTGAAACTGATATTCTACAGATTTTTCAGAAGATATATACCTGACAGCTGCTGAACCTTGACATATGAATTAGGAAGTTCTGAGACTCATCCTTTTTTCATGAAGAAAATCCTCATTGTGCTTGTGGTGCCACCTGGAAGAACCCACAATACATTAACATTGTTGTACTTTCTTAAGGGGATACATTAATCATATATTACTTCCGTTCCGAAATATAACATGTTTTAAATATTTCGTGTTTCGGACATATCTATACATATTTTAGTGTGTAGATTCACTCATTTCAGTCCTTAATTTGAACGGAAGGAGTAGTATTTACTTTCAAGGCGAAAGTTTGAGAACAACTTTAGAGAGCAAGAAAACTAGCTAGCAGTAGAAACCTCTATGATGCAACGATAGTTTTCATTTTTAACATCCATTATAAAAAATATATGAAAATCAAAGTAGACGTAGCTTTCTTCAAATGAGCTCATTCAATAGTCAGCGACCTCCTTGGGTGTTTCTGAATTTAAAGCTATCAAAACAGTCTGATGGTTTGGTGAGATTTATTGTTCTGAAGACATGAAAAGGTAATGAACCTGCATCAAGGTTGGAATTCAATCCCTAGCTAGTTGATGTTAAACTCTCATAGGTGTGGGAGTCTACGTGTCTTTTTGGATGACAGTGAGGTAGAAAGTAACAGGTTTGAGAATTGTTGCATACATGCTTGATAATGAGTCCCAGATTTGATTCTCAACCCATCGTTTCTCCTTTTCTCTTCCGGGGATCGTTTGCTTGGTTAGTGGTTAACTGCAGTAGACCACTGTCTAAGCTACTAGTCCTGTTGTTTTTCAAGGAATTAATCACGTTAGAGATCCAACCAACAAAAAAATTGGTAAGTAAAAAAAAATCCACATTAGAGATATAAAATAGGTGTCTTTTAACGTACCTTTTACTAGTGGTGAAAAAGGAGTAGTATGGTTTCATCCAACGGCTCAGGAAGATTTGGCCCAACTAGTCCGTCAGTGATTTTTGGTTGGAAAATAATAATAGCCCAACAGGCCCAATCGAAAAATAGGAGCAGAGTTACGATCCAATCCTATCGCTCTCGCACTAGACCTCGTCACGCCGCCGCACTCTAGGCCGCCGCAGCTCCAATCTTCTGCGCAGTCGACTCCGGCGCCGGGATTCCGCCGCTGCCACTCTCCAGCCCGCTTTCCATGTGAGGGCGCCGCCGCACTCCAGGCCGCCGCACCTCCAATCTTCTGCGCAGTCGACTCCGGCACTGGGTGAAAGTCTAAACTCAGGGCTTCATAACCATCTAGACAGGACGTTGTCACTTGTTGATTTACTAGAACACTATCAGTATTTTCTGTCACGTCTTCGGAGGAATGAAGCCGAGTTGGATGCTAGAGCTTCACAATCGGTACCTTTCACCAGAATATCGGACGACCCACTTCTGAAAAGTGCTGCCGGTCTATACACTCCAGAAGTGTTTAAGAGAGTTAAGGAGCAGTTCACAAAATCTGAAGGATGGCACATTCGTGAGGTGACACAGGAAAATGCTTCATTGGTCAGGTATGCGGTATCCAGTGATTTTGGGGAGCATGATGTCAATTGTGTCTTGAACCAGGCGTTGCTGGTTAGTGTGAACTGCCACTGTCGAAAGATGGAGCGTGAGGAAATCCATTGCGCACACGTATTTTGTGTTCTGAAGCACTTACGCATGCGAGACATGCCTAGCTGCTGTGTTGATGTTAGATGGACGATGCAAGCAAAAGATGGGTTCACACCCGAGGGGAATGGCAGTAGACATATTTGGTCTGAACAGATGGATCGGTATCGTGATCTCCGCAACAGGGCGAATACAGTTTTATACAGAGCTTCAATGACTACAGAGAAATCACAAAGAGTTGTCGAATTTTTTAAGACTGTTCCGGGTGACGACCCCGACACTGACGACAATGATGAGGACGGCGAGAAAAATGAGGCGAGAACATTTGGTCCTTTGCCCGCATATTTTTCATCATCAAATAAAGCTTTTGCTGGCAAAGTCTTGGATCCAATACCGATTATACCCAAAGGTGCTCCATGTAAGAAGAGGCCTAAGGCATTCCACGAGAGATTCAATACCAGGGACAAAGGTAAAGGTCCAGTAATAACTAATTCTATGTTTCATAGACTAGTAATAACTTAAAAAACATCTTATATACCATGTGTATTATTAATTTAGCCTTCTCTTTATGAAACAGGTATTTAGTGATGGACTCCATGGATGATGCAGTTTACAAGATGTATTTGTTTCTTCTAGCAAGTAGGGATTTGATGCATACCATAGTTAGCAGCAGCAGAGATTGAGGACATAGGGATCAGCTTAAAGAATGATACTTTTCCTGCATGATCCTATCGTTTTTTAGAAGAAAGAAAATATTTGATTGGGAATGCTACAAGAAGTATTGCGTATGTCCGGCTCATTTAGAGATAGAGCTGAATGCGGCTGGTAAACAATTATACGGTCCAGCTTTGATGTAACTGTACATTTCTTGGGTTGAAAAACTTTGTTTTTTGAAGGTGTAACTCTCATTTGTAAACAAAAGGTTTGATTGCTGAGAGATGACCATATTTGTTGTCCCCAGATTTTACTCTCATCTCTGTCTTCCTGGTTGCTAGTGTTTTGAAGAAGAACAGAAACTCCTTCAAGAGGAATTTAGTCACTTATTCCGTTATTCAAGTCCAGATCATCTCACTTTATCAGATTTATCTTAGAGCTTTACCGGCCAAGTCAACCTTCGATGAGGATCCCGTGGGTGGTTGGCATGGCGTGGATATAGAAGAGGACCGACTAGAGCTGGAGGAGCCACGCGGCGGCGCCGACAAGCCGGAGTCCTGCTAGTCTAGACCTCGTTGGTGCAGAGAATTGAGGCTTCCGCCGTTGACGTTGAAATTAGGGTTGGTAATTGGGGATTTTTCTTGCGTTAGCAAGACTTGCATAAATTAAGAGTTTTTGTTGGGCCGCACTCTTCTGACTTAATGGGCCAGGGCCCATCGGCGGGGACTCTCAGGTTTAGCACTAGTATGAGTTATACTAGTCAAAGTTTAGGACTAGTATGAAACGTTTTTAGCCTTTGGATGGACACAAATAGATGGATGTGGTTCAATTGAGGGTACCATAAAAGGGCTCATAAAATAACAAGAGAGTGCAAATTCCGAAACGTGGTGATGTGGGACAGATGTGCTCCTTTTTATTCCAAAATGCAAAAAGCTTTGCCTAGCTGAATTAATAAAGCCAGCCAACAACGATCAGGATTCAGGAGGGACCAGATTCCTATCTGGGAACCTCAATGGCCAAGAAAGAGGAATCGTCATATTAATTTTGTGCTGCTGCTGTTTGTTTCCCTATAGAACATGTGTTTTTAGTTTACTATATCATGAAAAGTGCTCTGCGTTTGTAACTGTCTTTTGTGTGGGAAAACCAAAATTTTATGGTTGACATCTTTGTTCCTTTATCTGATAATAATGGTATGCAATTGTACCATGTTTTAAATCGAAAATAACAAAGTTTTTTTAACGGGGGCAAAAGCTTGACCCTAATCGATTAAATAAGGAGTAGTTTTACAAGAAAGTAAACGAATAGTACAACCGGACACTAATCTCCGGGAAAAGTGACTATACACAAGACAATGAATAGCAACTTTCCCTTAAAAAAAAAGAAGACAATGAATAGCAACTAAGATCGGCTTGATCTGTGCATCTGGTCAACTAATTTGGGTCTGTATATAGAAGCTTGTTGTTTCATGAATCTTGTCTAGTGCTGATGCAAAATATATGTTGAACATGAAATTACATCTATTGATGCATATCGACGCACCTGGGATTGATGCGGTCTGAAGCTCTTGCAGTCCTGGCACGGTTATGAGAAACTGTCCCAAGCTTTCAGCGTTTAGGCTTGTGCATACACGGTGCTCTAGCCCATCTTCAGTTTAGCTGTGCTGAGGCTACCTAAACGTAGCATTGCTTGCTCTGGCTGGCTTCTAACAACTAACCCAATTATTTGCTCTGATTTGTTAGTATTCACCAATAGGAGTAGTAGCAACCGGTAAGTTGCTGGTAAAGAAAGAGAGACTTGAAGGGCATCCGAGTCAAGCACGGCAAGGCGTGAAGCATCTTTCTTGGTGCAAGCGATTGCCGCTCAATTTAGCATCTTTTGACCCTCAAACTATTTTTAAGACATTTCATTTTCGACAATGAACCGATCGAGTAAACAATATGTATCGTACCCATAATTAATCCTCATAAGCGGTGCTTCGAGGCCAGAATACATATGACATGGACGTTATGGAGGACCTTGTGCGGCCGTTGAACCACTAACCCAACGATTGAGCTTGATTGTTTGTTATTTTGGACAAGTGGCGTACCTACCGCTGCGTTGATGTTCAAAAGGGAAGACATGAAGGTACGTGGGTGGGTTAAGCAGGACAATGTGATCTCGGTGTAAACAGGTGCCACCCTATTTTAGATAGCATATCTGTTCACCAATCGAACAATCTATCTATTATATACTAAAAGTAAAATGAGTTAGTTTTTCGAGACATCACGTTAAGTCACATCACTAGAATTATTTAGTTAGTTAGATCTATAATTAATGGCTGTGATTTAAAGATAGATAAACTCAAATATTCACGTACAAAGCACCTAACACGTTACATCACACGGACGTACATCTACAACCACGTCCCGGTGTAGTACAGCCGTAGGGACCACCGCAACTGATTAATGGCCTAATGACGAGTGCGTATTTTATGGAGTAGTAAACAGAATCAGCGGATATATTGTTTTGGCCAGCTACGTGTGGGACATGGACTCTAGATCCAAACATCCAGTCGTTCACCACGTAAAGAAAAAGGAGAAATAAACAAGTCAAGTTCACCACGTACAACTCCTTACGAGCATAATGTCAAGAAACCTTAAGAGAAATCAACAGGAAAAAGAACTCAACTAGGTTGGAACATCGTTACATACCTTCGCTGGAACGTGGTGGTTAAAAAAAGCAGCTTGGTATGGTACGTGGTTGCAAGACGTTTTGTAAACAAAAATGAAGTGTACAACGATAATTATATATTCAAATTTCATCGGACCAAAATCGGCACAAAAAAACTCCTTAATGTGGAAAAAACTGTCCATCGGGCCAACACAGTCAAAATTCCTGCAAATGTTTCGAATATCCTGAACTTCATGATTAATGAAGTCATCACATTAGTCAAACTATTCACGAAAAATCCCTGACCAAAAAAATTAGGGTAACAAGGCATGTACGAATGTATGTATGATTAAGTACATAAACAGAAAATTTTATTCAACTTCCATCCGACTAATATCTGGAGCGGAAGCTCTGTAATTCAAAAAGAACTACTAGACCAACACAATCGTAAAACACCTATAAATGTTTACAAAGCTGCACTTCATCGTTGTTGAAGTTATCATGTTAGTTGAATTTTCCACGAGGAAATATCTGCTACAAATATATTTCATCTTAATGTTACGTACACTAAGGGCTAAATAAAAGCATATTTTCACGAACAACGAGAATGTACCTGCACTCAAAGAATCTTCAGGCTTAATGACACACAGATTGGTGTCAAAAGAAGGGTCGAATCACCAATGAACTACGGGTACAACCACCCTACTAACTATGTCTAATCACACATTGGTTTACATTTATGAATGGAGTACAAAACATAAAGATACAAATGTTGTAAAACTTTGTTTGACGAACATTTTTATCATGGATGCACGTCTTACTGCATCGATAGTAAAACAATTCAAACATGATCTAATTTATATATAGAAAAATTATACATCTCCTTATTTTCAAGGTATGGACAAGACACATTGGATTATTCTTGATATCCTTATAATTTAGTGTTGTTGTCTGCTAAAACATTGATACTTTTCATCTTTAGAATCTGCTTCTGATTATAGTAATAATAATTTGAAGGATCTAAAGTATATATTCTTAATTCTTAGGAATTTTCTGGAGGATTTTCTATGTTTGTGTAATATACTAATATTTACATGTATTTCTATGATGTAACAAAATCGACCTGGGATATTTATGAAGTTAGCCGCACATTTATATAAAAAACATATTTGAAGTTTCACCGTGAAGAAGACAACATGTTTACAGAATATTGTTGATGGGGAGTAGGTAATATGAAAAAGAAACATTCAAAAAGTATTTCTAACATGTTAATGTGGCCTAACTATTAAGTAGTATATACCATTATCCTTTTGGTTCATTGATTCTTCTCACACATAACTAATGTTGCATACTGATCTAACATCATTTAAAAACTTTAGTTTCTCTTACTATTCTACTATCACTTACAAACAAAACGAATGAGTGTTTCGGTGGATGACATAATAATCGTTCACTCCTAAATTTAAGAGTACCAAACATGTACTAGCAAACATGATATTTTGTTTACTCTATAAAGTTTGTGATAGTTGTAGAGAATCTTTTTATTATCACACAACGAAAAATATTGAGATATCCACGAAATTATGATGATTTATTTATCGAACACTTTCGACCCACCAAAATTGATAATTATAATGTCCTACCACCTTTCATAGAAATGTAATTTTTTCCTGTCCCTTCGAGACGGAGCCGGCTCTTTGGGACTAGGTCAGCTGACACCACTGACTTTTAGCAAGTTCTTCAATAAATCTCCATGAAATAGTACAACATATTGTTTTATTGGTGAAAGTTGAACCCAATGTCATAGAAGGTGACACCATAGGACTTATTTTCTGTTGTCGATTTTGAAACTTTTATATAGAGTTGCCCTCGCATTTGCGAGGCCACCTTGCCGGTTGACAGGTAAAAAAAAAGGAATCCTTTCTGGCCTAAATAATACTGACAAAATGATGACCCGTCCTTCCCCCTGTCCCTGTTGGAAACAAGAAGGCCAAGCCCAATAAGAATGGCGCATCATCGGCGGTGTCTGTGCAAGCAACCATGGATAAGTATCTCGCCGAGTCACATCCATGTCGAAGCAAAATGCATACATTTTCACCTATAGTTGGTCATTTTTATGAGTAAGCTTCTGACGAGAAGTTTGCCGTCAAGAAGGAGAGGCTCGCCGTTGAGAAAGAGAAGATTCAATTAGCTATCATGAAAGTGACACTGCAAGAATTAAGGCGATCTCAGATGTGTCGCAATTCCAAATCAATAAGATGAAGGAGGACTCCAAGATCTTGACCCCGACCTCTACTGCTACACAACACACTGCCAGTGAGGGTTTGGTTTCTGCTCAACAGCGCATCTTACACAAGCTGGGTCTTCTCCTGCCGGACGCAACGCCGATGATGCTAACGAGCACAACGCCCATGTGGCCATGTCGATCACGACACCATCGGAGCTGCAGCCAACGCCATGCCCACCTTGGGACGAGATGGAGACACAGGAGTAAACGTCGCTCATTTGATTTCCATGCATATTCGATGTTTTGTACTCCCTCCATTTCTTGATATAAGATGTATAGTTTTTTGAGAAAAATAAAATATAAGGTTTAATATGATTTATAGAAAATTTTGCCCGATTTCCATAATGTAGGGGATTATTTTCAACTTGTGGCTATTAGGACTCATATTTTCTAAGTTTTACGGGAATTAACTGAGTCCAACATATATCAAATACTAATATCTTAATACTCACGTAGAAACATATACACCTTAGATTCGGGAATGGAGGGAGTAATATGAACATGTGATCACCGAACCTAGTGATACTTTTGAGTGTATGAACTAGACCGTCGCTGACTCGCTGTTCGAACTTGAGCGTTGCGTCCCTATTTGAATTTGATCAATAAACCCATTGGGAGTGACTATTGGAGCGACCGGTGGGGGAGGCGCTCCCTGATCCCGGTCTATTTTAAACCCTGAACTAGGATTGCAGCACAGAAAAATAATAAAGTCAAACTGAATGATTTGCTAGTTTCACTGACTAAGATGGCCCACGTGTCATGTACATCTTCAAAATCTAACAGGAAAACGTTCGCGAGTGTCTATCCGACTCCATCGTGTCCTACGCCTCCCACCTCAACGCTGCATCTGTTAGGTCATCACCGGTGTGTGTGTGTGTGTGGGGGGGGGGGGGGGGGGGGGGCGGCGGAGATGGAGGGCGTCGAGCTTTGCGTCACCAACCACTCGCCGCTCATGCCCATCTCCTTCCTCGAGCGTTTTGTGCTCGTCTACCAGATCGCCCGAGCCGCAGGGGCGGACCCAAGTCAAAAGTTCAAACTTCAATAGTATTTGTTTAATTCTTTGAGAAAAAATTCAAATTTTGTGAATTTATACAAGGAATGCCCCCAGTCATATCGTGTGCTCCCTCATAAAATCTTTTATGGGTCCGCCCTTGCCGAGCCGAAGGTTGAAGGCCACCGAGAGGTCCAACGTTGTTGCTCCAAATCCACGACCGCCTAGCGAAACTGGCCACCGACGACCTGTCCCTCGCTGCGCTAGCCGCGTTCTGCTTCGAGCACGCCAGGCCGCGATGCTCTCGTTGCCCATACCTTTCCTCCACCCGCTCACCTCTGCCTCTAATGCTAGGCCGCTCCTCCATCTCCGACAGCTCGGCCAGCTCAAGCTCGACCAGCCCGGCTGCAGCACAAGCTCAGCAGTGGCTAGCCGCCTCCATCTCCCGCGCCCCCTCCATCTCACACGCTCCCTCACTTGCTCTACCTTCTTCCACATTGTCAGCGGATTATTTTAGTGCGACTTGCAGTTGAAGGTAAATAGATCCAATCCAGAGCATGCACGACACATCCGAGACTCAGCGGTCAGTACACTACGACTCCATCTCACACGCTCGCCCGTGGTCATCTCCTTCCATGGATTTTAGAGATTAGAGATGAATTGGGGATAGAGATGAATATGACATGTGGTCCCATCCTGTTAGTGACCCGGTGTGCCAAACAACTATAGGGTTCATTTTAGACCAGAATTTTTAAGTTTAGGATTCAAACGACCGAGATTTGAAGTTTAGGCTTTGATCCGCCTGACCTCTACAAGTTCTGGGTTTAAAATAGACTTTTCCTTTGTCGGCGCGAGTTGGGCGAGTGGGCCATGTCACGCGGGCTCTCTTCTCGGGGTGTAGGGAAAGGGACAAGCGGGGTTTGAGGAGCTTCTCTTCCACTATGTGTAGCGCATGCGACATAGCTTCCCCTCTCCGTGTTTTGAACCTGAAAGCAGGTCAGCAAGATTAGGATACAATGAGAAGAAGAAGGGACTGTCTAACGAACAGCTAGCTGTTTTCGCAATTCGTGAACAGACAGTTTTCCTTATTTCTATTCATTCTCAGTCCGTCATTTCTTCTCGGAGCAGCCCAGTTTTCTTCAGTCTCGTTTCTTTTCTCAGAGAATCAGCCCAACTCATTAATGCCTTTGGTTTTTTCCACCGGTTTTTACTGAAACAAGAGACATAGAACACATAGCACTGTGCCAAATGGTTCACCCCATAAAACAAAGGAAAGTGACTGCAGAATGACTACAATAGTAGCAGCAGAGAGGGCGGCAGAGCTTAAAAATTCGTGGAAAAGAAGAAACAATTGCTTAAAGACTGAAAACTTATGAACAGAAGATAACTGAAAATACTTGATAAACTAAAGAACATGACACAAGAAAAGTGAAATAAATACTTGAGAAATGATAATACAAATCACTAAGAAGTAAAAACAGAGAGTTGCTTAGGGGCAAAATCAACAATGCAAAAAAGACAAAAAAACACTAAGAAGAAAAAAGGGTCCTCCTCCTTTATCCGGGCTTGGAACCGGCTACCAGCTTAGAAATAGTTTGGTAGGCGGAGTTACCCACCCCAAACAAAACCCCCACAATGAAAAAATACAAAAAGGATAAACAATAAGACAAAGACAATTAAAACAGAGACACTGAATAACAAAGATAAAACAGTCACAAAGAATATAAAACTGAGTCAATGACAATAAAACAGTCACAAATACTGAAACAATGAGAAGACTGAGAAGCTGAGATAACTGAATCAATGACACACTGACTCACAATGACTGAAACAATGATATAGAACTGAGACGCTGAGAAAGTCTGAAACACTGACAAAACACTGAGACACTGAGATAACAAAATGAGTCACTGATATAACTGAAACAGTAAGACTGAGATGACTAATAAATGAGACACTGAGTTACCTGTGATGGCTAAGAATCAGGGGCTGAAGACTGAGAAAAAGAAAGAGAAAGAGAAAGAATGATTGAGATAACTCAAACACTCAAACTGAGAAACTGTACATGGGGACTGAAGACTAAGAATCAAGGGCTGAAGACTGAGAAAAAGAAAGAGAAGCACAGAGACAATGAGATAAATGAATAATAAATAGCTGAGACAATGAGAAAAATAAAAAAAGATCACTCAAAAAATGAAACAATGAATCAAGATAACAATGAAGCAATGATATCAATGATAATGAAACAATCCAAAAATGAGTTAAATGATTAGACTGAAACAATGAATAGCTGAGAAAAATCATAAAATGAATCAGTGAATCAGGATAAGCTGAGATGAATGAATCAATGATAACAATGATAATGAAAATATGAAATAATGAATATGAAACAATGACAAAGTAAAACAATGATAAAACTGAGAAAAAATAACAATGAAATAATGATGCATAAAGAATGAATCAATGATAACAAAATGATAAGCGTCTTTTGGAAACCAAATTGTTTTCTCGCCAACAACAATTTCGTGGCAGAATGTATCGACACTTAGAGCAAGCCAGCGGATAAAAGAAGAAGGCATATATGTTTGGCGTAAAGAAAGTAGACACCCGAAACCAAATTTCCGAATGATATCCTTGTGATCCAATGTGAGCTGGACATCAAAGAAGTACTTAGCATGGTACGCTGAATATGAATCCTTCCCAGCTTTTTGATCTTTTGTTCTGTCACACTGCGAAGAAAAACAATAGAAAATGCATACTACATGAGCCCCCACTACCACGACATACATGTAGAAAAACAATAGACAGATAAAGCAATAACAGAAAAATAATGAAACTAACAGTAGCACCTCTTTAAACAATTCAGAATCACTACAAAGTCTGGACAAATCCCTCTTCAAGCTGCTGATGGCCTGAAACAACAAGCAAAGAATAAAAATGAAAAGGCGAAAATACACACCATGTGTAGTTGTAAGAAATCATAAAAACAGAACAGATGTCTCAAACACAGCAAAAAAAAACAAGATGTAATGATACCTTCTTACTGAATAGATCAAAAATAGCATCGTTTAAAGCTCTCTTCCTTTTTGCATTCACAATAACCTGTATGAAAAACACAAAAGCCGCCTCTCATCAACTATGTATATACATTTGAAAAAGAGACACGACACAAAAACGAGAGTTGAAGCCCCCTCCTCATCAATTATGGATGCTGGCAATGAACAAAAAGTTACATCATCACTAGAAGAAGAATCCGTTCCTCCGCAACTATCACATCCAGTAGCTGCAGCGTCGGAGACAGCGCCCCAATGAGCGTGAGAGGAAACTCTCCTGCATCAAAAAATGCCCTAATGAGGAGGTGCTAAATCCTGACATATTACAAGAAGCAGAATAAGTGAAATATAAGGGGATCAACCATGTTCTAATTCAATTAACAACCCAGAAAATAAACATACAAAACTGAAAATTGCCTGTTAACACCCTGATGCGTTCACATGCTAAAAAAATCAGAGGGTAGAGTTACAGGTGTTCAGTGCTCGTCAACAAACATGATGCTAGTGATTGTTACACAATCATGTACTTATCCCATGATGAACATAGGGGGTGGCATACACAACAAAAAAAAACTGAATATCGACTATTCATACGGAGATGGTGTATCACCGGAGACAGTCAAATTAAAAAAAATCACTAGATTAATTACGCCTAGGGTTGGGATTGCAGCACCCCGCTGTGATAACAAAATGAGTCAAACACGAAGTAATGTTTCCACTGATTACCATTCGATTTCACCTAGCAGGAAGAAAAAAGTGGCACAGGAACAAGCACAGCGAGCTAGCATATCACTGCATGAACCACGGAAGCACAGTCACGCAAGCACGCACCTGCTGCGACGACGGTGCCGCCGCTCCCGGCCGGCTCCGCCTGGGGGAACCCTCAAGAAACGACCGCCTCCGGTACCCATCGACTCCTCTCGCCGCCCACTTCGATTCGGCTCGGGGGAGCAAGGAGCTGACGCCGAGGAGCAGCGAGCTGGCGCGCAGAGGAGCTGGACGGCCGGCTATCACCGGAGGAGCTGGACGACGGCGCCGCCGCTCCTCACCTCCCCTCCGTAACCTCCTCCCAGATCTGAGCGCGACGCCTACAAAATGTGAAGACAGAGCTCGATACCTCCTGAAATGAGGACAGCGCTCGCGGCACCAAGCTTTGGCATGGACTTAAAAAACAATAAACCGGCCGGAATAAAAAATAAACCGGACTGAAGGAAAAATCAGGGGAACGGACTGCTCGCTTGAAGATTCGGGACGTGGAGAATGAACAGGGAGATATGTCTGTTGCCCAATTGGAAAAACAGATAGCTGTAAATTAGGAAAAGTGTACAATTTTCATCTGTTCCAACGAATATTAAGAGTTGCAGACCCATTGAAATGCAAAGTAGCATCATCTACTATGTAGTTTTTTCTCAAAAAAAATCTACTTTGTAGTTTGTACTCCGGTACATGAAACATGTTGAAATATTTTTCAGTTTTCTCTTTCCGTTTTTAGCGTGTGTACCATCAAATTTAGGAAAATTCTCCCGATTGAGTTCCCCAAGTTCTTGAATGAGAACTAGATCAATCAGTAGGAATTCGATTTTGTCAAGTTGAACTGAAATAGCACAGTACCTGAATCTGCTCTAAAGCACGAAGATCGAATATATGATCGAACTCTGAGTCTGCTCTAAATCAAGGCCGGATCAAGCATTGTTTTGGAAACTGATAGCCAACAAGTTCTTAACCTGTGGCATATATATGTGTGACTGCCATTTGTTGGGATTCATGTGACCTTTGTGAAGAATAAAGGAGCTTCGAAAGTGGGTGATACACGGACTTCAGTTTCGTCCATGTGATGGTAAGCTATAAAAACTTCACCTCTCACCTCTGCATCTTTTTGTAGAGCAGCCGACTCCAGCTTGCCAATTGTTTGTGCTAACTGAAGAACAGCCAAACTTTCTCGTAAGATGTCTACAATATGGCTGTTGCTATATTTCGACAAGTTAATGAGAAAACAGACGAACTTTCTTGTAAGATGTCTACTACAACAGAGGATAAAATGTGTCTAGCCTCCTGTCGCATGTCCCTTCATGAAAATAACATCGTTTCTCACGTGCCAAACACCCAAACCCTTCAACAGAGGAACAACCTCAAAGTTTTAACAAGCCAATGATACTGTAACTGAAAGAATTGTAAATCACATTCAAAGCAGGATGAATGGGCAAGACAAATCATATGATGCAGAATTCCAGAACATAAATGATTTATGAACTTCATCAACTCTTATGTTAGACGTATGCTGGTACCACTCAGGTATCAACTGACAAAAAATATATGAAAATAACTGCTCCCTTGGAGAAATGCTTTTGCAGCAGAGGAGGAAAACAGAAGAAATTCTAGGCAGGGCATGATGGGAGACAACCCCGGTGGCAAAATGTACAACAGAAAGTCATTATTTCGATCGCTTCTGCTTAAAGACTCAACGTTGTAATGAAAAGAAGAAACAATGGTCATCAGTTGACGACATCCAGGACCAGCTTGCGGGACTTGAGGACCGACCACCTCATGCGGCGGTAGTATGCAGCTTGCATAAGTGCAAGTGACAGTAGGAAGATCCATTTGACACCCATCTACAAGAGTTCACATCAGGCGCATCAGAATAGTGGCCAACTAAAATGGTGTATAACATTTAAATCGTCGAGCTGTGTAGTTACCAGTTTCCTCTCTTCCATTTCAGGCTCAGCTGCCCATGACAAGAACGACACAACATCCTTGCCCATCTGTGATTGAAATATAATGCTTTAGTGTTAGCCCACTGACACAACAGCTTACACATGAAGGGCTCAGCAAAAAAGGATAAAAGAACATACCTGGGCTTCAGTTGCAGGAGTACCATCTTCATACTCAACAGCTCCATCCATAAGCATCTTGGGCATGGCTATGGCACCACCAGGGAAGTAGGGATTGTAATGCAGACCCTCACGAATCTAGAATTTAATCAGTCTAAGTCAGTTTAGTGATGCTACAAAAAAATACAACCGAGGCAGATTACTGGAAAAAAAAAGTAAAGCAGTATGAATAATTACAAGAACAAATTCAAGTTTGCCGTCTCTTGCTAGATGATACACAGTAAAAACTTTTTCAAGTAAATGTACAAAGTACTGTGACAATTGTAGATTATATTCAGCAGAAACAATAAACCTTGGCACTTGATAGGCCAGGTAAATGAGTACTTTCAGACTAACACAAAATCCTGATTCTGAAATCAAACAATGATCTCGTGCGCTAAGGTTAAGTAGTCAGCGCAATAATTGACCAGAATGAAAAGCTTTAACTGACCTAGATTAACAGAATGAAATATCACTACACAAACAGCATACATGAAAATAGCCAAGATATTGTAACCAGAAGTACAGCATTTTCAAGGTCCATCAGGATCACTCTTTCACAGAACAGTACAAAATTTGGGTGTCAGTACCAGCACTGGTGTGCTGGTGTAAACTTTGTCCGTATAATTGCATACCATGTGCAAGCGGCTCCCTTAGCAACTTGTTAATGGTTCTGACAGATAATACAGCAAGAAACTACAAGGCTAAGCTACCTGATAGAAACAGAACACATAGAATAAAAGCTTACCTGAACACCAGCAGGTGGCTCATGGTAACCAGTAAGAAGAGCAAATACGTAGTTCTGCCCATTGTGCCTTGCCTGAACATATATGAATCATCATCAGTAAGATACAAGCTGGATTTTGAAGATTACACCACTGTAATGGAAAGAAATGAGAAATGAGCTACAATACCTTTGTGATAAGACTGAGGTCCGGGGGGTATGCCCCACCATTTGCAAATCGTGCTGCCTGTTCATTTGGATAAGGTTGCGGGAAGCGATCACTCAGCTTTCCAGGACGTGTGAACATTTCACCCTCGTCATTAGGACCATCAACCACTTCAATTTCAGCAGCCATTGCCTTGGTTTCCTCTTCAGTATAGGCCACCCCAACCAAATCACGGTATGAAATCAATGACATGGAGTGACAAGATGCACACACTTGCTGGTAAACTTGATGACCACGCCGGATTCTGCTCAATAGTTTTTTTCCATAATAAGGTCACAGTTCAAAATGAATGCCCCACCTAATTTTTCAGTATCTTACTGGGAAACTAAATTAGTGCAGCATATGTTGTCTCAGAGTATAGAAATAGGCAACTTACGACGCGTGATCGTAAGAGCTAAGAATGCCCTCATGCGGCCACGGGTAGTCTGCAGCTGCCAAACCATGCTCGGCTTCATCAGCAGATGCTATCGTGCCAAAACTTAAAAGACCAGAAGCACCAACTCCAAGAAGAGCCAATGCTCTTAGTCCAGCAGAAGACTCTTCATGTTTTGCCCGGAATGAAGAGACCAGAGATGAGCCCTAGAAAACATATTATAATGTTACAAAAGTCATAACACAGAAAAAAGTATTAACTAGTTGATGGCTTGATCCAACCTAAAGGATGGTACCGAGGACTGTCCATTCTAGTTTACACGATACGAAAAGGTAATCCTGCCCAGCATGAACCCACACATCAAACAAACATGCAACCCTCGTATTATCTGATTTCTCTATCAGAAGAAATATAATGCTGACTATAACAGATTAAACAAGCCAACCAGGATTTCTTTCCAGTATATCATTTGCAAAATACAATCGGTAAACTATATGGAACAGTGCTGCCGTAACTTCAGCACAGACGTGAAATCTATGACAAACAATAACAGGACTGGATACTGGACTTCAATAGACTGCACACAGAAGGAGGAACTCTGAGAGTGCACTTACAGACGAGTGGCTATGAAGAGTTTTCCTCAGAAGCTGGCTGAGGCCCCTGCCGGCAGCCATTCAGGACTCTGCATCGAAGGTACCAAGCTGTGTTATAGAACAAAGGTGGACCAGTAGGATAAATTGATAATCACAAACAGCAGCAACACATAATACAAGCTTGCTGCTGATAAACTGAACAATTTCAATCGCATATACATTATCCAAGCAATCCTATTGGAGTAAACTGGAATACAATCATGGTACGGGAACAATAATGACAAGGATTTGTTGTGAAATGTTATTTTTACAACGTCAACCCCAAACACCAAAACAAAATTCCGGGTATTTACTTCAGATTAAGAACAAACAATGTAAACAGATATTAGAGCAGGCACTGGATGAGGGATGGCAGTACAGTATTATGATCTCCAAACAGAATGAAATGGAAAAAAGACGATACTGTGACGACCCTAAATGGATCAGATTCACTGAAGTGTGGCGGGTGGCAATTCCATCTCGGACTCGCAGGGAACAGGCAGCATCCCCCGGGAGATCTAACCCGATACACACGATTGGTAACGGTACGATCCCTACGGTGCGACGGCACAGATGGATCAGATTCGAAGAGGAAACTCCCCGATCTATCTACCCTCTCCACTACCACTCACCCCCGAAAACCCGGACCGGGTCGCCGGCGCGCAACCCCGCGACGACCCTGGGCAGATCACCAGATCGAACAGATTCTATATTTCTGAAAGGGGAGGGAAGCAGGAGCGAGCGCCGAAGGGTGTAGCGTAGTTACCTATGGGTCGCGGATGGATTCGGCTGGGCGGGGCGGAGCTCCGGCGAGCGGCGGCGCGGTGGGGTGGGAGGGACGGAGGTGGATGGAGGCGCAGGATGTGAGGGACGCGATGACTGAGGAGGCTTTTGGGGACGTGACGATGACGCGTGGGCTTCTTGCGGCCGAGTATTTTGAATGGGCCGTGCGACACTCTTGTTCAGGCCATTCTCAGAAGGAAAAGAGCTCAGATAAGCCCATTCCGATAAGGAAAGAACACCGCTAAGCCCATACATCCTCAGGTTTTTTTATAAAGCAAAACCTTTTTTTATTTGCTATGAAGGATTACTGATTTTTTTTCTGTGAAGGTTTTTTTAATTTTTTCTAACAAAATCTTTTTGTGCATGTGTGTATATCCCTTTCTGCATGTTGAGTGTATTTTCTAACCTTCGACAGATGACGGAAAAGTCAAACAGAAGATGGTTAGTATGATTTTCGATGTATTTTTTTTTCTACTAGTCATTTTATGTGTCTCGTTGTAAATATCAAATATGATAGTATAATATTGTGGCTGTTACCATTTTTAGAAAAAGAAAGATGGTGACCCTTAGTTCCATGGCATGAAACCAATCTTTTTTTTTTTGCATGAAATGAAACCAATCTTTCTTTCTTTTTTGCATGAAATGAAACCAATCATTCAAGTACACATAGAGGAGATAACCGGCGTACCATGAAAAAATACACTACATTTCGACATGATGCGGAGGGCACAATAAACCATCGAAAGGTAAAATAAATCCAGAACTCGTTTGTATACATTGACAAAGTATCGAAGGCACACTTCGTTCACTAGGCAACCCTCCACAATTAATTTCAAAAAAAAAACCTCCACAATTTTTTCCTTTGTACGTATTAAAAGTGGGTGGCAGACGTCTACTAGCATGTAGTGGCGGAGCTAGCCAGATCGCAGAGCCCGGGCAAAACGTAAAGAGATCGCTAATTAACTAGCATTTGCTCATGAAATCCATGAAGTCTTGCTGCAAAGTGAATTTTTTGGGTTGAGTCCGGGCAGCTGCCTCTGCTCACCGGAGGTGGCACCGCCACCGCTAGCGAGGATTTAGTAGGAATTGTGGAATGATGTGATATGCGTCATTTAGAACTCCATGTAGTCATTTGTTTAACTTCTTCATCATTTTTGTTGATGTTTCATTGATTTAGGTATAATTTTGTGCAACATCGTGGAAAGAACACATTGAAGAATCTCCGTTCTCCTTGTAAAAAAATGAACTTCTATTGACACCAGGATACTTGACATAATCTCGGGCATTAAGACTATTCTTAAACTCTTCAAATCAACCTAAAACTATTCTTAAACTCTTTAGATTCTTTGAAATAGACACTGACCTGAAGACATTAGACGTTCTTAAGACTTATCGTACCCGAGCTGTCGTGATGTTGAACTTTGTACGTTTGTAAGCTCAACAACTCTTCAATTTGCCTGCCGGGCATGAACCCTGTTTTGTTTACAGTGCTACTAAAAAGAATCTTAATGTCCAACATAAATGAAATATCTATGAGCCACCTAAATCATGTTGGATCCGGGAACACGGTTGGCCAGTAGCTCTCAGAAATTAACTGGCGATATGATTCCCTGGGTGAGATCGCACCACGTGTTGAGCGGACCACCGTCCACTTGCTCATGCCACGTAACGATATCATCCATCTGCCTCCGCTCCTCCGCGTCCGGTGCTAGCTTCGGAGAAGGGTGGAGGACGCGAGGTCGCCTGAGAGGAGGAGGAGGACGACGACCTGTCGCCGGCAGCAACCGTCACTCACGCCGGTAAACTGCTCGTACCTGCCGTGTCACTCGATCACTAGTGCCAAGATATCGTCATCTTGTTCCTTTCATTGCAGGGCAGCAATTAATTGGCTGATTTCCGGCGTGCTCGACAGCGCCGTCCAGCCGCATCGATGCTAGCTCACCCGGGCGGGGTCGGGGTGGTCCGGGCGTCGGCGTCCAAGGATCCCCTCTTCTCGTTTGGCGTCATCGCCGACGTCCAGTACGCCGACATCCCGGACGGCCGCTCCTTCCTCGGCGTGCCCCGGTACTACCGCCACAGTATCACCGTGCTCCAGAGAGCGGTCCGGAGCTGGAACAACCACAAGGCTGGCGTCAAGTTCTGCATCAACTTCGGGGACATCGTCGACGGCTTCTGTCCCAAGGACAGGTCGCTGTCCGCCGTGCAGGCCGTCGTCGCGGAGTTCGACCGCTTCCGCGGCGGCCCGGCGTACCACATGCTCGGCAACCACTGCCTGTACAACCTCCCGCGGAGTGAGCTGGTGTCCGTGCTGCGGATGCCGGGCCGCGCCTACTACGAGTTCTCGCCGTGGCCCGGGTACAGGTTCGTGGTCCTGGACGCGTACGACTTCAGCGCCGTGGGGTGGCCGCGCGACCACCCGGTGGCCTTGGCGGCGAGGAGGTTCCTGGAGGAGAGGAACCCGAATTCCGACAAGAACAGCCCCACCGGGCTGGCCGGGGAGGACAGGCGGTTCGTGATGTTCAACGGCGGTGTGGGCGAGGAGCAGCTGCGGTGGCTGGACGGCGCCCTCCGCGGCGCGTCACGGCGTGGCGAGACAGTGGTGGTGTGCAGCCACCTGCCGCTCCACCCGGGCGCGGCATCCCCCGCGGGGCTGATGTGGAACTACGAGGAGGCGCTGGCCGTGGTGCACCGGCACGGCTGCGTCGCGGCCTGCCTCGCCGGGCACGACCACAGGGGAGGGTACGCCGTGGACGCGCGCGGCGTGCACCACCGCACAATGGAGGCCGCGCTCGAGTGCCCGCCCGGCACGGACGCGTTCGGCCGCGTCGACGTGTTCCCCGGCAGGCTCTCGCTCGCCGGCTCCGGCAGGATGGCCAGTACCGACATGCCGCTCGCCGTTCCCCGAGTGACCTAGTTAGCAACTGCTGCTGCTCCTTGAGACCATGCTAGTTCAACTCGATCCACGGGATGTGCTCGTGTAGGCTACACGGTGTAGCCATTAGCTCGCGACCGTTACCGCGAGACCTCTGTGTGCAGCGATTTACCGTCTGAAAATGTTGATGATCCGAACCATTTTGCAAACATGTAAATCGCCACTCTCCCAGTGTCTTTCGAGAAAAAGGAGCCACAAGGTCCCCAGATTCGTAACCAAAATTGAGAAGTTCAATCTTATAGAGGAACAAACAAACGCCCGAGACTGGGTGCAAGCCTCCCCCAGATCTCATCAACAAAAACTGACAGTAACCAGCTAGCTAGACAGGACAACTATAACTCAAACTGAAAGTAAAACTCAACATCAGACTTCAGAAACTCAAGCTTTTACTGTAGCTTCGACTCATACAGCAGCAAACGAAAGAACAGCACTACTGGATCAGGGTTCTTAAGATCTGGCACGGCAGCACACTTCTCTCTTTGAAGTGAGTCATCCCCACACGTCGCAAAGCCTCAGAATGCCAAGCCCCCAACCATGCCGACAACAATACACTTCGTGCACCCACCTTGTCATCCTGGCATACTCTCCCGGTAAGAAGTCACTCACACATTTCGCTCTCACGATACCCAAAGACGGGCTTCTTTTTTTATGTTCTCAAGAATGATCATGGAGGGGGCATGTATGTTCTTATACACCCTTGCATTACGCTCTTTCCAAATCTCCCACGCCATGAGTAGCGCAAGGGATACAAAGCCTTTGCGCGGGTTTGAAGTGCCACAAAACATATGTTGCCACCATTCATGGAGAGATAGGGATGGCCATTGGGTGGTGTCAAGATTGTGTATCCCCACCCAAACCGTGAGGAGGTCCCAAATGCGTCTTGTGTATGGGCAACGAACAAGAAGATGGGAGATCGATTTTGGAGCTTGCTTACAAAGGGGGCACACCCAACCATTTGGCCTCCCTCTTCTCGCTAGGCGGTCGACATTCCAAAGCCTATTTTGGCGAGCAAGCCAAGTAAAACCAATGACTTTAGGAGGGGCCCAAAATTTCCACACTAGGGGATTCATGTTGGACAAAGTTATTCCAAGAAATTATGCCTTCTAAACCGAAGCCGCCGAGTAAACCCCGTTGGGCGTGAGATGACAAGAGATCTCATCCTCCACACCCTCCGCGAGGGAAAAAGTTCTAAGTTTCATCCAAAGTTCCACAAATTGCACAACATGATCAAAAGTGAAGTCCTCAAGATCTTCATCATCGAGATCAAGTGGAATGCGCAAGGCAAAGGTATGATCTTGATAGGTTTTCTCTCTTACCGGTCTCATGGTGTTAGTAGGAGACCGGGTTTTAGGATAGATGGCGTACTATCAAGAGGGGCTCTCAAGCGAGTAACTTGATCGCATTGTTGTGGAGAGCTCAAACCTTTGCATACTTGGCTTCTCTTATTTCTTGGTTCTTATTTGGATTTTATTGTGGTGAGAAATTAGAGCTTGTTTCATCTCCATGTCAAGCTCTAGTACACCGAAAACAGTTTTACTTTGAAAAACTTGTTGCGTTTTCGGCGACGGAAATATTGCCGGTTCAACCGTGAGGAAAGTCTCACACCTTTCCATGTGTGGTGATTTTACTCTATTTATGGGATGCAATATTTCCAACAAAAGTGGTCTCACCTCATTCGGAGTTCATTCGCAAAAGTTATAGCAGTTTTCGTGTTCAGTTTTGTTGCAGCTTTTTCTTAGGCCGGAGTTTCCGGTCTCCGGGACCGGAGTCTCCGGACTCAACATTTTTTCCAAAGCTGCTTTGAAGTTGTTCAGCCCTTGGTGGGGGGCGGAGTTTCCGGCCTCAAAGGCCGGAGTTTCCGCCCCTGGATGAACTTTCCGGCCCAGGGCACCGGAGGGTTTGCCCAAGCCTCGGATGTGTTGACGGTGTTCAGCCCCTGGTGGGGGCCGGAGTTTCCGGTCCCAGTAGGCCGGAGTTTCCGCCCCTGGCCGGAGTTTCCAGCCCTAGTGACCGGAAACTCCGGTGTGAAGTTTTCCTGCAACGGCTCTTTTTCGTGGGACCTATAAAAAGGCCCCTTCTTCCCCAGAGAGAGTAGCTTTTTCAAGCACGAATTTTCCCCCTCTCTCTCCTCCATTGTTGACCTTGGAAAGCTTGCCCCTCTCTCATTTCCTCCCATGATTCTTGGATATCTTCGTGGGATTTGAGAGAGGAGATCTAGATCTACATTTCCACCAATCCATCTCTCCTCTAAGTGAGGGGAACCTAGTAGATATCGATCTTGGAGTTCTTGGTGCATCTCCTCTTTGTTCTTCCTCTCTTATTCCCCCATAAGCATTTGTTGCTTTGTTGAAATTTGATAGTGAAGGATTTGAGCACTCGTGCTCTTGCCTTTTGCATTTGGTGCGTCGGTTTGCTCTGCACGAGGATTCGTGGAAGTTGAAAGTTTGTGAGCTTGTTACTCTTGGGTCCTTGGACCCTAGACGCCTTTGTGGTGGTTGGACCCTTGTGTGGTCACTTGAAGTCGTTCAGGAGCCCCCAATCCCATTGTGGGTTGTGCCCCAGATTGTTGTTGGAGGCCGTTCGGGAGCACCAATACCATTGTGGGTTGTGCCCTGGATTGTTGTTGAAAGGCTCCAGATTCCGCCTCGAAGGAATTTTGATAGTGGAAGGTGAACCAAGCCTTTGTGGTGCGGTTCATCGGAGAAGAAGGTGAAACCTTTGTGGTTGTTGAATCGTTGTGTCGGTTCACACCTCTCCAACGAGACGTACTCCCGTAACAAGGAGGAACTCGGGAATACATCCTCGCGTCCGCGTGGCTCGGTTATTTCTATACCCGAGCTTTTTACTTATGCAATTTACATTGTGATAGCCTTCGTGCTTGAAGTATTCTAGCTATCACCTTGTTGTTTGTCTTTCTTAGCATAAGTTGTTGGTGCACATAGGTGAGCCTAGTTTATTTAGGTTGTCGGCTTGTTATTTTAAACACCTAGTTTTATTTCGCAATTTATAAGCCTAAACCGGAAAAGTTTTAAACCGCCTATTCACCCCCCCCCCCCCCGCCCACTCTAGGCGACATCATTGTCCTTTCTCAATCCAACCCACAATTTTCTTCTATCGTCCCATTCAAGCCATGGCCAACGTAAACGGAGGGTCCTCCGAACTTGGTGAGGTTGAGAAAACTGATGCTTCCATACTCTTTGGGATGACAAACGGCTTCCCAATTTACCTTGCATTTGTTTTGTCTTTTTCGGACCAAAGGAAGGCACATTCCACCTTGTTTATGTATTCAAGGGTACCCGGGGCAACAATAAGGGGTTCCAAGATGGCTTCGGAGTATAGCACCGATTTGACAAGAGTAGACCGTCCAATCGTGGTGATAAGATTTCCGTCCCAAGATGGTAGTTTCCAGGCCACCTTATCTTCAAGATGTTGAAGCACTTCTCGAATGCCTTTTTTCTGAAACATCGCCCAATCATTTAAAAAATTGGCACAAATATAACACAACATTAATCGAATTGCTAGGTCCGACATATTTCATGTTTCCATACAGTTCAAAATAAAGCAGATGTGCCAATCATCAAAATCTTCCTTTCTTTACTAGAGGATTTCTGCAAACCATCCCCGTTTTAGAGACACACACGCCATATTCTCATATGTAACTAGTTAAAGAGCAGGATATTTAAAGATGTTCTAAAGACTCTTTATCTCCACATAATTCACAAAGATCAGTGCCTTCTCACCCCGTTTTCTAACGTCATCTCAAATTAGCACTCTATTTTTAACTATCGGCCAACAGAACACTATAATTATCAAGGGAATCATCAAATCACAAAGAAATTTATAACAAAAATCTACTCTACTAGCCATCAAGTAGCACTCAGGAACTAGAATCCAAATTTGGAGAGATAACTAGCTGCCGAGGGGAAATCTAAAACCTATTGGAAAAGCGAGTAACCTCAGACATAGATGCAGCGTACCTGCACTTTAAATAAGGCAGATACCTGTGTATAGTGCAAATCCCTGGATCGATTCATTTGCACACACAGTTTACGATGTAATATCACAACAAAGCGTCAATTTTATTACATCGATGATCCAGAATTACAAAGTATTCGATACAAGTTGCATAGCATAAAGCTAGCATTGAAAAAGTACACAGCGGAAATACAATAGCAGTGAGTCTCTATCACTTTCATGCTGCCACAGGCGAAAACATGTTGGTTGTAGACTCGAAACCTATAAACGAAACCTCACTCGTCATCTGAACAATCTGCAATAAGAAAAATATTGCAACAACGTGGGTCAGATTCCATTAAAAATGGAGTCTGGCAAGTGACACTATGGTGGACACTTAATGGAATAACTCTAAAGACTATATGCATATTTGGCTGGTGGAGTTCAAGGCTATTTTGCATAAAGCCAATTTTTCCTATCTTTTTGGAAAACACTTTCTTCAAATCAAGACAAGTATGGCATGAAAACCATAAATCTCATCTTCCCTTGTTCACCCATCAAGTTTTATTTCTGAAGTTGGAATGGTGGAATCCTCCGTTGACGTCCGTGATCAGCTGCTCAAATTGTCCGTACCGGGGACACGGCTAAGTACTTAGTTTTACACTCTGCAGAAGTTGTGCACGTTCACCATTGTACCCATTCAACCCAATTTATCCTTTACACACCATTTGTGATAAGGAAAGGAGAAGAATGAGACGAGATCTTTCAGAAGCATTTTCCCTCCCACTCTGTCTTGACCCGTTCCACCTAACATCCCCTACATGTGCTTGTCAAGCCAGAGAGAGTCGACACAACATAATTGATCAAGCCAGAGCCCATATGGCAATGGCTGCACTGGAAGCAATCGTCACTCGGAGTTCTTCAGATTCCTCTGTTCCCTGGGTGGCTATCCACAAGTGCACGTACTCCAGGAACCATAGACATAGACCTGAGCAGCCACTCAACTTCGCCGCCATACACCCAATCCACCCAGGAGTTTCATTAACTAAGTGGATGTGCACTCTCAGGTAAAAATCACCATGCTCACGGCCCTAAGTAGAATAGACATTCATCCTAGGCGACGACAACCATGAGCACAGCCCTGAGTAGTCACTTAACATTTTGTAAAACTTTTCATCAATTGCATAGCATCAATACATCTACTAAGTATGATATAGGAACCTAGACACAGGAGTAAGGGAATTCTACACAGGTTTAGCATAGCAATACTATCCTACTCATGCATATAAAAATACTAAGTAATGCATATAGAAAATAATAGGAAGTTTATGAGGTGTGCCACTTGCCTTTGAATGTTGTCGTTGTTCACAAACTCTTTTCAACAACGAACGTTTGCACTCCGTTCAATCTAAACAATATAAGTAAATAACAATACAACAATCAACGAACAACAATCATCAAACATATATGCAAATACATAGTGAACAAATAAGTTTCATAAAACTTCTAAGGAAAACATGTCATGCATGATATGCAAATTATTTCTAAGGACTAGTGATGCATGTCATGCCATGGAAATCTTTTAAGTCAATGACTAAGGACTAAGATCATAAGTTGGATAACAAAAATCTTGAATAAGCACTCAAATGACTTAGTCATGATGTGCAAAATATTAAGTCCATAAGGTGATCAACAATTATTATCAACTCTTTGTAAATTGGATATTCTAGGATCCAACAAACTTCAAGGTGGTAATAATATGATCAAAAAAATGTTTAAATCTTAAGTGAAAGACAGGATTAGGAAAGAGGGAAAAGATAGAAAGAAAGATGTAGTTGTCCTCCAGGCTTCATCTCCAGACTTGTAACTTTCTTCTGAGTGATGTCTTGATTGAATTCTTGGTAGATTTGAATAATCTTCAGACTTGATGATTTTTGTATCACCTAGGCTGGTCTTGGATTTAACTTGGTCTTCATAACACTAAGAGAAGAAGGGAGAAAAAAAGAGACGAAGCAAGACTTAGAAAATATAGCTGGTTGGTCTTCATGAACTTCTTCTTGATTTTCTTCTAAGTGCTTCTACTTATTGGAGATTCTTCTGGAGTCTTGTTTTGGCTAAGTCCTTCATTGGCCTTATAGCTCCATGATGAAAATTCCTAAGTGTCCAGTGCATAGCACTTTTACCAAAATACTAAGTTTGAAAATAATCCTAACTTAGAGAAAATGGGGGAGGAGTTTTCTTATGGGAAATATAACTACAAAATACAATATGATATGCATGAAATGCAATTTTAAATCACAACAAACATAATACTAATTTTTGTGATATTTATAAAGTATGCATAAAGTTATAATTGCAATTTAATTAGTTTCTAATTTTGCAAAATATAACAAAAGGGTTAAATATAATATTAGAGTTTATGTGATTAAATTTTTATAACAAAGTTTTGTAATTAGTATTAATAGACATAGGGGATTTAAATAAATTTTATAGCAATTGGATTTATTCAAGAATAATGTTTATATTAAAAGTTATGTTCAAAATATTCAAACTATTCAATTTAAATATATAACTATGAATTCATTCAAATATTACTCAAAAATATTTTATAACAGAGACATCACACTACAAATATTCTAAAGTTTCTAAAACAATTTTATTTGCAATTTTTGGAATTATAGATTTAAAGTTATGACAAATATACTCAAATCTTCCATTTGAAATTTGAATAATTTAAACTTAGTCAAATTTGAATTTTGGCAGATCTACAATATTCTACATGTCAAGGGCTTTCCAAATATATAAAAATATTTGAATTTGGATGTGTGAGTAAAAAGTTATAACAATTCTAAGTGACAGGGGTGTTTCTGCAAAATTGCCATTTAATTAAATCGAGAGAAATCATTTTACACGTCAGCGCTGACTGTGCGCTGACGAGGCACGACGTGGCGCTGACTGGATTAAGTCATTGGATCTGGGCCGTCAGATCTGGATCTGGCGGTCCAGATCTAATCTTACCGATTCGGTTACGAGTTCTAATCTCGGCCGTAGAAAAAGGATCGGACGGCTTACAGAGCTTTGACCAAATCGGGGCGGCGCTTCTCGCCGGAGACGGAGGATGACGGCGGCGCGGGCTCGGGCACGGACGACGCAGACGTTGGGGTGGCTCCCCGGATGAACGGAGGCGACGACGACGATCGTGGCGCGGCGGCGGAGACGATGGAGGTGGTGGCCATGAGCAGTTCGTCCTGGAGCGGATAGAACGGACGGGTGGAGGCGGGGGTACTTCGGCGAGCTTCGGTCTAGCACGGTGTGCTCGAACCGTTGCGTACAAAAATCGAAGGAGAGGATAAGGAGTTGCGCTCGGGCACGAGGAAGAGGATGGGGAGGTTCTCGGGCTCGGGCGGGGGCTTACCACTCCGGGAATCGAAGAACACGGCGACGGGGACGGTGGACTCCGGCGAGCTATTCTCGCAGCCTGGCGGCGTTATAGAGAGGGAAAACATAGGGGAAAGGTGGAGGAGGGTCGGGGCTACAAATAGGGCAGGAGAGGGAGAGGTTTAAAGGCCTTAATCGCACGAATCAATGCGAGCAATCGCCGGCGGTTTTTGGTCGAGGCGTGGTCTGCGGGAGGAAGACGATGCTGACGTCAGCGATTTTTCTTTTTTCTTTTTCTGATTTTCCATTTTATTTATATCTTTTGATTTATAACTCTAAATGATGTCAAATAAATTTCTAAAAATTTGTAAAATTATTATCTTTATGTTAAACCAGTTGTGGGCATGTTTTGAACATTTTCGAAAAATAATATTTTGAAATATTGATTAAATACAAATTTGACACTTAAAGTCAAATTTGAAATTATATCTTAATTAAATTTTCTTGTGGCTAAATAAAATTTGTAAAATACCCACATTCCAATATGTTTGAATTTAAGTCATTTAAGCTCATTTTCAAGTACTAAATTCATTTTAGGCTTTAGTATAATACTAAATAACATAACACATACTATATCAAAATAAAAAGCGAAAAAATGTATTCATTTTAATTCAAAATAACTTGTGCACCATTATATTTTATATTAAGATAATTCAATTGAAACTTCATAACAACTTTGGAAAAGATTTTTGTTTTAATTTATTTCTTATTTAGAATATATTAATCATTTCATGCTTTGAAAATAAATGAAATTCATTTAAGCAAATGAAATGTTTATTTGGATAATTCATTAATTTTAATTTATGAAGTTTTAAAGTTATAAACTATAGGCTTATAATTTCCAAACTATATTTTGAACTTAGTTAAAAGAGTGAAAACTATTTGGTAATTATACCATTTCAATAGTCTTGAATTTATGAATAGATATGGCTAAGTGGTAGAAATCAATTACTTATAAGTAAACTATTTTATTAGAATAAAATGGTTTGAAAGTTTGTAACACATTTGTCAATTTATATAATGAGGCTTAAGAAAATACAATGGAATAATAAAAATGTTTAACTTGAAACAAGTTTTGAAAATTTGATAAACTGAGATATTTGAAATATTAAACCTTTTTATCATGTTTAAAGTCTTTTGTAGTTGGTTTTCTTATGTATTTTAATATTTTATTTTAATCAAAACAAAAGTTTTAAATTTTAGTGATTTTTCAAACATTATAAAACGTTGGGATGTTACAATAGATGGGTTTCTGAACTTATAAATCAAAATATCAAACTTGGAAAGAGGATGTGATCATATTTCTATTTTACCACCCAGATGCGGAGGAGATCCTACCTCCCCAAATTCGTTCGAGACGATGTTTTAGCTTGGCAACATGAGGGAAATGGCAGGTTCTTAGTCAGGAGTGCCTACAGACTTGGAATGGAGATTCAGAACAACTAGTGGCAACAAAGATGGTAAAAGAGGCATTTCGAAACTAGTCTGTAACGCAACAGTCCCCCCCCCTAATCAAGGTGTTTGCTTGGAAGCTAGCAATTGAGCCCCTTGGTGTGCAAGCACACTGTTGCACCAAGAATAATGGACTAAATGTCCACTTGCCAGATTTGTGGTATGGAACCTGAAACAGGACATCATACAATGGTGAGATGTACGAAGGCTAGAGCACTGATCAGACATCACATTAGAGACATGTGGGACATTCCTGAGGACAACAAGCTCTTGTATACGGGCAAAGACTGGATCCTTGTTCTGTTTGAGCAATGCAACGATGAAAGAAGAGCAAACCTGCTCTTCCTTTGGTGGAGATGTTGACACCTGATATACAACTCCATATTTGGAGAAGGTAAGTGTGGTGTTCTCCAATCTGCCCACTTCCTAAAGTCCTCTTACCTCTTTCCAGTAGAAGGATTTAGTTACCGAAACACATTGCATAAAAGGAAAGAAACCCCTTTTCAATATGAGCTCGGATGGGCCTAGATATGATGCAAAAACTGTTGAAAGATGGACAAACCCTGATGATGGCTAGACAATATTGAACGTTGACGCGAGCAGGAAAATTATGGATCTTGGGGAGGCATTCTTCATGATGAATCCGGCGAAGTCCTGCATGGGGAAGAATCGAGAGATGCTCTCCAGCTCAAAGTATGAAAACTCGCTCATTATCTCTGAAGTTAAAATGTTGTTCGAATCTCTGCCTGGCTGGAGTGCTAGCAAGGTCAATAGATATGCTAATCAAGTGGCTCACTAGCTACTGTCGTTTATCTGATTATGTTGGTTACTTAGGGTGTGTTTGTTTGGGCTTTTAGGTGCTTTCCACGAAAATAAGTTGGACAAATAAAACAAACGGGTGGGCTGTGCATTAGGCTTTTACCGAAGCAGGTCGTTTTCCTACACATAAGAAAAAGCACCTATTAGAGGTGCTTCCCGAGCTTTTTCGACTTCAGGGCGAACAAGCATAGCCCTTATACCCCCTTTCCTTCGCTTATTTACAAAAGACGTGCCACCGCCTAGGCGGAACCGTTATCGTGTTCTTTCTATCCGCACGGCCCGAGCGACCGCATCCCCATCTCGAGCGAGCCGAGACATACAAGGTCAGGCCTCATCGCCGCCATATCTCATTCATCAGTCCTCACCTTCGTCGCCATCCGTTCAACCGTTGTGAGCCGTCTGAGCGTCGCCACCGCCGCCATCCGAACTCAGCGGTCGTGACCCTCCCAGAGCCACCGCCTCCCATCCAGTGATCCAGACTTGCTGCCGGCCGGCCGAGCGCTGCCTTTGTGCGTCCGCACTGGAGCCCTCCACCGAACAGAGCTAGGGTTGTCGTACCCATCACGATCTGAGAGATGCAGTTGTTGGGAACTCGTACTAGTACAGTAGTAATTCTGTACGTTCCGATCTTGTTAATTGGTACTAGTACTCATTTTCTTTCTGATTTGAGTAGTCAATGTATTAATGAATATAACGCAAATAAATATAAATATGTAGAGACATGTGAACGTGTGTATATAGTTTTTTAAGTCAATTAGGAGGCAAACAAGACTCCAATAAACTACTGCATCTATAAGTATGTATAGATATATGTACGTTGAGTATTTGAGTTAGCTGATATGATTTGATGGGATGTATTTATGGCGTAAATCAGTAACAATACATATTTCTTAAGAGTGGTTTACACAATTTTCACTGAGCACAGCCAGGCAGCCAGATAGTTGCCAAACACTACAACTCAGAACAGCTACTTTTCCTGCACAGCAGCTTTTCCTCCACAGCAGTACAGCCAGCCGCAGCCAACCACAACCAGCCCAAACAAACACACGCTTAGTTGGTATGGTTCCTCAGTTTGTTGAGAGTTCGATATTGATTGATTGCAATGAACCCTGCAGCCCTTATTTTTTCGTAATTAAAGTACTCCAAAAAAAAAAAAAAGAGTTGTCGGATTTATTGAACTTTCAAATGTCGATAAAAAAAATCAGAAAAAGGGCTCCATAGAGCCTGAGCGTAAAATTGACTTTTCTACATGTGGGATTGGATTTTTCACACTGGTAGAAATAACCTCTAGAATTTTTTAAAGTGATATGGAACTTAGAAATTTGGTTTTGATTTTTTTCAAAAAGAAAGTGATTTGTTTATTTTTAGTTTGGCTCCATTGAGCCCGTGCTATAAACGCTGCACTCATATGGCATACCTGCCACTCGGAGGAAGCCCAAATCCAGAGGCGCGTGAGAAAGCCTGTCCTGTGTGAAGCCCACCAAAAGAAACGACAGCAGCGCGTATAAAATAGCGAATTCAGAGCACGGAGCACCTCAAGCTCAAATCCCTTCCCCTCCTCCCCTTATCCCCTTCTCCCGCTCCACCATGGCCACCGCCATGTCGCTCGCCATGGCCGCCGCCACCGACGCCTCCCTCCTCCACCCCGCCTTCTCCGCCCACCACAAGCTCGCCCCGGCCTCCGCCTCCCTCCCGCTCCTCTTCTCTCGCGCGCCGCTCCTCCGCTCCACCCGCCCTCGCCTCCCGCTCACGCCCTTCGTCGCCTCCGACGCCGCCGAGGCTAGCCTCGAATGGGCCGACACGGACGAAGCTGAAGAGACGGTACCGGAGGAGGAGGGGGTCGGGGAGGAGGAGCCGGCCTCCGGTGGGAGTGAGGGTTACGCGGCGGAGCCACCCGAAGAGGCCAAAATTTACGTCGGGAACCTGCCGTACGATGTCGACAGCGAGCGGCTCGCCCAGCTCTTCGACCAGGCCGGCGTCGTCGAGGTCGCCGAGGTGAGACTTCTGCTGCAACCCCTAAAATAATCACGAAGAGACTTGAGAAGACCAGTGCGGGGCGGGAGTGCGATTTTCTGATAAGTTGTTTTCTCGTCATATCTAGAATTTGCGTTTCTTTATATACTGTATATGGTGGGTTTTGGTTTCCCTGGTAGTAACTGGTAGTAATAAAACACCAGTGGCTCTTTGCTTATTGTGCAAAGATTAAAATTCAGTAATCGCTACTACAGTAGTATTTACTTGTGCTTGAGCCAGTACCTTGATAGCTGTTCATTTTGGTACGTCAAACGATTGGGATTTTACTTTTGTTTGTGTCGTCAGATATTATTTTGAGTGCTAAGCGTATCCGTCTATGTATCATGTGCATTATCTGATAGTTGATGCAAATTTGGGGTAACTGAACTGTAGCTCCCATCTGTTGTCAAGTCATCATGCCAGTTGAGGGAATGGTGTGCTGTGCTCATTTGTGTTTCTTATTTGACGTGGCTTTGTTCCACTCCAGGTCATTTACAACAGAGAGTCAGGCCAGAGCCGTGGATTTGGGTTCGTTACCATGAGTACCGTTGAGGAAGCTGAAAAAGCCATCGAGACGTTCAACCGCTACGTGAGTGCATTTCTATCTTCTACGAACTCGCTTAGTTACCTGAATTGTTTAGAATCCAAAATTAATCAAATTATGTTTCATGTCTTCAATCACTTGCATGTCTACAAGTGAAATTATATGTGACTTCGGATGACTCGAAACATGTTTGATGAACAACTCAGTCACAGTTACCTGAAAATAATAGAACAAAACATATAAGATGCAAACTGTGCTGAATAGCTTACTGGGTTACTTTTGTTCAACAGGACATTAGCGGGAGACTTCTGAACGTAAACAAGGCAGCTCAAAGGGGTACCCGTGCGGAGAGACCTCCTCGACAGTTTGCATCTGCTTTCAGGGCTTATGTTGGCAACCTGCCATGGCAAGCGGAAGAGTCTAGTCTGCGGGAGTTGTTCAGCGCGTATGGGGAAGTACTGAACGCTACGGTCGTGTATGACCGAGAAACTGCGCGCTCACGAGGATTTGGCTTTGTAACTATGGCTTCAAAGGAGGATCTAGACAGTGCTATTTCAGCACTTGATGGAGAGGTGAGACCATAGTTATGTCGTTTTTGTAAACCACATAATAACACCAGTACAACATGGAAGCAATATACTTTCTCCAAATGATGCTAATATGTTGTTATCATGAACTCTAGGAGTTGGATGGGCGCCCACTCCGAGTGAACGTTGCCGCTGAGCGACCACAGCGAGGGTTCTAATTCAACTGAGATCCAGAGAGCATGGCTGAGTGTTTTTCATGGACACACAAGAATAGCAATGCTGAAATGTTACTTCGGAAGAATGAGGCTGATGTCATCACTTATAAAACCTGCATTAGCTTCCTGATGCCGGGTTCTCCCCTCCCCTCCCCTCCCCTCCCTCCATCTTTGTTCAGCTTCTCTTCATGTTTATTTCTTGTCAACACAATGAGTTCAACTTTTCTAGTAGGCTACTGTAATGATGCCCTAGTGTTCTCATGATAATCCAAAGTTTTGTTGGTACTCGATCCAAAGTTTTGTTCTCCTGATGCTGAGTAATGCGAATGTGATATTTATGCAAAGGACAGAATGCACGTTCACCGGTACACTTCTGCTAACCAGAATTATTTTTGCCTCCCAGCCTGACAGTGTTCAGAGAACCAAAGAAATGTCAGAATGCTCAAGCTTACAAGATACAATAATCAATGTCAACTAAAATTGTGAATGACAAGAGGATATCACTGAGCAGTTGCAACATTTAGCAAAGCACAAACACATGTTTAATACTACTTGATATTAGTGCCAGTACCCACATTGTCCACAAACCCCCAGTTTTACAGCAACAACAGGATAAATTTTATGTACAGACACAGGGCCTTGACTGGCACATTGATAATAACATTTGGTTGGCAGAATGTGGCGATCAGTTCGGGTGTAACTGGGCATCCTTGCTAGTGAGTGGCACGTAGCGCACAGACGTTTCGTCTCTTACACTGACCCCTCCGTCTGGCTTCTTGTCCACCACCTTCAGCTCCTGGAAGACAGTCCCAACTGGGATCACCATTCTGCCACCAGGCTTCAGCTGCTCGATCAGTGCCTCTGGAATCTGTGGTGCTGCAGCTCCGACATGGATGCAGTCATACGGTGCAAGCTCTGGCCAGCCCTCCCTACCATCTGTATCAGTTGCAAACACCATAATTTGAGATATAACATAGTAAGATGGGTACAATTGCTACGGGTTTCCACCAAAATGGTAAGCATACACATAAAAAATGGAGAGGAAACAACCGATGGCATGTTCAAACAACAATTCACTTTGAGGAATAAGATAGCTTGCTATTCAGCCCCAAGGAAGTAAGCAGCCATGAAGCATATAGCTAAATAAGGTTCTTCTATTAAATTTATCTATATACAGAACCTGAAAATTAGTGTCTATTTTCATCTTACATGGTTTTAAAAGTACCAGTAGCACAGAAGCAAACTAGATGACTGAAAAACGCAGGCTTGGTCTACCTACCAGCAACGTGAATACTGAGGGATCCATCATTCAGCTGTGGGGCTGCTGCACTTTTCTTGATATTTTCGGTAGAAGATGCAACCAACTCTGGTATGTGTTCAACACCAACCGCTCGCCCTTCCGGTCCAACCATGAGCACAAAGCAAGCTGTTAGGTACCCAGTGCCTGTCAAATTTATAAAAATAACTATAGTGAGTTTAGGACCAAGGTGTTAAGCATTGCTACTAAATCTTGAAAGGACCAAGGTGTTAAGTGAGTTTATAAAAATAACTATAGTGAGCAGGTGTGAAGAGGATAAGATAACATGTCAAACGTGGCTGATAGATTGCTCAGTTTATAAAAATTCAAAGATGAAGGTTGCTAAATTTATCGAATGACATCAGCCATGAATTCATCAACTGATCATACTTCAGTTGAAATGGTGCCAGACAAATTCAGATATTTCATTCAAACCAATTGAAAATACTCAAGTCTGATGCGTACCTGATCCAACATCCAGAGCCCGCATTCCAGGCTGCAGATGGTCCTCGAGGAGCTCCAAGCAAGCAGCATGCATGTGTGGCGCGGATATGGTTGCATTATAGCCAATTGCCATTGGGCTATCGAAGTAGGGAGAAGCACCCGGAGGCACAAACAGCCCCCTGTCGATGGTCTCCATGACCTCCGCAACTTTGGTCGACTTGATTACCCCATATCTCTGCAGTTGCTCGACCATGGCATTGTTCCTGTCGCTAGCTCCGCTCGACCACAGTCCATTCTGTGTCAGTGTCGCCAACAACAGGAACATGATACATATATAATGAGTCGATTTGTCCATTTTAGACGGTGACAAATTCAGTTAGCAAAACTGGTTCCACAAGTTAACTGAAATTTATGGATCATGGCATGTCAGAACAATTTACACAAAGCAAAATCTTATAATAGCCTAGCAGTGTGGCATTAATATCTTTTCGATGATATCTGGAGTTTTTTTCCCCACGAAAATGGGGGCCAAGTGTCCCCTTTTATCGACAAAAATAAACGACACACCTCCAATTCTGCTCCAACTCTTCTCACAGTCATAGATCAAAGGTTCAGCATACCACGAACCAGATCAAACGAACCAGCCAGTCACAGCGCAATCAGACGATTGCAGGAAGAACTTACGGAGCGGGGCGAGGAGAAACAGGAGAAGATGGAGCGGAGTACCTCCATCGCGAGAAACCCTTGACGTGGAGAGGCTCCGGAGCTGGAGGAAGTAGGCGCTACCAGATGAGCGGCCGGTCGCTGCGGTGCGCGAGGTAACAGAACCAGAATCTTTCCCCAAGTAGCAGAGAACTGCTAGCCTGTTGCTCTTTTTTTTTTTGGAGAACTTTCTTGCTCATTTCTTCTCTCTCCGGCTTGGCGTATGGTTGGCCTAAAACGGGCCTCAGACTTTTGGGCTGAAATGAGCCCGTGACACTGCCTACGCCATAATGAAGTCGCAGGCCTGCAATTTCTTGAAAGGAATTGGAATTGCTACAAAAACTTTCTTCAAAGAAAAGAAAACAAGAGTTTTAAATTTTATATTAAAAGTAATAAGGGAGGTCAATTCCGTTTTCTACAGAAAGTATTCCTGTCTTCCAAACACGTCATGAAGAAAGAAAAAAATGGTGGACATCCTGTGAAATTTCTTGCAATGCTTAACACATCGTTTGTGATCCTCAAATAACAAGACATGCCGCTTGTTCTTTTGTAAGTTCGACTGGATATGGTTTTGTTCCATTTCAGTTTACATTCTCGATTACTCTGTCGTAAATTGAGGGTTTGTAATTTCACACGTAATAATCACAGGGTGTGACGTGAAGACTCTCTGTGACGAAATGAAAATTGTATATCGAAACCACATTAGTGCTCCTGTGCTTTTCAGAAACTTTTTTGCACGAATTTTAAACCACATCAATGGCTGTGGTTAGTACTCTTTTACGTCATTTCTAAATCCTATGTGAACCTAGTGATGTGAAAGGGTTCAAACCCATGTCCCTCCCCTAATCACAGCCGCCAGTTTGCTTTAAAATTCGTGAAAAAAAGTTCTTGAAAAGCACAAGAGCATTTCTCAAACATATGACAGTGCAGCCTATATATGCGATGTATTCATCGTGGTAATTTATTTATTCTTGGGTAATAATTAATCCCCTGACAAAGGTGGGCTGCCATTAAGCATTAAGACCCACTCCAGTTATCAATCAGAGCTCGTCATGGAGGGCTTCTCCCTGCTGGGGGTTGGGCGATGTCTTGACCGGGTAGGATGCCGCCATGGCGATGCCGCAGAGTCCATGCTTGTCTTTCACGTTCCGCTTCATGCGAATGTACCCATTCTCGCCCCATCCCGCACCCCACGAGTTCTTCACGATCCAGTACTTGGTGCCGTCCACGGTGACGCCATAGCCGACCGCTGCCACGCCGTGGTCTAGCGCAGTTTCGCACTTCCCGGCGAACACGCCCTCTGAATAAAACTGGAACTGCGACCCGCTCGCGTCGATGGCCACGGACACGGGCTGCGCCGCCACCGCCTTCTGCAGCGCGGCCTCATTGTTGGCCGGCACGTCCTGGTACCCGTCGATGGTGACCACGTCGGGCGGCGCCGTGTTGCAGGTGGACGCCTGCTGGCCCGTGTAGGGGTACGCGTCCTCGGAGGCGATCCCACCGTTAGTCGCGATATACTGGAAGGCGTTGTCCATGAGGCCGCCGTTGCAGCCGGAGTCGGACGTGTCGCAGTCCACCAGCTGCTGCTCCGACAGCGATATCAGGTTGTTGGTGCGGATGGCGTTGATGCCCTCCACCGCCGCGATCGCCGAGAAGGCCCAGCAGCCGCCGCACTGTCCCTGGTCCTTGACGCCGGTCACCGCGCCCTTCGCCCGCCAGTCCACCGACGACGGGAGGTTCGAGGCGACGGCGCTGCCGTGCATGAAGGCGTCACTGATCCTCCGGTCGCCACGGAACATTCGGTGGTGGGCGATGCGGGAGGAGGCGTAGGCGCGGCTGAACTCGTCGGCGGTCATGTCACCGAAGCGGTTGAGGCGGAGCTTGTAGGGCTCGTCGCCGAGGTTGAACTCGTGGATGAGACGCACGTTCTCCTTGAACACGTTGAAGCGGCGGGCCTTCTCGGCGAGGCTGCGCGATACCGTGTGCTGCGCGCGCCAGCGCTCGTACAGCGCCCACAGGGACTCCTCTGACGCCAGGTCCTTCTCGCCGAAGTCCATGGCGATCGCTGGCGCCGGCGCCGCGGCCAGCACCAAGACCAGCGCGGCCACCGCCATGGTGGTCGTGAGGACGAGCGCTCTCGCCATTGTCACCTTTGCAAGGTATGTTGTGTGGCTGTGACGCTGTGTGCAGTGTGTGAGATGGATGGTTGCGGTGTTGGTACCCATGCCGATCAGCTGGTTCTTATATAGTGGCCGGAGGCAAGCACAAGCGTCAGCTGTATTTGATTTTGAAGTCCGAGGTCAGCTGCTGTTTTGTCACTGCCTGCTGTTTCGGCCTTTGGGTCGCATGCCGCACACAATGCTTGCTCTGCTCCATGGTAAGTGCGGGTAGTAACAGTAGAAAGGTACCAAATCCTACTGTTAATTTCATTTAACCAGATAAAAAGGTTTGCATTATCTCTTAATTACAAATAAAAATATCTCCAAGTTGATTAAGTGCTCATTCCCCTTTTCACTTTAGCCAGAATGTCTTGATTTAAAGCATTGGCAGCCATAGATTTCAAGTCGCAGGTCAGTAGCTGCTGGCATCTGCTGTTAGGCATTTGTAAAGGTGTTTTAGGGATTTAAACGCTGATTAGAGTATTTCTAGCACCTTTAAATCTAGAACCTTAAATGTATCGTGGCCGCGAGAGCCGGTGCCAGGCCGTCCCACCGCAAACACGATATTTGGTTTTGTGGTTTCAGTTTGCGGGACTGCTTGGCAACGTGAAATGTAAATTGGAACGACGCATGAGGTTCGACATATTACATGGCTTTTGAACTTTGGCTTGTCACAAAATTATCTAAATATGTGCTTTTGATTTTTGTTGTTGGCTTATGATGGTATTAGATCCCAGCCATTATGAATATAGATTTATAAGAAATTATATTTTTTTTCAAAGAATTTGTAAAATATAATGAATTTAGAGTTGTAACTTAAGTAACAATATTATGAACGCCATTACAATCCTTCTGAACTATTACCAGAATGTAGGGAGGAAAGTATTTTTAACCAAACCTGACCAAAGGCGACAAATGCAATCAAACCCGATGACAATAGGAAAAACTCTCTATGGCTCACTTTTTCCTTGAAGAACAAGGAAGTTCTGAAAGTGTGAAATATACTAAAATCGTGTTGTTGCTCAACATAGCAGGAAGTAAATGATGAAAAACTTCCTCATAATAAACTAGCTATCATGTAATATTAGGAAAAATGTAGAAAATGACACTAATCAAAGATGGCTTGGTTTATCTCAAGATCCAGTCGCTGATTCAGTCACCGAAATGTTTAGATGAGCAAATCATTGTAAGAGAGATATCATGTGTCATGTGTCATTTATGTTTCTAAGAAAATCAAAACAGTATTGTAGTAATTAAAACCTCTTTCATTTCTTTTATTCTTTTTCTACTGATTCTTGATAGCCAGCTTTGCTACATATATTGCTTTATAACATCCTATTGCACTAAAAATCTGGAGATGGTGCCAAGTTTCATGTCAGGATATGCAAGAAAACACATACTGTATTACCTTTCCACCCAATTCAACTTCAACTGCTTTGCGAATTTGCATTTGTTTCCGGTTGTTCCATCTAACGGAACCTGCAAAAACAAGTGGATATTTATTTCCAGTCGTTCCATCTAATGGAACCTGCAAAAACGGAACCTACATAAAGGAGGGAGCAGTACAGTGAAGCAAAGATGCTGGAGAGGAGCAGATGGCAGGTCGTGGCCTTTTACCCGGAAGGCATAGGGGAGGCACCACTTCCGCGCATCAATTCGGGCGCCCTGCCGCGTTGGCTTGGCCATGCCGCCATCACCGAGTTGCCCGAGTCCTCTTATACCCTACCGCATCACATATCTCACGATCCTCTTCTATCTTCTCTCTCACAAGTAGCAATCAATTTGGGTTGAGCAATTAAATACGCCTTGAATAGTGAAGGGGATGAATGCTGGTTTTGAGTGGTGCAGCTCCACCGCCACTAATTCCTTGTAGTAACGGTAGATTAATTTGGCGTGCTTCGGCGGAGAATGAATCGTATTTCTCACGCCGCCGCCGCTTGCCCTCCCAGGAAGATGGACTCGCTTGTTCGGTGGGATTACTGTGGATATGGGGGTCCTCTAGTACATGGGTTTCGGTGGATATTAGGAGCCCAATTAACCACAATGATTTAATTTGATGCTCAGAGCAGCGTTGCTCAGGGACATTTGACCCATTTAGGCTGCACAAAAAAATCGAATGGCCAGGATTGTGAGCTCCTAATAAACCCAAATCAAAAGGACAAGTTAGTTACCTATTGTGACTTATAAATGGGGAAAAACGAAAATTAAGTCTCACCAAACACCCCTTTAAACATAGTCCATAGCTCCGTTGACACTCAACCACTAATCTTGGATTACAATATGACCCGCTATTAATTTTGATTTTTTTTTTTGAATTTTCCCATAAATAATTTTGATGTTTTATGAGTTTTTTTTTCAACGGAGTCAGCTGAGGCTGTTGTTGTTGAGTATATGGAACATGGGAATTTTCTTTTCTTGAGTAGGCATCTCATGATTATCACACTACAGCTCAGGGGAAAACAGATTTTCACAATGACGGAATCATTCCAGTGAAAGAATGATGCCTCCATTAAGAGCACCATATGCTGATACATGATGCCAACACTTGAATTCACATCCATGACCACATTTGCATAATAAATTTGGACGAGTGGTCGAGTGCAGAGTCACAAGTAGCAACGACGACTGTATGCAAAATTGCAAACTGTGAACGTGTACATATAATCGGCAGGTCGAAACCGCATTACAAGTACGACAAGTGCATACTGCACTGTATATGTGATGTAAGTACAAATGCCCAGTGATCTTTTATTTTTCAACTCGTGATAATCCCCTGATCATGCATATACGGGGCGCCATTAAATAGTTAGTGAATCAAACATTCAGAGCTCGTCATGGAGATCACCGGCATGCTTTGGGTTGGGCGAGGTCTTGACCGGGTAGGACGCCTCCATGGCGATGCCGCAGAGCCCCTCTTTGTCCTTCACGTCACGCTTCATGCGGATGTACCCCTTCTCCCCCCACTCCGGCCCCCATGAATTCTTCACGATCCAGTACTTGGTGCCGTCGGCGGTGGCGCCGTACCCGACCGCCGCCACGCCGTGGTCCAGCTCCGTCCCGCACTTTCCGGCGAACACCCCCTCCGAGTAGAACTGGAAGTGTGACCCGCTAGCCTCGATGGCCACCGCCACGGGCTGCGCCGCCACGGCCTTCTTGAGCGCCGTCTCGTCGTTGGCCGGCACGTCCTCGTACCCGTCGATGGTGACCACGGTCGACACCTTCTTGTTGTTGCAGGAGGAGGCCTGGCGGGCCTTGTAGGGGTACGCGTCCTCGGCGGCGATCCCGCCGTGCTTGGTGATGTACTGGAACGCGTAGTCCATGAGGCCGCCGTTGCACCCGGCATTGGACTTGGTATCGCAGTCCACCAACTGCTGCTCCGACAGCGACGTCAGGTTCTTGGTCCGGATCGCGTTGATGCCCTCCACGGCGGCGATCGTCGAGAAGGCCCAGCAGCTGCCGCACTGGCCCTGGTCCTTGACGTCGGTCACCGCGCCCTTCTGCCGCCAGTCCACCGACGGCGGCAGGTCCCGGACGCCGGTAGCGCCAGCGTGCATGAACCCCGCACCGCCCTCCTTGCGGCCGCGGAACATGCGGTGGTGGGCGACGCGGGAGGAGGCGTAGGCGCGGCGGAACTCGTCGGCGGTCATGTCGCCGAAGCGGTTGAGGCGGAGCTTGTAGGGCGCGTCGCCGCGGTTGAACTCGTGGATGAGGCGCACGTTCTCCCTGAAGACGTTGAAGCGGCGGGCCTTGTCGTCGAGGTCGCGCGCCACCGTGTGGTGGCTGCGCCAGCGCTCATACAGCGCCCACAGGGAGTCCTCGGACGCCAGATCATGCTCGCCGAAGTCCATGGCGCTCGCCGGCGCCGCGGTCAGAAGCAGCAGCAGGCTCGCCGCGGCCATGGTGGCCGCGAGCACGATCGCTCTCGCCATTGAGGATCGACTGGGAACCTTGGCAATGCTTGACTAGCTAGGCTTTTGCTGTGATGGATGGATGCTTGTTGTGGTGTGGCAGCCATGGCCGATGAGCTGGTTCTTATATAGCGCTGGCGATCGAGCAGACGAACAGTGATGAATTGATCACCTTTTGGCTTTTGCCTGCTAGATGTTGCATGCAAGAATCAATTGGAGGTGCACCTTGCTTGCCGGCAACAACTTACCACGTACTAATCACTACGGTCAGTAGTGGTACAACAAAATGGTGGTTAATACATTAATGCCCCATCCTTAACCAAGTACTCACTATGACACTATCACTAGTGCAACTGTTAGCTAATACGCATCATACTAACATAGTAGTACTAGTACCATACACGTGCATTCCTGCACAGTGTTAGTTAGGTAGTGGGATCAGCTGAAGAAGAAGAAGCGCTGAATTGCGTTTACGTTACGGCCATGTACAATTTTTTCGCATCTAAGCAGTGCCCTAATTAAGTCGAACATAATTGGATAGTTTATAAAAAACCGACCGAAAACCATATAACACGCCACGCCAGCCTTAAGACCATGCTCCAAACCGAGTCGACAATCATGTCGTCCTAACGACCAAAGCCAACACAAATACCTCAACACAACACTGTGGAAGCGACCTTAACACAACATAATTTGGTACTGCAATTTGTACTGCACACGCGCGTTGTGTTGAGAAACTCTAGAAAACAGGTTTTCGCCCCTCTTTATAAATAAATCCTAACGGCCGAATCAATACAAGGTGATGAGGAAACCCTCTTACAAAACAGATCAAAGATAAATAACAAAGAAAGAAACTAAACCGGACTTGCCACCGAGGACTCAGACACAAGATCGAGGAGTATCGAGACTCCACGACGACGCCCTCAACCCGGTCACGACGCACAACGCCGCCGCCGTCTCGACCGATAGGTCAAGGTTTTCACCCGGATCGCTAGTGTAGAGAGGGCAACCACCACAACACCCCCAAGAGGGATACGACACCCGCATGCGTCATCGCTGATGGTGCCGAAGCGCATAGCTTTCGCCCGGAAGCACCTTTCTACGACTAAGTGCGGAGAAGACACCCACAACAACGCCCCCCAAGAGGGTTACGACACCCGCAGGCGTCGTCGCTGTTGGCGCCGTAGCGCAGAGCTTTTACTCGGAAGCACCATTCTACCACATCGAAACCACGAAACGCCAAGAGTCTCGAGCCCAGCCACCAGGACGCGATCTGGGCACCGCCATTGCCAAAGCGAAGCTAGCACCAGGGACTCCATCTGCCAACTCCACGCCACCCATGTGGTCCGAGAAGACGACCATCACCGATGTCACTTCACTCACCGTAGAGTCGCACGCGCAAACCACCTTCCAGGGCCGCCGCCCCAGCATCCGCAACCTCCACCCAAAGAGCCAGCAAGTCACAGGGTCCACACAACAAGTAAGTGAGGCCGGCAACGAATCAAGGCCTACGAGGACGACATCAACAACCTTTAGGGGGAGATCCAGTCCCCCACCGCCAGAGACGGTCGCCGACCGGACACAGCGGCAGTGCCAGTCAGGCCCAGATCCGCCTGATCAAGCTTGACGAGCTCCACCACCGTGCTGTAGCATCAAGATTGCAAACGTCCTCCTGCAGAACGACACATGACCACACCTGTGAGGTCAACATCGACAAACGTTAGGGGGAGATCTTGTCCCCCACCGCCCGAGACGGTCGCCGACCGGACACAGTAGCAGTGGCGGTCAGGCCCAGATCCGCCTGATCAGACCCGACCAGCTCCACCACCGTGTTGCAGCATCAAGAATGAAGACGTCCTCCTGAACCCAGATCGGGCCCAAAGGGCCCAGTTATGGGCCAAGCACCTCCGGCCAGGACAAGTCCAGAGGCGACCCGTCCCGTCGCCGTGCTCCCCTCACCGCCTTCGCTGTGCAGCCCCGCCGCCGAGGTCGCCGTCCTCCTCAGACGCGCCGTCGTGACCTTGCTGGACACACACCGGTGGAGGCCGCTGCACCACCCGAGATATCGTCGCTGCCGAAGCCCCGTCGCCACCTGAGCCCGCCGGACCGCAGGTTACCACGCAACGGCCAGGACCGCGCCGCCGCGCCTCTGCACAACGTGTCGCTCGCTCGACGAGGCAGCCACGCCGCCGGAGAGACGCGCCGGCGCTCCCCTCGCAGAGAACGCCGCCTGCCACCAGCAGCCACGGCCCACGCCCTGACCACCGCGGAAGGGGAAGGAACAGGGCCCGCCGCCACCGGCAACACGCGTGCGAGGCCTGACGGCGCTCGCCGGTGACGGCGGGGAGGAGAGGAGGAGGGTGGGGTTGGGCTGGCGGCCCTAGGGTTTGCGTCCCCATCGCCCGCGCAGGGGACGACGAGAGACGCGAGGAGAGTTGGGCGTGTTGAGAAACTCAAACCACAAATTCTTCAAGTTCTTTGCTTGTGTTGCTTTCGGTCAAAAATATTGTTATCACACTATCCCTTATTTAATATAATGGGGCAAAGCTTTTGGCCCACAATTTCAAAAAAGTTCTTTGCTTGTCCTGCGCTGATCACCTCCCAGGTCTCGGAAGAAAATATATGAACAGCAAAAACAGTGGAGATCCGCCGGCCAGCGAGGATCAAACTGTGCGTGTGTTCGGAGTCGATCGAGGACTCGAGAGGTTAAGAAATGTCAGTGTCATTAGCTGCAAACAGATCGGAATCTGCGAATAATTAACGCTCCATCTTCCTTCTGTTGGGTTTGATCTCGTCTAACAAACGGGAGATAAATGGGAAAGACAAAGTCTCCCCTTCACGTACGTGCCTGATCGGGCACACCAAAACCAACTGGTTTAGCTCCCTGGTCCCACAACACCACTTATATAAAGAGGAGGAAGCGTCACCTTTCAGGGATACGAAATACATTAGCCCACTACTCCTAATGTCCGATCCACAAAAGGTGCTGGAGGGATCAGAAGACCGACGACCACCGGCAGCCACCAGGAGGGTCATGCTGCCGGCGTACGCCTCCTCCACAACTACGGCACCCCTGCTTTCTCTACATCGACTACTTCATCACCAAGTACAGCCTGCACCAAGCAGGAAATCATGTCTTCTTCAATTACTCGTAAGTGCATCCCCTAAACCCTCTTTGATTTGATCCGATTGTGTGTTCTAAGTGGTTGTCACAATTAATCTAGTTAATCCTAGATGAATAAGAACTAACATTTGGTATCAGAGCCATGTTGTGATAGCTCTAGAACCCTAAATAGGATCTGTAGATCAAATTCGGGTTTAATTAAGTCAATGTTTTAGGCAATTAAGATGTTGATTACGGAATTGCTCCCTAATAACGCATCGTTAAGGTTAACACATTAAGTTTTGTTAATCATTGATCTGTTTTTATTAGTCGTGATGAAGCAATTAGAAGGAGGGGAGTAAGAATTTTCGGCAATAAATCAGAAATTCCCTCCTGCCCGAAACCCTAAACCCAGAGGTAGCACGAGGGCGACGTCACCGCGACGCCGTTCTTCTCCCACCGGAGAGGACAAGCGGAATGACGCGCTCGCGCGGAACGGACGCAAGCGTCGCCGGCCGCCACGCCGGACGTCGTCGTCTTCGCCCAGAATGGCCGCCGTTTTGTCGGCGCGCACCACCTCCTCCGGACCGCAACGACGCGACGCACAGGCCACGCTCGACAGAGCAGCGCGCTGGACCAAATACGCTGCACGCTGCTCCGACGAGCGGAGCCACAACGTCGCCGAGAACGGGCGAGCTTCGACCACCAGGAAAAGTGCAGAGCAGCGCGGTCGCCTCCGGCGCCGCCTCTCTCATTCGCACGGGAAGAATCGGGGGGAGAGAAGAGAAGAAAATGAGGATTAGGGTTAGGGGTTTGACCGGGCCCTGTTTTGTTCCGACCGTGACGCACCTGGGCCGTTCGATTGAATCGGACGCTGCAGATCTGCTCCGGGTGAGTAACCGGCCTCGGTGCCCTTTTTTGGGCCCAATCCGAGCTGGGCTGGACTGGCTGCGAAGTTTTTCCAGCCCGAGTTATTCTGTTTAGTTTCTTTTTTGTTTTTAATTGCAGTGCCTTTTAAAGTTTTAATACTCAGTTTTATGCACTGTTTTATATACAAAAAATATTGCCTAAAATGTGAGAGCATGTTTTAATGTTGAATTATCAAATTAGACATCATATGAAGTTATTTCCTTTATGTTCAAATTGATGTTTAATTTGAGAAGATTTATGAGAGTAAAATTAAATCTGACCAACATTGTTTTAATTTTACAAGTCATTTCCCTAAAATGTGTTTTCTATGTTGAGTATCATTGTAAATATCAATAAGTGTTGAGAAATAAGTTGTAAATTGATATTTATTATGAGAATGATGAAGCATACATGTTTTTCCTATTTTTGAGTGTACTGAGAATTTTCACCAAAAATAAATAAATATGTATGTATGCATTTGTTGTGCGTTGTTTTATAGCATTTGTGAAGGGGGTATAATGTTGTAAGATTAACAGAAGTCGTATCTTTTTTTTAGCATTTCAATGTTGAGTTATGAATTTTGTAAGATGAAGTTAAGTTGTTGCCATGGTTATGGGGTTTATTAATGATGTGATCATCTCTAGTGGGCTAAGGCCACCTTAAGGGGAATGTAAATGGTTGTCTGGTTCGTTTTTCCGCATCGAACTATGCAGCCTAATATTGTGAGCCATAATGCTAAAGTATTATGTCGGATGCAATTATGTCTTTTGACATGCACTGGTAGAAGGTGATGGAGGCTCATCATGAAGTTCTCTGAACAAAGATGTTAAAAGTATTTTAATGTGATATCATGGTCACAAGTTGTCATTCATTGACTCTTAAAGTCAATTATTGAGACCGTGATGTAATATCCAAATTTATTTGGAGAAAAATGTTTATAACATTGTTCCCACTGAGGATTTTAAATCTGTTGTCTACTCAGTGAGATATCATGTTGATAATGTTTGAAATGAATGATATTTTGTTATCATGTAGTTGTAATGATAAGTTTTGACATGTTCTATTTAAGTTATTCAAATTATGGTGTCAAATTTTGATGGAAATGATCAGCAATAAATTATGAATCCATGTGTCTAATAACATATTGGATTGCCTCATATATTCATATATATTGGTGCCTATGTTAGTGATGGCTAATAATTTAGCAAATGAGTTTGCTGATCAGTTACATGGTTTAAGTTTCTATAGTCAAAACGAGAAGTCTTGTTTTTTCTTGAGTATACATTTGTGAGTATAAGTTATTATGGTATATGACAATATTCTGACCAACGTTGAATATTTTCATTTTCCATATTTGTATGAAAAGTGCTCTTTTCCATTTTCAACCCAACGGTGATACGGATTAGAACACGATTATTTCAAGTTTGATGTTGATTATTGATGCTCATAAAGATGTTATTCTTGTTTCAGCAATGGAGCACAAAATAAAGCGTACAATCTCCTCTGAGATAAAGAATGCAATTCTCAACTCAGTATATGCCAAATAATATTTGGGCTCTATTGAGGAATATTTTAAGGATTACCCATTTAAAATGGGGTTTAATGGGTTTTGCTAAGAGGTCTATAGAGAATAAAGCATTTGAAGACATTTGGTCATTTATGTGACCCATTTGTTCTTTGTAATGAAACTCTTTGTTGTTGTCTTACCATTGGTGAGAATATTTATGTCCTCGACGAATGAATTATGTATTGATATGTGTCATATTGCACTCTTAATATATAAATAAATAATGAGATCTCGTCGAAATTGTGGTCATGTTTACCACATTCCGAGGAGAAGAATGGAATTGTCTCATTGAACATGGGAGTTCCTGAATGTTTTTTAATTCTCCGAGTATGATGAAACCAACGAGAAGTCTTACTCTGGAGAATGACTGAGTATATTGTCTCATTGAATATGAGAATTCGTAAACGTTTTAATTCTATAAGTATGATGGAACCAACGAGAAGTCTTACTTTGAAGAATGATTGATTATAGTGATTGAAAATCACATGAATGTTGTGACTCCTTTTATCGAGTTAATGTGGATTTACACCCCTTATGAGTATTATGAAGCACACATGATTGTTAAAGTGACAGCCTTGCTAATCTAATGTTGATGTGGCTCATGGTTATACTTCTGACCAACGTCGTTTATAATCATTTGTCACATATTTTGGCAAGTCCTTCAGTATCATGTGGCTCATGGTTATAATTCTGACCAACGTCGTTTTATGATCATGTGTCACAGTTCAGAAAGTTCATTCCATCTTCTTCCCAACGGTGTTGTGGTTTTAGAACTAAATTGAATGTCATCAAGATTTTGGATATATTTCCATCTTCTAAATAAAGTGATCATCTTGGAATCTGAAGTGTATGAACATGAATCTTAAGGATAACTCCATTATATATTTATTCATATACATCAGGTAAGTTGAGAAGAAATACCTAATGCAACACTGGGTGTTGACAATCAGCAATTTCCTTATGATTGATAATATGTGTGTTTATGGTCATCTTAGAGGCTTCTGGCTCTAATGATGTATACGACTCAATAGATTTTTCTCAGCGAGTTGTTATTGCGCTTGTGTTATTATTATAACATGTTATTGTGTTTACGACTAAGTTAAGAATGTATGTATGACTCAACCAAAAGGTTTTATCATGTAGTTGAAGTCAACATATATGTTACATAAGGAATTTCATTTAGGAAATAACATGAGCATTATGACACTCATACCATAAGACGAGGGGGAGTAAGTTTACTACCTTGTGAAAACGAAATATTTTTGGTTAGCCAAGTAATTTCTATCTTCTATTTAAGATAAATAATCTTAGTGATATCTCATACTTTGTATTGAGTTTCACCAAGATATATATCAAAAGGAGTATAAGTTCTATTATGACGACATACGTCGATAGAGTACGAAAGAAAATATTATGTACTAGTACTTTGTCGCACCTGCTAATGAAATTAAGGGCAATAAAGGTGGACATTTTAATGTCCAAGGAACCATTATGAGCTGATCAGATAATGTCAGTTCCTCATGTTTCGGCTGTCAGAAACAATATCAGTATTAAAGTAAGAATGTGCCCTATATTTTTTATCGGGATAATTGGCAAATATAAAAGGAAGTCCAGAATTTGACCACTGGAAAGGCCGCCAAAAGTCTTGCAAATATGCAAGACAATAAAGTTTACATGCTCACTAATAAGAAGTCTAATAACCTCGACATTGTGGGTTATTTGAACATTGTTTATGCGAGATGTGTGGATATTAAAGTTTCCACGTTAAGTTACATCCTCACCCTCGCACATGGAGCTATAACGTGGAAAGCTCCAGAATGATTTTAGTTGCATTAATAATGATGCACTTTTTCATGTGGCATGTTAAAAGAGGCTAGAGCAGGTTGCATGTCAAGAACCACCTACTGCAATATGTAACGCAGTTTTCTATGCGAGTAACAACAAGTCAATTGGCGTTGCCAAAGCCATTGACAATATGTTTCATGTTTTAAAAGATAGAATCTAGAATCAAACATATGATGTTAAGCATATGAATAAGTTTTGTATGTTTTACGGATCCATTATTGAAGGCTTACCACCCAATTTTAAGATTATGTTGCTAGCATGGGTTGCTGGAAAGCCTTTGATTCTAAAAATAAGGACAGTCTCATAAACCAACTCCCGTAAAGTATTATGTTTTCCATTTCAATATAGAATGATATACTATAGGTATTGAGGTTCAGTGACTTTTCTTTTGTTACTGTAACACCTTACCTTAGTATGTTCTTTCTATTGAGGATGGACTTATGATGTTTGTTAAACTTACGATCAAGGGGGAGAATGTTGGGTTTGATCTCGTCTAACAAACGAGAGATAAATGGGAAAGACAAAGTCTCCCCTTCACGTACGTGCCTGATCGGGGCACACCAAAACCAACTGGTTTAGCTCCCTGGTCCCACAACACCACTTATATAAAGAGGAGGAAGCGTCACTTTTCAGGGATACGAAATACATTAGCCCACTACTCCTAACGTCCGATCCACAAAAGGTGCTGAAGGGATCAGAAGACCGACGACCACCGGCAGCCACCAGGAGGGTCATGCTGCCGGCGTACGCCTCCTCCACAACTACGGCACTACTTCATCACCAAGTACAACCTGCACCAAGCAGGCAATCATGTCTTCTTCAATTACTCGTAAGTGCATCCCCTAAACCCTCTTTGATTTGATCCGATTGTGTGTTCTAAGTGGCTGTCACAATTAATCTAGTTAATCCTAGATGAAAAAAGATGAATAAGAACTAACACCTTCTTCCTAACATTCGGCGCGGCGGGGATATAATTTTGGGATTAATATATGACTAGAAACCCAGCTAGAGAAATCAGAAAACAAGTAACCATGACGATGCAAGCAAGCGTGTCTTCCCCCGCGTGATTTTGATTGAATTAGTTGATGGCGATCGATAGATCCATTGATGGACTAGGATTCCGGCCGTCACACTTGTAACGCGTGTCGTGATGTCGTGTGTCTGTCTGTCTTCAGTGCCAAGCTTTACGCATGGATCGCGCATTGATTCCTACAGTAGTTGGAATGACCGGCCGGATGTTTTGGCTAAACATTCAAGCAACCAGATTTATCAAAACTTAGATACACAAAACTTTATTAGACTCAAAGGTTTGCATCAAGGCAATGCGCTCCAACAGACTTTTGAGATGAACACTTGAACAGCAATATCGCATCAAACTTGCCTAGATTCAACTTCATGCACCTCGATTTCAGACGCTCGATCTACCGCATCTAGCTTGTCGATCTATATCAATGTCCATAATGTGGAAAATGAAGGATCGGGACCAAAAAGTAGATGGAACATTAGATTAGCGCGTCCGTGGTGTCAAGAGGATGAAATTGTCAAGCAATGGAAAGCTTGCAAGCATGCACAAGATAACTATATATCTCGGGTAATTTCAGTTTGGGAAAGCTATCTTCTACATTTGTACATTGGACGGCTGCCAAGTGCGGCTTAGCCAGCAACGTATTATACCTTCATTGCTTCATACGACAGGAAGCCAGCATGTATGGCTGGCATTCTGGCAGCATGTACCGTCGATCGGTTGATTCTGTTATTATTCCTGATCGTCCTCTTCAATGGCCGATTATTGGTAGCTGCCGTAGCTAGAGACGTTAACCAGAAGAAACATCTCTGAATCGGGAAACGATTCAGCAGAAGAAAATCGCAAACGGAATAAGAGAAAGATCGAGCACCGGAAAGCAGACGTCATCTTTCATAAACCATCTTGTCTGATGCCAAGTCGCCAACAAGGGCACACTGCTCGCTCGTGCCCATTTAATCTGAATATATCTACGGCCGGAGATGTATGGTGGCAATTAGGCCGATCCTAGATATGTGCCCTATTAAGTGTTTCGATGCGTCAAGCGACAGGGCACGCTGGCGTGAACATGCATGCGAGTGAGAGCGAGTACATGTGTGTGATTAATTAGGACTCAACTGAAATCCACATGTTTTTTTTTTCCCGAAACGGGGGTAAAAGCTTTGCCTAATCTCATTAACTAGGAAGGAGATTTTAAAAAATAAAGTTTTGGAGCCACCTCAAAGGATGGCTCCCCACAAACATAAGTCTACTCTCACGGCATAATACAACTCAAATGTTTGGCGCCCGCTAAAACTCAAAGGCGAGTTTTGACTCATGCATTTCTTTTGTTCCAAATCTCCCATAACATAAGCATGGTGAAGGTAGCAATGACATTCCTTCTATGTCCGTTGGAGAGGCAAATATGTTCCCACCACTCCTTTACGGAACCAAAACTGTCCCAATCTTCAAAAACTAGCTCACATAGCCCCATCCGATCCTTAAGCTGGTAAGATCGCTCCAAATTCTCAAGAAATATCTACACGAAAAGAAGGTGAGTTGCGGTTTCTTGTTCTCTCTTGCAAAGTTGGTAAACCCCAGTAACATGCATTTTTTTGAGAGAGTTCAACACTTTATTGATCAAATCATATCAATACACAATTTGTCCCGGATGAATTCCGGCACAAGACCTCGGAAGAGAGAGCTACCAAAGAGTTCGGCTCGGCGAGCTAAAGTATGTGCTGAATTATTACATAAATGACTAACATGACGAAACTTCACAGAAGTAAAGGAGGTAGCGAGGATCTTGATATCCTCCACCACCACCCCAACCAACGACCGGTCTCTTGCCGAAGAACGAATCCGTTGGATAACTGAGAGACAATCCGACACCAGGATGAAACTATCCAAGCCTTCTTCTTTAGCGAGGGTGACTGCACTTCGAATAGCGAGTGCTTCGGCAATTTCTGGTGACGTAACCGCATGAAGAACCTGGCTGCAAGCTGCCAAGAAATTACCGTTGTGGCTCCTGATTACGACACCGACCCCCATCCTAGAAGAAGCCGAGAACAAAGCATCATCAACATTAACAACTGCCGTACCTTCCGCTGGTGGAGACCAAACTGGAGCTGATATAGGCTCACGTCTATGGATGGTTGGAGGCTTGAAAAGATGCTGCAGAATCATCTCGATATAGGGTTTAATCTGCAAAAACACACTGCATTGCTGCTTCAGAGCTTCTCCATTACGAAATGCATTGCGAGAACTCCAGATATGCCACACCGTCACAGCCAATATGACCGCCTCGCGATCATCCGCCCTTGATAGAAAGTCGAACAACCAAACCTTGAAATTGGTGCACGCTTTCCTCTTGCGATGGATACAGAACATCGTCTTCACCTCCCGCCAAACCTCGTAGGCATAGGGGCAAAACAACAGGGTGTGTTCAACTCGCTCCACGCGGCTGCAGAAACAACATGCATCTGAAGCTGGAACATGTCGCCTCCAAAGCTGATGGCCAGTCGGGAGGCAGTCGTGCGCAGCCTGCCACAGGTTAATTTTCATCTTACCCGGAGCCTTGATCTGCCACAACTTTTTCCATAATTTCTCCATCTCATTACTCGATCCTGACGAGAGACCGTTTCCTGATGTCTTTCTCCTTGCCAGGAAGGCTTGCTCATTTGCCAGATGGTACGCTGAGCGTATAGAGTAAACACCACATCGTTCATGTGGCCAGGAGACAAAGTCAGCTCCACCATGTCTGCTTAATGGAACCTGAAGGATCAATGACGCCACCTCTTCAGAAAAGAAGCTCCGAATTACCTCATCATCCCAAGTACCAGAGTCTTGGTTAAGCAATAGGTCAACAGTAGCTCCATTGGGCACCGGCAGTAGAGTCACTAGATTATTCGGAGGACAACCCGAGACCAGTTGTCAGTCATAATTTTCGTGGTCTTGCCATCGCCAATGCCCCACCTCACCCCTTGCTGGACAAGTTCATTGCCGAAGAGTATACTACGCCATGTATAGGATGACGATCGAGGCTGTGGGGCATCCCAAAACTCACAGTTTGGGAAGTATCTTCCTTTCAACACACGGGCACACAAAGAATTAGGATCAGTTATTAACCTCCAGGCCTGGCGCCCAAGCATCGCCTTGTTGAAAAGAACCAGATCACGGAAACCCATCCCTCGTTGGGATTTAGGGGTAGCTAACCACTCCCAGGCTTTCCAATGCATTTTCTTCCGTCCATCCTCAATTCCCCACCAGAAATCAGCGATCGCTTTCCGCATAGAGGTACAGTTCGCGACTGTGATCTAAAAACAACTCATGATGAATGTGGAGAGTGCTTGAATGACGGATTTGATGAGCTCCTCTTTCCCTGATCTAGACAGTGGCCGATCAGACCAAATGTTCATTCGCTGCCATGCCCGATCATTAAGAAAAGCAAAGGCCCCAACCGGGGATCTGCCAACATTGGTAGGCATACCAAGATACCGATCCTGGAGGACCTCACTGTGTACACCCAAGCGGTTCTTCACCACGCCCTTGATATTCTCAGGACAGTTCGTTCCGAAGAAGATTGTCGACTTGTCAAAATTAATTTTCTGCCTGGATCCATCACAGTACACTTTGATGGTATCATGTAAAGCCTCCATAGACCACTGATCTCTTTTGGCAAAGAAAATACTATCGTCAGGAAAGAGAAGATGGGAGATCGGTGGACCCTGACAACCATTGCGAATTCCTTTTAGCTCTCCATCTATTTCTCTTCGTTGTAACAGGCAGGACAGTCCTTCTGTGTACAGCAAGAACAGGTAAGGGCTTACTGGATCGCCCTGCCTAATCCCACGAGTGGGAATTACCGGTTCTCTGAGATCATCATTGACTTTGACCGCATAGCGAACCATAGTCACGCACCTCATTACCGAGTTGATCTAGTCATGATCAAAGCCAAGCTTCACGAGGCAGCCGTACATGTAGCACCACTCTACCCTGTCATAGGCCTTCATCATGTCTACTTTCAGAGCAAATAAAGGTTTCATCGCCTTCTTCTTGCGGATAGTATGTCGACACTCGTAAGCTATCAGTGCATTGTCAGTGATAAGTCTGCCGGGCACAAAGGCGCTCTGGTGTTAAGAGATGAGGGCTGGGAGCACCACATTTAGCCGGTTAGGTAGCACCTTAGACGCAATCTTGTACAGTACATTGCAAAGACTTATTGGACGGAATCAGCTTATCATGATGTGTTACCTTGGGAATTAAGACGATGATTGAGTCGCATAACCCCTCCGGTATATCGATTCCCGCCAGGAAACCGCGCACGGCTGTACAAATTTCTTCTTCCAACAAATCCCAGTGGGTTTGATAGAAAAGCGCCGGAAAACCATCCGGTCCAGGAGCTTTCGTTGGACACATCTGGAAAAGGGCATGTTTTATTTCTTCATTCTCATACGGCTTGCAAAGATCGCCATTCATATCGTCTGTAACCTTGCCCGGTATTGCGGCCAGTACATCATCCATCCGATCACAGGGTTCCAAGCTGAACAGGTTGGCATAGAAGCTGGCCACTCGATCCTTGATTTCAGAAATATTAGTGCACCTAGATCCATCCTCACGAACTAATGCCGCTATTTTATTTGTTCGTCGGCGAGTGGATGCTCGTGCATGGAAGAAATTCGTATTGCGGTCCCCTTCCTTCAGCCATTCAACCCGAGAGCTTTGACGCGCCATTATCTCCTCTCGCTCGAACAGCTCACAAAGCTCAAGTTCAACAGCTTTTGCTTCCGTGGACGAGTCCTGCCATGGCGCCAAACGGAGATATTTGAGTTGTCTCTCCAATTTTCGAATTTTGGACTGGAGCGCGCCAAAAGTATCATGGCTGCACTGGCCCAGCGACACCGCCACTGTGTGCAGTGTGCTCCAAGTAGACCGAAGGGACGGAGGCCCAACTGAATGGTTGGCCCAGGAATGCTCCATCACCCTCCTGTACCCTGGATGTCGTAGCCAAGCCGCTTCAAATTTGAATCCCCGCTGGATTGGCTTGGGAGATTGAACACACTCAAAAGTGCCAAGCGTGATCATCAGAGCATAGTGATCGTATGTAGTAGTGATCACGTTTTCAACCCTGTAATCATCAAACAACTGAGTGAAGGCGCCATTAGCAACAGCACGACCCAATCTGACCCGAACATTCCGATCAGCCTCCTGTTTGTTCGTCCAAGTGAAATAAGGTCCGGAGAACCCCAAATCCACTAACCCGCAATCGTCCATACACTCCTTGAAGCCAAGTATTTGAGCTTCCGAACGATCACAAGAGCCATAATGCTCATCTTGTCTAAGAACCTCATTAAAGTCGCCGCAGCAAATCCAAGGACCTTGCCACTGCATAATCAAGCGGCGCATAAGAGCCCAAAACTCATGACGCTTTTCACGACGAGGTTCACGATAGACAAAGGTAGCACGCCATTTCACTCCTGTTTCAGCTGTAACGACCACATCGATACAATTTGAGTTAAACCCCAACAATTCCACATAATTGAAGGAGATATGCCCTAGAGGCAATTAATAAAGTGTATTCTTTCTCATATCTCGTTTGTTCATAATAGGTTTTTGTGTCATGCTAGAACCGTATTAAGCGGAAACATTAATACGGGTGTGATACGTAAACAACCAGGTCCCTAGTAGCCTCTACTAAGACTAGTTTCGTTGCGCGATTGATGATCGAGGTTTCCCGGTCATGGGGCATGGCGTCGGTCGGCAATGGGAGTCATATCGTTGGAGAACGATGTGATGGACATACCCAGATTTGGAGGATGTAGTCGTTACGCCTTTGACCGTGAGATCAACTCTTATTGTTATTCCTGGAAGATACTTTGATCGCACCAAACGTCGTATCTTATATAGTATGACAGTAACGGTGATACTTTTGGGTATCGTAAAGGAGTAGTTGAGACGAGGGGTCAAGAGCGGGATTTGCCAGTCCGCATAGCAGGATAGATACTCTCGGGCCCACTCGGTGAGATCATGTCTAATGAGCTTGCAAGCATGTGACTAGGTCACGGAGACATGAGATCATGCACGAGTAGAAGATAGCATTGTCGGTAACGAGGTCGAGATTAGGTATGGAGATATGTATGGAACGATGCTCGGACATGCTAAGTATCACTATGGCAAAAGGTTTAAGACTTTGCGTTCAGTTTTGATAGATGAAAGTCATTCGTTCTATCACAGGGATTAATTCATGGGTCCAGGCCTACGAGTTAGTCGTTGATCATAGAGGAGTCTTGGTCATACCTGTTATTAAATCGAACCGCTAGAGTAACACACTTAAGGGGTTTCGACAAGACAACCGGAAAGGAAAGAGATCACCGGGAGCGTCCCGGGAGGGGTCCGATGGAGATCGGGCAGCGCCGAAAGAGTTTTCGGAGCTAGGAAAAATTATATATATTATGTTTGATATTAATTAGTGTAATTAATATGCAAATATGATTTTATATATTTATTTTCGAATTTATTTAGGCTGATTTCCCTAAATGGGCCTTCTGGTCGAAAGAAGGCCCAAGAGGGGGGGGAATCCCCTTGGGGATTCGGTGGGGGCTTGGGTGGCCGACCCAGGTGGGCCAACAGGCCCACCAGGGGGCCGACGCACCATGGTTGGCCGCACCAGGCATGTGGGGATAGTCCCACATTGCCTGGTGAGGAGCTTGGCTCCCCCCTGGGAGCCTATATAAGAAGGGGCACCCCTGGCCTTTTAATTCACCAATTAATTCCCAATTTCTCTCTCGATCTGGTGATTCCCTTGTCGGAGTCGCGCCGAGCTGAGGAGGGGGATCTCTTCCACCATAGCCCGTTGCCGCGCTGCTGGTGTTCCGGTCCAAGTCTTCCACTGCTCGTCCTGGACTGGAGCTTCGGAGGCCGTCGTCTCCACCGTACGTGTGCGACGCCCTGCGAGGTGCTGCGCTAGCGGTACTCGGAGGCCTGCTTCCTCTACACGACCTTGAGGTCGGCTTCGTCGGTCTTCATCGACAACGTTTGTGCGGGAACGTAATCCCCGTTTTTGGTCTACAAGGGTACGTAGTCCGATCTCCGTTCGTACTACTATATCTGCATAGAATAGATCTTGGCATGCTTTTAGGATATCGTTGGTAGGAAATTTTTGTTTTCTGCACACTATCCCCTTCAGTGGTATCAGAGCCGATATGTCGTAGATATAGATGTACGTTGTTAGAACCCGTGTTCTGCACGGGGGCACCGTTCCTATTATTTGCTACCCTCTAGCGTGCACTTATGTCTTCCAGCGGTATTGAGTTGATGAAGCGGCCCGAACCGACTTTACGCGTACGCTTACGCGAGACTGGTTCCACTACTGATATACGGCTTGTACCGTATCTGTGGCTGGCGGGTGTCAGTTTCTCTCACTTTAGTTGGTCTTCGCATTTTCAATGGAGGGCCCGAAAGGGATGCTTAAATGGTTGTTGTGGTCATAAGGTTCGTAGGTATGAAGCAGTTCTATTTACGAAAGCCCCAAGCCACCTAAAATATGCAAAAGATAAAGTAGAAGCGTCTAACTTTATTTTGCAGGGGCTATGTGATATGGTCAAGGTAGGTTTATTAAATTGTTTATAAACTGCGGGCGCCAAGAAGACCATAGCGCAATGGACTATATCACATTGCATTACATTTGATGTTTTGTGTGCATCTTATATTGTGTGATTGTATATATAGTATATATTAGTTACACGGCGGTAGCTATATAAGATGATCCCTTCAAAATACCACTAGTGTTCTCCCTCCAACGCGCACCACCAAGAAAGTTCTACGTTATGAGGCAGGCCGTGATGATCGGGTGTCAGACATCTCGTCGTTCACATACAGTGGGTGTAAGCCATGTTGCACAAGCGTCAGCGTGGAGGTCTTTGGTGGCGAGCCTAGCATATTCAGAAATATGGCCTCGGAACAGGAAGACCGAAAGGTCGAGCACGAGTCACAAAATTGGTGTGGCGGACTTTTGTCTACTCTTGAAGTTGTGCCTCCGGCTCTGATGATGAGGGGTGGTGCAATGGATGGGGGTCGTTGAAAGGACAATGATGTCGCCTAGAGGGGGGGGGGTTGAATAGGCGGTTTAAAACTTTTCCGGTTTAGGCTTGATAATTGCGGAATAAAACTAGGTGTTTAAATTAACAAGCCGACAACCTAAATAAACTTGGCTCACCTATGTGCACCAACAACTTATGCTAAGCAAGATAAACAACAAGGTGATAGTAATAGAATACTTCAAGCACGAAGGCTATCACAATGTAAAGTGCATAAGTAAAAGCTCGGGTATAGAAATAACCGAGGCACGCGGAGACGAGGATGTATTCCCGAGTTCCTCCTTGTTAAGGGAGTACGTCTCGTTGGAGAGGTGTGAAACGACACAACGGTTCAACAACCACAAAGGTTTCACCTTCTTCTCCGGTGAACCGCACCACAAAGGCTTGGTTCACCTTCCACTATCGGAATTCCTTCGAGGCGGAATCCGGAGCCTTTCAACAACAATCCGGGGCACAACCCACAATGGGATTGGGGGCTCCCGAACGGCCTCCAACAACAATCCGGGGCACAACCCACAATGGGATTGGGGGCTCCCGAACGGCTTCAAGTGACCACACAAGGGTCCAACCACCACAAAGGCATCTAGGGTCCAATGACCCAAGAGTAACAAGCTCACAAACTTTCAACTTCCACGAATCCTCGTGGAGAGCACACCGATGCACCAAATGCAAAAGGCAAGAGCACAAGTGCTCAAAATCCTTCACTCTCAAATTCCAACAAAGCAACAAATGCTTATGGGGGAATAAGAGAGGAAGAACAAAGAAGAGATGCACCAAGAACTCCAAGATCAAGATCTACAAGGTTTCCCTCACTTAGAGGAGAAATCGACCGGTGAAAACGTAGATCAAGATCACCTCTCACTTTCCCTCAAATATTAGCAAGAACCATGGGAGGGATGGAGAGGAAGAGCAAGCTTTCCAAAGGTCAACAATGGAGGAGAGAGAGGAGAAAGACTTGCTAGAAGCTTAGAAAACCATTGGGGAAGAAGGCCCCTTAAATAAATCAACCCAAAATCCAGCCGTTGGGTGCAGATTCGCGGCGTAGCGGTACTACCGCTGGCCCTAGCGGTACTACCGCCCCCCTAGGGAGTTAGGGCATCAAAACGGGCTGAAAACAGGCTTCCGTAGCGGTACTACCGCCACGGGCAGCGGTACTACCGCCCCGGCGGAACTACCGCTCCCGGTACCGCCGAAAACAGCACTCTGTTAGCTCCGGCGGTACCTCGGGCGGTACCGCGGCGGTACTACCGCTACAGCAAAAAACAGCAGAAACTGATAAACGAAAACGTCAATATCTTTTCCATCCGGACTCCGTTTTCGATGATTTTTGGCTCGTTGGAATCGTTACAACGAGCTCTACTTGAATGTGCATAGAAACATCACAGTCCATCATGTGAGGATAAAACCAAATGGGGAAAGGTTGAACTTTCCTAAATAATGCAAAACAGTAAAAACTCCTTCATAAAAAACGCAACAAGATATTCATACGAAATCTGTTTTTGATGAATTAGAGCTTAGTATGGAGATAAACCAAGCTCTAAATCCTCACATGGATAAAAGGCAACAAGTTTTCCAAAGTAAAACCATTTTCGAAAGACTTGGTCTTGTCATGAAGATCACGACAAGCACCAAAACTCAACACGGAGAAAAACCAAATAAGAACCAAGAAAGATGATATGCCAAGCATGCAAAGGTTTGAGCTCTTCACAGAGATGCGATCAAGTTACTCACTCGAGAGCCCCTCTTGATAGTACACCTATCTAACCTATAGCCCTATCAAGATCCTACCTTTGCCATGAGCATTCCACTTGAGCTAGATGATGACGATCTTGACTCTCTCAGGTTGAAACACCTTTCTTGTATGTGCTTGCTAGCACATGCTTGACGAAGACTTCTCCAAATGCTCCCCATACTCCATTATGAGAGGGCCTCGCTAAGCTTCGTCTTCATGTCTCCTTTGCAAGCTTCAATCAAAAGATATCTTCCGAGATACATCTTATTGAGCTTGCACTTCATCTTCTTCTCTTGATATGTATGATGGCTTGGGGTTAAACATGATTGTTCACTCAATCTTCTATTCCAAGCCATACTTGCAATGAGCTCAACTCTACACATGACCATTCTTCATATAAACCCTTTGAATAGAGCATTGGTCATTAAGTCATCTTGAAGAGTCCAACACATGAACTCCTATAATTTCCCATGGACAAGATCTATAAGAATATCTCAATGTAAACATTAGTCCATAAGGATTGTCATTAATTACCAAAACCACGCATGGGGGCAACCATGCACTTTCAGTCGTGTAATCGCTTAAACGACTAGGAGGGATGTTCGTTTGAGTGGGAGTGATGTTAGTTATTTTCTAAAAATACTATAACTCAAAATTATTATGGACAAAGTATTATATTGTTACAAATTCCATTATAGATGTCTCACCCCTCTTTTAACCTAAACCTGTTCATTGAGAAAGAGAAGCTTAAGACCGATGGGTCTAACTTCGTGTCATGGTTCCGCGACCTGAAGTCCATCCTTGAAACCCACAAGGTGGCCTACATCCTTGATGCCCCCTTAGGTGATCTTCCAAACACCGCCCCAAAAATCGAAAGGATTGTCCATGAGGTAAAGGCGGAGATTTCTTCTTATGTCCAGAGTGACATACTCTTTGCCATGGAGGCTGACCTGCAAAACCGCTTCATGAACAAGGGTGCTTATGATATAATCACTGAACTCATGATTATTTTTGCACGACGAGTCAAGGCTGAGAGGTACGAAGCATCTGTGCTTTTCTTCTCAGCCCAGATGGAAGAGCACGGCAATATTAGTGAGCACTTGGCCAAGTTGTTTGGCTGCGCTCAGCTTCTGAGTGATCTGGGAAGTGTGATCCCAGAAGAGGTGGTTATTGATAGGGCGCTGATTTCTCTGCCCCCTAGCTATAAGAACGCCATCGTGGACTACGGCATGAAAGGGACGTCAAAACCCCTGTCGGAAATCCTGAAGATGCTCGAAGTGTACGAATTAGAAATCAAGCTGAAGAAGATGGTGGTGACCATCGGATCACCTGAGCGCAACTGCCCCAAGTACCTGGAGGATAGGAAGTCTGGCAAGACGGTCGACAAAGAGCAAGGTATATTTGATATACATGTTATAGATGTGTACCTTACATCCGCCTGGAGCAACACGTGGGTATTTGATACTGGTTCTGTTGCTCATATATGTAACTCTCAGGAGGAGTTACGGAATAGACGGCGGCTGGCGAAGGATGAGGTGACGATGCGCGTCGACAACAGATCGAGAGTCGACGTGGTGGCTGTCGCACGCTCCCTCTGCATCTACCATCGGGATTAGTTTTGGTTTTAAATAAGTGTTATTTTGTGCCATCCTTGAGTGTAAACATTATAAGTGGGTCTTGCCTGTTACAAGACGGTTATTCATTTAAATCAGTGTCAAGCAATTGTGCTATTTATATGAATGATATCTTTTATGTTGATGCTCCCGAGAATAACGGTTTATTCTTGTTGAATCTCGATCGTAGTACTCACATCCATAACATAGAAGCCAAACGGATTAAGTGTAGTGATGATACCACCATGTATATGTGGCATTGCCGTCTGGGTCATATTGGTGTAAAGCGCATGAAGCAACTCCACTCCGATGGACTTTTGGACTCGTTGGATTTCGGATCCCTCGATACATGCGAATCATGCCTTATGGGAAAAATGACCAAGACACCGTTCAAAGGTTTCGTTGAACGGGCGTCGGATTTGTTGGGGATCATACATACAGATGTGTGTGGACCGATGAGCATTTCGACACGCAATGGTTATCGTTACTTCGTCACCTTCACTGATGACTTGAGTAGATACGGTCATATCTATTTGATGAAACACAAGTCTGAAACTTTAGAAAAGTTCAAAGAATTCCAAAGTGAAGTTGAGAATCAGCTTAATAGGAAAATCAAGCACCTCCGATCCGATCGCGGTGGCGAGTACTTGAGTTTTGAGTTTGGCACACATCTGAAGAGTTGTGGCATAGTGCCCCAACTTACGCCAGCCGAAACACCGCAGCGTAACGGCGTGTCCGAGCGACGTAATCGTACTCTACTGGATAGTGTTCGATCTATGATGTCTCCTACCGATTTGCCAGTGTCCTTCTGGGGTTATGCGTTAGAAACAGCCGCATTCATTTTAAATAGGGCTCCGTCCAAATCCGTTGAAACGACACCGTATGAATTATGGTATGGCCAAAAGCCTAAGTTATCGTTTCTGAAGGTCTGGGGTTGTGAGGCGTACGTTAAGAAACTACAGCCCGACAAACTCGAAACCAAGTCGGAGAAAGTCATCTTTGTAGGATATCCGCGGGAAACCGTTGGGTACACCTTCTACAACCAAGCTGAGGGAAAAACTTTTGTCGCGAAGACCGGAACCTTTCTAGAGAAGGAGTTTCTCGCGAAAGGAGTAAGTGGTAGGAAGGTAGACCTCGATGAGATCGTTGATCCTGAACTCGAGATTCCGAGTGGCGCAACGGAAGCAATTCCGGAAACGTCCTCCGTGGAAGGAGTGGGAGAAACTGTCGAGGAAGGCATTCTACCCCGTAGGTCTGGTAGATCTCGGATCGCACCAAAATGGTATGGCAACATGGTTTGCACCGTCATGTTAGTTGAACAAGACGAACCTACGAACTACAAGGAGGCGATGGCGAGTCTAGAGTCCGAGAAATGGCTTGAAGCCATGAAATCCAAAATAGGATCCATGTATGATAACAAAGTGTGGACTTTGATGGATATTCCCGAAGGGTGCAAGGCCGTCAAGAATAAATGGATCTTTAAGAAGACTGATGCTGATGGTAATGTGACCGTCTATAAAGCTCGGCTTGTCGCAAAGGGTTTCCGACAAGTTCATGGAATTGACTACGATGAAACTTTTTCACCGGTAGCGATGCTTAAGTCTATTTGGATTTTGTTAGCAGTAGCTGCCTATTATGATTATGAAATCTGGCAGATGGACGTCAAAACAGCCTTCCTAAATGGAAACATTGAGGAAGAGTTGTACATGGTACAACCGGAAGGTTTTGTCGATCCAGGAAATGCTAACAAGGTATGCAAACTTCAGCGATCTATCTATGGATTGAAGCAGGCATCTCGGAGCTGGAATCTTCGCTTTGATGAGGTAATCAAAAGTTTTGGATTTATCCAAAATTTGGAAGACACCTGCATTTACAAGAAAATGAGTGGGAGCTCGGTTGTGTTCTTAGCACTATATGTAGACGACATATTGCTGATTGGGAATGATGTGGAACTTCTGAATAGCGTGAAGGAATATTTAAACAGTAAATTTTCCATGAAGGACTTAGGAGAAGCTGCGTATGTTTTAGGCATAAAAATCTATCGTGATAGATCAAGGCGCCTATTAGCACTGAGTCGGAGTACTTATCTTGATAAAATACTGAAGCGTTTCGGTATGGAGAAGGCAAAGAAGGGTTCTCTGCCGGTTATCAAGAATAAGATATTGCGGAAGGCATAGTGTCCGGTCACGGAACTGGATAAGGCCGATATGACTAAACATCCTTATGCTTCAGCCATAGGATCGATCATATATGCAATGTTGAGTACTAGACCGGATGTGGCATTAGCTCTAAGTTTGACAAGCCGGTTCCAGAGTAATCCTGAAATGCCGCATTGGATAGCTGTTAAGAGCATTCTTAAGTATCTCAATAAGACAAAGGAAATGTTCCTTGTGAATGGTGGCTGCGATGAAGAACTTGGCGTAACGGGTTACGTAGATGCAAGTTTCTGCTCAGACCCCGATGACTCTAAGTCACAGACAGGTTACGTGTTCAAGGTGAATGGAGGCACCGTGTGTTGGAGAAGTGAGAAGCAACCCATAGTCGCACAATCTACAATGCAGTCGGAGTATATTGCTGCTTGCGAAGCCGCGAATGAAGCTGTGTGGCTGAGGTAGTTCGTCATCGAACTTGGAGTGTTCCCGAGCGTGCAAGACCCCGTGGTCCTCTTCTGCGACAATACGGGTGCCATTGCGAACGCCAAAGAGCCAAGGTCTCACTCCACCGCCAAACACATTCTCCGACGCTTCCATGTGATACGTCAGTACGTACTAGGAGGCGATGTGAAGATTTGCAAAGTGCATACGGATCTGAATGTGGCAGATCCGCTGACGAAGCCTCACCCGCTTGATATGCATGAAAAGCACCAGTTAGCTATGGGTGTTAGGCTTTTACCAAGTTGTAATCTCGATTAATTTGTACTCTAGTGCAAGTGGGAAACTGAAGGAGATATGCCCTAGAGGCAATTAATAAAGTGTATTCTTTATCATATCTCGTTTGTTCATAATAGTTTTTTTGTGTCATGCTAGAACCGTATTAAGCGGAAACATTAATACGGGTGTGATACGTAAACAACCAGGTCCCTAGTAGCCTCTACTAAGACTAGTTTCGTTGCGCGATTGATGATCGAGGTTTCCCGGTCATGGGGCATGGCGCCGGTCGGCAATGGGAGTCATATCGTTGGAGAACGATGTGATGGACATACCCAGATTTGGAGGACGTAGTCGTTACGCCTTTGACCGTGAGATCAACTCTTATTGTTATTCCTGGAAGATACTTTGATTGCACCAAACGTCGTATCTTATATAGTATGACAATAACGCTGATACTTTTGGGTATCGGAAAGGAGTAGTTGAGACGAGGGGTCAAGAGCGGGATTTGCCAGTCCGCATAGCAGGATAAATACTCTCGGGCCCACTCGGTGAGATCATGTCTAATGAGCTTGCAAGCATGTGACTAGGTCACGGAGACATGAGATCATGGACGAGTAGAAGATAGCATTGTCGGTAACAAGGTCGAGATTGGGTATGGAGATATCTATGGAACGACGCTCGGACATGCTAAGTATCACTATGGCAAAAGGTTTAAGACTTTGCGTTCAGATTTGATAGATGAAAGTCATTCGTTCTATCACAGGGATTAATTCATGGGGTCCAGGCCTACGAGTTAGTCGTTTATCATAGAGGAGTCTTGGTCATACCTGTTATTATATCGAACCGCTAGGGTAACACACTTAAGGGGTTTCGACAAGACAACCGGAAAGGAAAGAGATCATCGGGAGCGTCCCGGGAGGGGTCCGATGGAGATCGGGCAGCGCCGAAAGAGTTTTCGGAGCTAGGAAAAATTATATATATTATGTTTGATATTAATTAGTGTAATTAATATGCAAATATGATTTTATATATTTATTTTCGAATTTATTTAGGCTGATTTCCCTAAATGGGCCTTCTGGTCGAAAGAAGGCCCAAGAAGGGGGGAATCCCCTTGGGGATTCGGTGGGGGCTTGGGTGGCCGACCCAGGTGGGCCAACAGGCCCACCAGGGGGCCGGCGCACCATGGCTGGCCGCACCAGGCATGTGGGGATAGTCCCACATTGCCTGGTGAGGAGGTTGGCTCCCCCCCTGGGAGCCTATATAAGAAGGGGCACCCCTGGCCTTTTAATTCACCAATTAATTCCCAATTTCTCTCTCGATCTGGTGATTCCCTTGTCGGAGTCGCGCCGAGCTGAGGAGGGGGATCTCTTCCACCATAGCCCGTTGCCGCGCTGCTGGTGTTCCGGTCCAAGTCTTCCGCTGCTCGTCCTGGACTGGAGCTTCGAAGGCCGTCGTCTCCACCGTACGTGTGTGACGCCCTGCGAGGTGCTGCGCTAGCGGTACTCGGAGGCCTGCTTCCTCTACACGACCTTGAGGTCGGCTTCGTCGGTCTTCATCGACAACGTTTGTGCGGGAACGTAATCCCCGTTTTCGGTCTACAAGGGTACGTATTCCGATCTCCGTTCGTACTACTATATCTGCATAGAATAGATCTTGGCATGCTTTTAGGATATCGTCGGTAGGATTTTTTTTCTGCACACGATCCCCTTCAAGAATACGGCTGCTTCCAGAATAAAACAAGGCCACCGCTCTGGCCCTCGCTACTAACACCCAGGTTGTTCGTGTATCCAAGGGACCACATAAAATTTTGGGCTCTCTTGTCCTTCATCTTCGTCTCCGAAAGAAAAAGGAACTCGGGTCTATACTTCTTGACGAACCACTTAAGTTCGTACTGTCGAGTCTGACCCTAGTCCTCGACAGTTCCACGCTGCTAGACTCATTGCGAACGGCGGGGCTGAGCACCAGCCTCCGCCATATCCACCGATCGTGATGTAGAGTCACTCTTCTCTTTCTTATTGGAATCATCGCGGTGGGCATCGAAGCTAGTTTCCACGACGCGTTCAGACCCCATTGTCGCACGGTCTTCAGCATTCTTCTCCAGATTAGCAGCATAGTTAGTGATGGCTAACGGTGTTGCCTTCCTCGGCACATAGACTTGCTTTCGCTTAAGTCCCACAGTCTGTACGCCATCCATAGCAACATCATTCTGCCCCTTTCTAGCCATAGGAACCTTCCTAGACCGAGATTTGTGAGGCTTGGCCGGAGAGGTCACCTCAGGTTCCTTCTGCTCTTTATACCCTGGTTGAGAGCTAGAACCCTGCCCAGACTGGGTTCCCTGCCCATAGGACGACCACTGATCCTTACACTTGATCTCTGGAACACACAACCTATCACTATTCCAAGGCAACAAGCCCTTTTCATCCCTGCTTGCAGGTGTTGGGCACATCACGGAGGAGTGTCCTAGCAAGCCACAGGAAAAGCAGTACATAGGCAATTTCTCATACTTTACCTCATAAAATAATGTCTTCCTCTGACTAGGTGATTCCACTGCCACGCAACGCATGAATGGCTCAGTAATATCGACATGCAGCCGTACCCGGAGATAATCACCCCACGCACGCCCCTTTTCATCAGTTTCCACTTTGTGCACCTTGCCAATCATCCCAGCAAGAGCACCACCTCTCTCTGAATTCATCAGAGAGAATGGCAGATCATAAATCCTTGCCCACAACAGAACGATCAAAGACAGTGTCCACATGTCTCACTTTTGGGTCAAATTCCTTCAGGAGAATAACGCTCTTATTCACCACCCATGGAGATCCATTGATCACATGTGATCTGTCAACTTCCGACTCAAATTCAGCCAGGAACAGGCTCTTGCCACATGATCGAACCATTAGTCCTTCTGGGTTACCCCATGCTGGCCTGATGATCGCCAAGATCGTATTGACATGAAGTGTGTTCATCGCAAGCACCTTCCCTACCAACGCCCAATCTGGACAGTCCACAGTTTCCTCGTCCGCAACATCAAGCACAAACGCTTTTGCCTCCTTGGTAGTGAGCTTCAGCATCCCCATCATCGCCGTAACGCCGTCGTCAGCGCTAGTTTCCGGGTTGTCTGACACATGCGTCGTCCTTGGTTCTTCCGAGCCCGTCCCCGCAGCGATTGGATCCAGATTGGATCCACTCGCCGCCACATGCTTTCCCAACCCCGCCGTACTCCGGTTGTCAGCCATCTAGGTCCCCGATCCGATCCAAGCGCGTTCGACGCCAAGGGTGGGTAGTAGACGAGGTCTACCCCTTAGTCACCCCGAACGCAAACGCACGAGAGAACACGACCGAGAGACCACCGAGGTAGACGAAGAGAACCCGGAGCGCGTACCGGAGGGGGGAACACGGTGAAGATACGCCGACGAGATCAACTCAGGGACACAACCTAGCCCCGAAGTCCTGGAATCCGAAATCGCCGGAGCGGTAGGGAACCCTAGAAAAACTGGCACATCTAATCGTTCTATCTCTACGTTTGGTCCAAATCATTTTCTTCATATTGGTTGCGGTGGCCCCTTCAAATAATAGCTTATAGGCCGAAGATGCTGAGTACTCATGGGAGGGTGTAAGGTTCCAAGTGATGATGTCCGGGTTGTCTTCCACTAGGTGTGTGTCATGTAGCTCGGTCCAAAGGGAACAAAATTGTTGAAGTAGTGGACCAGTGAATCCTTAGGTGGTATCAATATTAGTAACCCAAGTGATGTCCATTAGTGCTTTGGAGACTTTTATCTTCTTGCCTTTAGATAACTATAAAACTCCGGGGCGATGTTTTTTGGCTTAAGATCATGTAGCCATGGTGAGCGCCAAAACTCCGTCGTGTTTCCGTTCCCAATGGAGATACATGTGACCGCATAGAAAAGATTTAAGTCGGTTTCGTCACAAGGAAACCCAAGACCCACCCATGTCCTTTCCGGTTCCGTCCATTCAAACCAACGCCATCTCAACCGTAGAGCTCCCGAATTTGGTCTTGTCCAGTATGCCAAGCCCTCCAAGATGTGTAGAGTCTACAAACCATCTCCCAGTTTACTTTAAATTTTCCTCCATTGACCATGGCCGTTCTGGCCCAAAGGAATGCTCTTTCAATTTTCTCCACCTTCGTCAAAAGACCTTTTGGGCCCACCAGCTATGGCCTCCACCCCTCTCACTCTCTCAGCACAGGACCACCACTGAATCTAATCTTTCGTTGCACGTACCTCAAGCAAGAACTTCATCAGGCCATATGGCCTATGGGCACTCTTAGATTTTGTTTTCCTACTTGAGAGAGTTGAGATCGACTCACACTTGATGTCTACAACCGCGTAAGATGAACTATTTGTGGATGTATATATGCCCGACATCACTTTCGGGATTCGTTTTCATTTTTCTCAAACGGGATATAATAGCTTCATGAATTTTCATACATAATAAAAGAGTTGCCCGATTAGTGAAAACGTGTCAACAATATGATAGGGGAATTTTATAAACTTATTTTCAGTTTTTAGTGAAATTGAATTGGGCCATCAGATCCACAAAAGCAGTCTTGACACCGAAAGTGGACCATTAGTAAATTCTTCTACAAGGGGACATATATTCATGGTCCAAACTTAAGGCAGGACGACATGGGCTCTTTGGGTAGGAATATAATATACGTGAAACCGTATAAAACCTTATAGGAACTTAAAATGTAGGAATGAGTAAACATATTTCTTTGCTTGCACCTAAAAAACGCATGCCTCAGGGATATTAAAACTGAGCGAACTAAATACCCCATGGGTGTGCATCGAGACTTTAATGAAATTCTCTATAGTTTTGAGAAACAAGGGGGGTTGACCATGCCTCAAAACCAAATGGAGCGGTTTAGGAATGCCCTGGACGTTTGTAATCTGAATGACCTTGGCTCTGAAGGTGATATATTCACTTGGCGTAATAATAATTTTCGTGTTAATGGATATATTTGTGATCGTCTTGATAGAGCTGTCTACAAACCCTGCTTGGTGTGATCTCTTATTGTCACTTTACCGGGTGTACAAACTCTGTGGTGGCTTCCAGTGGCGGAGCTCCGTGAAGGCCGACATGGGCCGTGGCCCGCCCAGGTTTGGGCCAGTTCTTCCTATTAGTTGCTGGGCCGGCCATTTTAGAGTCTAAATTTAAAGGAAAATCTTGCTCTGTTGAATCTTGACCCGCCTAGAATTTCCAGTGAAGCTCCGCTAGTGGTGGCTTCATTAATTTAAAGCCAGACTCACCTTAAGCGTAGGGTCTAAGTTGTGGTAGTTACTAGCAGTGTTAACATTATATTTTTGGTAGTCAAAGTTATATTTGTGACAGTTATTAACAGTGTTGAAATCGTATTTGTGGCAGTCAAAGTTGTCTAGCTAAGGTATTCTTCTAGTTCTTTATATATTTTTTCATTTCTATTCGTACACCTTCCGTTCCATCTATGGATTCCTTGTATATTTTTTCCATTTTATCGATGATGAAGCAATCTAGAGACCAACGACACTTATGTCACACTACTTCAGCTAAGTGTTTTTCCTTATATTTTGTTAGAGAGATCAGTGTTTCAGTACACTACCTGATAAATACGAGGAAAGATTAATGTAGTAGAGTTCGATAAGATATATATTATATGTCAGCAAAACAAGAACAAGTTTAGTACTAATGACCGCGTGGCCTAATGGATAAGGCGCTCGCCTCCGGAGCGGGAGATTCTGGGTTCGAGTCCCAGCGTGGTCGTTTTTTCGTTGTCAATGTTCCTTTTTTTTCCGCCTCTACGAGAAGTACGTTTTTCCTTTGAGGAATTTGATTTTTTTCCACCGATTTACTTTTACTCTCTTATTTGCCACTACTTGCTTTGGTAAGTTTATTATTTGCATTCTAAAAAGGGGAAGGAGTATTTCAATAAGAACTTAATACACCGTTTTCACTAGAAAACTCACGTTCCCTTTTTACTCGTTTACAGGTGTGGTGTACCACACGCTGTCTCCGGCTTAAATTTCTTTATTTTTTACCTTGAATATATCTACGATAAAAATAAGAAAGGCTATTTCTTTGCAGAGAGTAATACAACTAATTTGATGCCATAGATCTTGGTATATTTTTATGGACTTGAAAAATTCTTAGGATGAAGTTTAAACTTTGATTAATTTAAAATGGAAAGAGTTCCTATTTATGAATATTGCTAGATCCATGTAACTGATCTTTATTAGACTATGTCCACTAGTATACGTGAAGAATCCAGATTACAATGTCATTACTCTATGATTCAAATGCTAGAGCATCTCTAGCACATTACATATAAGCCCCCCCTCCAAATTCCAGACGATATGCGTTTTGGACTGTTTTATGGTCCGAACATGCACCACATATCGGTTCCGCAAGGATAAATTTATTTGGAGATCCAGATAAACGGTGGACCTAACACTATATCAACAGTATCGGGGGCATTTTACGGTTAGCCCCATGTTCTCTCCATTGTGATTTGTTCCCTACCGCCACTAGAATAATATAGCTCTTGCGAGCGTTTTCTCGCGCCTCCGCCACAAATAGATAATGGATTCGGTGGCGCTGAGCACGACACTGTGCCTCCATCGGCTAGTGCTGGGCATGGTGGTGCGCCTCCAGAGCATGGTCCAGGGGGCAATAAAGCAGCATCATCGAGAGAGGGAGGAGTTAGCGCCACGAGAGCATGGTCCACCGCGCAACAACAACTAGTGCGGTGGCATGCTGGCAAGGAAGAAGGACTTTTGATTTGTTAGTAATATAGTTCCTTGTTTTGAGGTTGAACTATGTTTTGGTAGTGTGTGAAGATGATCGATGAAATCTAGCACCAAGTTCATTTTTAAATTTCCAGTACATTCCGGTACGTGTTATATAAGATCAATTTTGTAAACTAAAAAATAAGTTTCAGGAGAACCCGAGTTATTTTTAAGAGTTGCGTTCTCCCACCCGATCTTCTCGAACGACAAAAGAGCGACATACAACATATGGTTTTTCTACTATGAACGCCATCCTCTCCAACGGAACGATGACTCGGTCTCACAGAACCAAGTTCCTCGCCACAATTCTATTGCTCATCTTCCCCTCCGATCGTCATCCTGAGTTCGAGAAGTGTGTGTTTAGTCCTGAGTTTTTCTAGCCTTTTGAGTTTCCTCTGTCGCCATTATCATGGGGCAGATGCTAATGGTGCTAGTAAAAAATTAAGAATAATCTCTCAACCCGTGCTCCTACTCATCGGAGGTGTCGCTTGCACCGTTCATGGAGTCCAAAGTGTTGGATCAAACTCGATCCGGCGTTACGTCTTGGGGTGGCGATAGGATTGGTTGCTCTTGGAGGCTGGACGGTGTTGACAAGTGCGTATCTACGGATGAGGGTAGGCGTAGGAGGAGGAAACTTGGAACGAACTCGTCCATGGTTGCCTCACGCCACCACACACACAAACAACGAGAGGCCAAAGCAACCGAACCGTGCGCTGCACAACAAACAAGACCGCGCCGGGACGAACACGAAGACGATAGCCTCCTCCGACAAGCCAACCCAAAGCCCACGCGAGCGCAACACCGTTCTCCATCCCTCTCTCTCTCTCTCCTCTCCCTCCTTCTCGCGCGCGCGACGACAACGAGAAGCCGCGGCGCGGTCGGGGGACCCCGCCGCTTCCGCTCGCCGGAGATGGAGGCCTCGGGGAGCTGGGACGCCATCGTCTGGAACCAAATCGACGAGGTACGCACGCCCGCCCGCCCCCCTGCTCTCTGCCGCGCGCGCTCGCCCCTCCCTCTGCCGCCTCGCCCTCGCCCGCAGTTGGGCTTGGGGCCCCCGACTTCGATGTGGCGTGCGCGCACCGCCACGCGTATCGTTCCTCTGTCGCCCCCGATAAGCGCAAGCGCGCGCATGTGCCTGCAGCCCTTCGTCGAGGGGAACGCGTAGGGTTAGGTTGAGGTCCGAGGTTCTAATGTGTGTCCCTCTGTTTATTGATTTTTTTTCCTCTTCAGGATCCGAAGCCGCGCAGGTCGTCGCAGGGCATGGAGGACTACCTGCTCGAGGACGAGGAGGTTTATGCCCAGGTTCGAATCCATCCCCAAGTTTAATTAATGGATTTCCCTTCTTTGTTAGACGACATCCTGCGTGTGATTGGAGAATTTAGCTTCCTGACCTAGTAGTGTTCATGCTTTCATTGCCGTGAAATCATACTGCGAGAATGAGAGCCCAATGCCATTGGACACATCTCTAATTGTATACAGAACAAATGGGCCACTACATTGGTTGCGATTTTCAAGTTTGCTCTCCCATCAGGCATCAACATAGCAAGTGACGCTAGATGAAAATGTGGACACTCTCTATCCTCAAGGGGGTTCTCTACACAGCCTTTGTTATTGTTAACATAAGTAAGAATGAGCCTAAGCTGGAAGAACTTGTGTTTAAAACTAATGCAGTTTGCCACTATAAACAGTATCATACAACATTATTTATCAATGCTTCCTTCAATAATAGAAATATTTCGTACACAAAAAATTCGATCCAACATGTTGTCCTAAATAGGACTACATTAATTTCTGTTGTGTGAGGTACTTCAAGGATCAATGGAGGCCTATGCCTAGTCCCTCCCCTGCTGCTAGATTTGCTCATCCGCGTTAGTCATTAAGCACTTAAATGTATGCAGGCCAAATCATTTGAGTATTCAAATCTGTAGTGACTTGGTTTTGACCTCCAACTTCTTAAATTTAAGAATAAGTACCAACTATGAGTTTGTAGATTAATGTATTTACAGTCATAAACCAAAAATCTTCACATGATGAATCCCATCCCATGTTTGACTTTAACATTTCTCCGTCTCGATTTTGATCGCTCACACCTCTCTTTACTTAGGGCCATGGTGTTGTTCTACTAAACACAGATGAGGCTGGCATTGTTTCAGTGACAAATTTTCGTCTACTCTTTGTGGTAAGCAATCATATCATTATTCTACTGCAACTGTGAAAACTAAACTTACGTCATGTGATGCCTCCTGCACTTATACACATTCTGTTTGCCATGTAGCGTTTAATCTAGTTAGGGCCACTGTGTACATTGTGACCTCAACTTCATTCCATTTTATTGGATCTAGAAAATTTATTGGTTTGTTTGAACGAGAATTTAGAATATGCTGTCTTATATTCCCCCTTTTATTGCAGAGCCAGGCAACGAAAAGCATAGTAGACTTGGGTACCATCCCTCTTACTACAATTGAGAAATTAAGTGATGTAAGTCTCCAGATTTATATTCTTAAGTTCGTATTACTTTCTTTGGTGCACTGTTTGTTTGCTCTAATGCTTCTTGGATCATTATTGATTACCGGTTCCGTTGCAGGATGTAAAGCTTCAATCCCTGCCACGCCAATATGATAAGAAGCAGCCTCGTGAACTTCTTCAGGTCATTGGTAAGTTTGTACTTTGCAAGGGTTACATTTGAGCATCAATATATGACTCATTTTATATACTCTTGGGAGTATCTACTCCCACGTTCAATACATCTCTTAAATGAATCTGGTGCACCTCTATCATTCTAAATATACCTTATTAATTATTCTAAGATATCTCCACACAACTAGTATTCCAACAAAAAAAATCATCGGTACCCTTTGTTTTTGCACATAAAATCGTAGATATACAAATGATATACATATATGGACTCCATTTTTTTTAACTCGTTGTGGGGTATCTACTGATTACTGAAGCATATTAAATATGATAAAAAGGTAAAATCGATTCATCTGTGTGGTATATGATGGGTGGGAGTACATTCTCCCAGGAGTATGGAACCATTTATATACAAAGTCCTACTTGATCATGAATCTGAGTAGATCTAAGTGGATGAAAGGTACTAATGTCAGGGTCTCTTTTACATATCATCCTGGAACTGCGTCCACCATTTCTTTTATCCCTCCCATCAACCTTAGATTTCTGACATTTTTTCGAGCGTGGTTATCACAATATCTTTGTTCTGTTGCTGCATAATTCGTTTTCGCTTATGGTATCTACAGTCTATGTAGCCATTTTTGTTTAGAAGTACAGTTTAATGACCTTACATTTTAGTTGATTGTTTTTCTGTTCAGGTAAAGACATGAGAGTTATTGTGTTCGCTTTTCGTCCTAGAACCAAGCAGGTAAATGTTCTTTTCCATTTTAACAATCTAGGAAAAGTATTGCATTTGTTTACTAATTACCTTTTTAGCTTATTCTGGAAACATCCATGTCATTTTCTGTAGGTTGAGCGATAACCAGTTTTGACTTTGCATGCACCCGTACTTTGTTATACCAGATAATTATGCAACCCATTTATTTTTGATATATACTTCTTATACTTATCATTTCAGAAAAATGAAGTGTTTGACGCATTGCGACGACACACTAAACCTGCTCATCTGTGGGAGCTATATGCATTTTCTTGTGACCCATCCACTGTTGATAAATCCGATCCAAAGTCACGCCTCTTGAAGGAATACATTCGTCTTTTTAGTGAGCGGTCAAACTCAATGGGCAGTGGGTTTGAAGGGGAAAAATATTGTAAGCCTAAGGATCTGTGGAGGGTAACTACAGTTAATTCGAGCTATTCGTTGTGTTCAACTTACCCCTCGCAATTGATTGTTCCAACGAGCATAAGGTATTTTTTTCGCCATTGGCAATATCATGTGTTAATTTCTGTTCTCTTAAACACATGCTCAGCAAGTCGCACATACATTTTTTTTCTATCAGTGACGAAGATTTACGGCAAGCTTCTACTTTCCGAGCTGGCAGACGCTTACCTATTATTTCGTGGTGTGACCCTGGTATGTGGGCTCATCTTTTATCCTTTGCCACCAATTTTACTTATCTTTTCTGTAATTTTTGTACTCAGTAGATTTGGAAATTGCTCTATGCATGTTACAATAACATCGCATATACTTTTCGTAAAATATTGATGGTTCATAGTTTGGTCAAATATTTCTCTCTACTGGCTAAAAGCCTACCATAACGACAACTGTAGCATAACAACCACTGATCGCCCCTGTTAGTATTTTGCAATTACAGTTTGCTAAGTTGGCACTCCTCCAATTTGTTTTATGTGTCGTGAGATTCGAACTGAGCTAGTACAACTACAACATGTATGTATAACTGGGGACTATTAAATAGGATCAGAGGGAGTAGTATATCCAAACTAGCCTATTAAACTAGTAACGGTGTAACTCTAGGTTTGGCAAGCATGATCCTCATGTTTGATCTGCCAACCAGTTCCTGCTTCTGGTGGCTCAAATGTTAAATAGCGCCCTTAAAATATTGAGATTTGAGTGATTGCTTCATGTTTCTGAACGCCAATTTAATATTTATATCCATGTTTTTTTCTGGTAAACTACATAAGTTTTGGTGGTTAACGGTACTTCCAGATGGGGTTATTGGTGATAAAAAGAATTGCAGAGGAGGCATGAGCTAGCATGTTTTTAGTTGTCTTGAATAGTACGCGGAAAAAACTAAACCTTTTAACATTACAGGGTCTGGAGCTGTCTTGGCAAGGTCATCTCAGCCACTCGTGGGATTAATGATGAATTTTAGAAAGTGAGCTTATATCCATCTAAATAAACCCTTTGAGACATGTGCTGACCTCGGAGTGTTGTTGGTCTAACCACAAGGTAATTTTCTGCAGCAATGCCGATGAGAAGCTTGTCTCTGCTCTTTGCCCCCAAACTTTTGGTGATAAAGGGCTTCCAAGGTAATCCAAGCATTGTTTTCATTTCTATGTTGGTTGGTCTCTCTCTTTCTATATCCATTAAAGTATTCTCTCCTATAATGTGTCGTTACTCGATGAAATCTTTCACGGACTATGTTTGCATTTGCAAATAAGTTCTGCCATGTGTTTTTTTAGTTTTGAGAAAAAAAGATGTATCTTTGTGAACAGTGTTTTTGCCGTTGTTAGTGGTATCGACTGTTATTGCTTCCTTTCATTTTTGCGGGCATGAAAGTTCTATCCTCACACAGTAAGCTAAGAAGTCTTTCTATTGACCGTTGATGATTTACTTTCACAGTTGATGTCATGTCATATTGAATTTTACCTACCTTTTGTATTAACACAATACTCTGAGAAATTCTAGCTAGTTCAAGCCATTGTTTTGTATGCCCTCCATTTCTATATTTTTAAGTACCTATTGACTCTCTAATACCTATCCGTTATGAATAATTTCAATGCTCGTTATGTTAAACAGGAAACTATATATAGTCGATGCCCGACCAAGAGCAAATGCTTTAGCAAATGGGGCAAAGGGTGGTGGCTCTGAGTCATCTTCTAACTATCCAAAATCTGAGGTAAGAATTTATGCACAGATTGGCTTGTTTGTGTATCCCGTAGCATTGCTTTGTACTTTGTTTTATCTCCTTAATTCATTGGATTCGAAACCAGGTTCTCTTCTTAGGAATACAAAACATCCACACAATGAGAGATAGTCTTTCTCGTCTTAGGGATTACGTTGATGCCCATGGGTCAATATCATCAAACGGCACCTCTTCAGCTGTATCTCTCGTAGGAGACAGGGCAAGTATTTGATTTGGTCATAATGTAATGCTGCATGTTTGTCAAAAAGCAAACTTAGGAATGATAGAATATCTCCTCTTATTCCAGAGAAATCGTGGATCCACCTGGGGTGGAGGGAGTCTTAATAGCATGACACAATTTTCTTCGATGTTAGGGGAATGGCTTAACCATATCCAGAACATCCTTGTTGGTGCTTCATGGATTGCTGCACAAATTGCCCAGGAATCAGCTTCAGTTCTTGTCCATTGCAGGTATTTCACTTACCTCAGAAGTCAGAAATCAGAATCGATAATGAGCGCTAATTGAATTAATTCGCCTATTGTACTAAATGAAGAACATCGATCGTTGTTTCAATGACTATGTGTTCATCTTGCATTTGGTTCGGACATGTCATGCATGCAAATGCCTGTGTAGGATCATCAATTCCTACGCAACATATTTGTGCTTATCAGTTCAGAATAATAACAGAGGACACGTTGCTAATGAAGTAATGATTATGAAAATATGTGTAATCAATTAAAAAACCATTGTCAACCCTCAACTATGTAAAGAGCCTGCTCTGCAACCTAGAATGCTGATTTCCAAAGTCTAAAACATCACTTCATCCAATTATTTTTGCACTCTAGACTAATAATTAGGCAACAATGAGATGTGCATAAGTTCATTTATACATTGCATGAAAGGGATGTTTACTGGTTTGCTGTTCTATTATAGCTATGGGCTAGTTTATTCAAATAATAATTACACGTCCCATGTTTTTAGCACTTATTGTTGAACTTACATTTTACATAATCAGAACTTGAATTTTTTATATAAACTTCTGACCTTTGGATGCAAAATAATGGTGAAACCACCTTGAGAGGATTGAAGTAACATTTTGAGGTCTTTGATAGGGAAGCCAGCCTATTGTACAGCATTTTGCCGTTGTAGCTCCTTTAATCATTTATTGTACCTGGGAATACATGACAATGTCATTGGAATGGTTGAACCATACCATGTAGGTTCCACCTTGACCCTGCGATGGTGATTAGTGGTAACCAGGCGTTTGGGTTGTCTGTTTTTGTCTTGTTGCTGTTGGCTTAATGCCTTAATGTAACTGTGCTGGCTGTGGCTTTTCAAAAAACTGGTTATGGGAAAACGAGTCCTGGACCTAGACTGCTAGGCTCCTGCAGGGAACAGGGATACCCATGAGCAATAAGTATCGAGAAAAGTTTGTCTAGTTACATTTGGGAGCATTTTATTCAAATTTGAATCAAAATATTAATATAAATTAATGCCTGTCAGTTTTCGAAATGCTGGTCATACTGGCAATCAGATTATCAAAGGATTACAAGTATTGGTTGTCTAGTTACATCTCATGCATTCAAGTTGTGATCCATTGGATGTAATGTTAGGCAGCATGATTTCTAAACATGGTGGCATAATTTTAATTTTCGCTCTGTTTTTCTCTTTTGCAGTGATGGATGGGACCGCACAACCCAATTAATTGCACTTGCTTGTTTGTTGCTTGATCCCCATTATCGAACGTTCAGTGGGTTCCAGGTACAGACTGCAGATACCATAAAGTTTGCAATGTGCTCCTGTGGCCAGAAACTTCTATTCCCACTTATCTTCCGTTGCCGGCATGAAACTTTTTAGGTTACATATGCCATTTCCTCAGACTAGCTGTCGCGTGTGTCTCTTCAGATGATATATGGCCTTCTGGCTTTTGAGATTATAATGACACCATGCTCACTGTAATTTTTAAGATTGTGCTATCTAATGTATGGTAGTTGCTTATTGCTGATTTATTTTTATTGTGTGACTTCAGTAATACGACTATTTTTTTTAAACTCTGATTTAGTTTTGGGGCTTGGATATATAACACTGTTTTGCAACTGTTTTAGGCTCTTGTGGAAAAGGACTGGCTAGCTTTTGGTCACCCGTTTGCAGAGAGAATGGGAATCCCAACAGTAACTGAGAATGGGGGATCACAGTATGAGTTACTAAGACAACCTTCTCTTGGGAATTTAAGCAGTTCACCAAGCAGAACCTCTTTAGGACCACCAGGGTCATCCTCTAATACATCGGTTCAATCCCAGACATCAAACAACAGTTCTCCCATACTGTTACAGGTAGCCTACAAGTTATACTGTTCTTTTCCTTCTGTTGGGGAGATTGTATCAATGAATAATGGGAGTCGCCTCCTCCTCAGCAACTACCAACTTGTTGCTTTATGAATAAATGATAGGCTGTTCCTTATAAATGTTCATATCCAGTTACTTGTTCCGATTCACCAACTCATATTGTTGTTCTAACTGCCTGTATGGATTTTGGATTCAACTACTGGGGTTGTTAGGCTGGGCAACGGACCCCTCACAAATCATGCATCTCAGAAGCTATTTTTGAATGAAGTTGTATCAGTTAACAGCATAGTGTGCTCCATTAAAAAAAACCAGCATGATGTGCTTTAATGATTACCATGTGTTTGAGTATTGGAGAACAATACTGCATGGCTCCCCTTTCATATAATAAGGGCAACCTTCACAGTTAGGATTTGTCTATTGTGTTATTCAGATATCTGTGTTTGTTTTGGAGATATATGATATATCCATTGTTTTCTTTAATTACTTAAACTTCTTTTTCTTCTAATATGGCATCTTATGTTTCAGTGGCTTGATTGTATTGCTCAGTTGTTACGTCTATACCCATCCGCATTTGAGTTTTCATCTGTAAGTCTTCTTTTTTTCCTGCACATGTATGGGTCTCTGCTAAAACTAGGTCTCTTCATGGATATTGATCATCACCTGGATTGTTTTTGTTGCAGAAATTCCTTGTTGACTTTATGGATTGTGTGTTATCATGTCGCTTTGGGAACTTCCTATGCAATAGGTATTCAATCTGGGGACCATCTTGGCTATTTTGTCCGTATGTCATATTTGCATTTTATGGTCTATGAATGTGGGGGGAACAAAGGCATTCATCACACTCTTTTCTTATTTTTGTTTTGTCCAGAGTGAATCACTGGACATAATCCGTATGTCATATTTGCATTTTATGATCTATGAATGTGGGGGGACAAATGCATTCATCACATTCTTTGACATAAATGAAGTTTATAGAAAAGGAAACTTGAAATGCAGGTGTAACGATTGAACTTCTGTTAACTTCAGATTGTTTTTTTCAATTAAAGTAGGTATGTATGCATAGAGTAAAAGGAACCTCTTTAAGGAGACATTGTTTCATTCTTGTGGGATTTTTCATAGACCCTTTGCTGTATTAAGTATCCGATTCGGGAAAATAACTAGCAGGATTATAGTTGACTTAAGTCAGTGAGCAATTGAACTACCTTTTTCGTGATTATATATTAATGCATGTCTGGTGCTCAAATCAATTCAAAGCATTAGCGGGTTACCTGTTAATGTAGTAATTTGTTTACCCAGTAATCATGTCGTATCCTGTTTTAGAATCACCCAGTAAGCTTTATAATCCATAAATGGAGATTGAAATTCTATTGATTGTGTGCCTAAATGCGCTTGTCCAGACCATGATAGCTCTTTGGTTAATCAGATAATGTTTGATTTATTTTCTTTATTTGCACGGTTAAAATATTCTTTATAGCTAATTTCTGATTCAAATGCAAGTGAGCGGGAAAGGGATCAATCTGGGGTTACAAGCTCTTGTCATTGCATGTGGACGTACTTGGCTGATCTCCGGGCTTCTGGTGGCAGTTTCCATGAGCACATCAATCCATTTTATGATGCAGATAGGTTTAATGCTCCCCTAGTGCCGCCTGCTGCAGCACTTGCTCCGACCCTATGGCCTCAGTTTTATTTGAGATGGACATGTCCCCCTGAATCACAAGGTGGTGGTCTTGAATCCCATTGGCATTCCATGAGTAAAAAATACACGGCCTCAATTAAGGTACTTATCTATAGCCTTTCATTATTTATTATACAGGGTCATCATCGCTAATTTTTTGATTTCAGACATGAGTTAGGTGACAAAATAATTCATGGCTGAAGATAGGTTGACCATAAGAGAGATATTAGTATGTTCTGTTCATTCATCCCTGGTAACGTTTTTGTATTCTTTTTTCTCTCATGCAATTGGCAGGCAAAGGAGATGGCTGAATCAAGATCACGGGATATTAGAATGAAGATGGAGTCTATGCGGGCAGACTTGCAGAGGGAGAGGCGTGCAAATAGTTCAGCCTTAGCCATGGCTCAAAGGGCTCAAAAGGAAAATAATGCCATTAGAAGGGCACTCCAAAGTATAGGTTGCAAAGTCAGTTTTTCGATGAACGAAAACCAAGTGGAGAGTACCGAGGAGATGTCGTATTCATTTCGAAGGGAAGCAGATGCTGGATCCCAGCAAGATGATAATGCTGACTTATCTGTATCCATATCTGCGATTGAGGACAGTTTGGTATCAGAGACACCAAGCAACCATGTTTGCGAGTCGTTCTGCCCCTTGCGCACGAGAGAGGAGTGCAGATGGCCATATGCTGCGTGTGCGCAGCTAGGAAGCCAGTTTGTTGGTGTAAAAGCAAATTTTGATGCGTTTGACCGGCTATCGATAAAAGACAGCTATTTTGGCCCAGAATAGGCGAGATCATTTGCTCAAGTCAGTTCCAGATTCAGTTTGACAGTTTGACAGCTGCCGGTAGATATTTTTTCCCACGGTGGCCCCTCTCAGTTTGCATTAACATCAAAAGATATGCACTGAAAGCAAATGAATATTGATTATTCTGACTTGAAGTTCACGTCTAACTCCCAAATTCCTGGGTGATGTACTAATGGTTTCGGCTGGTCAGTTGGTATTCTAGATTAGTGGTTAGTGGTTCGTTAAGAGTCACCGGGGACTGAAATAGCAGTCTTTTGTGCTGTATATAGTTTTAAAACAAAATAATGCCAGATGCGGAAGGTAGTTTCTTTTACCTTTTGATTTCACTAAAATTCATCTGGTTAGCTTGGGAATAAGAGCTTATGTACACCCTGCCATGGTGAATAAAATGGGACGGCCAAAACATGGACACGTGGATTGTAGGTTTTCTTGCCATTATCACATTCTTTTTATTATTATTACTGTACTTTGTTTCCTGAAACTAAATCACAGTTTGCAAGATACATGTTTACAACACTAAGGTTTAGCTTTATTTTGACGTCTTGACAAAACTAATAAGTGCACCCTTTTGAATGATACCCCACATCAACTCGTGCGAACACTGAATCAAACCAGCTACCTGAACGACTGAAGCACTAAATTAGCTGTTTATCTCTACCCCAGAGCCTGCTGTGCTGTTTGCATTTGCAGCAAAAATATTCTGAAGAACGGGTCACATCGTTTGCATCTGCAGTCTGCAGAAGATTTTAGAGGATGAACAATTGCAGATAATATTCCTGAAAGGCAATCTTCACGCTTTCCATCCAAAATGCACAACCATATTTCTGAAGCACATAATGAACCAAGTGCAGAGAAGGTAAGAATCAGAACAATCTTAGGATGAGCAGGCGAAACAGGCCCAGCTTCAACACCTGAATGACCAATGCCAATCTAGTTCGACTGAAAGAAAAAGTTCAACTGCTAAGTAGAGTGAACCATCATGTGCTGCTCTTTCGAGCATAGAATGCCACTGATATCTTAATATCTTGTAACATCGTGGTTAGTGAAAGACTCAAGCGCGGAATATTATGACTTTGCAACCTATACTACAGATATGCGCAAACATCATGGGTAGTGAAAGACAAGCGTTTATTATCGCTAAATATATCGAACATGCACAAACTTCATGACCAATGTAGTTCATAGAACTCATGATTTCAGAACAAGTCATGGATGGAGTAGGAGGGTCGAATGTTTAGGGAATTATTATTGCCTTGCTCATAGCATCATAGCCAAACATGGAAGTGCTTGCAGCAAATAAAAGCACATGAAAAAAATAGAAGGGATGCTAGTGGTGAGCTGCAACAGCAGGAGCTCCTTCAGCTTCTTCCTTGGCCTTGCGAGCAGCAGCTCTTATCTGACGTTGCTCCTCCTTGTAGATCCTGTTCCTGCGCTGGAACTGCACCATACGAAACCACAAAATTGAGTACACAATTTTCCTATCAGCTTATCATGTTTCTTAAAATCACGCAGCAGAATAATATGAGTTCAGACCAGCGACTTATTTCCACATTCATCTTATCCAGCAACTGAAAAATACTTCAATAACTATGAAGGTTAAAGATGATTCCAAGGAAGGAAAATTGCTCTAGATTATCCCTTTGAAACGAAACATAATTCAGAATATGATCTCATCAAGAATGGCAGGATGTAACAGATACTTCAATATAATTTCAGCCTTTTTGTGCTTCTACTAGTCACATCCTAGAACCAGCAATTCTCCTAATTAGCACCCATCACCAGACTCATATAAGGATCAATCGAAAAATCTAACCCCCAGCTTGCTCGACATAATTCGAAGAGCAAAATCTGGATACTCCAAACATAAGCAGTTGACTGTCTGAGCCACAATTTCGGCAACCATCCTAAGAGAGTAGCCAATAATACTCGGACACACCATGCTTCACAATATCGAGCTGGACATCAACACACCAGGAGATCGATGGAGCATGTACGAACCCCCAACGGCCCAACCTAATTTGTCCAATACAATCGATTACTGATCCCTGTGCAATCCTACTCTGCTCGAACACAGCTACCACGAATCGATTCAGAAGACCGACGGTTCACAAGTAGGCTACATTAACCACGGTATAATTAACGAAGAGGACACGAACCCTCCAAGTTGGAGGAAACACCAAGAACAATCGATTCCCCTCCACATCGATACTGCCACGAAAGATCACACAAGTCTAAAATTCCAGAGTGGCCCCCCCACGAATCATACGAGGCGGCAGCGGCGGCGGATCTAGGTAGACGCTGGTCAGCGTCGAGGCGGCAGATCAGACGAGGAAGGAATAATAGATCTCTCTACCCATCGGGCCGCGCAGAGTTGAAGGGTGGGTGGGGGAATAGAGGAAAAGGAAAGGATGAATACCTCCTTGGAGTGGTGGAGGCACTCGAGGTAGTCCTCCCGGAGGAGGCCGCAGTCGGTGGGCTGGCGGCAGCGGCTCATGCACGAGCTGAAATCCAGCCAGAAATCGTAGCACCGGCCCTTGTTCCCGTTGATGCCCCACCCGGACGCCATGGCCTCTTCTGTCTTCTTCTTCTTTGCCGCCGCCGCCGCCCACGGACTCCTCGCCTTGCTTCTTCTTCTCTCTCTCCGGTGGCCAGTCAGGAGTCAGGATTTTCACCTAGACACACACTCTCTCTCCACCTTCATTCCCCTCGGCGCGGCGACGATGACAATGTCGGCCCACCAAGCGGAGACGAGACCATCCTACACACAGTGTCTGTCTCTATTGGGCCTTGGGTGCGGGTCTGGACCTCCAGAACCCTTTCCTTCTTTTTTTTTAGAGAAAATCATTTCCTTCTTTTTCACTCAAAAAAGAACCCTTTCCTTTTTTTTGAGTTGGCTTGTTTCTTTCTTTCTTTGAAAACTCCAGGGAGAGCAGAATGTATGTGCTAAAATAAAGTAAATGGAGATGATAGTTATAAAAAGGGAATGAAAACAATTTTCACCAAAAAAATAGTCAATTCAAATTTGAAACTGTCGCTTTCTAAGACCTGGCATGGAATAATTTGTCACCAAAATTTGGGGGACAGAGCTACAAAGGGAAATATAATCTTAACATCTGGTAAAATAAAGGCAAAGACTTGAGGAAAACTTAAATGGATGGAACACAAACTTTGAGAGTGAAATAACAAAGCAAAAGAAGGAATTGGCACTAGAATTTGTAGACTGGATAAGTTGAGTGAGGCAAATGGGATCTCTGCACAAGATGGGATGCATTTGCAATATTATCACCACACTCTGAACATTATCCTGAAGGAAGTGGATATTAAGTGGTTACAGAGATTCGGGGAGAAATAGCTACTTGAGGGTTATAATAATACTAAATGTTATCAATCGAAAACGAATGGGAGGAGGAGGGAAAAAATGGTTCAGCTTGCACCCCGATAATTATGTGGTGGAGGGGAAGGAAAATCTGAAAACATACGAGTCTGGAAGGTCTGAACACAAGATTTTTCTATACATTACTATGGAGTGAGTAAAATTGGAATTTAATGCGTAGAAACTAAAAATTGCAGTGTTTGGCATGGAGAAAAATAAAGTTGCGGGCCCAGTGATTTCTGTGATTTTTTTGACATGTTACCCATCAAGATTTGTTCACTCTTTGAATGACTTCTTTGATAACAAGATTAACATTGATAGGCTAAATTAAGGAGTTGTCACACTAGAGGCCAATGAAGCTAATGCGGATAAATCCAGAAATGTAGAGCTATATGTCTTTTAAATGTAGTTTTTAAAATAATTTCGAAGATGCTGTCAAGAGAATGAATCCAGTTCTTTGGGAAGTGGTCAAATTCTCGCAAACTGCCTTTATTAAGGACAGATTCATCATAGAGGGTGTGGTGATTCTCCATGAAACCCTAAATGACTTTCATGTAGAAAAATGGGTTGGTTCCTTGTTCAAAATTAATTTTGAAAAAGCATTTGATAAAATCAAATGAGCTTTTCTACATAAGTGTTTGAACTCAAGGGCTTCCCCAACAAAGTTAATGATGTGGTCATGCAGATAGTGTCGGATGGAACGGTTTGGAACTAACATAAATGGCGAGCTTGGAGCTTATTTTTGCATGCACAAAGGGTTGAGGCAAAGGGACACACTACCCCCTTTGCTCGTTGACCTTGGTAGTGATGTGTTGGTAGTTATGAATGAGAGAGCCATGGACAATGGCTTGCTTGAAGGGCTATCTTGCAACTGGTAGAGAAAGGGGTGTCCATATTACAATATGTAGACGACTTGATCCTTCTCCTACATGATGCCTTAGAACAAGCGAGAAAGTTGAATTTTATACTATGTCTTTTTAGCAAAGGACAGACCTTAAAATAAACTCCACAAAGGCTAGGTTTATTGGCTTGGATATGCCTTGGCTAGGAAAGATACTTATGAAGATATATTTTAGAGGATACCAAATTTGAATATGTGATACTTCAAATTTGAATTCTTTACCAACTAAGGCTTAACACAAATGTAAATTCTCTAGAAGTAACCAAAGTGAAGCCTGCGGAGACACATGGTATGATTCTCGAAGTTCCTTCCTTTTGAGGGGAAATACGTGAAGGGGATCGTATGCAGAAAACAAATTTTTTCCTACCAACGATATCCTTAAACTAGCCAAGATCTACACTATGCAGATATAGAAGTACGGCGGAGATCGGAATACATACCCTCGTAGACCGAATAGCGGGGATTACGCTCCCGCACAAGCGTTGACGATGAAGACGCCGTAGCCGACCTCTAGGTCGCGGAGAACTCGGCGCGACGAAGATGACGAAGATGACCCCGAGGTCGGGTGGAGGAAGTAGTCCTCCGAGTACCGCTAGCGCAACACCTCGCAGGGAGTCGCACACATACGGTGGAGACGACGGCCTCCGAAGCTCCAGTCCAGGACGAGCGGCGGAAGACTTGGACCGGAACATCAGCAGCGCGGCAGCGGGCTATGGTGGAAGAGATCCCCCTCCTCTACTCGGCGCGGCTCCGTCAAGGGAACCACGAGATCGAGAGAGAAATTGGGAATTAATTGGTGAATTAAAAGGCCAGGGGTGCCCCTTCTTATATAGGCTCCCAGGGGGAGCCAACCTTGCCAGCCAGGCAATGTGGGACTATCCCACATGCCTGGTTCGGCCAAGGGCAGTGCGCCGGCCCTAGGTGGGCCCCATTTGGCCCACCTAGGCCGGCCAAGCCTCCCCCATAAAATTCCCTTGAGGGTTTTCCCCCCCATGGGCCTTCTTTCGACCAGAAGGCCCATTTAGGGAAATCAGCCTAAATAAATTCGAAAATAAATATATAAAATCATATTTGCATATTAATTACACTAATTAATATCAAACATAATATATATAATTTTTTCTAGCTCCGAAAACTCTTTCGTCGCTGCCCGATCTCCATCGGACCCCTCCCGGGACGTTCCCGGTGATCTCTTTCCTTTCCGGTTGTCTTGTCGAAACCCCTTAAGTGTGTTACCCTAGCGGTTCGATATAATATCAGGTATGATCAAGACTCCTCAATGATCAACGACTAACTCGTAGGCCTGGACCCCATGAATTAACCCCTGAGATATAACGAATGACTTTCATCTATCAAACCTGGACGTATAGTCTTAAACCCTTTGTCATGGTGATACTTAGCGTGTCCGAGCATCATTCTCAGATATCTCCATACCTAGCATGATCTCGTTACCGACATCGCTATCTTCTACTCGTCTATGATATTATGTCAGCTGGTGACCTAGTCACATGTTTGCAAACTCATTTGACATAATCTCACCGAGTGGGCCCTAGAGTATCTATCCGGCTATGCGGACTGACAAATCCCGTTGTTGACCCCTCGTCTTAACTACTCCTTTCCGATACCCAAAAGTATCACCGTTATTGTCATACTAAATAAGATACGACGTTTGGTGCGATCAAAGTATCTTCCAGGAATACCAATAAGAGTTGATCTCACGGTCTTAAGGCGTAACGACTATGTCCTACAAATACCGGGTATGTCCATCACATCGTTACACCTAACGATATGACTCCCATTGCCGACCGGCGCCATGCCCTATGATCGGAAAACCTCGATCATCAATCGCGCAATGAAACTAGTCTTAGTAGAGGCTACTAGGAACCTGGTTGTTTATCTACCACACCTGTATTAATGTTTCCGCTTAATACAGTTATAGCATGGTATAAAACATATAATGAACGATTGGGATATTGCCAATAAACTATGTTTATTAAGTGCCTCTAGGGCATATTCCCTTCAATACGCCTATGCAGGAGGGTTGTGAGCCTACCACCAAGGCCTACTCAGCGTCACAAAGGACTCACCCTATTCTCTCACCTTCTGAACGGATAGACGTCGCCTAGAGGGGGGGGGGGGGTGAATAGGCGATTTAAAACTTTTTCGAGGAGCCAGAATATCCGGTCCAATAGTGACCCGGAAATTCCGATTAGCCGGAATATCCGGTACACGAATGACCCGGAAATTCCGGTATGCTTGATAAAGGCGGAATAAAACTAGAGGTTTACTTTAACAAGCATACAACCTAGATATATAAATTAGGCTCACCTATGTGCACAAACAACTTAAGCTAAGCAATACTAGTAACAAGATGATAGCAAGATATATGACTTCAAGCACGAAGGCTATCACAATGTAAAGTGCATAAGTAAAGAGCTCGGGTATAGAAATAACCGAGGCACGCGGAGACGAGGATGTATTCCCGAGTTCCACCCAAAGGTGTACGTCTCGTTTGGAGAGGTGTGCGCAACCACAACAGGTTAGCCGCAACGCCACAAAGGCTCACCTTCTTCTCCTGATGAACTCAACCACAAAAGGTTCGAGTTCACCTTCCACTATTGATCTCCTTTGGGGCGGAGATCGAATCCCGTACAACTCTTGAGGCACACACCCACAACTTAATTGGGGGCTCCCAAGTCTTGAGGCACACACCCACAATTTAATTGGGGGCTCTCAAGTGACCACAAAAGGTCTTGACCACAAAAGGTCTTGGCCACAAAAGGCCGGCCACAAAAGGCGTCTAGGGTCCAAAGACCCAAGAGTAACAAGCTCACAAGTATCACCACCACGAATCCTCGTGGAGGGCTCAAACCGATGCAAATGCAATGGCAAGAGCACACGAAGTGCTCAAGTCCTTCACTCTCAAATTCCAACACAACAACAAATGTTTATGGGGGGAATAAGAGAGGAAGAACAAAGGAAACCACAAAGGAGTCAAATCCTTCACTCCCAAATCCCATCAAAAGCAACTAATGCTTATGGGGGGAGAAGAGAGGAAGAACAAAGAAGAAGAACCACAAAGGAACTCCAAGAACTAGATCCACTTAGTTCCCCTCACTTAGAGGAGAGAAGGATTGGTAGGATTGTAGATCTAGATCTCCTCTCAACTTTCCCTAAAGAATATGGAAGATTCAATGGAGGGATTGAGAGGGAAGTGAGCTTTCCAAGGTCAACAATGGAGTAGGAGAGAGGGGAAAGTCGTGCTGCCTTGGATTAGCTGGGGAAGAAGAAGGGGAGGGGTATACCCCTCCAGGAAATATAGCCGTTGGCTCTTTCGACACTCGGAAATTCCGGTATAAGTGAGACTCGGAAATTCCGGTCTAGAGAGACTCAGAAATTCCGGTCACCCGGAAATTCCGAGTCCATGAAATTTCCGAGCTGAAATTCCGGCTGGAGTCAGAAGCAAAACCAAACTTTTCCTTAGCCATTTCTGGAGGACTTTTCTGGGGGCACTCGGAAATTCCGGTAGACGAAAATTTCCGAGCACAATTTCCGACTGGAGTCAGAACCCTTTTTCTCCTTTCCTTAGCCGTTTTCTTGGATGAGCTGGGGAACCAGAAATTCCGGTAGGGCGGAATATCCGACCCCAATAATCCGAAACAGCAGAACACCGAAACGAAAACTGCTATAACTTTTGCAAATGAACTCCAAATGAGGTGAGACCAATTTTGTTGGAAAGATAGCGACGATGACTACCCTCATAAATGAGGTGAGACCAATATTGCATCCCATAAATAGAGTAAAATCTCCACACATGGCAAGGTGTGGGACTTTCCTCAAGGTAGAACCGGCAATATTTCCGCCACCGAAAACGCAACAAGTTGTCCAAAGTAAAACCGATTTCGATGAACTAGAGCTTGACATGGAGATGAACCAAGCTCTAATTCCTCACCAACATAAAATCCAAATAAGAACCAAGAAACATGATATGCCAAGTATGCAAAGGTTTGAGCTCTCCACAAGAATGCGATCAAGTTACTAACTTGAGAGCCCCTCTTGATAGTACGCCTATCTATCCTATAGCCCTATCAAGATCATACCTTTGCCTTGAGAATTCCACTTGAGTTGGATGATGACTATCTTGATCTCTTCAAGTGGATCATCTTTCTTGATTGCGCGTCCAAGCACTTGCTTGATGAAGACTTCTCCAAATACTCCCCCATGCTCACAATGGGAGAGTCTCGCTAAGCTTCGTCTTCATGTATCCATTGCAAGCACGAAGCATAGGATCTTTTCGAGAAAGCTTCTCTTGGTCTTGCACAACTCATCTTTTCTTCACTAAGATGATGTCTTGAATCTTCAAGACATACTTGCAATAAGCTTCACTCAACACATGAGCTTCAAGAGTTCAACACATGAACTCCACCATTCCATGGACAAGATCTATAAGGATATCTCAATGCAAACATTAGTCCATAGAGATTGTCATTCAATTACCAAAACCACACATGAGGGAAAATGCTCTTTCACCTTCCACTATCAGTATTCTCCAAGGCAGAAAACAGAGCCTTTACAGTGAGGTTGGGGGCACACTTCCACAACTAAATTGGAGTATCCGAAAACGCCACCATCTATCACAACAATTAAACAAGTAAGAACAATGGCCTGGTTTTTCCAAAGGAAATCCTAGGCACGAATCCCTCAAGTGAATGAGGGGGACTGTAAATTGCTTTATGAGGTTGTAGATCCTGGTCTTTGATACGTCTCCAACGTATCTATAATTTCTTATGTCCATGCTTATATTATACCAATTGCTACATGTTTTATATACACTTTTATATCATTTTATGCATTTTTTGAGACTAACCATTAACAATATGCTACAATGCCAGTTCCCTGTTTTCTGCTGTTTTTGGTTTTAGAACCCGTTAAGGAAATATTCTCAGCATTGGACAAACCAAACGTAGAAGTTATTATTTTCGTGGGGAGGTTCCAGAACATCAAGAACGAGTCGAAGAAGAGCAGAATGGGGCCCACACCTGGTGGTGGCGCGACTCCCCCCTCTTCCGCGCCACCACGTGGTGTGGGGCCCTCGGGCGCCCACCGACGTCACCCTTTCGCCCATATATTGCCCCTCGACGAAAAACCCTAACCACAAAGGTCTTTTTCAGAGAAAAGTTCCACAGCGCCGCCGCCATTGAAGACAAGTTTCGGGGGTCAGAAGTTCATGTTCTGGCACCCTGCCGGGACGGGGATTGACCCCCGGAGCCATCTCCATCGACTTCACCACCTCCACTTCGACTCCATGATGGTTTGTGAGTAGTTCCCCCATGGACTACAGGTTCTTGGCTGTAGCTAGTTGGTACTCTCTCTCCCATGTACTTCAATACAATGATCGCATGAGATGCCTTACATGATTGAGATCCATATGATGTAATCGGTGTTGTGTTTGTTGGGATCCGATGAATTGTTACATGATGATCAGTCTATCTATAAGTTTGTGAAGTTATTGTTGCTGCAATCTTGTTGTGTTTAATGCTTGTCACTGGTGCACGAGTGGCATGATCTTAGATATAATGTCTATATTTGTTGCTTAGATTGTATCTACAAGTTGTTTGCACATGTCCTCGTCCGGAACCCGAGGCCCCAAAGTGACATAAATTGGGATAACCGGAGGGGATGGTTTGGATATGAGGATCACATGTTTTCACTAAGTACTAATTGCTCCGGTGCTCTATTAAAACGAGTCCCTTAATTACCACTAGATTCCCTTGAGGCCCCGCTGCAAACGAGCTGGTAGAACAAAAGATGTTATGCAAGTTTCTCACTGCGAGCACGTATGACTATATATGGAAAACATGCCTACATGATTAATAAACTGGATGTTTTATCTTAATGTTATTTTAATATAGTCAATTGCCCAACTGTAATTTGTCCACCCAACACTTGTTCTTACAGAGTTACCACTAGTGTACATAGCTGGGAACCCCTGTCCTTCTATCATCATCATTGCTGTAAAGTCAACTACGCACTTGAATATTTTCTGGTGCCATTGCCTCTGTGTTACTGCTACTGATGCGGTGTTACTGTTACTATTTCTCTCATATTACTACTACTTTCACATCACCCCTGTTACTAGTGTTTTTCAAGGTGCATCTGAATTGACAACTCAGTTGTCAGTTGTTAAGTCTTATAAGTATTCTTTGTCTCCCCTTGTGTCGAATCAATAAATTTGGGTTTTACTTCCCTCGAAGACTGTTGCGATCCCCTATACTTGTGGGTTATCAGTCTTCTCCTTCAGTCCTCCAACGATCAACAAGTTTGGGTGGATGAGGAGGGATATCTATGAGATTTAGTGGCCCAACATATAGGGTTCATGAGGTGTTGCACGAGTTATCCTGAGGTTGAAGATGAAAGCCCTCTTCCAATTCTAGTCGTTAAGAGTCGTTGTGGAAAACTGGAGGTCGAATTATCCGGTCCTAGTGGGGGCCAGAATATCCGGTCCTAGTGGAGGCCGGAATATCTGGTTTTCCAAAACTCCGGTTGATAGGTCTCCAACGTATCCATAATTTCTTATGTTCCATGTTATGTTATATCATGTTATTACATGTTTTATATACATTTTATATAGTTTTATGCATTTTCTGGGACTAACCTATTAACAAGATGCCATAGTGCCAGTTCCATGTTTTCTGTTGTTTTTGGTTTCAGAAAATCTCTTAAGGAAATATCCACCAAACTGGAAACAAATCAACCCGGAATTATTTTGGAATATTTGCATCGTGAAGAACCGAAGACGAGACGAAGACGGGCCACAAGGGGCCCACATCGCCTGGTGGCGCGCCCACATCAGGAGCCGCGCCGGGAGGTGGTGTGGCGCCCTCGGGCGTCCACCGACCTAGGTCTTTCGCTCATAAATATGCCTCTGACCCAAAAACGCTTAACGATTAATCACTTTTTCCTCCACGGGTCCTGAGCCGCCGCCGTCGCCACCACCACTCGGGAGAGATCAGAACTGCTCCCCGGCACCCTGCCGGGAGGGGGAATCGTCCCCGGAGGCATCTACGTCGCCATGACCGCCTGCGGACTGATGCGTGAGTAGTCTACCTTGGACTACAGGTCCATAGCAGTAGCTAGATGGTTGTCTTCTCCTCTTTTGCTATGATGTTTAGATCTTGTGAGCTGCCTATCATGATCAGGATCATCTTTATGTAATTCTCCATGTTGTGTTTGCTGGGATCCGATGAATATTGAGTACTAAAGTTATTGCTTCATAATATATCATGCGTATGCTATTTAATGATCTTGCATGCTCTCTGTTACTTGTGTACGCTCTGGCCAAGTAGATGCTCGTAACTCCAAGAGGGGGTATTTATGCTCGATGGTAGGTTCATGTCTCTATTAAATCTGGGGCAGTGACAGAAAGGTCTAAGGTTGTAGATGTACTGTTGCTACTAGGGACAAAACAATAGTACTTTGTCTAATGATGATGTTACTTACTTACTTTACACGTAGTGTTTAAGGCGATAATCTGTCGCATACAACTTAATACTGAAAGGGGTGCAGACGCTAACCGGAAGGTGGATTATTAGTCATAGATGCGGTTGGAACGATATATGTATATCGTTGTAATGCCCGAATGAATCTCACACTAGACAACATTTCATTAGTATATGCATTGGGTTGCTCATCATTATTCTGTCAATTACCTAGCTGTAATTTGTTTACCACGCATGGAAGAATGTTATTATTTATGGAGAGACACCACTAGTGAACTGTGGACCCCGTTCATTCTCATTAATCTGATAAAATCACAACTGCAAACCTATTACTTTCTACAAACATCACTCTTTTTTCCACATATACGTTTAATCCTTTTGTTACAGCAAGCCGGTGGGATTGACACCCTCACCGTGGAGTTGCGAAAAAAAATATTTTGATTGTGTTGTGTGCAGATTCCACGCCGACTACATCAAGCTCTTTTCTAGCGCCGTTGACACCTCGAGGGAATTCTTCATCTCCTACTCGTTTGATAACCTTGGTTTCATAACCGAGGGAAATTTGCTGCTGCACTACTTCATACCTTCCTCATGGGGTCTCCCAACAACACACTCACCATCAAGCTCTTTTCTGGCGCCGTTGCCGGGGACATAAAAGTTCCTTTGAAGACCTTCACACTCCTCCGTCCACTTAGCATCAGTCTTTTCTGGCGCCGTTGCCGGGGAGATAAAGATTCACTACGAGGGGAGTTTTCGCACTTCCAATCTTTTTATTTTATTATTGTCTTGCTTAGTTTATTTTTATTACTATCTTGTTTGCTTAATATCAAAAATACAAAAAAAATTGTTACTTGCATTAATTTTATATTTCGGTTTTGTTATTTATTTTCAGTTTTGTTGCTTTGTTTATTTCTGTTTGCAATTATTTTTTGAATTTTTTTATTTCGGTTTGTCCTAAATTTGCTGAAAATGGGTAGTCCTGAAGTTGAAGTTCATTCGTTTAAACAACAAGGAGGAGAAAGTTTAAAAGATGCTTGGTATAGGATAAATGAAGCTCACAAAAAATGCACTAAGAAACAATCCACTTTAATCCTCCTTACGATTTTTTTTGTTGGTATCTATAGTTGGTATAGGTATGTTCTTGACACTCTTACGGGGGTAATTTTCTTGGAACACCTTCTTTTGAAGATGCAATTTAATTTAAAGTTTGGTAGGATCACCACCCGTTACTAAATAAGTTAAAACTGAGATCATTTTGGAGGATAATATTAAAAGGTTTGATTCTATGGAGAAAACTTTTCTTGATAATGCTAGCAAGGGTAATGAATCAATGAATGATATTAATAGAAGAATCACTGCTTTAGAAACTAGCAACACCCTTGATACTCATAATCATAGATTTTATGAATTATAAGATGTCATGGAAACTTTAGGTTCAACATTTGCTTCTATTCAAATTAAGAAAGATAAAACTTTTGTAGGAAGGGAGCAAAAGTTCATTTATATTCCCAAACCCAAACCTCCCAATATGCCTAAAAGTGATGGTTTACATAATAGGACGCACTCATGGATACCAAAAAAACCTATTGCAACCAACCATGTTTTGGGGGAAGTTATTTATGTTGATGCTTCGTCTCTTGATAATACTTGAGTTTTACTTTGTGCCTAGGTCAAAGGCGTTAAACAAAAGCGCATATGGGAGACAACCCACTTTTATTTTCTGTTATTTTATTATTTTGCTTGTTTCAAGGACTTGTCCTACCTGTGTAGAAATTACTTTGTATATTAATTTTATTGCAATGTTGTGTCAAGTTAAGCCTCTAGTCGAAAGTTGATGTTAAAATTCAATTCATATGCTGAAACAGATTTCTGCTGTCCACCGTTAAATTCATAACTCCTCACTGGAATGTAAGAAAAATCTGCCCTTTTTTATGCTCAGTCCTCAGATGTTGACACAACTTTCATTAGTTTTAAGTTTTCTGATCTGAGCAAGTTAAATGTCTCGAATTTTTTTGTCTTTACGGATTGTTCTGTTTTTGACAGATTCTGCCATTTTCTTTTGAATGCCTCTTTTGCTATTTGATTGGATCTTTTTATCCTATTAAGTATCAGTGGCTATAGCTAATGTCCAGTAACATTGGTAGAAATTGTGTTCCTACAAAATATCATAATTTATTGTGCACTAACCCTCTAATGAAGTTACCCTAAGTTTGGTGTGGAGGAAGTTTTCAAGGATCAAGAGAGAAGGATGATATAATGTGATAAAGAGGATAGTAACGCCAAATATTGGGATGCCCCGGTGGTTCACCCCAATATAATTCAATAATACTCAAGCGTCAAAGCTTGGGGATGCCCAAGGCATCCCCTTCTTCATCGACAAACTATCAGGTCCTTTCTAGTGAAACTATATTTTAATTCCGTCACATCTTATGAGCTTATCTTGAAGCATCTGTTTGATTTTTTTTTCATTCTCTGAATAAAATGGATCCTAGCATTCTTTTGTGTTGGAGAGAGACACGTTCCGCTTTTTCTTATGAATACTCGTATTCTTCACTTATATTCGTTGAGTATTCTTTTCATGTTATTGTTTGCTCTCTAGCTCTTGTTTTTCATGAATCTCTTGTTAGAGCTGTTAGATTTGTTATATCATAATTTCATATTTAATTGTTTAATTACTTGGATAGTTTATCTTTTAAATCGATTGGTGTTTGGTTGAGAACATAAAATGCTAAATGTGGTAGATGGTATAATTAAATGATACATAATCTTGTAGATCATTAAATTGTATCACTTGAATCATTGATGTTGTTTTGAGATATTAATTTTCTTAATGGTAAACATGATGGTCTAGTAAAGTGGAATGATTAAATTGTTGGTCTAGAAAAACTTGAAAACTATGTCACACTTAAATTTCTAGTTGACTGCATAATGGTATATGACTTTTATTTGTCTAAAGCAACCTTAATGACTTTATGTTATGCGCTACGGTTGGGGAAGCCAACGGTGACTTGTCATTCGCCACGATCCCTCTAGGAGTAATTTTCATTATGCCTTGCATGGTCATATTTTTATTTGGAATCTTTTTACTTGTGAGTTCTAAAACTGCGGTTTTCATGACACTTCCACCACCATATTGCTAGCCTCTTCGGTACTTTGCTTTGCCCTTTCTCACATTGAGAGTTGGTGCATTTTTCGTGTGTACATCTTCATCTTGTTCTCCTACACATAAGCCAAATATCTTATTCAAAACATCCATCATACCTACCTACTACAACATTTCCATAGTTGTTCCGAGATATATTGACATGCAACATCCATCTTACATTACATGACTTGTTGTCATTCATTACTTGTTTATTTCTTTGTGTGTTTCTATAAAGCTGATGTGTGGTTTTACCCATGTTACGCTAGAGCACTACATAACCTGCTACACTGGCTGAGGCACCGTTGTCATATGTATTCTTATGGCACATTCATATAGTTACTCATATCATCAGTATGTTATTTTATCATCATTAGTGTGTTTTCATACATCATGTATGATATTAGGATGCTTGCCCCTAAAAGTGAAAAGAGCCATGGAGGCCATCGAAAAGAGAAACAGAAAAAGAAAAAAATAGAAAAAAGAGAAAAATAAAAATAAAGAAATAAAAAAGGGGGCAGCATTACAATTCTTTATCACATACTTGTGCTCATGTTATAGCACCATATCATTTATAGTCATCACTTGTACTCATGTTATAGCACCATATCATTTGTGATCATCATTTGTGCTCATGTTTAGCAACTTTACTCCATATGAGAGAGGTTTCATGTCTTAGTTGCACAACTATGTGGGGAACTTTGCACTATAGAACTTGGCTTGAATATTCCAATGATGAGTCTCCTCAAAAGTTCTCTAGGTCTTCGTGAGCAAGCAAGTTGTATGCACCCCCACTAGTTCCATTGGAGAGCTTTCATATACTTATAGCTTCATGTGCATCCGTTGTATGGCAATCACTACTCTTTGCATAGCTTCAATTGTATGACTTTTTCTTGTCTAATGATAATCTACAGCTTTGTGAGCCTTTCTTCCATTGGCCTACCAAACCTCCGTTAACATTCTCTTAGCCATAACATCCTGGTGCCAGGAACCAACGTTGAACGCTTGCTTGTTTCTTTTGAACAAATAATATATTGATCTTCTACGTGCATATTGAAATTGCTTGACTTGATCCTTTCATTAAGTTGTCATGTTTGTTGGGAACATTAGATGATTATATTGTTGTGCTTGAAGCTTAAATCATCTTTAATATCTATTTTGCACAGTTGATTGCCATCTAGTACTATATCATTGAAAGCTTTGCTTGCTTCACCTACTTGTTTATTCATTACTCGTTCGATATCAATATAAACTTCAGCTCTTATTCATTTGATCTCAGTTTACATGCCTTACATTATTATATGATCAAGATTGTGTTTAAGCATGTCACTTCAGAAATTATTCTTCTTTTATCGTTCTTGCCTACTCGGGACGAGTAGAACTAAGCTTGAGGATGTTGATACGTCTCCAACGTATCCATAATTTCTTATGTTCCATGCTATGTTATATCATGTTATTACATGTTTGATATGCATTTTATATGGTTTTATGCATTTTATGGGACAAACATATTAACAAGATGCCACAGTGCCAGTTCCCTGTTTTCTGCTATTTTTGGTTTCAGAAAATCTCTTAAGGAAATATCCGCCAAACTGGAAACAAATCAACCCGGAATTATTTTGGATTATTTGCATCGCGAAGAAACGAAGACGAGACGAAGAAGGCCACAAGGGGCCCACATCGCCTGGTGGCGCGGCCACATCAGGAGCCGCGCCGGGAGGTGGTGTGGCGCCCTCGGGCGCCCACCGACCTAGCTCTTTCGCTCATAAATATGCCTCTGACCTAAAAACGCTTAACGATTAATCACTTTTTCCTCCACGGGTCCCGAGCCGCCGCCGTCGCCACCACCACTCGAGAGAGATCATAACTGCTCCCCGGCACCCTGTCGGGAGGGGGAATCGTCCCCGGAGGCATCTACGTCGCCATGACCGCCTGCGGACTGATGCGTGAGTAGTCTACCTTGGACTACAGGTCCATAGCAGTAGCTAGATGGTTGTATTCTCCTCTTTTGCTATGATGTTTAGATCTTGTGAGCTGCCTATCATGATCAGGATCATCTTTATGTAATTCTCCATGTTGTGTTTGCTGGGATCCGATGAATATTGAGTACTAAAGTTATTGCTTCATAACATATCATGTGTGTGCTATTTAATGATCTTGCATGCTCTCCGTTACTTGTGTATGCTCTGGCCAAGTAGATGCTCGTAACTCCAAGAGGGGGTATTTATGCTCGATAGTAGTTTCATGTCTCTATTAAATCTGGAGCAGTGACATAAATCTCTAAGGTTGTAGATGTACTGTTGCTACTAGGGATAAAACAGTAGTATTTTGTCTAAGGATGATGTTACTTACTTACTTTACACGCAGTGTTTAAGGCGATAATCTGTTGCATGCAACTTAATACTGAAAGGGGTGCGGACGCTAAGCGGAAGGTGGATTATTAGTCATAGATGCGGTTGGAACGATCTATATATATTGTTGTAATGCCCGAATGAATCTCACACTAGACACCATTTTATTAGTATATGCATTGGGTTACTCATCTTTATTCTATAAATTGCCTAGCTGTAATTTGTTTACCACGCATGGATGAATGTTATTATTTATATAGAGACACCACTAGTGAACTGTGGACCCCGTTCCTTCTCATTAATCTGATAAAATCACAACTGCAAACCTGTTACTTTCTACAAACATCACTCTTTCTTCCACATATACGTTTAATCCTTTTGTTACAGCAAGCCGGTGAGATTGACACCCTCACCATTGAGTTGGAAAAAAAATACTTTGATTGTGTTGTGTGCAGATTCCACGCCGACTACATCAAGCTCTTTTCTAGCGCCAATGATACCTCGAGGGAATTCTTTATCTCTTATTGGTTCGATAACCTTGGTTTCATAACCGAGTGAAATTTGCTGCTACACTACTTCATACCTTCCTCTAGGGGTCTCCCAACAACACACCCACCATGTGCATCACCGGTCTTCGACCAAAATCTCCTGCCAATAATCCGGCCCATTCATAGAGCCGCACCTTTGGCTCATAACAATCCTTGGCCAAAATGTTTCTGAAGACAGGATTATCCGCCCCTTGGGAGGGCCGGAATATCTGGTTTTGTTGGAATGTTTATTTTCACCTTTTCTCTAGAGTTTGATGTTTGTTATGATTTATTCATCTAAATCACGCATTACTTAAATACTACTCCCTATGTATCAAATATAAGATATTTTAGCACAAGATTGAATCTTGCACAAAGTATATTAGATTATTACCAGTGTTGTGCCTAACACACAAAACCAACAAGGGATTAAGATATGTTATTTCAATCTCCCCATGTTTGGTGTTAGACTACAACACTAGTAGCACAAAACAAATATCATCATGATTACAAAAATAAGAAAATGGTCCCCATAAATGTGTGCATATAATTAAATTGCATAGGAATACAAATGCACAACATATAGGTTCAAATGGCCAAACCTCTTCCTAACAATATTCAATAAATCATGATGTAACATATTTGCAACGAACATGAGACATAGCAATAAGTAAGCTGGGACTTGAGATAGATATCATACCTTATGCATCATAGAAGGGAGAATATACCAATGCATAATAATTTAGTCTCAACCACAAATAATACCGTAATCCATATGTCTCGCACACCATAAATAGAAAATGGTTCACGTTGTCGAAATAGCGCACTATTGTTTTCCGTGAGGCTAACCCTTCTAGAGGACACGTTGGAAACTATAGTGGTATTCGAGGCAGGGATTAAGGGCCACTTCTCTTGGGCTTCCCGAACAGCTTCGAGGTCCCAGATCGCTTAAGCGTAAAAGAAGTATCGGGCTATTCTAGACTAGTCATAGTGAAAGTAACATATGTGATAACATAAGTGAAGGGATATGCCGTAGAGGCAATTAATAAAGTGATTTATTTATCATATCTCGTTTGTTCATAATATGTTTTATGTCATGCTATAACTGTATTAAGCGGAAACATTAATACACGTGTGATACATAAACAACCAGGTCCCAAGTAGCCTCTACTAAGACTAGTTCATTGTACGAATGATGATCGAGGTTTCCCGATCATGTGGCATGGCGCCAGTTGGCAATGAAGTCATATCGTTGATAGAAAGATGTGATGGACATACCCATATTTGAAGGACGTAGTCATTACGCCTTTGACCGTGAGATCAACTCTTATTGTTATTCCTGGAAAATACTTTGATCGCACCAAACGTCATGTCTTATATAGTGTGACAATAACAGTGATACTTTTGGGTAACGGAAGGGGGTAGTTGAGAGGGGTCAAGAGCGGGATTTGCCAGTCCGCATAGCAGGATAGATACTCTAGGGCCCACTCGGTGAGATTATGTCTAATGAACTTGCAAGCATGTGACTAGGTCACAAAGACAAGAAATCATATACGAATAGAAGATAGTGTTGTCGGTAACGAGATCATGCTGGGTACGGAGATATCCATGAACGAGTCTCAGACACACTAAGCATCGCTATGGCAAAAGGTTTAAGACTCGACGTCCAGATTTGATAGATGATAGTCATTCGTTATATCACAGGGGGTTAATTCATGGGATCCAGGCCTACGAGTTAGTCATTGATCGGAGAGTGGTCTTGATCATGTATGTTATTATATCAAACCGCTAGGGTAACACACTTAAGGGGTTTCGACAAGAAAACCGACAAGGAAAGAGATCACCGGGAACGTCCCGGGAATGGTCCGATGGAGATCAGGCAGCGACGAAATAGTTTTCGGAGCTAGAATAAATTATATATAATAAGTTTGATATTAATTAGTGTAATTAATGTTTAAATATGATTTTATATATTTATTTTCAAATATATTTAGACTGATTTTCCTAAATGGGCCTTCTGGTGGAAAGAATGCCCATAGGGGGAAAACCCTCAAGGGAATTCGGTGGGGGAGGCTTGGCTGGCCTAGGTGGGCCAAATGGGGCCCACCTAGGGCCGTCGCATCAAGGCTAGCCGCACCAGGAAATGGGGGATAGTCCCACATTGCCTGGCTGGTAAGGTTGGCTCCCCCCTGGAGCCTTTATATAGAGGTGCACCCCTAGCCTTTTAATTCACCAATTAATTTCTCCTTTCTCTCTCGATTTCGTGATTCCCTTTGTCGGAGTTGTGCCGAGAAGAGAGGAGTTCTGTCCACCATAGCCCCCTGCCGCGCTGCTGGTGTTCCGGTCCATGTCTTTCGCTGCTCGTCCTGGACTGGAGCTTCGGAGGTCGTCGTCTCCACCGTACGTGTGTAACGTCCTGCGAGGTGCTGCGCTAGCGGTGCTAGGAGGTCTACTTCCACTACACTACCTTGAGGTCGGCTTCGTCGGTTTTCATCGTCAACGTTTGTGCGGGAACGTAATCTCGCTTTAAGTCTACAAGGGTATGTATTCCGATCTCTATTGTATTTCTATATCTGTATAGTATAGATCTTGGCTAGTTTCAGGATATCGTTGCTAGGATTTTTTTTGTTTTCTGCCTGCGATCCCCTTTAGTGGTATCAGAGCCGATCTATCGTAGATATAGTTGTACACTGTTAGAACCCGTGTTCTGCACGGGGGCACCGTTCCTGTTATTTGCTACCCTCTAGCGTGCACTTGTGATTCCAGCGGCATCGAGGTGATGAAGCAGCCCGGACCGACTTTACGCGTACGCTTACGCGAGACTGGTTCCACTACTGACATACGACTTGTACTGTATCTGTGGCTGGCGGGTGTCAGTTTCTCTCTCTTTAGTTGGCTACGCATTTTCAATGGAGGGCCCGGAAGGGATGCTTAAACATACAATTATTGGATCGCAGTTGTGGTCATAGGTTTATAGGTAAGAAGCGGTTCTTTTTATGATAGCCCCAAGCCACGTAAAATATGCAAAAGATATAGTAGAAAGCGTCTAACTTTATTTTGCAGGGCCAATGTGATATGGTCAAATTAGGTTTATTAAATTGTTTATGAACTGTGGGCGCCAAGAAGACCATGACGCATAGACCATATCACGTTGCATTACATTTGATGTTTTGAGTGCATCTTATATTGTGTGATTATATATTAGAATATATTAGTTACACGGCGGTAGAAATATACGATGATCCCTTCAAAATACCACTAGTGCTCTTCCTTCGACGTGCACTACCAAGAAAGTTCTACGTTATGAGGTAGGCTGTGACGATCGGGTGTCAGACATATCGTCGTTCTCATACAGTGGGTGTAAGCCATGTTGCACGCGCGTTCGTTGAAGGTTATTGTGGCGAGCCTAGCATATGCAGATATGACCTCGGAACACGGAGGCTGAAAGGTCGAGCATGAGTCACAGAATTGTTGTGATCGACAATTCGTTGTCCACCCTTGAAGTTGTGTTGCCGGCTCTGACGATGAGTGGTTGCACAATGGATGGGGGTCGTGTCATCGCTTAACGATCAGGATGGATGTTTGTTTGAGTGGGAGTTCTAATAGTTATTTTCTAAAATACTATAACTCAAATTATTATGAACAAATTCTTATGTTGTTGCAAATTCCATTGTAGATGTCTCGCCCCTCGTTTAACCTAGGTCTGTTCCTTGAGAAAGAAAAGCTTAAGACCAATGGGTCTAACTTCATGGCCTGGTTCCACAACCTCTGGATCCTCCTCACTCCCCATAAAGTGGCTTACGTCCTTGAAGCCACCGTAGGAAACCCTCCCACAAATAACACCTCTGATGATGAGAAGAAGGTCTTACAGACCAAATCGGAGGATTCCGCCTTTGTCCATAATGGCATGCTCTACGCCATGGAAGCCGACCTACAGAAGCGTTTTGAGAAGATGAGTGCCTTCGAGATAATTTCTAATCTCAAGGTTGTCTTTGCGCCGCAGACTAACGCTGAGAGATATGAAGCTTCTGATCTTTTCTTCTCAGCCAAAATGGAGGAGCATAGCAGTGTGAGTGAGCACGTGGTCAAGATGTCTGGCTACATTCAACGCCGGAATGCTCTGGAATGCAAGATTCCCGATGAGCTAGCGATGATAGGGTGCTGCAATCGTTGCCCCCTAGATACAAAGGCTTTGTCATGAACTACAACATGCAGGGCATGGCTAAGTCCTTGGGTGAAGTGTTCGTGATGCTCAAGACTTCTGAGGTGAAAATCAAGAAGGAGCACACACTGTTGATGGTCAACAAGACCGTCGATTTCAAGAAATCTGGTGGCTAGGGAAGGAAGAGCTGGAAGTCCAGGAGGGAGGGCAAGTTGGTTGCCAAGCCCAAGACTCCCAAATCTGGTCCCAAAGCTGACGTGGAATGCTTCTACTTCAAGGGAGATGGTCACAGGAAGCGCAACTGTCCCAAGTACCTGGAGGATAAGAAAGCTGGCAAGATAGTCACCAAAGAGAAAGGTATATTCGATATACATGTTATAGATGTGTACCTTACATCCGATCGTAGCAACACTTGGGTATTTGATAGTGGTTCTGTTGCTCATATATGTAACTCTCAGGAGGAGTTGCGGAAGAAACGGCGCCTGGCTAAGGACGAGGTGATGATGCGCGTCGGCAACAGATCAAGAGTTGACGTGGTGGCTATCGGCACACTCCCTCTACATCTACCATCGGGATTAGTTTTGGTTTTAAATAAGTGTTATTTTGTACCGTCCTTGAGTGTAAACATTATTAGTGGGTCTTGCTTGTTACAAGACGATTATTCATTTAAATCAGTATCAAGTGGTTGTGCTATTTCAATGAATGATATCTTTTATGTTGATACTCCCGACAGTAATGGTTTATTCTTGTTGAATCTCGATCGTACTACGCACATCCATAACATAGATGCCAAGAGAATTAAACTTAGTGATGATACCGTCATGTATATGTGGCATTGCCGTCTCGGTCATATTGGTGTAAAGCGCATGAAAAAACTCCATGCCGATGGACTTTTAGACTCTTTGGATTTTGGATCCCTCGATACGTGCGAACCATGCCTTATGGGAAAAATGACCAAGACACCGTTCAAAGGTTTCGTTGAACGGGCGTCGGACTTGTTGGGAGTCATACATACAAATGTGTGTGGACCAATGAGCGTGTCGACAAGTTAAGGCTGAAATGGCTAAACATCTTTATGATTCAGCCATAGGATCGATTATGTATGGAATGTTAAGTACTAGACCTGATGTAGCATTGGCTCTTAGTTTGACGAGCCGTTTCCAAAGTAATCCAGGAATGGAACATTGGATTGTTGTTAAGAGCATTATTAAGTATCTCAAGAAGACAAAGGAAATGTTTCTTGTCTATGTTGGCTGTGATGAAGAACTTGGCGTAACAGGTTACGTTGATGCAAGTTTCTGCTCAGACCCGATGACTCTAAGTCACAGACATGTTATGTGTTCAAGGTGAATGGAGGCGCCGTGTGCTGGAGAAGTGGGAAGCAACCCATCGTCGTGCAATCTAAAATGGAGTCAGAGTACATCGCTGCTTGCGAAGCCGCGAATGAAGCTGTGTGGCTGAGTAAGTTCATCATTGAACTTGGAGTGTTCCCAAGCGCGCAAGATTCCGTGATCCTCTTCTGCGACAATACGGGTGCCATTGCTAACGCGAAGAAACCAAGGTCTCACTCCACCGCCAAACATATTCTCCGACGCTTCCGTGTGATACGACAGTACGTACAGGGAGGCGATGTGACGATTTGCAAAGTGCATACGGATCTGAATGTGGCAGATCCCCTGAAGAAGCCTCTTCCGCTTGACAAGCATGAAAAGCACCAAGTAGCTATGGGTGTTAAGCTTTTACCAAGTTGTAATCTAGATTAATTTGTACTCTAGTGCAAGTGGGAGACTGAACGAGATATGTCCTAGAGGCAATTAATAAAGTGATTTATTTATCTTATCTCGTTTGTTCATAATACGTTTTGTGTCATGTTATAACTGTATTAAGCGGAAACCTTAATACACGTGTGATACATACACAACCAGGTCCCTAGTAGCCTCGACTAAGACTAGTTCATTGTGCGATTGATGATCGAGGTTTCCCGATCATGTGGCATGGCGCCAGTTGTCAATGAAGTCATATCGTTGGTAGAACATACCCATATTAATTTGTAGGACGTAGTCATTACGCCTTCGACCGTGAGATCAACTCTTATTGTTATTCCTAGAAGATAATTTGATCGCACCAAACGTCATGTCTTATATGGTGTGACAATAACTGTGATACTTTTGGGTATCGGAAGGGGGTAGTTGAGACGAGGGGTCAAGAGCGGGATTTGCCAGTCCGCATAGCAGGATAGATACTCTAGGGCCCACTCGGTGAGATTATGTCTAATGAGCTTGCAAGCATGTGACTAGGTCACGGAGACATGAAATCATAGACGAGTAGAAGATAGTGTTGTCGGTAACAAGATCATGTTGGGTATGGAGATATCCATGAACGAGTCTCAGACACACTAAGTATCGCTATGGAAAAAGGTTTAAGACTCGACGTCCAGGTTTGATAGATGATAGTCATTCATTATATCACAGGGGTTTATGTATTTAAGATGATACATTCGCCACGATAGTCATTCGTTATATCAAAATACAAAGGTTTAAGGCTCGATGTCCGTTGTACTTCTATATCTGCATAGTATAGATCTTGGCTAGTTTAAGGATATCGTTGCTAGGAAATTTTTTGTTTTCTGCATGCGATCCCCTTCAATAAGTGTGACATAGGTAAAAATGATGATGTGACAAGTAATTAATGAGAAAGGTAATGGTGGTATCATCCGTTGATACCGTAACATAACAGATTTCAAGACAAGTTGAGTCTATTGTGTAATAAATGCATGATTATATGATACTAAACACATGTTACCACCCACTATTGAGCTACTAACATAGAGTAGTATCATATGCATGACACCAATATACTCCCTCCGTCCAAAAATAAGTGTTTCAAGTCTGTCAAAAAGAATATGTATCTAGACAAAACCATGTCTAGATACATCTTTTTTTTAACAAACTTGAGACACTTATTTGTGGATGGAGGGAGTATAATTCTCTCCACTATGACTAGTCTAACAAGAAAGAGCAAGTCATAATCAATGGTGGACAAACCATCTGATCTCTTCATCATAGTGTGTTTATTAATTTGTTGTATCTTGTCTCTTCCTTTAACTTGCAGACAATTGTGTTTGTTTAGATTTTTGTTTTACTTGACCATGTTCACATCTAGGGTGTGTTTGGTTGGGAGGCTAGCTGCCAAATGGTTACGTGTAGCCATTTTTTAGATGGTTATCTCCAGTTTGGTTTGTGGTGTTGGGTGTTTAGGGGTAGCCAAATTATAGACACATTCTCTAGTTGAGTTCAACCACCACAGCCAACCACCCGTGGACGAGTCCCTATCGTCACATGCGGAACATTTTGCGGCATCATTGTACTCACAAAATAGAGGCTTCACCCTTTTAAACATTTTCCTATTATTTATTAAAAATATTTGAATTAATATTTTTGTTTAAATATAATAAGAAATTTTACCCTTTGAAAATATTTTCCTTTTATATATTAAAAATAATTTAAATTTTTTTTTCTATTTTTATTATTTGAACAAAATATTCACTTTTAAATATTTGAACAAACTTTTCTTTATATATATTTAAAATATTGGAAGAAACGTTTTTTTGAATATAGTAAGTAATTTTACGCTTTTAAATATTTGAAAATATTTTCCTATTATATATTAAGAATATTTGAAAAACTTTCCCTTTCAGTTATTTGAACAAACTTTTACAAAGTTATGTCACATGTTGATATTTTACCTCAACACATTAAGAAATTTATAGATATTTAAACAAGTTTTTCCCTTTTATAAATATATATTATAGGGTTTCCTCGCCATTTAAAAATAATTGACCATATAATTCCAAGCATTTCTAATCTCTCAAAATGAACATAAATATGGCCACCCCTAACCACTTTTTATCCTTTCAACCAAATATAAAACTTGACTAACCAACGCACACAACTAAACATAAAAAATGGCTACCACCAACCACGTGGTTGGGTGCCCCCAACCACTTTTTCATAGCCAATGAACCAAACACACCCCTAATCTTTCCCTTAATGTGGTGCTTATTTAGTAGTATCAACCAATAAAAAAAGAGGACCCCACTTATTCACAAGGGAAGCGGACCGGCACTTGTTATTTCCATTTCTTATACTAGGGGACACCCGTGTATCGAAATTGCAAAACAATCTTGGACACGCTGATAAGTACAGTGTCCCATATCACCAGCCAACCGCAGCACCTTGGCTCCTGGTTTAGACTCCTGTGCAGATTCCTTCTTTCTTCTGTGATACGAAATAAGCTAGCCCTTGCCGGGTTTCCTTTGTTCCGAGCCATCTGGACATAAGGAAACCAGACATCTGCATTCAGAAGAACCCACCGTCCATCCAAATGTTTGGAGTTTCATATTTTCATGGATTTTCCGTGAGCAATGGAGATCACAAGGTAGCAGGAGACCTCATTTGTCCAATATATTTAGGTGGCAGTGTTGAAGGAGGTACTCAAGCTAGTGTGACCTTCTTGCCTTTCGATTCTCTAGCCTGCATATTATTCTTTCAGTAATCGTCCAAGAAATATAATGCTAAAAAGATAACAATTGCAGGTAAATATGTAGTTTGTGTGCTGTGAAATTGAGTACGAACTAGCACCTTCGTGGAAACAGACTTCCTGGACGACACAAATTCGCCAAACTCATTATCGTAACCCCTTTTATCATCTACTGGTGTAGAAGGTCTAGCCTTCATAGCAACAGACATAAGAAGTTCCTTGCTGATACACGGTTCTCCTTCTGGGATACGGTTCTCTTTGCTATCCAGAACTTCATGTATCGCTGCCAACCCAGCATCTGTTAGAATAGCTGCGAGATCAGCACCTGTAAATCCTTCAGTCAACGAAGCAACGTCTTCCAGATTGGCATCACTTGCCAGTGAAACCTGAGACCAACAGGAGACATAAAAACGAAGCCAAAAAAAAGAATGTGGATGCAGAGAAAACAATTTTTCATAAATTCAGATTTATTTGTGATCATGTAAGTGAGTCTAATATTTCTCTGCTGAAATTGCTCATAAAACGAGAGAACCTACAGAATTGACGAAATACTAGAACAGAAAGTAACCCTTGAGGTATTTCTTTTAGGTGTAAACCAATATTTCTCTGAGGTTTTATTTACCCAGGAACAACAAGCTCATGCATGGTACACCTACAAAACTAGAGAAAAAACTACTCGTTTGCTGATGTTCACATTACCGAGGATGCAAAAAATATATGATACAAAGTCTCATCGTAAAAAATTGTTAAAAAGGGCAACATGACAGAACAAACAACAAAATTAAGGACACATTCTACAGAAATCTCACCGTTCGAGAGTGCACTTTCAGAATTTCTAAACGCTCATCCCATCGAGGGAAATCACAAAAGACAAGACGATCGAATCGTCCAGGCCGCAAGAGTGCAGCATCAATTAATTGTGGTTTGCTGCAAATGAGAAAACAGTGACCCAATAAAAAAATGGAACGAAATAAAGTAAACATATGAGTGAATTGATCCGGTAGAAGTTCTATCATCCTATGTGGGCTGAAATTATGAACATTCAAACGAGTCCATAGAAAAAAATTAAGAAAAAAGGATGGATCTGAGAGAGATTAAAATCCAGAAACAAACAAAATAAGAAAGAGACTACAATCTTTCAAGTGGAGATTTTTGGCTCCCGAGCTCCAGTGCTCCCTCCTATTTAAAACATTCGAAAATCATATTTAAAAGTTTTCAAAATTTCTGAAAAAAATCCGGAGCTAATCAATGATAAATCCCAAGAACGTGCCAAATATGAACTTAAAATATGCTTTATTTTGAGCTACACAAAAATGACAAAAATGTTGATCTGAGTTTGCATATTTTTGAATCTTTAAGTTTAATCAGATTTGTTATTTTTGTATAGCCTAAAGTATAAATATTTCCAAATGAAAATTTGCACGTTGATGGGATATATCATTGGTTACATTCGTCTTTTTTTTGGAATTTTTTGAAACTCACAAATATGATTTCAAAAAAAAAGGAGGAGGGAGCCAAAAGCAATTTCCGCAATCCCTTTTGCTTTGAGAACTAACCTTGTAGCAGCAAACACAAATACTCCAGTCAAAGTTTCCACACCATCTAATTCAGTTAAGAACTGCAAACATACAATTAAAACAACACAAATCATGACAAAAAAAAACAATAAGATAATGTTCTGCCTTTTTATACCGAGAGATTCACCTACATAAGTTAAGAAGCAGCAAAGGAAAGTTACTTACCTGATTAACAACACGATCAGAAACTCCTGCACTATGTGTTCCACGTTGGGGTGCAATGGAGTCAAATTCATCGAAGAACAGTAGGCAAGGTGCTGCTGCAGCTGCCTTTGCAAAAAAGTCACGAACCTGGATTTGACTGATTAATATCAGAACATGGTAATCTCAGTAGTCTTTTGTAACTCAAATGAATAACTAGAATTAGAAGTAAGACAGGTTTGAACAATACAAGATGCAACATCATGCTTTCACATCACTTTGTGCCAATAGAAAAAAGATGTGCTTTTAGAATCATATCATAGAACAAGAAAAGACACAATGAAATATTTCAGGTATCATTTAAATATCTGTGCATGAAATTAGAAAAGGAGAAATCACATATCACACTGATAAAAAAAGAGAACTTCCTTACAGATTGCTCAGAAGAACCAATGTACTTATTCAACAGCTCTGGACCCTTGACTGAAATGAACCGTAGAGAGCAAGCTGCAGCTGCAGCCCTCACAATATGTGTTTTACCACATCCAGGTGGTCCATAAAGGAGGACGTTTGACCGCAACCGCACAGGTGCCTTAGTAAAGACATTTGGATACTTTGATGGCAATTCAAGAGTCTATAAGGGGGAAAACAAATATAAGTAGGACCATCTTACACAGGTAGCAAAATGAAGGTGGGTAGATAACAGTTTGTTGTCATGATCATATAACTTAGAAATCAACCACACTGTTCATTAAACATTGACCCAATCTAAATTAGCTTGTTTGAAAAATGTCAGTAATAACCCCTTGAATATAAATAATAATATTCATTAGAATGTATCTAACAGTCAGTACTCTTCAATGTCTCCAATCGTCAGAAGAACAGGTGACAGATGTAGGCGGACAGAAAATTGTTTGTTCCATTAGTTAAAAGGCATTCATCCCCTGAGCAATGACCATGGTTAACCCTAGTGGAAATTAATACCCACCATCATATCTTAAAGATAAGGTTACAATACAGAAATTGGTGAAACTTTTACAGCCAGGAAAATTAGGTGTTGTAAGCTCTGGTGGCCTCATGTTTAATATCTCTTAATAGCACCATGAAATAATTTGAAGAAGTTTAGAAATGTGCACCTCTTTAATAATAGTAACTGCTTCGTTAAGCCCTCCAACATCTTCCCAACCGCCATCATTTCCATCAGGAGCATATTTTCTGAGGTCACGCATGGCAACAGGAAGGAAGTCATGCAGTGCTGTCAAGAAGTCTTCTATCACCAGCATTGGGTTCACAGAGTTCGGATAGGCATAAGGAAGAACAAAGCGAGAGGCAGCAGCATGCACAGCCCTATCAACCAAAATTCCCTGCAATTCAACAGTATATGCGTGAGACACATATTGGTCACACAGCACATCATATACATCAAATTTTATCTGGTAGACCTACTCATGCCAAATAAAATTTATATCCCAAAACTGTAGCAACAATAAGAATAATAACATAATAGGGTGCCTAAGACAAACATGTTACATGATTGAGCCATAAGTATAGTCTGATTATAAGAGAAATTACAAGTTCTAATTTTGGATATGCTTGTTGATACTTGATAAAGAGGAGTTGCATAAAAGGAAACATTACCAAGTCATATGCATCATAGCCATCGCATTTTGATGCTACCTCTGAGATAACTTCCTGAGAACACTGTAACTCGTGCTCTTCAACTTGATGTTTCAGTAGTGCTTCACGCTCAGGGATGGCAAGAGCACGGAGTTCAACGTGGAAATCAAATCTCCCTGTAGAATTTCTGATTAGTTCATCAGAAGTTGGTGATGCAGACTTGATGGAAAAATGGGAAGAAAATAACCAGATGACGTCATCTCTTGAGGAAGACTCTGAAGTGATTGAACTGAAGCCATCAGCGCAATAGGTCCATATCCACATGCATTATGGCTCTTATCCTAGCAAGAATACAGGGTCAGGCTTAACAAGTAGGACATACAAGTGCTCTTGCACACATATCGAGATGACCGTTATCCAAGTTTGTTTTTATATATCATAACAATGCAAATAATGAATGATATGGTAACACCTGCTTACCTTATACTCATCCAGAATGTCAGTCAAGTATCTTACTAGAGAATCAGAAGAACTGGACGATTGAGATACTTGAGGATCTGAAGAGACTGATATTACATTGTCTAGATCATCAAATATGATAATAGAAGGTGAATGAAGCAATGCTTCAGAAATGCTGTCTTCAACTATTTGCCTTGTCTCCTTAGCCTTGCCAGTTCCAAGTTTAGAACAATCCATATATATTCTGCACTTAACAAAAAACCCACTTTTGATTGATAAATTTTAAGGTACAATGATCATTATTTGAACAAGGAACTTAGTTTCTCGTAAAGAGTGGCTTACACGTGTGCCAGTATCTCTTTATTGTTTTCAAAGTATTTTGCAGCAGCCCGTGTCAAAGCAGTTTTCCCAGAACCCTAAAATGGAAAGTAAAGTTACAGAAATTTGTAAAGATTTTTTTTAATCCTGAAGCTAAAATTAAGTTCAAATTCATAGATCCGGACACAAAAAAGTATGCCAATATAGATGTCAAGTTTCACAGCAGAACCGTGGTACCATTACTTACTCGCGGCCCATGGACGAGAACATGTCCAGGAAAGGGGAACTTTAGCCTGTTAAATAACCTCAGAGCAGTTGAAGACAAGAGCACAGATAGTCCTTCAAAATGGAAAGCATGAAAACAGGGAACAACAAGAATGGCAATACTTCAATGAATCTAGAAGAAAAATAAGGAACTATTTGCACATTTAGTGGGGGAAAGAAAGTACTTTTTGTCACATCTGACATTGCATTCTCCATCCAGCCTAACGAAGATCGAGTCAGCTTGAAAGAATCGTTTAAGCCATTGTCCACTACAGAATCAAACGATATAGCTTCACCGAGCTCCAACGTCCCAAAGTTCAGTTCCAAGTTTTCTGGATCATCAGTAGGAGCACTCCAGGTAATCTCAATATTGCCTTCTGAATTGTTGTAACCAGGGTTTTCAAAAGCAATTGTTAACAAATAGAGAAAATCAACTCCTCTGCTCAGTTCCCCATCTACCACTTCAAAATGGATCAAAACTTTTGCTGGTAAAACAACTGAACTTATCTCAGCATGCAAGCCCATTTCTTTAAGTTGCCCAATAAGCCAATGCTTAATAAGTAGCTTCTGTTCTGACATGGATTCAGAAGTACTATTAACATCTGCACTCGGAAGATGTCCACTGTCAGGAGCTTTCTGAACAGAATAGCCATTTTCGGAAGAAATATTGGTGTTCTTCCAAGTGTCATTCTGGCGACTACCTAAATTGCCACTATCATGCACATATTTTCCATGCATATTGAAATGTAAAGGACACATTTTCATTGTAGGCTCATCTTTCTTGACATTAGCACTGCATTTCTTCACATAAACCCCTGGGGAACAGACAAACACCATTTCAGATAATTGTAAATTAAGTGGCAGGGAAGGTGCAACCAACATACTGGCAAAATGACTATTGAGAAATGCTTTAAATTTCAATCTGAATTCACAGAATAAAGCTGTCACTTCTTGGTATAGGGAAGAGAGACCTGATCTGTGAACTCACATGAATGTGTATCTGCAGTTATGAAGTGACGAATAGAGTGGGGAAGCATAACATGCTCTTTAGCAACAGAGTCTGAGAATAAGATATACACAACTACTTCTCGTGTCCTTTTAGGTACTGAAACACCCTTCTTCTGTGCAGCTTCTTTGTCTTTTTCAGTAAGCCCCTTAGACGATGATTTAGATGATATAGTGACCAACTGGAGATTGCCAAATGAAGTCCTTGCAGCTGTATCTGGATGTATCAGCACAGCAAAGCTCAGAACCACGCCCAGTTCAATACCCTTAGATTTGAATTTATGTGCATACTTTCTATCTGCTGCTTGAACACGTAAGAGTGCCTTTGTTTTGACCTGTTCCTTCGGTGAACTTTCCTTTTGCACATCCTGATATTTCTCTTTACGGTTTTTGGGTGCCACAGCAACTTCAGTTCCCGGCACAAGTTGAACTGGAAAAAGGCACAGCAGAGAAGTAAATATAATTAAGAAGGAAATAAATCTGAAAACATAGTCATAAGTAAATATGCAATTAATGACTAGAACGTTTACCAGGATATTAGTAGCAGTACTTATAGTAATACATTACAGTGACACACCTATGATGCTCTACAGGCTAGAACTATATTTCAGGATTTCTTGAGAATCACATTAACTCTAGTCAAATGGAGTACCAGTGTACTAGAAAACTTACAAAGCACTGCCAGTAGAAAATAGATAACCCCGACTGATTTTGAGCAAGCAAAATATTATTATAAGAGATGAGATGCTAATTGAAATATTTTGGTTTGCCACCAATGTATATGTAATCTTAACAATGTAGTCTGCAAAACATTTAGAAAGCATCAAAATACTACTTTAGGAATTTGTGCAGTTTAAGTTTTGGGAGAAGATAGAGGTAACGGTCACTAGTAGGATCTTCTACACTATGTGAACTAATGCTTGATTCTAGACAACATGAAAACCATACTTAGGACATGTACAAAGGATACCGACATACTCCTAAAATCATGAAAAATCAAGAAGTCAACATCGGACCTAGGAGTACTTAATTTGTCTTCGCGAGCAGGCTTAATTTGGTACATGAAAAATCATCAAAAAGATCATGTCCATGTAAGTTACTTTGTAAGAAGTAATTTCATTTTTTGGTAAGCACACATCTATAAGGCTACTTTCCATAATAAGAAAAGTGCACTCACTCGAGACATTACAAAATGCACACAATCTTCCCCTAAAAATAATGCACATTATATGACTTGATATATAAAATATGGGAAGAGGAAAACTACAACCTGTGAACAGAATGATATGTAAATGATCACACTGAAATGTAGATGGGCAGCATATCATGCAGGTGAATGAAGCAAAAGAAAGCATACCAACGGACTTCTTGGGGCTAGATGAAACCACAACAAACTTGACAATATTATGGCCATCCAACCACAGAGGAAATTTCATGCCCTCATAAACAATACCGACCTAGTGTCAAGAACAAAATTGAAATTTAGTCACTGGAACTGAAAATGGATCTAAATAATCAAAACAGAAAATAGTGAAGTGCGATGTACAGATGATTTAATTCATTGTAAGACAAAAGAATTAACAGTTAGGGCAACATGTGCTCAAGAGAGATATTTTACAGATAAAATCGGCAAGCACGGAGAACAGAGTAACTAGTACAGAAAAAGATTACCTGCTGCAAGATGGTTTCTTCGGCCAACTCAGCACGGCTCTCGAGTATCTCCCAATCATCCTCGCTAAAGGGTTCTATACTTACCGAGTCGGCTCTGGTCAGAGAGCGAGCTACACTGAGTTGTGCTACCGTTCCATCAGGCAGTGAAATGCACTCTGCCAACTCTTGTGCAACCTGCAAGTCTCCACCATCTGATGTCATACTGCAAATATCTGGAGCAAGCTTTTCTCTATATAATGTAGACGTGTGTTTAAGGCTACCAAATTGAGGGCAACTCGGAGGTGATCATTACAAATCAGCACGCTGGGTCGCCAATTTATAAGATAGTTCTGTATTTGATTGAAAACATATACTAGTAGCAAAATTTGATTCCCAAAACACTTCAGCATCGGTTCAGTGAACGGTCGCAGTAAATTCGGACTGCTAGAGGGTCTATGTAAGCAACGAGGAGTCAATTGGTGTCAATCCACACGACTACACGAGGGGAGGGACGGGGACGCTCACCTCGATGGCGCGGGAGCGGGACGCGCCGCCGGACCAGGCGAGGGACCACCGTGCGCCGGCGGCCGCGCGGAGGTCGAGAGCGAGGACGGGCGGGAGGTCGCCGGAGGCGGAGGTGCGCGAGAGGGCCTGGATGAGGTGGAGCGGGAGCGCTACAAAGCAGCTCCGGGCGCCGCCGACGACGCGCACCTCCACCTCCATCCCACCACCGCCAACGCTCCCCATGGGTCGCCGCTTCTCCTGGGAGTTGGACTCTGCTCTCTTTCTGTTAGGATGGTCAAATAAGTCAACTAGCTGCTGTTTTTTCTTTCGTGGAGCTGCCTTTTTATAGCGGGAAGAAGTGGTTTAGAACACATCAAGTTTACACTATTTTGTAGGCAATCAGTTTGTAACCAGATACCTTCCCCTTCCCAAATTATGTCGCCTACAAACTTTTTACCAAAAAAAAACATAGTCAACTGGGGATTGGTCCCTCCCTTGACTTTACGTTGTTAGGTAGGTGAAATGTCTGGTTTATTCGCCTTGGTGCAGTCATTTAGGCGCAGCTGGGACTCAAACCCGCCAGGCTATGCGTGCACTCACAGCCTCTGCCGCCGAGTTAGCACTCAGTTCTTAACTTTTTACCAAAATAAAAAACAATTAGATTCATTTTTACACATGAAAACACCCCGGATTCTGGAGGTAGAAGCCGTTTGGAGCACATAAATTTCATAAATAATAAAACTAAACTTTGGAGGGAACTACAGTAAAGATCCTCTTTGAATTGTAAGAACTTTGCCTGACTTCTGTATGATTTAATCCAGGAACGGAGCAAGGAATTGTGTACAAGGGGGGCAACTGAACATTATACAATATAGAGTAGGCCATAAAACTTAATTTAGGATAATTTGAAGGCCAGCTATACATAATATGTGCGGGGTTTTATACAAACCTGGAGTTTCCCAATCAGTGGATGATGTAATTGCTATTTGGGTTTTTACACAAACCCGGAGCCGTTGGTTGATTGGGAAACTCAGTGGATGATGTAATTGCAATTGAGTTTTAATAAAGCTACCCATGATGGCCTTCCCACAAAAAAAAGTAGTAGTGCCAAAATTCTTATGGATTGGATTCCTATGCCTCAATTCCATAGAAGAGCTTGAACATCCCCTCCAATCTCTTTTTAAGATGCGGTTGGGATCCAGACATTTTTCCTGTATTTTGCAACCTTGAGAAAGTTGTATCTTTCCTATTCCTACTTTTTTCAATCCTCCAATCCAAATATGCTCTGAAATCCTCCAAGGCAGATGAGAGAGCAAACTCGATAAGAGCCCTTTTTATCCACAGATAATTTGATACAAATTGTACAGGAAACAGTTCAATTTTCCAGAGTCAGTGAAAATTCCTGTCGACAGATACTCCTGGACATATAAACAAAGCTCAACGATCACTTGCATATCATATCATGTTTAATTTCATATTAACCGAAGTTATGAGCATCAGAAGAAGAGTTTCTAACATGAAAGGACAGATAATTTACATCAAAGCCAATTGGCTGTTCTACTTCTGCTTTCTGATATATGTTTCATCTGTCAGTAGTCCTCCAGGAAAGAAGATGTTATGTTCACTTCAGATGCAAAACTTCACAGTAAATGATCCTCCCTTTGATACTCCAGAACATGTCCTTGAAGAGTATACTCTGCTTGCAGCTGCAGATTGCTCGGATCTCATGGTGTGTTCTCATGTCGCAGCTATGATCTGGCAGCAAAGTGATGGTTGTTGTCAGCTAATGGTGTGGATTTCACCTGTTGAATGGTGGGTTCTTCTGAAATGTCCCAGGAGCAAATACCGGCAAGGCCTCGGCCGTTCGCCCCCTTTCATCGTGCTCCCTCCTGTCATCCGACTGCGCACTCGAGTTCGGTTCATTCCTTCTAGACTCAGCAACAGCAGCACCCAGAACAGGCCCGCCAAAGAATATCGATTGTCCAGAGTACGTCAGTCTGTCAGAAGGCTGTCCAGATGGCAATGCTGAGGAAGAGGCATTCAATGGTGCAAGATTTCTACCGCGGTTGTTGCCTGGCTCGCCACTTGGGTTTGCCAAGAAAGGCGGTGCTCTTGCCGGTTGATCAGCAGAAGCACCACCAGCTCCCCCGGGTCTTGTGGGTACATGTGCCACCGACACATACCGACCAGCATCTTGATCCCAAACAACCGATGCTCTTCGGTTCTCCCGAACATAGGATGTTGCCGACTGGAACATTGGGTTGGTTACCTGCTTAGTTGGAAGAGCAGGTGGCCTCGGTATCCTCTCTGGTGGTGGAGGTGGGCGGGACGGCACATTGATCTGCGTGTGAGGTGCAAGCTTGTGGATGTGGACCGGGCTGCTCGCACTGCTAGCACTCTGCGTGCCTGTCTCGTAGTCATCCTGGCTCGCGAGACTCTGAGGATACGAGTTCTGAAGGGAAGACAGTTTCAGACCACCCCTCTGTTCCCTTGTCGCGCTGTAATCGACGCTCATGCTGCTCCTGACACTGCCGTTGCCACTGGAGCTAACATCAGTATCATGGGCCCCACGGGCATCTCTGGGTCGGAGCACAGAGGATGATGCCCGAGCTCTTGCAGCAGCTTTCATGGCCTCATTGCCGTCCAGTTTCGCAAGCTTCCAAGCACTGATTTTGACTTGCTTCTTGGCTTTGTTTGGTCTTTCAGCATGCCCACTGGCATCAGGGTCAATTGTAGAAGGTACCATGCCACGCTCCAAATGTGGGATAACTTCGTCCTGCTTCATAGTAGGCACAAATCTCAGCAACAATGCCTCCAAATAAGTATACTGTACATTTTTTGCATATGTTTTCAAAGATACACTATCGGATAGTTTAGCAAGCTTAAAATTCACAATGCGGTATGCTTGTCGTCCGATGTTACCTGATCAATGAAAATCCTTGGAGGTGTGCACCATGCGCCTTTGTAGTGAAGACCAAGTGAACTTCCGCCGCTGAATCCAGTAGTTGCTGAATTTGTTGGGGAATAAATAATGTTTACTCTCTCGTTTTCCTCTTCATCTTGAGGTACTTCACTCATAGCTCTCATTGCAACAACATATTCATAAGTTGTGATCCCCTGATGCAGAGCAAGCAAAAGAAACGTAACAATCAATCAAACAACAAAATATTTGAATACATGCTACAATTGGTGGGAATTGTGAGACAACCTTTCTGATCAATAGCATGTGGAAGAAGAAAAGTTCTGCTAAAGGTAGGCAAGCAACTAGAGACAGAAGAGTAAATATTCCCTGTACATAAAGAAATGCAAGTCAGCTTACTCTAAGCCGCAAAGTCATACAATAAAAAAATTGAGAACAAGAAACAGTGAACTAATTCTCTTTCAGGGTTATACAGTTATAGGCGCCGAATCATGATCTCCAATACTTAATAGTTACGGACTTATGGTAATAAAGAATGGAAACTTACTACAATAGCTGCACACTTACTACAATAGCTGCAAAGGGAGGACGAGCTAATCCATTAAGCTTGTCATGAATAATTTTCTCTGCATTCGTGTTGACGAAGCACAAAACAAGAACAGCAATGCCTACTCCAACTTCAATAGCAAGCTGTCATACATGAGGCCAAAAATAGATTAATTAGCAAGTAGATGAATGAGTTAGTACAAGGTGCAAAGGTGGTATATGATGTTAAATATTACAGACCCAGAGGAGACTGGTAATCATCAGAGCAATAAATGTGAAATAGTTCTTGCGTCCAACACAGTTATTTAGCCACTGCAGCAGATGAAAAAAAAATCAGCTACGCAAATTAAAATTGAAGGAAACTATAGCTGCAGTGTAAGAAATACCCGACAGTGATGATCAAATCCATCCACACACTTGTCACAACTTCTGCAATGTTTACTGAATTTGCGAACCTGAAATGTTTTCTTTGTAAATTAGAAAGATCTATATTGCAACCGAGTTTCTCGCTTCTTAGAAATAAACCGAGCTCCTCTGGACTCCTTTCTTTTTTTGTAGATTGGCAATATCTGGCAGCACTCAGTTTTTCACTTCTACCAAAGTGCAGCATGCTAAACAGATAGGACATGTCGACAAAATCTGAGCCATGGGAAATTAAACAGTTCAAACTTAAACATCCATGAATATGAGTGTACCTCAGCATTACATAGCGTGCAAAACAATGCATCTTCGCCATCAACTTCATTCTCTGAATCGTCAGACTTCCTGCAATCCTCCTTAACAAATAAAGCACAAATAAAGCCTCCAAAGTAGCACCATGATCTTCTTCTTGGTGGTTGCATGCTCATACTGATATTTGTATCTCCAGCAGCTAAACCTCCATGGTTAGGACGCCCATTTTGAGAGCTCCTACAGCTAGATGTAGGGGAATTTCCAGGCAAGCTTGTGCCCTGCAAGCCATCCGTATTTTCTGGTGCATTGACATAACCATCATCAAACTTTGACATGATCCCAGGATCTGCAGGGTTTATACTAGTGCACCGGATATAAAGGACGAAGACAGCAAGTGCCTGAAGGATTTGCCATGAGGAGGAGAAACGGTAAGCAAAGAGCAAGTAACAATCCTTAAATAATGAAAAAGAAATTCAATATAGGTGTGGTATGGCAGGCTTACCACAGGAGTGTAGATACCAACCGCGATATACTCAAGGATTTGCTTTCCTAAAAAAGGTGCAAAGAAGGCATAAAATGCAACCACCAGAAGGAAGAAGACTGTAATTGCAATGATCTGTTCAACAAGATATTAAGAACTTAGTCACTCCCCAGTCAAAAAGTTTGAAAATTGACGACTTCGAGACATATTTGAATATTTTATCAGTGTAACGCGAACCGAAAAAAGGTGGGATTAAAAAACACATATAGGTATATGATTAACTATCTACAGCAGAACTTATAAATTGCCAGATATGTATTACTTTCTAACATCACGCTAAAGTCTTGTCTTTGTAGGGCATCACAGGCAGGAACAGTACAACTCCGCGCAAGTTCTTTCTCCTCTTTTAGCACAATTAAACACAATTTTGGTTTCATAGGAATGGTATTTTATAGAATGAACAGTACAACTCTGAAAACTTGCAAGCAATATAAAGTTAGTACTAATTCATTAATCAATGCCACGGCCAAGACATTACTTCAGGAGCCAGAGCTACCATCTAGTCTAGTAATAAAGGTGAAGGAACCAAATTAGTTTGCTTTCTGCAGCCATTCAGTTGACTTGGGACGCACTAGAAGTCAATACAAAGGGGATCATCCGAATAAATAAAAGGTATTGGAAGGATCAAGCCGAAGGGGATTCCTGGTTCAAGATTACAGGAATAATACAGCCCAGGTTCATGCCTAGTAGACGGATGAACCAGGAATTAAACGAACTTATTCGCAAATACGAAATAATAATTAAAGCGGCCTGCCCTAGATAATTCGCCGAAATCATGCCCTTTTTTTTTCAAGAACACGAAATTCACCCAGATCTTAAACAGGTCCCAGAATCCCTTGTTGCTAGAAACCAGGAGCAGGAATCATCCCCGCCAAACAGCATTGCGCCCTAGAGACTGGACTCCAATTAAAAACAACATTCGGCATTCATGTCCTGGAAGCAAAAACAGAAGGGGAGTAGTAGAAGACGAAATGTAAAAACTGGACTGTCGCAGCTGATCTGAACCGAAGTCCGCAACTTTCTCGAAGGTAGTTCGCGAGGAGCTGAACTCGTCCCAGTAAATTCTACAGCGGACGCTGCATCTTGGAGGACAGCCCGGCCGGGCATCGAAATCTCTCACCTGGAATGTGTGTGCTGGGAGTTGCCATCCGTGCTTCCTCACCATGGCGGCCCCCCTCTTTCCGCCCTTCCCCCAGGTTTCTTGAGGGCAGTTCAGGACCGAAGAGGAACAGAACGGGTTGGAGATTTGTTTATAGAAAAGAAGAATGAAAGAACGAACCTCTCTCACTCACTCTCCTTCTTTTCTTCCTTGTTTCCTGGTCATTATCTTTTACCGGGTTTGGATTACCGTTGCTTTCTCGGCGTTAGTTAGTTGGGATCGTTCAAAGGCTGGTAAGAAGGAATCTTACGGCCTGCAGGGAGAGGAGAAGACGAAGAGCAGGTCAAAGAGAGTTTCAGTTCTCGGAAACTGAAGTTGTGCTCTTTTGCCTTTCCTATCTCACTCTGCTTTGACTCAAGTACTGTAAATTTGCAGGCATTTCATGTCCAAAAATAGTTGCAGGTACTATCTTCCTCCGGAAACAGACGAAACAATTAAATATTGGCTGGATTATACACCGTTTGTACCACGTGGTGCAGTATTGGACACGTATACTGCGTAGTACTATAACGTTTCTCAAATAAACCAATGAACTGCACTACTCCTACTACTCAACCAAGCCTCGATCGGGTACTATACTCCACTGAAATGTTGCTTGACCGGAAAGCATGCATGCAACTAATAAATCATGCTTCCAGCTGGCCCATAAACAACCTGATCCTAAACTATGCTTGATTAGCTCATTTCTGATTAGCCAAGCGTCATGTCGATGTCGACGTGTGGGATGCAACGAAAGGAATGATCGTCTCAAATCTTTAGAAGAAAGAACAATTAAGTGTGGCAAGCGCAGGTACATGAATGCCGGAGCGAATGATTGATTGCCCGTCGTTAATCAATCAACAATAATCAAGTCTCAACTACTTCTATGGTTTCTTCTCCCGGCAGGTGGTTTCCTGGTCCAACAGCTTTTTCTTCCTCCTCGTCTTTTTCCTCGGGAGGATGCCATTTTCTCCTTTTCCGTTTTTTAATCTTGTGGTTGTTTTATTTTTATAGAGAAGCTTCTTATGCTTTCCTAGGTAAATTTGTTTGTTATCGTCGTCGAAACAACATGAGAGGAGGTGATATGATATCTCTTCTCTTATCAATTGGTTGCGCCACAATATGAGTTGGATGTACGGTGATTTTAAAGAGAAGGTAACCGTGTGGCGAGATTGACGGCTCCAGTTTTTTGAATAGATTCAATCACTCATGTTCGATATCTCGTACTAAAATCCAGGGCCGGTCTGAGATTTTGGGGGCCCGGGGCGAAACTAAAACTCGTGACTCTATTATAGACATCATAAAAATAATAATAAATGTATGTGTAAGAATATATGTTGCCAATAATTTATCCTATTACCTTATAATTTTCTTCTAATGTTTTCTCAATGCAAATTCACTCATAATAGGCTCGATGTTTATGTCGTCCAATAATTGGTTCTAACATTTCAAATTCTCATTGTTTGCTGATCTTCCTCCATGACAACTATCACCAACTCATCACTTAGATTTATCGAAACACATGTATTACTCTTAATTTGTCTATATGTCTCAGATAGTCGAATCGGCTATGTACCCACAAGTGAAGTTGAAATTGACGAGGTCTGAAACAGTGGATCGACCAACTTACAATTATTACTGGACAAGTGCATAAAATACATAATTACTTAATTCATGAATTCATGGTTTTAAATTGAGAGAAAGATGACACAACATATTCGAAAACAGTGCAACCATGTATGACTGGAATAAGTACTCCCTCGGTTTCAATTTAGTTTGCGTTGTGTGTTTAGTCAAAGTCAAACATTGTCAAGTTTGACCAAATATTGTGAAAAAAATATAACATTTATAATAAAAAAAATTATAGTATTAAAATCATTATAACGTATATTTTCATATTGTATGCATTTGATTTTATGAATGTTAATATTTTTTTCTATATTTTTGGTTAAATTTAATAAAGTTTGACTTTAACTAAACATAGAACACAAACTAAATTGAAATGGAGGGAGTACGTCACCTAATCAAGGGAGAGCACTGAGCGCTTGGACATCCGCGGCATGGCTGCGTTCGGCGTCCATCGATGGAACAAAAAAGACCGGAGTCCGGAGCCAAACGAGTGGAGATCGAAAGCAGTGATGCTAATTGACTAATTCCTGGCATCCTGCATGCGTCCCCTTAGGGCCTTTCCTCTCTGGCCACGCAGCAGCCCAATAGCACAAAATTGTCATTTATTTTTTTACAGGCTGATAGTATATATAGGCATATAATATATCCCAGATGGGGCCCTTAGATTTGGGGGGCCCGGGTCGGCCACACACCCTGACCCCTCGGGGCCGGCCCTGCTAAAATCAACCGACACAAAAGTAAGTGTTTCGAAAAGTCGAAGGAGGAGGAGGATCAATGTAACATATTTTCATATGTTTTGATAAAACTAGCCCCTTTGAGGAACTAATCATATGTATGGCCTATTCTCAAAGTTGTTTTCAAGTTTGGTCTTTTGAAGTCGGCGCCATCCTCTCTTATCAACGAAAGTTCCATTATGTTTCTAAGGATTTAATTTTTTAAGGGTTCTCGGCATCATAGAGGATGAAACATTATGTTTAGAGCATCTACACCGACATCCCCGAATCTAATCCAAAACCCTGTTACAATTTCATTTGTTGTACATCGAGTATCTATAAATTTGCGACGATGAAGAACTTGGTCGAGGTGCATACCTTGTGTGGGCGTCCTACACACTGATATTTTCATTGCTCACTTTGTCCCTATTTACATGGCACACTCGTGTTTTGAGAATCAACTTTGAACATCAATTGACCAACCAAATTATATCCTTCAGTTAAAATTTAAATAAGTTGCCAATTGTATACTGTCTTTTTCCTGCCCATAAGACAAAAAGATTTTTTTTAAAGAATAAGCCAAAATGATTTGACATTGTACTTCCTAGGCTTTAGGAAATTATGAAAAATAAAAAAACATAGACAGATAACCTATAAAAGGTTGTGGTAAAAGGACATAGAAAAATCCACCACATGAGTTTACACAACTTAATTGTCATCTATATCAAGAGGTAAGAGGGATGCCACGGTGATCATCCCAAGTATTTTGTGGCTCACCTGACTTTCTTGTTTTCAAGTGCATGGTTATCCTCTCACGTATATTTCAACTAAGTAAGTTCCAGTACCGGCTCACCTCACTTTTTTGTTTTCAAGTGCATGATTATCCTCTCACGTATATTTCAACTAAGTAAGTTCTAGTATCCCCTCCGTTCACTATTATAATTATTTCGAAATGCAGATACTTCCACTTTTTGACAAATGAAAGTCAGCTAATTTGAAACCATGGAAGTACGTTTGAGGCAGTAAGAGCATCTCTAACAGAGCCCTTATAAATGCAATCTCAAAAAGAATATACGGTTCACGTTTTTTGACAAATCTGTTTGCAGCTGATCGTAGCGCATAGCAGAAATCTTAAACGAAACTGCATATTTCATAGATTTGCCGGGAACAAAAAAAATCGTCTCCGATTCTTACCTAATTTACATAGAAGTAGAGGGGATCCAAAAGCTAAACTACTTAAATCGCCGCCGCCCTACCGTACTACCCAAAATGGGCTCACGGGAGCCTCCGGAGCGGCGGCGACGAGATCGAGGACGCCGAGGTTAGTCATCGTGGGAGACGAGGTCAACAACAGCAGTCGCGTCCTCCTCCTGGTAGGCCCTCCTCTCCCGAGCGAGGTGGTCCGCTTCGAGGCCCTGGTGGAGGAGGATCTGGTTGAGCTCCTCGTCGCGGTCGAGCTGGGCCTTCCGCCTCGCGCAGGGACCACATAAGAACTTGAGCCGTCGCGGCCTCGAATGCTTCGTCGGAGACGAAATCCTCGGGCGCTACGGCGGTCCCAAAGGCGGCGCCATCGTATTCCTCCGCATGAGGGAGAGCCTGGAGCGTGGAGTGTTGGGGATATATCAACTAGGGGTATAACCAACATGGATCAATCCGGCTAGTCCAGGGTGGCCCAAGGGTGGTAAGGCCAAGGCCTGCCGGGCGGCCCAGATAGCTGACGTACAAGGAAGTAGGCGGACGGTCCAAGGAAGGCGGAAGGCCGAAGCCCATCAAGCCACCGAGCCCAAGACGGAAGGCGGCAACTAAGCCGGCTAGGTCTAGGACTCTGTTTACTTGCCGGACAAGTACTTACCTTGTACCCTGGGGTCTGGCTGCCTATATAAGCCGGCCACCAGGGAGCCTTTAAAAAAAGCTCAGAGACAATCTCGATAGGCATCATACCCAAAGTTCAAAAAGGCGATGGGCGTTAATTATGCGTTTTGCTACCTACTTGCGCCTTGCTAGCTTATGCGTCGCCTAGGCGCGCCTAGGCGTTGACACTGTACGACGTTCTACATGGGCTGCAATGTGAAATAAACAAGATGGGCTGACCTAGCCCGTTAATAAGAGGCCCATCTATCCAGTCCCTAGTAAAAGAAGCACTTACGCACAGATGATAGAAAATCTAGGGTTCCTCCCTCACGCCGCCTCTCTTTTCCCTTGCTGCAGCGATGGGGACCAGCCAGTGAAGCTCTATTCCTCGCCGGAGGACCACTCTCCTGCAGCGCCGCCGCTATTCCTCTCCCTATTACCTATCTCCCTGGCAGCGCCGCCGCTTTTCCGCCGCCGGACGAAGGGTTCCTCGCCGGAGTTCCTCGCCGGCCGCCTTTTCCACCGCCTAGGGCCAAGGCGAGGCGTTTGGCCAACGCCTCGCGCTTATGCGCGCCTGGGCGCGCCTAGGCCAGCGCCTTTTTGAACAATGATCATACCCATTGTAACCTGTTCACGACTATTGCCTCATAGTGAATTATAGCAGCACGTAGGATCCCGCCACCGCTGTGGGATCCGAAGCTGGGTAAACTCGTCGTGTTCAATCCCGACCTCGACGACACCAACCTTCTTCCCCACAATCCATACGTAGGCTAGAGGACCCCCGTCTTCTATCAATTATGCCGATACCACGACATGGAGGAGGAACTTGAAGGGGTTGCGGTGCAGAAAACAATACCACGACAGTTGGCGCCCACCGTGGGGCATAAGGTTCCTGGCGTCACGTTCCAGGCGGGAACACTTGGCGGCGTGGGCAAGCAGATCGCCGTCGGTCGCGTCACAAGGTATGGCGGCCATAGCTACGTCAACTCGGATGAGTCCTGGCTCCCGGCGGACGACTACCTTATCGGATGCGCAATCGTGCCGATCGGAGGGATCGACGTCTTCATCGGGTACACGCCAGAGGCGTACGGCCTACCGCGTTTCTACAACCCCACCCACCAACCCTTCGACCAAGCAGTCGACCGGCAAGATGGATCTGAATCCGCTTTCTCCCAGGAGTCGGCGGAATCTGATTTCCACTTCGTCGGAGTTGTCGGACTGGGATCCGACTCCCAGCCGGAAAACAACGATCCTGAGTCAATTCTCCCTGCTCTACAGGAGGATGCGATGTCAGATGCCGGATCCAGATCTACCGTTCAAGTCAACGTAGACTCTGACTCCGATGACGATGCTAGTCTCTTCGAAGAGAAGATCAAAACCCGCTTTTCCAGTGGTAATCCGGCTCCCTCAGAGGGTACAGCGGATACAGACATGCCTGACAAGCTGGCTATGATGGTTGTTGTCGGTCACGAGACAACCCCAGTTACTTCGGAGGCGCAAAACAAACCGGCAGAAGATGCCAGCGACACCACTGCCGGCCAACTCATTGAAAGTTCCGACAAAGTGCGCGCGAAGAAGAAAGCTGGCCTCGAGAAAGGCGGCAGCAGCAAACCCACGGATTTGCTCTCCGTCATCAAAGAAGTAGACGAGATCATGAATACTCCGGTGAACAAAGATACCCCACTCGACGCAGTGGAAGAGCTTAGGCTTAACATGCTTAAGCACTCTGACTTCCTGAGAAAAAGAGAGGAGCACGTTGAGAGCCTTGCGAAGAAGATCGAGAAAGAACAGGAGAAGATGTCGGCCAAAACAAGCCGGCAACTCTTCGAGGAGAAAAGGTCATCAAAAAACCGCCGTGGAAAAGAGCCGCCTGCGCAAGCAACAACAGCGGCTCAAGATCTAGGGTTCGACTGGCGCACGGCACCACATCGCGTGGACAGAAGGGGAGATGTTGTCTTCTGCACCCCGGTCCTCAACGCGGCCGCCGCGCTAGATACCCTAGACGACAACACTTACACGGCGGAAGAAAAGTTGGCTAACGCAAGACACTTCGTAAGCAAGGCCCTAGAACAACAAGCTCGCGCTGATTCCTACGGCCATATGGCGGATGCTCGCGGGGGAGACCTAGAGTCTAAGTCGGGAAAGTGCAAAGTTGCACCCGGCGCCGACCCCGATGGCCCGTCTGGCTCCAGTAGCCATGGCGACAAAAGGAAGGCAACGCCACCTCCAAAAAAGACGCCACCGCCAAAGCCAAGGCGGGACGAGAACTCAAGAACAGGAAGCAGAGGAGACCTGCCACCTCCACCCCAGCCAAGACGCGACAATGGCGGTAGCCGGAGCAACAGGCAGCCGCCTAGAAAAGATGCCGGCAACGACCCTCCAAGGAGAGGCCGCAGCCGGTCTCCGCAGCGTAGCACTGGCAGCAAGAAGAAAGAGGAGGTAGAAGGGCCCAGGCGCAGCATAAGCCGGGCAGCGCAGGACGAGCCGGCCGCAAACAGAGGCGCACGGCAGCTCAATCCAAAAGACGCACGACACCGCCTACAAGACATAGCAAGAGGAAAGGAGCCGCTATACTCTGGACCAAAGTGTTTCGGTGACGCCATCCGCAGAGAGCCGTTCCCTAAGGACATGACATCAGTGTCAAAAAACTGTTCTAGGTACAACGGCCTCGTTAAGCCGGATTCATGGCTATCCGACTACGCCATGGCCATAGAGATTGCCGGCGGGAGCAGCCATATTGCCGTCCGCTACCTACCTCTCATGTTAGAAGGCACGAGAAGAGCTTGGATCGACAACCTTCCTGAAAAGTCCATCCATAGCTGGTACGACATGGAAAAGGTTTCTCCCAGCACTTCCAAGGAACATACAAGCGTCCAAATACCTACACGGATTTGCAGCGCTGTATCCAAAAGCCGGACGAAACCATGACAAATTTTGTCAGCCGTTGGATATCCGAAAAAGCCAATTGTCATGGTGTTTCGGACGCACAGGCTATCCCTGCCTTCTACACGGGCCTACAGAAGAAGTCCTTACTCCGTCAGAGGCTCGTCCGCGAGCAAATCACGGACCTTGGTGAGATGCTCAACCTGGCCGCCCAATACGCGGCGGCGGATGACGACGCCCGGGACGATGACCCAGACGTCAACATCATACCAAAGCGGAACAACAAACGCAAGCAGGCGGCGGATGACAAAGCCGGGCCTTCCAATGAGGTAGCCGCAGCATTCCAAGGGAACGCCGGCAAAAAGAAGTGGAAGAATAAGAAAGACAGTCGCGAAGCCGGCTCAGGGCCTAAGGCGGCGTGAATCACTTATGAACAGGCAAAACTTTTGCCGTGTCCCATCCACGCCTCATTGGGCAAGGTCAACCATATGCTTGGCGAGTGTCGTTTCATGGACGACTTCAAAAAGGATCCCACAGTCGGCTGGAAGTCAAAGAAGTCAAAAAAGAACGACAAGAAAGACAGCAAGGAGGATGAGGACGACGACGACATGTCTATCTCAAGCGAAGATGACACAGCCGCCAAGAAAAAGAAGCCATTGAAGGGGATCGTGTGCAGAAAACAAAAAATTTCCTAGCAACAATATCCTTAAACTAGCCAAGATCTATTCTATGCAGATATAGTAGTACGAACGGAGATCGGAATACGTACCCTTGTAGACCGAAAGCGGCGATTACGTTCCCGCACAAACGTTGTCGATGAAGACCGACGTAGCCGACCTCAAGGTCGTGTAGAGGAAGCAGGCCTCCGAGTACCGCTAGCGCAGCACCTCGCAGGGAGCCGCACACGTACGGTGGAGACGACGCCTCCGAAGCTCCAGTCCAGGACGAGCAGCGGAAGACTTGGACCGGAACACCAGCAGCGCGGCAGCGGGCTATGGTGGAGGAGATCCCCGACTCCTCTTGCTTGGCGCGGCTCCGACTTGGGAACCACGAGATCGAGAGAGAAATCAGGAATTAATTGGTGAATTAAAAGGCTGGGGGTGCCCCTTCTTATATAGGCTCCCAAGGGGAGCCAACCTTGCCAGCCAGGCAATGTGGGACTAACCCCCCACAGCCTGGTTCGGCTTGGGAGGTGCGCCGGCCCCCTGGTGGGCCCCTTGTGGCCCACCTAGGCCGGCCCTCCTGGCCCCCACCGAATTCCCCTAGGGAATTTTCCCCTCTTGGGCCTTCTTTCGTCCGGAAGGCCCATTTAGTGAAATCTGCCTTAATAAATTCGAAAATAAATATATAAAATCATATTTGCATATTAATAACACTAATTAATATCAAACATAATATATATAATATTTCCTAGCTCCAAAAACTCTTTCGGCGCTGCCCGATCTCCATCGGACCTCTCCCGGGACGTTCCCGGTGATCTCCTTACTTTCCGGTTGTCTTGTCGAAACCCCTTAAGTGTGTTACCCTAGCGGTTCGATATAATATCAGGTATGATCAAGACTCCTCAATGATCAACGACTAATCCGTAGGCCTGGACCCTATGAATTAATCCCTGAGATATAACGAATGACTTTCATCTATCAAACCTGAACGTGAAGTCTTAGACCTTTTGCCATAGCGATACTTAGCACGTCCGAGCGTCGCTCCATAGATATCTCCATACCTAATCCCGACCTCTTTACCGACGACGCTATCTTCTACTCGTTCATGATCTCATGTCTCCGTGACCTAGTCACATGCTTGCAAGCTCATTAGACATGATCTCACCGAGTGGGCCCGAGAGTATCTATCCTGCTATGCGGACTGGCAAATCCCGCTCTTGACCCCTCGTCTCAATACTCCTTTCCAATACCCAAAAGTATCACCGTTATTGTCATACTAAATAAGATACGACGTTTGGTGCAATCAAAGTATCTTCGGGGAATATCAATAAGAGTTGATCTCACGGTCTAAGGTGTAACGACTATGTTCTCCAAATCTGGGTATGTCCATCACATCACTCTCCAGCGATATGACTTCATTGCCGACCGGCGCCATGCCCTATGACCGGGAAACCTCGATCATCAATCGCGCAACGAAACTAGTCTTAGTAGAGGCTACTAGGGACCTTGTTGTTTACGTATCACACCCGCATTAATGTTTCCGCTTAATACGGTTCTAGCATGACACAAAAACCTATTATGAACAAACGAGATATGATAAAGAATACACTTTATTAATTGCCTCTAGGGCATATCTCCTTCAGCCATACCCAAAGGTCAAACAATCTCTTGTGTGCTTTGTCGGCACGCCTTTGGCTAAGGCGGATAAGGCGGAAATGCGCGAACTCAACGCGACAATGTCGGACGTCCCTCAATACTTGAACTGGTCTGAGGCAACAATCACTTGGGACCGGTCCGACCACCCTGATCACGTTCCTCACCCAGGCAAGTACGCCCTTGTCGTCGATCCCATTGTCGACAACTTCAGACTCACAAAAGTACTCATGGATGGCGGCAGCAGCCTCAACATCCTGTACTATGACATACTAAGCCGCATGAACCTATCAGAGGGTCAGCTGGACCACATCAACCTCACCTTTCATGGCATAGTGCCCGGCAGGCAAGCAAAGTCAATGGGGAGCATCAGGTTGAAGGTAACTTTCGGACCTAAAGAGAACTACCGCTCAGAGTTCCTTCGGTTCGAAGTTGTCCCCTTCAAAAGTGCCTATCATGCAATCTTCGGACGACCGGCTTTCGCCAAGTTCATGGCAAGGCCGTGCTACATATACATCAAGCTTAAAATGCCGGGGGGAAACGGAACCATCACGATTTCCGGCAACTTCAAGAAAGCCAAGGAGTGCGAGCGTGGCATGGCCGCCTTCGCAGAAGCTGTCATCCACAAGGAAGAACTCGCGCTGCTCGGGGCGGATTCAGACAACTCCATGCCAAAGCCAAAGATGGATGTCAAGAAGACCTTCGAAGCTTCAGAAGACACCAAAAAGGCGGACCTCATCCCAGGTGACAAGTCTAAGCAAGTTGTCATCGGCTCCAACCTTGACAGCAAATAGGAAGGCGCGCTCGTCAAGTTCCTCCGTGAGAATCGTGACATCTTTGCATGGTCGCCTTCCGACATGCCTGGTGTACCGAGGGAACTTGCCGAGCACTCGCTCAACGTCATAAAAGAATCCAAGCCGGTAAAACAAGCAACAAGACGCTTTAGAGATGAGAGACGCAAGGCTATAGGGAAGGAGATAAATAGGCTGAAGGTCGCCAATTTCATAAAAGAAGTTGTACACACCGATTGGGTGGCAAATCCTGTACTTGTCCCAAAGAAGAATAAAGAACTGAGGATGTGTATTGACTATACCGGTGTTAACAAGTGCTGCCCAAAGGATCCCTTTGCGCTGCCTAGAATTGACCAAGTCGTAGACTCCACAGCAGGCTCCGAGCTGCTTTGTTTTCTTGACGCCTACTCAGGATACCACCAAATCAAGATGAGAGAGTCAGATCAGCTGAAAACATCTTTCACAACTCCATACGGGACTTTCTGCTACATTACAATGCCTTTCGGCCTGAAGAATGCAGGGGCAACATACCAGCGCTGTATGCAAAATTGCCTGCATGAACAGATCGGCCACAATGTTCACGTCTATGTAGACGACATCGCGGTAATGTCAAAAAAGAAGGCAGATCTCCTAGAGGACTTGGAAGAAACTTTTCAGAATCTCCGGAGGTATCAGATGAAACTCAATCCCGCCAAGTGCGTTTTCGGCGTCCCAACCGGCAAACTCCTCGGATTCATCGTCTCAGAACGAGGGATTGAGGTTAACCCGGAGAAGATCAAGGCCATCCAAAACATATCCAGACCTACTTGTCTAAAGGACGTGCAGCGCCTAGCCGGATCTGCGGCAGCCGTCAGTCGTTTCATAAGCCGCCTAGGGGAAAAGGCAATGCCTCTCTACCGGCTAATGAAGAAATCCGACAACTTCGAGTGGACAGCAGAGGCAGACGCCGCCTTGCAACAACTTAAGGAGGCCCTCGTATCCGCTCCGATATTGGCAGCACCTCGATCACAGGAACCAATGCTGATGTACATCGCGGCAACAGGAGCTGTTGTCAGCGTTGTCTTGGATGTGGAAAGAAAGGAGAACGAAGCCGCGACGTGCGAGCAGCGACCGGTCTACTTCATCAGTGAAGTATTCTCCGCCTCCAAGCAGAGGTATCCGCATTACCAAAAGCTGGCTTATGGTGTATTCTTTGCCGCCAGAAAGCTTAGGCATTACTTCCAGGAACACACAGTGACAGTAGTCAGCAAGGCACCGTTGGGAGACATAATCAACAATGCAGAGGCAACATGTCGAGTTGCCAAATGGGGCATCGAACTTGCCGCCTTTGATATAGTCTATAAACCACGGACCGCCATCAAATCTCAAGCGCTTGCAGACTTTGTCGCCGACTGGACAGAGGCAATGGAGGAAACAGCACTCCCCGAGTCAGAATATTGGGTCATGCACTTTGACGGATCAAAGATGCTCAAAGGCTCGGGGGCTGGGGTCATTCTACGTACGCCTAAAGGTGACAAGCTTAGCTATGTGTTACAAATCCACTTCACAGCAACCAACAATGTTGCCGAGTACGAAGCCTTGCTTCACGGGTTACACGTGGCAAACGACCTAGGCGTCAAAAGAATCCTCTGTTATGGCGATTCAGATCTGGTCGCGCAGCAAGTAAGTGGAACATGGGATGCAAAAAGCGCAACAATGGCAGCTTACAGAGCCAAGGTTGACGAATTCGCAAAAAACTTCGTAGGCTACGAAGTCCGGCATGTTCCAAAAGCTGAGAATGAGGCGGCAGACGCACTTGCAAGACTTGGATCGGAACGCAAAAAGGTACCAAAAGATATCTTCCTGGAGCATTTGCACAAGCCATCCATTAAAGGCGCCGATTTGATGGACCCCGACTCAGAAGAACCGGTAGAAGCGGCAAGTCTCGCTGTCTACTTAACACAGCCGGATTGGACAGTCCCATACCTCGATTTTCTAATCGACCAAAAGTTGCCGGAAGACGATGAGGTGCTAAAGAGGCAGATCATAAGGCGAGCAAAGGCATTCACGATAATAAAAGGCGAGCTATACAAGCGAAGCACTTGCGGCATCTATCAGCGGTGCATACAGCCGGAAGAAGGCCGGGAAATTCTAAAGGACATACATATTGGCACCTGCGGGCATCATGCTTCCGCTAGGTCCATTGTATCAAAAGCTTTCCGCCAAGGTTTCTACTGGCTCACCGCCAAAGAAGACGCCGAGAACATCGTAAAGACATGCAAAGGCTGCCAGTTGTACGCCCGCCAACCTCATTTGCCGGCACAAGAGCTAAGGACGATCCCAATCACCTGGCCGTTCGCGGTCTGGGGCTTGGACATGGTGGGTCCCTTTAAAAAGGCGCGCGGTGGGTACACTCACCTATTGGTCGCTGTCGACAAGTTCACCAAATGGGTCGAGGCCAAACCGATCAGCAAACTTGACGCACGAACATCCACCAATTTTCTCTGGGGAATTATCTCTCGGTTTGGAGTTCCACACAGCATTATCACCGATAATGGCAGCAATCTGTCTCAAGGCGACATAGAAGAATACTGCAGCGATCTGGGCATCCGGCTTGATTTGGCATCCGTGTCACACCCTCAATCCAATGGACAAGTAGAGCGTACAAACGGCCTAGTCTTATCAGGACTTAAGCCTCGTCTCGAAGCTCCATTACACAGGGCAACCGACGCTTGGGCAGATGAGTTACAGTCGGTATTGTGGAGTTTGCGCACAACGCCAAACAGGTCTACCGGCTACACTCCTTTCTTCTTAGTATATGGCGCAGAGGCAGTGCTACCTACCGACATTAAATACGACTCCCCAAGAGTTCAAGCCTACATCGAGCAAGACGTAGAAGGTGCAAGACAGGATAGACTAGACCTGCTAGACGAAGAAAGAGACGTCGCTCTCCATCGCTCCGCCTTGTACCAGCAACAACTTCGCCGCTATCATAGACGGAGAGTGCGGAAGCGAAGCTTCAGAACAGGTGACCTGGTTCTCCGCCTAATTCAAGACAGAAAAGGTTTGCACAAGTTATCCCCGCCATGGGAAGGACCGTTTATAGTCACAAAGGCGCTGCTCAATGGTTCCTACTACCTAGCCGACATCCGCGACAAAGACGAAAAGAAAATGCGCAAGAAGGCGGCAGGAAAAAGGGGAACCAAGCGCAAGAAAGGCATTGACGATCCATTCGAACAAACAAGACGGCCTTGTAATATTGAGCAGCTACGTCCTTTCTACACTTAGCAATTTATAATTGTAATAAGTTAAATATGGTTACGAAATAAAAGTCTATGGTTCCTCATCTGTGTTGAGAAGCATGCCATCTTTTGTCTTTTCTTACAATCATATTTCCCCCTATGTATCTAAGTTACCTGTTTTTTAGCTCCGTGCAAAGGTTCAAACTGGTAGATACTTGCAGCTTTCGAGCCAACCCAAAGCAAAAACAAACTTTTTGCGCCGCCTAATTCCTTTGCCTCTGATTACTTATACGTGGTTCGCCTAGTAGTATGTCTTTGACACCAACATGTTGAATTTGGTCTCTGATTCTAAACAAATGGTCTAGCCCTGGTTGTTTCAGCTAAAGTTACCGGCTGAGGTTTCGTCAACATACAAAAAGTCAAGCATTTAAGTCAGGGTAAAATAAAGGCGGGCCATATAAATAAAGACAAAATAAAACTTGTCAGCCAGTTTCCGCCTAGCGAAGCAGCAACAAAAGTATATACAAATATTACAAGTCAATGTTGCATTGTTTCAGGGGCCGACAAAATAAGGCTGGTGGGAGGCAAGGACAGGAAAGATATGGCTCGGGGGAGCATCTACATCAGACTTGGGGGCTGACAACCTCAGCCCCGGAACTATCACTCCCCTCCGCCTCGGCCGCGCCGGCAGCTTCAGTTCCCTCTCCGCCAGGCACAGGATGGCGCCGGTAGAAGATAGAAGTGTCCACCATGTCGGCAACCCGCGTGGCGTAGCCGGCAACACTGTCCAGAACAACAGCCGGCTCAACCTCGCTACCGTCTTCATACGTTGACGGCATGCCTTCGGTGACGGCTTCTATCTCCGCCTCGGGGTAGTGCCCCATGAACAACCCAAGGGCGGTCTTGGCTCCACCCCGCGCCGCCGACTTCAGCGAGCTTTTGTGCAGTTTGGTCGCCTGATCCAAGATGGCGGGCACGTCGCTGAACTCGGTCGGCTCCTGGCTGCCGGACGAAGTGAAGAACTTGGCGGCAAACCGCTTGGAGGACGCCAAAGTCTCGGTGATCAGCTCGCCCAGACGCGCAAGGCGATCCAGGCGGGGGCTGAGAACCTTGTCATCGCCTAAACCGGCGGGAACTGCATCAAAAATAAAGCCATTAGTTTGGCTCAGGCTAAAGCAACATGGCAGCATAAAAAAAGGAGCAAGAAATTACCAAGGACCAAGTTATGGAAAGCCGACAACTCAATCATATGAGTTGCTAGCGCGTCCTCTGCAGTTTGGGCGCGAGAAGTCTGCTTGGATATATCTTCCGCAGCCATCTTCTCCGCCTCCGCCAACTTGTTGCGCAGGCTTTCCAGCTCACCAGTGAGATGGCTAGATTCCTGCGCAAACTTGAGTTGCTGGGCCTCCATCTCCTTCTGATGAGCCGCCTTCAACTCCAAGTTGGCGGCCGCCAAGTCTGAAGCTTCATTCATAAGAGCTTGCATATTAGTGGACGCCTTCAGGATATCCTGGGCGTGGTCTTGCAGTTCTACAAATATGGATTCGCTAAGCTAAATGATTGACGGAAACATAGGTCAAAAGCATAGTTGAAGGAGAAAGGGATTAACCCTACCTTCATATTTTTTGCGGGCCGCCTCCAATTCGGCGATCCGCCTGTCCTTGGCCTCGCACTCCTTCTTCAGGTCGCGGTGGCGCCGGTTTATCTCAACTCGGGAGGAGACAAGCTCTGAAGGAGATATGCCCTAGAGGCAATTAATAAAGTGTATTCTTTATCATATCTCGTTTGTTCATAATAGGTTTTTGTGTCATGCTAGAACCGTATTAAGCGGAAACATTAATGCGGGTGTGATACGTAAACAACAAGGTCCCTAGTAGCCTCTACTAAGACTAGTTTCGTTGCGCGATTGATGATCGAGGTTTCCCGGTCATAGGGCATGGCGCCGGTCGGCAATGAGAGTCATATCGCTGGAGAGTGATGTGATGGACATACCCAGATTTGGAGAACATAGTCGTTACACCTTAGACCGTGAGATCAACTCTTATTGATATTCCCCGAAGATACTTTGATTGCACCAAACGTCGTATCTTATTTAGTATGACAATAACGGTGATACTTTTGGGTATTGGAAAGGAGTATTGAGACGAGGGGTCAAGAGCGGGATTTGCCAGTCCGCATAGCAGGATAGATACTCTCGGGCCCACTCGGTGAGATCATGTCTAATGAGCTTGCAAGCATGTGACTAGGTCACGGAGACATGAGATCATGAACGAGTAGAAGATAGCGTCGTCGGTAACGAGGTCGGGATTAGGTATGGAGATATCTATGGAGCGACGCTCGGACGTGCTAAGTATCGCTATGGCAAAAGGTCTAAGACTTCACGTTCAGGTTTGATAGATGAAAGTCATTCGTTATATCTCAGGGATTAATTCATGGGGTCCAGGCCTACGGATTAGTCGTTGATCATTGAGGAGTCTTGATCATACCTGATATTATATCGAACCGCTAGGGTAACACACTTAAGGGGTTTCGACAAGACAACCGGAAAGGAAGGAGATCGCCGGAACGTCCCGGGAGAGGTCCGATGGAGATCGGGCAGCGCCGAAAGAGTTTTCGGAGCTAGGAAATATTATATATATTATGTTTGATATTAATTAGTGTTATTAATATGCAAATATGATTTTATATATTTATTTTCGAATTTATTAAGGCAGATTTCCCTAAATGGGCCTTCCGGACGAAAGAAGGCCCAAGAGGGGAAAATTCCCTAGGGGAATTCGGTGGGGGCCAGGAGGGCCGGCCTAGGTGGGCCACAAGGGGCCCACCAAGGGGCCGGCGCACCTCCCAAGCCGAACCAGGCTGTGGGGGGTTAGTCCCACATTGCCTGGCTGGCAAGGTTGGCTCCCCTTGGGAGCCTATATAAGAAGGGGCACCCCCGTCCTTTTAATTCACCAATTAATTCCTGATTTCTCTCTCGATCTCGTGGTTCCCAAGTCGGAGCCGCGCCGAGCAAGAGGAGTCGGGGATCTCCTCCACCATAGCCCGCTGCCGCGCTGCTGGTGTTCCGGTCCAAGTCTTCCGCTGCTCGTCCTGGACTGGAGCTTCGGAGGCGTCGTCTCCACCGTACGTGTGCGACTCCCTGCGAGGTGCTGTGCTAGCGGTACTCGGAGGCCTGCTTCCTCTACACGACCTTGAGGTCGGCTACGTCGGTCTTCATCGACAACGTTTGTGCGGGAACGTAATCCCCGCTTTCGGTCTACAAGGGTACGTATTCCGATCTCCGTTCGTACTACTATATCTGCATAGAATAGATCTTGGCTAGTTTAAGGATATCGTTGCTAGGAATTTTTTTGTTTTCTGCACACGATCCCCTTCAGTGGTATCAGAGCCGATCTATCGTAAGATATAGCTGTACGCTGTTAGAACCCGTGCTCTGCACGGGGGCACCGTTCCTGTTATTTGCTACCCTCTAGCGTGCACTTGTGTATTCCAGCGGCATTGAGTTGATGAAGCGGCCCGGACCGACTTTACGCGTACGCTTATGCGAGACTGGTTCCACTACTGACATACGGCTTGTACCGTATATGTGGCTGGCGGGTGACAGTTTCTCTCTCTTTAGTTGGTCTTCGCATTTTCAATGGAGGGCCCGAAAGGGATGCTTAAACATGCAATTATTGGATCGTTGTTGTGGTCATAAGATTCGTAGGTATGAAGCGGTTCTATTTACGAAAGCCCCAAGCCACGTAAAATATGCAAAAGATAAAGTAGAAGGTCTAACTTTATTTTGCAGGGGCTATGTGATATGGTCAAGGTAGGTTTATTAAATTGTTTATAAACTGCGGGCGCCAAGAAGACCATGGCGCGATGGACTATATCACATTGCATTACATTTGATGTTTTGTGTGCATCTTATTCTGTGTGATTGTGTGTGTTACACGGCGGTAGCTGAATAAGATGATCCCTTCAAAATACCACTAGTGTTCTCCCTCCAACGCGCACCACCAATAAAGTTCTACGTTATGAGGCAGGCCATGATGATCGGGTGTCAGACATATCTTCGTTCGCATACGGTGGGTGTAAGCCATGTTGCACAAGCGTCAGCGTGGAGGTCTTTGGTGGCGAGCCTAGCATACTCAGAGGTATGGCCTCGGAACAGGAAGACCGAAAGGTCGAGCACGAGTCACAAAATTGGTGTGGCGGACGATTTTGTCTACTCCTGAAGTTGTGCCACCGGCTTTGATGATGAGGGGTGGTGCAATGGATGGGGGTCGTGTAATCGCTTAAACGACCAGGAGGGATGTTCGTTTGAGTGGGAGTTATGTCAGTTATTTTCTAAAATACTATAACTCAAAATTATTATGAACAAAGTCTTATGTTGTTGCAAATTCCATTGTAGATGTCTCGCCCCTCGTTTAACCTAGGTCTGTTCCTTGAGAAAAAAAAGCTTAAGACCAATGGGTCAAACTTCATGGCCTGGTTCCACAACCTGAGGATCCTCCTCACTCCCCATAGGGTGGCCTACGTCATTGAGGCCGCCATAGGTGACCCTCCTGCAGATGATGCCTCTGAGGATGAGAAGAAGGTCTTCCAGACCCGATCGGAGGATTCTGTCTTTGTCCAGAGTGGCATGCTCTACGCCATGGAAGCCGACCTGCAGAAGCGCTTTGAGAAGATGAGCGCCTTTGAGATCATTTCGGATCTTAAGGCTGTCTTCGCGCCGCAGGCTAAGGCTGAGCGATATGAGGCTTCTGAGCTTTTCTTCTCAGCTAAGATGGAAGAGCAAAGCAGTGTGAGTGAGCATGTAGTCAAGATGTCTGGCTACGTTCAACGCCTGAATGCTCTGGAGTGCAAGATTCCCGATGAGCTGGCGATTGACAGGGTGTTGCAATCGTTGCCACCAAGCTACAAAGGCTTCGTCATGAACTACAACATGCAGGGCATGGCTAAGTCCCTGGGTGAAGTATTCGTGATGCTCAAGACTGCTGAGGTAGAGATTAAGAAGGAGCACACGCTGTTGATGGTCAACAAGACCGTTGATTTCAAGAAGTCCGGTGGCAAGGGAAAGCAGAGCTGGAAGTCCCGGAGGGAGGCAAAGTTGGCTGCCAAGTCCAGGACTAACAAATCTGGTCCCAGAGCTAGCGTGGAGTGTTTCTACTGCAAGGGGAAGGGTCACTGGAAGCGCAACTGCCCCAAATATCTGGAGGATAGGAAGTCTGGCAAGACGGTCGACAAAGAGCAAGGTATATTTGATATACATGTTATAGATGTGTACCTTACATCCGCCCGAAGCAATACGTGGGTATTTGATACTGGTTCTATTGCTCATATATGTGACTCTCAGGAGGAGTTACGGAATAGAAGGCGGCTGGCGAAGGATGAGGTGACGATGCGCGTCGGCAACGGATCGAGAGTCGACGTGGTGGCTGTCGGCACGCTCCCTCTGCATCTACCATCGGGATTAGTTTTGGTTTTAAATAAATGTTATTTTGTGCCATCCTTGAGTGTAAACATTATAAGTGGGTCTTGCCTGTTACAAGACGGTTATTCATTTAAATCAGTGTCAAGCAATTGTGCTATTTATATGAATGATATCTTTTATGTTGATGCTCCCGAGAGTAATGGTTTATTCTTGTTGAATCTCGATCGTAGTACTCACATCCATAACATAGAGGCCAAACGAATTAAGTGTAGTGACGATACCGCCATGTTTTTGTGGTATTGCCGTCTTGGTCATATTGGTATAAAGCGCATGAGGCGACTCCACTCCGATGGACTCTTGGACTCGTTGGACTTCGGATCCCTCGATACATGCGAACCATGCCTCATGGGCAAAATGACCAGGACACCGTTCAAAGGTTTCGTTGAACGGGCGTCGGATTTGTTGGGGATCATACATACAGACGTATGTGGACCAATGAGCGTTTCGACACGCAATGGTTATCGTTACTTCGTCACCTTCACTGATGACTTGAGTAGATACGGTTATATCTACTTGATGAAACACAAGTCTGAAACGTTTGAAAAGTTCAAAGAATTCCAGAGTGAAGTTGAGAATCAGCTTAATAGAAAAATCAAGCATCTCCGGTCCGATCGCGGTGGAGAGTACTTGAGTTTGGCACACATCTGAAGATTTGTGGCATAGTGCCCCAACTTACGCCCGCCGGAACGCCGCAGCGTAACGGTGTGTCCGAGCGACGTAATCGTACTCTACTGGATAGTGTTCGATCTATGATGTCTCTTACCGATCTGCCAGTGTCCTTCTGGGGTTATGCGTTAGAAACATCCGCATTCATTTTAATAGGGCTCCGTCCAAGTCCGTTGAAACGACACCGTATGAATTATGGTATGGCCACAAGCCTAAGTTATCGTTTCTGAAGGTTTGGGGTTGTGAGGCGTACGTTAAGAAACTACAGCCCGACAAACTCGAACCGAAGTCGGAGAAAGTCGTCTTTGTAGGATATCCGCGGGAAACCGTTGGGTACACCTTCTACAACCAAGCTGAGGGCAAAACTTTTGTCGCGAAGACCGGTACCTTTCTAGAGAAGGAGTTTCTCGCGAAAGGAGTAAGTGGGAGGAAGGTAGCCTCGATGAAATCGTTGATCCTGAACTCGAGATTCCGAGTGGCGCAACGGAAGCAATTCCGGAAACGTCCTCCGTGGAAGGAGTGGGAGAAACTGTCGAGGAAGATGTTCTACCTCGTAGGTCTAGTAGATCTCGGATCGCACCAGAATGGTATGGCAATATGGTTTGCACCGTCATGCTAGTCGAGCAAGACGAACCTACGAACTACAAAGAGGCGATGGAGAGTCTAGAGTCCGAGAAATGGCTTGAAGCCATGAAATCCGAAATAGGATCCATGTATGATAACAAAGTGTGGACTTTGGTGGATATTCCCGAAGGGCGCAAGGCCGTCGAGAATAAGTGGATCTTTAAGAAGAAGACTGATGCTGATGGTAATGTGACCGTCTATAAAGCTCGGCTTGTCGCAAAGGGTTTCCGACAAGTTCATGGAATTGACTACGATGAAACTTTTTCACCGGTAGCGATGCTTAAGTCTATTCGGATTTTGTTAGCGGTAGCTGCCTACTATGATTATGAAATCTGGCAGATGGACGTCAAAACGGCCTTCCTGAATGGAAACATTGAGGAAGAGTTGTACATGGTACAGCCGGAAGGTTTTGTCGATCCAGGAAGTGCTAACAAGGTGTGCAAGCTTCAGCGATCCATCTATGGATTGAAGCAGGCATCTCGGAGCTGGAATCTTCGCTTTGATGAGGTAATCAAAGGTTTTGGATTTATCCAGAATGTGGAAGAGACCTGTATTTACAAGAAAATGAGTGGGAGCTCGGTTGTGTTCTTAGCACTGTATGTTGACGACATATTGCTAATAGGGAATGATGTGGAACTTCTGAATAGCGTGAAGGAATATTTAAACAGTAAGTTTTCCATGAAGGACTTAGGAGAAGCTGCGTATGTTTTAGGCATAAAAATCTACCGTGATAGATCAAGGCGCCTATTAGCACTAAGTCAGACTACTTATCTTGATAAAGTATTGAAGCGTTTTCATATGGAGAAGGCAAAGAAGGGTTCTCTGCCGGTTATCAAGAATAAGATATTGCGTAAGGCGCAGTGTCCGGTGACGGAACTGGGTAAGGCCGAAATGACGAAACATCCTTATGCTTCAGCCATAGGATCGATCATGTATGCAATGTTGAGTACTAGACCAGATGTGGCATTATCTCTAAGTTTGACAAGCCGGTTCCAGAGTAATCCTGGAATGCCGCATTGGGTAGCTGTTAAGAGCATTCTTAAGTATCTCAATAAGACAAAGTAAATGTTCCTTGTGTATGGTGGCTACGATGAGGAACTTGGCGTAACGGGTTACGTAGATGCAAGTTTCTGCTCAGACCCCGATGACTGTAAGTCACAGACAGGTTACGTGTTCAAGGTGAATGGAGGCGCCGTGTGCTGGAGAAGTGGGAAGCAACCCATAGTCGCACAATCTACAATGGAGTCGGAGTACATTGCTGCCTGCAAGGACGCGAATGAAGCTGTGTGGCTGAGGAAGTTCGTCATCGAACTTGGAGTGTTCCCCAGCGTGCAAGACCCCGTGGTCCTCTTCTGCGACAATACGGGTGCCATTGCGAACGCCAAGGAGCCAAGGTCTCACTCCACCGCCAAACACATTCTCCGACGCTTCCACGTGATACGTCAGTACGTACAAGGAGGCGATGTGAAGATTTGCAAAGTGCATACGGATCTGAATGTGGCAGATCCGCTGACGAAGCCTCTTCCGCTTGATAAGCATGAACAGCACCAGTTAGCTATGGGTGTTAGGCTTTTACAAAGTTGTAATCTAGATTAAATTGTACTCTAGTGCAAGTGGGAGACTGAAGGAGATATGCCCTAGAGGCAATTAATAAAGTGTATTCTTTATCATATCTCGTTTGTTCATAATAGGTTTTTGTGTCATGCTAGAACCGTATTAAGCGGAAACATTAATGCGGGTGTGATACGTAAACAACAAGGTCCCTAGTAGCCTCTACTAAGACTAGTTTCGTTGCGCGATTGATGATCGAGGTTTCCCGGTCATAGGGCATGGCGCCGGTCGGCAATGAGAGTCATATCGCTGGAGAGTGATGTGATGGACATACCCAGATTTGGAGAACATAGTCGTTACACCTTAGACCGTGAGATCAACTCTTATTGATATTCCCCGAAGATACTTTGATTGCACCAAACGTCGTATCTTATTTAGTATGACAATAACGGTGATACTTTTGGGTATTCGAAAGGAGTATTGAGACGAGGGGTCAAGAGCGGGATTTGCCAGTCCGCATAGCAGGATAGATACTCTCGGGCCCACTCGGTGAGATCATGTCTAATGAGCTTGCAAGCATGTGACTAGGTCACGGAGACATGAGATCATGAACGAGTAGAAGATAGCGTCGTCGGTAACGAGGTCGGGATTAGGTATGGAGATATCTATGGAGCGACGCTCGGACGTGCTAAGTATCGCTATGGCAAAAGGTCTAAGACTTCACGTTCAGGTTTGATAGATGAAAGTCATTCGTTATATCTCAGGGATTAATTCATGGGGTCCAGGCCTACGGATTAGTCGTTGATCATTGAGGAGTCTTGATCATACCTGATATTATATCAAACCGCTAGGGTAACACACTTAAGGGGTTTCGACAAGACAACCGGAAAGGAAGGAGATCGCCGGGAACGTCCCGGGAGAGGTCCGATGGAGATCGGGCAGCGCCGAAAGAGTTTTCGGAGCTAGGAAATATTATATATATTATGTTTGATATTAATTAGTGTTATTAATATGCAAATATGATTTTATATATTTATTTTCGAATTTATTAAGGCAGATTTCTCTAAATGGGCCTTCCGGACGAAAGAAGGCCCAAGAGGGGAAAATTCCCTAGGGGAATTCGGTGGGGGCCAGGAGGGCCGGCCTAGGTGGGCCACAAGGGGCCCACCAAGGGGCCGGCGCACCTCCCAAGCCGAACCAGGCTGTGGGGGGTTAGTCCCACATTGCCTGGCTGGCAAGGTTGGCTCCCCTTGGGAGCCTATATAAGAAGGGGCACCCCCAGCCTTTTAATTCACCAATTAATTCCTGATTTCTCTCTCGATCTCGTGGTTCCCAAGTCGGAGCCGCGCCGAGCAAGAGGAGTCGGGGATCTCCTCCACCATAGCCCGCTGCCGCGCTGCTGGTGTTCCGGTCCAAGTCTTCCGCTGCTCGTCCTGGACTGGAGCTTCGGAGGCGTCGTCTCCACCGTACGTGTGCGACTCCCTGCGAGGTGCTGCGCTAGCAGTACTCGGAGGCCTGCTTCCTCTACACGACCTTGAGGTCGGCTACGTCGGTCTTCATCGACAACGTTTGTGCGGGAACATAATCCCCGCTTTCGGTCTACAAGGGTACGTATTCCGATCTCCGTTCGTACTACTATATCTGCATAGAATAGATCTTGGCTAGTTTAAGGATATCGTTGCTAGGAATTTTTTTGTTTTCTGCACACGATCCCCTTCAAGCTCGACGTTGGCGGGCACAAGGCCCTGCAAGAAAAAGCAAAGGCATATAACATATTGTCGAATAACCACTAAGCCGGCAGTCAAAATTTCTTTTGACTAGCCATCTAAGTGCTCGGGGGAAAAGGCTATGTATATCCCGGAGTGGTAAAAACTTACAGATAAGTCGCCCTCCAAGTCGGCGAAGGCCTGCGAGGCAAAGTTGGCAAAAGCCAAAGTTGACTCCTTGGCCTCCTTAAAGGTAGACCAAGGGTCCCTGACCTTGCCGCCTCTCGCAGTCGGGGCTGCCCTCCGAGACCCGCCGGCAGTCGACTCCAGCAACCCTTCGTTGGCGGCACGCGATTGAGCGGCATCATCGGCCGTAGCCTCAGCCAGAAGAAGGGGAGTTTTGGGCGCGCGGTCGGCGGAAGGGGCCCTTGGCGGAGCACCTGAAGCCGGAGCTGGGGGCTGACGTCGAGCGTCGCCCATGAAGCTGCCGGCGTGGAGCTGAGGAGTTGGCGGCACGGTGGCCGGCGAGCCGCCTTGCGTCCGCTTACCTTTGCCAAGAAGCCTGGTCGTCAACCGGGAGGTTGCGACCCTTTCCCTGTTAGCAAAAAGCAAGCACAGTCAATTGGCCAGTATTGAAGAGTTTTGTCGTCTGATAAAGGCAAAGTTGAGTACCTTCGAGGGATGTTAATCCCCGCGTTCTCGCCAATGTTGGCGAGAGTCGGCTCGGTAGCCGACGCGATCCGTTTCTTCCTCTCGGCATTCACCGTAGAGGAAGCAGCGCCGGACGCCTTGCGCTTCTTCGTCTTCCCGGCTTCCGACTCGTAGTAGTCGGGAGCCAGGTCATCCTCCCCCAACTCGGAGAGCTGAAAAAGAAGACAAGTTAAAGGAACTCAATTCTAGCCGACAAAGCTATCAAACAAGGGGCAAGGAAGAAACTGTTTACCTCGAGGGGAGTGTTGTCGTGGGTGTGCATGGGCACGCCCTCGGCCGCCTTCACCAGCCCCGCCTTGACGAGGCTGCGGAGCCGGAATGCCAGGTCGGCGATCGGCAATATCTCTTCGCTCACGCGAAGAGAGGCTGTGTCAGTAGGCGAATACTGACACATCTTGTGCGGGCTGTACCGCAGGGGGAGGATCTGCCGGCCGAGCCAGCAGATGACGGTGTCGACCCCATCCAGCTGAGGGGGAGCCATCGTCCTCGTGAGGAACTCAATCCGCCTTTGAATAAGGCGGAGTTCCTCCGTCAACTTGGGCACCGCCTCGTCCCAGCATGGGCGAGGCATGGGTGGAGCGTTGACGAATGCCGGGATGCCGACTTGGCAGCCCGGCGCTGCCATATCTTGGCAGTAGAAGAACGTGGAGGTCCAGCCCTTGACGGACTCGAGATATGGTATCTTGGGATACCATTGGCGGCCCTGGCGGCAGTTGAAGGTGATGCTGCCGCAAGTCGCCAGCCCGCCGTCCGGCACCGTCTGCCGCCGGCAACGGAAGTAGCCTTCGAACAGAGCTGTGAAGCCGGCTAAGACTAATATGCTATTGGGTGCGATGTTATGGGGCTGGAGCCCATAGTGATCCGAGACCTCGCTAAAAAAGGCGGAAGGCGGAAGCGCCATTCCCCTAACAAGGTGGGAGGTAAGGATTACCCGCTCTCCGGCTTCCGGGGCCGGGATGATGTCTCCGAAGGCGGCCCTCGACCGGCAATCCTCCCGAGTGGGGAGATAGCCGACAGCCTCCAAATCTTGGAGGGCGTCTTCGTCGACGATGGAAGGTAGCCAGTAGCGGGACCCGAGGTCCGCCGCTTCTTCTTCCTCGTCGCCGGGGGCGCCCGCCGTCGCCGTCGCTGTGGTGGTCGGTGGAGGAGCCGAGGAGCCCGCCGCGGGCGCGCGCGCGGTAGAAGCCCGGGGCACGAAGGCGGTGGCATTGCCCGCCGTCGCCGCCGCCGCGGGACGGGTTATTGCGCCGCCCATCGACGCCGCGAGCACGACCTCGGTCGCCGGACCGCTCGACGCCGTCGAGTGGGTTGGACCGGTGGACATCGCCGCGAGAAAAGGTCGCCGGAGGAGAGGAGTTCGCCGGAGCTCGTTCGGGGGCAAGGAGCGAAGAAGTGGAAGAGGCAAGAGCGCACAGAGAGCAAAGGCTGGGTAAAGAAAATGGACCGTTTGGCTACCTATTTATAGGGCCAGGCGTTGCTCCCTGTGCAACGGCGTTTTTAGTCGGACACGTGTCCAGCATCCGTTGCAGCCCATGACTGCACGATCTCCACGCCTCCTCTTTTCCCGCGATTTGTGATCGTGGCGAGATTCCCGCCTAGGCTGTTTTCAAACTGTCGTGAAGCCGGCTAGGTGGAAACCGTCAAAGAAGAATGCTCGGCAAAGATTGCCGAGTAGCCGTCTTTTCCCATGATGGACAAAGGCGGCCGCATGTCAACATCAAGACACGCGTGCCTCGTTGATTTTCAGAATGGTTCAAGTCCTGCAGCCGCCAACTTTGGCAGATGAAGAATCAAGAAGAAGCCGGCGCCTGGAGAACTTCAACCTTTCTGGGGGCTAATGTTGGGGATATATCAACTAGGGGTATAACCAACATGGATCAATCCGGCTAGTCCAGGGTGGCCCAAGGGTGGTAAGGCCAAGGCCTGCCGGGCGGCCCAGATAGCTGACGTATAAGGAAGTAGGCGGACGGTCCAAGGAAGGCGGAAGGCCGAAGCCCATCAAGCCACCGAGCCCAAGACGGAAGGCGGCAACTAAGCCGGCTAGGTCTAGGACTCTGTTTACTTGCCGGACAAGTACTTACCTTGTACCCTGGGGTCTGGCCGCCTATATAAGCTGGCCACCAGGGAGCCTTTAAAAAAACCTCAGAGACAATCTCGATAGGCATCATACCCATTGTAACCTGTTCACGGCTATTGCCTCATAGTGAATTATAGCAGCACGTAGGATCCCGCCACCGTTGTGGGATCCGAAGCTGGGTAAACTCGCCGTGTTCAATCCCGACCTCGACGACACCAACCTTCTTCCCCACAATCCATACGTAGGCTAGAGGACCCCCGTCTTCTATCAATTATGCCGATACCACGACATGGAGGAGGAACTTGAAGGGGTTGCGGTGCAGAAAACAATATTTTTTTCTAGCGTAAGAACGCCCTAACTAGACATGATCTATCTATCTAGTACAAGCGATAACGGTGGCGGAACGGGTCACGTACCTCCATGTAGACCGATAGCGGGGATTACGCTCCCGCACAAGCGTTGACGATGAAGTCATACGTAGCCGACCTCGAGGTCGTGGAGAACTTGCCGCGATGATGTAGACGATGACGCCGGGATGTCGACGATGACCTGCATCGACGGGCGTCGGGCGGAAGATGGCGTGGCGCCGGCGGCTGGGGGGGGGGTCTGCCGGCGGCAGGGCTGCTGGGTGGGCGAGATGAAGCCCCCCAGGCTCCTCAAATGTGGCGCCTCCGAGGACTCGCAAGCATACGGAGCTTAACAACAACCCCCGGTCACTCAGATCCAGCTGAGATCGCAGGGTAGAACTTCTCTGGAATCCCACAGGGCAACGGCACCCGGCGGTATAGCTTTGGTGGAGAGAGGAGGCAAAACGGGCGGAGAAACAGTCTCGGTCGGCCTGCTACACATTTAATTGTATTTTTCTTTAATTAATCCAATTAATATGCCATGCTATATAAAGGGGGAGCGGGTGTGCAAACACCTTGCCTCCCCCATGTGGGACTAAAGGGAAAAGAGGGGGAGGGGGTTCGACCAACTCTCCTAGTCCGAATTGGACTAGGGGCCCAAGCCCCCTTCCTCTCTCCTTGGTGTGGCTCCCCCCATGAGCCTTCTAGGCCCATTTAGGTGGGATGCCATTTTTCCTTTATTTTAATTAATAATTAAATCAATATAAAATATATAATTAATTCATAACTAATATATTTGAATACTATTTAATATCCCGTGACTCCGAAACATTTTTCGAACCATCCGAACATCTTTCGGACATTCCTGGAACCATTCCAGACCTTCCCGAAACTGCTTCCGGACCACCGGAACTCTTTTCGGATCATTTCTCTCTCTCAATAAAATCCTATAATATTCTAAAACTTTCTCCTACTGTCGTTAAGACCTTAAGCTTGTTACGCTACGGTTCGAGAACACTCCAGACATGGTCGAGACCCTTCGCTCACCAATGACCGCCAGGGATACCTGGATGCATATGACGGTCCCTGTGCATTCTACGAATATCGCAGTTGAACCATAAACATGATATTCATTCCCTTTGTTTATGCGATACTAACTTGTCTAAGATGTGATCGCAGACATTCGGTGCCTTGTTGCATCTCGTTACCGACATAGGTTATTAACTCGTCTGCGATATTACATCTCCATGACCTAGTCATATGTTGTGCAGCTATATAGATGCAATATCACCGAGTGGGCCCAGAGTATCTTTCCATTACACAAATGAACAAATCCCGCTCTTGATCCTTATGTCTCAACATACTCTTTCGGGACACCCAAGATGGACTCCGTTATTATCATGCTATATAAGACACGACGTTTGATGCTCTCAAAACACCCCTACGAAGTAACAATAAGTACGGTCTCACGGTTTTAGGAATAAGCTATCATATTACTTAACTATTGCAAATGACAAACATCATAATACGATCTTATTGCAATACTTTGCGTATGTCCCTCACCTTATTCTACTAATAAGATGACCTCATTATCAACCGACGTCATTGTCCTTGATCGGGAATCTCGATCAACTGTTGCCCAACAGACTAGTTTATACAGATGCTCACTAGGGACTCTGGTTGTCTATGTATCACACGTGTATTAATAATTCCGATTAATACAGTTATAGCATAATACAAAAACCTATTATAAACTTATAAGATAATGCGATAAATACTACTTATTTATTTGCCTCTAGGGCATATCTCCTTCAGAACTCGCGCCGCCGCTTGAGCTTCCCTCACCGTAGAGCATCGTGCGGCGGTGGCGAATAGGGTGCCGCTGCTCGACGCGGAGTCGGTCGAACTCGACCTCGCGTCGCGTCGATAGAAGCCTCTCGGAACCGGCATGTTCCGGTTACTGAAGCTACACGCTCCGCGCTTCCGGCCGCCTCGCTAACCACCGCTTTCTTGCGACGCTCCTCCGAGTAGTCGCCGTCGAAAGGGTCTCCATCCCGCGGCGGGGTGGAGCTCTCACGCTTGGGGGCTATCGCGGAGGAGGCGGAGGCGATGTAGGTTATCAGGTTGCGGAGTATTGCTCGCCAGAGAAGGTGGGGGACGCAAATTGCTCGTCGGCGGCGACGACGGATAGGGTTTGCGAACCGAGAAAAGCGGGATCCCATCATATATACCGACTCGCGGAGAAAATCTATGGGCTTATCGCATTTACGGGCCGCGCGGAGTCTGCAGGCTCTGCTATTGCGCAAAAAAGGGCTCGGCCCGTGAAGTCGTTAGGGTTTTAAGGTTTTCCGCGGGTTTGAGAGCTCTGTTAGAGATGCTCTAAGGTGATAATTCCACATCTACAAAATATCCTTCACAATGAGTACCCAAAATCCCAAGTGTCAACATCATAAATTTCACAGACTTCATGTTGCCTGATGTGTTTATCAGCTGTAGGAAAAAACTGAAACTAAAACAAAACACGCATGCAACCTCAAAACAACACACACATACAACAATTTGAACCGACTTGAATCCTCAGAAAACTATACTCATGCAAGAAGATTCTTATTTCAGTAAGAAATCGGCTGCGAAAGTATCCAGTTCATATTGTACAACATCCAGCAACACTGCCAAGAGGAAATGCACAATCAACACCATGTTCACACACAAGACATAAATCAGCTCAACTGAGATTCTGAGAGAGCGTTGCTCAGGCTTCATCATATCAAGTGTTTTCTCATGCTTTTCTGCACCGCAGTATCTCTACTCCCAAATAGTCAACAACACCTTGCACCGCGACATGAGGCTTTCCGACCTTCACTCGAACAGCGGAGATCTGAGGGAACTTGACCAGCGTGGAGTTGGCGATCGACTGAGCCACTGACTCCAAGAGATTCTGTGACGGACCTTCTACTATACCCTTCGCTATCCTGCAGAGTGAATTACTTTGGTATCATGAAGACAAAAGAGAGTAGTTTGCAACGGATCATTCAGCGATAGTACACTACGTTAAGTCAACATATCTGATTACACCGCTAACTAAAATATACACAAACAACAGTTTGACTTGGTCCATGCCAAACTACTCCAACCGCAGTTACATTGTCCTATATGATCTGTTGCAAATGAGGCATAATACATCATCTTGCGGTCCGTTGCAAATGAGGCATAATACATCCTCTTGTGGTGGCGGTATACAAGGAGGACCATATTCAAGCGTGTTTCCTTCAAAGCGACAATATATTGGATCTGAAACTACAGATAATGGTCTAATTTCAGCTCAAACATATGAAACCCAAAAACAGTTGGAACGAAACAGCAGAGAATAGTTCTGAGATGCATATCAATCACAAATTTTCCCAACGAATGTGGGAGAACAAGACTGATGTAAAGGTGATTAAATCCCACAATTCAATTCAGCTGAAGCTTTACTGTGACACCAGTCAGGTCAATCGAGGAGTGGTGAGGAGAAGTGAAATCCCCTCAAACTGTAAGGCCGCCTGAAATCACGTGTCCTCACCTTCCGTGTCGGTTGCGGGAAAAAAAATTGGAAGGAAAAAGGAAAAAGGGAAACAACTATCAGCATAATTTATTGCTGTCGTATATTCCATCGGTTAATCTGTTCTGCAGGAGCAGCACCCTATAGGCTCATGTGCTAAATGAAGTTGTGCACCAGCATCAACTTCCATGATGTTTCATTAATTATATCGAACATATGTATTCATAGCTACGCAACCAATATGATTAGTTTGCTTGAGGTAGAAAATGATGGGCATTCACCTTCAAGCAAGCAAGCTGTGCTAACTATCGGTCAGTGTTTTCTGCATTAGCTTATTTTTCACATTTGCTGCTTGCTTCGGTTCAGTTGACTATTGTTCAGTTAGCTTTTGGGCTTTGTAGATGTAACTCTGTTTCGCTTCTTCAGCAAAACAAGAACCTTTACTTTGCGAATGCACTTCGGATAAAAACAAAATGGATTGCGCCTGCCACACCGGCGCGGAGGGGAAACACCGCACCTGTAGATGTCCGAGTAGCTGACGGTGTGGGAGATGTCGTCGGAGTCCCCGGCGGCGGCGAGGTCCATCCAGGCGTCGACGTCGATGACGAACTTCTGGCCGAGCTTCTTCTCCTCCTGCTTCACGCCGTGGTAGCCGTGGAACTGCAGCCCCCGCAGGATCAGCTTGTCGCCGCCGTACTTTCCCATCGCCTCCTCTCCGTCCCCAGCCATGGCTCCTCCCTGACTGGATCGCTCGTGCGCTCAGCCGCCGCCTCCTTGAGAGCTGGCGGATGTGGGGGCTGGTGGAAGATGGGGTGAGAGTGAGACTTGGCGGCTATAGCCTACAGAGCTCAGCATCTGGTTCCGTTAAGCTCCACTTCCGAATGCGGCCCAAACAGAAGCCCGTGGGCCGATGTGTCTTCAAATTAGAAAGCGGTTTACCGGGCTAAAATACAAAAAATTACCAGCCAGGTGCGCCGCCCACTGCGACCCTCTAGTGAAATTTCACAAAAATAACCTTTTGGACAAAGTTCAGTAAAAAATAACCTCTTTTCAAAATTATTTTGAAATCTAATCTTTTTGGTAGCGCCCAACGATGCGGTGCTACCCTCTGTGTAGTAGCGCCACAGCCTCCGTCGCTATCCTGTAGAACCTTCATTCCATACCATCGCGAGCACGTCGAAAACGGCTAAGTCAGAGAGGGTAGCGCCATGGGGCTTGGAGCTACCCTCTTAAGGGTAGCGCCGAGGGGCATGGCGCTACCCTCCGAAGGGTTAGATTTCAAAATAGTTTTGAAAATGGGTTATTTTTTGCTAAACTTTGCCTAAAAGGTTATTTTTGTGAAATTTCACGGCCCTCTATCTCCAATCGCCGTCGGAGTACTTCTAGCTGCCAATGTGTATCTGACACCCCATACGGCTTCTCCTTGGACGGATTTGACGCGCGCGGCTTTCGAGCGCCAAGCAACTTCCCCGACGCCTTTGCGAACCATTTCCCCTTTGTTGACGCGTGCGGCGGCGCCATAAGCGAGGCGGGAGAGGTTTTTCCTGGAGCAGGGTGACAGGAAAAAAAAATAAGGACGGGGTTTTATTAAGGCAGTAAGCAGTTGTCCCAATGATAGGAATGATCCGCACGTCAAAGGCCAACATGGCGTCGCGCTTTGTTTCGTTCAGCCGCAATCCATCGACCTTATTAAGACTTATTAGCAACTCGGTTTTATTCACTTGGGCGTGAAAATAATACCAAATTTAAATTAGATTAGAGTGATATGTGTCCATCGGGTGGATTTAGAGGTGATTTCTATACTTTTTTTCTAGCTAGCGTGGATCAGTGGATCTTGACTTGACTTGCACATCACATGCCGCGCCGTGCCGTGTCAGGCCAGCGCCACCTCGGATTACATATTCTTTACCATAGCCTCTACCAGCAATCCAAATCAAGCTCCACATTTGCAGATACACCCCTCCCGTCCTCCCGCCGATTCCAAATCCAGCCCTGCCCTATATATAAATAAATAAATTAAACAACAGTTCATAAAAGCAGCGATCCCGTTTCGCATCGAGCTCGAGCCAGCCAGCCAGCCCGCCCAGCCACAGAGAGATCGATCGCGCGCGCCCCCCGATCGGATCGAATCCCGTCGAGCGAGCGTGCTCGATCCGATCGCGGGAGCGCATCGCCACCAGATCGGGGGAGCTGAGCGATCCCATCGGGCTCGGCCGACGCCAGATTGGTGGTTGATTGGTCAATCTCTGTTTTTATCTTCCCGCGCGCGTGCGGATCCTCCATGGAACCGGCGCACACTGGATCGGAGAGGACCGGTGAGTGATTTCCTTCTGCTAGAATTGGTTTTTGTGTCTGTGAATTGCTGTTTCGTGCCATGGCCGGCGAGATTTGGATCCGGTGAGCTCGGGGCTGGGTCTGCTGATCTAGGATGTCACGGTATCGATGCAATTTTTGTTACTGGTCGCTGCATGCTGCTGCTTTGTGTGGGATGTTACGGAGATTACAAACTGTGATAGATCTCGCTGCAATTAAGTTGATGCGCGAGCTCCTGGTGCCAGTTGCCACCTTGTTCCGGGTGAATTCCTGCCTAATTGATCGCTGGATACCATGCCATGCCAACTTGCCAAGCTCTTGCAATAGGATACTACGTAGTAGCCAGCACTTGAATTCGACCAGCCAAGGCGTCGATGAGCTTCGACCTTGTGCATTCCTGCACCCGAATAGAATAGTTACTGATGTGTTGACTTCTGGTGGTTCGCGTGGATGTATGTGTAACAAATACGCGCTTCATTGGTTGGGTACCATGCTGCTATCATGTCGAAATTGTGTCACGTGTCCATGGTTCTGCACTTACTTCGAGTGGTCCGGGCATGATTTATGTCCATGAATGTGATACATAGTTATGCCTGGTGTACGTGTCTTGTGAATAGTTGTTGGTGCAGGGCTGGACTAAAGCAGAGGCTAGAGGTAGGATGTCTCTTTCATAGCAGAAACCTGTTAATCCAAGTGTGAGAGGCCCAAATGCCAAGAGAGGTCTCAATTGTGATCATGGTTTTGTAGGCGTCACCCTAGGCGTTAAGAGCATCTCTAACAGAGCCCTCAAACACGCAAAAAACCTCAAAACTCCGGCGAGTTAAAGGGCTTTGCATTTTTTTGGCCCAAAGCAGAGCCTGTGAACGCGAACCGGCCCTCAAACGCGATAAGGGCGCCCGTCGAAGCGGCGGCCATCCGTATTTATGCCGGGCTCGGGCACATTTCTAGGTCAAAATCCTTATTCACCCGCACCGCCGACGAGAAATCCGCGGCGCCTCGTTTCTTCTTCGACGTGAAATCTGTCGCAGCCAGAGACCGCCGCTGCCGCGTGATGGCCCCCAAGCGCGAGCCCTCCACGCCGCCTCACCGCCGCGACCCCTTCGACGGGGATTTCTCCAACAAGCGACGCGCGCAGGCGGTGACGAGCGACGGCGGTCGGAAGCGGGGGGCGCATGCCTACATCAACTTAGGCCGCGAGGTCCTGCCGGCCTACTTCCAGCGCGAGGTCGAGGAGTTCGACCTCGCACGCGCCGAGTACGAGGCCCGACGCCGCCGTATGAGTCTGAACGGGGCTAGAAGCTCAACCGGCAGCGCCGGCACCTCCACCGCGCTAGCGGCGCTGCCTCCGGCGGAGGAGTACGACGCCGTCGCATTCGACTCCGCTATCGCGGCGGAGGACTTCGTCACCGAGGACGCATTTGACGCCATCACGACGCAAGTGATGCTCCGTTCAGTGCCGGAGGCGGAGGAGAAGGCGGCGCAGGCTGCCCGCGAGGAGGAGATCGACCAAATTCTCCTCCGACAGGGACTCGAGGCAGACGCCGTCGCCACCGAGAAGAGCGTCTACCGGAAGGCGTACGCGGAGGAGGTCGTCGATCTCGTCTCCGACGAGGAGTGAAGATCGCCATCGCCGTCGCGCCTGGGCTCCGGTGAGCCACATTTTGGTAGTAGTAGGCTCCAGCGACGATTAGCAATAGTTTTAGCTGACGATTATATGTAAATTAAGGTTCGATCGGTGCTGAACAAATGTATGATATGAATTGGGGACGAACACTAGTTTGTTCCCGCCAAAATTATATAATTTGCAGTTCTGCTTACGGTTTCTGCTAATAGTTGCGAGTTCATCCGGGCAGATTTCTCAAAAAAGCTGAACCTTATAATGTTTTTGAGGTTCAGAGTTTGAGAGGTCTGGGAATGACAGTGAGTGATGGACAACATGTCTTTAATATGCATGGTTGTTGTGATTAGCCTCATGATCAGGTAGGCTAGAATAAGTAGCCATGTATTTACTACTACCTCCGGTCATGAATGATTGTCGTGGAAGTACACTAAGCTAGTACAATTTCCTCTTGTCACGACAACCAATACGGATCGGAGGGAGTACATGAGTTTGGGGCAATGGTGTTTGTAGTTGTTTGTGTTAATATTCATCTTCTGATGCATGTGATTCCCTAGTAGTAGGTAGGTTCATCGATTGAATGACAGGATTCTTTGTTATCTGGATATAAATGTGCTGCGAATCAGCTATCCTTCGATGCTACTTTGGGCCATTTATTAAAGCTTAGCTTTATTTCAGCCTAGTTCTGTTGTAATTGAAGCTTTTGTTTTAAAACCACAGGGCTAAATAAGGTATCTGTCAAAGCATGAGCCGTGGAATGAATTTTCATTCTGCTATTGGCACACTACAAAGTGCAACACTATTTTACAAAGTCATTGTTTCTGCTTACATGGGATGTCCTTACCATTCTTGAAACTTGAGCTAATTTAAAATCTATCTGTATTAGGCTCTATGGATTCGCCGGAGTCAAGAATCGAGGTCGAACAAAAACCTGCTGGTAACACTAAAGAGCAGGTCATTACTTGATGATATTTTTAAAGATATTTAATACGACACTTTGACTGTTCTTCACTCTTTTTGCTGATCATTGTAATTTTTTTTCTACTTAGACCATTTCTAGAAAGGATGAGAAAACTGTTAAACCCACTATTTCACTTGATTCAAGTGTTATCAATCTACCAAGTGACGGACAAGCCCAAGCTGGCACGTCCAACATAGGTGGGGAACATAATGCTGCATATCCACAACACATGTATTCCTCTCAGGCACAGCCATTCTATTTCCAAGGTGAGGCAACTTTTGGCTGCATATACTCCCTCCGTTCTAAATTAGATGACTCTCTTTTGTCAAAAAGTACATCCATTTTTTGACAAAAGAGAGTCATCTAATATGGAACGGAGGGAGTACATGATTACATCTTCTGACTGCATAATGTTCATTTGTACATTCCCTTCTTTGTGAATGAAAGTATATTTTTGTATAGTTCATCTTATGAATTGCATGTGACGTATTAGAAATCATATTTGTTCTCAAGTGAAGAATAATGAAATAACACAAACTTACACTCAGTTTCTATTTCCCTTCATACATAGTGTTGGTCTAAGTTCACTAGTTTTATTTCGAGAGAGTATGTTTGATGCCATCAGGTCTAATGTCTTCTAAAATTTGAAACTTTAGTCTTGAACTGATGAATGATACTAATGTATCCGTGACATGATATGAGCAGGTCCAGGATATGAGAACCCTCCAAATGAATGGGATGTATATCCTCCTTATGTGAGCGCTGAAGGATTGGAAGTGGGTCCACCGGTAAGCTGATTTGCTTAGTCGTCAAGAATATCTACGAAGTGCTCCTTTTCTCAGTTTTGACTTCTCTTGAAGGTTTTATACAATGAGGATCCTTCAATGATGTACCATGGTGGCTATGGATATGACCCTTATGCTCACTATCCTCCTATCTCGACGCCGGTACCGGCTAGTGTTAGTGGAGATGGTCAGCTCTACTCCCCTCAGCAGTTCTCCTTCTCGGCTCCTTACTACCAGCAACCAGTACAACCTGGCATGCCATATTTAAGCTCTCCTACTCCAATATCACAGGGTGAGACAATGATGCCAATTGATCCAACACAAGGAGCTTTTATCGCTGACACTCTGAGTCCAAACAGCTTCCTTTTTGGGCCAAAACCTGGTTATTATCTATCTCATTCTTTGTTTAAATTATAATTTAATCCCAAGCTTAGATATGATTATAACTTTGTTCCTTGAAATGCTATTTTGCAGAATGGTTTAGGTCGTCAGAAGGAACTGGTTCATTTCCATCACCTGCAGCTTCACCTCAACCTTGTGTTTCAGGGACATTCGGACAAAGCAACTTTCCTATGGCTTCTGGCATGGTATTCTTTTCACATGTTATCTCTTGTTGTATATGAATAACAAGTATTTTTTTTACATTTATTTCTAAGAAACATAGCCCCCTTCCTTGTGACACACTTCAGCACCCAAAATAACTCCATTTGATGTGTCACTTACTCTTTTATATTCTGACTTTTCTACCCTTAGTTCGCTCATTCATGCTTCCCTTATTTCATTGAAGAGTTTTGGCGTAATCACTTCTGACCTGGCATATGAAAAAAAAGGTGTAAACATGATCAGATCCCGTAAGAAATTAGTCTGATATTGCCAAAGATGTCTCCCCTTGCAATTTAGGTTCAAGCTTTGGTTCTTTTGCTTCCATATGCAATCAAACCACCCCACTCTGCAAGCACAGCATGCGCCTGCATTGTTAGCTGTCAATGCTTGCTAGCCCTGTACACACCAGCTACTTAGATTATGAGCTTGTCTTTCTATGATGATGCATATGATAATTTGACAAGACCATTATTGGATATAACAGGATAAGATCTAACATTGTTCTAGAATCTAACATTTGGATTTCCCCAATTTCAGATGTCTCCTCAGCAAAAGTCCTTCTATGGTTTTGGATCTCCCAGTGACTCTTATGGAAGAGGTTTCTCTCATAGTGGGAGTTTCCCACATGCCACTAATTATGGGGGTCCTTTCCCTGGCTATGGCATGAATGGCAGAAGTTTTATTCCGACTGACAAAGGGCGCAGGAGAGGAAGGGGTAGTGCTTTGTTATGTAGCTGCGATGGTTCACTTGACTTCCTCAATGAGCAAAGCCGAGGTCCACGCGCTACCAGGCCTAAGAAGCAACCAGAGGATGATAGTAAAGATGAGAAGCCTTCTGGTGGACTTAACCAGAAGTCATACAACCGGACTGACTTTGTTACAGAGTACACAAATGCTAGATTTTTTATCATAAAATCATACAGCGAAGATAATGTGCACAAGAGCATAAAATATGGTGTTTGGGCTAGCACGACAAATGGTAACAAGAAATTAGACTTATCCTATCATGAAGTGAAGGAGAAGGAAGAACATTGTCCTATTTTTCTGTTGTTTTCGGTAAGCAAACCCTTATCATGTTTCCTTATCAGTCGTCTTTAGGCTCTGAGATTTGTTATTCCTTGCTGAGAACTGAAAACTGGGAAAATCTATGCAGGTGAATGCGAGTGCGCAGTTCTGTGGTGTTGCGGAGATGACTGGACCGGTTAATTTTGAGAAGAGTGTGGACTATTGGCAGCAAGATAAGTGGACTGGCCAATTCCCTGTTAAGTGGCACATAGTGAAGGATGTTCCAAATAATCTCTTCCGCCATATAATCCTTGAAAACAATGAGAACAAACCTGTAACAAACAGCCGGGACACACAAGAGGTGAATTGCTTTTTAAATAGCTTTTCCTTTTATTTCTTGATTTACACATTTATTGTTTTCTAATTACCGATATTTATTTCATAGTGATATCTCCCATCAAATTAGTAGGACATATAGCGTATATGGACTAATACAATCTTGATCTTATTGTAGGTGAAACTGGAACAAGGACTAGAGATACTGAAAATCTTCAAGGATCACGAGGAGGATGCGTCAATCCTTGACGACTTTGACTTCTACGAAGAACGTGAGAAAGCCTTACTGGAGAATAAGGCGCGGCTGCATCAGGAACAACAGATGGCCAGCTCCAGTGTTGCTGAGCCCAAGAAGCTGTCGGCTGTACCCTCTGAGCTGGTGGGTCATACCACCAAGAGTTCTAGCGCTGTTGAGCCCAAGAAGCTCTTGGCCGTACCCACTGACATGGTGGGTCATATCACAAAGACTTTTGCTCAGGCTGTGCGGCTTGGCGAAACCAAGAATGTTAGCCCTTTGGCCGAGAAAGGGCCTGCTGGGGATTCATCTGTTGTTACGAAGCCTGTCTAAGTCAAAGAGAGCGGCTAGAGTATTAGAAGTGTGATTGGGCTGTGCTCGAAATTTAGTCCATGTGCTTCCTCATCAAGAGTGAATGCTGGGGTGCATAAAGATGTGTGCCACCAAAATATGAAGACACATGCAAATGTGTCAATGACATCTCGAGCTTCTGGTCAAGCATGATGTACACTAGGAGGATATATAAGGCAAGGGCCGCCTTTGCCGACCTTCGATGGAAGCTTAGTAGTTTCTTGCATAGTTCCTCTTGCTTTCTTCTTCTCTTCTTTCCTACCCCTCTTCTTTTTCTGTCTTACATTTTCTTTTTTGCATTATATGACTCTTGAGTATTATTCCTTAGTGGGTAGGCTTAAGTTGGAGAGCTGCAGTTTTTGTGCAAGCCTCTGTAACTTTCAATTTCGGATCGCAGATGAATAAAGCTATCTTTGTTTATTCCCTTTCTTGTTTACTTATTGATTGGGCAACTTTGAACATGATACATCTCCTCCACGGCAAAGCCTAATTTGCAACAGTAATCACAAAAATATAAAATTTGCAGATGACGCCTACTATGTCACACCACCATCTTACAAATTAGAGCCATTTCACTCAAATCAAACAGTACGCAGTTTCACTATACTAAGGGACAACTAGCAAGTTACACACACATTAACACAAAGTTGATTGCCAAATGGCAATTTTGAATGCTGCTAGCCCTTTCCTAACAAATTGACAAACGGGTCGCGGTTTAAATTTAATGCAATGAGGTCAACATAGCTGAAAAACATCAACATACAGTAGAGATACGAATTTTGTATGTAACACATTATGCATTCACAAGAACCCAAGAACTTTGGAATGATCAACAGCACTTGACAACAGAGGGGATTGCAGACCACTTAAGAAAAATACGCTAGCCAGAAACATTAAGCTAGTAAGCTAGGACAGGAAATAAAATCTAAATGTTACTCCCTCCGTCCACAAAAAGATACCTCAACTCTGTCCAAATTTGCATGTATCTACACACTAAATCATGTCTAGATGCATGTCAATTTGGAAAAAGTTAAGACATCCTTTTGTAGATGGAGGAAGTACCATTTTTAAACTTGAAAGCTAAATAATAACATACTACTAAATCACAAAACTAATGATTGAATAGCTTGTTTAAATGTCATAAGGTTTTAGGATAACAGACTCAATAAAAACACAGAAGACTCACAGCTGATCAACTTTGGGCAAAACACAAAAGTGACAAGCGAGAATAACAAACATTAGTCCAATTTCAACACCTATATACAAATGTATCAGGTTTTTTTCTTGAAATTGGGGGCGCAAACATATATTACTATTACATCAACACAAGCCAATCGGAAACACTGTCATGATACGGTCACAATACATGTTAAGCACAGAAAATAAAAAAGGAGGCCTACACTAACCGGCACGAAGACCACCGGTAAGGCCAACTAGAACTCCTCAGAAATGGATCAGTTAAATCCAAGTGAGAGGCATCCTTGAACTCGTTGACATCCCAGAGAAATTGTCCAGTTCTAAAATGATAACGAGCACCTCTTGAAACCCTCTCCTTACAATGAAGCGCCATACGTTGATAAGCAAAAAAGTCCATATTGCAAATTTCGTCTTCAACTTCAAATATCATTGATTCTAGCACCGCAGCATTCAGTACAAAGAATTTGGCAAACCGAACTTGTGAGGGATTGCCCCGATACTGACCCAACACAATTTTCTTCAGCTTTAAAGGGATGTCAATACTTGGTTTCCAGACTGGCCAGCTGAAAGTAGTACGACGGTACATAATGTCGTCCTTCCATAAAAACTGAAAAGAACATTGACGAAAGTAGACTTCAGAACATTAAGTGAAACAAAAGTGCAGACGAACACAATGAATTATCAATGAAACATGGTCACCTTAATGTACAATTTCTCCAAACATGGAAAGCATTTCAGCATGTCAATAGCCTTATCCACGCTAAGTTGACTCTGCATTTCGACAGCCAAAGTCTTCACACTGCAAATCCTGGCAGCCATGCTATCAAGATACAATCCCTTCATAAGCATAAAAACAACATTAGGCCATTTACAAATGAAGATGACATGCAAGCACAGAAATGCAGAGCTACCTTAATAATGGTGGAGCCAAATACGAGTCTGTTGCCACCCTTATGGGAATCGGAAACACAACCTAAGACCTCTAGTTTAGGCGCGGAGACGACGGTTAGATGCAGGACAGCATTGAGGTTGAGTAGCTTCTCAAGAGAAGGGGCGTTCTCGATTATAAGTTCCTTGGGCCGATATTCGGTATCATGAAATGAGCTGAACCATCCAGCACGCATGGCGATGCATTTAAGGCTACGGGAGTTGATCCGGACACATGGGATGCCATAGATGTGGTGAAGCAGCAAGCACTCGAGAGTGGGGCACCCGGCAATCATGTTGTGCAATATCAGAGATGCAGACAGTTTCAAGCGTAAGATTTGGGAACTGAGGTGGTTGGGAACGGAGGATGCAGCTTCCGAAGGTGGCAACTCGGCAGCTGGTAGTGGTAGGAGATGTAATGGTGGTGTAAGTCAAAAAGATGGTGTAACCGCAAGCTGCTGCAGATTGTCAAGGGCGGGAGATGAGAGCCAGGAGTCTACCAAGGCCGCATCTGAGCGGGGCCAGGCCCGTCGGCTAAGATGTCAAGTGGGATCCCACCATTGTCCCACTTCTAATTCATTTGTGAATATTTAGTTTAAATTTTAATCTAAAATTTTGTATTAGAAGTCCCCAAATGAATTAGAAGTGAGATATTGGTGGGATCCCACTTGCATCTCTACGGTCGCTCGTTGAGGACAAACCGGTGGCCAAGGCCCGTGTGAGCGGATAGGATGCTTGATATGGTGGCCTCGGGAATATCCCTACTTCTCCGAGTGTGCCTGATGTCCTCGCAGTCGAGACTGACAGGCGTGGAGGAGCTTAGCCAGAGGTGCCACCACTGGGTGGCGAGGATCTGGGTACGGGCGCCTTCCTTGGTGGGGAGAAGGGAGATGATGTCACCGAGGACAACGTATGGGAAGTGGCTGATGCGGTCTTCGTCTTGCATGCCCCCTGGCGCCTCAAGCTTCATCTTCTTCGACATAGGACTGCCCGACTCAACCGTCTCCATGACCACCGCCGCCACCGCTGTCGGCAGTCGATTATTTTCTGGCATCTCCAACGGCACTCTCCAAATCCTATCCACACCCTCCAATTATTGAGGTTCAACTGGACGTCGGACACGTGTCATTGATAAATCATTCTGTTCGCCCCAATTTGGAGAAATTTAAGAACTTTTCAAACTTTATTCATAAAATGTTTTAAAAGGGGGCACTCTAGCTCTCGCAGCCTAGCCTAATCCTCCTCGGACTCGTCCCACCACGAGTCATCATCCTTGTCGAGATATCACATGCATTCACTTAATCACTAGTGAGATAACAAACGGAAGGTAAGAGCCATAGTGGATCTTGAATTTTGTTGTCACTATCTAATGACCACCATATGTTACTCCATCTAACACACATGTTTCCCCACACATGTTCTTTGATACATGATTAATCAAACAAGTAATAAAGAATAGGGTAACCCACTTAAAAATTATACATCTCACACATAGTGGAATTACAATCTCAAATATCATCTCATAAATAAAGATCCACCACAAAGAAATTACATAGATGACCATTACCATATTAGTCAGTTCATATGGTACTAATACATTGAAAAAACAAGAGAGATACAATAAGCTACTGCAACCTAAAGTGAAGAGGTGGATACTCCCCCTTCATCATGGTGACAATGATGGAGACATACGTTGGAGAAGATAGAGATCCTACTGGTAGCGTTCTTTCCTTGATGCATGTATCAAGAGGGATTATAATATTCTGGTTGAGTTTTCTAATTAAAGTTGTGAGTTCTCAAAAAAAGAGTAAGGGTCATCAACCAAAAACTCAGAACCTTGACCATTTATACCAGACTCTACCTTGATCGTACTCCGAAGTTTCCAAAACAATAAATACTCCCTCCGTTCCGTAATCTAAGAGATATAGTTTTTTTTACAACAGTTTCAAAATGAATGGGTTTCGGCTGTTTTGCTGCCTCCCCGCGTGCACAAATTGAGGAGAATCCTGAAAATATGGATTTTGTTTGATCCCTCAGCTAACCATTTTTTTGCGGGGTATTTTTTTTTACTAATGTATAAGAGTGTCAATACAATCCTGATCGATCTGGTCCAAAAGAAATTCTGAAACGGAACCTAACCACACTTTGGTTTTACGATACGTCATACCGAATCTTGCTAACTCATGACTTACACTATTACATATCCTGGGTCTTTTGGAAATCGACAAAATGTGCTCCGATGCAATTAGCAGCCTGAGATCTTCAGCTACATGGCCCAAGCACGAGGCATCCTCTAATCTAACTACCGCATGCAGCATCTCAACAGAAAAACAAATGTACGTGTAGAAAAACTATAACTCTTGGATTACGGAAACAGAGGGAGTACCTACCAAGTGGATCACTTTTTCCATCTAGTTTATGTTTAGGGTATGGCCGATTTTCCTTATTAGCAAATCCAATTTTCGTTCATGATACGGTCTCGAAAAGGAAAAGGTGTACATAGTTGGGCCGGATTGCGTCGAGAGCTTGGTGGCTCGGGCTATTAAGTTGCTCACGGCAAGCCCACACAGAAGATGGGCTGAAAGTTAGCCGTTCTACCTCCGGAGCCTAAGCCAGAAAAACAGCACCTGAAGCTACATTTTGTGAGGCAGTTCTGTTCTTTTTTAGGCTGGTGAGTAGAAACATCATGTAGTGGAAATAATGGAAAAATTTAGCGACGGACGTTGAGCATGGAATCGCCGGAGAAGTGTTGAGAAGAAAACCAAGCCAGAAAAACTGCACCTGAAGCTACATTTTGTGAGGCAGTTCTATTCTTTTTTAGGCTGGTGTGTAGAAACATCATGTCGGCTAAAGATTCAGTGGAAATAATGGAAAAAAATCTATGAGGTTGAGCATGGAATCGCCGGAGAAGTGTTGAGAAGAAACCCAAGCTGGCGAATCTTATATATTCCGTGATAAACTATCCCATCTATTTATCAGCAGCCTCGAAGTTGTAGACGGATGTATACCAACCATGCAGTCCTCATCTCCATCATGTTTGATGCCGACCAAATCTCCTGTCAGATTCGCTTCAAATATATCATATCATAAATGTCATCTGCCCTTGGAACAGGCCAGAATCTGAAGGACCCAGTGCGACATGGAAACAAACTGCAGATAATGCATGCACTGTGTAGATCATCATCCTGAGTTCCTCACAGCACCTGCATGCATTGCATTGCCTTGCACACCGTGTGGAGAGGAGATCATCCATCATTCTCACAGAACATACTCAGTCGGCACCATGCTTCTATCGAAGTGACCAGCTATGCGTAGTACATTTATTCATATATCAATGGGCCATGCATGCGCGATGCGCACACTGTTTTCTTCCCGTACTAGTATATCTAGTGGTTGGTTGGTGATCGATCGTCATGCAGATGCGGTGCGGATGACGGATGTACGTACATACGTGTAAAGAAACATGTGGAAGTGTGGAACTGTGGTACGTACGTACCTGAGATCGGCGAGCTATACTGCTGGTGATCGATCTAGCTAGTATACGACTGTATGGGACTAGGGGGCTCGCCGGCCGGTAAGCTACAGTGCCGACTAATTAAGGATCTCACTTTGCACAATTGCACTGCTGATGCTCCCTCCAAGAGGTCACTAGGTAGCTACGCAACCACACTCCACCCAATTATTTGGCGTTCCATATGCATCTTGGTCAGCCACTCAGCCCTACCGGTCCTTTGTCCCAGTTCTGATGAAATAAATTTCACGAAAAATACCCAGTACAATCTTATCTATAGATCTCTGCTGAACTATAATAAGTAAACTAGGCTTGGATAAGCATGAAATAGTAAGATTCATGAAATATATATAGCGCTAGCACTAGTATTATTAATTGTTTTCCCTCAAAAATCTAGCAATAATGTTTATGGGAAGTTCTAGCAAGTACTGATCACTAAGAAATAAGGATGCTAGCTAGAGTTTCGAAAGGAGAAACAATATATAGGGTCACCTGATAAAGTTCTCTCATAACTTTAACTTCTATAATAGATGTAGTTAGGCGTTTTAATTAGCATGTTGTTTTGGCAAACGGTATCTATAGAGTAGCGGAGCTGTCGCTAGCAGCCCGTCCTGCTAGTGTTACTATAGCATGATAACATTGGCGCTTCCCTTAGACATTTGAGTAAACAGGTATTGGTACCTATTTACAACCTGATTGCGATGCCAGATAGAAAATAGGCACTCAGGTCAACATATATATGTTAACTTCCCCGCAAAGAAATCACATACTCCCTCCGTCCCAAAATAAGTGTCTCAAGTCTCTCAAAAAGGTGATGTATCTAGACATGATTCATGTCTAGATACATCACCTTTTTGAGAGACTTGAGACACTTATTTTGGGACGGAGGGAGTATATGTTAACCCGGTTGCAGGTATACCATATGACCCTAGAACACCAGAATTATTTTGCGGCAACAGCAACTGTAGTCTGTATCAGATGCTGCAGATCCAGGCTCACATACTTTCTTGAAGATTTTCTAAGCCCACGGATCCAATATACACTGTAGCAAAGTAAATGAAGTAGGCAGATGTGGTCTTGTCAAGAAGACAATAAGGACATGCAGATTCACCGTGCAACTAGATTGTTAGTACATGTGAATGTGATCTTGTAGAGCGCAACAAACCAAACAGCTAGAAACCTAGCCTAGATGCACCATTTTGTTGTATTGGAGCGACAGTTAGGAATGGGTGATGGCATCTGATCTCTGAATGCGTATGCACTAGACTAGTCCAAGTCAGGCATGGTGTACTTGCTCTGATCCCGTGTTAGGGACATGCATCCACAGTCTCCATCTGAGAATTTTATGTGTACACTATACATATATATCATATATGAAACTTGTGGCTTAGGAAGGAGTTCAAGTTGCAAATATGTATGCATGCGTCTATTCTATTGTTCATGCCAGCCATTTATTTCTATTTGTGAATGTATGGATCTTCATCAGTTATAATATATCCTAGAAGGCCGGGACTCCCCTTTTTTTTTAAAAAAATAATATCCTAGAGACGGCGAAAGTGTACAGTACACATTAGCCTTTTTTAAAAAGAAAGAAGGCTTTAGCGTGGCGTTAAATTAATTATGTCCTTCACCGTGAAACAAATATCACTAGCAAAGTAATCCACTGAGTATCACCTTTTGGAGGGGATGATAATTGTTTGGTTAGAGGCAACCACAATAGTTTCACGGTGCTTAATATTCTTCAGCGGAGTGGCTGCCGGAATGGTGACCACCAGACTTGGAGTATCACAGGGAATTTCAGTCCCTTCGGCATTGTCAAAATCCCCATTTAGCCACGCACATCAGCATAGGAGGTCTCGGTTTTTAAGTCAGGAACTGGCAGAAACCATCCACACTCTCCACACTGTTTGTAAGATCAAATTCTAATCATGTTTAATGTTCAACCAAGGAGCATACTGTGCTATTTCTATATTTCCAGCGCACCACATGACAACAGAAAAAATGGAATTAGAGCATAGTTTTTCTTATTTAAAGTCTAAAATCTAGCTACAGATTCAAAAGACCTACCAACCAGTATCAGGAAAAAAAAATCAGCTAGCAGTGGGCGAGCATTTGACTCCGGTCTGAAGGAATAAAAACAGGACAAACACCTCATTTGTTAAATCATACATATGACTAGTTTAGTATTGGCCATTGTTCACTAATTGCCGTATCAAAGGATCAACTTTTATGTGTGGGAAATGCCTTTGGCAATTTCCTCTATCTCATACCACGGTTCATCATATTGGGGGTGACGATCCTTCTAAAACTAAGCTTCACTTGTCTCCATCCCAAATCTCTAAGATGGTGGTTGTATTTTTTTTTGAAACAAAGTATAGACACAGACGATCACAAACACACACGACCTACCACTGAAAACATAGCGCTGGTTAAATTCTAAAAAATCTAAAAAAATGCGAGTCATGCCAAGTCTAGAACTTGAATCTGGTTGGGTGAGTTCCACCACAAGTAACCTAACCAGTTGAGCTACGCTCACTTCGCTGGTGGTTGTTTTTTCGTTGCAAATAAGAGCAAGTCCAGCAGTTCCCTCAAAGACCCCCCCTATACGTTTTTAGGGGAAAACCCCCCAAAACAACCGCACAGCAGTTCCCTCAACGCTCCTCCGATTTATAGGCGCCCCCGGTTCTGCTCGCTCGTCTCCCTTACAAGTAGGGGAGGTGGAAGACTCCCCTATCCTAGCGGCGCCAACAACCGCTCACGGGTGAAATTTCCTCCCGCCCTCGACAGGTACATCTGGTCTTGGTCTTGTCCCACCTTCTAGTTTATTAAGTTTATCCCAAATCGAGCCAAAAATCGATTTGGAAATCGATCTAGAATTTCAAATCGAGTATGAAATCGACCTCCAAATCGAGTCTCATCTCAATTTCTGGGGAGCGAAAGAAAAACAAAGGCGAGGAGAGGGCTTGGGGCAGACCTACCATGGGCCAAACTCAAGAGAAAATAGAAGGTAGCGGAAGGGGAGAGTAAGAAGAGGGAGGTAGAAGGGCACGAAGTAGAACATGGCTGAGGCGAGGCGGCGGGTAGGACGACCAAGGGCATCCGTCGGGAGGAGTAGGTGGCCATTGTACTGCTGTTTAATGGATGCGTGCACTGGTTGTACTGTTGTTTAATGGTTGCTAATTTTGTGTTAAATTCTTGTTCAATATATGTGAGCTTTTTGACACTGCAATATGCCGATATTGATGAGCTTTTTATTTATGTTTCAGATTTTGGCGATGGATAAGTTTTTGACACTACAAGTTAGCAGTTGCAGAGGTAGCCGTTGGATTTTAAATGTTAGTTATACAATATTTTTAAAATATTAAATAGGAGATATGTTTTAGGGGAACTGCTGAAGTTGAACAAGTTTTAGGTGAGATTTTTTTAGGGAAAGTCCCCTACATAGATATATAGGGGGGGACATTTTAAGTGAACTGCTGGACTTGCTCTAAGGTAGATATTTTATTTTAAAAACAAAAAGGTAGATGTTTTAGAATTAACAACATAGAGGTAGCATAGAAGGTGTCCACCCAAACGGAAACCACAGACTGATCAGTCATGGCCTTTTTTCAGAAAAAAATTAAATCAACATTCTTTAAGTTTCAAAAAATTCAATTTTTTTAAAGATTATATGAATTGATATTTTGCATGTTTGTAAAATGCATAATTTTCTACATTTTGAGTCTGGATTTATTTATGGCACTTTAAAATGTTGTTTTTGAATTTTCAAATAAATGGCTCCCAGGAGCCAGAGCTCCATTTGTCCGCTCGCTCCTTCCCAAAACCTTATTTGTTTACCATTACCAACCACATCCAAATTCTATAGCTTTAGCTACACCCATGACTCCTTTCCAGAATCTTGAACTGTTGATTGTGTTGCTTGAAATATACTCGGAGTAGGTGATTTTGTAACTGCAGTTAATCAAGGTTTTCTAGAGCCTGTCATCACCTAATGTATATATATATTTTTAATCCATCATTAATTCAGCTAAGCACCGGTGCCAAGTTTAGGAGTTAGAACCTAAGTATGATGATTCCATCGCAGGTAACCTAACCATCTGAACTACGCTCTCTTCTCAGTAGTTGATTATTTGTATACACTTAAACTATACTACTTGATAAAATATACTGGTGTGAGCCCAAAGATATTTGATTTCTCAGTCTGGTAAGTGAAACCTTTCAACACGCATGTAGTATCTGTTGATTAGTCTATGTCTCCCCCATCTCCGTTTGGTGCTGCCAAGGAACTGTATACCGGCCACGGCTAATCGCCGGTTGTCCGAGGCTATTCCTCGTCGTTGGAATTATTGACGATGACGTAGGTGTAGAGGTGCGCCGATGGCGCCACAGCCACATGCCAGCGTGAAGTGGTGGAGCACCCCTGGTTTCGCTTCGACTCCGGGAGTAGGTTGTTGCGGTTGCCAGTCCAGTACCAGTTCTGACCGTGCAGCGGCCTGAAACAGGCCGGCATCACACTGAGCTAGACCACCAGCACACGCTGGTACTTCTCCTCCTCCTGCCCCCGCTGTTGTGCCTCCTGCTCGCGCTGTTGGCGGAACTCATCTAGAAACATAGACTACTACTGCCGCTCCTGCTCTGCCTGCTCGGCCAACAACTGGAGGACCTAGCCCAACCCCTGCCAGCAGGCTATCTCGTTCGTGACCATAATGAGCATGGACACGGCAATGGCGTCGTTCATGTTCGGGTCCTCGTCGGAGACGTAGGTCTACTCCATGGCCTTAAGGATGGTAATTTTACCAATGGGTACGGATACCTTGGGTAGGATATGGGTATAATTTTATGCTCATAGGTAGTAACTGAAGGAGATATGCCCTAGAGGCAAATAAATAAGTAGTATTTATTGTATTATGTCATAAGTTTATAATAGGTTTTTGTATTATGCTATAACTGTATTAATCAGAATTATTAATACACGTGTGATACATAGACAACCAGAGTCCCTAGTGAACCTATATATAAACTAGTCCATTGGGCAATAGTTGATCGAGATTCCCGATCAAGCACAATGACGTCGGTCGATAATGGGGTCATCTTATTAGTAGAATAAGGTGATGGATATACGCAGAGTATTGCAATAAGATCGTATTACGATGTTTGTCATTTGCAATAGATAAGAAATATGATAGCTTATTACTTAGACCGTGAGACCGTACTTATTGCTACTCCGTAGGGGTGCTTTGAGAGCATCAAACGTTGTGTCTTATATAGCATGATAATAACGGTGTCCATATTGGGTATCCCGAAAGAGTATGTTGAGACGTAAGGATCAAGAGCGGGATTTGTTCATTCTTGTAATGGAAAGATACTTTGGGCCCACTCGGTGAGATTGCATCTATATAGCTACGCAGGTTATGACTAGGTCATGGAGATGTAATATCACAGACGAGTTAATAACCTTTGTCAGTAACGAGATACAATAAGGACATCGAATGTCTGCGATCATATCTCGGACAAGGTAGTATCGCAGAAACAAAGAGAATGAATATCATGTTTATGGTTCAACAACGATATTCGTAGAATGCACAGGGACTGCCATATGCGTCCAGGTATCCCTGGCGGTCATTGGCGAGCGAAGGGTCTCGACCATGTCTGGAGTGTTCTCAAACCGTAGCGTAACAAACTTAAGGTCTTAACGACACCTGGAGAAGGTTCTGGAATATTATAGGATTTTATTGGAGAGAGAGAAATGATCCAGAAAGAGTTCCGGTGGTCCGGAAGGAGTTCCGAGAAGGTCTGGAATGGTTCCAGGAATGTCCGAAAGATGTTCGGGTGGTCCGGAAAATGTTTCGGAGTCACGGGAGATAAATTATATGTAAATATATTAATTATGAATTAATAATATTTTATATTAATTTAATATTAATTAAAAAAGGAGAAAAAGGGGCAGCTCACCTAAATGGGCCAGGAAGGCCCAAGAAGGGGGTAACGCACCAATGAGGCTTTGGAGCCCATGGTGGGTGCGGCTCAACCCCCCACCTCTCATTTGTTTAGTCCTACATGGGGAGCTAGAGAGTTTGCACACCCCCTCCCCCTTTATATAGCAAGGCATATTAATTGGATTAATTCACAGAAAAGTACAATTAATTGTATAGCAGGCCGGCCGAGTTGCTTCTCGGCCCGTTTTGCCCCTTCTCTCCACCAAAGCTATACCGCCTGGTGCCGTTGCCCTGCGGGATTCTAGAAAAGTTCTACCCCTGCGCTTTCAGCTGGATCTGAATGACCGGGGGTTGTTGTTAAGCTCCGTATGTTTGCGACTGCTCGGAGGCGCCACATTTGAGGAGCATGGGCGACGTCGTCTCGCCCACACAGCAGCCCTGCCGCTGCCCTACCGCCGGCGCCACCCCCCCAGTCGCCGGCGCCTCGCCATCTTCCGCCCGACGCCCGTCGATGCAGGTCATCGTCGACACCCCGGCGTCATCGTCTACATCGTCGCGGCAAGTTCTCCGTGACCTCGAGGTCGGCTACGTACGACTTCATCGTCAACGCTTGTGCGGGAGCGTGATCCCCGCTATCGGTCTACATGGAGGAAATGTGACCCGTTCCGTCATTGTTATCACATGTACTAGATAGATAGATCTTGACTAGTTAGGGTGTTCATACGCTAGAAAAATTATTTTTTTGTGCACCGGAACCCCTTCAGTAACCGTACCCTACACTTTAATTTTTGGATATGACACATGTCTAATCACGTACTTGTGGGTATGCTCATACCCTACCCGTCTATACACCTTATTCCAGGAGGCCCCCCATTGATGCACACGGTGGTGTGTTGTTGGGAAACTCCAAGAGGAAGGTATGATGAATGAAGCAGCAAGTTTCGCTCAGTTATGAAACCAAGGTTATCGAACCAGTAGGAAATGAGAATTCCCTCGAGGTGTCAACGGCGCCAGAAAAATGCTGGACGTAGTTGATGACGTAGAACCTGCAGACAACACAAACAAGATACTTTGCCCCAACTTAACGGCGAGGTTGTCAATCTCACCGGCTTGCTGTAACAAAGGATTAAACGTATGTGTGGAATAAAGATGTTTGTTTGCAGAAAGTAACATGTTTACAGTAGGTGGTTTATCAGATTAAAGACAAGGACCGGCGTACACAGTTCACTAGTGGTGTGTCTCCATAAATAATAATAACAATCATGCAGGTAAACAAATTACTGCTGGGCAATTGATAGAATAATGAAGTGCATAACAATGCATATACTAATGTTATGATGTCTAGTGTGAGATTCATTTGGGTATTATAAAAATATACATAGACCGTTCCAACCACATCTATGACTAATAATCCATCTTTCGGTTAGCGTCCGCACCCCTTTCAGTATTAAGTTGCATGCAACAGATTATCGCCTTAAGCACTGTGTGTAAAGTAAGTAAGTAACATCATCCTTAGATAAAGTACTGCAGTTTTATCCCTAATAGCAATAGTACATCTACAACTTTAGAACTAGCTGTCATCACCCCAGATTAAATAGAGACATGAACCTACTATCGAGCATAAATACCCCCTTTTGGAGTCACAAGCATCTAATTGGCCAGAGCATTTACTAGTAACAGAGAGCATGCAAGATCATTAAATAACACACAAATGATATATTATGAAGCAATAACTTTAGTACTCATTATTCATCGGATCCCACCAAACACAACATGAAGTATTACATAACGGTGATCTTGATCATGATTTGCAACTCACAAGATCTAAACATGATAGCACAAGAGGAGAAGAAAACCATTTAGCTACTGCTATGGACCCGTAGTCTAAGGGTGAACTACTCACGCATCTCCGGAGGCGGGCATGGAGACGTAGAGCCCTCCGATGTTGATTCCCCCTCTCGCGAAGTTGACGATGGCGGCGGCTCGGGACCCGTGGAGAAAATATTGCGCACCATATTAGGGTTTTTGCATCGGGGGGTTTATATGGGCGAAAGGGCGAGGTCGGTGGAGGCCCGAGGGGCCCACACCACGTGCTCACCCGACAGGAGGTGGGGCCGCGCGAGGTCGTGGTGACGGCGCCTCGGCCTCCCTCTTCGTTTCCTCTTTGGTGTTCTAGAATGTACCCACAAAAATATTGATTTTGGAAAAGAAAATCGTCCGATTCCGAGAATATTTCCTTAACTACTTTTCTGAAAACAAAAACAGCAGAAACATGGAACTGGCACTGTGGCATCTTGTTCATAGGTTAGTCCCATAAAATGCTTACAACTATATAAAATGCATATAAAACATGTAATAACTTGGTATAATATAGCATAGAACATAAGAAATTATAGATACGTTGGAGACGTATCACCCATTTATTCTCGTGAGATTGTGAATCTATGGTAAAGCTGTCAATTTGTCATACTCAAATATATGTTATTGAGCTGGGATAAATATTTTTATTTTATCGATGCGTGTAAAATTATATATAACATTTGTCATCTACTGTTGGTACTCAACGGGTATGGGTAACCGTCGGGTATCGGTGCGGGTAAATTTTCATACCCATGGATACGGGTATGGATAGAGTTTTATACCCATTGATTACATGGGTATGTGTATGGTATTGTTGTGCCTGCCCCATACCCTACCCATTGCCATCCTTACATGGCCTCCTCCTTCACCACGCACGGAGTAGAGCACATTCGCGAGTAGGAGCGCTACTAGACGCCATGCCGTGAACACGAGCGTGACACCGACAGTATCCTGGTGACAGGGACAAAGGTGGGGATCCAGGCCTGTTGCATGCGGACCGGGCACCATCGAAAGATGACATGCGCATGTCGTGCTCGTCTAAGTGGAAGAATGGGTGGTTGACGAGGGCGGGGGAGCTGGGCCGGATGCACCGTGATACGTATCCAACGTATTCATAATTTCTTGTGTTCCATGCTATGTTATATCATATTATTACATGTTTTATATGCATTTATATAGTTTATGCATTTTCTGGGACTAACCTATTAACAAGATGCCACAATTCCAGTTCCTTGTTTTCTGTTGTTTTTGGTTTTAGAAAAGCTCTTAAGGAAATATCCGCCAAATTGGAAACGAGCCAACCAGTATTTATTTTTGGAATATTTGTGACCAGGAAAACCGAAGACGAGACGAAGAGGGGCCGTGAGGCGCCCTCATCACCTGGTGGCGCGGCCCACAAGCCAGCCGTGCCAGGAGGTGAGGAGACCACCTCGGGCGCCCACCGACCTAGGTCTTTCGCCTACAAATACCCCCTTGACCTAAAAACAGAACACGGTTGAACACTTTTTCCTCCACGGGTCCCGAGCCGCCGCCGCCGTCAACACCAATTCGGGAGGGATCATAACTGCTCCCCGGCACCCTGCCGGGAGGGGGAATCGTCCCCGCAGGCCTCTACGTCGCCATGACCGCCTCCGGACTGATGCGTGAGTAGTCTACCTTCGACTACTGGTTCATAGCAGTAGCTAGATGGTTGTCTTCTCCTCTTGTGCTATCATGTTTAGATCTTGTGAGCTGCCTATCATGATCAAGATCATCTTTATGTAATTATCCATGTTGTGTTTGCTGGGATCCGATGAATATTGAGTACTAAAGTTATTGCTTCATAATATATCATGTGTGTGCTATTTAATGATCTTGCATGTTCTCCGTTACTTATGTATGCTCTGGCCAAGTAGATGCCCGTAACTACAAGAGGGGGTATTTATTCTCGATAGTAGGTTCATGTCTTTATTTAATCTGGGACAGTGACAGAAAGCTCTAAGATTGTAGATGTGATGTTGCTACTAGGGATAAAACAATAGTACTTTGTCTAAGGATGATGTTACTTACTTACTTTACACACTTTGCTTAAGGCGATAATCTATTGCATGCAACTTAATACTGAAAGAAGTGCGGACACTAACCGGAAAGTGGATTATTAGTCATAGATACGGTCGGAATGGTCTATGTATATTGTTGTAATGCCCGAATAAATCTCACACTAGACACCATATCATTAGTATATACATTGGGTTGCTCATCATTATTCTGTCAATTGCCTAGCTGTAATTTGTTTATCACGCATGGATGAATGTTATTATTATTTATGGGGAGACACCACTAGTGAACTGTGGACCCCGATCCGTCTCATTAATCTGATAAAACCACAACTACAAACCTATTACTTTCTGCAAACAAACATCTTTTTTCCACACATATGTTTAATCTTTTGTTACAGCAAGCCGGTGGGATTGACACCCTCACCGTTAAGTTGAGGCAAAATACTTTGATTGTGTTGTGTGCAGATTCCATGTCTCCTACGCCACACCAACTCTGGCGCCGTTGACACCTCGAGAGAAACGTTCATCTCCTAGTGGTTCGATAACCTTTGTTTCATAACTGAGGGAAATCTTGCTGCTCTGCTACTTCACACCCTACTCTTAGGGATTCACCAACCACCCGTTTAGCAAGCATCACACCACAATCTCGACGTCACAAACAGGCCGGCCGCCGGAACTGGTGGCACCAAAATCCTCTCAAGATTTAGGTTCCAGAAGTCTAGAAGGTGGACATCGGACCATTGTAGTGGGATTGAGATGTCCCATTACCACTGGCAAGTCTACTTGTGGAGGTACGACCGGACCCGTATGCAGCAGTCCTCCTCCATCTCCTGCCTCTGCTCCCTGTCCTCCTCTTCCTCCTCCGACGGTCGCCGCGCCGAAGCGAGCCGAAACGGCGCGGCCACCCGAGGCCGCACGCTCCATGGGGATGCGGCCGGGGCAGCCTGTCGCGCGACGCGGCGCCGACGAGGAGCTCGCCTCCTTTTTTCGTACTTGCCCTACCCGAGCCACCGAAAGCCTCCCATGGTCGGCGATACAGTGGGGCAGGCGGTGGATATGGTTTGGTGGTTGCGGCGCGGGAGCAAAGTGCGGATGAGAAGTGGTGGTTATCCCTATCCACCCTGGGCCCATATGTGGGTCCGGGAGGATATTGTGCGAACATAAAGACGCATTTTCGTTGTCCTTGCCAACTAAATCTAACCTAAATTGGTAAATTGGGGCCAGAAATGCGTCGAGCAGGATCGAAATGGTCCGAAAATGACCGGCGCTAAATTTGTGTGCTCAATATTTTGGTTAAGCTCACCCTAACGCACGCGCGCGGATTCCTTAACTCATTTTAATATCTATCTAGACAACACGGAGTGAGTAGACAGTGATCACAAACAGACCCTTCCAGTTTAACAAGCATGGTGAATAATTATTTACAGGCATGTATGCATGCACCAACCATCTGTACGACCGGTAACTTCGCTCGCGTGATCACCGTAGACAGACGGACCCCCGATACAGTTTAACAAGTCGACGTCTCACCAAGTAGCTCTATGCGGTCCAGGCTCCAGGGCTTGAAGCCTGAGCTAGTCTCACATCTCTCCTCCCCGATCCTCGTGTCTATATATGCTGCGCACTGAGCACAGCACGCAGCACTGCTATTCTATCTCTAACCAGCCACCTCACCTCAATCCCAGCTAGGAAATGGAGAGTGCGAGGGCGCCGGCCGTTGACGTGAACCTGGACCTGCGGCTCGTCCACCTGACGGCGGCGGTTGCAGTGAGGCACCGGCCGACAGCGCCGCTTGTGGCCGCGGTGGACGCCAGCGACCGGACCTTCTCGTGCACCTACTGCCGGCGCAAGTTCTACAGTTCTCAGGCGCTGGGCGGCCACCAGAACGCGCACAAGCTCGAGCGCAGCCTCGCCAAGCGCAGCCGCGAGCTCTCCGCCGCCACCTCCTCACCGCCCTCGTCCGACTTGATCAGCTGGTACCCGCAGCCAGGAGGAGGGGACAGTGTCGCCCAAGCAGCGGGGTCGGCCGCGGCCGCTGCCGCCGTCGTCAGCTGGATCGCCGACGGTGGGCGCCGCCGCTACGGGAGCCGTGTGCACCCAGCCGGCGACGGCGAGGACGGCATCGACCTGTCGCTTAAGCTGTAAGGTGCATATGCTGATATGCACGCACGTGACGTACATGTAGTTCGTCGTCCATCATGTCGTCGATCGACTATCTGTTAATTAGCTGCTACCACGTCGGATCGTACTTACATTACGTACTCCAGTTTGTTCTGTGCATGCATGGCACGACCTTGTTGTTAAATGCTTTAAGTTCCTGTTTGGCTTAGTGACAATATATGTATAAACGAGTACTACGACCATGCTTATTACCTCCGTATTCAAACTTAAGATGTTTTGAGTCTTTTTGGATCTATATATATGTAGACATGTGAGATTCATGTGTGAACCTTACACTATAACATGGATAAATACTTTTCAATATAAAAATATTAAAACATCTTATATTTTAATAGGAGGGAGTAACTTGTGTTATAAACTATGCAATTTCTCGTGATTACCTACCGTACACCCTTAAATTTTCGCAACGACTTTACTCTAGTCATTCTAATAGAAAAATTATACATGAGCAACTCCCATGCATGACATTTATTTAACAGAGATCGAAGTGAGGCTCGACCCTAATTGCCTAGCAAACCAGCTCACATGGTAGCTAATAAGACACATGGCCTTTTCTCACTGATCTACTCGTTCTCGAAAAGAACTCGAAATAACAGTGTAAATTTTGCATAAAATCAAACAATGTAATGTTTGTAGCTTTACTTTAGTGTGTTCTGAGCTGATTGAGACTTGTCTTAATCTTGGTGATTTGGCAATGTAATAACGTATAAGATACACTTAAACTATGTAATAATCGGCTGTGTGAAAAAATGTAATGTTTGACCATATAAAAGTTGACCACGACACTATAATTCTAAATAGATACTACTCCATCCGTTTCTGAAGGTAGGGTGTATAAATTTTTCTGCACGAATATTAAGACAAACTGTTTTATACATGGTGTACTAATTTTTTTTTGAAAAAAATAGGAAGAGATGACATCTTAATTGGTATAAAATGAATACAATCCATTAAATCGCTCTTCTGAGATTAGATTTTATTTTTTGATATGTCAAATCGTCCATAAATAGCAAATACATCTTATATTTTGGATTTTTCTCAAAAAACTATACACCTTATATCAAGAAACGGAGGGAGTATAATCTAACAACATGTTTCGTGATATATCTTGTATCCATTGATACTGATTTACTATTGTTGTTGTTGATAATTTTGTAGTAAAAATGGTTAAACTTTATAACTAGTATGCTTTAAACAAAAAGTACACTCCTATATCGTGAAGAGTTATTGCGCTCTACATGCGCAATGCATGATAAGAGCAAGTAGACGCTCTATATTTTCGGCCTCTAAAATGGATTTAGAGACTAACAATGTTGAATTGTTGTAAAGACTCTACAGGCTGCACGCAAAGTTTGGACACCCTAAACCAGGACTAAGATCTGAATCTCAGATTTCTGTAGTTTGTTTCTTTGTTATCATGAAAGTTCTATCTAGTACCTGAAATAACTAACATTATTTGAACTTGATCAACATCAAAACGACTACTGCTTCATGCATCTAAATAGTTCTAAAATAGCGATTACAACCACGATTAGGATAACAATAGCAGGGAATGCATATTGGAGATTTTTCCTTGTTGGGAGCCTACTTTTATCTTCTTAATCATCAACTTGGTAGCGTTACCTTTGATGAAAGATATCGGCCAAATACAGCTACATGTGCATCTTATCTTCTTCAATAATCTTTCTTTTTTCTTCTAACTCGTCTTCATTGCTTTCTCCATCTTCCGGATTGTACCATGTGTTAGTTTTACCTTCTCTTTCTTATTTCTTGACTTTGTTTCTCATCGATTGCAAAGTTCAGATCTTCAAATATAAGCATTTTTTGTTCAATGCAATATCTAAACTCGGTTTTCATAATGCATCCACACAAAGATTCCTAACAAATTCGATAAAAACAACTTGAGTGGGAAAAATTCACAAAATTTCCAATTGAACAAACCATATATTTTTGTACATGATTTGAAATGTCAGTGCTGCTTCCGGCATCGAGGAGCTGATTTTGGAGCACAAAACTTACAGCTCAAAACACACATTTAGAGGCTCCTCTATTTTTTCTTAAAGTTCCGTGGTAAGTGGGCTAATGATTGATTTTGTTTTTACCCCGACCTCTAAAAGTGCAAGAATTTTACAAGTTTGTCCCTTTTAGGATATCTGCTAGAAATGCTGCAAAATATCTAAAGGTTTGTGATACTTGAAAAAGATAGATAAATAAGTCAACAAAAAGCATGTGTACAAATCTAGAAAAATAAATCCAAAGTTGATATACAGAATGAGAAGCAAATAGGACCAATTTCGATGTGACTACTATCACAAAATGACAAAACAACAAACAATATGAAAGCTGGATTTACTTTTTAAGAAAAGCATAACTTTTATGGATGCTACGCGGCATCAGTAGCACGTCAGCATCATAATATGCCTCTAGCACTAAAACCTTTCTCCGCTCCCCTCAGCAGTCTACCACCGAATCAATGTACTCGCTTAGTTTCTAAATGTTAGATGACGGGGGATGTCCACATCTATACCCATGGTTACTGGGCTAGGGTAAGAGTTATGAGGTAGAGAACGCGTAGTGTTGGTAGATTCATCGGCTGACAAACGGGAATTATCCAGGTTCGGCGCCCTCGAGTGAGGTAAAACCCTTACTCCTGCTTGCATGTTATTGATTATGTATATGCGGCGAGTACAGAGGTCTAGCAAGATGTCGATCTTGCTAGGATTTGGTGATTCTGGTTGGGCGTGTCCTTGATCGGCCACCCTCATGTCCTTTATATAGGGGTACATGTCTCGGGTCGTAACCGACTAGGATTACATTTATGAAAAGTACTACCGACTATGCTATCTATGGTATAAGTCTTCGACTTGGGTTTCGCTTGTTGGGCTTCTTCAGCCTATTGACAATTGAGATTTAGTCATTACGTGCACCAGGTACCCACACGAAGGGGTACCCGTTTGGTATAACCTTGTCATTAGCCCCCGAGTGCTTGGGTAATTCGGAGAATAAGACATGGACTCACTACATAGTGCACGTCTCATGTTTTATACTTTTGATATGATATTTTTTGTCTTTCTGATTTATGAATTTTGACAAAGGATTTTGACTGAGTCGGTCTGGGATTATTTGATGAGTCGAAACCAGTTAACTACACTTGGGACAAACCTTACTAGCTTTCAATCAGGCTTCGAGTACTTGGGCTCGAACCTGGAACATACTGGACAGACTCACCTCAGGCCAGTTGATGGGCTTACTGATATTGTTCTGCAGTTTCAATTTGCTACCCAGCGCGTCCGCCAGGATTTTCATCGTATCTGTTGATACAGAAATGTCTAGGATTAAAACACTGGTGGAGTGATCCTCGCCACACTCCCACACTCGACTGATCGATGGGTCTTACCTTTGTATTTTTCGTATACAACATCCGAGGTATTTTATCCACTGATTTTCACTCGGGAATTCTTATGCTTTGAATGTTTTTTTATTCTATCGGCTGCACGACAGTGCTCTCGATGGGTGTAGCCCCCGAGATTGAGATTTATTGCTTGTAGTAGAGGATAATCTCAATTTTTGTGTTTCGTCAGTCGAATACTTTTTGCCTGCTCCCGATGGGAGTTTCCTACTCGACCATTATGTACCTTTTGCTTTGCAATTTTGCTTTTGAGATGTAAGGAGCCTTTCTTTTTTGTCAGTCGTGGTATGACACCTTTTGCATTTGTTCGTCTGGAATGATGTCATGCGTGACATCCTTGGCGTGCGAATGGCACTCTGATGGGACGTGACATAGTGGGTCCCTCTCTTTGACCGTTGTGGACGTCGGTTCAGTTCCGATTTGACCTGACGTGGCGAGATTTTCGCAGACGTGATGACCTCCTCGTTTTGCGCGCGTAGTGGGTGGCGTGGCCTGCAACAATTGTCCTCCGATTGTGCCACGCGTCGTAGTAATTTTATTTGGACGGCTACGATGATCTTCTAGCTTTTACCATAAGTACGGGTTTCGGAATGGGAATCCGGCACCTAGAGGGGGCGGGGGTGAATAGGTGCTATTACAAATTTTATAGGTCTTTTCAAATTTAGGCTCAACGCAAAGGTAAATTCTCTAGATATGCAACTACGGTGAATTTACCTAAATGACAAGCTAAGGAATAATAAGGTAAACTAGAGTACAAGACAAGCAAGTAAGGGAGTAAGGATAAGAGGAACCAAGTGAAGCACGCGGAGACGAAGATGTAATCCCGAGTTCCACCCAAGGGTGTACGTCTCGTTGGAGAGGTGTGCGCTACCACAACAGGTTAGCCGCAACGCCACAAAGGCTCACCTTCTTCTCCGATGAACTCAACCACAAAGGTTGCAAGTTCACCTTCCACTATTGATCCCCTTTTAGGGCGGAGATCGAATCCCTTACAAACGCTTGAGGCACTCACCCACAACTTAATTGAGGGCTCTCAATATGACCACAAAATGTCAAGGACCATAAAAGGTCAAGGCAACACCAATATTACAACGATGGTGAACTAGGTTTTCCCACCGGAAACCCTAGCCACGAAATCTCCAAGTGAATGGGGAAGAAATGCAAATCGCTTTGGTGAAGATGTAGATCCGGGCCTTCTTCTCCAATCCTCCAAAGATCAACGGATTTGGGTGGGGGGATTGGGAGATCTTGATGATTTGAGCTTTCAAGAAATGTAGGAGAGAGAAAATCTGAGAGCTAAATGTTCTTTAGTGAGTGAGGGGGTATTTATAGCCCCTCCCCAATTCTGACCGTTGCCTGTGTCGACCACCCGGAAATTCCAGTATAAGTCATAATCGGAAATTCCGGTTGCTCGGAATTTCCGGAGAATTGAAATTTGCGACAGGAGTTTCCGGCTGGAGTCAGAACCTTTTCCTCTTCTTTCCTTAGCAGTTTTCTTCAATGTTCTTTAAGGTGCACTCGGAAATTCCGGTAAAGTGAAATTTCCGATTACATTTTTTGGTTGAGATCATAACCATTTCTCAAACTTGACTTAGCCATTTTCTGTGAAGTTCTGGTGAACCGGAAATTCCGTCCCTGGAAATTTCCGGCTCAAATATTCCGGTTACTGGAACAATTCCAGAACCACTTCTTCTTCGCATTTTTGGCTTTGATGCATATGAACTTAAATCACATACAAGCTGAAATACTAAGCATTCTATTAGTACATCATAAGTATTGTTAACTAACACACAAAACACTAGGGATTAAGAAATGTTCTTTCAGTTTCTCTGCTATGATTTGTTTTACCTTGCCATCCGCTTCCCGTTTCCTTCTGCTTCATCTTCTACTTTGCGCCTGTCGTTGCTCTGTTCTTGTATTGTCGTCCCATCTCCTCTTCTTTTCGTGCCCACCACTCACCGTGGCTCCTAAGAAGAGTGCGGCGTCCTCTGCTGCTGCTGCCGCCACCGGCGAGAAGAGGAAGAAGGCGGGTGCCGCCACCCCCCCCCCCCCGCGCTGAAGAAGGAGTTCGGTGGTTGGACTTCGTCAATCTTGACAGAGAGGAGGCTGATACTCCTCCGCAACGAAGGGCTGCTGCCACCTGCGATGGAGCTCGCCGTCCGTGCTCCAGGCAAAGAGAACTCCCCCGCGCCACTCCTCGGTGAGCGGGTGTGCTTTCCCGAATTTCTCCCTCGGGGTTTTGGTTTTCCGTTGCACTACTTTGTGCGCGGTCTTCCTTTTGCCTACGGGATACAGATCCACGATCTGGTCCCTAATGGTGTTCTGCACATTGCATGTTTTATGGTAATGTGCGAGTGTTTCTTGGGGGTATTTCCTAGCTGGCCCCTTTGGAAGTCCATCTTCCAGGTGGGCCATATGGCCCGCAACAACCGGGTGAACCCAGTCAGGGGTTGGTTTCCAGGTCAAGAGCGGCTGCAAATATTTCTCTTTGAAGGCAGTCGACTCCGCTCAGGGATGGAAGACTAGGTGGTTCTACGTCCCCGTGGACCAGGACGTCAAGCCATCCTTTTCGACTGGAGGCGCTCCCGAGAAGACGAAAGCCTGGGAGCACACCCTTACTCCAGCCGAAGAGCGCGAGGCTGCCCCGCTGCTGGAGAAGGTCGATAGGTTGTTGTGCACCGGTGTTACTGGAGTTTTTTTTAAATAATACGAATTTTTAATACAAATTCGGATTCTAGCGCGCGGAATCCGGGAATATCAAAAATAGGGCGCGGTCGGCGTGGGTCGTGCCGATCGGCACGACCCGTGCCAAAAAGTCGTGGTCGGCTGGACCCACGCCGACGGATGCATGCCTGCAGCCGCGCGCAGGCCGGGCCCCACATTTCGGCGTTACTCGCGCCGATCGGCACGGCTCGTGCCGATCTGGGCCGAGATATCCCTCCGCGCCAGCTCCTTCCTTTCTTCTTCCTCCTTCTTCCTCCCGTTGCAGCCAAGAGCTTTGAGCTATGTTCTTCCCCCCCACGAATACACTGCTAATTTTGGCCCAAAAAATAAGGGTGAGAAGGTTAGATTGCTAGAAAACAAGAGAGGAGGACAAGGGCATCAAGGATCTGTCCATGCAGTAGTTTTTGGTGGATTCGTTTTAAAAAGAGGAGGTGGAGGATTTGAAGCAATGGAGGCCAACAATGGTGGATAGCAGTGGTGGGAGCTCGTATTGGAGGAGGAGGTGTGGTGGTGGAGCAGTGGTGGCGGTAGATTGAGGCCGGGAACGGAAGAAACGGGATTTCCACACGTCAAGGGTATGAATCTTGTTTATCATTTTTAGTTGATTTATTTCTTATGTATGTGTTAGTTGTTAAATATTTGTGTCGGTGGATGTGATAGGTGTACCGTACACTATTTTTATCGGTGGTTTTTGGTTATTCTGTTAATATTGTTGTATAAATAAATTTGGCCGAACAATGCGTTAGTTGTATTATATATATATATATATATATATGTAAATTTAGTCGGTGGATATATACCGGATGGATGCGTTAATTTAGTTCTATAAATAATTTTTTCGGATGGATACGTTTAAAAGTTGTTATATAAATGACTATATCTGATGGATGCGTTAGTGGGTGGCGGGTGGTTTTTGTGGCGGTCGATATTAAAGGGTGTATGTTGGTTCTTTGTTATTATTTGAGAACTATTAGTAATATTGGTAATATTTTCGGTGGTCGCAATATTTTGTAGCGTATTATTTGACGGAATTAATTTGTTTAGGTAATGGAAGTCGTTGATTTTGTTTTGCACTTCGGCGCCGGTAATGTCCGTGTTACGGAGACTGGGGTTGATCTTAGTGAATTTAATAATATGGTGATGCAGTTGCCAGACCCAGAGAGAGCTAGAATAGCAGCAGTGCAGGAGTTTTTCACTGGAAATTTTGGGTATAATCCTAATATGTTTACGGTTAAGATTCAGTCAGTGTGGTCCAAATCCCGTACAAATATTTTTCGGGAGTTGTTACCGCTGGATCGAACTGGTCAGTGGATAGCTTGGCTAGCATCATGCAAACGTCGAGGCACCAAACCAGAAATCCTACTGATATTTTATCCGAAGCAGAACAATTTAGAACAAGGAGGCGGAGATTTTCAGCATGGAGAGAGCAGTGATGCTACTCATTCAGGAACTGTGGACATTCCTGAACAGTATGAGCCATCACTCAGTGTTGAGTCGGAAGGACCTCCGCCACTTGGAGAGGCTGATGCGGATGAGTACGAAGGTACTATGCAAGAAGAGATGTTGGCTGAAGATGAGGATGGTGTTGCAGAAGATCTTGATTCAGGTGATGAAGATGTTGGCAATGAGGATGAGGTAGATAATGATGAAGAAGATAATGTTGGAGATGTGCCACTTCCTGAGTCCTGGAATGTCGACACTTTGCCGATTCCTCACTCGTGGGATCTCGACAAGTCGAATATGACAGCTGTGGATGCTGGATATCATCCGGCATGGGAGTACCGAAGAAAAAATGTAAGAATCGGAGCCCAGTATAACACAAAGCAAGAGTTGAGGGAAGCCGTGATTGAGTGGGCATTGTCCACGCAAAGGGTTTTCCGTACTGAGGTGTCAAATAGTCGATATTTGACTATGAGTTGCATTAATATTGACTGTCCAGCAAGGGTGCATGCTCACGTACCGAAGTACGACGTGCTTTGGGTGGTTTCAGATGTCGTACCACACACATGTGAGATCTCTAGGACGCGGTACCGTCGTCAGGTCGACGAGGACTGATAATTTTACGTATCAGAGACATATGTTCGCTATTTTCCATGTACGGTAAGACCTATGTATGAGACATATGTATGCTACTTCTTTCCCTTGAGGCGCGAAACGGTGGCCAAAGAAGACATTATGTATCGCTATGTACTAGACTTATTTCTACCTATGTAGCAAAATTTGATATGTCAGTAACCGGTATACATTGGTACGTAAGATAAGATACAACAAACCTCGATTACATACCGATCACACCACACAACAATAGGAAATGAAGGTACAACTACTAATTAATCGATACTCAAAGAAAGATACAACATAACTCAAATTAAGATTCTACCTATCTCCCATCAATGTAGCCTGCACCATCCGCAGATTTAGCACCCTTGCCCTTTGACGATGATTCAGGCTTCTTTCCCGCACCCTTGCTCGATGTTTCTGCCTTCTTCTCCTTTCCCTTACGCAGTGCTTCAGCCCCCCTTTCCTTTGACGACGGCATGAAATCGTCGTCATCACCGCTGGAGTATACCCAGAGAAAGGAACGACCGTACCTCTCACGTATGTCTTGAGTTCGATGAATCGGCTCATTGGTAATATGCCTATCGAACTTATCCGCAAGCCTCAAGACTTCAGCACGGATTTGTTCTGTGGTCCTATACGGAAACCCATCTCGGCATAGCCTCGCCCCTAGCAAAGCGAGACGTCTCTCACTACCAACAATTTCTTCAAGTGGAACTTCCCTACCATCTACCTTCAAATAGGTGATAATCTTAGCTAGATGCTCGGATGCGGCTATATGAAAGCCGGACACACTCTTCTCAGAAGGTACAATACACACCATGCTGGCGCTCTCTGAGAGTACCCCGCTTAGCCTAGAGTGGTTTTTATAGGACATTTGAGGTGAAAACGGTCGCGGGAAATGGTGGCGGGCGGGAGGAACATGCGGGAAACGGTGGCGGGAGAAATGGGCGGGAAACGGTGGCGGGAGAAACGGGCGGGAATCGGTGGCGGGAGAAATAGGCGGGAACGGCTGGCGGGAGAAACAAGCGCGAATCGGTGGCGGGAGAAATAGGCGGGAACGGCTCTGCGGCGGTTGCAGCACCTTTCGGCATGGCCCGTGCCGATCGGCACGGCTAATGCCGAAACACGAAATCCATGCAGCCGTCGGCACGGCTAATGCCGACGAGGGCTTTTCGGCACGGGCCGTGCCGATCGGCACGACTCACGCCGACGCCGCACTATATTTGAAATTTTCTGATTCCGCGCGCTATAATCCAAATTTCTAATAAAAATTCGTATTATTTAAAAAAAACTCGGTGTTACTGGTGTTCAGCTGATCTACACCTTCCTAAAGAGCCGGGTGTGTCCTCTCCAACAGCGCGCGCACCCGATGTGGGCGTATGAGGGGGTACATGACGCCACCAGGATCAGTGCCGTGGAGCTGTCGGCGAATGAGCTCGACGCACTCGTGAAGTCGGTGACCAGCTATAAAGCTGAGGACACCATCGACTATGCTTTCGCCACAGCTCGCTTCAGTTTGGAGAATCCCTTCCTCAAGTAAGTTCTTTGCCTTTACTTGCATCCTTTTTGTCGAGTGGATTTTGTTATCGTCTTCACATTTACTCTTGCTTTTGCTTTTTCTTTGCCTCGTGTAGGGGCATTCGACGAAGTCTTCACTTCCTCCCCTTCCTGAAGCTGGGCATGACAAAGAGACGACTGTGCTGAAGAAGCGAGATAAGCCGATAGACTCCCTGCCTGAGGTTGAATCCTCTTCTTCGGAGAAATCTGAAGTCGATGGAAAAGGTGTAGGGCAGCTTGAAGCTGAGGCGGCCATTGTGCCCGCTCCCAAGCACCCCCGGCTGGCGCACTCGGGCGAAGGTGAGGGGGCAGCGGACTCTGGTGCTTCTTCACCTGTGCGGGATGTGCCACCCTTGGCCCAACGCTCACCGCTACCCTCCACCTGCCAATTTGGCTTCGGCGGGCCCCGATTCGACTTCGACCTCACTTCCGATAAAGATGAGCGAAGGTAATTTCTTTGTCACATGAGTGTGTGTACGTTACTCGATTTGTTTGCTATGTTTTAATCTCTGGATGTCCTTCCTATGTGTCTTTCATATTCCAGCGATGACCGGGCCGCCAGTCCTTTGGCTGCCCATACCACGACCGCCACCTCCTCTCCTGCTGCGGAGGCGGTAGTCGCTCCTTCGCCACCTTCCGTTCCTGCGCCAGGAGTCGCGGCGCCCACCGTGGCTCTTTGACTGCTGCGCCTTCAACCTCTTCCATGCCTTCCTAGCTGAATCATGTAAGATTTCTTCTTTCTGTCGGTATGGTGTTCTTTTCTTTTGACATGCGTGTGTGATGTATGCCTTATGCTTATAGCCGGATGTAAGTGGCCTTGCTTCCTTCGGCGAGGCCTTTGCGCATTTGGAGGATGAGTGAGCCGTTCTTCGCTCTCAGCTAGACCAGCTTAACCGTAAGTCCCTATTTTTACTTTGCGCCTCCTGTCTTTATTCTTCCATGTGACCTGAGTTCTTCCCTTTTGTTTCAGGGGAGAAAGAAATTTTGGAATCCCGGTTGGCTGATGTAGAGAAAACCCTCTCCCAGGAGTCGACTGCCAAAGAAGAGCTTGATGCTCTTCGTGCTTCTGAGGGGGAGCGGGCGAAGCGACTGCTCAGCTTTGCACATTCTCTTGCGGGTAAGGATGGCATTATTTTTGTGCGAGGACTTGCTGTTGGTCTTTTCTATCTCCTTGACTCGTTTTTTGTTTTGCAGGTCCCTCTTCCAGCTCTAGTGGTGTAGCGAGTGACACTTTTTCACTCGACCAAGCCATTGATCAGGTTGGGGTGACTATACAACATGCCAAGAAGTCTCTGGAGACCTCCGTCCAGACACTTGGCGTTGTTTTCAAGGAGGTGCTGCCTTCAGCTGAGGTCTAGTCGACTGTCGCGGGGTTTGCTGCGCAGCTGGGCCCCGACTCAAAGATTTTGAAGTCTTATGCGCAGGACTTGATGGTACGTGGTTCAGACTCCACCCTCAAGGTTCTTCTTAGTCATAGTGTGGCTGCCGACTACGAGGATGTCATGTACGACTTTCATAAAAGGTCAAACGGTATGCCATCGAGTTTGAAGAAGTACGGGCCACACGTCTCGAGCCTTGCGAACGCCAGTATTGCGACTATGGAGCGTCGCTCTGCAGTTGTTGCCGCTGCCCGTAAGGACGGGTCTGAGTCTGCTGCCTAGTCGTAGGCAGCTTTTTGTTAGACATCTCTGTCTGGCTTTGTAATATGCAATGTACATTTTGCCACTTATGATATCTTTTGGGAAATAGAGCTCATGTTTGGTCCTTGCCGTGTGTTTATGTGCGTCCTTGTTGTTTTGAATTAGACTGTGCGATTGTGCTCAGTCAGGCATCTCCACCGTTCAGAAGGATGTCCCTGCGGAAGGAGAGTTCCGCTCGGCTGCGCAGCTGAGGAATGATGCCCGAGTTCTTGAGTACGCCAAGAAGAAGGTTATTCAACTGGAGCAGGAGCTTAAATCAACTCGAAATGACATTGAGATTCTTCAAGGGGGGCCTTCTCTTTCCACCCAGAGAGAGAAGTATGTTCTTTTAGATGGAGGACTCAAACATGCAACTTGAAGGTATTCAGTGTGTCGACTTTGCTTCTTGCGTGTGTGTTTTGCGCCTAATGTCTTGTCCTTTTGCTATGTCTTTAGTTTTTGTAGATGATTCCCAGGCTGAAGCAGCTCGTGTGGCGGAACGTCTGGCAGATGCTACTCGGACGCCTGTCACCGGTCCACAACACTTCTGGCTTGATGCCTATCATGCCAACATCCTTGTCACCCTGAAGGACCGCGTGTGGCGTGGTGCCATTCTGCTAGAGCGCTGCCGGTCGGCCCTTATGCGGGCGAATCATTATCTGTTCCCTGAGGGTCCCCAACCTCGAAGGATCCATGCTCTAGTCGACTTATTTCGTGCTCATGAACCCATTCGCGAGGCTGTGATCCGTCGGGTTGTGCTTGGAGCCAATGCCGCGTTCGCATATATGAAGAGTCAAGACTCCGGGAGTTCGTCTTCTTCTTCATCTCGGTCAGTGCTTCGACTTTCGAGCGAAGATATGGAGCGGACTCTTGCTCCTGCTGAGAGGTTGATAAGCCCGGCGTGTAAGCAACTAATCGACTCCAATTTACCGTTGAAGGACGAAGATGCTTAGCCTCTGTCTTTATAAGTTTTTGTGCTATATATGATGTATAGTATAGGGACTCAACCCCCAAGTATAGCGAGTGGGATTTTGTTTGTATGCTTGCTTTTGATAGAAGTCCATTACTCATGTTTCCGAGGTGCTTCCTTTGTAATCTCCTTTTGATGTGTGGGCTCCGAGTGTAGCGAGTATTTTCTTTTGCGTGGCTCTCAAGTTTGTTGAGTTGTTTGCATTTTTGTTCTTTGATACATACGCAGCCCCCGAGCGTGTCGAGTAGCTGCTTTTGCGCATTTTGTCCTTTGATGTGCAGTCCCCGATCGTATTGAGTGACAGTTTTTTGCCTTTTGATATATGTGCAGCCCCCGAGTGTATCGAGTGACTGTTTTTCGTTGTGACGATAAATTATGTGGGGAAAGTATGGATAATCTCTTTTCTTTATAAATGTTGACCAGCAAGCCGCCTCATTAAAAACCTTCCAATCCCCTTAGGTACCCTGGTAAGGAAAAGAGCGCGTCTGGAACCTGCTGGTCTTTTGGATACATGAGTTTTTTGCTACATCGACTAGATGTTTTTGCTATATGATGATGACCCTAATTGGCCATACTCTTCGAGCTGTATGCTTCCTCTTGGTGTTGTAGCATCTTTGGCTTGTACTTTCTCTCGTATAACCTCTTTGGCTCTTGCAGTCGAAATGTCAGGGGCTCCCCGTGAAATGCGTCTTTCCGTGGTAGTGTGATGTGCATAGCAGTAAAAGCTTCAGAGTGGCATCACACCCTTTGCGTCTTGCTATTTCATTTTGTGATTGTCACTTACGATGACACAGTTTGGCACTCCTTGGCTGAAGATAGTAGTGATGTGGTTTGGTTTTTTCACCCTGCTTGTGCCTGACCTTACTTTATCAATCATGGCTTGATTTGTTTTGCTTGTAGGATCCTCTTGGTCTGGTTTTTGTCTGAAGATTTTTATTGCTCGAGTGGCATGTGGGTGCCACCTTCTGATTGACCTATGGTTTATATGCCTGAAGAAAACACCTGGCGGTACCTGCGCCTTTACTGCTCCAATGTTTGCCAGCCTGTTGGCTTGTTTGTTGCGCGTCCGCGCTATATGATGTAGCTCGCAACTGTGAAACCTTCTTTATCACATATCGAAGTAATCCTGATATCTAGCCAGCTTGTCTATGCTCATCCTGCTTGCACCTGACGCGTTTTGCGTGATTATGCACGAGCTCCCTCGAATGATTACGTGTTGTGCTCCTGATGATCTTGCCATTCGCATGCCTTGGAATAGGCCTTCGTAGTCAACTTTGACTTTTGATGGAGACGGGAAGTCTATCTGCAGTACATAGCAAGTATCATACCTGCGCCTGTACCTCTGCCATTTTTTGACCCGTCAAAGTGTATTGTCCATGGTTTGGTGTGTATGTCTTCTTCTTCTGCAAGCTCGACTGTCTATATGGCGTTTACCTCATGTGCTATGGTTATGCGTGCCCGCCTCTTACGTTCTAGCTCCATTGCCACTTCCCTCTCGATTTGCGCCTTGTCTGAGGTTTGCTATGTTCCGAATGCCTCCGAGATCCTGCAAAATTCTCTGTCGCAGTCGTCTGACTTCTGGAAGTTTCCATTGACTGTGATGACTCCTTTTGGAACTGGCATTTTGAGCTTGAGGTATGCATAGTGCGGTACTGCCATGAACCTTGCGAACGCCGTCCGTCCCAATATGGCGTGGTATTGTGATTTCCAGTCGACGACGTCGAAGTCGATGAGTTCGCTTCTGAAGTGGGTTGCATCCCCGAATGTGACGTCAAGTTGGATTTTCCCTTCTGGCCGCACGGCTTTGAATGGTATGATACCGTGGAAGGTGTTTGTAGATTTCGACAGATTCTCGACTGACCTGTTCGTTCTTCGGAGCGTGTCTGTGAATATTATGTTGACGCCACTACCTCCGTCCATGAATATTTTGGTCATAGTATATCCTCCGATCTGCCCTTCGAGTACTAGAGCGACGTGTCCCGGTCGATAGATGGCTGGCGGGTGATCCTCCTAATCAAAAATGATTGTTATGTCTGACCCTTGCAAAAAATCTGTTACTGGGGGTGGAGCTAATACTGCCATATCCACGTTTCTGGTGTGGCGCTTTTGTTTTCTGTTGGAGGTGCATCCCTTCTGGATCATGTACATCTGCCCTTTTGGCTGCAGATATTGAGTGTCCATATTGTGTGGTATGTGATGTATGGCGCCTGCCATCTGGTTATTCGCATCAAGTTGCGGTGGTGGCGGTAATGCTGCGACAGTTTGTGGAGGTGCTATGTATGCCGCTGGGGTACCTTGTGGTTGTTCTCTCTTCATCTGATTTATGTAATCCATCGCCATTTGCCCGAATTCATGGCAGCTTCCCATTGTATGATGCGGTGTTAACCGTCCAGTCGCCGGATCTTTGAACATATGGAGTCTGCACTCGTCCTCCATCTTTTCTTGAAATGATTTCTCGATTATTGACTCCTTGACTCTGAACGTTTCTGCCAGTCTTGTCTTCTATAGCTCCCGCGCTGGTCTCGGCCTCGGTCGTCGCGTCTGTCGACTTGTCTATCTCGTCTATAGTTATCACTTCGTGTGTCTCGACGATCGTCTTGTCGACTACTTCGTCGGTCATCTTGCTTTCTATCGCCTTGATTCCAGTCGTCCTGCGAGAATCCAGCTGTTACAAATTTGACTTTGTCTTTGCTGACGTGATCGTAGTCGCGCCTTCTTCGTTTGTCGTCCCTATCTCGGCGATCTCGGTTGTCTCGGTGGTCGCGACTGTCTCGTTGATCACGATATCGTTGCGGTGAGTGACGAGGGTGTAACTCGGCAAATCCCAGGGTTGTCCACCCTAGGTTGATTGAGGGGAAGATAGATGAACGTTGGTGATCACGACGGCTGACAAGCAAGGCGTTTTACCCAGGTTCAGGCTCCCGGAGGATAACACCCTACTTCCTGCTTGTATGGTATTGATGGCGAGTTGTGGTTACAATGGCGAGATGGCGATCTCGCTAGGGTTTCTGGTGGCGGCTATGAGCGTGCGTATGTCTATCCCCTTGGACGAGCAACCCTCCTAGCCTTTATATGACAGGCTACGTCCCGGGTGAACGGTGCCGATGGCGATTACAGATATGGTAAGAGTCATATGACCTAACCGACTAGGATTAAGACACACGCTATCCCTATTGGGCCTTCCTTGGGCCTTCGCAGTCTTTGGCGTGACCTAGGTAGCCTCATCGTGGGGTAATCGAAGAGTAGCCCCACGTCAGTAGCCCCCGAGTGCTTGGTCAAATCGCAGAGTCGGGCAGAGGACTCCTTCCTCCTAGGCACGCCGCCTGGTTGTTTGCAGTTGAGATTGAACTCGTTTTCTTCAGTCGAACTCGTTTTCTTCACTCGAAGAGCCCGCTCCCGATTGGAGTAAGATTTGCAGTCGACTTAGTGAAGTCGTGCCTTTTGTGGAACTTGCTTCTGTTCAGCCTGTTGCCTTACTGTCAGTTGGTTCAGCTTGTGAGGCTTACTTGGTTTTATTGTCACCCCGGTTGTATGGTTCGAGTTGTTGGATCAGTACTGTAGCTTACTGAGGTGATTAAGGGGAAGCGACGATGCGCCGCCGCCCGAGTTTGCCAGGATGCCCTCCGTTTCCTTGGGAAGCGACGATGGTGTTGAGGTCACCAGGTTAGTCATGCTTGTTCTTTGTTGTGTCGAGTTATGTTTTTGACCTGCAGGCTTTGGGTTGACCTTTTTTGCATCTTGTGTCAGCTTCCATTCTGGTGGCACCAGTTCCCCTCCACGTGAAGTGGAGCACGCGTCCACTCCTCCGATTGAGCGGACTTTGCAGGTGGTCAGGGAGCGTGCGCAGGGTGGTGTCTCTCTGGCGCCACATGGTGCTGCCGCGGCGACTTCGTCGGATGCTGATCTAGTAGACCATGTAAGTATTCTTCGACTTGTTCTTTCGTAGGTGCATCAGGTGCGCGAACAGCGCTCCCGATGGGAGTAGCCCCCGAAGGTGTGGGTGACTAGGATAGTCGGGCACAACTTTATATATGCTTGTTTTTCTGCAGCCATACTATCGCCAACAGCTCGAGGGAGCCGTCGCCTTCGTTCGCCTAGAGAAGGAGAGGGATCAATTGCGCACCTCACTGGACCAGGCCACGAGGCGAGCTGCGGAGCTGGAGCAGAAACTTCAGGCTCAGGCGGAGCTGGAGAAGGCGTTGCGTGAGTCGCAGGAGGGCGAGCGTGCTCGGGTCGACCAGGAGAAGACCCAAGTTGACCGCCTACTCGCACTCGCCGGTGTCCTCGGACGTAAGTTTTTCGGCTTGACGACTACTTGTCTATCTGCTGAATTTGCCTTGAATTGACTTCTGACCCTTTTTCAGAGAAATGCGGATGCGCTCCCCCGGAAGGCTCGTCTAGCGACGACGTCGACCTGGCGACTGCTGTCGGGTTCCTCGACCGCGTCTGCGCGTATGCCTCCGCGGCGCTGCAGCAGTCGACGACGGCGCTGCAGAAGTCGACCGGGGCGCTGGCGACTGTACACCGGAGCATCTTCCCCAGCATACCGCCACCGTCTGCCATGGACGCATTCGCGGCGCCTTTTGAAGGCGATGCGACCACCATCGCAGACTTCACCCGGACGCAGACGGTACGCGGCTCCGAGCTTACTTTCCAGCTTCTCCTTGGCCATCAAGTTGCGAGCGACTTTGAGAGAGTTGTCAGTTGCTTCCCTCGAAGGCCTGACGGCAAGACCGCGTCTCTTAGCGGGGTGAAGACGCGGGCGAGTAAGCTGGTCGTGAAGCTTGTCGCCACCTTCGAGAGGGGATTGCCAAGGCGACCGAAGCGGCTGCTGCAAGGAGGAGTCGCTCCCAGTCGGAGTCTATAGCGTAGAAGTCTTGTAGTGAGGACTTGGTAGTCTACTTTTGAGTCTGTAGTTTGTAATGAATTATATTTTGCGGGTCTTCTGGCCTTGAATCATGTCGGTGCTGAAGTTTGAATTCTTTCCCTTCAAGTCTGGCTTGAGTGAGAAATCGCCTTTATTTTTCTGCTTTGACACTGTCGATTCTTGGTAGTCTGATACGGGCGAGGCCACTCCAGTTGCTGCAACGACTGGCGCGGGTGATGAAGAAGGTACTCCTTTGGCTGAGCCTACTCTCTGCCGTCGTCGAACAACTTCGGCTCCTGCGCGAAGTGTGAACGACCAACGGTTGATCACTTATATGAGGAACAAGGTGATCGAACTCGAGGCGAAACTAAAACATGCTGAGTTGGAGCTGGAGCGGTCCAAGTCGCGTCTTGTTGCGGAGTTCTCTCAACGTGAGGAATTCCTACTTGGCGAGATTGATCTGATCAGTCGACAGCTGCAAGGTTGGTCTTTTGTATAATTGTGTTTTTGACTTCCTCTTCCTTGCGATGTGCTGATTGCAATGTCTTGATGCAGACGTGAACCCTGACTGGCAAGCTGAGCAGACTCGGATTGATGAGTGGGTCACCCGAGAAGCAACTGATGACTCACACGAGGCGCGCCATTTTTGGTCGAATAGATCGAGAGGGCGGATCCTCGCGTGTATGCTGGACCGCACCTGGCGAGCTACTTTGCTTTTCTCCTAGAAGGGTGCAGGAAGACTCTTTGGCACATCCATCGCGTGTATTTTCCGCACAATGGGCAGCCCCACGAGCTGCCCACATTGCCGGAGAGGTTCCGCGAAGGTGACGCGCTGAAGGAGGTTGTCGATGCCCAACTCATTGCCGGGGCGAACGTGGCGTTGGCATACGTCCGACTGCACCGGCCGAACCTTCCTCTGGCAAGGTTGGTAGGCGGCTTGCCTGAAGAAGACGACTATGCCGAGACCTTGTCGGCTGCGCGTCAGATAATTCAGCAGGTCTAGAGGCTAAGTGAGCGTCTTGTGGGGCCACTCGATGCGCCGAAGGATGAGCCTGCAGAGTAGGAATAGTAGGCTTCTGCTATATAGTGTTAGTTCTAAAAGGAAAATTTGCCAAGTGTAGATATCAATGTATGTATGCTGAGGTGGGGGGACCCCCGAGTAAGCAAATTGAGATTGTTTGCATTGCTGTGTGAATCTCTGTGGCACAGCCTCGAGCGGATCGAGTGCGACTTAGATATAATTGATTTGTGTGACGCGGTCCCCAAGTGTCTCGAGTGGCGGTCTTTGTTTTTGTCTTGACCTGTATGGCGCAGCCCCCGAGTGCATCGGGTGGCGGCCTAGGATTAACTTACACCTGTGTGGCGCAGCCCCCGAGTGGATCGGGTGACGGCCTAGGGTTTTTTCACGGACCTGTATGGCGCAGCCCCCGAGTGCTTCGAGTGGCGGTCTAGGTTTTCAAGTGATACCTGTAAAGTGCAGCCCCGAGTGTGTAGGGTGGCGGCCTAGGATTTTTGACTTGACCTGTATGGCGCAGCCCCCGAGCGGTTCGAGTGGCGGCCTAGGATTTTGCGAATAAGGCCTGTATGGCGCAGCCCCCGAGTGGTTCGAGTGGCGGCCTAGGCTTTCAATTTGACCTGTATGGCGCAGCCCCCGAGTAGTTCGAGTGGCGGCCTAGGTTTTTGATTTGACCTGTATGGCGCAGCCCCCGAGTAGTTCGAGTGGCGGCCTAGGTTTGAAGTTACTTTTTAACTGAAAAAGTAAAGGGGAGAGCTTGTTCCACAAATCACTGTATTGATTTTTGCGAGCAGGCCGCCTCGTTAAAACCCTTCCAGTCCCCTTAGGTACCCTGGTAAGGGAAAGAATGCGTTTGAAACCTGCCGCCTTGAGATGCTGTTTTTGGTACAACGATGGAGTCGACTAGGCGTAGAAACGACGAAGTTGTGCTACGTTCCATGGGTTGATGCAGACTGCTCCTGTCTTCGAGTCCTTCAGGCGGTAAGCTCCGCCGTCGATTGCTTCTGTCACAATGTACGGGCCCTCCCATGGGGAGGCGAGCTTGTGCACCTTCTTCTGCTTGAGGCGGAGGACTAGGTCGCCTGCGACGAATGCCCTTGGCCGCAGCCTCCGTCCATGCTAGTTGCGCAGGTCTTGCTGGTACACGGCTGATCGTGCAAGGGCGTTGTCGCGGGCTTCGTCCAGGACGTCCATGTCGTCTTTGAGTGCTTCTTCTGCATCAGACTCGTCGTAGGCCACCACCCGTGGTGCGTCAAACTTGATGTCACAAGGCATGACCGCCTCTGCGCCATATACCATGAAGAACGATGTGTATTGGGTGGATCTGTTTGGCGTGGTTCGCAGGCTCCAAAGTACTGATGGCAGTTCTTCGACCCAGGCGCCCGCGGCGCGTCTCAGCGACACTCGCAGGCGCTTCTTGATGCCGTTGCAGACTAGGCCGTTGGCTTCTTTGACTTGCCCGTTGGACTGCGGGTGCGAGACAGATGCGTAGTTGAGCTTGATGCCTTGATCAGAGCAGAAGTCCTTGAATTCTTCGGCTGTAAAGTTCGAGCCGTTGTCGGTGATGATGCTGTTTGGTACTCCGAATCTTAAGATGATGGACGTGATGAAGTTAACTGCTGATGATGCAGTCAAACTTGTGATAGGCACGGTTTCGATCCACTTGGTGAATTTGTCAACTGCTACCAGGAGATGTGTGTGTCCTCCGGGTGATGATTTCTTGAGCGGGCCTACCATGTCCAGTCCCCACTGAGCGAAGGGCCAGACTAGTGGTATTGTCTTCAGCGCGGATGCCGGTGCATGTGGCTTGTTGGCGAACTCCTGGCAGCAAGGGCACTTCCTTACTAGGTCTTCGGCGTCGTGCATAGCTGTTGGCCAGTAAAATCCGGCTCGTAGTGCTTTGGCCACCAAGGCACGACTGCTAGCGTGATGCCCGCAGATGCCAACATGAATATCGAGTAAGATGGCTTGACCGTTGACTGGATCTACGCACCTTTGCATAATTCCTGAGATGCTTCTCTTGTAGAGCTCACCGTTGATGATGGTGAAACTTTTGGAGCGCCGAATGATGCGCTTGGCTTCGACTGGATCGACTGGCAGCATTTGGTGCAGCATGTAAGCTAGATATGGTCCTGTCCATGTGGCTTCGACCAACATGACCTCCATGGGCTCCTTCTCTTTGCTTGGCGGGTTGGCGGTGCTTGTTGAAGGTCCGCAGGAAACTGGTGCGGGTCGAAGCTTAATGGATCGCTGCGTAATTCGCTCGAGGAAGACGCGGGTGTTACTGGCACCTTGTCTGATCCCATGTTGGTGAGGACGTCGGCTTCCTCGTTGCTTTCGCGGCCGATGTGCCGCAACTCGCAGCCGTCGAAGGTGCCCTCCAGCTGGTTGTACAGGTCTCTGTAGGCGATCATGTTGTCAGCGATGGCGTCGCAAGCCTTCATAGTTTGTTGTACGACGAGGTAGGAGTCGCCGTAAATCATGAGGTGAGTGGCGCCGCAGTTTTTGGCCATCCGCATGCCGTGGATTAGGGCCTCGTACTCTGCTTCGTTGTCGTTCGCCTTCCTTGCGTGGCAAGTACTGAACTGCTAGCTGATCCTCCCGAGGCGCGTCCGGTGGGGGGGAACGTGTCGTCGTCAACGTGCTTCATAGCTCTGATTGCTATGTCGCGCGTGATGGTGAGTCGTGTCACCTGGTCGGGCATGACCACCTCTAGCGGGTACACGGGTTCGTCGTTGTTCTCTGGCGGCACCGTGCCAGCCATGAAGACTTGCGCGGGGTAGACTTGGGTAGGGGTGTGGACGCTACCGCTTTTGCTTCCGTCATCCGAGCCTTGCTCAGGATCGAAAATCGCTGCAACGTGATAGGTAGAGTAGTTGTCGCTGTGTCTCCTTTCCTGGAACTCTGCGATCTTTGCCGCGAACATGAAGGGTGACTTCGCAGTCATCGGCGCGAGTGCGATTGGCTCGGGGAAGACATGGTGAGTCCATGGAGATGCGTGCGGCGCGGGTGACGGTAGCGCGACCCTGGCCGCTCGTGTAGACGCGGTCGACGCAGTCGAAGTTGATGTAGATCTTGGTTTCGCCAGCAGTGCGATCGAGATGGTCGGAGTAGACTCGATCTGCGTGGCAGTCACCAAGGTGGTTGACGTAGTCGACGTAGATGTGGGTTCATCAGTCGAAGATGCGATCTTCGCAGTCGCGGTGGTTGCGATCACCGCGGCAGATGACGAGAGGGGCAGCACGATGGTGGCCGATGCGGGTGTCGTTGCCGCGCGTGGCGCAGTCACCATGGACCTGAATATTCCACGACTGTCTACGAAGCAGTGTATGGTACCAAAGGTGATGCACATACCTACGTGCTGATCGGCGTACACCGAGGGCCTGGCCGGCGGGTGGAAGGTGTACTCGAAGGAGCCGAAACAGATTGGCTCCTGGGTGATGCAGATGTCGATCTTCTACACTGATGGAGCCGGTGCGACCATGATTCCAACGCTCGCTCTTTCCCACAGACGGCGCCAATTGACGAGGGTGTAACTCGGCAAATCCCAGGGTTGTCCACCCCGGGTTGATTGAGGGGAAGATAGATGAATGTTGGTGATCACGACGGCTGACAAGCAAGGCGTTTTACCCAGGTTCAGGCTCCCGGAGGATAACACCCTACTTCCTGCTTGTCTAGTATTGATGGCGAGTTGTGGTTACAATGGCGAGATGGTGATCTCGCTAGGGTTTGTGGTGGCGGCTATGAGCGTGCGTATGTCTATCCCCTTGGACGAGCAACCCTCCTAGCCTTTATATGACAGGCTAGGTCCCGGGTGAACGGTGCCGATGGCGATTACAGATATGGTAAGAGTTGTATGACCTAACCGACTAGGATTAGGCCACACGCTATCCCTATTGGGCCTTCCTTGGGCCTTCGCAATCTTTCGCGTGACCCAGGTAGCCTCATCGTGGGGTAGTCGAAGAGTAGCCCCACGTCAGTGAGTGCGGAGTTTTGCTTTGAACTGCGTCTTCTCCGTCCGCCCATTCAGTTGCTAACTTCATGAGTTCTGCCATGTTTTTGGCTTTTGTCGTTCGATTGCTTCCCTGAAGTCCTTTCTGTAGACCCCATTTGTGAAAGCGTCCATAGCCCTGTCTTCTGATATGGCGCCCACAGAGTTTCGGATGGAAGTCCATCTTCTGATGTATGCTCTGAGTGTTTCGTCTGTCTTTTGTCGGCATGCTCTTAATTCCTCGAATGTTTTTGACCTATCGCAGAGAGGGTCAAAATATTTTATGAAGTCCTCCTTGAAGTGATCCCAAGAGTTGTAGGTTTCTTCAGGTAAGGACTTGAGCCAGTCGCGTGTTGTTCCTTCAAGCATCAGTTGTAGATATTGCAGTGCCGTCGTTGTTGTTCCTCACTGGCATATGACTGCCAGTTTGTAATCTTCCAACCAGCCCGAGGGTTCTTGTTTTGAGTTGAACTTCGGCATGGTTGGTAGACCAAACTTTTTTGACAGCTTTGTTTCTTGGATCCGCCGAGTGAAGCTTTATGCTTCGCACGGTCCTGCGTTGCGATTGTCGGGTGACTCGTGATTGCCTGATCTCCTGGACCTGCTCCTTGAGCGGCTTCTTGATCTGCGACGGCTTGAGATTTTTCTGCCGCTGCTTCGCTGAGGACTGCGACTGTAACGTCCTCTCGAGTGGATCCTTCTACATCCTCTCCTTCCTCCGTCTACCAGTTCTTTTGCTGTGATTTCCAGGGCCTTCATTTGCTGTAGGTATCTTGCTTCAGCAGGGTCACCTGTAGGTGGTTTTCCTTCTTGAAGGTATGCTCCTATGGATATGAGGGCTCCCTCTGCTGTTTTGGGTTGGATTATGCCGTTAGAGTCGACGGTTAGGAACGAGTTGTCCAGGTTTCGAGTGACGTCTGCCCTTTCGTGTTCGGGGATTCTGTCGAATCTGGATCTGCGTCGTGCCTCGGTTGCACCTGTAGAACTCATAGATAATTGTCGCCTACGTGTGCTTGGTATGCTTGCTTGCCTTCTTCGCTCCTCGAGTGTTGCTCTGTATTGTTTCAAGCGCTGCGATTCCTGCCAGTTGAAGTAGTTGTATGTTGCCAACTCATCTGGAGTTGCGTCAGCTGGCATCATTATGCCCTCTTCAATGACCTTTGTCACCTTTGTGGCCGTCTCTGCCGTGATATCCAGAGTGGTGGTTGAAGGGGATCGTGTGCAGAAAACAAAAAAAAGTTCCTACCAACGATATCCTAAAAGCATGCCAAGATCTATTCTATGCATATATAGTAGTACGAACGGAGATCGGAATACATACCCTTGTAGACCGAAAGCGGGATTACGTTCCCGCACAAACGTTGTCGATGAAGACCGACGAAGCCGACCTCAAGGTCGTGTAGAGGAAGCAGACCTCCGAGTACCGCTAGCGCAGCACCTCGCAGGGCGTCACACACGTACGGTGGAGACGACGGCCTCCGAAGCTCCAGTCCAGGACGAGCAGCGGAAGACTTGGACCGGAACACCAGCAGCGCGGCAGCGGGCTATGGTGGAAGAGATCCCCCTCTCAACTCGGCGCAACTCCAACAAAGGGAATCACGAAATCAAGAGAGAATTCTTGAATTAATTGGTGAATTAAAATGCCAGGGGTGTCCCTCTATATATAGGCTCCCAGGGGGGAGCCAACCTCCTCACCAGGCAATGTGGGACTATCCCCACATGCCTGGTGCGGCCATGGCTGGTGCGCCGGCCCCCTGGTGGGCCTCTTGGCCCACCTGGGTCGGCCAACCAAGCCCCCACCGAATTCCCCTTGGGAATTTTTCCCTCTTGGGGCTTCTTTCGACCAGAAGGCCCATTTAGGGAAATCAGCCTAAATAAATTCGAAAATAAATATGTAAAATCATATTTGCATATTAATTACACTAATTAATATCGAACATAATTTATATAATTTATCCTAGCTCCGAAAACTCTTTCGTCACTGCCCGGTCTCCATCGGACCCCTCCTGGGACATTCCCGGTGATCTCTTTCCTTTCCGGTTGTCTTGTCGAAACCCCTTAAGTGTGTTACCCTAGCGGTTCGATATAATAACAGGTATGATCAAGACTCCTCTATGATCAACGACTAACTCGTAGGCCTGGACCCCATGAATTAATCCCTGTGATATAACGAATGACTTTCATCTATCAAACCTGAACGCAAAGTCTTAAACCTTTTGCCATGGCGATACTTAGCGTGTCCGAGCGTCGTTCCATAGATATCTCCATACCTAATCTCGACCTCGTTACCGACAACGCTATCTTCTACTCGTCCATGATCTCATGTCTCCGTGACCTAGTCACATGCTTGCAAGCTCATTAGACATGATCTCACCGAGTGGGCCCGAGAGTATCTATCCTGCTATGCGGACTGGCAAATCCCGCTCTTGACCCCTCGTCTCAACTACTCCTTTCCGATACCCAAAATTATCACCGTTATTGTCATACTATATAGGATACAACGTTTGGTGCGATCAAAGTATCTTCCAGGAATAACAATAAGAGTTGATCTCACGGTCAAAGGCGTAACGGCTACGTCCTCCAAATCTGGGTATGTCCATCACATCGTTCTCCAACGATATAACTCCCATTGCCGACTGGCGTCATGCCCGATGATCGGGAAACCTCGATCATCAATCGCGCAACGAAACTAGTCTTAGTAGAGGCTACTAGGGACCTGGTTGTTTACGCATCACACCCGTATTAATGTTTCCGCTTAATACGGCTATAGCATGACACAAAAACCTATTATGAACAAACGAGATATGATAAAGAATACACTTTATTAATTGCCTCTAGGGCATATCTCCTTCAGTGGTACCATCTAGTAAAGTGACCGTCCGGGGGTACTCGACTGGTTGGCGATTGGCTGTGTTTTCTGATGTCTCTGCAGCTGTTGCCGCGTAAACCTGCTGGAGTATGTGGTAAGGATATGTGTAGTCTGAGTTTTCTTCATATGCTGCTTCGATGTCGCTATCCCACTCTATGCTTTTGTTTTTGTTTTTGTTTTTGTTGTTTTCGCCATCCTCTGTTTGCTGCATATATTCGTCGTAGTCGACGGCAGCGTGATGTGGAGATTGGATCTCTGGGTTGGCGAAGTCAGTCAGACGTATAATGTCTTCCGTAGGCTCGTCATACTCGGAGAGGTGGAAGCTTCGATCTGCGTATGATCGCCGACTGGGTTGATATGGAGGGTCGATTGCACTTCTTCTTCCATCTCGTTTTGCATCATGAACTCGTTGAAATCCCTTGTGGACATGGACCCTGCTATGGATGAGATCGGATCGATCTGTGATGTTGCCGCTCCAGTGCTTCCAGCCGAAGCCATCGATATGATCATATCGTCGGCTGAGGTAGTCGACGGTCCTTTCTCTTTAGGGAACTCTTTTGTCATGAATTTGTTGAACTCCGTGGATGACATCGAATCCGTTGGGGATTTTGGTGGCGGGATCAGATCGAACTGTGATGAGGTATCATCCTTGTTTGTCGAAGATGCGATCCCAGTCGATCTCTCCTGGAGTGGCTTAGTTGCAACCTGCTCGGCTAGGTCCTGCACACCAAGCTGATCAACAAAAAATTTATGTTCCCAGATAGTTAGATCAAAACCTGATTTGAGATTGGAGTAAATCTGCTGAGCTTCGGGTGAGTATGGTCTGGATGTGATCTGCTATTGCTGATGTGCATCCCTTTAAAGAAGTCGGCGGGTCGCCGTTTGAAATTTGGACCGAAAAATCCGTAGATCCAACAGTACCTATTCCCACAGACGGCGCCAATTGATTTGAGAAATGTTGTAAAATATCTAAAGGTTTGTGATACTTGAAAAAGATAGATAAATAAGTCAACAGGAAATATGTGTACAAATATAGAAAAATAAATCCAAAGTTGATATGCAGAATGAGAAGCAATAGGACAAATTTGGATGTGACTACTATCACAAAACGACAAAACAACAAACAATCTGAAAGCTGGATTTCTTTTTTATTTTTAAAGAAAAGCATAACTTTTATGGATGATACGCGGCATCAGTAGCATGTCAGCATCATAATGTGCCTCTAGCACTAAAACCTTTCTCCGCTCCCCTCTGCAGTCTACCACCGAATCAATGTACTCGCTTAGTTTCTAAATGTTAGATGACGGGGGATGCCCACATCTATACCTATGGTTACTGGCGTAGGATAAGAGTTATGAGCTAGAGAACGCGTAGTGTTGGTAGATTCGTCGGCTGACAAGCGGGAATTATCCAGGTTTGGGGCTCTCGAGTGAGGTAAAACCCTTACTCCTGCTTTTCTGTTATTGATTGTGTATATGCGGCGAGTACATAGGTCTAGCAAGATGTCGATCTTACTTGGGTTTGGTGATTCTGGTTGGGCGTGTACTTGATCGGCCACCCTCTTGTCCTTTATATAGGGGTACAGGTCTCGGGTCGTAACCGACTAGTATTACATTTATGAAAAGTATTACCGACTATGCTATCTATGGTATAAGTCTTCGACTTGGCCTTCGCTTGTTGGCTTCTTCAGCCTATTGACAGTTGGGATTTAGTCATTACGTGCACCAGGTACCCACACAAAGGGGTACCCGTTTTTTATAACCTTGTCATTAGATATTTTAGCTTTTTTGGTCCAGACGTATCTAGACATATTTTTTGCAAGTTTGTCTTTTTAGGTATAGGGCATAAAAATGCTCAACGGCAAATACGACATGTTGATATACAACTTACAAGCATCAAGCAATATGAGCAAACAGAACATAAAACAAATAACAACTCGAGATGCTAATGCTAAAGCCTGAACGCGCTAACAAGCCGGAACTTGACAGCACCACCAGACCCAAGGTGACGAACGAAGTCACCATGAAAAAGCGACGGAAAAAAGGCACCCACACCACTATGGTTGAGCAGGACCTCCGATACTCGAACACTCACTAACCAAGTGTGTGTCGTTGTTACCGTAGAGGGGAACCCATTCCCCCCTCACCCAGGCTCGAGGGCGCCGACCCATCCACAGAGCGAATTGTTGGGAGGAACACGGAACCTAGCAGCCTCCAATCAACACGATTGATGTCGACATCGAACATGTGAAGTCGGCACGGCTACCCCACCAAAACCGCAAATCACGACCACCACCCGTACAGTCGCCCAGACGATGCCTCCAGGAAGGGGAACGACGTAATAATATCGTCGTCATCAGAAGGGGAACGCAAAGCTTTTGCCCAAAGAAGGGGGAGGATTGGGAGGGGATCTGTACCTCGACGAACGCCTTCAAAAAGGAGCACGACACCCTCGGACGTCGTCGTCGTCGTGGCCAGCACCGCGGCCAAGGGTTACCCCTGGTATCGCAAGTCACCAACGCAAACCACACTGCACTACACCAAAATCGGGCAAGACCGGAGATTGAGCTGGCAGGGAGACGAGAAAGGAGACCGCTGCAAGATCAATGTGAATCTTACACTAAAACATTTCTAAATAGATATGGTCTATGAAAATAAACATCATATATTTGAAAACAGAGAGAATACTTCACATTCGATCTCCTGTCCTGGTAATCCTTTGGCATCTGCAATTTAATTAACTAGATGATTTCCCGTGCGTTGCAACGACAATATATAGAAATAATATATTATCAAAATATATCTATTCTCCATATTTGAGAGACGTGATTATGTGTATATCTTGCATGTTAAGAGAATTCTTTATAGTAGAGTTCTCTATTTGGACCAATTAGAGATATAATGATGTGTACACAGTACACCTTACATGTTGAGAGAATTCTTTATAGTGAGGGTCTCCCATTTAGATAGAGAAGATTAGCTAGGTCCACAGTCCATGTGATTAACATTCACTTATTAGGTACTACTGTAGCTTTCAGTTGCACAGCATACCATCATGCGTCAGTGCATGCAGTAGCTAGTCCTTTAGCTATGGCCTGTAGCCCGAAATTTGTTTTCCCACTTACCGGCCGGGGGTGTCCTTCTCCTTGTCAGATACTTTTGTTCTAGTCACACAACATGCAAAGCAAGCCTGCAATTAATGAATCCAACAATCTGGACAAGCTAATTGCAACTTTCTTCACTGTAATAATGCAAAAAGTTCTCCATAAAAAAGAAGAATGCATGGGCATGCATCTTTCTGATATGGTATAGGTCTCATTTCAAAGCTAGCTAGCTAACCATCGCACTGTTCCCTCTGCGATCTTCTCGCTGAAACTATCCTAGTACAGTATATCACATGGCTACCAAACAAACCATTTTGGACAAAATTCCAAGAGGCTTCACCAGATGCTCAGGTCGAGCGAGAGTCATCTTTTCCTGGCTTAACGTGTGCAAACTCACAAGTTAATTAAACACACCACTACCCAGCTAATTAATATCAAAACATGAGGTCTTTCTGCAAGTAATGATTCCATCTCTTATCTCTTGCTTGTACTTGCATTGCATGCAAGCGACACAAACACTAGCCAATTATCTATCCTAGCTCTTCCAGGCATCGCCGGGATGCATCCAGGCTCCTGCAGTTGAGTACCTCTCCGTTACATTGCTGCAGGGCCTTACGGAATTGATTCAGATATCCATCTCAAGGACCACATGGTCATGGGTAAGTACAGATTCTGGCGCGCTGTAGTATTACCTTGAACTGATATTACATCGATAGGTTGTTGTAATTCAAGTACCAGCTACGCGCGTGGTGTAGCCTGGTCGGTGGGAATCGATCCGATGGTCTTCAGACTGAAAACCAAGGTACTCAGATCATCATGAAGGGCTCACATCCGATGGAGTAGTGGATAGACAAGATCATGCTTGGATTGGCCAGTAATTGGCAACGATCGCCGCCATGGGTTTGAACTTCGTCCTTTGAAGGTGTGAGCCGCACTGCAGGAATAGGTTTGTGCTTGGGCCTTGGTACCAAATGCACACGTTCTAGAATGTACTACCTTCGTTTCACAATATAAGATGTTCTATGTGTAATTTTCTAGATTTGAACTAAAATGAGTGTACATGTACACTAAATTATGTCTAAATACATGTGTGTACATATGAATGTGAAAAATGACTAAAACATCTTTTATATGGTGGAATGGAGGGAGTAGAATTATTGATATTATTGTGTCTGATAGGTAGCCACAGTTTGCAACGACGACTCACTTGGCACGCTTTTGAAGTAAATCTTGCCGAAGAACCTCTAAATATAAGTGTATGTGTTGACCTACACATTACTCACTCCATTTTTAGATATAAGATGTTTTGGCCTTTATCCATATTCCTATGCATACGAATACATCTAGACACATTTATTGTATATATTTGTATATATTTTAGTGTACATGTTCACTCATTATAGTACGCATCTAGACAATATGTGAGGCACCTAAAGCATCTTACATTTAAAAACAGAGGAAGTAGCTGTCAAGTGTTTTGTGTGAAATTCCTGCATCATATTAGCTAGCTAGTGTTGACCACATAACGCAGTCACGAGGTAACTTAATTAGCGTTGTTTAGTATCTCAATCCAAAGCCCTTCATACAATGGGTAATTGATCGGATATTGCCTAGTAAGCCTCGATTGACAGCGACTTAACCTATCAAGTAACGTGCACCCACCGTCACTTTAGCTCAGTTCAATGTTGACAATAAGAAGGGTGGATGGTGGGATACATATGTTTCACAGTTGGGGAAGAAGGGCAGATTCAGGACCTGAAGCACACACCACTTGTTAATTTTAACCGATACACAAAAGATGCTGGATCATATCGGCACCCATGAGAAGGACCTTGCATTGAACAAGTATGGAGGCCTCTAGATGGGATGAAGAGTCGGTTGAGTTTAACCAATTTATAAAAAGACTTGAAAGTGCCTCAGATTTATTAATTGTCATCTCTCTTCAGGACAGTTGCTTTTGTTCTGTAAGTTAAGAGAAAGGGAGCCATGATAGCTGCTGACTAGAAAGGTGACTCCTGAAACACTGATTTGGACAAGAAAGCTAAGTAGGGTCCGTCTATCTACTCGTTTTGGGCAAGGAGTGCAAGTTCATTCTTTCCCAAAATAAGAGTGGAGGACTTCTACTGATGTCTCATGTCTACACTTTTTTGTGCCCAAAACGTAATATTCCCTCTGTTTTTAAATATAGGGTGAATAGTTTTCTACACGAATATTAAGACCTTGTATTTTGCACATAGTGGATTAATAGACACAAAATGAATTAAATCCCCCTTTCGAGACTAGTCTCATTTTTTGATGGGTCAAATTGTTCATAAATAGCAAATACACCTTATATTATGGATTTTTTCTTAAAAAAACTATATACCTTATATCAAGGAACGGAAGGAGTATTATTTGAGCATGCTCCCACTTTTCCTTGAGGATATTCCATGGCACACGGGAAATCCAGGGTTTGCCGAGTGTCCCAGACACATGGCAAAGGGTCGGCAAACCTCTGTTTTTCGGTAGTGGCTATGTTACCGAAACATAATTGCAGCTAGCAGTTTTAAACCTAATATAGTTAACCACATCAAACAAAGTTTTTAAGAGATGTGAAATGCATGTGGAGCCCTGTCAGTAGTTCTGAAAAAGATTCGATGCACAATTGTGCTATAAACATATTAGTATTGTTTTACACATCAAACAAAGCACACACACGCACACGCAGAGGATGAGAGTATGTTGGATTACGGCTGTTACAGTCAGCCAATTAATTGTAGTTCCAGTTCTAGAAAGCCATTGGTGTATTCAGACACAAGGAGTCTGATGGGATAATATTTGTATGGAAAGAAGTTATTTGATGAGTAAAGAACCAGCGACAACGCCCATAGCACGGCACACACAACGGTCTTACCTTATTTGAGTTAAGAAATGTAATTTTCCGTTTTAAAGCAGATATGGGGTGAAAACTTGCCACTTTTTGTACAGCTCTAGAAAATCAATAGAAAATAAGTCAGTTTTTGAAATCTTTATATAGTTTGAAAAAAATGTATAGTATTTGCAAGCATCTGCACAATAAAAGACAGGAACTGCAAAGCAAGGTCGTGAAGCTAAAGGTGTTGCAGTTATATATATTGCTGAATCATATGATTCCACCAATGGTAGATCCACCATAGTTTAAATTTGTATTATAGACTGGATCCACATATGTAAGTCCCTACAAGAATCAATGCTACATAATTAGTTGTAGTGAACTGGTTTGCAGTAACAATCATCCACACATGATGGGAGTTAATAAAACATAATTTGCCTATGAACTTGGTTTGTGGCCGTTCAGTAAGGAAAAGAAACCAGCTTGCTGTACCATCTTTTCTGTAGGCATGCATCCTGAAATTGATATGAACGTAGTGATATATAACTAAGCGAGTATTAGAGAACAATGAAACAAGATGTGCTTCCAGAATAACACCAAAACAGTAGATTATTAAATATAAAGACTGATAGCTATTTTTCTAGAGTAAAGGAGGACTCTCACCATGTCAGTCATATGACCTGTGAGTAAATACATTGGCAAGTCTGAGGCTGGACGTTCTCAGCACAGGAGTTTGGAGAAGACATCTAGGTCCAGCTTCCCCTGCTGAGCAGCAGGAGCCACCTCCCTTGCCAACCTTCCAACCACTCGCTCAATGTATAGAACATACAGGCCACTTACGTTTTCTAAGACTTCCAAGTCTTTGCGTGCCTTGAGAATAGATCTAGCCCATTCTTCAAAAAATTCTGAATAACAGTTGTATTTAAGTTTGATCAAACCCTTGCAATGAACTGTCAGGAAGATACGGCATCGCATCATGCAATCAAGCTCCATTGGTAGTGGCATTATTTGATTGTATTTTTTAGTATTTATTTATTCAGATTTATGATTATAGATGCACAATGTAATGTATATACTAAAAGCTCTTAACTGTGGCTGTCATAGCATGTAATTACGTAGAAGTGTTTAAGTGTAGCTATATAACCGCACTATACAAACCAGGGTCACTTAACTCCAAACCATTTGAGCAATAGAATCCAGTGAGTCAAAAATAAGAAGTGGGTATGATGTGATTTCTTTAAATCAAGTGAGCTAATCCTGATAATTTTCATGTTGTCATGTTGATAAAACATACTCCCTCCGATCCATAAAAAGTGTCACCCATTTTGTATTAAGCTAGTATAAACTTTGTACTAGATGAGCGACACTTTTTGTGGATCGGAGGGAGTAATAGATGAGGAACAGGGTAGCCAGTGGAAAGAAAACACTAACTTTTGTCAAATTGCTCGCAACATAGCCATTGTTTTACGTAATCAGATATAAGGAACTCAATTAACTGAATCCTGCACATACGAATAGGATGACCACACACAATAGTTAGTTGTATAGTTAGAATCAAAATAACGGGAAAAATCTTGGAAAAAAGTAGCAAGTATGTTATTCTGGATTAAAAATTAGTAAGTTTTGCATCACTGGAAGTACCCCCAAGAATGATGCAACTGGAGATCATAATCACAATTATATTTGTAGAGACTGAAAGATCAAGCACACCAGGTGCACAATGACTCAATAGAAAGGATTACGAGTCGACGTCGTGACTAGTCATGTACTATAAAATTACCATATTATATAACTAGCACTCTCTCCGTTCCAGTGTAAGCCTTTTTAGCCAGCTAGTTTAGCAAAAAGGCTTACATTTTGGAACAGAGTTAGTAGTAGTCGTCGTCTAATACTAGCAATCCAAATTGCAATAGAAGGCTAGGGACAGGAGAGTGAGTGAGGAGCAGAGCAGAAGAACCAGCAGAACAGAGTAGCAGCAGCAGCCGGCGAACTGCTCAGTTTGGCCCATACCAGTTTGATCTAGATTTCCATATGCAATGTCAGTATTATTAAAAAAACATAATAAGTGGGGCCATTTTTTAGTCAATCGAGTCAGGAGGGTGATTAGTCGAGACTAGTCATGACTAATCGAATGAGTCGCTCGACTAGCCCAACTAGTCAAGTCGACACTTTGAGTCAGACCTCCAGGTTGCGACTCGTCGACTAGTCGTGCGACTCTTAATCCTTGTCAAAAGTATGACTAATGTCATCAATATTGATGTATTGGAATACGAATATCTGAGTATAGCTTGTGTTAGCTTAATGTGATGCAGATAACTGAATGTGTCTCATATGGAACTACATCATTATCTGAAAAGAGAACATGTAACCTTACAACTATAGGCTACAAAATATATTACTGACAGCCTGACACTATGTACATGAACTATTGCGCACCAAGAAGTACTAGTGTTGTGAACTATACATTTAATTGGAATCCATTATATATATGACTAGTATACATCCATTATATTCAAATTTGTTTTAAAGAATATTGTCTACCAGGATTAGGATGGATTATCGCTATTCAGTACATGATTTATCATTATTTAGAACCATCGAAATCACTACTTCTGCCGGTATAGAGATATCATTTTAGACATGAGCACAGATATCATTTTACAAATTGCAGCTTTGAGGTTTTTTTTTGTGTGACTACATTATTATTTACTTATACAAAAGTAAGGTGTGACCATATTTTTCATCACAATCTAATGAGACCATTTCCACCTAACCAACCATAAATATTGTACTTGCTATGATAGAGAAGTTTGAAAATCAGCTTTCTACGCCATCATCTATTTTTTGAAAGGAGATAGCAGGAAGTGGCTCTATATCCGCCTACAAATGTTATCCACCTTCAAATGTTCAGTAATTTGGTTTTGTTAATGCAAAGACGGGCCTTGGGCCTTTTATCTAAAAAAATGTTCAGTAATTCTTAACATATCTATCTTTACAGCCAGCGATATCATCAAGACAAAGAAGGAATAAAAGTAGAATTGGTGAAACTACCGAAGTTGTTGTACATGCAGGATGTCAGAAGTTACAGGTACCAAATGGGCTATATCTTGTTAATTAATTAACTAAATTTGACAGCAAGCGCCAAAGTAATGGGCAAGTGATTGGCCATTCAGAGCAAGTTTTGTTAACCGGAAATAGTAACCATCTGTAAACGATTTTCCATCCAACTACTGTTTGTTGTATAAACTGCTGAGGTTAAAATGGATACTCTGGAGTACGGACAATCATGATTAGCTTAACTGGAAAAATTAATACTCTTCCATTGCAATATAAAGTAGAATGAATAGAGAAGATCAGCTTAAGCTTACATAATGAACATATTGCCGTGCATATCAGGGAAGGAATCATCAAACGGGTCTACCAGAAGCAATAGTTCTGATACACTTGAGATCTTTTGAGAAACTGCAAGGATTATCCGCTGACCAATAAACTCTTCATGTCCTAGCTTGCGGAACAAGTGCTGCACAGAAAATTGGGCATCTGAGCAGTCAGGTGGTCCTGCATAGGATTGAACAAAATCGAATGAAAAAATCAATGTGATAACAGTCATATTAGAAACACTTTACATGACTGCGAAAATTCATATTTTATGTTTAGTACGGTTTACTCTGCAATAACATGACCAAAATAACTAAAAAAACTCTACAGACGTGACCACTCAGAAGATCCGATCAAAATAAAACATTATGCAAAGCGATCACGTAAGAAAATACATTGAGACGATTTGCCTATAATTAAGAATGTAAAACAGACACCCTGAGGTCGATAACTAATTTTTCATATTTGGTAGGACTTCCACACAAAGTATTAGTCAAATTTGATTCTATGATTTACTCCATGTTACTTTGCGGATGCATTTAAAGTAATTATACATTGGTAAGCTTTGGTTGGGATGGAAGCCTTTTCAAGGTAAGTCGAAATGGAAACTGCAGGCTATAATGCTTCGTGATGTACTGTAATACCAAAATATTAAGGTAAGCCCAAAACATCTCAGTCTCCCAGAGCATATCATAAATGATCTTACAAAGCATAACTCAGTGCTGTCCTCAAACAGAGCAATGGCCCTGAGTAAAGGACTACCAGGATCCTTGGAAAATCAAGCAACTTGTGATATACCATGAAAGAAAGAGCATGGGCTTGTGGTCACAGAAAAATATTTACAGGTTTGAAACATTCAATATGAACCAGCAAGAATAACTTGTGGACCCGAAATCAGTATCAAGTTTAACGTTCCATTGCATCATTTTGTCAAACAATCATCTTGTGTGTACTGTTCTCCAAGAATATAGAAAAAACATCCGAAGTACTTAAAGAGAATATCAAATAAGTATCACCTGCATCTGAAGTACCAGTATTTTCAGGAATGGTGCACATCCTTTTCATCAGACGTGATACTAGACCATCAATTATCTCCTCAACCAGTTCCCTTTCCCTTTTTGATGATAAAATGTTTCTCAGTGAAGCTGAAAGAAAAGGCCATTTACAAATTGATACTGTTAGATGAAATATTAATAGTTTGGCTCATTGGTATACTACGAAATCCAATCTGATTCAAATACAGAATATCTCTCCTTGTTGGGACGATTTGAGCAGAAAGCCCATATCTATTTATATTTCATATAATAGAATTAGTCTGTTTCTTACTATTTCGTACTGTATAATTCCTTTGTTTATGAGATCAGTATAGGTAGTTAGAGAGTGTTGGCTCCCCTAGCTTGACTTCTTTTTACCGTTGAGAACTGTTGGAATATCAGTTAGTGTAATAGTAGTGTCCTAGGAGAGTCTAGATTATTCCAGGGAGTGTTAGTCTGAGTTAGTATCCTACAAGACTCTAGAGTATTCTAGTGTACAGTTGAGATGTAAACCTAAGTTGAGCTATATATATAAGAGGGTGTGGAGGTCCAAGGGACCTGCCCATCCCAGAAATTTCCTCCAAAACAACTACATGGTATCAGAGCCGTGGTGCTCCTGAGAGGTGGCAATAGTGATAGCGCAGGGCTGCTCTGTTGTGGCCTAAGGTGAGGAAGGGGGCGCGTGGTCCTGGTGGTGGCCGGTGGTGAATCAGCGGCTTGTGGAGGAGCTCCAGGCGTCCAGGTGGGCAGTGTAGGCAGGGGCAGCTGCCTCAACCGGAGAGGTGCTGGCAGGCAGAGGTGTGGCTGCTGTAAATCTGAGGTTTTGGTGGCGGCGGTTGGCAGTGCGCGTGCGGCCAGGAGAGGTAGTAGTGCTGCAGCAGATTGGAAGCCATTGGCCATCTCTTGTACGTGGCTGGTTTGGTTTTGCCGTGGAAGGTTCCTGTTGAGGAGGAGTAGAGGAGGAGGCGCGCTGAGGCAGTGTGTCCTAGGTGTAGGTCCTACAGAAGGCTACTACAGAAGGTCCTGTTGGTAGGCAGCACATTGGTGAAGCAACAGAGGAGCTGCGGGTGCCGTGTAGGGAGGTCACACGGCAGGGAGGAGCAAGGATTGAGCAGAAGGTACTGTGGGAATTTTAAAAAAAAAAGAGAGGAGAGAACAGGCAGTTGCTGTTTCTGGCCTGAAGACTGAAGAGTAAAGAGAACAAAGAAGAGCGCAGCAAGTGGTGCGGTTGTTTACTGTGTGAGCTGAGAGTTGCAGTAACCTGATATCCAGTGATGGAAGAGAGTCAAGATATTGAGCAATTGCTTGACAAATTGGCTGAACTGTTCAAGGCAAAAATCAAAGACAAACTAACTTTGACGGCACAAGGATCAAATGAGATGCTTGAAGTCTCAGCCAAAGAGTTAGAGAAAATGAGATAGTCATTCGAGAATGCAGAAAGTTCCAAATCGAGTGGGAAAACAACAATTCTCGGTAATTTTATGAATCTTGCTCAAAGCCGGAAAAGCATCTCAAATCAGGCTCCTGCAAATGAAGTTTATAGTACAAATTGGATACTAGATTCGGGAGCGTCGGCACATGTCACAGGTAGGTGGAGTGAATTTGCATCCTATACTCCACATCCACCCATGCATAAAGAGACCATCCAAACAGCAGATGGAACTTATCAACATGTCGAAGGGGTCGGCACAGTGAAATGCACTCCGTCAATTACATTGTCTTCGGTCTTATATGCTCCATCATTTCCAGTTAGTTTGGTATCTATGAGCTCCTTGGTTGATGATATTGATTGTCGAATCATTGCTGATCGATACAATTGCATAATTGAGGAGAGATCAACAGGAAGGAGGATTGGGTTTGGTGTCAGGCATAAGGGACTATGGTACTTGGATAGACGAGAAATAGATGATGCATTATGCACCTCCCTGATGGTTGCTGCAGGAGATGATGAAGCAAAGGTAATGCTCCAACATTGTCGAATGGGCCATATATCGTTTGATGCTATGACTAAGATATTTCCTGGAGAAATGAAGAAGGTAGATAAAGAGAAACTTGTGTGTGATGCATGTGAGTATGGAAAACACACAAGAACATCATATGTAAGTCGTGGACTCCGGAGTACATTGCCCTTCATGTTGATTCACTCTGATGTGTGGACTTCTCCTGTGGTTTCTATAAGTGGAATGAAGTATTTTGTCACCTTCATTGATTGTCACTCCCGAATGACTTGGATATATCTCATGAAACAAAAGAGTGAGGTGCTTAATTGTTTCAAGGACTTCCATGCATATATCCAAAATCGCTTTAACACTGGTATTCAAACTATCAGGACGGACAATGGGACAGAGTATGTGAACAATGAATTTGATAAATTTCTATCGGAAAAAGGAATACTTCATCAAACTTCGTGTCCTGATACTTCTCCACAGAATGGAGTAGCTGAAAGGAAGAACCGACATCTGCTTGAGGTAGCTCGATCACATATGTTTACAATGAATGTGCCTAAATTCTTATGGAGTGAAGCTGTTATGAGTGCTACTTATCTCATCAATCGGATGCCATCAAGAGTGCTTGGGATGAAAACTCCATACGAAATGGTCTATGGTAAAAATGAATTCATTGTTCCACCAAAGGTGTTCGGGTGTACGTGCTTTGTTAGAGACCATAGACCTTCGGTGGGAAAATTGGATCCACGTGTTGTGAAGTGCATCTTCATTGGATACTCATCTGGACAGAAGGGCTACAAGTGTTGGAGTCCTAGTGAACGGAGAACATTTGTGAGCATGGATATGACATTCAGAGAATCTGAACCCTTCTATGGAGAAAAGACTGATCTCAGCTCATTATTTGACTTTGACTCTTCTAGCACAAGTGATGCTAGTCGAGAGGGGGAGAGTGAACCTTTAAGGTCAAAGGAGGATGAACCATTGAGAGTTGTGGATGGTTCAATGCCATGTCCGATGAGTGAAAAGAGATGGAGAAAGCCAAACGAGGAACAAAATTTTAAGGTGTATACACGGAGACAACCTACAGGTGAAGAGAGATGGAGAAAACCAAATGAGGAAGAAAATTTAAGGGTGTATACGAGGAGGCAACCACAACATCAACAACAAGCTCGAACAATGATGAGGTCTAATTGCAGGGGGAGCAAAATCAACAACAGATTCCAGTGGACGACGAACTTGACCCAGATGAGAGTGAGCCACGTGTCATTGATGACTCACTAAATTTGCCAATTGCCTTGAGGAAAGAACCACGAGCTACAACAGGAAAGTCTCGTGAAAGGTACGGTTTTGAGCATGATATTGCAAACTATGTGTCATATGACTTATTGTCACCTGGGTATAGAGCCTTTGTTGCTTCATTGCAATCTGTGGTAATTCCAAGAGATTGGAAAGCAGCAAAACAAGACCCAAAGTGGCATGAGGCCATGTTGGAGGAAATGAAAGCTCTTGAGAAGAACAAGACATGGGATCTTGTTTCTCTTCCAGCAGGGAAAAGGCCAGTTACTTGCAAATGGGTGTATACCGTGAAGCAAACACCCGAAGGAAAAATAGAAAGATACAAGGCGAGGTTGGTGGCAAGAGGTTACAGTCAAACTTATGGGATTGACTATGACGAGACATTTGCACCTGTTGCAAAGATGAGTACAGTAAGAACTCTTATTTCTTGTGCTGCTAATTTTGGTTGGCCATTGCATCAGTTGGATGTGAAAAATGCATTCTTGCATGGTGATCTTGAGGAGGAAGTCTACATGGAAATTCCACCTGGCTTTAGTACATCTCAAACCCATGGAAAGGTCCTTAGGTTGAGAAAGTCATTGTATGGGCTTAAACAATCTCCACGAGCATGGTTTGATCGATTTCGTCGTGCTATGTGTGGTATAGGATACAAACAATGCAATGGTGATCACACCGTCTTCTACCGCCACTCAGAACGGCACATCACGATTCTTGTTGTGTATGTGGATGATATCATTATCACTGGGGATGATATTGTTGAGATGGCACAACTAAAGCAGAAGTTGAGTCAAGAGTTTGAGGTTAAGGACCTTGGACAACTGAGGTATTTCCTAGGCATTGAGATTGCAAGATCCCCCAAAGGGATAGTTCTATCGCAGCGAAAGTATGTCTTGGACCTCCTTAGTGATACAAGAATGCTTGGGTGTCAAGCAGCTTCAACTCCTATTGAGCAAAATCATCAATTGTGTGCGCAATCTGGAGATCCCGTTGATAGAGAGAGATATCAACGACTTGTAGGTCGACTCATCTACTTGTGCCACACTAGACCTGATATATCCTATGCGGTGAGTGTGGTTAGCCGCTACATGCATGACCCAAGAAGTGAGCACTTAGAAGCAGCACACCGAATTTTGCGCTATCTAAAAGGGAGTCCTGGAAGAGGTTTATGGTTCAAGGCTAATGGAAACTTGAATCTAGAGGGGTATTGTGATGCCGATTGGGCTAGTTGCCTGGATGATAGAAGGTCAACATCTGGCTTTTGTGTCTTTGTTGGAGGAAACTTAGTATCTTGGCGGAGCAAGAAGCAGTCGGTGGTCTCCCGATCTACGGCAGAAGCAGAATATAGAGCAATGTCCGTTTGTTTGAGTGAGATGCTATGGATGAAAGGACTCTTATCAGAGTTAAGGCTTCTAAGGAAAGGACCATTGAATCTTTGGTGCGATAACAAGTCAGCAATCAACATTGCAAATAATCCAGTTCAGCATGACCGAACGAAGCATGTGGAGATAGATCGTTTTTTCATCAAAGAACGGCTTGATGAGGGAACATTGAAGCTAAGTCATGTAACTTCTGCAGAACAATTAGCTGATTGCCTAACAAAGGGGTTAGGAACAAAAGAGTGTTTGTCGGCTTGTAACAAGATGGGGATGATAGATATCTATCACCCATCTTGAGGGGGAGTGTTGGAATATCAGTTAGTGTAATAGTAGTGTCCTAGGAGAGTCTAGATTATTCCAGGGAGTGTTAGTCTGAGTTAGTATCCTACAAGACTCTAGAGTATTCTAGTGTACAGTTGAGATGTAAACCTAAGTTGAGCTATATATATAAGAGGGTGTGGAGGTCCAAGGGACCTGCCCATCCCAGAAATTTCCTCCAAAACAACTACAAGAACTGTCTCAACCAAATATATATGTGAACAGATAATACAAATAGAAATTTTATTATTTACTTATTGATATTTATGTCTGCACTGTATTTTCAAGATGCATATTTTGGTGTGGAAGTGCAGCTTAAGAACTCAGAAACGTTTGTTCCCCATGCTAGTGTGGTTGTAGTAAACAGTACACTAGCAACCGATATATGATAACAAAAAGGTTGAAAGCGACCTTTTTCGCCAACTTTTTATTACAGGAGACAGACTGGGAGTGACTTTCTAAATCATATTCAGAAAACCGAATTACTGATTGTGGCCTGTATTTAAATCCACACCTTTGGTTTACCGTTTCAAAACTTTGATGATTATCAGCAACATAATTTATTACATGTAAGATGTGTCTGTATGTCTATTCTATCCCGCATCATGCTAAGTACTAACTGGTAACTGCAAGGGTACTATAAAACTACATATTACACAATCAGCAAATTTGAACTTGGCATGGTGCACCATAAATTTCAGTATTTCTAACAACCATATCATATCCTGCATACCTGAAGCGTGGAAGTGTATATGAGGACCAAAAAGTGATGGTTTAGCACAAACAGAATCAAGAAGGCTCTAAATAAGTTTGCGCTTTCTAACCTTTGTATATTATAACCATAAATACAAACAGAACCGCCTAGTAATTATTTTGGATCAACAGACACCATGCAGGAATGCCATGTTCATTATATTCGAGTAATATGCACAATCAGACATGTTGACTCAATTGGGACCTTACAAGTCAGTATTTCTGCGAGAATGTTTACTAAGTTTGTAGATATAATTTGTTGATTAAGATCTCGCTGGATACACACTATGCATAACTTCGGTTAGTAATCGGATTCATTACTGGCATAATAGCAAAATTCAGACTTACCCAAAATGAAGTCTACTGCTTGGTGAGAGAATGTAGCAAATGAGGACGTAGGTTCTTTCTGCACAAGTGATACCCAAGTTCAGAAACACAAAATATATGTATCTTACTTACAATGAGATGAGAGAATAAATTTTACTTTGGCAAAAATGCCATCCGATAGCTCCACCAGGAAATCAGTTGACAAGCTAAGCTGTTGTATCTCATCCTCCCTATTGAATTCTGCACACCCAAGCAATTCAAAAGGATCCAAGGTTTTCGAACGGCGCTCAGTTCATACACAGTCGTGCAATAAAAAAAACAGTTGAAGCATAAGAATATGTTATCAGCAACACCTACCCATCAAACTACTGACGGGAAGAGATCGATCCAGTCTACGCCGCTTTTCCTTCCACCGCGCTGTTGCGATTGAATTACAGGACAAATATGTTATGTTAGAATTCGAGAGAAGAAAAAACATTGCATAGAGAGAGGCCAGTTAATTTCATCTCGATCGCAGAGTCGAAAACCGTACCTAGTCTGAGGAACCTCCTCCGCAGCACCTCGTCCACCCAATGCTCCCCGCCAACCGGCGGCGGCGTCGGCTGCAGGTCCCCGCACCCGTCGAAGAAGTGGCACCGGCACGACGCGACTGGCGGCTCCGTCTCCTCCCTGCTCGCCCCATCTGACCCCACAACACATCTAAGTCGCATCAACAGGGCGACAGAAACCGAACGAACGCGGGAGGGCGCGCACACGTACCTTGGAGGAGCTTGAGCTCTTCGCGGAGGCGGAGGATCTCGCGCTTCCGCTCCTTAGCCTGGGCGGGAGAAGAGGAACGAATGAGGTATAGAATTAGGGATTTCAAGTAAGGGGAATGGATTAGACCTTGCGCTTCCAGTGGATAACGGGCGGGGTGGAGGTGCCCGCGGCGGCGGAGACGGCTCTCGAGGGGAGGCGGTTGTAGTGCAGGAGAGCCATCGCGAGGGCTGCCTTGAGCGACGGCGAGTCCATCCGAGACGAGGATGCGGCCGGAGGCGTCGCCGTAGGCGGGCGGGAGGCTGGAGCCATGGCGATTTCGGTGAGGGCGAGCGGGAGAAAGGGGAAGAGAGCGACAGCGCTGCCCAATGGAGCACAGAGATATGGTGTGTGTACTGTATTCGGTCGAGCAAATCCCAGTTTCCACCGTGTTTACGCCGGGTTCAGATTCGCTGACGTTGTGAACCAACACAACGTTATTGGCTGCCTTTGGCCTCTCATCCACCGTATATTCTTCATCCAAAGGCTGCTGCTCACCTCAGTTCTATTTGTGCAAAAGACCAGCCCGAATGCGACATGCGAGAGGCGGGCGTTCAGCCAATTGCAATTGGGAGTGTGGACGATGGTTTAGCGCATCTTCATCGGCCCGATGCATATTAGGATCAAATCTTATCTAATTTGATCCGTTTGTGTCGGGTCGTGGACAAAATTGGGCTCTGTCCGCCACCGGGAGTCCGGGTGGAACTAGTCGTCACTTCGTAGGTTGGCGGCGGTGCCGGATCCCGAGCATACGCTCCTCGTTGGCTTTGGGCATAGGTGGGACTGGCATCCGCAGCGGCGATGAACGGCGTGACGGCGACGACGACGAGCCGTCACCAGACTCCTTGACCTTCTTGAGCGGCCACGGACAGGTCATGGTGCCAATGGAGAGGGAGAGGGACGAGGGGAGAATGGTGTGGACGTGAGGGCTGGCCGCGGCGTTCCTTTTAACAGTGGCCGAGGAAGCGGTTTTTCAAGCCATTAATGGCGAGACGCTGATACAGAAGGAGGTGCCAGTCCGCGGCGACACAAACCATGCCTAAATTTGGGTCGCATTTGCGTCGCCGCGGACATCGGGTCGGTGTGTTGGGCGTTTTCTTGCATTCGGGCTGGTCTTTTGCACAAATAGAACTGAGGTGAGCAGCAACCTTTGGATGGAGAATACACAATGGATGAGAGGCCAAAGGCAGCCAATGACGTTGGTCCACAACGTCAGCCAATCTGAACCAGTTTAGGCCTTCCACTAGGTTATAGTTTAATCATTATGTTTTTCACCAATTGGTAATCTAATCAGTTTATTAACTCCATTACAACAAATAATGATGACTAGACTTGCATGGCAATGCTTTGATTCTTGTCAAAATATATAGACTTCATTACAAGTCTATATTGTTTTACATATAAAATATTTGTGACGTGACACCATAAGCAAATCACGAAAAATAATTGTACTTATGAAATCATGATTTACAAGGTTTAATAAACTATGTTGAACATTAATTATCCATTGTAAATATTGAACAAAACTTTTCGATAGAAAATGTATAATTTATGTCAATTTTCTTAAGATCTTTTTAGTGTGCCACGGGTATTTATTTAAAATGTGAACGTAAAAAATGTTTTAAAGTAAAAACTTATTGCTAGGTGTATTAAAAATTCATGTTTTTTTAATAAACAATTAACCCGTCATGAATTTAAGTTCATGCAAAAGAGAATGTAATGAAGCATTGACATACAATTAACTTTCACTTTCATTAAACCTTGTAAACCATGATTTGATGATTTACTGACGTACAAATATTTTCATGTCACAAATATTTTATAGGTAAACAATATACACTTGCGATGGAGTACACATATTTTGACAACGATTCGAAGCATTGACATACATGGCTAAATATCAATTTTACTTGCTATGGAATTAATAAACTGATTAGACAACCAATTAGTTGAAAACATAATGATTCAACCATAACCTGGTGGAAGTTGCAAAAAAAAGATTAATGTGGTGTTTTGTGGGGTGGGAGTTGCAATTTCCTCAAATTCGGTTTCACCGCACGGCTTTCTACTCGACGTAGATCTCGCATGTACCATGTGTGTCTTAAAAGTTTTACAGAAAAATGACTTTTTAGTTGGTCTATATAGAAAGATAAAAATAAGTCACATATGTACTACTATATAGCATATAATTTTTCTCTTTTTTATCAAGACAAAATGAATAATGATTCCATCATAAAACTCATGCACAGGAAAATATTTTGCAAGACATGTATATAGAATTTTTGTTTCATGTTCTCTGAACATGCTTTTGACATATCAAATAACTGGAGCAAATGCCCCCAAGTTTCATCTATCCACTGTCGCGTACCGTAGCTCCTTTAGGAAATGTTTATTTTAACTGACAACGATGCGCGACCCACGACTATCTTATCCCCACGCTGCCACACCCATCGTTCTCCTCCTCCGCTCATTCCCCATTACGGATGGGGATTATATGAATTGACTCTGGTTTGTTACACCGTAACACGTCGTATCCACCATCCAATGTCTATTCAGCGAATGAGATTGTCTAAATAAATGAACTCAAATTTTAAATATTTCAGAAAAAATTGGAAAAATACCAACAAGTCATTATGGTATGGTATGTGTTCTGTGAAATTTATTTGTCTTTTATGATTTATAAGGGTTTTAAGTTTAAAACATGAAAAGCTATTTAATGACAAAACCAATTATCCAAATGACATATAAATTTCGTAGAACTCATAACGGATCATATATGACTTAATGATTTTTTTTTAATTTCTCTATTTGAATTTTGAGTTCACTTTTTTCGACAATCTCATCCGTTGAATGGACATTGGATGGTGGATATGAGGGGGCTTGTTACGCCGTGGAAAGCTCACCAAATCCCTGTGACGTCCTAAAATCGGTACTATGTAGATTTAAACGATCCCGCCGAAATTTGCATAATAACGATTTCAGGTCGCCCATCAGACATAATGTGCACGTCAAAACATGCGCATTATGTGGATGGAATTGCGATAACATTACAACAGTTCCGATACATCCACAAATACAACAGAACATATAATACGACAACGACTCGGACGAGTCAAGATACAAATGATACAATAGAAAGATACAAATGACAGCGGAAGCAAAAATAGTATCCGACTACGGATAAGATACAAATTGAACTAAGAGTTCTGAAGATAAACGATGGCGCCATATCCCTACCCAACCAAGCCGGAGAGATTCCCAAGCTAACGTCGTCAGACTTCAAACCTGTTGACTGCACATAAAGCACATCCCAAAAGAGGGTCGGGGCACTCCCTGGCAAGCAAAACCGACTTGCCTACTTTCTACACCATCTCCCAAAATATGGGGTATGTGGACTTAGCGGCAGCAGCACTAGCAACCTAAAGAGACACTCTACAACTCCGTCTAATTAGAGAGGGATAAGAGAGCGCATAAGATAAACATCTACAACTAACACCAATCATAACCCATTCTCGGATTAACCCCCTCAAGCAAGTATGAGGAAGCAATTCGGGAAAACTCACACATTATTCAGTTTTAGTTACCATTTATTGTGAAAGTAATTCTATATTACTAGTCAAATTAATTAACAATAATTAGGTGTAAGTTGTCTAGATCTTATTAGCCAGCATCATCACCAAAGTCGTCCATTGGACACGGCTCATCGATAAGATTATACCCTGCAGGGGTGCACTACTATACCCATACTCGTATGATCAACCCAAGCAAGCATCAGGGGCTCTCAACTCGACTCATTCCTTCACTACAGCAAGTCCAAGTGCCACCCATATGAGTTGTTACCCGCGTCAGGAGTCCGGCCGAATCTCAGTTGCGGACTCATTAGTTTGCGACTACGCCACCATACGGCTCAAATCACAGTAGTAACTATCCGCTCTGTGTCGTACCGCACCTATATGACCCCCCGTAACACATACCCTCTCATCATCATCATGCACATGCATATGAGCAAATGGAAAACCCGAACTACTTGTGGCACATGGACAAGCTGTAGATCCGTTCAAAGTCTAGGGGGGCTCCATAGGGCCTCCTACAAGTGGTTAGTGCGCTCAAAATTGGATCCGAGGACAAAATCTCAGTTCCTAGGTCGACACTTAGCAGAACAAAACACCTCGCAAGGCCTTCCGCCTAGTGCCTTATCTTTTAATTATAATACCCCAATATAATACAACATTTTATTAAGGTGGAATAATCTATCATAATAAGCAGATGAAACATAAGACCAACAGATGACTCGCACAACTAACTCTAAGCATGCGCTACGACTCACAGGACTAACAGATAAACAAACAACATGTAATAGGTTGTGGGGATAAAGCTGTAGGATAACATGTGACGGGATCGCGATAAAGAATCGAATACTAGGGTAGCAGAGATCAACGGCAGGAATGAAAGACAATGTATAGGTAAACAAGCAAACTTTGCTTGCCTGGAATCCCGCATGGAAGCAGATTTTGTCGTTGCTCACACATCTCAACGTCGTATCCGCGAAGAAGCAACAAACACTGGAAAGCATAAAAGATGCATTTTACAACTACGGCAAAAGATCCAGCATGATCATGGGACAGATGAATGACATGGCAAGATGCAATGCGAGATGCACTTAATCCAAATTAAGCGGAACCAGGATTCCGACAATTAATATTTATGTTCGAGTTATTTATCTACCCACCAAATTAAATGTTCATTAACGTGGCAAGACATGGCAAAGGTGTTCTAGTCAAATTAAATGGAATTTGGCAATGCATATACTGATTTGCCCCCACACATTCCATATTTATTATTTAGGTAGTTTGCTACACCCGCAAAACCAAGAGATGCAACACATGCAATTATGATGCGATATGCACAAAATAGATGACATTCAATAAAATAGGTATAGGCTTAGGGTTTGGGTCCGTACGTCGGATCGGGTGAACGAGGGTTCGAAACCGGCGTCTTCGGTCCGTAGAGGAAGTAGTTGTCGTCGAGGAAGTAGTCGTCGCGGAACCCATCGTCGTTTGTCGGTGTCGTGGAAGTGGTCGGGGAAGTAGTCGTACTCGGTCATCCTCGTTGACGGGCGCGGGTGAAAGTGCATTCTATGTACTCCCAAGTTTTTGTGACTAATGACAACACAAAAAGTATTCTAATGTTTGTGATGAAGCATGCAGGCTATTTTACAGGTTGACTGTCAAAGAGGAATACTTAGGTTGCCTAAATATCATTTCAATTACACCTGGTATTTGTTCAGGAATTCAGTTAGGAGATTTCCGGGGCCCGGAAATTTCCGGTCCACAGACCGGAGATTTCCGAGCCAAACTTAATTATTACTAAGTCTGAATTCAAATGCGTACTGACTCCAACTCAAGCTGAGCCGGAAATCCTCCCGGAGATTTCCGGCGCTCGGAGATTTCCGGGCCCCAGTCCGGAGATCTCCGAGTGACAGAGGAATTTCGACCAAGTCCAGAACTCAAATTGCGTACTGACTCCAAAACAATTTTAGCCGGAAATCCTCTCGGAGATTTCCGGCGCTCGGAGATTTCCGAGCCGCAATCCGGAGATCTCCGAGTGTCAGAGTAATTTCGACCAAGTCAAGAAGCCCAACCAGTACTGATCCAGTTTCTTGTTCAACCGGAAATTGCCCCGGAAATTTCTGGGGTCTGGAGATCTCCGGTTCTCAACCCGGAGATTTCCGGGCTGGCGGCTGTGCAACGGGCAGATTTTGAGGAGGGGTATAAATACCCCTCCACCTACCTCCAGCTTCCCAAGCTTCCAGATTTTCTCTCTCCTCCATTGGTGCTGAAGCTCGTTTCTCCCGGATCTCTCAATCTAGCCACTCAAATCCGTTGATACTTGGGGATCTGAGGGAGAAGCCACCGATCTACATCTCCACCGAAGCGATTTGACTTTCCCCCTCTATTTCTTGAGGGGCAACGAATCTAGGGTTCCTTTGTGGATAGCTAGGTTCAACCTTGTGTAATTTGATCCTTTGTGGATTCCTTTGTGGAAGTGACCCGTTGTGGTCGTTGTGAGAGCCCCCAATTCAGTTGTGGGTGTGTGCCTCACGAATTTGTACGGGACTTTCTCCGCCCTTAAAGGAGTCCTTAGTGGAAGTGTGGATTCGCACCTTTGTGGTCGAATTCACAGGAGAATAGGGTGGGGCCTTTGTGGCGTTGAGCAAACCTTTGTGGTAGCTCACACCTCTCCAACGAGACGTACACCTATGTGGTGGAACTCGGGATAAAACCTTGGTCTTCGAGTCCCTACGGTTGTTTCGTTCCACTCTCCTTTACCACATTTTTATTTCTTGTACTTGCCTAGTTTCTTGTAGTTTGTCACTTGTATCATCTAGTTGCACATCTAGACAATTTACTTTCCGCTAGCCTAAAAACTGAAAAAGAGATAAAAATTGGTCACCACCTATTCACCCCCCCCCCCCCCCCCTCTAGGTGGTCAATTGTCGTTCAATTGGTATCAGAGCCAGGTTGTCTCTTAAAAGCTTCACCGCTTGAGACCAACCTTGGACAATGCAAGTTGACCCAAAAGAGGGTTCCGAAACGGACGCCGCGACTTTGGCGGCAATGCAAGAGAAAGGTGCCACTATGGCCGATATCAACTCTTTGGAAACAAAGTTGACATTGTCTATACAAACCGAGTTCAAGAAGTTTCATGATATGCTTGAGTCTCTCAAGACATCTAAAGAAACCTCTCTTGCATTGCCCTCAAAGCCTCCGGTGCTTCCGGGCATTACTCTTGATGTGGACCCCGAAGTGATAAAGGGAAAGCAATTGCCTTTGGATGGGAAGGGTGATGCTAGTAGTTCCTCAACCCATCAAAACACTCCATCATCCAATGATGAAGTGCCTAAAGGCTACAACGCCACTCCTCCCCCATCCCAATACCATACCCCCGATCCCATTATTCCCCACCCGCAAGTTTCTCATAGGGGTGATCCCCCATTGCTTAAAGATTACACCTTTTCTCAATGGCAATACATGATGAAGTCTCATGTTTGCAGCTCTTCAATCGAGTTGTGGCGCATCATTCAAGTTGGATACAAGCCGCATGATCCGACCAACCTAACAAGAAGAGAAGTGGTGGAGGCTCAACTTGATGCCACCGCTCTCTACATGATCCAAAAGGCGGTTGGGAACAAGGACATGGCTCGCATTCAACATCTCACCACCGCCAAGGAGACATGGGATGGTCTATCCGAGTTGTTCGTTGGAAATGATAGCATGAGAAGAAACCGCTATGACTCTTTGAGCAATGAAGCCGAGGGCTTCTTCAAGCTTGATGGTGAAGACCATGAGATGATGTATCAAAGATTGGTGACCATAGCCACAAGCTTTCGAGAAGTGGGTGCCTCTCATATTGATGATGCTTGGATCAAAAGGAAGTATGTTAGCTCTATGATGGCTTGTGAGCCTACCGACGTCAAGAGTCTTCAAGGAAGACACAACTATCATCTCATGACATCGAATGAGGTTATGCAAGAAATGGCCGCATACAAAGTGGCCACGAAGAATGCTCAAGATGCAAGGGCAAGGGCTCTTGGAATGCAAAGAGGCACAACCAACCTTGCTTTGAAGGCTACCGTTGAGGAAGACAACGATGATGCTGATCTTGGAAGCTTTGCCGCCATGTCCGAGGAAGCACTCAAGATTGCTTACAATGACCATCTTGCTCTTGCAGCTCGCACATTTTGGAACAATCCCTCAAGAGGCAAGATGCGTTTTGACAAGAATGCACCTCAAGCCGATAGGGTCTCACCCTCCAAGTCAAGGACATGTTACAATTGTCAAGACAAGTTCCATTTCGTTGCCGAGTGCCCTTATGAGAAAAGAGAAGAGCATGGTGGACGTCTAGTGCTCAAGGACAAAACCAAGATGCCTCCCAAGAAGGCCTATGGAAAGAAGAGGCCTTTTAACAAGAAGCCTCGCATCATGTTGTTGACTCAAGAGGAGTATCCCACCGATGATGAAGAGTCGGAGGAAGAAACCCCAAATGAAGTGGCGGCCCTTGCCACTACCTCGACAACTATCATCTCTCCATCAACGACAAGAACTCCTTCAACTACGACAAGCTCTTCATCGTCTCTATTCACATCGCCTAATGAGAACCCCATCACCAAGAGCTCAAAGTGTCTTATGGCAAAGGCATCGGAGGTACCTTCATCCTCCTCCTCTCTCATGAATGAAATGAATGAGCTTGATGATGCCTATAGCTTTCAAATCAAGCAAGAGCTTGTGGCGTTCGACTCCTTTATCACTAACTTGCAAGGTGATAGCAAGAAACATGTTGGTGCCCTCATGGTTCGAATTGGTGAGCTAGAGCATCTCAATGAAGAGAAGGGTAAGATAGAAAGAGAAGACGCTATTTCTCTATCTTATTTGAAGTCCTCTCTTGAGGAGATTGAAGAGTCTCATGCTCGTCTTGAGGAGTAACTTGAAACTATTGAGGAAACTCATAACTCCTTACATGCTAAGCTCATTAAGGATCGTGATATGTACTTTGCTAAATTCAAGATGGCTCAACAAGATAAAGCCGAATTTGCGGTTGGGCATGTTTGACTCATTGAGGACATGGAAAAGCTCGTCATAGCTCACAAAGCTTTGGAGAGTGAACATGCTCTTCTAAAAGAGTCGTATGCCCAACTTCAAACTCGGCTAACTAACCTTGATTCTCTTAGCATCTCTACCTCTAAGTGTTCTTGTGATAATGCTAATCTTGTGAAGGAGAATGCTAGGTTGAAGAGTGAGATGACTAAGGCCGCCACATCCAAGATCATCCTTCTTAAAGGTAAACAAGTTGTTGAGACTCCCATCATGGAGCCTCACACTCGACAAGGAAAGGAAGGTCTTGGATATGTGCCTCCCATCAAGATGAATGCCAAGAAGGGCATTCCCAAGAGCATCAAACCCATTCAAGCCAAGAAGGCCGACTCCATTCAATCCAAGGAAGGTCTTGCGAGTAGGAATGTCACAAGGGGCAAACCTACTCGTAAAGATCACGCCGGGGACAACAACCCTAACTATGCTTTATATGTCGATTATTATGGGAATGTTTGTGCTCGTTACATTGGACCCTACTATGGTTTTATTTCATATGCTATTTGGGTTCCTAAATCTCTTGTCGCTAACCATAAAGCACCCATTGTGAAGCAATGGGTTGCTAAATGCAAAAATTAATCTCTTGTAGGATCTTGCTCCCGGTGGTTCAAAATGGATAATTGATAGTGGATGTACAAGTCATATGACCGGGAGCAAAGAACTTGTTACGGAGTTGAAACCTAATGAAGATCAAGTAACCGTAACTTTTGGTGACTTATCGAGGTCTAAGGTAACCGGGTTTGGCAAAGTGGTAGTTGCCCCCGACATTTCTCTTGTCAATGTCATGCTTGTTGAATCTCTTGGCTATAATTTGTTATCGGTTCGTGCCTTAACAAAGATGGGGATCTCTCCCTTCTTTGATAAGGACATTGTGGTCCTCTTGTGGAGCAAGTCGCTAAGAGTGGCTTTCGTGGGACACGTGGAGCATGAGCTCTATGTGGTGGACTTCTCCGGAGCCACCACTTCTCAAGCTATGTATCTCTTCGGAAAAGCCGACGTGGGTTGGCTTTGGCATCGCCGACTAGCTCACGTAAACATGCGTACTTTGCAAAGTCTTCACAAGGGTGGCCACATTCTTGGAATAAAAGATCATGTTTCCTTTTCAAGTGATCGAATTTGTAGAGCTTGTGTGGAAGGCAAGATGCATGACATTCCTCATCCAAGCAAGACCATCATATCGTCATCCCGGATTTTGGAACTCCTTCATGTTGATCTATTTGGACCAATTCCGGAGATAAGTCTTGGTGGTAAGAAATATTGCCTCGTGATTGTTGATGACTATTCAAGATATACTTGGGTCTATTTCTTCAAGACCAAGGATGAAACTCAACAAGTCTTCATCGACTTCTCAAAGGAAGTTCAACGCCAATATGACCTTCCCATTTTGGTTATTCGTAGTGACAATGGTCGGAATTCAAGAACTACACTCTTAACGACTTTCTTAGTGAAGAAGGCATTCGTCATCAATATTCCGCTGCTTACACTCCTCAACAAAATGGCGTTGCCGAAAGAAAGAACCGGACTCTCATCGATATGGCGAGATCTATGTTGGCGGAGTTCAAGTATCCCATCAACTTTTGGGCGGAGGCTATTTCCACCGCTTGTCACTCATCTAATCGCCTCTACTTCCGCAAAGGTTTGAAGAAGACTCCATACGAGATCCTCACCGGCAATAAACCCAACATTGGCTACTTCCGAGTGTTTGGATGTAAGTGCTATTATCTAGTCAAGGGTGTCCGGTTGGGTAAGTTTCACTCTAAGTCTCTTGAGGGGATCTTTGTCGGTTATGGTAGCGAGTCCCACACTTATAGAGTCTTTGATAAATCCTCCCGGATTATCAAAGAGTCTTGTAGTGTGGAATTCAATGAAAATGATGGCTCCCAAGTGGAGCAAGTTGGTGTTTGTGATGTAGGTGATGAACAACCTTTTGATGCTATTAAGAAGATGGGGGTGGGCTTTCTACGCCCAATTGAAGTCCATGAAGAAGTTGTTCAAGATGATTCAAGTTCTCCCATCAAGGAAACCTCACCATCACAAGAACCACAAGGTGGCTCACCCATAGAAAATGATGATTCCCCTCAAGAACAATCTCAAGATCCTCCTCTACAAGGGCATTCTATTTCTTCTCAAGATGAAGTCATGATGAATCTCAACAAGATCTTCATCAACAAAAAGATCATGCCTCCTCCACCAAGATTATCGAAGCCAACTCCACTTCTCCAAGTTCTACTCAAGGGCAAGATCATCCTTCTCCACCTCATAAACAGACTTCTCATGATGATCAAGGCCCACAAGAAGGTCAAGACGAGGATCCAAAGGATCAAGATGGTCAAGAAATTGTCCCCACCACAAGGGCGGCAATTGAAACTCGTCGTCAAGCTCGCTTTGCAAAGTCTTTGGAACTTAGAGCATTATCTCTCGACAAGGTCATTGGTGATATTCGAGCAAGGGTCTCCACACGAAGTCAATTAGCTCACTTTAGTGAGCATCAAGCACACATTTCCATGGTCGAGCCCAAGAAAGTCTTTGATGCTCTTGAAGATCCCGATTGGCTAGGGGCTATGCATGAAGAACTTAACAACTTCGAGCGCAACAAAGTGTGGCGTCTAGTTGAGAAGCCTAAAGATTGCCGCAACGTTATTGGCACTAAGTGGATCTTCAAGAACAAGCAAGATGAACATGGTATCGTTGTGAGGAACAAGGCGCGGTTGGTGGCTCAAGGATTCTCTCAAGTCGAAGGCATCGATTTTGGAGAAACTTTAGCACCGATCGCAAGACTCGAATCGATACGTATTCTCATCGCTTTTGCTTCTCACCATGGTTTCAAATTGCAACAAATGGATGTAAAATCTGCTTTTCTTAATGGTCCATTGCAAGAACTTGTTTATGTTAAACAACCCTCGGGTTTTGAAAACCCCAACCATCCTCACCACGTCTATGTCTTGGACAAAGCTCTCTATGGCCTTAAACAAGCCCCCCGTGCATGGTACGAGCACTTGAGAGAGTTCTTGGTAGACCGTGGATTTGAGGTTGGGGTAATCGATCCCACTCTTTTCACTAAAAAGGTTAATGGTGAACTCTTCATTTGTCAATTATATGTCGATGACATTATCTTCGGTTCTACTAACCGTGTCTTCAATGATGAGTTTTCCAAGCTAATGACCGACAAGTTCGAGATGTCCATGATGGGTGAACTCAAGTTCTTTCTTGGCTTTGAGATAAAGCAATTGAGGCAAGGGACTTTCATTTGTCAAGCCAAGTATATTCAAGAGATGATCAAGAAATTCAAATTGCTTGGACTTAACGGTGTGACGACTCCTATGCAAACCAAGTGCCACCTCCAACTCAACCCCGACGGTAAAGAGGTAGACCAAAAGGAGTATCGTTCTATGATTGGGTCTCTTCTTTATTTGTGTACCTCTAGGCCCGATATCGTTTTAAGCGTGGGAGTGTGTGCTCGTTATCAAGCCGCGCCTAAGGAAAGTCATTTGATGGCCGTAAAGAGAATCTTCAGATATTTGGTTCATACCCCTTGCTTTGGGTTGTGGTATCCCAAAGATGGCACATTGTCTCTTTGTGGTTATACGGACTCCGATTGGGCGGGCGACATTGATGATAGGAAGTCCACATCCGGAACGTGTCAATTTCTTGGAAGATCTTTGGTGAGTTGGTCCTCGAAGAAACAAAATTGTATCTCATTATCCACGGCGGAGGCCGAGTATGTTGCTGCCGCAAGCGGTTGTACTCAACTTCTTTGGATGCGGCAAACTTTAAAGGATTACGGTGTCCTCTTGGACAAAGTGCCGCTTTTATGTGACAATGAGAGTGTCATTAAAATTGCGTACAATCCGGTGCAACATTCAAGTACCAAGCACATTGAGATTCGTCATCACTTCATCCGCGATCACGTGGCACGAGGAGATATTGATCTATCATATGTTGGTACAAGGGATCAATTGGCGGATATCTTCACGAAACCCCTTGATGAAGCCCGCTTTTGCTACTTGAGGAATGAGCTCAATATCATAGATTCTCGGGCCTTGGCTTGAACTCCGTATACACACTCCAACGTTTAAGGTTTTATAAGACACAGAGGTACGCATGGACTTAGGGGGAGTGTTTTCCTAATACATTGGACTCTTCCTCCCCCTATTATGCATATAGTGACATATCATTGCTAAAACTTCAAATTGAAACTAATTTGTGAGCTTCAATGTTGAGATGTAGTTATGGACCCAAGATATATCTTCGCGGTACCATGCTACAACTCATACACGGTGGTCTCGGCCACCAACTCTCTTTCTCTTTGGATTCCATTTGGTTTTATTATTTTATTCTCACTTGCATTGTCTTTGGTTCTTTTGGGAAAACACACTCTTGTTGGTCTTCTCTTGTGTTTTATGGTTTTTGCAACTTGAGTGTGTCTTTTTTTCAGTTTGAGTATCTATCCTAAGTCTTTCACTATCCTGTAAACATGCTTTTCCCCACTCATGTCCCTTTTTGGTATCTTGTTCCTGGAGTTTTTGGGTTTGAACGGAAATCTCCGAGCCTTACTCGGAAATCTCCGGGCCACCAGAAAATTTCGAGACTAAGTCCCTTCAAAAATCAGCACTGACCTGTGTTGATTTTTGACAGGAAATAGTCCCGGAAATTTACGGCGTCCGGAAATTTCCGAGCTGAGACTCGGAAATCTCCGGCCCCTGCGATTTCTGGCACCTAAGTCCTTTTCAATTTCGGCACTGACCTCAGGCGAAGCTGAATCGGAATTAGAGCCGGAAATCTCCGGGGTCTGGAAATCTCCGGTCCGATGTCCGGAAATCTCCGAGCGTGCCAATAGTTTTCCAGGGCTAAGTCCTATCCGGAAATAGCCCCGGAAATCTCCGGCACCCGGAAATCTCCGAGCCACAGTCCGGAAATTTCCGGTTCAAATTTTCCTGTCTATATAAGGGCACGGGTGGACCGGCCGGTTCGGCCAGTTCATCCACCCCGTGCCCTAATCCTCTCTCTCCTCCGAAAATCTCCAATTCTTCCTTTCCTCGCTGCGGGTGGATCGTTCGAGGGTTTCTTGCGTGCTTCGGGGATCTGCTTCTCCTCGTCAAGGGCTTCGTTTCCATCCGCACGCTTTTCGCAATGTCCTCCGGTAACTCCTCTTATTTCAAATCTAGGACGAAACTTGTTTTCGTTTAACCTAGCAGATTTAGGAGGTTGTTGATTGTTTCCTTTGGTAGAATTGCTCCCCTAGGCATGTTCTACCTTCCATATGCACAGATTTGTTTTTCATCCATAGATTTTGTTCAGATCTGTCAAAATTTCGTGCAGACCGGAAATTTCTGGTCCTCACTCGGAAATCTCCGGACCCCGGAGATCTCCGAGTCAGACCCGGAAATCTCCGGCCTGCTCAGAATCAAAACAGCTAAGTCCAGAAACTATGTTTGCCAAAAATTTTCTAGTATATTCCTTTTTCAATCTTGGAGATGAGTGCTTACCCCATATGCTTTCCATCCACTCTATGATGTGTACCTGCAGGTTCCAACCCTTGTGGCCGCTACAAGCAAATAGCTACTCGCGGAAGAGCCAAACCAGTTCACTCACGCCCTCCCAGTGGGTCCTCCAGTGAAGACAACTCACAAGCCGAGTCCTCAGCCATCCTCAGGAAACCTATTGGTGCTAATAAGAAGAAGAAGACCGAGCTCCGCCTTGAAGACTTCAACAAAGGAAGTTTTCGCAAGTGGCGAAGTGACCTATCCTATGATGTGGAGTCTGATGATCCCACTTACTTTTGCACTGAGATGGCATGGATCTACAGGGAAGTCTATCAGAAGTTCTCCATTGACAAGCCAATCTGCCCCATGAAGTGGATTGACTTTGACAAATTAATGAAGAAGGCAGATTATTTTGGTGGTGCTGTGAAGGTGTGTGGTCTTTTGGGTTTGGAGCCTTTGATGAGAACTGAGTGCAGCTACAGCGTCTCTCTTATACATCAGTTCTATGCCACTGTGGTGTTTGACTCCTCAGAGGATATTGGGATGACTTGGATGTCTGGCAGGCAGCGCTTGACTTCTTCCTTCAGAGAGTTTGCTCAGATTCTTGGATGTCCTTTCCGTGGTCTTTCTACTGCAGCTGGTGCCCGCATGCATGTCCATGGCGTGTCCTACAACAAACACGTCATGACTGATCTATACCAGCCTGGAGGGAGGATTGGCTCTCAGAATGGCCTCCTACCCACTTATGATATCCTGCTACGCATGTTCCGTTGGACCATTGCTCCCATTGCCGGCAATGCAGATAATATTGCCGGGGCTCTAGTAAACTTGATGCGTAAAGCTCATGATGCCTATCTTGGGGAGTATGCAGTTCAGCAGGAGGTCTATAAGGTGGATGTCATGGACTTTATTTTCCAGGAGATGTCGCTAGCAGTCTTTGAGAGGAAAGTTCCTCCATATGCTCCTTATATAATGTTGCTCATCAAGAGCCTCTACCAGCTGTCTAAGCAAGACGGTGATGACTTTGATGCAGCTTTTGCCACTCAGCCTCACAAGCCAGCCCTGCTTGTCCAGAAATCTGCTCACTTGGTTCAACAACAAGCCACCATGCATGATATCAATGAGGATGACATTTTTGGTGGTCCATCTCGGGTTCCCTCCGATCCCAACATCAAGAAAGCTGCCAAGAAAAGTCGCCCTTGGGTAGTTCGAGCAATTGAGAAAATCATGAACATGAACTGTTGCATTCACAGTGAGAACTACTCCATCTACTCTCAGAACCATCGCATTATGCAGCGCCAAGAAGCAATGATGGCTCACATGAAGATGCCTGCTCCGAAGCAACCTTTGAAGCCTCGGGTTCCCTTCAAGGATTGGAATGCAGATGGTCTCACTTTTGATTGGGATGATGCTGTGCCAGAGGACAGCGATCTTGAGAATGCTGACACGGAGGAGGAAGAGGAAGATGATCAGGACGCGGGTTCCGACTCTTGAGTCATGGGACGTTAGTAGAACCTCCTCCCTTTTTGGTATCTTGATGCCAAAGGGGGAGAAGTATATCTAGGACTCTCGGGATTTGCATGGGCTGAGAGCACTTCTTTCGTTTCGCTTTGCTTTCTTCAGTGCTCTCTTATTTCGTGACTGTGTTTGTTTCGTCATGTGTGTGAGACATGAGTACTGTTAAATTCTCTATTGTAATAACTATTTATCTAAGTTTGTTGCTTCTATTGTGTTTGTGTGTGCTTTGTAAAATCTAGGGGGAGTGTTGATCCTAAGGAATGTGCACTTTGTATTCCAAAGACATTCTTAAATAGTGCACTCACTTAGGGGGAGCTCCGTCTATATTTTGCAAATCCACTCTTTTTTTGTGTTGTCATCATTCGCCAAAAAGGGGGAGATTGAAAGTGCATTCTATGTACTCCCAAGTTTTGGTGACTAATGACAACACAAAAAGTATTCTAATATTTGTGATGAAGCATGCAGGCTATTTTACAGGTTGACTCTCAAAGAGGAATACTTAGGTTGCCTAAATATCATTTCAATTACACCTGGTATTTGTTCAGGAATTCAGTCAGGAGATTTCCGGGGCCCGGAAATTTCCGGTCCACAGACCGGAGATTTCCGAGCCAAACTTAATTATCACTAAGTCTGAATTCAAATGCGTACTGACTCCAACTCAAGCTGAGCCAGAAATCCTCCCGGAGATTTCCGGGCCCCAGTCCGGAGATCTCCGAGTGACAGAGGAATTTCGACCAAGTCTAGAACTCAAATTGCGTACTGACTCCAAAACAATTTTAGCCGGAAATCCTCTCGGAGATTTCCGAGCCGCAATCCGGAGATCTCCGAGTGTCAGAGGAATTTCGACCAAGTCAAGAAGCCCAACCAGTACTGATCCAGTTTCTTGCTCAACCGGAAATTGCCCCGGAAATTTCCGGGGTCCGGAGATCTCCGGTCCTCAACCCGGAGATATCCGGGCTGGCGGCTGTGCAACGGGCAGATTTTGAGGAGGGGTATAAATACCCCTCCACCTACCTCCAGCTTCCCAAGCTTCCAGATTTTCTCTCTCCTCCATTGGTGCTGAAGCTCGTTTCTCCCGGATCTCTCAATCTAGCCACTCAAATCCGTTGATACTTGGGGATCTGAGGGAGAAGCCACCGATCTACATCTCCACCGAAGCGATTTGACTTTCCCCCTCTATTTCTTGAGGGGCAACGAATCTAGGGTTCCTTTGTGGATAGCTAGGTTCAACCTTGTGTAATTTGATCCTTTGTGGATTCCTTTGTGGAAGTGACCTGTTGTGGTCGTTGTGAGAGCCCCCAATTCAGTTGTGGGTGTGTGCCTCACGAATTTGTACGGGACTTTCTCCGCCCTTAAAGGAGTCCTTAGTGGAAGTGTGGATTCGCACCTTTGTGGTCGAATTCACAGGAGAATAGGGTGAGGCCTTTGTGGCGTTGAGCAAACCTTTGTGGTAGCTCACACCTCTCCAGCGAGACGTACACCTATGTGGTGGAACTCGGGATAAAACCTTGGTCTTCGAGTCCCTACGGTTGTTTCGTTCCACTCTCCTTTACCGCATTTTTATTTCCTGTACTTGCCTAGTTTCCATGTAGTTTGTCACTTGTATCATCTAGTTGCACATCTAGACAATTTACTTTCCGCTAGCCTAAAAACTGAAAAAGAGATAAAAATTGGTCACCACCTATTCACCCCCCCTCTAGGTGGTCAACTGCCGTTCAGCGGGCATGGAGGAGCACGACAAAAGGACACCGGAAGGAGGCGCACACGGGGAGTGCACCGCAACACAGACACGGGCGGTCACGGAAACGCGGCACCAGAAGAGGACGCGCACGCGCACGTAGCAACACCACGAAGGGTGGACAACTCAGACAAAATTACGACGCCGAAATTTTTTGCGGGCATTGTGTCGAACACCTTGCGAGCGGCGGATGTAGGGACGCCACCGGACGGAGAAATCGGCGGATGGAAGGAGGCCGGCGCGGGCTGCGAGCACGCCCACGGCGACGGGCGCGCACGTGGGCGGCGGGGAGCGTGCGGTGGAGCAGCGGCGCGAGGCGCCCGGCGGGAAGGCGGCGCGGGCGAGGCGTGCGGGTGACGGCCGGAGAGAGGCGGCGCGGGGAGCGGATCTCGGGCCGGCCGGATCAAGGGGCGGACGGGGAGGAGCACGGGCGGAGGAGCTCGGGGGCGCGGCGGCGCTCGGCCGGAGCAGGGGAGGCGGGGCGCGGCCGGCGGCGGCGGTTGGCGGGGCGTGGTGGAGCGCGGCGGCGGCAGGGCGGCGGCTGGGGCGCGGCGGTGTGCTCGGGGGCGCGGGAGGTCGGGCCGGGGAGCGGGCGACGATACGGCGGCGCGGCGGTGCGGCGACGCGGGCGCGCGGTCGGCCGGAGCGGGCAGCGCGGCTGCGCGAGGCGCTGGGGGAGGCGAGCGGCCGGAGCAAGGGGCGCGCGGGGGAGTCGGGGTGGAGCACAGGCGTCGGGTGAGGGCAGGGGCAGTTTCTCCCGTGCGGTGCGGGGAGGAAGAAAGAAGAAGAAAAAAAGGAAAGAAAAGAAAGGAAAGAAAAGAAGAAAGAAAAGAAGAAAGAAAGAAAAGGAAGAAAGGAAAAGAAAAGAAAGGAAGAGGAAAAGGGGAAAAAAGGAAAAGGAGAAAGTGGAGGGGGGCCGCTGCAAAATTGCAGGGGTGGGAAAAGTTTTCAGGGGGAAAACCTAGGGCTTGGGTTAGATGGGCTTTGGTCCTCATTTCTCTCCTTTTAATCTTTTCTGTTATATATTTTTAAAACAAAATAGACAGGGAATTTGAATACGAAAACTTTACAAAATAGTTTCAGTTTCAAATGGACAATTTAATAAACTAGTTTTTAACATTTGCAAAAGATTTGAAATATCACATTTTTAATTAATTTGAAATGCATTTGAATTTAATCGTGGGAATTTAATTTAAATGCAATGAATTCAATTAATGCGATGAAATGCAATGTCATGTTGATGCAAAAATAGAACAAACAAAACTAAATGGGGATAAATTCCTGGGGTGTTACAATCCCCTTCCCCATTACCGTCCCTTTTCTCCCGCACATCGCAGGTTGCCGCCCCCGCATGCCTCCTTGGCGAGGTCGCCGCCTCCGTGCGCCTCCACGGCAAGGTGCCCCTACCCGCGCCTCCTTCACCTCCATCACCGGTCAACCGCGGCGCCTCCCAAGCCCGACCGTCTCCGCGTACCTCCTTAGTGCGGTCGCCACCCCCCGTGCGCCCCACCACGAGCTCCTCCTTCACCTCGCTTAGCACCCCCACATCCCCTCGTTGGGCCTCTTCTACGAGCGCCGCCGCATGCCCCGTGTGCCTCCACCACGAGCTCCTCCTCCTCGTGCAGCACTGTCGACGGCTTGCTTGCGCAAACATACTATTCCTCCGCTGTGATGCGAGTCGGAGGCTGAAGATGGCAAGGCAGCGAGCCCAAGCAGATGTTGCCGTTGGAAGCAGCGGACGGCCTGGCCCGTTGGAAGCTCTGTCGTTGGCTGTTATTAGCATCGCCGACGGCGACGTCGGTAGGAAGCACTAGTGTTGGCTGATGGAAGCAATGACGACGGCAGCTGGAAGCAATGTCGTTGGTTGATTGAAGCAACGACAATGGCAGCTGGTAGCATTGACTTGAAGCAGCGTTGTTGGCCATTCATAGTATCGCCGAAGGCTGCTTGTAGCATCTGGAAGGCCTAGTGTTCTCTATTCCTAAATCCTCCTTCAATGTGCTAAGAAACCACTTTCAAGTGTTGGTATCTTCTACTTCCACACTTGCAATCGAAAGATGGTATGCAGTCGTTTGGGTCAACTCCAACAGTTGTCAGCATCACTCCATTTGTTCTTAATGTTGCACATATCTATACATTTAATGGGCTTGCAAGCTGCTAATCCCCCTTTGTTACATGCATCCGGTGACATGTAGCAGTTCTCAAACACACCTTTCTTTGCATTGACAAACATAGTGCTCCCAGGATTAGATCTCCATATATCTTGTGCAAAATCCCAGAATAAATTTAAAGCTGCAGTTCATCCCCATTAATTTGCTTCAGTGCAAGCCCTTGCTAACCTACTTCTGTTGGGATTCATGTTGAAATCTGATTGGAGAACCCTCGTAAAATTCTTTAGTGACATCTTGTTATTTGCTCTAAATGATTCCAAATATTTGGCAGCTAAATACTTTGCTCTGAGCTGACCCACTTTCCATTCCATCTCACATATGTGCTCAGCAACATATTTCTTCACAATCCAGCATTTGGATCTGCTGTCAGGAGCAGCAAACAAATACCAGGTACAATCTTCAGCACAAAAGGCTTAACCCTCTGAAAATCATTTTTCTTATACTTAACCTGGACCCTTTGTTGCACAACATACTACTGTATTGCTCCTCTCAGCTCACCAACTATCAGGAACACCATACCAATGTGGAATTCAACTCCATTCATGTTCTTGGCCTCCACCTTCTCAGCTTCACTTTCTTCTTTACTTTTTTCTTTCCTTGCTTGTCAACTACCACAACTTCATCACCTGATTCAGCAGGTTCTAGGTCTGAATCTTCCAACTCCTCTAAATCTGATTTATACTCACTATCCAGCTCCATCTTTGATTTCTTCTTTTTATATCCTCTGATTTGTCATCTACCCATTCATGGATTAAATCATCGTCGTCTGCTCCAATCTCATTATCAGAATCCACCCAGTCTGCATCATCTACATCACTGTCTTCACGGTCACTATCATTGCCATTGTGGCCTTCTTCTTCCACCACTAGCTTCCTCTTACTTCTCCTCAGATCGTGCCTAACATTCTGCTGCTGCATTGGTGGAACCCTGAAGCTGCCAGCTTGTTTAGGGCTCAACACAGGAGGCAAACTGGGTGTACCAGTCAGAACTATGTCATCCAATACATTGTGGTATGCCATGTCTTGGTCGAAAAAATCCGGAAATATTGGAACTTGGGAACAACAATAATCATTCTCAACGTGTAAGTGTCGCAATCCACAGTACGAAGTCCTGTTTCTAGATCTTTTCTAGTGAGCAACCAGTACAATATGTAACTCTCTGCTTGCTTCTATCCTACCTGCTCCATAAAATCGCTGAGCCACAGTGGAGACCATGTGTCTGCTTCACATCCGTCAAAACGAGCTACTTTGCCATCGACATACGACTTCGAGGAGTCAAATCCGCAAAAAAAATCCAACATGATTGATTTCTACGGTGAATTTCCTTCCCAAGTTGTCCTAAAGAACATGGATTTGCGTCCAAATCTAGATATACTGTTCGACGAACTAGGGTCCAACAGAAGGGGATAAGGGAATCGACAGGAGGGGATTAGCGTTGGGTTTACTAACCGTAGCGCGGAGGAGGATCTCTTGAGAGCCGGAGCTTTGGGCCCTTATTTGTGGGCACCATTAGGAGGATCTAGGTCTACTAGGCCTTACAAATGACATGGCGCTCCCGTGGTTCGGTCAGTGCTGGTCAGACCAGAAAAAGACCTGACGTCAACTTACGGAACAATTAGGACCTAGATGTGCATTTTTAAAGTTATAGAATCTACTCACCACATCAAAAGATTTAGGACCGATCATGCATTTAACTCCAAATAATATTTGGAGCTACAGGAAATTGCCCAGGTTGTGATGGCTTTCTTGTGCATGGTGGACGGATGATGTGGCTAGCCTCCCTTCAGTATCCTCCTGATGCGAGGCTAATTCGTTTGTTGGTGCTCCACTCAATTTGCCTTGAGAGAAACATGAGTTTTCGACCGTGACTCGACGGCTGCGAATGTTCAACTCGAGAAAATCGTTATCGAATGGCTAGCATATATATGGATGGTTTGTCATGTTGGACGAACTTTTGAGAGAGACCGATTACGTAGGCGGGTTGTGTCGTCCCAAAGTGGATGTTGCCGCATCGTTTTTCGTTTGTTTGTGGTTTTCTCTTCTACCTTTTTGTTTGAAAATGTGGATGACCTGCCCTGGATTGATAAACTGTGCGGCAGGACCTGGTTGGATTACCCGTCTCTAAGGCTGCAAATTCTGGAGGACGTGGTGAAGAAACATATGTTGGAAAAGAGACGATTCTTCCTGCTACTAGTGTGTGCCTCCGTGCTTATAGGTATTTCGGACTTTGCTCAGCCTTCTATATTCTCAGTGACTTGCTTTATTGGTTTTCAGTAGATTTGTCCGATATTACAACTAGAGACGTGTTGAATTTTGGACATCGCGCACTCTCTTTGGAGCATATACCTTTGTTTTGGTAGTAGTGTCTGGCTAAAAGTGAAAGATCTTTGGGAGCAATATAGTCTGCACTATCTATCAAGGTTTACCAGTGCACTAGACTACAAGAAAACACATAAAGAACCCTACAAAAATCTGAACAAAATATCCTCGCACACATACCACAAAATTTCAAATCCATATCGGATCCATAACTTGACAACGAAAAAGACAGTCTTCCAGGGGATTAGAGTCTTGTTGGATCTGGTTGGTGGCTGGGCCCCCTGCCCGGCGGTGGCCACGACGTCAACGGCGCCAGACCTCCTTGGAGGTTGCGTTGAGGTCCCTTTCCCCATCCCTAACCTCTCTGCTCTTGGGTGAAAACCATAATCCCCTGCTTGGGCAGCGGTGATGTTGCGATGTCGCTCACCTTCTTGGAGGCACTGTTTGTGGATTGTGGGGCTAGTTGGAGAGTGGTTGTGCTCGGTGATGGCATGTCGTGCGGAGGATCTACAATGGCGAAGCCTGGTGGCTTCTTGGGTGCTCCCAGCTCGCGGTTTCCTCTCCCCTTTGGATTTCCTGTTTGCCTGAGGATCGGCACCCTTGGACCTGGACGAGAGGGGATAGGGATCCCTCTACGGCTATAACGGCTTTTAGTGGTGGCAAGCCCCGTTCGGTAGCTGGGGTGCTGTTGTTATCTTGGTGCAGGTCTTTCTAGTGTGTGTCCTCGCTCTGCATCTTGTGTCTTGTTGTGTGGAAATGCTGCAGCTGATGGCGGCGTTCGTGAGGAGCTTCGTCGTGGCTGCCGTTCGTACTCTCTTGGGTTGCTGCTCCTGCGTGTTCTCGGGCAAACTTCTCTGTCGGCCGACGTTGCGGCGTCCTTCGAACCAGGGCGAGAGGGAAAGGGTCCCTCTTCGACGACAAAGGCCGGAAGGTAGCACCTTTGACATTTTCGTAGGGATGTGTCTGCGTTCTTCCGTTGTTCGTGCCTCTTGCATCATCTCACCTCGCTCCGATGTCGTCGGCAGTGGAAGACGATGGGCTCGTCGATCCAAGTGAAGTTTTTATTTTTCCTATTTTCTGTTTGCTTGTTTTGTGAGGCCGCAGTGGAAGACGATGGGCTCGTCGATCCAAGTGAAGTTTTTATTTTTCCTATTTTCTGTTTGCTTGTTTTGTGAGGCTTGTAAGTTGTACGTTTGTACTATGTGACCTGCCGTTCTGGCTTTGTTAATTTAAAGTTGGGCTCTTTGAGCCTTGTATCTAAAAAAAATTGAACTTACTATAATGACGCGTATATCTCATAAACGAGCTAACAAGGAAATTAAACAATGTTCCACTCGTATTTCCTATGGAAATCCAGATGATACTTTTTGCTTGTAGACATTTCATGCTCCAGATAGGTCCTTGACCAACTAAGAAGTAGGTAGAGCTCAATTGCAAACATCTTTGATAGTGTACAAACATCAACGATCGCATTTTGATACATTACATCCAGAGTCCAGGGTATATGTATACTCTTAGGGACTCGATCTTTTAAGTCCTTACTTGCCGGGGGCAAAGTTGGTGGCGAAGGCCCACGCGTTATTGTTGACGGGGTCGGCAAGGTGGTCTGCGAGGTTCTCGAGTGGGCCCTTACCGATGACGATAGCCTGCACGAAGAATCCGAACATAGAGAACATGGCGAGGCGGCCATTCTTAAGCTCCTTCACCTTAAGCTCAGCGAACGCCTCAGGGTCGTCAGCCAAACCAAGGGGGTCGAAACTACCACCAGGGTAGAGTGGGTCGACGATTTCTCCGAGCGGGCCACCGGCAACACGGTACCCCTCAATGGCGCCCATGAGGACAACCTGGCAGGCCCAGATAGCAAGGATGCTCTGAGCATGGACCAAGCTAGGGTTGTCGAGATAGTCGAGACCACCCTCACTGAAAATCTGAGAGCCGGCCTTGAACCAAACGGCCTCGCCGAACTTGACACCGTTGCGGGCGAGCAACTCAGGGAAGACGCAGCCGAGGGCGCCAAGCATAGCCCAACGGGAGTGGATCACCTCCAGCTCGCGGTTCTTGGCGAAGGTCTCTGGGTCAGCGGAGAGCCCCGCGGTGTCCCAGCCGTAGTCGCCGGGAAACTCGCCGCTCAGGTAGCTTGGTGGCTCGCCGGAAAGTGGGCCAAGGTAGAGAACGCGGTCGGGGCCGTACCATGGGCTGTTGGAGCTGGCCGCCTTGGGCGCGGTCTTGCGCATGGTGATGCGCCCGCCGCCCAGGACGGATGAGGCTCCGGCGAGCTTCATAGCAGGGGAGGAGGGAGTCATGGTCGTGGCAGCCATTGTTACTGGGTCGAAGAGAGCAAGCTGCTAATGTGCCGGTGCCGCTAGCTTCTGTTACTGATGGCTAGCTGTGTGAGGAAAAGAGCAGTAGCGGAGGGAGCTTAAATACCAGGGTGCACACGAAGGGATTGGGGTACGTCGTCATTCAGAAATCACAATCTGCGCGGCGATTGGCTCGTGGGTTGGAGAAGGGTGGATGGGGTGGCGCCCCCTGCGATCGGGGTACTGGCCAGGACGTTCGCTGCGGATGTGGTGGAGTATGTCGTCCAGTTCCATGTCTCGACCCACTATGCAGCTCTTGCCATGATATCCAACACAGTGGAAAGTGGAAACAACGTTCGTTTTCGTTAGCCACACTACGGGAGTGGCAGACCAGCCCGACGGCAATTATAACGCCGACGGCCAAACGTCGGGGCCGTCGGCGTCACAATATAGCACCGACGGCCAGAGAAAAACCATCGGGCTCAAAACACCGTCGACGTTCTAATGTGAGCCCGACGGTCACCGTCGGCGTCAAAACACCGTCGGACTTCTCCCCCGTCTCCCCCGCGTGGGCGTCTGGACGAAGCGACCTGACGGCGCCGTAACCACCCACACTGACGCCGACGGCAATACCGTCGGGCTCATTGAACTATTTTCCAGTTTTTCTTGAAATATTAGGTTACGTTCATAAATATTATTCGTAAGGGTACTAAATCACAATAAATAACATAAGAACTAATTTGTACAAATATTGTGATCATATGTGGCCATAATATAAGGACACATATGCGGGTATCTCCGGAGTTTTGTAGTGGCGGGGTTCCGAAACTTAGAGGTGAAAACCCCCGTTTCGGGTGTCGGGCATGGAACCGTGCGACGGAACACATGAAATGTTTGTTTTTTATGGTCCAATATACCAACCTAACACATCCAAGCAAAAAAATCCATGCGTCTACCCCCTCCCGACGCCGTTTAGAGGGGTAGATCGACGGGTTCAGACTTTTCTCCAGCGGGAGTAGGGTTTCGCCGTATAGTGGGTCCGGAGTGTCAAGACCCCATCAAGACTTGCATAGAGCCCTAATATATGTATACTAGTGTGTTGGTAGTTTGTGGGAACCAAGATACATCTCCGAGGTGCGACCCGCTTCACTGACCCCTCTTTCTCCGTGGTAAGTTCTTGCACTTAGAGGTGAAAACCCTGTTTCGGGTGTCGGGCATGGAACCGTGCGACGGAACACATGAAATGTTTGTTTTTTATGGTCCAATATACCAACCTAACACATCCAAACAAAAAAATCCATGCGTCTACCCCCTCCCGACGCCGTTTAGAGAGGTAGATCGACGGGTTCAGACTTTTCTCCAGCGGGAGTAGGGTTTCGCCGTAGAGGGGGTCCGGAGTGTCAAGACCCCATCAAGACTTGCATAGACCCCTAATATATGTATACTAGTGTGTTGGTAGTTTGTGGGAACCAAGATACATCTCCGAGGTGCGACCCGCTTCACTGACCCCTCTTTCTCCGTGGTAAGTTCTTGCACTTAGAGGTGAAAACCCCCGTTTCGGGTGTCGGGCATGGAACCGTGCGACGTAACACATGAAATGTTTGTTTTTTATGGTCCAATATACCAACCTAACACATCCAAGCAAAAAAATCCATGCGTCTACCCCCTCCCGGCGTCGTTTAGAGGGGTAGATCGACGGGTTCAGACTTTTCTCCACCGGGAGTAGGGTTTCGCCGTAGAGGGGGTCCGGAGTGTCAAGACCCCATCAAAACTTTCATAGACCCCTAATATATGTATACTAGTGTGTTGGTAGTTTGTGGGAACCAAGATACATCTCCGAGGTGCGACCCGCTTCACTGACCCCTCTTTCTCCGTGATAAGTTCTTGCACTTAGAGGTGAAAACCCCCGTTTCGGGTGTCGGACATGGAACCGTGCGACGGAACACATGACGGTGAGTTCAGCAGGATCATTCGGCGGCTGTGTATCAAGCTCAGCAGTCGCATCAGTTTGCCTATATGACGGTGAGTTGTGGTCCATCCAATCCTAGCCAATAAATTTCATTGTCCGAGTTTGTACTTCATAATGCATGGCATCTAAACTCACTTGCAGGCGCTTAGTACGGCAATGAGAGAGGGTACTCCACTACCCGAGCCAGTACCGGCTCCGCCACCACCGCCGTACCCTCCACGGCCGTGCTACGCCGATTTCGTCGCACACTACACCCAGGCGACTCCTGTTAGTACTTCTCCAAAGATTCACTAAGTCACTTTTTGTACATCTAGATATTTACACTTAGTCATATTTTGTTCAAACATGTAGGGATCGTCTTCTTCACGGGCAATGGCTCCGTTTGGTCGAGCTTCTGCCTCACCCATGGCCACTCCGGTTCACTCACAAGGTCCTAGCCCGGGTGCTTCTACCTCGCTGCGTCGATCACCCCACCACGAGAGCCGCGAGATGCGTCGACAATCGCCAAACCCGGTTAGTTCATGAAAAACTCTGACATAAACCAACCATAGACTTAGAACTATTTTTCATGATTCAATTTGGACTTAGAATGTTTGCATGAATTTGGACTTAGAACGTTTGCATGAATTTGGACTTAGAACATTTGCATGACTTTGATCATTTTTCCTTGCATGAATTTGGACTTAGAAGGTTTGCATGACTTTGATCATTTTTTCTTGCATGAATTTGAACTTGATACATTTGCCATGCTAACCGGAGTTCGTTTTCATTTTGTAGTGATCATGCTCTTGGCGGTGGAATTCGTGCTTGAGAGTTCCTTCGGAGAGATCATTTTGTAGCTTCAAGAGCTTGATCATGTAGAAACGTGTGATATATGTTGTGTGATATAGAAACGTGTGATATATTTGGTAGCTTCATGAGTTTGATGATGTTTATGTATGGATATTGTGTGATATATGATGATCCCTACATGTTGTTCATGAGTTTGATGATGTTTATATGTTTGATGATCCCTATATGATGATGTTTATATGTTTGATGATGTTTATATGTTTGATGATCCCTATATGATGATGTTCATGAGTTTGATGATGTTTATATGTGAATCCCATAAAAAAATTGAAATTTGCAGGGAATAATTAAAATGCAGCAAAATGCTGCTGTTTTCACTCCACAATGAGCCCGACGGAAATGCCGTCGGCGTCACGCTGTATTGCATTATTATGCAGTGGTGAGGCCGACGGTATTTTCCGTCGGCGTAGTAGCGCTTGGTGAGGCCGACGGCATTGCCGTCGGGCTCACCGTATGGCCTCTGCAGCTCCAGCAGCTGACGCGTGTGTCGTGACGGAGCGGCGTTACGTGTTTCTGCGCCGAGGGTATTTTAACACCGACGGCCTAAAATCACCGTCGGCGTCGCGCGCTAGCCCGACGGCATTTGTGAGCCCGACGGCCACGGCGTGAGCCCGATGGATCACAGTCCGACGGCCTTAGGCCGACGGTGGCCGTCGGGCTCACTTAGGCCGAGGGTTTCTGTGGTGAACCCGACGGCAATTGCCGTCGGGCTGAGTTGTTACTCCTGTAGTGCCATGACTAGACAACTTGGCGCGGCGACACGTCGCACCCTTCCAAATGTTTATATACTAGGTAACTTGGCGCGGCAAATATAATATGAATTTTGATAATGTGTGCATTTTTAAATAATGCAGGTATCAAAAATAGTAGAACAAAAGGAGTTTGTGTTTAAAAAATATGCAGACTATGAAAAATTGTTGAGGTCGGGGCGTTTTTTACATTGGATTTTTTTATGTTTGTGAGATGAGTAGATTTAGATGATATTTAAGTATTGTAAATATGTAAATTTAGAGTTTGAGCATATGTTGTAAATAGTGGTTTTTCTTTTGTACATGTTGAGATTTTTGTCTTAATCTATTGAACGTATAGATTTGATGCTATTGTTAAATTTTACATTACACATTTCCCTTATCTTTTTTCCTTTTCTTAAATAGTATTGTGAATACACGTATTTTTTTAAAGAGGACTGGTTTTGTTGTTACAAATTGGAACATTGTTTATGTTGTTACAAATTGGAACATTGTTTATGTTGTTTTAGACGAATGACTTCATTATTAAGAGAGTTCTCAAATGTTTGGTGTACTGTAAAAACATAAGTCCGTGAGCCCTTGTTTGAACGAAGGAGTACTATAAAAAGATAAATCCGTGAGTGCTTGTTTAAACAGAATCTGTTTTTTAATACTTTTTTCTTTTGCCTTAACAGTAGTCAAATTATTTAACATGTATCTTATGTTTTGTAGGTACTAAAAAATGGCTCCCTAAATTAAATGAAAGCAGCTCTCATATTTCGTTTCGTAGTAAAGGCTATATATTTAATACAGGAAAAGATATGTTATTTCGTGGATATTTTTAGAAAAAATATTGTCCAAACTTGTAAAAAGTCATGTTATTTCTTTGAATTAAAATTTCCTAAAGTTATTTAAACATGCATGGAGATGTGTTAGTTGTAAAGATTTGTTTTTCCTGTAAATTTGGTTATTTGAATTGTATTTTTCTGACTTAAGGTTTGGAAGTTATGAATTTTGCAATTTTAAGCATTTCCTGCTATTCTCCGTAGCTGACAGTGGGCCCGACCTGTAATTTTTTTCCTGGAATTTTTTTGTTAAAATGCGCTGAGGCTGACGGGTGGACCCCCGCTGACGTCAGCGGCCGGCGGAGGCGTCGGAGCTGCCGAGGCCGCACCCGCGCGCCAGCGGACTCACGCGAGGCCGCGACCATGTGGATCCGCAAGAAAAGGCAACGTCGAGTTGTATGGGCGGCGCGGCGGGTCATTTGGCCACCGGAATCGTCGCCGGCGACCTTAAACGTAGCGGGGGTTCGTGAGCACGGTGGCAACTAGCGCCGGCGATTTTGGACGTCCTAGGATCCGCCCGCCCGCGAGGTCGGAGAAGAAGAGGCGGAGGAGCTCCCCGTGACCTTCGATTTGTCCGGGGAGACGCCTGGCGACGGGGCTGCACGGCGGCGGCGGCGGCGAACGCGCGTTCGTGGGAGAGCAGGAAAAGGAGGAAGGGTTTCTGGCTGGTCTTTCTACACAAAAGTCTGTGAAGTTTTCTGTATTCTAGAAATCTCTGGGCTGCGGGTTAATGGTTCAATTCTCTAGTGGTGTTTTTGCAAAATAGTGGCAGTAACAGGTGGAACTGGAGGACACCGGGTGGTGACCGGGCCACGTGTCGCGCCGTGATTGGTGGGGAGGCCCGTGCTACAGTAATGCGCGTTTTCCACAAAAAACTTACGATCTGGGCCGTCGATTGCTCCGATCGGACGGCCGACAAAAATAGGGTGACGTGGACGCAGGACAGGGAGCCAATCCGTCCAACTTTCATATATAGGGTATTAAGTACTTGCAGTTCTATGCCGAAACTAAATTGAAGGAAAATAAAGCTATTCTCAAGTCAACATTAAGCATTTACACGGAGCCTTATATAGAAATAGCGGAGGAAATTAGCAAGGAAGACCTCATTTCAGATGTGGAAATATATGTATAATCTCAAAGCTTAAAGTAGCCTAACTAACTTTTCTTCTGCGTAAGAGCAAGTTAGGTTACTCATCCCTTCTTACAGTATGTAACAAATACTACACATGAAATGGAACGAACAATTAGTCCTATCCAGTTTCTACTTACTTCAGTGGGAAGACTGCAAGCGAAATAAAGGTCGTATTACAACTCTTCTATGGTCTCCAGAATGTCATGGGTGCTAACTTCTTTCCATAGGAATAGATCGAGCTTATCTGACAATAGAAACCGTCTCCTTCAATCCTCATCGCTGATATCATTACATGGGATAGATCAAACCTGTTTGACTATGAAAACCATTACATATGATAGAGTTTCCCGTGTGGGGACTTGTTAAAATCTTATTAACTAATCTTATTATTTGGTGTGTACATAATAGTTAGGTGCTTGAAGCTGGGAAGTAACATTACCAGTGATGTACTATACATGTTCTGTTGATTCGAAAGGATATATTTCCGGCATGGTCAATACCATTTTGTTTTGGTGTTGCTAGAGTTGAAACTTATAGTCTAGCATATTAGTATTTGATGTACAATCCAAAGTGTTCAAAGCAATAACATGTAAGAAATAGTATAATTAGAGACTCCTTATTTGAACACAAATCTGAAGTTGTGCTATGAGACAATCTCTATGGGAAATGGCTTGAATGAAAAAATATGTTAATATAGAGCAAGCAAACCTATTAACTGGAAGTGTGGCCTGTAAGTTAGAAATGCTCCAGAAACAACTATAGACCTGGCTACAACATGATAATCTCAATTTGAATACTATAGCCAGTGGACTTGATTAATTTACCCCAGATTTGTGCTGGCACGAATGATATGACCAAAACATGGTCATTCAATTTTCATTTACAGATTGAAGTATAGTTTTGATGCACAGTAATTGAATTCCGACAATCTTTCCGTTACTATGGTTGAAGAAGATATGGCACTTCGGGGTCCCTGGAAGTTGGCAATGGCAAACAACCTGCAGGTTACTTACTATGGTTGGAGGAGATATGGCACTTTAGGATATCTAGAAGTTGGCAATGACAAACAACATGCAGGTTGATTGTTAGTTCCTGTTCCAGCTCTCTGGAAGAAATGTGATCCGAATACTGAATTATACAGAAAATCTATCATGCAGTTTAAACCGGGTCAATCAATTAAGGTTATGGACTGCTACTATTTGATCAGGATAGCTTACTCTGCTATTACGTAGAGTTTAAGAACTTCAATACTGGCTCTCTGGGAGTTATGGAAACATGCTGAAAAGTAAAGTTATTCATTTCAGCCATGTTTTTTTCTTTCTTCATTTGGCTCAGGAATATCATGAATAAAATAAGTTTTTTTTCTGTAAAAGAAGACCAATTTTTAAGCAATTGTCTTAGTACTAATGGAATTATGGCACATCCGATATACTAATTGTTCAATGAATGAAGCATACATAGATGATAACATAAACTATATATTTCTTAGCAACAGAAGTTTGGTTAGTCTTCACTCTTCAGTACGCTACCAGCACTAATGCATCAATATAAGTTAAAAAAAGTTCGGTACATACATGAAGAAATAGTACATGTACATCGTAACAAAAATCCTGAACATTTATAGTGAGTCACCTAATACACATCATAACAGAGGTTTATCCTGTACGTACACGTACACAATGCACCAAGCAGCATCCATGAAGATACTAACTACCAAATAGATCAAACTATTTCGCTAAAATAAAATGCCGGAGAGCACCTTGCGGGCGACGTCAGCGAGGAAGAGCTCGGAGGCATGTGGCGGCCAGCGAGGGTGCCGCTGTCCATGTAAGCACCGCGAACGCCACTATTGAGGGTGCTGACTGGCGGGGCACTTGCTGCGGAGTCATCTTAATCTGATTGACGCCGGTATAGTGGCCCACAAAAGATTGCTCGATAGGTTCCTACATTTAGCGTACACATCAGACCACAAACAATTGGAGCAGAGCATAAATACCGAACCATGATGTTGGAAGAACTTACAGGATGGTGAACTTGAGGAGCTCCAGAGGGATGCCACCTTGCAGGTAGTTAACTGAATAGACAATAAAAACACAAGGTGTTAGTTTAGTGAATTTGTGCCAAACAAAATCGAGTGATCAGGAATAAATCAGATCATACAGTGAGTATCATAAGTAGCTCCTTAGCCTCCTGCAGTTCCTGGTCTCTTGAAGGAAATGGGACCATACAAACTGTAGTGGTACATAGGTCTCTAACAATAAATTAGGTCAATGCCAACACACACGTATCAGAGCCTGCTGCATCCTTGATGACATAGGTCAGATGCAAAATAGTATATTTGCAAAGGCCAAAGAATCATATCGCTCAACACTAATGAGAAGATCAAAAGTAATCAAACGTGGAGCTGATGATGCATAAGCTACAACCGATAGGTTCCATATTAGAAGCAAGATGAGGCCATTTAAAAAGAAGCCAGATGAGAGAACAACAGACATACCAACTGATTGTACTAGCAACAGTTTCCAAATGTAGACTCGTGAGAAGCAAAAGTGGCATATTGGTCATCACTACTGATCATATTAAAACTACTCGAACTTGGAGCCGATGAAGCTACAACTTCTATGACATGTACGATATTATAATTCTTGTTATCAATGCCAACTGATGCTGTTGTAATCACTGTGTAGTGCGTTAGTTCGGTAACAGCAGGATATAATATTGTATTGTAAGAGTTTTCTGTGCTCGAAAAGAATATCAGGTACAGCTGAAATGTTCGATTGGTGGGAAACAACTCTTTCACTTGCTTGTTTTTGTCAGGCAGTACACTGTGACCAGCAATGGGAATGAAAATTATATGACAAAGATGTATATAGGTTACCTTAAATGCAGCACTCAAGGAACAATGGCAAAGATGTTCATCGAGATAGACACAATGCAACACTCAAGGAACCTCTGAATCTTACTTTGGCATTTAGGCATGTAAGTCCGAGTGGAAAATTGCATTCATAATTTCTCCAAACTGATGGCTTCAAACACCAACACCTTGAAGGACGAAGGGACAATGACAATTAACAACCTCTAGTAAGAAAAAATAGAGGTGGGTAAATTTTAATGTCTTAGGGACATAATTGCACTGGTGGAGGGAAGTCAAGCTGCATAGATTTGTCAATCAGGGCACCCCATTGGGAATACAGAAGTCTCGCGCCTCATCGGCTTTCACATTCTCGCACCCCGTACAACTGTCGAGATTGTTGCCGACAGGGAAGATGATAGCCATGTTGTGGACGTGAGCGCTGACCTTGGCGACCTACGACATGACGTACTTGAACTGCGCTCCCTGGGTGACGTCGTAGTCGTAGGCGCTGTCGGCCGCCCTGTAGCGCTCCTGCCCGACGGTATCCCTGAAACTCACACGCAACATTATATCATTTCACTCGTAAGCATCTAAATGACATAAAAAACAGATTGGAAGCTTTCACAATTCCTTTCCATCATGTTTCTCTCCCAACCTAAGCTTTAAGTTCGGTTTACATTTGAAGGGATGTTTCTCAACATAAGTATAACTGGTAAGCTACTTCGACCACAAACACATGGTCTTGGAGAATTCTGTCTAAACACTAGCCGCTTCCCAAGTTCCCATTGAGCTAGTATGCGCGAAGCTTTAAGGTAAAGAGAATCAAATAAATTATCATCATTAACAATGAACCAAAAAAATACTAATCATATTTTTTCTATAAACAAGGATAACTTATGAAGCATCCAGAATCTAGGTAGCTGTCTTACTGTGAACTAAGAATTGATCAGAATGTACTAAGAATAGATCAAAAAAATTCTCATGGAAAGAATAGATCAAAGTTACCTGTAAAAACACATTCTGAAGCTAGGTACGGCCATTGCAATTCTCTAGCTAAACCAAGCACCTGTCGTCGGAGAGCAATTGAGATCCAAATCCATGACCACGGGCATGATCTCTACCTCCCTCCCCCGCAGTTGTGCACCTTTCAACCACCAACAGGGAGACAAAGCTATTGTTCATTCACGTACTGGCGGGCACAAAGGGCGCGGCAGAGGTTGGCGGGCAGGGGATGGAGAGCCCGACCAGGGAGCGCGTTGGTGTCTCCGTCAGCGGCGGCGCAGCAGTTGGCGGGCTGAGGACGAAGCGCGCGTTGACGGTTGCCTGGCCGATCGGCGAGCTTTCCGGCGCGGGTCGAGGAGGAGCTCCGGGCGACCGGAGCGGACACGGCGGCGAGCAGGCCGCGACCGGGCGGATCCGCGAGAGGACGCGCCGGAGAGCCGGATAGGGGGCGCGGCGGGCCATTTGTTTGCCGGAGCCGCCGGCGACGACCTTAACCGCGGGGGCGGTTGCGGAGCATGGCGCCGACGAACGCGGACGATTCCGGCTGTCCCCAGATGCGGCCGCCGGCGAGGTTGGTGAGGAAGCGGCGGCTGAGCTTTTGGCGTCCTTCAATTTGAGCGGCTCGAAGCGGAGCGGCGGCGACCGCGGAGGCATGCGGGGGAGAGAAAAGAGGCGTGGTGATTGTGCCGGACGATTTTGCAGAAAAGTCCTTAAAGTTCGGTGGAACTACAAATGGGTCTCTCGACGTGTTAATCTCTGGACTGCGGGTCACGAGCTCGCTCCGTCAGAGTTTTTTCTGCAAAATGCCGCGGTAACCGGCGAAACCGGGGACGACCGGATGAAGACCGGGCGACGTGTTGAGCTGTGATTGGCGAAAACCCCCGAGCTAGAGTAATATTCGAATTGGGGGATGTTTAAGGCCATCTCAGCCGTTCGCTGCGCCGATCGAACGGCCCAGACAATCCGAAGTACATGGAGGCCAGATCCAGATGCAAAAATGACGCACTTTCATATATAGTGTAGTGTAATAAGACCGGTTTGTGGCTGTTGCATCGTGAAAACTAGAAGACATATATGTATGTGCTAATCATTACAAAAATTTGGGTAATAGTATGGCTTTACCCAGTGACTTTGTTAGTTCTTGCATGGCTATGCTTTGAGTACAACAAAATGGGTCCGACTGGAATATTTTGATCCACCAGTTGAATAAATATACAAACATATTTATTAACAAGTTATTACCATATTAAGAAAATCTAGAGGCCGAGGATCTGCACCCCTTTAATAAACGGTAAATCTAACTAACAGGCACCTTACATGGGGTGTATGTCGATGCAGCTAGGCGTACCGTTGATCGAACGATTTGCTGTTGGGCGTTGACCCGATCCTCTTTCCTCTCCCTCGCACTTCTCATTCTCGCGGTCGCTGCGGGAGACCTCACTGTCACTGGCGGCGAAGACGTCATGGACGGCGCTAAAGGACCTGCCGGAGGACGCGCTGCTCGCGATCCTGGCCATTCTCGCGCCACCTGACGCCACCTCCGCCGCTTGTGCCTGCCACACCCTCGCCGACACCCAGGGGCGGAGCCCAATGGGCCAACCCTGCTGCACAGAATGCGGTTCGAGTTTTTTTTTGTTTAACACTTACCATCTAATTTTAACCCGTGCATCAGGTTAGGACCAAGTTAGTGCATCAGGCAGCCCAACAAGGTAAGAAGCAGATTCTTCAGCACTCACCGGCCGCACGCGCACGCGCACGCGGAGACTGGCCTCTCGTCTCTCGATTAGATCGATCCATTGATCGATCAGCAATAACGCCGCACCACACCACGCACGAAGCGTCTACACGCCTCACGCGACACAAGCAGGCGCCGCCCACGCGCCGGCCTAATCGCTCGCGCGACGAGACGACGCAGCGCCGACGAGCGCATAATCATCTTGCAAAGTTGCAATCGGCTGATCCGGTGGTCCGGCCACAGCAATCTGAAGCTGTCGTGCAGCGCTTGCTAGCGCACAAATGAATCAAGGCGATTCCTCCGTGAAATCAAGGTATTTGGAAATTGTAATCGCCGTTCTTCAGTTTGGCTTTGTCTCCGGTTTGTCTCTGTCTCGTTCAGTGATTCAGTCAGAATTTTTGCTGAAGTCTCTTTCCGATCACCTTTCTGTTCTTCAGGTTTGCAAGAGGTCTCGTTCAGTACTTGTCCAGGGACTGGTTCAGTCATAATAATTACTGTGGCCTGGTATAACTGAATTTTGCGGGCAATAACCGTGGCTAGTTTATACAAATCAAATTGAAATATTTGGTTACCTCTTTACATAATGCAGATACATAATGGATAAATATGTTCTCAAAAGAAAAGCTTCGTCCCAAGATGTCCCGGAAGATATGAACTGGAAAGAGGAGATTCAATATGATCCCGACAAGAGAAAACTGATAGAGAATTATCATCCTAATTTGAGAGAATTGGTAAGAAGAAAATATTTGGTTAATGGACGTTGTCAGCCAAGAGAGTTTGCTTTTCCGTATTCAAATTTTGGTCAAAAAAGAAGAAGGTTCCTTGCTGGTTGGTTTGATGAATTTGGAAGCTGGCTTGAATACAGTGAATCGAAGGACAAAGCATATTGTTTTTGTTGTTTCTTGTTTAGGGACCGTGGCAGCAAGAAAGAAGCTGGTTACGAAGCATTTGTTCTGAATGGTTTTGATAGCTGGAACACGAAGGCAAGGCTGAAAGATCATGTTGGTGATGTGGATAGTGTCCATAATCAAGCAATGAAAAAATGTATTGATTTGCTAAAGAGAGATCAGAACATTGATGTTGCTCTGAACCTTCAAAGTGACGCAGCCATGAAAGCCTATTTTATTCGATTGAATGGATCAATTGACACAGCTAGATTGTTGCTCAAGCAAGGATTACCTTTCCGAGGCCATGATGAATCAAAGAACTCCTTCAATGGAGGTAATTTCTTGGAAGTTCGTGATTGCTTAGCGGAGCATGATCCAGTTCTAGGCAAGGCTATCAGAAAAGATGCTGCAAAGAATGCTATGATGGGGTGTCCGGAGGTACAGAAAGATATTAGTGAAGGTTTTGCACATGTGATAGTGCAATCTATTCTCAAAGAAATTGTCAATAATCCGTTTTGTTTACTTGTTGATGAATCTAGGGATGTCTCTTTCAAAGAACAAATGGCAGGGGCGTTGAGGTATGTTGATAGTTCTGGAGGTTGTAAAGAAAGTCTTATTGGTCTTGTTCATGTGAAAGAAACAACTTCTTCACACCTCAAGACTGCAATTGATTCTCTATTTTCAAAATATAACCTGAGTACAATCAAGTTAGAGGAGAAGGATATGATGGTGCTAGCAGTATGTTAGGTCAATTCAATGGTCTCAAATCACTGATAATGAGAGAAATAGTACAACTTATTATGTCCATTGCTTTGCCCACCAGCTTCAGTTGGCTGTTGTGGCTGTGGTAAGAAAACATAAGGAAGTAAGTAATTTCTTTAGTATGATTGTTGTCTTGTTAAATGTGGTGGGTGGATCTGCCAAGAGAAGGGACATGATTAGAGATATCAATCTTGAAGAAATGAGAAAAGCTTTAGGGTGTGGGCAGCTTACAACAGGTACAGGTCTAAATCAAGAGCAATGTCTTCAAAGACCAGGAGACACTCGTTGGGGTTCTCATGCTAAAACACTTAAAAGTTTGGCTGACTTGTTCAAATCAGTTATTAAAGTTCTAGAATTTGTGGGAGAGGAAGGCACTGACAGAACAAATAGAGATCAAGCAAATGGTCTTCTAGTGTTTTGACTTTTGACTTCCTCTTTTATTTGCATCTCATGTTGACAACTCTTACACTACAAACACATTGTCATTAGCATTGTAGCGGAAGGATCAAGATATAGTAAATGCAATGAAATGTGTGAAGTCAACCAGAACTGTTTTGTGTGAACTTCGAGAAGATGGATGGGACTCTCTACTAGTTGAGATTCATGGTTTTTGTGAGAAACATGAAATTGAAGAACTGATCATGGACAATGCCTATATCAATCCAAAAAAGAAAAGACAACCTACTGGAATTAACAACAAACATCACTACCAAATTGATTGCTTCAATGATGTTTTTGATTGGCTAGTTCAAGAGCTTGACGGCAGGTTCAATGAGACATCCTCCAATTTGCTTGTTTGGTCAGCGGCTTTGAGTCCAAGGGATTCATTCAGTGATTTTAATTTGGACAATTTGGTAAATTTGGTTAAGCTATATCCTGAAGATTTTGATTGTGGGGAACTAAGGGATCTTGATAAGGATCTGCGCCTATATATTATTGATGTACGCACAGATGATAGCTTTTCCAACTAATCATTGATCTTTCTCAAAAAAATGGTGGAGACAAGGAGGCATATTATGTATTCTTTGTTTTATCGGTTGTTGAAACTAGTAATTGTGTTGCATGTTGCCACATCTACAGTTGAGAGGTGCTTTTCAGCCATGAAATTAGTAAAAACATTTTTACGCAATTGCAATCGCCTTAATGACGACAACTTGAATGATGATGTTATTTGTTACGTGGAGAAAGAAGAAATGAAGAAAGTCTCCAGTGATCAAGTGATTGAGTATTTCATGGGTTTGAAGAACCTACTCGACTAGAAAAATAAAAGGTAATGTGAAAACTTTAACTACATGAATTGTTTTTTTTTGTCATTCTACTATGTTTCGCTTGGAGTTTGATGATGTATATTGGACTTTTACAATGCTAGACATCTTTTACAAGTAAATTTGTCCTCTATTTCATCTATATAGTAAGTTTTTTTATTTTTACTACTAGTTCTTATAAATTCATGCGTTCTCTTTATTATGTCATTGTCATATATGCTAGCAATCGTAAACCATACATGTTTATATAGTAGATTATTTCTTTAAAATATCGCCTTAGTAATCGGAGTCACCTCAGCTCCAGCTCCGCCCTGCCGGCACCGCCTCCTCGGCCTCTGGCGCCGTCCCCCCTCCTCCTACTCCAGATTGAGATGGTGGGGAGCAGCTCCATGGACCATGGTCGTCATCCGGCGGCAAGGGCGTCGCAAGGATTACTACCTCCAGGGCACGAGCCCAGGCGGTAACCCTAGTCGAAGGCCACCTCACCCTTGTCAGGAATAGGACGAGCACCGTGTGCAGCTCAGGCTGCCTCTATCTCGCCTTCGACATGCAGTCGTATTGTGATTTTTATTCAAGTGCAGTGTATGCAAGGTGTTTGACGTATTTCTCTAAAGATTTCAGTAAACCCACAAGGTCAAGCCTGGTAGAAGTAAGCAATTGATTCCACATTCCGCCTTGCAACATAGTGCGCATGCGTACAAGTTGATGGACTCATTTTAGGCTAGCTGGTTAGCTTTCGAACGTGATTCTTTTCGATAGATTTGGTCTATATTAAACATATTGTTATCCATCACAAAATTAAGAGAGTGGATTTTGTACATGCACTAATGGGTATGGGAGCTAACTTGTCCGTTCATGCCTCCTCGCGATATGTGCTATGAAACATTTTGGTTCCCCCTATAGAGAGAGGTGTCGAATTAATTTGTCCCATCGTCGGGGTTCCGTCAAACGCTGTCCAGGGTGCTATGTACAGTATCGGACATGGCGTGTACAGTGCCGACCGTATGGTCTGACGGGCCATACCGTGTATTGTTGGAAAACAATTGAGTAAATTATCCAAGCACACGTCCCCCTCCCACCCAATTCACCCCACCCCACCCCCCTCGTTATCGTCGTCTCCCCAGTGCCGGCGAGAGCTAACCATCAAATTCTGTTCCGACGGCGACCATAAGAAATAGGCTGCTCCGCTGCAGGGCGTCGTAGCCGTTGGTCATGAGCTTGCCGGGCATGGTGATCCTGCGTAGAACGGCGGCAGCTCGGAGGCTCGGGCTTGCAGCTCCTCCGCCGTCATGTTCATGGCCTGCCGCGGAGCGGGAGAAGTAGGGGAGCAAGTCGCTAGGCTGCCACATCGGGGTGAGCAGTGGCAGCAGTCATTCCTCCTCCTGTGGCCCTTCTTCGCACCGCCGCCGCCGTTGTGGTGCAGGTCAACACCCACCCCTTTTCTCCAGCCCGCCGCCATCTCCAGCCCCATGTAGGTCAACGGCCGCCCCCTACTCTCCGTCGTGCCGCCGCCCAGCCTCCAGCCCCGTGCAGGTCAACTCGCCCTCCTCACCGGCCTCGATGATCTTCTTTAGGTAGAGCGCGTAGACTTCGCAGTTGACGTTGAGCGCCATGTCGTACTCGTGCTGCTGCTGCAGCCCCCTCATCTCAGGCGCCGCTCATGAGCGACAACACCCTCGCCAACAGCGGGGCCGACTCGTCCGACCTACTATCATCGTCGGCCTGCGTCGCTGAGGCCACGGCTCCTGCAGCCAACACGCGGCGCATGACGAAGTGTCGCATGACGGGTAGGAGGCATGGCGTGAAGAGCACCTCGAAGGCCGCGGGCTCGAGCTCGTGTCGCACGAGGCAGGATCGAGGGCTGCGGCTTTCCGGGAACGGATGGCGCGCGTGCCACTGCACTCTGACGAGTGCCTGGATGCACCAGAGCGTCTCGGCAGTCTGCCGCCAGACGATGTTCCCGCGGATGAGCGACTGCAGCTTCACAGTCCAAGCAGACCGAGGAGAAGATTACCCACGGAATGCGGCCTCGATCCAGGCGTAACAGAAGCAGGCGCTCTGCGGCCCGGAGCGAGGACGGCGAGGGTGAGGCGGACTGGGCCGTGTCGAGCGCGTCCCAAATGAGTGAGAGCGCGTGGAGCGTGGCGGTCGTGTGCTGCCCGCCGCCGCCATCAGCTCTGGTGTCGTGCTCGGACCCGTCGGTGTCCCGGCCACGACGGCCAGGATTCGATCCCCGGCCACCTCCGGGCGCAGAGAGCAGTGGCGGTGCTCGCGTGGACTCGCTCGGCTCAGTCCAGATTGTCCAGTCCATCTAGTACTTTGTACTGTTTTTGTGTCCATGAATATTTGGAGGGGAACAGACGAACAGTGACAGACGTGTCCTATCTTATTTTATGTTACATCAAGTACAACTGCAACTATTCAGAAATGCACAACAACACTGAAAAAAATTCTCTCCCTCCCTCTTTCCCCAGATCTCAAAGCATAAACATACAACGGACATATGGTAGCTGCCACACCCGTTAGTGTATGTACAAAATCATTTTCGCAAAATCAATATAGTTATCATACTCTTTCGATAATTTTTACCCACCCAATACTGATAAACTTATCACCTGGTACCTATGAAGTTATCAACCACGAAATCAATATAGTTATCATACTCTTTCTATAATATTTATACACCCGATACTGATAAACTTACCACCTAGTAATTATAAAGTTATCAACCACGAAATCAATATATAGTTATCATACTCATTTGATAATACAGAAAAGTGCCCGTGCCACCGGTTGTCTATACCCCTATTAGTTGCCGTCCGATTGGTCATCTAGATTCACGCTGCGTACTACATCCCCATTTCCTAATTAGCCAAGGTGCTGCAAACCAACTGAGCAGACTGACACACAACACAGACATGCATGGCAGCCATCATTTAAGGAAAAGTACAACACGCTACCGGTTGGTCAAAGAACGAATTAAACTACTCCCTCTGTCCACAAATAAGTGTCTCAAGTTTGTCAAAAAAAAGATGTATCTAGACAAAATCTTGTCTAGATACATCTTCCTTTTGACAAACTTGAGACACTTATTTATGGACGGAGGGAGTAGTAGTTTGATTTTGAAATCGGACAAACAAAATTCAGATGTTCTTTGGGCAGCATATATATAACAAGAGGCCGAAGCTCTCTTTTAAAGTATCAAGCAGTTGTCGTAGCACTCACCAAAGGAGAAGGTTACATTAGCAGGTTGTTTAAGGATCGCGTAGATCGGGCCATCAGGTAGCCCTTTACATCCCGTTTGAGTTTTGCTTGTCGTATTTTTATTTGGTGCTTTACTTTTTCGAAATCTCGAATTTGTTTTGTAGATCCAGAAGATGAGAACTGTGTGCGCGGCAGCATATCATTTGCGGCTGTAGCAACAGTAACCTTTACACCTTAGCGTTAACTTCATCAGAGAGCCTTATAATTGGTCATAGTACTACGCAGTTTGTACCCGTCAATCAAAAGCTTGTGCACCATAATGTTATGTTTGCTTAGGTTCTTATTGAAATAAAACCTCTGTTTGTTTTTGACTTGCTGAGATTTATTTTCTCGCATATGTATGATCTTCAGTGGTCCCCTTGTTTTTAGTTTGTGTACTTTAAACATTGGTATCACCGTTAACCACACCGACAGAATGTGCTTATCTAAAACGACTAAACCGATCAGCACTGAAAGTAGGTTTGGATTATGCATTTCCTGGACGGCAACAACCACTTAAGCGTAATGATATGTCCGCGCTGGTGGGCATGAACGACATTGTGAATTCATTGGCAGTAAATAGTGAAATTTCACAAAAATAACCCTTTGGACAAACTTCAGCCAAAAGTAACCCCTTTTCAAAACTATTTTAAAATCTAACCCTTTTTGGTAGCGCCCAACAATGTGGCGCTACCCTCTCTGTGGTAGCGCCACCGGCTGCGGCGTGGCCAGCGTGGCACGGCGGGCCCCGTGAGGTGGACGCGCAACGCCGAGTCCCGCGGCGTTGCCCTTCAGAGGGTAGCGCCACACGCCCTGGCGCTAGACTCCGCGACTTAACTTACCTCTGCGCGGGCAGAGACTCCAGCGACCTTCATCCATTCGTCCCAACAGCTCGGCTGCTTCCTCTCTCTCTCTCCCCCCTCCTAAATCCCCACCAAATCCGGCCGGGTTTGAAGCAGCTCTTGGAGGAAATCGTCTCCATCTCCTTCCCCCGGGTATTCTCCTCCTCTCCTCTCAATTTCATCCATAGGAGTTGTCAGATTTGCTCTATTTTTGCTATGGTAGGTGAAACCCTAGTTCTTGCTAGATTCGAAATTAGGGCTAGTCTAGGTGAAATCTTGTGAGTTTTATTGGGGTGAAATCGTTTGCCAATACGTGTAGATCGTTGTGCTATTTTTTAGATTTATTTATAATAGATTTGTGGAATACTCCTCCAATTTGTAGATGAATACTACACCTATTTTGAACTAAGCTATCTATTATAGTTTCTCTTTTAGCAAATGTATAGTTCAATGCTCCTCCGATTGTATAGTTCAATACTCCTCCGATTTGTGTAGTTGCTCACATGCTAAATTTTGGATTTCTACAAATATGGGCTACATCTTACTTGTGTATCTTTATATGTAAATGCCTAGGATGGAATTACTTAATGAGGCATATGACCGAGTGCATCGTGCATGATTCATTGCGGAAGGGAGTAAGGTAATACTATTTTGTAACATAACTTGTAAAATATTCTTGAGATGGATTATATGTATTTAACTTGTGTTCAATTTTTGTAGGTTTTTAAACCTCTTCGTCTTCGCTCTCATGAGGTATCAGACCCCGATAAGATGCAATACGACGAGAGGTATACCCCGTACATCCGCAGGCTGCGTCTACTGCCCTTCATCCACCTTGTCACCCGGTCAACGATGAACTTGAACCCTTCTGCTATCACCGCTCTCGTTGATCGATGGAGGCCGGAGACGCACACTTTTCACCTCCGCACGGGTGAGATGACCGTCACTCTCCAGGACACGGCGATGATCCTAGGGCTCCCTATCGATGGAAGGCCCTTGTGTTTTAGCACAAGTTCAGATGGTTGGAGAGCAAATATGGAAGGTCTTATTGGGAGGTCTCCTGAACCGAATCCAGACCCGAAAAAGAATAGAATGCCCTCTGGAGCGTCCTTTCATTGGGTCAGTGCAACCTTTGGTACACCACCGCCTGCCGATGCGGATGACATTGTGGTTCAGATGTACGCCCGTGCGTACGTGTGGTACGTGATCTCACGGGCGTTGTTTGCGGATGGTAGCGGCAGGACGTGTCCGTGGATGTGGCTCAAGGTGTTAAGCGGTTGGGACACAAACTGGAGTTGGGGTTCTGCGGCTTTGTGAAAGAACATTTCTTAATCCCTAGTGTTTTGTGTGTTAGTTAACAATACCAATGATATACTAATCCTATTGCTAAGTATTTCAGTTTGGGTGAAACTCATATCACAAATCCTAAAGCCAAATTGTAGAGAAAAAGAGTTTCTGGAATTCTTCCCAGACTCGGATATTCCGGTTCCCCAACTCGGATATTCCGAGTCAACCCCAGAAAATTGGCTAAGTCAAGTTCAGAAAGTGGTACTGACTTCAATCGGAAATTCAGCTCGGAAATTTCAAGGACTCGGATATTCCGAGTCACCCTCAGAAAATCGGCTAAGTCAAGTTCAGAAGTGGTTCTGATCTCAACCGTAAATTCAGCTCGGAAATTTCAAGGACTCGGATATTCCGAGTCACCCTCAGAAAATCGGCTAAGTCAAGTTCAGAAGTGGTTCTGATCTCAACCGGAAATTCAGCTCGGAAATTTCAAGGACTCGGATATTCCGAGTCACCCTCAGAAAATCGGCTAAGTCAAGTTCAGAATTGGTTCTGATCTCAACCGGAAATTCAGCTTGGATATTTTCAAAGACCCGGATATTCCGGGTGACCGGAATTTCCGGGTGTTACTTAAACAGGAATTTCCGGGTGCCCGAGACAGCCAACGGCCAGATTTTGAGGGGGAGTATAAATACCCCCTCACTCACTCAAGAACAGCGAGCTCTCAGATTTTCTCTCTCTCCTACTATTCTTGAAAGCTCAAATCATCAAGATCTCCCAATCCCCCCACCCAAATTCATTGATCTTTGGAGGATTGGAGGAGAAGGCCCGGATCTACATCTTCACCGAAGAGATTTGCATTTCTCCCCCATTCACTTGGGGATTTCGTGGCTAGGGTTTCCGGTGGGAAAACCTAGTTCACCATTGTTGTACTCTTGGTGTTACCTTGACCTTTTGTGGTCCTTGACCTTTTGTGGTCTTCTTGGGAGCCCCCAATTCAGTTGTGGGTGTGTGCCTCAAGCGTTTGTAAGGGATTCGATCTCCGCCCTAAAAGGGGATCAATAGTGGAAGGTGGACTCGAAACCTTTGTGGTTGAGTTCATCGGAGAAGAAGGTGGGCCTTTGTGGCGTTGCGGCTAACCTATTGTGGTAGCGCACACCTCTCCAAACGAGACGTACACCCTTGGGTGGAACTCGGGATTACATCTTCGTCTCCGCGTGCTTCACTCGGTTCCCTTTATCTTTGCTCCCTTACTTGCTTGTCTTGTTAGCTTGTTTATCTTGTTATTGCTTAGATTATCATTTAGGTAAATTCACCGTAGTTGCATATCTAGTGAATTTACCTTTGTGTTGAGCCTAAATTTGAAAAGACCTAAAATTTGTAATAGCACCTATTCACCCCCCCCCCTCTAGGTGCCGGATTCCCGTTCAATTGGTATCAGAGCCAGGTTCACTTTTAAGGGCTTAAACGCCTAAGTGCAACGATGACGGAATCCGATGCCGAGAGGGCCGCCCGTGAAAAATTAGAGGCGGAGAAGGAGGCGTTAGCCAAAGGGGCAACCATGGCCGATCTTATTGATATGAGATCGTCCTTGGAGGCCCAACTCCTCAAGATGAATGAGATGCTCATGTCACTCTTGAAGTCTAAGGAGCCCGAGGCTACTTCTCCCTCTCCTCCTCCTAAGGAACATGCGGGGAACTCTAAGGAGTCATCTTCGGATGGGTCCAAAGATGTTACCTCAAGTGTTCCCCTCGGGAAGGCGGAAAAGGATGAATCACCTAGCTCCTCTAACACCCCCAAAGGAGAGGAATTTCATAATGTCAACCATAATTACTCTCTTAACCCTCCTATCCCTCACCCTCATGTAAACTTTAGAAGTGATCCTCCTAAGCTTAAACCTACTCATTTCTCTCAATGGGAATTTCTAATGAAGTCTCATCTATGTAGTGCCTCCATTGAGCTTTGGCGTATCATTGAAGAAGGATACAAGCCCCATGATCCAACCAACTTGACAAGAAGAGAGGTGGTTGATAGCCAACTCAATGCCACCGCTCTTCATCAACTCCAAATGGCCGTTGGAGAGAAGGACATGGCGCTCATTCAACAATTCTCCACCGCCAAGGAAGTTTGGAATGCTCTTTCCGACATCTTCGTCGGGAATGAGAGCATGAAGAAGAACCGGTATGATGCCTTATGCAATGAGGTGGAAGGGTTGTACAAGTTGGATGGAGAAAGCCACGAGGACATGTACCGGAGGTTGGTTTTGGTTGCCAACTCCTTCAAGAATCTCGGGGCGGTGTACATTAATGATGCTTGGATCAAGAGAAAGTTTGTGACCGCTCTTTTGCCCTTTGAGGAAACGGATTTGAAGACACTCCAAGGGAGACATGACTTCGCAAATATGACATCCAATGAAGTTATGCAAGAGATGACCGCATACAAGGTGGCCTCCAAGATTGCACAAGATGCAAGAGCTAGAGCCATAGGGATGCACAAGCATGCCTCAATTGTTTTGAAGGCCACCGTTGAAGAAGAGGATGAAGAGGAGTGTGATGATCAAGTCGAGCTATCTAGTGAAGCTCTCTCAAGCACTCTCACTCAACACATGGGTCTTGCGGCAAGAACCTTTTGGAAGAACCCCGGAAGGGCCAAAGCAAGGATTGACAAGAAGTTTCCCCCCAACGGAGGAAAGCCATTCAACAAAGTGAGGCTTTGCTATAACTACGATGACAAGAGCCACTTTGTTGCCGATTTCCCATGGGAGAGAAGAGAGGATCATGGTGGGAGGCTCGTGGCCAAGACGAAGGGCAAGGGGCCCATGCCCATGAAGAAGCCGTTCTTCAATAAGAACCAAAAGATTGTCTTGGTGACTCAAGAGCAATATCCCACCGATGATGAAGATAGTGACAAGGAGGATACTCCAACGCAAGTGGCCGCAATAGCCATTTCTTCCACACCTCCGTCACTCTTCTCCTCACCAAACGAGAGCCCCATCGTCAAGAATGCAAGATGTCTTATGGCAAAGACATCCGAGGTAAAATTATCCTCCAACTCCATATCACATGACATTGATGATGCTATGAGCTTAGAAGTCAAGGAAGAAATCATTGCTTTTGATTAATTCATGACTAACTTGCAAGGAGAAGGAAAGAAACACTTTGGCTCAATCATGAGTCGTACAGGTGAGCTTGAGGATGAGCTTGAATTAAAATGTGAGATTGAGAGAGAGGATGCACACGCTAAGGTGTCTCTCCAATCCTCTCTCGAAGATGAACAAGAAGCTCATGCTCTCCTTAAGGAGCAACTTGCTAAGATCACTAAGGATCGTGATCTCTACTTTGCTAAATGTAAAATTGTGCAAAATGAAAAGTTCGAGCTTGTAGTTGCTCATGCTAGACTTTGCGAAGACTTCGAGTCACTTGACAATGCTCACAAGGTGTTGACAAGTGATCACGAACGTCTTCTCAAGTCTCGTGATCAACTCCAATCTCGGATATCTACTCTTGAGAAACCTAGCACCTCTACTCCTTTGAATGCTAATGAAAATGTTGTCAAGGATATTGCTAGGGTTGTGTTTGTTCCTTCCATGGCAACCAAGCCCAAGACCTCTCTTGATAAAGGTAAGGGGACACTCACTACTCCTCTTCATGAGCGAGTGCCCCACAAGGGTAAGGAAGGTCTAGGCTATGTTGCTAAGGAGAAGAAGAAGATCAAGAAGAAGACCAAGTCCGCACAAGCCAAGAAGGATGACATTGCGAGTGGAAATGCCACAAGGGGCACTCCCACTCGTAATGACTTTGCGGGCATATCTAACCCCAACTATGCTTTATATGTTGATTATTATGGGGATGTCTATGCTAGATACATTGGTCCTTTTTATGGTTACATTGAATATGCTATTTGGGTTCCAAAGACCCTTGTTGCTAACCAAAAGGCACCCATTGCAAAATGGGTACCTAAACCAAAGAATTGATTGTGTGTAGGGCCTTGCTTCCGGAGGATCGAAATGGATAATTGATAGTGGGTGCACTAGTCATATGACCGGAAGCAAGGATATTGTAACGGAGTTGAAGCCCAATGATGATCAAATGACCGTTACATATGGTAATAATTTTAAGTCTAAGGTAATAGGGCTCGGCAAGGTGGTAGTGGCACCGGACATCACACTTGTGAATGTCTTGCTTGTCGAGTCCCTAGGTTTCAACTTGATCTCCGTCCATTCCTTAACTTGTTTGGGCTATACCGTTGTCTTCGAAAAGGAAATGGTCATTCTCTTGCGGAGCAAGTCTCTCAATGTGTCTTTCGTCGGGTACATTGATAATGGGCTCTATGTGGTTGACTTCTCCGGAGTCACCACTTCCCATACAATGTGCCTATTCGCAAAGGCGGACTTGGGTTGGCTATGGCATCGCCGACTAGCCCATGTCAACATGAGGACTTTGCAAAGTCTCCACAGTGGTGGCCATATCCTAGGACTAAAAGACCATGTTTCTTTCTCGAAGGATCGAATGTGTAGGGCGTGTGTTGAAGGAAAAATGCATGACATCTACCATCCAAGCAAGACCATCATTTATTCAAAAAGGGTTTTGGAGCTTCTCCATGTTGACCTCTTTGGTCCCATTCCGGAAGCTAGTCTTGGTGGCAAGAAATATTGCTTGGTTATTGTTGATGACTTTTCAAGATACACATGAGTTTTCTTCTTCAAGACGAAGATGGAGACTCAACAAACTATCATCGACTTCTCCAATGAAGCTCAACGTCAACACAATGTCCCTATCTTGGTGATAAGAAGTGACAATGGGTCCGAGTTCAAGAACTACACCTTAAATGAGTTCCTTAGTGAAGAAGGGATTCGTCATCAATATTCCGCTGCTTATACTCCCCAACAAAATGGTGTAGCCGAAAGGAAGAACCGCACACTTATTGAGATGGCAAGGTCGATGATGGCCGAGTTCAAGTCCCCTCACAACTTTTAGGCCGAAGCCGTCAACACCGCTTGCCATTCATCCAACTGGCTCTTCTTTCGCAAAGGACTCATGAAGACACCTTATGAAGTGCTTACCGGGAACAAGCCCAATATCTCCTACTTCCGAGTATTTGGTTGTAAGTGTTTCTATCTCATCAAAGGTGTTCGTTTGGGCAAGTTTGATTCTAAGTCTCTTGAAGGGACATTTGTGGGCTACGGATCCGAATCCCACACTTATAGAGTCTATGATAAGGCCTCGTGCATAATCATAGAAACTTGTAGTGTGGTGTTCGAGGAGAATGACGGCTCCCTCGTGGAGCAAAGTGGTGTTTCCGTTGTAGGTGATGATGAACCTCAAGATGCTATCCGAAGAATGGGGTTGGGAGTCCACCGCCCCGTTGAACTCTATTATGAGGTTGATCAACAAGGATCAAGTTCTTCACAAGTGGTGACCACCCCAACACAAGAACACCCATCGACAACACCGTGCCCAATACGCCTAGCCAAGAAGAAGCGCAAGATTCTACAGCTGCTCCTGGAATTTCCGGAGGACCGGAAAATCCGGTTCAAGCTGGAGTCGGAAATTCCGGTGGTTCGGAATTTCCGGTCCATGAACCCGGAATATCCGGTCCTGCTGACATTCCCGGTGGCAGTTTGCAAGGCCAAGATCAACCCTCTCCCTCACCAATGGACACCACTCCAATGGTTGATCAAGGCCATCAATTTAGTCAAGGCGGAGACATGAATGATCAAGATTATCAAGCGATTCCTCCCACCACTCGGAGGGAAATCGAGATCCGCCGCTTGAATAGGGTTGGCACCTCACAAGAATTAAGAGCTCTATCTCTTGACAAGGTGCTTGGTGATGTGAGAAGTAAGGTCTCTACCCGAAGACAACTCGCAAGCTTTAGTGAACATCAAGCTCACATCTCCATGGTGGAACCCAAGAAGGTCTTCGAAGCTCTTGAAGATAAAGATTGGCTTGATGCTATGCATGAAGAGCTCAAAAACTTCGAGCGCAACAAAGTGTGGAAGTTGGTGGAAAGACCCAAAGATTGCCGCAATGTTATCGGCACCAAGTGGATATTCAAGAACAAGCAAGATGAACATGGCATGGTGGTGAGGAACAAGGCAAGATTGGTGGCTCAAGGTTACTCCCAAATTGAAGGCATTGACTTTGGAGAAAACTACGCGCCCGTTGCTCGACTTGAGGCAATTCGTATTCTTCTTTCCTATGCTTCTCATCATAACTTTAAGTTGCAAAAAATGGATGTTAAATCCGCTTTTCTGAATGGTCCACTAAATGAACTTGTTTATGTTAAGCAACCTTCGGGGTTCGAGGACCTCAAGTATCCGAACCATGTCTACAAGTTGGATAAGGCACTCTATGGCCTTAAGCAAGCCCCACGAGCGTGGTACGAGCACCTTAGAGAACTACTTGTAGACCGTGGATTCCAAGTTGGGGAAATCGACCCCACCCTTTTCACTAAGAAAGTTAATGGAGAGCTTTTCATTTGTCAATTATATGTGGATGACATTATATTTGGATCTACTAACAAAGCATTTAACGAAGAATTCTCCAAGCTTATGACTGACAGGTTTGAGATGTCTATGATGGGTGAGATGAAGTTCTTCCTTGGATTTGAGATCAAACAATTGAAGGAAGGGACATTCATCAACCAAGCCAAGTACATTCAAGACATGCTCAAGAAGTACGGGTTGCTTGAGCTCAAGGGTGCCTCTACCCCAATGCAAACCAAATGCCACCTTGAGCTCAACCCCAAGGGTAAGGATGTGGATCAAAAGGTATACCGCTCCATGATTGGATCTCTTCTCTACCTTTGTGCATCTAGACCGGATATAGTGCTAGCCGTAGGAGTGTGTGCAAGATATCAGGCGGCTCCTAAAGAAAGCCATGATATGGCGGTCAAGAGAATCTTTAGATATTTGGCTTATACCCCAACCTATGGATTGTGGTACCCCAAGGATGCACATTTCTCATTATGTGGGTTCACGGATTCCGATTGGGCGGGAGATCATGATGATAGGAAGTCAACCTCCGGCGCTTGTCAATTTATTGGGAGGTCCTTGGTGAGTTGGTCTTCTAAGAAGCAAAATTGTATATCTCTCTCCACCGCCGAAGCCGAGTATGTTGCCGCCGCAAGTTGTTGCACTCAGTTGCTATGGATGAGGCAAACTTTAAAGGAGTACGGAGTCGATTGCGACAAAGTGCCTCTTCTATGTGACAACGAAAGTGCCATGAAGATTGCTTACAACCCGGTGCAACATTCAAGAACCAAGCATATTGAGATCCGCCATCATTTCATAAGAGATCATGTGGCCCGAGGAGACATTGACTTATCATATGTGGGCACAAGGGATCAATTGGCGGATATCTTCACGAAGCCCCTTGAGGAAGGAAGGTTTTGCTTTTTGAGGAATGAGCTAAATATCATTGATTCGAGGTCCTTAGCTTGATCGCTTGCACACTCACCTAGGGTGTAATTGCATCTTATCTTGTTTAGATGTAGGCATGAAAATAGGGGGAGTGCGGTCCTAATACATTGGACCATCCCTCCCCCCATTATGCCGATAGCAAGTGTTCTTTTATCTCTATATTCATTCTTATGACTAATAAGCTAAAACGACGAGTATTGGTTATGTACCCAAGATACATCTTCGCGGTAACATGCCATACACTCCTACATGGTGGCCTCGGCCACCGACCTCTTCTCCTTGAAGAGTTGATTTTATTTGGAGCTTATTGTTGCTATTGGCCCTCCTTTTCATGCATGTGGAAAACCTACTCAACTTGGCGCTTTATGTTTCGATTTGGTAGTTGTGAGTTGAGTATGGTGTACCAATAACAGTTTGGAAATCTATCCCAAGCCTACTTACCCCTAAAAACATTTCTCTCTATTGCACACAAGTCATCCATTTGAAAACTGGGATTTTGTTTCAGCAGGTCGGAATTTCCGGTTCATTTATGAATCGGAATATCCGGTGACTCGGAATTTCCGGTGTAAGTTACACTCAGAATATCCGGTGACTCGGAATTTCCGGTGTAAGTTACACTCGGAATATCCGGTCGGGCGGTTTGTCCAAAAATATAAGGGCAGGCTCGGGGTGAAGGGCTCATTAGTGCCCTTCTTCCACCCCCGACCTCCCTCTCCTCCAGCCGCCGCCCCTGCTGCTCCAAGGTCCCTCCGGAGCACTCCGACCGCCGGGGAACCTCTTTCTCGGCCGGATCTGCTCCTCCTCCGCCCCGGGAACTCACTCCTCCAAGCAACGGCCTCAATGGATGAGGGTAACTTCACTTTTCTTCTTCCTCATGTGCTTGCACTTGGATCTTGATGTGGAGTTATTTGTTTCAACATTGCTTGGTAGAGATTGTTCCTAGCACTATTCCCTGCTATCTACATACATTAGTTTTGCATTATGTTGGATCGATCTAGTTTTAGACCGAGTCAATCTCAGATCTGCACTGTTTCTGTCTGACTCGGAATTTCCGACTCAGTCTGACTCGGAATTTCCGGTCCCCCGGAATTTCCGGTCATGTCTGAATCGGAATTTCCGAGTCAAACACTGCAGTTTTAAGATTAACTCATGTTTAACTACATATGATTCATCAAATGCCTACCTAATGTGTGTATTATCTCCTGACTTGTGTGCACTTACCTTATGCTACCAACTATGCTCAAATTCACAGGTTCTGGTGGGAGTCCGTCCGCTGGGGCATCAAGCAACACAGGAAGAGCACCTGTCCACAAGAACCCAGTCAACAAGGGAAAGGGTCCTGCAATTCAAAGGCCGAAAAAAGCTGTTGTCAACAAGCCTTCATCCAAGAAGAGGAAGAATGCCCCTAGTCCCCAACGTCAGGACTACTCCAAGATGAACTCAATGGATTATTCTCAGCTGAGATAGGGGGACTGTTACCTTAGCCCAAGAGACAACTCTCTCGCTGATCGCAGCTATTGGTGCCAAGCGCAAGAGCACATATTCGTGGATCTCTATCTCTCTCTGTCGAAGCCCATTCGACCCATGCACCAGTTTGATTTTGCATCTCTGCAGAAAAAAGCCGCATTTGCTGAGGCTATACACATTGTCAAGACCATGGGCTTGGAGAGGTTGGTGCTCACCCGTTGTCCCTACAACGCCCAGCTTGTGATGCAGTTCTTCGCCACCCTAGTGATCAAGGGTGACTCGAAGAAGACTATGAAGTGGATGACTGGGGAATCATATTGTGAGTCCAACTTCGAGGAGTTCGCCAAGGTACTGGGCTACAGGTTTGATGGTGACAATCCCCAAGGCTTTCGCATGCACACCCCCTACAAGCTCAACAAGAAGCAAACTGCGCACTTATATGGTGTGGGAGCCACCCCTGGAAACTCTCGTGACTTTCTTCCACTGTATGATGTTCTTGTGCGCATCCTGCGTGAGAACATTGCACCGAGTGGTGGCAACAACGACAACGTGGTTACCCCTCTCTGCAACCTGCTCCTTCACGCCAACCGCATTGTGGAGGACTCTAGTTCTGATGCTAACTGGAGTGTAGATGTGATGGATTACATCTACAATGAGATGTATGAAGCTATGACCACCAGGGTCTCTATTCCTTATGCTCCTTACATAATGAAGCTCCTCAAGTTTAAGTTCCCTGACTGCAACTTCAGCAATGGTGATATGGAGCCACATTACTTCAAGAAGCTTTATGTGAAGAAGACTGTGGTCAAGCCCCCTCCTAGGCCTTCTACTACCTCAGCTCCAGGTGGATCTTTCATGGGTGATGCTAGGAGGGCTGCTGCTGCTCCTACTCATGTTCCTGCCACTCATGCGCATGTCAAGAAGCTGATACGGTTCCAGCGCAACATCCTTTGCATGAATGTGGACATCCGCAAAGAGCAATACACTGCCTATAAGGATCGCCGTCAGCTGGAATACAAGCAAGACTTGATCCTTCACCATGCATCTGGCTCTCCTGCTCCTGCTGCTCTGTCTGATCCCCTGACCTTTGCTCAGTGGAACCAGGGTTCCTTGGCTCCGTGGACACTGATTGACCAGGACCTTGGCGGCAGCTCTTACACCACTGGCTATGACTATGATGATGAGGAGGCAGATGATGATGAGGAGGCAGAGTCTGAAGAGTATGAAGAGGATGATGATGATGATGAGGATGATGATGGTGATGATGATAATGATGAGGAGACCCCCTCGGACTGAAGACTTCCATGGGACGTAGCATCGCTCTTCTTCCTTTTTGGCGTTTCGATGCCAAAGGGGGAGAAGTTGCTCTACTAGGACTTCTTCGGGGATTTGCAAAGGGTCGGGCACAAGCTTATGCGTTTATCATTTATTTGCGCTTGTGACCATTTATCGTGTTTTAAGTTATTTGTGAACTGTCAAAAACATGATATTGCTTTTTGTTTCTATGCAAATCTTGGTATTGTCATCTAACACCAAAAAGGGGGAGATTGAAAGAACATTTCTTAATCCCTAGTGTTTTGTGTGTTAGTTAACAATACCAATGATATACTAATCCTATTGCTAAGTATTTCAGTTTGGGTGAAACTCATATCACAAATCCTAAAGCCAAATTGTAGAGAAAAAGAGTTTCTGGAATTCTTCCCAGACTCGGATATTCCGGTTCCCCAACTCGGATATTCCGAGTCAACCCCAGAAAATTGGCTAAGTCAAGTTCAGAAAGTGGTACTGACTTCAATCGGATTCAGCTCGGAAATTTCAAGGACTCGGATATTCCGAGTCACCCTCAGAAAATCGGCTAAGTCAAGTTCAGAAGTGGTTCTGATCTCAACCGGAAATTCAGCTCGGAAATTTCAAGGACTCGGATATTCCGAGTCACCCTCAGAAAATCGGCTAAGTCAAGTTCAGAAGTGGTTCTGATCTCAACCGGAAATGTAGCTCGGAAATTTCAAGGACTCGGATATTCCGAGTCACCCTCAGAAAATCGGCTAAGTCAAGTTCAGAATTGGTTCTGATCTCAACCGGAAATTCAGCTCGGATATTTTCAAAGATCCGGATATTCCGGGTGACCGGAATTTCTGGGTGTTACTTAAACCGGAATTTCCGGGTGCCCGAGATAGCCAACGGCCAGATTTTGAGGGGGAGTATAAATACCCCCTCACTCACTCAAGAACAACGAGCTCTCAGATTTTCTCTCTCCTACTATTCTTGAAAGCTCAAATCATCAAGATCTCCCAATCCCCCCACCCAAATTCATTGATCTTTAGAGGATTGGAGGAGAAGGCCCGGATCTACATCTTCACCGAAGGGATTTGCATTTATCCCCCATTCACTTGGGGATTTCGTGGCTAGGGTTTCCGGTGGGAAAACCTAGTTCACCATTGTTGTACTCTTGGTGTTACATTGACCTTTTGTGGTCCTTGACCTTTTGTGGTCTTCTTGGGAGCCCCCAATTCAGTTGTGGGTGTATGCCTCAAGCGTTTGTAAGGGATTCGATCTCCGCCCTAAAAGGGGATCAATAGTGGAAGGTGGACTTGACGTGGGGCTACCTTGCGGGTAGCCCACGATGAGGTTACCTGGGCCGCGCCAAGGATGGAAAGGCCCGCAGAAGGCCCACTCGGGGTATCTCGTATCCTAGTCCAACTCGGTTAGGACTTTAACCTACCGTATCTGTACCAACAACCCGAGACCTGGCTGCCTATAAAGCCAGGAGGGTTGCCCGTCCCAGAGAAAAGGGGCACGCTCAGAACCACAAACCCTAGCGAGATCACAATCTCGCCATTGTAATCGCTACTCGCATCAATAACCAGACAAGCAGGAGTAGGGTGTTATCCTCCGGGAGCCTGAACCTGGGTAAACCTTGCTTGTCAGCCGTCGTGATCACCTTGCACTCTCCTATCTCCCCATCAATCAACCCGGGGTGTACAACCCTGGGACTTGCCGAGTTAGAAACTCGTCAATTGGCGCCGTCTGTGGGAAAGCAAACAAGTGCTAGGATCATGGTCACGCTGGCTCCATCCGCAATGAAGATCGGCGCACCCGCCATCAGGGAGTCGATCCGATTCGGCTCCTTCGAGTACGTCATCCACTCGAAAGCTCATCAATCGGTGTACGCGGATCTGGACAAAGGTATACACATCACCTTCGGCTCCATATTCTGTTGCATCGATAGTCGTGGCATACTCAGGTCTACGACTACGGCGTTACGCGCGGCGGCATCATCAAAATCGCCGACCACCGCGCCCGCTGGACCCGCGAAGATCGCATCTGCCGCACCCGCGGAGACCGCGCCCGCTGGACCCGCGAAGATCGCATCTGCCGCACCCGCGGAGACCGCGCCCGCTGGACCCGCGAAGATCGCATCTGCCGCACCCGCGGAGATCGCGATCGCCGGACCCGCGAAGATCGCATCTGCCGCACCCGCAAGGTGTGCGCCAGCGATACCCACAAAGAGGACATCTACGTTGACAGTCTTGACAACGACCACGCAAATCAAGTCTACAACCCCGACCTCGATCGCGCGGTCAATCATGTCAAGACTCACCTCCACCGTCGAGCCCGCACGTACGACCGGGGGCCCGCGTCCGACATCAACGTCACGCGCGACCTCATCTTCCTGGAAGTCCCAGGTCTACCCCAAGCCACTCACACTCGCCCCGTCGAGTGCGGGCACATGGACAATCGCGAAGAGACGCGACAGCGGGTGCGCCGCGCGCCACGTTGCAGCAATTTTCGACCCCGAGCAAGAAGCGGGTGACATAAGTAGCAGCGGCAGCACCAACTCTCCAATGCATGCCTACCCCAGGCAGGTCTTCATGGCTGGCACAGCGCCGCATGACGACGAAGACGAACCCGCATACCCACTGGAGGTGGACATGCCAGACCGGACGAAACTCGTCATCACGCGCGATATGGCGATCCAAGCAATGAAGCATGTGGACGAGGGCACGTTCCCGCCACCCAACGCATCTAGAGATGATCACCTGGCGGTCCAGTACTTGCTACGCAAGGAAGGCGAACGAATTCGCGTCGAAAAGGCCGAACTTCTCAGGCGCAAAAGGGACGCGGATGCGTCGAGTGCCAGGCGAGCTGCTCTCTCCTTCACATCCTCCACAGAGGTGACTCAGGGAGCACGGCGAACCAGAGCCCGTGTCCCCCACATGGGAGAAGCTGATCGGACAAGGCTCACCCGCAACCTCGACTCTTCCTTCGTCACCGAAGATGAAAACGGGATACCCGTCCCAAAAACAGCAAACGCCGCCTTAATAGCAGTCGAGACGTACCTTCGGCTCACGCAGCCACCGGAGGGCGACACGCGCTCCCTCCTCCACAAGCAACAAATTGCCTCCATAAGGGCAATCGAAGAAGCTCTAGCGGCCAAGGGGCCAGGTAATCAAGCTCACGAACCAACGACGTCGGGCATCCCGGCGGCACAACAACAGCCAATCAAGGACCTACGCGACGTCCTGACGCAGAAGACGGTGGACCGCAGTCGCAAGGAACGTTCGTCTAGCGCGGCACACACAAACGACCACGCCGATCGCGACTTCGAGCCGTGCGGCGCAGCGTGTTTCTCCTTCAACATCCGCGACACCCGCATGCCTAAAGGCTTTAAGTTGACGGCCGGCACACCAAAGTACGACGGAAAGCAAGACCCGAAGCTATGGCTTGAGGACTACCTTATTGCTTGCACCTGCCAAGGTGGAACATCAACCACAGCAATGCAGTACATCCAGCTCATGCTGACAGACTCTGCACGCGGGTGGCTCACAAGCCAACCCAAAGATTCCTTTCGAACGTGGGAAGAATTCCAAGGCAACTTCATCAAAAGTTTCTCGGGAACATTCGCCAGACCAACGACCTACATCGAGTTGCAGGCCTGCAAGCAAGGGAAAGACGAGTCGCTCCGATCTTACATCCAAAGGTGGACACTCCTCCGCAACACCATGGAACCCGTATCAGAGGACAGGGTGATGGACGCCTTCATGCATGGCGTTGCTCGCCGCGACCTCCGGGAGGAATTTGGTAGGCTCCAGCCGAAGACCACAATAGAGTTAATGAAGACAGCCAACCAATGGGCTGAAGGGGAGGACTACGTCCGCGAAACTTCTCCCAAAAAGGAAGGCGAAACAAGCAACTGGCGCGAGTCGCGTCAGAAGAGGAAGGCACGTTACACGCACGACTCAATCGAGTTAGTAGCGGCGGGTTATGAAACCCCCCGCGAGGTCAAGCGTGAGGGCAGCAGACAGCACGAGCAAAGTCGACAGCCAAGCTCAAGTCAGTACAACCGTGGCAGCAGCAGCATCGACCACAGCGATGGAGGGCAGAAGCGCGAGTGGAAACGCCCGTTAACCCCGGCAGAGGAACTGATGCAACCCTGTAAACATCACTCGTTCCGCAACCCGGTAACAGGAAAGTGGGGTTCAAACCACCTGTTGAAAGATTGCCGCAAAGCAAGGAAGATCTACCATGCCATGCAGCAAATAATCGCCCCAGTGCAGGCCATACGGGCGGCACCACAGCTAGCCATCCAAGCGGCACCCGCAAACAACAATCAACTGCAGGCGGCAGGAGCGTTTCCCCAGCCGCAGCAGCAGCAACAAAATACAGCAGCAGCAGCCGACGCGTACCCAGCCGCACGGGGACAGTTGAACATGATACAGAAGGGACCCCCGTCGAACAGGAGGCAGAAAATCATCACACGCCAAGTACTTCAAGCCATCAACAGCCCGCGCGCGGTACCAGACTACCTGCGCGGGTCGGAGACACCAATCACATTTTCCAGGGCAGATCACCCAGCGGAGGTAGTCCGACCAGGGCACGCCGCACTCGTGATTGAGGCTTTGATCGGCGACTACAGCCTGAAGAAGGTGTTCCTAGACGGGGGCAGCGGCATCAACATCATATTCGCCGACACCCTCAGACGAATGAACAGATCGACAGAAAAATTGCCGGAGTCGGAGACCACCTTCCATGGCATAGTACCAGGGCAGCCAATCACACCCATGGGAACTATCACACTCGACGTCATCCTCGGAACACCCGAGCACTTCCGAAAGGAGTCGATAGACTTTGAGGTCGTCGACTGGAAGTCACAATACCACGCCATCCTCGGACGCCCAAGCTTTGCCAGGTTCATGGCAGTACCCCACTACGCCTACCTGATGATAAAGTTACCCGGGCCAAAAGGAGTGATCACCGTCCGCGGCGACTTTGGGCTCTCCAACAGCTGCGACCGCGAATTTGCCAAGATCTCCGAGTCCTTCGGCGTCGAAGAGCGGTTCAAAGCCATATCAGCCGACAACGACAAGACCATCTTCCCGGCTCGCAAGAAGCCTGCCAAAGACGCAGCGTTCAACACGAGCGACGACACCGCCACCCACCAAGTCCATCCGACTGACAGCGGAAAGACAGTCAAGGTCTCATCAAGCCTGACACCCGCGTAGGAAAGCGCGCTCGTCGAGTTCCTACGTGAGAACTGGAAAATCTTCGCATGGCAACCTTCTGACATGCCGGGGATACCCAGGGAACTCGCCGAGCACTCTCTGAAAGTCCACGTGGACGCGAGGCCAGTCAAGCAATCCATGCGACGCTTCTCAGGACCCAAACGAGACGCTATCACCATGGAAGTCGATAGATTATTGCACGCCAAGTTCATCCGAGAAATCAAAGACTCGGACTGGGTCGCTAACCCGGTCCTTGTTGAGAAAAAGAAGACGAAGAAACTACGCATGTGCGTGGACTTCACCGCAGTCAACAAATGCTGCCCCAAAGACCACTTCCCGCTCCCGCGGATAGACCAGATCATCGACTCGACTGCAGGTTGCAAATTGCCTCCAGATCATCGCCTCGAAACCTTTGTGGTTGAGTTCATCGGAGAAGAAGGTGAGCCTTTGTGGCGTTGCGGCTAACCTGTTGTGGTAGCGCACACCTCTCCAAACGAGACGTACACCCTTGGGTGGAACTCGGGATTACATCTTCGTCTCCACGTGCTTCACTCGGTTCCCTTTATCTTTGCTCCCTTACTTGCTTGTCTTGTTAGCTTGTTTATCTTGTTATTGCTTAGATTATCATTTAGGTAAATTTACCGTAGTTGCATATCTAGAGAATTTACCTTTGTGTTGAGCCTAAATTTGAAAAGAACTAAAATTTGTAATAGCACCTATTCACCCCCCCCCCCTCTAGGTGCCGGATTCCCGTTCACTTTGGCATACTTGTACCGTCAGGTAACAAATTGGGTTTGTTTTTGCATCTAAAATCTCATGAAGTCATTACTTATCACAATGCCTACCCTACACTTGCAGCTAGACGATGCCTGCCGTCGGGGAGAAGGTCAGTCCGGGATAGGTGGCCCGTTACTCCTTCTTTCAGTTTGGAAGTGGGAGCGCTTCTCCGTTGGTCGGCCGACCCCCGAGCATTGGCTGCCTTGGGATAATGGCGGCGACGTGGACCGTCTGCCAACTTGGGCGTACAAGTGGGACGTGATTCCCCCGTTCTATGGCGACGGTGAAAAGGAGTACGAGAGGTACACAAACGAGTTCAACGCGCTAACGCCCGAGCAGGTAATGGATGTCTTTTTTTTGTTAACTCTTCTTTTGTATATATTGCACCATGTGAAATGAGCCCACTATTATGTTGTAGGTGGTATGGGATCCATATGGTCATGGCCATAGGTTGGGAGACACTGGTGAATTCGAGCTCAACCCTATATGCATGGCGGAACAACATCTTTGGTTGATGGAGACGCCGCTCATATTCTTGTGGACGGTCGAGTTTCACTTGCCGCAACGAGTGATGACCCAATTTGGGCTATTTCAGACTACACCGCCGGAGTGGGTGAACACGGGCTTAGCGCTCCACGAGTGAGATCATTGTTCACCTCGCTCAGTCGTTCTACTCATATTGAACTTGGTTGTTGTTGACAGTACAATTGAACTTTAATTTGCAGGTTGGAGCGCAAAAGACAGAAGAAGGTATTCAAGTGGGACGTGCATCACGAGGACTACGTTGCTAAGTGGCATCAGGTGTTGGCGGCGGCGAAGGCGCATCCGAAAACCCTCTCACATTACCGTCAATATGACCAAGGTGCTTTCGACAACTATCTAGCTTGGTTCCTTTCGAACAGTCGTGTGGAGCTATGCACAGCGGCTTTTGATTCTGCCATACTTGAGGACCCGCCCACCGATGCAAATTTCCGGACGCTTCGTTACAACAAGCTTGTGAGAGATGGCACACAAACCAAGTTTGCTCCATTGATCAACTTCATGGTAATACGATTCTCTTGTACCTCGCGTTGTCATAAATATAATTTGTGTGTTGACATATCTCTACATTGTTATAGCGCAAGGAGATCTCGCAGCAAGCCGATGAGGCCGAGGAAGCAGCCGCTTATCCTCGGACCAAGAAGGGCGACAGTGCCGTTAGAGAGTTTGCGAAGGTAAGTCGATATTGTGCATCCTAGTAAGGTAGTTATATGAATGTTATCCTTAGACCTATGTTGCATCCATAATGTCACAGAAAAGCGCCCAACGGCTACGTTCACTAGCTCTACTGCTTGGTTGTCGTACCACCGATGACACCGTGCCCACAGAGCCGACGTCGTGCTCCACACCTCTTTGTCATGGTGGTGCCTCTAGCTCCAATCCGCAATATGACGAGGTATGGAATTTTTTTAGCTTCATCCATACACCATAGTCGTGTCTTCACTTTCTAACCGCATCCATTTGTGTTGTTTTAGATTCCCGACGACATGACCTTGGACGATTTTCAAGTCAGCCAGAGGCGGTCATTTAACCTACGGTCGAGGTGCGAGTTCACCCGATTCACACCTAGCCAGTGGGCTCAGCAAGCAAAGGGCAAAGAGATTGAGTCAGAGGAGTCGGAGCCGTCTAGAGCTGAGTCGGAGGAGTCCGATCCGCCGACAGCTGAATCGGAGGAGATAGAACTCGCCGAGACCGAGTCAGAGCATGAGCCACCCCCGAGACCGCAGAAGCTTCCTCCAAGGAGGAGACCAGTAATGAAGATTGCCACTAACGTGCCATTTGAGGAAAACATCGAGCCGGAGAGGAGGAGGCCTAGAATGAAGAATGCGTCGAACGCGCCGATCCCCAACTCGGCATTGAGGAGGTTGAGGAACGATGGAGATGCGGATCAGGTTGTGCTAGGTCCTAGGAGGAGGCGGGGAAGGAAGTAGATGTGGTGTTCTACTTGCACTTCTTTATCATGCACTAGTGTTCTTATAACTTGTATCATCCTGGAGTTGATATGGCAACGCACTTGTGTTCTTATAACTTGTTATGCATACGCTGTGTTTTGTTTTGTTGTGTCCTGTAACTCTATATACCTGTGTCCTGATATATAAACTGTTCTTATAACTGTGGCTATAGATTTGTGTCCAGGACTGTTGTTTGAAACCAAAAACTGTTGTTTTCAGGATGGTAGTGCCACAGTACACGGCGCTACCCTCCTAATGGCAGAGCCACAGCGCATGGCGCTACCCTCTGATACTTAGTCGTTTTCGACGCCCTCGCACTGGCATGGGAAGCAAGCGCTCTGGAACTTTTTTTAACTACAGTAGCTCCATGCCCCGTGGCGCTACCGTACATTTGGTAGCGCCGAGCCCTGCGGCGCTACCCTCCCAGACTTAGTCGTTTTCCACGCAGTCGCGCTGGCATGGAAAGCAAGATCTCTGGAATTTTTTTTAACTAGGGTAGCGCCACGCTCCGTGGCACTACCCTCCATATGGTAACTCCGAGCCCTGCGGCGCTACCCTCCCGGACTTAGTCGTTTTCGACGCGCTAGCGCTGGCATGGAAAGCAAGCCCTCTGGAAATTTTTTTAACTAGGGTAGCGCCACGGGGCTCGGAGCTACCATATGGAGGGTAGCGCCACGGGCCTTGGCGCTACCGTCCTGAAAACAGAAGATTTTGCTTTCAATTATCAGCCTCCCTGAACACAAACAAAATATTGAGAACAAAATAACAGTACTATGCCAGTTCACAAAAAATATTTGGAAGGTTCAAAATAAACCCATCGATAGGAGCACATTACAAGGTTCAAAGAGCATCAAATGGTTCACAATATTACATGGTTCATAACAAAGCCTACGAGATAGGAGACAACGATGTTGGAGGCTCTATTGAGTCCAACGCGGGTACTTGTCCCGGCGTTTTCCCGATGCTTCATCCTCCATGGCACGGCGAGCTTTTGCACGTTTCTTCTCCCTCTCGGCCTCACGAGCCTTGGCCTCTTCACGCTTCTTCTTTGCTTTCTCTTTACGTCCCTTCTCCTTCTTCAACCTCAACCTCTCCTCCCTCTCCTCATCCTTTTTCCTCTCCCTCATGCGCCGTTCTGCAGTCTCTCGCTCCCATTCGACCTCGTTCTTGAAGTACCTATCTTGGATGAAGTCTATCCATTTGATAAAGACACAAAGGGGCGGCGGTGACTACAAAAGAGAGAAGGAGCATTAGATATTAGTACACACATTTATTTAAATTTGCATGCGTAAGAGGAGACATACCTTGGGACGATCATAAGCGGACTTGGGTTCTTCCTTGTCCCTACAATAGTTGGGACACAACCAAAACCGTCGTCCTCTTGTCTCATCCCAATCATCTGACTGTTTGGCCTTGCAAATGTCTTGACAAAAACACTTTGGTGCCTCCTCCTCGGGCTTGGTAGACGCCACCCTCCATGCCCACGGCCTCGACATCCAATCATCGGACCCCATACCCTACAAAATGAAAAGCAATTGATATTTGCATGATCAAATAAACTATATAATAAATAAAATAGAACAACCAAATAATTTGTAGTCGTACCAATCATCTACGGCTACTACCTCTACGCCTCGAACCGCTACCCCCTCTAAGCTCGTCAAACATTCGAACTCGTGTACCCCCGTATCCACTTGTGCTACCACCACCACCACCACGGCTACCACCACCACCATCTCGTCTACCACCACCACCACGGCTACCACCACCACTACCACCACCCACACGCCCACCACCACCCCCCCATCACCACCACCCACAAACCCACCACCACCTCCCCCATCACCTCCACCCCCACCCCCACCGCCTCTAGCACCACCTCCCCTTCCTCCACGACTAGTGCTTCCATCATTGCCCTTGGATCTCTTGTTTTGGCTACAACCTCTTGTGTTGTGCCCAACTTCATTGCAATCTCCACAACGGCCACTCGCACGAGGCTCTTGAAAATGTTGGTTGCCCCATTCTCTAAGGCCTCCCCCACCCCATGCGTCCATGTCATTTCGGAAACGCTTTGTCTTCCGTCTTCCCCGTTTCGTCACTTTCAATGCTGGATCAGGCCACATTTGAATGCCATGGTATTCAGGCCATTGCGATTGGTCGAAATAAGGCTCAAATCGCTGAGCCCATGTATCCCTTGTAGCCTCGATAGAGTACTCAGACAACCTCACGGGATCGGTGTATCCCAGTTTCCGAGCGAGTGACGCCGTCCGCAAGTGGGAGTATGGGAGGTGAAGCAACTGAGGCCTCTGGCATGAGCACAAACATTGCTTAAGTAAAACTTTGCGCGCCCTCCCTCCATGTTGCACACCACCTAACGTAGTGCCTCCTGGCTCGTTGACTTGGTAAGTCCACTCATTTTGGTCAAAACACTGAGCCGTACTAGCGTCCGCTTTTCGAGACTGGTACACCATCCACTTGTCAACTTCGGGTGGATAGTTATACTTCTTGTTATCCTTGTTCCTCCCTTCAATCTGATCATCTGTTTCCTCACTGTATTTCATGAAATACTCATTCAACTTGTCAAATGTATATTGCACGATTGCTGTCACGGGCAACGCACGCACACCCTTGAGCACATTGTTGAAACACTCTGCCATGTTGCTTGTCATGTCACCATACCTCCGACCGTCCGGATCAAATGCTCTAGCCCACTTGTGTGTAAGTGCCTCATGCCTATGCAAGAACTCTTTACCCCCAGCTGATGTTGTAAGCGTGAGCAATCGGTTGTACAATCTCGCGAAATGCCCCTCGGTGAAAGCAAGACACCAATCTTTTAGATCATCGGACAACTCCTTATTCCCACATGCCCCATAGAAGTTGGACACAAAATGCCTCATACACCATCGATGATGTACTGGAGCATGTCCGGGAATATCTATCTCCACCACGTTGAGTATGCCCTGGTGCCGGTCCGAGATGATACAAACTTCTCTTTGAGGCTCGAAGACCATGGTTCTCAATAGCCCCATGAACCACTCCCAATTGGCGTTGTTCTCCGCCGTGACCAAAGCAAAGGCCAATGGAAGCAACCGGTCGTTTGCATCATGAGCTACAGCTATCAAAATAGTGCCCCTGAATTGACCGGTCAAGAATGTGCCATCCACAGAGACAACCGGCCTACAATGCTTGAAAGACCTTATGCATTGCCCGAAAGCCCAAAAAGCACGACCAAAAACACGGACGGTTGCACCTTTGTACTCTCTAGTCTTTTGACCAAATGGCTCCACTACGGTAATCATGCCCGGATTGGTAGCGGCCATAGCTCCCAATAGTCTAGGAAGTCGGTTGTATGCTTGCTCCCAATCACCATTCAACATCTGGAATGCCGCTTGCTTTGCCTTCCATGCCTTGCCATACTTTACGGAGTAACCAAAGATTTCTTTCACCATGCCCTGGATAGACTTCACCGTGAACGTCGGGAATGCCTCTATGGAATTTGAAAGCCTATAACCAATGAATTCGGAGGTGAGTTGACGGTGTACGTCATCCACATCCTTGTGATCATCACCCTTCCCACTACACATGTGAGAGGAAACACATTTCGCTAGAATCCATTGAGGACCACCTTTCCATGGTATTGCACGCACAACCCATGGACACCCATTTGCCGCGTCCTCACACTTTACCGTGTACCGCTTTCGGACATCGGAGTGAACAACTTTGAACGGTCGAAAATACCTAACCGCATACTCCTTGATCCAAGTCTTCAACTCCAAGAAGCTTTCAAACTTCAATCCCTCGGCAATACCATAATTGTCGGCATTGGTATCCCTCTTCGAACTCGGCCTTGCTTCAAGCAATTTACATGAGCCTCCATCAACCACGGCTTTATCCGCGAGACTAAGATCACGGAACAACGATATCCGATGGTCCCGCCCCACTATCTTCTTGAACACTTCCGATTCTTTAGCCGTGAACCCATCCTCATCCACTTCTTTGTCTGGTCCGTCATCCTCCGAGTCCGATTCCGTAGCCTCGGCTATAAGGGATGTCATGGTCCATGTCCTCTTGCCTACAAGTTCTCTCAACGTCACCAATACAAGTGTTATGAAGCTCGTCCTCCAACTCATCGGTATCCTCCTCCGATAGTTCATAGCGGTCAAATTGCATCGGGCTTGGAGGTTGGCTAGGTTCATGTTGGGTCATCGGAGGTTGGCTCCACGTTGCTTCGTACACTTCTTGTTCATTGGATAACTCATTTTGAACCCCAACTTCACCTTCGGCGGCACCCCGGTTCAAGTCAAATGTTTGGGTGGCAAATAACTCGAGAGCCTTGTCTTGAGATGCGACAACCATCTCCTTATATGCACTCCAACACAACTCGGAGTTGATAGGCATGATCTTCCAACGGGAGTGAGGACCGAACCCAACATTGTGCCTTCCCTCCAAACAAACTATATCATTTAGGTCCGTCCAATTCAATGCAATCCTCACTTTAGCAACAACCTCGGCATAGTTCGGACTACGGTCAAACACCACAACCTTCTCCTCCGGGTCATGCTCAACGTTGCCTTTAAAAAATGCTTCTTTATCCACATGATGCACACTAACCATTCTCTCCATCTAAAAACAAATAATTTGTAGAGAACAAATTATTTGATGATACTATAATAACATGATATAGCAAATTAAATCCTAAATCAAAATTAAACTAACCTAAAGCTAAATTAATCAACACTAACCCTAACCCTAACATGCAATGTGTCCAAATCAACACTAACCCTAACCCTAACATACAATGGGCAAATAGAAGCATACACACACACATTGCCCACTATTATCCACAAAAACGAAATATTACACCCTCATGACATTTTTAGGGTTTCCAAGATCTAAACATAATGCCACAAAATTGCAACAATTTGGTTGGACAAAAACATGGGGGATGGAGGAGATTACCTCTCTCAACGCAGGGGAGCCCAAATCCACGGCCAAATCGAACCAATATGGAGGGATTTGTGAGGGGGGTGAGTACAAGGAGAGAGAGGGAGAGAGGAGCTGTTGGGGTCGAATGGAGAAGAAGAACCGTTCGGGCGCTGGGCGCAGAGGTAAGTTAAGTCGCGGAGGGTAGCGCCAGGGCGTGTGGCGCTACCCTCCGAAGGGCAACGCCGCGGGCCTCGGCGTTGCGCGTCCACCTCGCGGGGCCCGCCGTGCCACGCTGTCATGAGGGTAGCGCCGAAGCCGATGGCGCTACCACAGAGAGGGTAGCGCCACATTGTTGGGCGCTACAAAAAAGGGTTAGATTTTGAAATAGTTTTGAAAAGGGGTTAGTTTTGGCTGAAGTTTGACCAAAGGGTTATTTTTGTGAAATTTCACCTGCTTCCTTTTTTCACGCTCGTATGCATGCATCGATGCACTGACATTTAATACGCATCCGGCAGCATGCAAATGATGCCCTTTGCGCTGGTTCTGACCGGCCTGGTGCGGCTCTGCCAGCTTTTGTACTGTTTTTCTGACTATCACCACAAGATTAGGTCCTAATCTACCTTTATTACCTTATGTAACGAGAACTAGCTCTTCTAAATAGAAAATCAGAGCCAGCTGTGCGAATCTCCAACTACCGATCGGGTGACGGTGGATGGGGTGGTATAGCCCACGGGTGGCAACAAATCCGCACTCTTTGATAATATTCACTCACCCAATACTGATAAACTTACCACCCGACACTTATGAAGTTATCACCATGAAATCAATTTAGTTATCATACTGTTTCGGTAATATTTACCCACCCACTACTGATAAACGTACCACCCGACACTTATGAAGTTATCTATCACGAAATCAATGTATTTACCGTACTTTTTCGATAATATTTACCCATCCAATACTTATAAACTTACCACCCGGTACCTATAAAGTTATCTATCCATGTGTTTATGATGTAGTTATCTATACACGAAATTCATGTAGTTAGCAAACTCTCTTTGTAATAGTTACACACTCAATATTTATTGATTTACCTACCCAATTTTTATTAACTTTATCCATGCGATTCATGATGTAGTTAATAGTTACAAACGTAATGCCTATTATATGGTGTAGTAGTCACTATGAAATCAACAATCGATAGTTATCATCCTAATACTTATGAATATGAATTTGTACTGGTGTTTACAATATATAGTTATCAATTTATGCACCGTCACCATTTCGAAAGTGATATCCACTTATGAAATACTATGTGTGGTAGCTTATATACTCCCTCTGATCCATTTTAATTGACGCTCGAAATAAACTGAACATGTTCAAATCGTTGTACAACCTGCGACTATCAATTAGGATCAGAGGGAGTACTACGGGCTCGATAACTTCTGTGTTATAGGTGGATAACTTTTGGGACGAAAAAAAAAGTTGTCAGAATATATCAACATGAGATCTAGTTTCGAAAATCTCGTCACAACTAGTTTAGCGGTGAAAACAAATTCTTAATCGGATATACGGTTTGTCCTATAAAACATTTTAAAATTTCGAATTTAGCATTTAATGCGGATGACATCAGCAATTTTAGTATTTACTGCATGCATGCAAAAGAATTACATCTCTTTCTGACCCGTGTACTGTTATGCCAAATATAAGACGCCTGCTACATAGTCCTCCCCTTAGTAAAAAAAGAAAACCCAAAATTTCAGTCAACCAAATTAAATGCAAAAATTTAAACAAGAAACTTATTCGGAAACAATAAAAATTAATTTGCACATTGAAGAGATCGTGGTACAACTTTTGTTGAGAGAAAAAACACTCACACACAACTAGTGTATATGTAAATCACTCGTAGTTTTTTCATTAATTAAATCCACATTAATATCATGACAACACTATATATGAGATTAACTAGTATAAACGAACTAGAGATGTGAACGGACCAGTAGCCAAATATCAAGCACATCTATCTTATTTGCATACGAAAGAAGGAATCAATACAAGTACTAACACCAAGGTATGAGTATGACAAGACTTAGAGATAGGTGCCTCAAGGTCAGGGTCGTCGCCCTCCGGTTCTACAGGTGGCTCTTCGGCAAGGCTCCTCCTGCAGAACTGTTGATTCCGCGGTGACCACCCTAACCGCGGATCAAGGCTTCACAAGTGCGAGAGTCGAGGTCACTACAAGCACCACCGCCACACTGCGTCAAGATCGGGGTGGTCGAGAGAATGAGACTGTGCATTACAAGGTGACATGTAATGTCATGGTCGCATCAGTAATGTTAACAATGTCTAACTGCTCTTTGTAAAGATTCACAACAGATAAGGGAGTGTGTCGTAGAATATTCTTGGTCCATGTAACTTTCCCACATTGGCAACAATCATCCACTACTTTTTCAAAAAAAAAAACAATCATAATCCACTACGGACCGTTTCGTGACTGCCCTTTTATGACAAGCCTCGTGGCACCCTCGTCCGTTTTTCTTTACCTTGTGCGATGTGCAACTCTTGTCCTTAGAGTGGACTCAGGGTCGTTATGTATTAGTGATGTTTTGCAAACATTGACAAAAAAATTGTGGACGTGTTAACCACCACATAAATTATTGTTTGTCACTCTCTTGGCACAAGAGGTGTACCAAAGTTGTACAATATTTTTAGTTTTGTAGGTAACTGGAGATACAGCAAACACGAGAAAACATAACAAAATGATCAAACCATGTCCATTCATATCCATATGGAAATTGAGATTCCGCATTTTGCTTTTAGATGTTTCAGATAGGTTTTCTTACCAAAATGGAAGTAGACCTGAACAGAAAACATCTATGATAGTGTACAATCATCACCGATCACATCTTAAAGATACATTCAGAGTATACGAACACTCCGAGGAACTCGATCTTCAAGTTCTTACTTGCCGGGCACAAAGTTGGTGGCGAAGGCCCACGCGTTGTTGTTGACGGGGTCAGCGAGGTGGTCGGCAAGGTTCTCGAGTGGGCCCTTACCGGTGACAATGGCCTGCACGAAGAACCCGAACATGGAGAACATAGCGAGGCGACCATTCTTGAGCTCCTTTACCTTAAGCTCGGCGAACGCCTCAGGGTCGTCAGCCAACCCAAGGGGGTCGAAGCTACCACCAGGGTAGAGTGGGTCGATGATTTCTCCGAGCGGGCCACCAGCAATGCGGTACCCCTCAACAGCACCCATGAGTACGACCTGGCAGGCCCAGATAGCAAGGATGCTCTGAGCATGGACCAAGCTTGGGTTGCCGAGGTAGTCCAGGCCACCCTCGCTGAAGATCTGGGAACCAGCCTTGAACCAGACAGCCTCGCCGAATTTGACACCATTACGGGCGAGCAGCTCGGGGAAGACACATCCGAGGGCGCCAAGCATGGCCCAACGGGAGTGGATGACCTCTAGCTCACGGTTCTTGGCGAATGTCTCTGGGTCAGCGGAGAGCCCCGCAGTGTCCCAGCCGTAGTCACCGGGGAACTCGCCGCTGAGGTAGCTCGGGGGCTCGCCGGAAAGTGGGCCAAGGTAGAGCACGCGGTCGGGACCGTACCATGGGCTGTTGGAGGTGGCCGCCTTTGGCGCGGTCTTGCGCATGGTGATGCGCCCGCCGCCGAGGACAGATGAGGCTCCGGCGAGCTTCATAGCAGGAGAGGACAGAGCCATGGTTGCCGCCGCCATTGGTACTGGATCGAGGAGTGCAAACTGCTGATGTGCTGCTGCTGCTGCTGCTAATGATCGGTGGCTGCGTGAGGAAGGAGGTCAGCAGCAGAGAGAGCTTAAATACCAGGCAGTACTGGGCGCGAGGAGAGGGGGCCACGTCCTTATCTCTGAAATCACTATCTGCACCGCTATTGGCTCGTGGGTTCGGCGAGGGTGGATGACTGGATGGGGTGGCTTATGTGGCGCCCCGCTATCCGGACACCTGGGCAGGGTGCGTTCAGCTGGATCGGCTTGTGGCTACGACAATCGCTGCTCATGTGGTGTAGAACTGTCGTCGAGTTCAAGAAGAAGAAACATCCGTTTTTTCAGTACATGCACCTAGTCATATATTAGGATGGGCAATTTTGTGTCAGTGGTAGAGTACTAGCCAAGCTAAGATCGGTATGTGGTTGCTGCGCGTAGATTGTATACATCTGTGGAACTTAACTGTTACCTCTGATCCGGCCCCATAATAAGTGTCGCAATGTTAAACTATCCCATGTTCAAAATTCTGACACTTACTTTTCATTTAGAGGGAGTAATCGTTGTAGTAAAATTCTGAATTTACTTTGCGTAAGAAAAGATAATTTACACTAAAATAACCAGAATACTGAACATAGCCCAGATCAACAGCTCCACGCCCGGAACAACATAAAAAATGCGAAAATGCAAAAAGTATTGCGTTTCATTTCATTGATAGAAAAGAGAGTTAATTACAAACTGTAAGGAGGCGACCCAGCACCGTACAACTCAAGGCAAGACTAAGGAAGAACTAGGGCGAGACCCCGGGCTCCTGCGCTCACCCACGAGTGCGTCTCCGTCTTAATGGTTTCCATCAAAGCGCTAACAGAGGGGCGTGCGTTGTCGAAAACGATCACGTTCCGTTGTTTCCAGATCCACCACACGGAGAGCATGATCACCGAAGAGGTGCCCTTACGCAGCGCACGAGGGGTGGCCTTGAGAACCAACGCCCACCAGGTCGCGAAGTCGTCCTCAGCGACAGGCGGTCTTGAGGTTGATCGTATCCAAGATAGTACTTCATGCCACATCGTGGGCGAGAAGGAACAACCTATAAGGATGTGTCCTATCGACTCAGCCACCTAGTCACATAGTGGGCAGGTTGTCGGATGTGGCAGACCCCGTCTCGCCAACCTCTCCCCCGTCCAGCAGCGATCCAAGCATGCCAGCCAGACGAAGAACTTCACCCATGGGGGAGCCCAAGTTTTCCAGTTCAGCTTCCAAGAACTTGATATTGTCGCCCCACTAAACAAGGCGTCGTAGCAAGATTTAGAAGAGTATTGTCCGTCCGAGGTCCAGCGCCAGACAAGATTGTCCGGCTGCTCTGTAAGGTGTACCCCACGCAGTGTGGTCCAGATGTGGATATACTGCGAGAGGGCAAGCGGGCTAAGGGCTCCCGAAATATCTGATATCCATCGGCGCTCTGTCAGCGCCTCTCTCACCGTTCTCTTCTTTCTAGCTTTTTTGGCGCTCAGGACAAATAGATGTGGGGCTAGGTACTGAATAGATTTGCCTTCCAACCATTTGTCCACCCAGAAGAGCACCGTGGAACCGTCACCAAGATGCATCTCCGAGGAGGCATGGAAGATCTGGCGTTCCTCACGAGAGAACTGCATATCCAGGCCTCGCCACGGTCTTTGTTGGTCCGTGCGTAGCCTCCACAACCAACGACGCGTAGGCTAATGGACGTGCGACCCAGGTCAGGGATGCCCAGGCCTCCCAACTGTAGCGGATGGCACACCCTAACCCAGTTGACATGGCAATGACCCCCGTTCGCCTCAGCCCTCCCGGCCCACAGAAAGCCTCTAAGGATCTTCTCGACTTTCTTCAGGGTCTTTTTGTTGATGGTCAACACCACCAATTCGTGAAGCGAATTGCAGCCAGTACCGACTTCACCAAGGCCAGGCGCCCCACCTTGGGCATCATGGCCGCCTTCCACGTAGGGAGTTTGTCCGCGAGCTTATCCAGGAGGGGTTGAAAGGCCTCGCTTGGTAGTCTTCGCAGGCCCAACGGGATACCCAGGTATTTCACCGGGAAAGAAGCCAACTGACACCCCATGGTATGTGCCGCCTCCTCGGCGACCGTCTCCTCACACCCTATGGGGGAACAACATTACAAGGAGGAACTAAGGGGCATATAACACAAACAAGAAGACATATTAGATTAGGTATCAGTAATTAGTAGATGGGATTCTGGCATTCTGCTGAACCATAAGTATAGGTATAGCTACGCACGATACAGCTCTACTATGTATCAGAACACAGCTAAGCTAGCTATGCAAGGTAGGATGATTAGCTTTGGACTTAAATTAGCAGCCACATGGTCCTTCAAGGCGTAGGTAGTCGTACATGATCCCCTGAAATGGGCTCTGGTTCCTGGGCTGCTTCAGGTAGATCGTGTTCATCCCTCGGACAAGCCAGGCACTGCTCACAGCGATGTTGAACAGCCAGTACAGGCCATGGATCCCATGCCTCGCGATCGCGTTGTCACGCCCAATGAGCCCGGTAGTGAAGTGAGGAACAACCCTGTCATGATCGTTGAAACGGACCTGGAGATAGAACAGGTTGACTGTATCATTCAGAGTCAAGAGCTACCTCGGTGGTGACGGTTCATAAGATAGACTGAACGCACATCAGAAAACGAAGGTTTTTTTTAACAGGAGAAACCGAAGGTTTTGAGTTAGTTCTGTAAGAACCTGTAGCTCAGCGTTAGCCGAAGACGCAAGCGCTACCCTGAGCTTGTAGTTGCTGTTAGGAGATACACTGTCAAGGTTGAACCTTATTTGCCATGTGGTAGGCTGGTATGTATTCTGATCAGTTCTCCTGCAGTTCAGAAAGACGCAGATCGCCAGATGTTAGTGCTAGTTCATGTACCTTTGTGCAAACAGTTGTATGATATCTGAATGAAGCGACACACCACCTGGTAACTTGAGCGTAGAACCAATCAGTGCTGTAGTCACTTTCGCCGATTGTGTATACCAGATCACGGTCTGGATACAGTTCTGCATATCTTTCCCAAAGCCCGTACTGCCTGAATCTGTAAGTGTAACAGTAGTATGATTAGAAATGGCGCTGATTGCTAGATGTTTTGGGGATAGAAGGTAGATAGTCTGATTCACCTGTCAGGATGATTGATGAACAATCTGTTGACATAGTTGGGGTTGGGGTCTGGAACATAGAACTCAGCAGCAGATCGATCAGGTATTCCAATCTCCCACATAGTCGGACCGTCTCTTGGTGGCTCATACACAAGGTCACCCAGATAAATATCATCCCCTGAACAGCATTGCTGAACATCTCAGGATACCAAATTTAGAGATTGCAAGCGATAGGCTAAGAAGCTAACCTGAAGATATTGTTAGTATGGCATCGAATTTGTAGTCTCCTATAAAACCTGGAACCCATGCATAAAGATTGTATTTTCCAGATACAATGTTTTTTATGTAGAAGCTACCATCTGCATCTGCTCTAGACCAGAATTGGTATCCCTATGGCATCACAGTATGTAAGAAAAAAAAATCATTACCCAAAATTACAGCTTGGCTCGGTCAATAAGCAGAGAATGTTCCAAGGTATAAGCATGTAGTACCTTGCACTCTCTTTGCCACGATCCAGCTTCTCCCGGTAGCGCTAAGCCTACATAGGCTGATGTGGCATAAAGATCCTCATCATCTATGATATACCTAATGATAAGGTAAAGCAACCATTAGTAAGAGATGCATATGGTACTTGAAGCAAATCTAGGGTGATTAAAATTCAAGTTACTGTGAAACCATTCTAGTCGTAGGATATTGGGAAATGCCACTATTGAGTACCTGTCTCTTACAAGCAATCTACCAGAGATACAGCCTCGTTGCTCAGTCTTCTGAAAATCCTCTGAAAGTGCAAAATCATATGGCCAACTCTCTTTCTCCATCATCATCTGATTTCCCAAGGTAAATAGAAGATGAAATCAAGCATCGAGTTACTTATATAGTGCTGGTAGAACTAATAAAATAATCTCTACTAATTGCTTTCGTTTAATAAATTATGACATATGAGTGCTCGTGCGCTTTCGTCGTGGGAAAACTGAATTTTATCCTTAAGTGACTATGTAATCAGAAGTAATCACCTGAACTTTTGCATCCTCCCAAAGTAGACTTGGGTCAGATCCGTCCTGACTGGAGTTAAGGTAAATGAACACCGGTCCATGAACCTTTTTCCAATACTCTCCATTGGTGAACTTGGGCGAAAGATCATCCCCGGCATAATGAGCGCTAAGAAACATCTAAAACCAGATAAGAAGATCTTCAGAACTAGTTTCATATCATCAAATAGTCTGAACTAACCTTTCGCCGTCCAGATCATCATAATTAACTACTTTTATGCGCAGCATACACTACATGGTATTTTTTTTTCGAAAAGGGGGTTTCCGATCCTCTGTATCTATTGATGCATGCAGCCTTTATTGATTTTATTCCAGTTTAGTCTTACAAGACACTACATGGTATTTCTTGTTAGAGGCTGAAAAGATGCTAACAGAGTGTTTACAAAGCGGAACACCGAAATAAAGAACCAGAACAGGGTCAGTATTTTTCATGGTCTGCACTTACAGCAAGCATAGTGGGGCCCACATGAGATGTCAAGTTCTGCTTCAGAGGTCCTCCAGTACGGAACTCGTCGCTCGGCGTGATTTGCCAGAAGCCAATAGGAGGATCAGATGAAATCCATCCATGGACATTATTGTATTGGTCTTCGCACGAGTATTGGTATTTGTCATCGACCTTGACAAACATATCAGTATGTTTAGATTATTCATGATATATTCAGATCTTTATCATGGACAATCTTATATCTTCATTATCTTACCTCCCCTCTGAGTTTAGGATTAATTGGGTCCACAAGGAGGACAGCCTCAGGGTACGCTAATTGCTGGCCACGGGGAGGCAAACGGTCATCAGGCATTGGCATTATTCTCTGCCTGTTGTCAGCCATTGCCATGTAATGGAACCTGCATTCCTCACCAACACATCGTTTCAGTGAGCAGAAAAATGCAGTGAAAAAAAAATCTAAACGGTTGAGAACCAACTTGTCATTTCGAAGCTTGAAGGCCACTCTGGTCTCCCCAATACCAAAATCAGGCCAGCCTTCCCTGTGTTCATAGATTCCATAGGTGTAGAATCCAGAGGAGCCACGAAGCACGATGAACCTGCAGAGAAATGCTTGCTCTGATGAACATGAATTGTACCTTATTTTCCCACAATGAGCTGGAGAGGACAGCTCCAAATTCGTGCTTATGAGTTATGACGCATCAGTCAGTCACCTCTTATCGATGATCAACGGAACAGCTTTCCCTTCGAGAGAAGCATCCCATGATCTGGTGAAAGAGACCTCAGCCTGGTTTTCATCATGATATATGATACGGAACTCTGTGCCTTTGATCCTGCGTGCAAGTGTTTGGAGTCAGATTAACCTGCGTACAAGCCCGTAATGAAGCCTAAACCGTGAATAGTGAGCTCGCTCTTACACATCAAATATTCCAGTTCGCTCTCCTGGTGGACTCCAAACAATGTCCCAGTACCTGACAGAACATGCATCGACATCACTTAACTCGCCTCAGATATACCATCATCTAATTGCATGAAAGGTCGAAAGATGCAGAGTAGAAATGATACCCTCTGTTGTCTTCTTTGTTAAGAATCTCCATCAGGTTATCCACACCATTGTACCGCACGCCGGTGACGATACCGTCAGGGTTGGACAGAGTCAGCTCGAAGATGTCGTTTTTAATCACAACCTGCACAGGTACAGTAAACACAAACATGCATGTTCACACTCAGGAAAAAAGAAGAAGAGAGCAGGCAGCAGGTTGGAGGCAGAGCAACACTTACGTATCTGTTGGTGACCTTAAGCTTGACACCGTCCATGGCATCAACAGCTTCCCGTGGATGGCCCATGCAGCAAGCCACGAGACTCCTACAGCTCCGGACAGATGAGAAGCAACAAGCAAGCATTAAGCGTGCATCCGCTTATATAGAAACTGACTTAACTGAAACATGGCGAGAGCTAATGGCAGTTCGGCACCCCAGCCATCGGCATGCATGCGCAGCAACCGGAGTGGGAGAAGAAGAAGTAGTACCTAAGTTTCGCCATGAGATGATGGATATATCAATCAATGGATTGCTCCTTCCACTGGTTGTCTGGTTGATTCTTGTGCTTGGAGAAAATTGTGTGTTGTCGACCGGCGGTTAGATGGGCGGGCGGTTAATTATCCTTGGTTTGGAAAGCAAGCATGTGCGGCGCGTGGAGTTGAAGCCAAGGAGGTGGAGGTGCGGCAATGGCGTGGTCCGCTCCTCTTTAATTTCTTTTGGTGGTTGGTCACTTGGTCAGTGACAGTTGGCGCCTTGAGAGTTTAGAACTCCTTCAACCTAGAGGAGACGATGTCATTGTCAATGATGCCATTACTGATCATCGGAGCAATGAGGTTGAAGGAGTTCTTTTGAGTAAAGTACGGGTCTTGCGAGTATCTAGCAGCTCCTGCAGTGAATGGAAAGGGAGTGTATTAAAGAGATCATGAAACTGACATATCTATGTGCCTTCAGTTTTCCATGCTTGCACTAATTAAAAAAAATTGTGCAACTTTAGCAGACGTCATCGCAGTTTCTGGTATTTGGATCATAGTGGGAAGTTAGATGTTGATCCAGAAATTAAGGTGACTGAGATTTAGAACACTCCATAAAACTTATAAATAGACAACCCTAATTTATAAACTGGTTAACTGGGTGTGTGTTCCTACAGCAGGCAGCTACTACAATAGTAGTGTACTACTCCCTCCATCACAGTTTATCGGACACACGCAGTTTAAGAATAAACTTTGACCACTAATTTAGTCAATATAATTTAAATTTTATCTAAATTATATCATTAAAAAATATTTTCAATATAAATGAAATGGTATAATTTTTGTGACATACTCCTGATATCAAAATGTATGACGTTAATGTCAAAAAAAAAGTATTACATTTCGATAGCTCAAATTTGGCTACCGAAACATCTTACATTTAGTTATAAAGAAAGTATAAATTATATTTTGTTGACCAAATTATAAATTATATTTTGTTGACTAAGTTTAAAGGTCAAACTCAAAAACTGCATGCGTGTCCTATAAACTTTGATGGAGGGAGTAACATTTTCGATAGTGTACCTAGCCTACACTATCCCGACCGCAAATGATAACAAATGAAGTAGCAAGACAGAGTTAGGGCATGTACACTTCGATAAGACGGGTTTATTTTACCCGCCAGGTAATTTTAATATGATAAAAGGGCATGATGTTTTTTTAGGAAAGGGGAAGCCCCACTCTGCATTGATTGAAAAAAGACATGATGTACAATGGTTTTTTAATCTTACCTTATTAATTGCTCCCCTTCGTTCTATAAGCTTTTTTCCACATACACATGCATTGACACGTTTTAGTGCATATGTCTACTCATTTTAGTTTGAATCTAGACGACATGTGCGATAGCTAAAAAAACTTTATATTGTGCGGAGGGAGTAAGTGCTGAGACGTTTTTGATATATAAGTGAATACTCCTTTTCTATATATCTCTGCTCTACCTTCCTTAGCGGTATTTTTTCGGCCTCTGAAACATTGGCAGTGCGTGCGTGTGTACTGATGTGGACCGTGATGGCTACAAAACGACACGAGCTGAAGTGCTGGAAGTGTCGTTGTCCAGAATGGAAAAATGGATGAAAACCTCGCAGAGGTCACAAGCAAGGAAGGAGTCTTTAGTCAGATTGGGGAAAGTGCGTAGCCTCTTTCTTTCCTGGAACAAGAAGACGACGGCGATACCCCATAGAAGCATAGTGCACGGGGTGGAGTACCGGGGAAACAGTGACCATGCATGTAGACATTTCTTGAGCTGCTCAAGTTCACGGGTAATATATTTTTTAACACGATTCACGGGTAGCTAGTTCACTTCCCCCTAGCTAGAGATTCTCTTTTCTACGCAGGGTCAAATCCAACGGCAAAGAAACCTGTGGTAGACTGCTCGAGTAGCCGGCCAATTCCATGCCAGTAGCCGTGTATATGAAGGCCAACTATTGTTTCCTCGAAAATCTGAGGACAGCGACAATACGAGAGGTATGGACAAAGATGAGCAAGAATCGCCTAGGAAACAACAAGCCTACAAGCGACCTAAAATTCAAAAAAAAAAACCTACAAGCGACCTAGGTTGATCACATGAGAATAGTACTACCTTGGAACTAATGCCCTCCATCGTTCCCTGATGAAAGAAGGATGCTGTAAGGAGTTCGGAAGTAATGGTAGTGAAACGAATGTTTAGACCATCTCCACCGGCACTATGTGTTCGGCACTTTCAATTGAGTCCCTTTAGGCGCGCTGGACATGTGTCCGATTATTTGATTGGTGGGTGCCACAGCGGCGCCCTCCAAAGGAAACCCTCCAAATAAACCATTTATGAAGTTGTAAACACAAACACCTTGTGGGTAATATAAACTTCCATTTAAAACATTCATAGGATTACATTTAAACTTAAACTACGCCAGAGAATTTGAAACTAGTCTATCCTAGACGTCCTCCGCGTCCTCGTCCACGTCGACCGCCAAGTTGGAGGACCCAGTCTCGTCGGCGTTCCACTCCGGGTCGAAGCTAGGCGATGCGTTCGTCACCTGAGCGAGCCAGCGCCGCTCCACCCTGCCTTCAGGCGCAGCCGCGAGCCAGCGTCCTCCACCCACGCGACGAGGTGCGCCGGGGACGCCGTGTTGGCGTTGAGCTTCTTGTAAACTTGGCACTTCGTGTCCATGGCGACGCGGGGTTGCTCCTCCCTCCAGGCAGTCTCCAAGGAAGCCCGAATGGCGGCAACCTCGGCCACTGCCGCCGCCTCCTCCAGGCCAGCGCGAACCCGGCGGTACGCCCCCTCGTTGCGCCATGTTGCGAACGAGTTGTACGCCACGACCTGGTCGGGCCAGACCGGAGGGACCTGCTGCACCTCCTCCTCCTCGGACTGTAGCTCCTACTGTGCCTCCTCCTCCTCGGCCTACGGCTCCTGCTGCGCCTCCTCCTCCTCATGCGGCTCCTACGCCTCCTCCATGGCGCCACCGGCTCCTCCTGCCAATGGAAGTGGTCACTACCACTACCACCTAGTGACGACGGGTTCAGGCCACGACGTCCTAGCGTCGCCCAGCAGGTAGGGAGTCGACGCGGCATGGTGGAGTGCTACGGCGAGGCGAGTGCTACGACGAGTGTTACGGCGGCTATGGCGTGAGTACCAAGTGCAGGCGATGGCGAGGTGCATTTTATAGCCGACTCTCTAGGGGCGAGAAAACAAAGCGGCGGGGGCGGGACGCGGCGAGGACGCGTCGGTGCAGGGGAGTACATGGCGGCGACACGTCCGGCCGCAGTCGCCAATCACGTCGTTTGGCGAGCCGGGAAGGCTGCTGACGCGACCATTACTGGCGTAGAGAACGAACCGGCGGGTAGTCGCGATCCGTGAGGACTTCTGTACGGCGCCTTAAAACTACCTTGGTCGGGGTTTGTCTCGATGACGGGTGGGAGCCGCCTGTCGTGTGGGATGACCAGACAGTGTCCAGCACACCTAGTCAGACCCCTAAGTTTGGCGGATGGGTTGGAGGTGCCAGACACAAATTTGTTGGACAGACATGTTTGGAGGTGCCACTGCCGCAGGTTTTTTTTGTCCGGACCCCCATTGGGCCTTTGGGGGGCAATTTGGAGGGCGCAGGTGGAGATGCTCTTAGACAGTGAGAACAAAATAGAACCACCCTTTTCGTCACAAGAGCAGTAAGTCCACGAAGAACTTAATGCCAGAATAAGGACCCAGATGATCGGTAACCAGGACGGTGAAATGAATCCTAACCTGAAAGCTATGCAGCTGAAAAGAAGACACTTAGCAGGTCTCCAAACAATGCTGCTCAGCTGCACTCGCTGCAAAACAAGTCAGATGTGCATCTTAGACAACATCAGAAAAGGGTTGCAACAAACGAAAAAACAGAAACAAGCGCATGGCAGCCACAAAGTCATATGTGCATCTTAGACACCATCACAGAAAAGGGTTCACAATTCTGTAAATAACATTCTATTCTATCTAATCGGATAACGGATACGACCTTAAATCTCAAAAAAATGGTACAGCCACAAACGTAAGAGCCTCCAAAGATCAAGGTACATCCGCTATGCATACTGTACTAAGGAAAGCCGAGGATACACTAGAGTTAGCTAGAGCAGAGCGGAGGATGCGCATTTACACACCAGAAGAAAATATGTACAAGTTAAGAGGGGCAAAATTTATCAGTCGCTCACCAAAACTGTGTTGGTCGGTTAACATCTACGGGCCTAGATAAAGTTATCTAATCTGAAAGAACCTCCTCCAGCTCAGGATCATCTGATCTGACAACCGCATCATCCTCCGCTTCAGTGTCAACTATCTTCTCTTTCTCCACAAGAGTGCCGTCCTCTTTCTCCACAGGAGTGTCATCTTCCTCCGCACCAGATACTTCCAACTCTTCATCCGTATGATCTGGAACTGTGGGCTCGCTAATGGCTTTGCCTCCCTCAGTATCATTACTCGATTGTTGCTCCCTTCGAGGGTTAGATTTGGTTAGTGCTTTGGGATCAGTCTTTTCACATATACATGTCGAGGGGTTCTCATGGAATTCCCCCCTTCCTGGCCTGAGCTCCTTCGGCTCTCCCATAAATCCTTTCTGGAACATGTGTACTTTGGACGAGAATGCATCCCAAGACATGTTTCCTCTGGTCAAGAATAAGGAATAGAGCCTTTTAGCATTAGGTCGGATTGTTCTCTTATGCCCAAGATATCTCCTGCCACGGGCAACAATAGATGGTCAGATTTAACATCAGACTGTACAACGAAAACCTGCTGTAGCCGACGACACAGATGCAGAATAAAGTTATACCTTCGCCCAGCCAAAATTTTGGCCATGTTTCCGTTGTTGTTAGTCACAAAAGCATCACTTCCATCGCAGACAACAAAATCAAGCGCGGCCATGCGAGATGAGTATTTTGAGAACGGAGTCAGCTCATCTTTGCTTGCTATTGTTTCTTTCGTATGGAGATTGGGGAAGAGCGTTTTCAGGGGTGCTAATGTCTTTGCCCCACCATATATATCTCCAGAGGCAACATAAATGTGAACATTGTTTGTGTAGCCCAGTGCCTTCAACATCAACCCCACCTCTTCGGGAGTTAGTGGGCATCTACCGTGCCTTCTTTCTTTCTCTGGATTGCTAGCCTGAAATGCAAAAAATACCAGAGGTTGCATTCATACTTAATTATGGAGACATGACTATTTAAGTACCTAGCAGTAACTTATGATATCATACTTACATGCAAGGTTTTCCATCTCTTCCGTATCGCACCAAGTTCTCTCTTCTCTTTTTCTCCACCGCCGTAGTAGCACCCCGAAAAGGCAAGCATATCAGGTTCAAATCTGGCATCACAAAACATTATTTAGAGGGAAAGAGAAAACAATGACCCAATTAAGAACTAAATGAAGTGTACAGAAATTGGGGTAAACAATTTATAGCTTTGATACAAGAATACTTGTGCCCAACTGATCCTAGGAATCTAGCAGTCAAATATATGGAGGACCAACAGAGCATGCTACACCAGACCCTTTCCTCTTTATTAGCAAGACCAAACGCCACTTATTGGTAACATTTGAAACAAAGATTGAACTTCATACAAAATAAGAGCACATAAGGCCCTGCTCCCAGGAGCCACATGGAATCACAGGGATAAGCTAACAGAAAGCCTGAGCCTATACAGATTTCTCATTTCCAGTTCTAATATCTTTCAATTATTACTTTGAATGGTGTAAGACAACTTATAAACATCCCTTAACTCCTCGCGCATCCTCGCACTAGACTATGTTTTAATTGTTCCTGTTAACAAGACATCATGCTTGTAATAGCAATAGCATACTTGCTAAGAAGCTTGCATTATTGCTCATCCCTGGCTCCCTGGTAAGATTGAAGCAATCCATATGCTTTAAACTAAGTCTCACCTCATACCAACTATGTTTTTCACACACACACACATACACACGCACACACACACACACACGCACGCACGCACGCACGCACACGCACCCACGCACGCACACGCGCGCACGCACGCACGCACACACACACGCGCGCACACGCATCCCAGGCGCACGCGCACACGCATCCCAGGCGCACGCACGCGCACACGCACCCGCACGCACGGCACGGCACGCACGCGCGCACACACACACACACACACACACACACACACACACACACACACACGCACACAAAAGTTGATAGCCTAATATGTCATATATGTAAGCTTTCTCTCACTTGCGTCAAAGAAGAGTGCAAGCTGAATCATTTAAAACTTGAATTGTGAGCACCTTAAATGAAGAGCAATAAAATGTGTGCTCCTCTCCCTCATTCGCTGTATTATCTTTTCACCCATTTCTTGTATTGGGTCAGTAAATCTCAATGCATGGTAGTTTACTCTGCATCTCAGCTTCTGCAGGTCAGAGTCCAACCTGTTTGCTAGTCTATAATCAAATTTTGTTAGTCGAACAACCTGCATCAGGTGGAAGAGGAGATATAAGTTAACCTAATATTTTAATCGTAGAAGTCGAGTATCTCACATTAACAAAATAACTACGCTTGGGGGATTTAATGAGTATAAAAGTTATAACTTCTGAAAATGTTGACAAAATGATGTAATATATTCTTTGCCAGAAAAAGTTACTAATAATTTTCCAACAGACGTAGCAAATTTGGCAAAAGGCACACAGTCTGTCAGAATTAAAGAGCAAGCATGGCTACATAATCTATTGTCCTAGTGCTACCCAGTGTGGAGTTTGTACCTTGTGCACACTCCTTATTTACCATAAATATATAAACTATCAGGGGCCTTTCCTAGTCTTCTGTAAAAACATGCAATCCAAGACCATGCATATGAAATATCTCTATTTTTCAGTTAATACAATCCAAATGAGGATGTAATAGGTTTATGCAAAGTGATAAAAGCACATTAAATAACATATCTCGATAACAAACATTCATATACCACAATGACTTACATGTTTCTTAAGAAGTGCAGGCAACACACGGTTCAAGTAGCATCGCTGAGTGCACTTTCGGGGCACACGCATTCTATGAGGAGTCCGCAGTTTACCTCCTATCTCTGGAAGCACTTTCACGATCCTTACATCCTTTGATATAGATGAGATAAACCAGTCGGCATCAAAAATTTCAGCAAAATCACTGCAAAGTGCACGGAAATGGAATTAAATACAAACAAAATGCTTTTCAGTCTTTTAAAAAGATGAGAAGATTTAAAGGCTATGGTGATAAGTGTCTGGTACTCGAAGAAACCTGGCATCTTTCCAGAAGGATGTCTGGTCCAGTTTGGGGACAACAAGTGTCGCATTTAGAATACGTGCAGCAACAACAGCATCAATTATCTGAGAAGCAGCACAGATTACATAGTAATGAACATCATAATATGGAAAACTGGGGAGACATCAAATTTCAAATATTTGACACATCCTTAGACACTACACAGGAGGTATCTCAATGTTCCCACCATTAGCCAGGACTGTTCTTAGTTTTGACTGAAGAATAATAATGATTTTAAGGATACAACCTCTTATGTATGTGTTACGCATTCAGTTCGCTTAGTTATACAGCTACATTCATATGTAAAGATTCTGGCTCTGTTCTAATAATGAATCTGGTATAAGTTTGCCCCCTCAATATATCTTTCTTTATTATTTGATTTATAATCATGACATAAAAAACAAAGCAAACCTGAAAACCTTCCTATTTAGAAGCAGGTTCTCATAGATAAAATAATCTATCACAAACTACAGCTCTAACACTAGTCAAATAAGAGGGTGTTAAGACGGTAGGCTTTTACACATATTCAAACTGGTTGCCTACATTTTTTGTCCTACCCAGCTACATGTATCATGATATTTGCGTAGGAATAATGTGCCAGTTGCACATATCTTACCCCTGTTCTCTGTTGATTGAGGCCTCCACTCGTAACAATCATCAAATAACGGTCTGGGTGTGTTATAACACCTGAATCTGCAGAAATTTGAACAATGCTTACTTCAGGCAAACAAAAGACTAACCCAGCACAACAAAGAAGAGGCATGGCTACCACAAAAACCATGTCGACATTCTCCAGAATATAATAGAGCGTGTATTCTAAGATTGTAGAGAAACTCTAACATCTGAAATACCCTGCTACAGAAATTTTTAACCAACCCTCAATGGCAAAGAATATTGCGCACCAAGGAATTTGCTGCTGGAGTTGCTGCACCCATAGTATTTGCTAGCAAGCTTCGAACCCCATTGGCCATCTACCACAGTCCAACCACCTCTCTGCAGTTTGAGAAATTGTAACTAAATAAGCAATCCTGAAAAAGAGGCTCTGTTTAAATATACTATAGCCAAAAAAATCTAGTTTGCCAAAAGGGAAATGGTTCTACACTCAAAATAATCAGCAGTGGAACAGGAAAACAAAATCCATTTCAACTCACGCTGCTATAAACTCAAGAGAACAGGTTCGACATACCCTGGACTCCTGGAGCATGAAAATATGAGTCCTTCTGAAACAAAAAATAAAAGAAACGCCCCTACAAAACATAAAAATTACAAGAAAGCCCCTTAGAGCAATCTTTGGAGCAGAATCCGCCACCGCTGTCATGCCCAAAGGGAAGACGGAAGAGACCAGAGCAACCGCTGATTCATCGACATAGACCATGGAGTTGCCGCAGTATCCATCCTCCGTGTACGACGGGATCTGAGGGAATAAGGCATATTGGTGGAGGCATTGGCCTTGATCCACGCTGACCGTCGAGTTCATGTTGCCAAGGGGACAACCAAGACGAATGCACCGGATGCGAGTAAATTGCAAAAAAAAAGTGGTGTTTTTCCTGAAGCATTGATACATTTGTCCCAATTGTGCTATTTTTTGGCAATCTAATCCATCGGATTCTTACTACCAACTAATTTACTTAAACTTGAATGAAGCATTGAATGTCACTTATTCGGCTTTTACTAAGTTTGTCTATTCCAAAGAAGAAATCACCTAGAGTGAGGAGGTAAAAGGACATTGCGGTCAAGACTACAAAACATTTATGGAGAAGAAAAAGAAAGAACATATCTACTTGGAACAACGAATATCTTATGAATTGGAGATAAGTCTGGAAATACAGCATGCTATCTGAAAATCTTGAGGCATCTCATAGCCACACTGCGGGGGAAAGATGCTTAACACTGGGATAAGTTAAATGAGCAAGCATATAGAAAATGATATCATAACAGAAGTGGTACTAGAATAAGTGAATCAATAGACAATAAAGTTGTAATTCATGCATCACATGTTGAGGTCGCCAAGGTACATAGTAGTCAGGGGAATGAATTATGATAAAGGTATGCAATTGCAAGTTCACTGTCATTTGCTTATTTCTAAAATAATAATTATTCCTCTCTTTTTCGAGACTGGCATCTTCGTCTCTTGAGGAGCAAGTACTTTAGACATAAGCAAAGTTTATAAGGCAATAAATGTATGTTCATTTCCCTGACTCCCATGTACCATTCAACCTCAACAGGTGATGCAAGAAGTGCAGTTTCCAAGTCTATTGAATACACTTATTCTACTACCACTTCGGCTATGATATCATTTTCTATATGTTTCAGTCTTTAACTTGTCCCAGTGTGGAGTATCTTCCATCCACAGCATATGAGACCTCTCTAGGTTCCACGAGAACATATACTAATTCTAGACCTAGCCTTCACTCAATTCATAAGATACTTGCTGCTCCAAGTGGACATGTCTTTCTCTTTCATACTAGTTACGAAATCCTCCATAAATGTTTCATAGTCTTGATCATAATGCACTTTTACCTCCTCAGTGTAGTTGATTTCTCAGTCGGAATAGACAGCCTTTGTAAACGGTCTAATTGTATGCAAAAAATAGTGGCATCTGATGAATACCACTAACTATTTTCAGTTAAACTCGCACACGAAACTGAGTCTAGTTCCCTTACATCTATCAATCAAAGCAGAAATCATATCGATTGTCTACAAAGACAGGAAGTAATGAAGCGTACTCAAGTCAGTACTCTACCAAAGAGAACAAAATAAGCATGTAAATAATTGTTTCGGTTCTCGCAGAAGTAATTCGATTTGGTGAATACAAAGGCAAAAAAGCGGGTAAGCACATGCTTACCGGAACACGGGAAATCTCGCGGTGCACGGGTTCCACTAGACTGCCGCCGCCAGAGCTGTTCTGCTGCGCGAGCGCGCGTGGAACGACAGGAGTTAGATCCAGAGATGCAGAGGAAAGGCAGAAGCAACTAGGGGTAGCAGTGGAGTACCGGAGCATGCGAGAAGTGGTGGCTGGAGGAAGCGAAGGCGGGGTGGTCGGACAGTGGCGGCGGGGAGACGTAAAGCAGCGAGACGGCGGCGAGGAGGAAGAGCAGCAGGAGCGCCGCCGCCGGCAGGACGGCGCGTCGGGGGCACGGGGACGGGTGGTGGTTGTGGGCTCCGCGCCGCCGAGGCAGGACCATCTCGGGTCCGGCGGCTGGAGATTTCAGGGCAGGAAGAGAGTGCCGCGGCGTCCGCGGCGGCAGAGTTGTCGCGGGGACAGCGGCGACATGGGATCAGTTGTGTGTTTGAACTTTCGAGAAGATGTACTATGCAAGCGTACGGCCCCACGGCAAAGTCGTTTAAGGGCGTCTCGAATGCTTATTTTCTAAAATGAAATAAGCTGGGTCCCACTCAGTTTCTTGTGATGTGTTAAAATTTCCACGGTGCTTAAAGCCGTTTTGGGTCTTAAGGTGGGACCTACAACATGCATGCACAGTAGTAAAAAGCTTCAGCCTACAGTGCAATCATACATCTTTTATTCCCCATGGCATGAGAGAATAGAGAAAAAGACTACTTTATTTCTTAAGACTCGGCCATACCGTTGTGGTCGACCTTAACAAATATTCTCTTATGACCAAGTGCTACAATGTTTAAGACCAAGTCTTTAGCTCATCTCTCTTCTTAAGACCGACCTCTATTTCTACATTGGAGACGCCCTAAGGGCAACCAGAAAGGGAGGCAAAACTCATGGAGGTTGAAAAATTAAATCACATTTTAATTTTAAGAAAAATTAAAGCAATCCTGAATGCAGACATTTTTCTACTCTATGCATCTACCAACATAACATTCGGTGGTATTCACATGTGTGTGGTTTGATGGTTTTGACGTTGTTCTACGACTACCTTCAGAAAAGTACAAGATTATGTCATGGATGAAGAAAGGGAATGAAGATCCCATAGATTTGTTAGTCTATTTTAGCTTTATTTTTATAATCGATATAATTATGTACTATTTGTTGGTTTAGTATATGTGGAAAATCAAAAAAACATGCAAAATTTCAAATCACTATATTTTGTATTTTAGCAAGCACAAAAAAGTAAACCTGACATATTTGGAAGACCTGAAATTTTGCATTTTCTACTATTTCAGATTTTTTAGATTTTTTCATTTTTATGTAGTCCAAAACAAAAATGTTTTCTCTTAAGATTTTACATGTTGACAGATTACAACATTGTGTACCTATACGATTTTTCAGTTTTCTTAAACTTCAAAATATGTTTTTTTAGGACTCCACAGAGCTCGGCCTCATTTTTCCATTCTCATTAAAAAGATGGTTTTTGGTCAATATAGGGTAGTAGAACTTTATATGTCATACGATATGTTCTATTTAGGATGAGCAAATTATGCAGTAATAAAATAGTGCACCCAACACACGAATTTTGTCAACACAATTGCATGCTTATTATACATATTGAAACAAAACTTTGCAATACGACCACAAATGTCAAAGAATATATCAAACTGTACTCTCAAGATGTAAATTGTAAATCAAATCCGCATATGAATTTAAACTTCAAACTATAGCATAGTGCAACACAAACAAAAATAGATTGCATAGGACCACGTCAAAATTATAAAACAATGTATAGGCATTCAAAAAAAAACCTCATTGACATCACTTGCAACTCTATCTTTTGTCTCTTCTTCATTTGCAACATTGACACTGGCTCATCGTTGCACCATAGTCTCCTTTCAAGGTTGGCGTGTGGTCACTGTGCCTCATCCACTCATGTCCATGAAGAATATTTTTTGCTTGGCTTCCAATGCTTTATACTATCGGCCATGGCCACCTTCCTCGGGTCGGTAACCGCCAACCTTTTCTATGATGCAACCCTCCTCTCCTTTGATCTCTGCAGACATATCCTTCTTCTTTTGTCTACATAATGTTTCTCTTTGTCCATCTCTTTTCTTACATTCATGATGGCATCCGGTGATTATTTTATATCATCATCTTCATTCTTCTTGCCCTTCTATTTGGGTTATTTTTTTCTTGCAGCCTTTTGTAGTAGCAACCGAGTTGGGTGTATGATTTGAGATTTCTCATTCATTCATCATCACTCGATGCATCATCCTTAAGAACTATTTTTGCATCTACAATCAAGCTCTTGGAAATTCTAGGAGGAACTTCAATAGGATCACGGTTCTTCCACTTATTCTCATGTTCAAGGTCCGACCAACAATGATACAAAGTGAATTTATTTCCCTTCCTGCCTCTATGTTCTTTCCCCTTGTACAAACCTAGAGCTATTGTGAGCTACATTGCAAAATTGAGAAAACAAGTTAGCCACATATACATAGAAGACATGATAAAACAGTTGATAAATATGAGCAAACATTTGGCCATTTGTACACTTGGGTTCAAGTGAGCATCATGTAACAAACACAAAGACTACGTAACGACAATCAGACAATAGTGGACTTTTATCCTACGATATCGGACAATCCGAGCAACATGTCAAGCACGACAACCACTTGGGTTCAAGTGATAGCATTGGAGGTGCCTTCCATAGTGATACAGTAGTCGCGCGGGAGAGATTTCACCATGGCGGTTGCGGTGCGAGGAGCCAAATTTTGGGTTACCCAACAAAAATTAATTCACCAAATAGGGATGATGCATCTGTTGGAGCTTCACTTTTCTTGGCTAAAAGATTTTAAAACATTAGATGATACTCTGCGCGTTGCTACGGCAGTATTGGTTATATATACAAAATATAATAATAGCTGAAATACATCAACAATTCAGAAGATCAGAAGAGTACATGATGCCAAAAGCATCCATAGAGAGCACGCGTATGCATGACACAACGTAGACACAGAGGATCGGTCTCAAAGTATAATTGATGGTATATGTTAGTATAAATGTTGAAAAGGCAAATTCTATTGTTGCAGCAACTCATAGTATCATGTTAGAGATTTATCTCCACTACTAATAAAAGAGCAAACATCACTTTTCCTAAAGCCACCCAGCCAAACGTACACAGGTTAACCAGCACCGTCCGATCAAATCAACTAACCTACATCCTAGGTCCTATATTGCTTCAATGGTCTGCCTCTTAGATGGACGGCTCAGATGTAATGTTTTGCCCACCAGACTCCCTCATACCAAAACCAGACATGGAAAGCTAAATTAACCAACGTAGCGAGACATGGAAAGCTAAATTACCGGTCCCCCAATCAATCAAAATCATTACACCCCACGATTCTCTCATCTCCCTCATACCAAAACCCATAATCTCGCTCAGCCCAATATCACCACCGCCAGGGACGCTGCTCTTGCTCATCCCGCCTGGTTGCGCAACGAAACGTGAAAATCTCGGCGCGCTGCGCTTCGCTGCATTGTCCATTCCGACCTCGCCCTGGTTTCCTCACCCTCTCCAGGACATCTCGCCGCGCTGCACTCTGGTGTCCTGTGAACGTCGTCCACGCCCTGGTTGTCGCGCCGTCCCGACGACATATCGCCTACTACCACTACCATCCACGGGCTACCCTCCAACAAAGCTGTCAAAAACATATGCAGGATTCAGTAACAGGTGCGGTTAGTTGATTTTCCTTGCTTGCATAATCTCAGACAGTAGAGATATATATTAGACAAATAACATAAAAAGTCTTGATCTTATGGGACACATCAAACATGGAAAATCAATCATACAATAAGCCCATCACTTGGATAGTTACATTAGTTACACTACCCTAAGTTGTACCACGATCAGCCTTCACCAATGCAAATGATCAATATTCTCAAATCCATAATTAGTTACACTACCCCTAAGTTGTACCATCCATCAGCCTTTGCATTGACCAATTTGTTTGTACACATATTATTACTGAGTACTGATGTAGCACTGTTTTTCTTTTTGATTATTCACCTCATAGATTGGGACAACATATCTGACGCATATGGCATCCTCTCAGCCTAATAGGGCACGAACTCCATTTCAGAACCTACCGAACTCCGACAATACAGGTAATTATTCTCAGCAACTCATACTAACAATTTGATGTGCAATACAAATAAGGATTTTTTTTCCTACCAGGACAAAGGGTAGATCCAAATGAATTGAAGAGACAAAGGGAAAGAGAGAGATATGCACTAAACAAAGATGAGATAAATAAGAAGAGGCGTGAGTCTCGGGCTCTAAAGAAATCTTCTGCTACTCTCAATGAGGAGCGGACTCCAGCAAACCAACCGGTCGCCATAACACCTATGCAATCAGGTTTTACCCCTTTGTACAATGCCACTGGGCAGTCCTCTATCACCCAGCTAAGATGCACTCAAGCTACACAAGGTTTGATCACTAACCACATCAATATACTAGACTCATGTATGGATCATACTGATGAAGTATAAACAATTCTATTGTAGGTATACCTACTGTTGCAATGACGTCCTATGGGACTCCACTTCACGGGCAAGTTACATGTGGGCCTAACAAAGAAAATGTGAATTATGATAATTATGGTCTTGGTTCTTCACAGGGACCTGTGTTACAAACGCCGCCAAATGTCTGGTGGAGTTCCGGTAATCATGAACAATTACTTTTAACATCTATTTTTTCACCATGCAGATGCTAAAATTTGCATTTCATGTACAGAAGACAAACAAGCACTAAGAAGACAGAGGGGAAATTCCATATATGACCAGAAAAAAGAAGTTATACTACAAAAGCTACGCGAGACCCGTCATCGAAAAAAGCTACAGCTGATCTTTTAAGTGTACAAGATGCACAAACCGATACCCCAGACACAACAAGGTTAAACACCGGTATAATGCCTACAGGCGAATCAGCTGTCATACAGCTACATGACACGCCAACTGTACAAGGTTTTGTTTCCTACTATTTTTTTTTCGAGCTAAACATCATAGTGCTATGAAATATGCTACCACATATCTAAACTGATGTTGTTTGCTACAACATATGCAGCCATAGCCGCTGTTGGTCTGCAGTTATGTGCTCCACCAGATACTACAAATGCTAATGAAGATGCAGATTGGCTACATAGAAATGATTTATACCAGATGCAAAACATTGGACCAGATACTACAAATCCTAATGAAGGTGCAGATTGGCTACATAGAAATGATTTATACCAGATGTAAAACATTGGAGGGCGATTGAGACCTGTCAATATACCCAGTACTGGTACAACAAATGGAAATATTCCGGTCGAGAAATATACCGGTATTTACTGAGAACAACTTGGTTCATAACTTCCAATACCATTTACTACTTACTCTGTTTTCTATTTTCTGGAATAATATTAGGCAACGACCACGGTGAAGATGCATATGGAATACAGGAGCCCGATAGCAACACGGTACATTTTGATGGTATGCATAATTTAATCCAAAAGTTATTAAGCTGAATCAATACGTACCTGCTACTGAACTAAATATATAAGGCCTTATACATGATTAATATCTTGCTTACTAGACTGTTTGGGAGCTGGGAACCATCCAGAAACTAAAGACATTGATCCTGATGAAGAAGCTAGGATGTTCGCTGAACGTGGTAAAATTAGTATTGCTATCATAAGTTATCAATGTAATATATATTTTGATGGGTACAAACTATGATGTTTAGTTAATGCCAATGTTTGTTCTGTTTCAGATGTGGTATTTGAATCCTATCGACAGGAACGCCATCAAACCAATGCAACTCCAACTAATGATCCTCATGACAGGATTTACATGAATCTGCCCAAAAAACATCATGTCCTCAGAAAAGCACCTGACTGTCGTCACTGTGGAGCATTGCGGTTTCAATACGAAGGTCCTGCATTCTGTTGCAGAAAGGGGAAAGTGGATATTGCGACTCCAGAGGTTATTGAAGACTTGAAACGGTTGTTCACAAGTCAAGTTGATGAGGATGCCAAGTATTTTAGAGATAATATACGGTATTTCAATTCACACTTCTCATTCACAAGTCTTGGAGTCACACTGGATCGTCGAGTTAGCACTGCGGCAGGAACCAGTGTATATACCTTTCGTGCTTGTGGGGGTTTGTACCATGCTCTTGATGATCTGGTGTCTACTGATAATGGGCCTCGACATTTGGAGCTATATATTTATGATACAGATGAATATTTGTTTCATAGAATAAAGAGGTCTCCAAATCTGCGCCTAGATCTCATACGGAGGATTCTGACAGTACTAGAGAGAAACCCTTATGCTCAAGTTTTTAAAAGCCTGGGTGCTGTTCCAAATCTGGATGAATATAAGATTGTACTGAACACAGATATCAAACTTGATCAGAGAAGGTATAATGCCCCAACTGCTTCTCAGGTTGCAACAATATGGGTCGAAGGGAGTGACCCACAAAATTGCTTTGATAGGAGTGTTATCGTGTATGGAAAAGGTGACCGTCCACTGTATATTAGAGCATACTACGGGTGCTACGACCCATTGTCATATCCACTATACTTCCCGCGTGGGGAGACCGGTTGGAACCGTTGGATGCCATATCTTCGGGCACCTGATGGCACGGCGCAAGATGCAGCAGATAATTCTGGTCAGCCAAACCAAGCCTATGATTTTCCAACAGGTATGATGTTCATTATTTATTCTCTCTGGACGTTCAAATTATCTAAAACTTATCAATGCCCTCACCTTTCAGATGAAAACATTCCTATAGGCCAAGATGACCATACCGCACGACATGAAGACCATACCAGACTATCTTGCCAAGATAATTCTGTACAGCGAAACCAACCCTCCGATTTTATAACAGGTATGATGTTTTTTCAATATTTATCTTTAAACTTTTTAATTAAATAAATGGAAACTGATCAATGCCCTCACCTTTCAGATGATAACATTAATAGAGGACAAGATGACCATACCGCAAGACAGGAAGACCAGACCACTTTTGAACCCCCAGGTATTGGTCCTCAGTGCTATTCTTTAATATTAGAAAACGGAGAATCATGTAGGTAATAATATTTATGATACCTATCAATTTTCAGATGACAATGAGGAAAACCCAGATGAGGATTTTGGTGACAATGAAATGAGTGCAACACAATCTAGGAAATTTGTGAGTGCAAGGGAGTACTATTGCTTCAAGCTGCAGGTTCGGAAGAAGCTCTTTAACATCATATTGTTTGGAGGACGCCTTTTCCAACAGTGGGCAGTTGACATGTATATAAAGATTGAGACAATGAGATTGGACTGGTACTCAAAGCCAGAAAATCAGAAAGTGATACGTGCTGATCTCTACCAGGTAACGGCTAATACAATTAAATTTAAACCACCACACTTTGAATCTCAATAATTGTATACTAAAGGGCGAATTTACTCTATTATAGGGTCTTGTTGACACTATCATTGCCGGCGAGTCACGCGGTGATCGGATTGGCAAGAGAATTGTGCTTCCACGTACATTTCCTGGTGGTGACCGTGACATGCAACGGAGGTTCCTTGATGCGATGGCAATAGTTCAGCGCTGGGGTAAACCTGATTATTTAATTACAATGACATGCAATCCCTACTGGGAGGAGATCACTCAAGAACTGTTGCCTGGTCAGCTGCCACAAGACCGTCCAGACCTTGTGGCAAGAGTATACAGAGCTAAACAGCGAAGCATGATGGACTTACTGACTAAAAAGGGTAAACATTTTGGAGAAGTCGCTGCTTATGTACATGTGACCGAGTTTCAGAAACGAGGGTTGCCCCATGAGCATATACTTCTAATTATGAAAGCAAACAGCAAGTTAAGGACCCCAGATGACTATGATCGGGTTATATCTGCAGAGATACCAGACAAAGAAAAATATCCTGTTCTCCATGATTTGGTAGTGAAACACATGTTACACGGACCATGTGGGGCACTCAAGAAAAGTTGCCCTTGCATGATAGATGGACAGTGTCGGTTTCATTACCCCCGAGAATTTTGTGATGTTACATTACAAGGGAAGGACTCATACCCTATCTATAGAAGGAGGGAGGATGGGGTTAAAATTAATATTAGAGGAGCAACTTTGGACAATAGATGGGTGGTCCCTTACAACCCCTTTCTATTGATGACATACAATTGTCACATTAATGTCGAAGCATGCTCAAGTATAAAGGCAGTAAAGTACTTATTCAAGTACATATACAAAGGTCATGATAAGGCATCATTTGCATTTCAGCAGGATATTATAAATGATGGGGGAATCATCAATGAAATTCGGCAGTATAGAGATGCACGTTTTATATCTCCTCCAGAGGCTCTTTACAGGATTTTTGGTTTTAAGATGTTCGGTGTCAGTCCATCAGTGTTACAGCTCCAACTTCACTTGCCAAACATGCATACAGTCGCATTTAAGGCATATGAAAATCTGGAAGATGTTGTGGCTCGACCTAAATCTTCCAAATCCATGCTTACCGAGTAATTTGAGATGAACCGAAAGTTTCCTAATGCACGTAAATAGTTGTACAGAGAGGTTCCAGAACACTATAGATGGATATCAGGACAAAAGAAGTGGCAGAATAGAAAAACCAAGAGAACACAAATTGGACGACTTGTGTATGCACACCCTGCTGAAAGAGAGAGGTACTACTTACGGGTGCTCCTAAGTCATGTCCGAGGTGCCACTTCTTTTGATGATTTAAAAACAGTAAATGGAACGCTATGCGGTTCCTTCAGGGAGGCATGTGAGCACTTAGGACTCATTGAGCACGACAGGACCCTTGATGATTGCATGACGGAGGCGGCTACATTTCAGATGCCCTGTGCCCTAAGACGGTTGTTTGCGACTATATTGGTATTTTGTGAGGCAACGGAAATCCGACAGATGTGGGACAAACATCTTGCATCTATGTCTGAGGATTACCGTCGTAATCAATCCAATGAGGTAGTACTTGAGCAAATGGTCCTTGGAGATATCAAGGATATGTTGCAATCCATGGGGATGGATATTACAAACTATGGACTTCCGGAACTGGTTGAGACCTATAGTTCTTGCAATGCTGATGACTACAGAGAGGTCATAGAGGAGAGGCAGGTCACCGCGGACAAAGAACATCTTGATCTATTTGGTAGTTTGAACGAAGAGCAACTCGCTGGTTTCAATGACATCATGGATCACGTGACAAGCAAAAAAAGTCAGATATTCTTTGTTGATGGTCCAGGAGGCACCGGGAAGACGCATATGTACAAGGCATTGCTCGCAAAGGTGCGTTCAATGCTCCTAATAGCGATTGCAACCGCTACATCAGGTATAGCGGCGTCGATAATGCACGGAGGGCGGACTGCACATTCCAGGTTCAAAATTCCAATCAAGCTCACCGACAACAGCATGTGCGGTTTCACAAAGCAGAGTGGTACGACAGAGTTGCTTAAACAGGCTTCCTTGATAATTTGGGACGAAATTGCTATGACTAAGCGTCAAGCAGTTGAGACGCTTGATAGATCGCTCCAGGATATAATGGAATGTCCTCTACCGTTTGGTGGAAAGGTTGTCGTCTTTGGTGGGGATTTCAGGCAGGTCCTCCCAGTTGTCACGCGTGGAACAAGAGCACAGATCACATATGCTACACTGCTGAAATCCTATCTATGGGAGAAGACCCGCAAGATACGCCTCAAGCGCAATATGCGGGCGCAGGTTGACCCTTGGTTCTCTGAATATCTTCTGAGGATCGGCAATGGGACAGAAGAAACAATTGGCGACGACTATGTGCGTCTCCCTGATGACATTGTGATTGGTTATACCGAGGATGAAGAACCAATTAACAAGCTCATCGAAGAGGTCTTCCCATCCCTACACGCCAATGCTAGGTCGAGAGAGTACATTAGCACACGTGCAATTCTCTCAACAAAGAACGAGCATGTGGATAAGCTGAATGACAAGATGATCTCCAGGTTTCCCGGCGAAGAAAAGGTATACCATAGCTTCGACTCTATCGAGGATGACTTTCAGAATAATTACACGATTGACTTCGTGAACTCGATCACACCAAATGGATTGCCCCCGCACGTCTTGAAAGTAAAGGTCAACTGCCCGGTCATACTGCTACGGAACCTCGACCCTTATAATGGCCTATGCAATGGAACACGACTAATGATTAGAGCCTTCCAGGATAATGCAATCGATGCAGAAATTGTTGGTGGCCAACATGCTGGAAAAAGGGTGTTTATACCTAGGATCCCTATGTCTCCCTCCGAGGATACCTCACTTTCATTCAAGCTCAAGAGGAAACAGTTCACCATCCGCCTGAGTTTTGCAATGACGATTAACAAGGCACAGGGCCAAACCATCCCAAACGTCGGTATTTACCTTCCCGAACCCGTCTTCTCACATGGGCAGCTATATGTTGCATTGTCTAGAGGTGTGTCAAGAAAGACGACGTGCATTTTGGCAAAGCCGAACAAGGAGGTTGATAAATCTGGGAAAAGCACCAAGAACATTGTCTATAGAGATGTGTTAGAGGGATGAGATAGGTGTGTTCTTCTTTCCTGTTTTTATTCCAGCTAAATTAAGGTCAACAACACTTGCTGCCTCTGCCTCTGTATTATAATTCTGAATTGATTTCCTCTACAGGCTTGCTACTGCTACTACCAGCTTTTAATCAGCCGTCAGGTATGCATTTCATGTTATTATAAGAGACCACAAAGATAGTGGTATCATGAAGCTGTTCTTATTGCATTGCAGCTTTAAGTAAGATAAAACTACTCAGGGTTCGTTTTCACTTGTTTGCTCATTTAAGTACTAAGTAACTTCAGCCTATCAACAAATGTGACCATCCTGAGCCTCTTATTAGGTCCATCTTATGAATTATTTTAATGAACCATCATTTGTTTGTTCCTGTCTAAGAATACGAAAAAACATGTAGGTAAATACCCTGTGTTCCTAGCTACCTTTTCTTGCATATGCAACAAACAATGCTATGTGACTCTTGCATCCTTCTAAGAATAATCGAATTAGCTAAACTTGAATATAGAGTGCAACGTTTCATGCGATTGTGGAGCTTAAAATAAATTGATGACATCCAAATTTCCAGCATGTTAGAGTGTGAAGGCCTAGACAGTGAACCATCCTTGTAGAAACTTTGTATCAAAAGTGAGGCAGAAATAACGTATTTTATTTCAACCTAGCTTAATACATGTTCTGTTGGGTATAAATCTTATTTTGTTACTTAATATTGCAGTTGCAGGTGGGTTCTCCGTTGGTGCTGATCATGGTGGAGTTCGGTTATTTACTCCATTGATTGTGCCTCCTTCTTTCTAGATTTGTTTCTGATGGCATTTTTCAACCTGTGCTAATTAATGGGTGTTTCAACCTCACTAATTCAATCAGCAAGCACCAGAAAAACATCTTAATATTTTGAAGAGGGAGGTAGAACATGTTTACCAATCGCAAACTGATGGGGAAGGAAATGTATATGCATGTTTTCTCAATATTTCTTAATGATCTTTCAGCTATTAATTGGTACCCATGAATTGTTGGCCACATATCACTGAAACTGAGAGACAACATACATCACAGAAGGAAAAGTAACACCAGGAGGGGATGCAATATATTCAATAGATGAAAGAAGCTTGTACCTGTACAACTGCTGCTGTAGCCAATAAAACTCTGTACAACTGATGTTGTAGCCACATTACTCACTAAGTCTCACTTTCATTAGCAACAAGAGCTGAAATTCATGTAACCAGGGAGTATAGCCTGCATGCACAACATAAGGTTACAGAGCAATCATAAACATTCATGATATTATGCCATATTAAATTTCTGTTTTTGTCCTGTTACAACCAAACCAGCTACCCATTCGTTCAATTCAATCATATATGAATATATGAGCACTTTGTTTATAAACAACTGAGGCGAGGCGCTTATGCATGCAGTCCTAGAGGTGAAAGCTCCATTGACATCAAGTTCCGGTTAAGATGTGCATGATTACGTATAGTGAACTCACCTTCTATATTCTGAGTATCTGAATTCTGCTGCCAGGCTACTTGCCCAAGTTTAGGACATTGCCACCATGTGAATGTAAATTGTGACAATAATTCTAAACTGCAAACAAAATTGCAGGCTATACTTCATCGATACTATTTCTTACCTTAAGAGGAAATCATGGTTAAGTAAATATAATGATGTTACTGTACGAAATGACTTCCAGAACTGGAATCAATGGAAATTGATATAACCATATGCTGATGTCAGTGGCGTCTCTTAGGTCTGACCGGCTAGAAATTTAAGTCAATACAAAATAATAACAGTCCTCTATATTTCAATTCATTGGTGGAATGGCATCAACACGAAAACAATTACCGTGTGTCACATCATGTATTATCAAGAACTGACAAAAGGATGAAACGTGACCCGGTATAAGGTAATATTATACAATTACCAAAATTTGCTACAGAATTATACACCAAAAATAACTTGTGCAAAAATTATTGATGGGTGGAGTACAAAAAAATAATAGGAAAAGGAATCCATATTTAAATGATACAATCAGGAGAGCACAATCAGCGGGATAATAATCAATAATACTGTCTTCCATTTATTCTCCAATCATCATCAATACTGATCCCGTTAATACTGCCTAATCACAAGGAAATCATCCTTTTTTTCACGTTACTTGCCTTATATATTTTCCTCCCCTCCCAAACGACCTCTCTTCCACCTCTCCTCCATTCTCACCATCTCTTCCACCTCCCCTCCATTCTCACCATCGTCCACCATGTCTAGGCCACCATCCCTTGTGGACTTTGCGGATGAATCTCAGCCCACGCAATGTACTACTGTCCCTCATATCAATATGGTAAGTATTATATCTCTATAACTTGTACAATGATAGATGGCTCATTGTCACAGCTGTCACAAGCAGCCATATTAACCCATCTGCAAAGATGATCTAGATGCGATTGATGGCTATTCTACCACATGTACGCGCTGTGTATTGTGTAGTGTGTACTGCGAAGTGTAATAATCCAATTAAAAATACCACACATGATACCAAAATATGGCTAAGTAATGCTAAGAAAGATAGCGAAATTTTAATCTCCTTTTTTTAGACTATACTAGGAAGTGCCGCGCGGCGACACGCCGCGCCCGTTGAATTGATGTGTGCCGTAGTTTCATATAATGAGTTATTAACTGAGACTACAAAAGCATAATTCGGTTAATGATTTATTCTTATATAGGAGGGTGCTCGCTTACAAAGTGGGCATATTTGGTTAAACTTTGTATATATTACTTCCTACACATTATAGTACCTGCAAGCTGGAGAAGCACATTTGATAGTACTCTGTGTATAATACTTTATACATAGTGGAGTACTTGCTAGCTGGGGGCATACATTTAGTAGTAATAAGTTATAACTGATAGCAGTGTTCATCACTGTAGTTGTCAAAAGTTAGAATTTGAAATCTGAGAAGCTGGTATGTATAGGCAAACATTTGAAATCTGAAATACGGGCACCATACTTTGATTAACGCTGGAAGGCAGGATAAATACATACAATGTAGTCTCACATATAGCAGAAATTCAGTCTGTATAATACTTTATACATAGTGGGTTACTTGCTAGCTGGGGGCATACATTTAGTAGTAATAAGTTACAACTGGTGGCAGTGATCATCACTGTACTTGTCAAAAGCTAGAATTTGAAATCTGTGAAGCTGGTATGTATAGGCCAACATTTGAAATCTAAAATACAGGCACCATACTTTGATTAACGCTGGAAGGCAGGATAATTACATGAAATGTAGTCTCACATATAGCAGAAATTCAGTATGCCTATCCGTTGGAAGTATCAACTAATTTTGTTGGGTAAGATGGGTACGATAGAGAAGGTAATCACAAATTATGTGTGCTTCCTATGGAATCCATACTGCAAACAAACAATACTATTGCATGATTTACATGGTTCAGTTGGAGGTGGTTTAAAAAAACTCTTTTTGGCTCGCCTTCGCTGTCTATAGTGCATAATCAGGTCAAGAGAAGTAGCAATAGGCAGGCGTGTACACAAATTTTCACGATCAAATCATCAGGTTTTACAGGTCAGCCTATTCGTTTGGAGCTTTTGAAAGCGTGGATTTAATTTAGTAATGTGTTACTTACATATGTTGTGAGCGAATGGGCGACATGTGATCGGTGTTGGGGGAAATTTCCCTAATTACTAAAGTATATAAGAGCTCAATTTGTATAATAGAAAAAGAGGAACCCTGATGTGTTTCTTTGTATATAAAGGAGGGTTAGGCACCCAAATGTGACTACTGTAAGTGCAACCTGGGTGTGCAACCCACACATCAGAGAAGCATTTCAGCAAGGCACATCCTGGTTTATGACACATGGGTCATATCAGATTGCTGGCCGTACTGCATGCTATCAGGTTGATATTAAAACATCCACACCTCTGTATCTCAGTTTTGGTATTCCTGTTTTACTTAATCTTTCACAAATTTAAAATTTCAGGCAGAACAACCAACAAACAAATTTAGAAATTGGAAAGATGCTATTCCAGCTGAAACTTTAAGGTTTACTACTTATTGTCCTTTGTGGAATTGTGGGCTTTGAAATTATAATCTTGATATTACAATTCTTGGTCAAGTTTGTAGTGAAACTTTTCCAGAGGCATTGCATAAGTTTGGCTTTTGTCAAACAGTAATCTGATGAAGTTGTACAAAATTACAGTAGGATAAGTGGGATAACACATATGATCACTTCACACGGTAAGCTACATGCATGCTTTTTTAGATCAAAAGGATGTCACTTTGCACGTGCATGGCTAGCAAACACGAAACCAATACTAGATTAAAACGTAATGACTGAAAAGGATGGATGAGAGTGTTTCAATAACCTGAATGATTGCTTGAACCATAAAAGGAACTGTACAAGAAAGGCATGATCCCTGCACATAGAATTTGCTATCCCTGCCATAACATGCGGCACGTGCCTCTGCCCAATCCTGCCTGCAAAATGAATATGAGGGTTCAAAACCAGCTATTAGAGCATATAGATTATCATATTCCTTTCAATCAAAGCACAACCTAACACGATACCATGGTTGCAAGTTTAGATCAATTTCTTATTATATATTATGATATGTGTAACTTGCCATTACTGCAGCCTCATGAAATGATGTGTGGTATATATAAATCCTGACTTTTCATGCCATCAAACTTGTTGTCTGATAGACAATAATACATCTTGTTAGATCTCAAAGGAGCTATTAGCTAAAGCATCTAGAATTACATGTACAAATGTTCAGATCAAGCAAGACAAATCAAATATGCTTTATTTGCATGACATTATATAGAGATATTATGTAGACTCAACAGAACAAGTGACAGTTAAGACTGGAATTTTAGTTATGTTACATCTGTTGTAAATTGAAGAGATTAAAATATGCAGATTGAAGATATTATAATGAAAGACACGGAAACATCATCCTCCATGTCTACGCCATCATCCCCTAATTTCATTGCGGCTCAATCTCAGCCCACATTATGTACTACTGTCCATGATATCAATATGGTAATGATAAATCTCTTTTCACTTCATCCTATGCAAGGTTTAGTGTCTAAAAGTGCTATGCTTTTGGGTTTCAGGAAAATACCGACAAGGAACCAGAGAACGAGAATAAAGAAAATATGAAAATTGAAGAGATCACAACGGAAGACAATGATACACATCACGAGCCGACAGAGGCTATACAAGAAGAATCGATAGAAAAAATCATTACAGAGGGCCAAAAAAACATGCAAATTGCAGATGTGATAAGTGAGAAAAATGGAGATACAATCCTCGAGTCTACAAAGGCAAGATTTTTTAATGTCATTATTATTCTAATTCTGACATCACAGAAGGGTTTGTAATACTTTATCTTAATCATATCTAGAATATTTTAACTCAAATCTATAATGAAATATTATTGCGAGTTCCAGTTACTAAGCGGCAAAAAATCAAGTGAAATGGAAGAAGGAAAGAAGCCCACAAACTGTCTACAGTTTATACCTCTTGAAGACAATATAAATGGAAAAGAGACCCCAAATTTGGAAGTGACAAAGGTGAGTTTTCTTTTCCAATAAATCTTCCGATAATTATAATTATAATGATAATATCATATCTCAAATGTTACCACCTCAGGACGAATTTGCACAAACACCCGGCACAGAAGGGTCGGAAACTATAGAGGACGTGCTACCAATGCCCGTGCAGATCGAGAAACCTAAGCGACATCATAACAAGCCTAAGAAGTCACAAGATTACGTGGTTGCTCCACAAGGTACGAGACATCATGTTATACCTGCTTTTGCAAACATTGTGATTCATCATAAATCCATCTTATTACTTCCATTGTGACAGATTATGAATGCACCGACGATGATTGGTCCGTGATTAAAAAAATCAAATCTGAACCAAATGACAAGAGATATTTAGTGAGCATTGATGACTCATTCTTAAGAAGGGACCAATTACTAAGGCTTTTAACTCTAGGAGAGTTTGTTGGTGATGAAGTAAGTATATGATGTTTATGACAACAAGATGCTATCTGAATACTACCTTCTATCTCATATACCTATTGTGTCTACTCCAACTTTATAGATAATAGATGCATACATACATTGCATAAGTGCTAGAGAGCATCTACAGGTGAGGGCAGGTGGATGTGTCTTCTTAGAAAATGCAGTCATCTCTAAAATTATAAAGACCGGTAGCTACATGCACGATGACACCATTTCCCCACCATCATGGGTATTAAATAGAGTCAAAGCTTATTTGGAGCATGATATGGTAAGCCTCAATTCCTTACACGTTATCACTATCGACTCAATATAGGAAGAATGTTCATCTATACTGAAATAAAACTATCAAAAATCTCTTTTCAGATATTAGTCCCAGTAAACATTGAAGACACTCACTGGTACCTAGCAGATATAAATGTCACTAAACGATATATCCACGTGCTCGACTCGCTAGGCACAAGAATGCACCGCAACGACCTCGATGCAGTGGTATGTAATTCGTCTCGCTGCCCCATCTTTTGATAAAAAAATATTCTGTTGTTCACCGCTTGTGCAACTAATAATTTGTAATTTATACGGGCCACAGCTGAAAGGACTGGAAATTTTATTCAAATTTGCATCGCAACACATGGAACTGAAATCGGACAAGTGGAAAGACTTCAACGTCACAACATGGCCAAGGAAAGAGATTTTTAAAAGCAGTTTGCAGAAAGACGGGTCCAACTCCTAACTCAATGCTATCTATTTTATGTGTTTTTTTAATGCCCCCCTTAATAATTGAATGAAAATGAAAGCTCTCTGGAAAAGAATAAAGTATGCATATGCACGTACCAACTGAGAATATATGACCTCAAGTAAATGCGTCTGTCACAAGTAGATTAATCATCCCTCACGTTTAACCTTCAGAAATAGCAAACCTTCACAAGATGAGCAATGTGCTTGATTATAGGATGGAAGTAACAATAGCACTATCATTGCTATGCGACATGTTTATTTGTTGCTTGTGTGACTCAAAATAACAACAAAAATATATAAGTACTTCGGAACTCACCAAACTACTCAGCATTTGTAGTGTTCACTGTCGCATATCTTACAAAATTAACAACATCTAGGAAATGTGAACATTCCATTACGAACTTCAACTGCAGAACATAAAGCTTCTTCGCAGCCTTCCCAAGGGTCCCTGGAATAATAGATAGATCTTTTGTGAACACTGCCTAGATGACATTATTTGGTACTATCATGCCATGCCACTCCCTGGAATAATATGGTTCTATCATGCCATCCACCAGTTTTTTATTCATTCCATGGTCATATAAACACTACCTAGATGACATCTTATAGTAGCAATCATTCAAGAAACACATGAACTGATCAGAGAAGGAAAACAAAAAAACACCTGGATGGCCAGAATGTGGGCTGTAGTTGATTAGTCGATCTGCTTCCGTGGTCATGAGCAGGAAATCCATCTTGCAATCTACAATCCTCTGAACTAGCTATTAAACGAGCACAGAAGCCTGAAGGACACTAGACCGGATCAATTTCAGAACAAATGAACTGGAAGAAATTACCAAACAGGAAGAAATTACCTTCTTCAATCATCATGGTGGTTGAGCACCGCACCGTGGTGGTCGAGCACCGCACCGTGGTGGTCGAGCACCGCACCCCAACACGCTACCAGCGCGGCCGCCTACTCCTGTCTCATCCTCGGTGCACGCGGCGGAGGGCACGGACGGATAGCGCGGGTGGAACGGAGGATGTCGGCGGCGAACGAATCGAGCGCGGTGACCACCGGCTTGAGGTGAGGAAGAGGAGTGGAGGGCGGCGCTGGAGGAACTGCCCACGGCGGCGGGGACGAAGTGGAGGGCTCGGGCGATGGGGATGCAGGGGATGGCGCGCCGCGGGAGATGGGGGAAATGGGCCCCTGATCCCGGTGGGGAGGTACTGCAAGCGGCGGCGGGGTGTACTATGTGGTGGAGGCCGGCGCGGGAGGACGATGGTGCACCGGTGGGGAGGCAGGGGCAGAGGTCTCCAAGCTCCGGCAATGGGGAAATGGTGGCCACGGATCGGGGGAGTGGAATGAAAAGGTAGAGTGGGTGGGGAAAAAATCTTATCCTTTTATTAAATTTTGGTGTTTACTTACTTTATTATCAAAGGTTCTTAAAATTAATATTCATTTTTCTGATTATTATTTAAGCTGAATATAATGTGCAATCGAGCAGGTCATCATGTGGTTTGTGGATGTTAAACTTGATGGAGTATTGGACTGGAGACTTTTTATCTGATATTCCTCAGCAGGTATATATCTCGATATCACATGTTATATATTGTATTGTTATTTTTTTGAATCTAAATTGGATTACTATTTGATAGGTTCACATAACAAATTTTAGGATAAAATTAGCTGTAATATTAGTCGACTCAGAACTGAACGATGACGCCGTGAGAAACCGAGTTTTCAAGATTGAGGAAAGCAACATAGATCCTACGGATTGTGTGATTTTGGATCATCCCCCCCCAAAAAAATGAAAAGATCAAACTCATCACCGAAAAGAGACCTAATAAAATCATCTTATAATGATGAGGCTCTATCGCAGTCATCGGTACTCTCACCATATGTCAAGCCAACAAACGGCGACTTAATAGATGAGCTCTGCTTATACATAAACATGGTTGATGATGTCCCTTCATTAGAGTAAGTCATCTTTTTTTTTGTCAGTTCATTTCATTTTATATATGTGTCATTGTAATCACAAATCTCTCTCTTTCACAGGAGCGAATGGGTGAAAAGCTCAAAGCCTTATCCTATTAGCTTAAATTTAAGAAAGATAAAGAGCATATTAAAGATGGATGAATATATGGACGTTGATTGTTTCAACATGGCTGTGCGCGTACTTGCGTGTCACGATATCAACTTTTTCTGTGACATTCCTTCTCACTATATGGATCTAAACTTTTGTGTAAGTTAGTATAATTATCTTCAAATTTTATCTCTATTATTACTAATATTTTTATTTTATTTCAGACAATGTCTAACATTGCACGAGACCCGAGTTTTCATGGAAAACTTGATTTTGAACGGTTAGCACAATTATTTCATTGCTGGCCTAATAGTAGAGAGTATCATATATCAGAATGTGACACGGTGAGATTATGTTCCCTACTCATTATATTAATTTATTTTATATCGATAAGATTTATTTACTTATTAACCTTTCATTATAGATTTTATTGCCTTACGACATTCTTGGCCTCTTCATATTATTTGTGTTGGATCACAAGAAGAAGGTTATACATATTTTGGACCCGCTTTCAAGACAAACTTGGGGGTACATATTTTAAAACGTATGGAAATTTACAATAAGATAAACATTTCGCTTCGATTGGCAAACCCTAAATGGAATGATGATATCTCCAAATGGGGATTCAAAGTCCCTATTGTTCCAACAAACTCGCAGGGGTATGAAGCTTTACTTAAATATAACCTTGCTTAATTTTTTTAACACTCAATTTTTGACATTTTAAATGTGTTCAGGGCTTTGTCTGGCTATTTGGTTTTCAAGCTAATGCATTCATGGCACGATGGAGCGTCAACTGTACCCATGGTGAATATTCTCAATTATTCTCATTTGTACACTTTGAGCATGAACTTTATATGACAATATTGTATAATGCACATGTAGGATGGTCTGGAGTTGAGAAAGCGATTTTTATTACATCTTCTCAAATACCAAGACAATGAGGCGATAAATAATATTCCTGACTTGGAACGAGGAATACTTGACCGTATAAAAGGATGGATTTTCATGAATTAATAAATAGTGCATGATACTATGTTATTTAGATTTTTAACAATCACTTCAAACAATGTTGAATTGTAATATTGGGTACTTTGTGGATTTTAAACAATGTGTGTTGATTACATGTTCTTCGCATTTCTTTAAATAATTTAGACATATAATTATTATTACACTGTAAAGACGTGCGTTGCACGTGCACGGCTACTAGTAATAACTAATGACCGGTGAGATATGAAAGACGAATGTGATTAAGTTGCCTGTCATGTATGCAATCACATTGTAAGGAAGGCACATGCTGGAGCTTTCAATTGGGTGGTAGACATGAAGCTTTCAAAAGTAAATGCCATGAATAACAATGAGTGTATATGAGACATGAAGAAGGTTGTTTATAATAGGAATTGTCTGATTGATTCGCCCAAATTTACAGTAGACATCAGGTGGAACCTTGAGATTGTGGAATGGCAAAACGTACAGCTCATATGGTGCCGCACTTGTCATATGTTACTTAACGACAGAGGAAAAAAAACTGTGAAGAAGACTGACTGCAACACAAATAGACTACTCCGTATGTCCAAAACTTCAGAAAAACTTTGCTTCATAAACAGGTTTTCAAGGAAAAGAAAATAATAAAAGGTTCGATAATACCTCATCTTTTCATCTATCAAGCTTTTACCACAAAGGCAAGAGACCTTAATTTCTCGCGGGAATGATTAGTTGGATTTAAATTCTTGGCCAGTAAAAGCTGAAGTTTTTTTTTAAAAAAGTGCATGATTTTTTACGGGCCAAAAACAATGTACTAATTGGGTCCTTAGCACGCGACACAACTTTGCCCACATAGGGATGTATTTAGACATGTTCAGCGACCATATCTAAATAAACGGAGGTCAAATATTTTGAAACGGAGATAGTGGGTGCCTAAACTATCTAGGTGGAATGTGGCCACAACTTGTGGAAAAGAAAACTGGAAACGAGGAAACAAGCATGATTTTGTGTCTCGGCAGGAAAAAACAGCTCCGTGGAATACGCTTGTTTTGGTCCAAATTACGACCAACCAAGCGGGGCCTAATATGTTACTTCACCCATTCAAAATGGCAACAAAAAAGAGCACATATTGTTCTTTCAGTATCCATGTCTTGAACTGAGGAATTTAGATGACATATGGCAAGTTGTTACAGAAAAGCATCCTATCAGAATATTAAGGGCATGTACAATGGTAGGGAAGACACGCTTTCTCTTAATCATCCACGTCATTTAGGGAAGACAAAATTATAAGTTGTACAATGCATTATCTCTTGTTGCCATCCCTAGCAATTAATGAGAATTAATTATATTTTGGTAGAAAATTAAATTTTTAAGGGAAGACAAGTGGTACAATGGTGAAATTAACCTTCTCTTATTTCGTAAGAGATCATCCCTTAACTAAGGGAAGGCAACCTTCCATTTCTTCATTCTCTCTCCACCACCTAGACAATTATCCTACGTGTCAACGCTAAGAGAAGGCTGACGTCACCCCATTGTACATGCCCTAATAGACCGCTAAACGGAAGAATTCTACAGTTTGACACTGTATATCCCAACAGTACTACAGACTTCAATTGAGATATACTTCACCAATGCTAACCAGAAATTATCAGGTATAGGAAATCTAAGATGCCCAGATATCAATGAGACATTCACAGTTTCCCTTCGGCCAAAATTGAAGAGCTATTGACAAAGAAGATACATGAAAACTGTTGAAATTTCAGCAGAGGTATATTCTTTTCAACTGTGGCAGATCACTTTTTTTTTGTTCAGCCACAGCTGACCTGAATCATCCTCGACTTTTGAGCCACCATGATTACTGAAATATTATTGGCTTGCGATTATACCGGGGTTACTTGAACCGGATCATAGCCCCTCATAGCTGAACACAGAACAGCAAGGTGAAGCTCTACAACACCAATTATATGCACAGCAAACAAGTCTGCTTGAGAGAGAAAGGAGCAATTTATTAGAACAAGAGATAACATTAGAAATCTTAAGAGCAATATACTAAGAGCAAAGAGAAGTATTTCATACCCAAGTACATAAAGTGGAGAAAATAGACCAACAAGCTTCATTTTCTCTGCAAGTAGGGCTTGACAGATTCTAAAACAACCTGGCCATCAGAGGATTTCTCAACATTCAGACCAAATGTAGTCTTAGAAAGCACACAGCAGTAACATATACAATAAACAATGAAGGCTGCAGGTACTCACCCTTCCATCGTATGACAAAGAAGCAAACAGGGATGGGTCGTGGGAGCTCCATGCAATTCCTACAGTTTTATTAACTCTAAGATTGTTTGTCAAAAATCTAGTGTACATACATACAAGTGGGGAGTTTTAACGATACCGTAGATGCTATCTTCATAGTCAGTATACGAGTTCAGTAATGGTTCTTCTTGCCTATTGGGCGAACCAGAAGGGCTGTGAAAACAAGATAGGAGGCATAAAAATGTAAATTCAAACAAAAGTAATCAGACAAGAAGAGTTGTAAGTAATAGAAACCTCTCCAGTCCGGAGTCATCAGTTCCAACTTTAGCCAACCATAAATTGACAGCCGAATCTGTTCCAGCACTCTACGGAAGTTTCAATAGAGTTAGTACAAGTAAAACAGATATATTAGTAGACATACACCTGTACAAGTGCACATGAGAGAGAGAGAGAGAGAGAGAGAGAGAGAGAGAGAGACCAGAATCAGCTCATCATACTCAGGATTGTGCCGAGCGGCCCATGTCCTGTAAAATCATTATGTCAAGGTCAATTAACTTGGTGTTACTGGGCAACAAAACCGCATAATTAGTAACCACAAAATTTAAAATTTTGACTCGACATCATCATCTCATACAGGTGGTAAGTGCTACACTGCTAGATCAAACAAAAAGCTAAAATGTTAAGTGGGACGAAATGCACTCCTTTGAAGGATATCAAGCATCATACATTCACATCACATTTGCATAGAAATAAATGGTCCAGGTTTACAGTACTTAATCAACTAAATAGGCTTTGAAAGGATTTTCGTTTGAGATTACTGCAACATACATGGACATACCAATGTGAATGTCCAGGGAGATCCTTGACAGGATGCTTCAGCATTCTAAGATCCCACAAGCGAATTCCAAATTCGTCTTCTGCTGTTGCCTGCATCACATAATGGATCCTCAGGCAGCATAAACAAATGAAAGGTGAATAAAAGAAATCAGCAACAGCTCTCAGGCTATCACTGTTACTGGCACATGTGTCTGACTCAGCGAAGATTTAACAAAGAACAATGATTAAGGTTTAACTAGAGTAAATTAGTACTGTTATAAAAGATGTTATTCCAAATTCGATGCCAAGCCCAATCAACGCGAAACATTTGTTCAAACAAATACTAAGTAACAGCAGTGGAAAATCCAGATCAAATAATAACTATGATCCTTACTAGTAGTGCAAGAAAAAGAAACTCTGTGAAGTTGAAAGTTAACAAGGATAATAAAAGGGATAGAAAATACACATTTTCAAGAATACTACACAAAAGCAACTCATAAACCTGCTCTTCTTCTGATAAAAGAAATCGGACTATAATTTATCTGAAGAGCAAGATGGAGCAAACTCACAATTATGTTTTGCTTCTTGGGGTTGTAATCCACGTCGCGAATATGTGCATGTTCAATTGTGTTTGATCTCCTGAGAAGAATGATTTCATGTACAAAGATGTAAGTGCAGCATTTCAAACCCTAAAAATACAAATATAACCTCAGATAATAATCTCTGTGGTCAAGATTGTCAAAGTACAAACTTCATAGAACGGAGATCCCAGAAGTGGAGTGACGAATCAGTTGTTGCAGCAATTGCATTGTGGTTGTGTGGATCCCAAGCTCCACCACTTAAATTGGGAAGCATGTCAGCAGATGCCTGTGATATCACCTGTAACTTCGGAACTCAAATTAGGACCATGATGTTGCTACTGGCGATACTGATCATTCAGTTTTTAAAACCTGATTTATATGGCTAATGCTCATAAAGAATGAAGAGAATAGATGAACACACCTTGGCTGATTTATTTGATGGGTCTATGTTCCAGAGATAAACATTTCTCTCATCAATGCTAATTAGCTTATCATGCTTCCCCAGTGGCCACCAGAGAACACTGCAACAGTAAACTAGCTAATGAAGATCATATGCATGCCACAATCTTGTGTGATTACAGATCCTCCAGCATATATCAGTATATACAAACCTACCAAACATTATATACATAACATGAGAAACTTTTAAGGCCGTGACGGAGATCAAAACTTTATTTAAGCATAGTTAAGCAGTGAGACTTTATTCGGCTCGGATTGATCAACTACTCTATCTTCTTCGAGCAAGAAGCAAATCCTTTCTCTTCGCATTGGTTTAGGGATGGAGTTGGTTCAGTGGGATCCTCAGCGGGAAAACCACAACATGTAAAAGGAGGCTTGCTGCGCCATTTGCTTTTGTTGTTTCTGATGGCTAAGAGCACGAGCCACCGCTGCCAGATGGTTGAGTTACATGACTGCTCACAGTGGACTGGACTAGCATAGGAATAATTCTGTTATGTGTTGTATAACAAGTGAGGTGCGTTCTACCAAAGCGATATGTTCAGTATACCCGTCTCAGTAAAGCCCTCCCAATAGATATGTTCAGTATAACAAGTCAGGTTTTTTCACTCGCCAAATGGGCAACCCCAGTTAGTACTTTGCAAATAAGCACCACATGGTACATTAAACAGCAAATACATTCTACAACTGGACTCTGGTTACATCAAGACTAAAATTCAACAGGTACATTTACATCCTGTGCCACAATAGATTAAGTAGCTCTAGAGAGAACTTCAAGACAAACAAGAGCGCACCATCTTATCTTGGCAGTGTGCACATCGAGCGTGAAGAGCTCCTCAAGCTGAGGCGAGTTCGACTGCCCGTACAGCTCTGGGATCTTCCAAACGGACGCGCCATAACCCTCACCTTCCATTCATGGCGTAAGACAGGGATACGCTTCAGAATCGCATATCGAAAAGCTCAATGCAAAAAGAAAGCAGGAGAATTTGGGAAAGAGCGGAGCTTTTCTACCAGATGTGTAGACCGTGGAGAAGAGCCTGTGGTCGAAGGGACAGGACTTGAGGTCCCAGATCTCGTTGGGGTGGTAGAAGAGCCCGTCGCACACGAGCTCGTTCTCCCCCGGAAGCAGCCGGATCAGGTGCACCTACTTGGACACGAATTCGAGATCCAATCACACCATTCTCTGTCACACCACAAGAATAGACCACTACTCGAATTGCCGCCAGTGCAGGGGAGAAACCCAAACGCACCTCGTTCTCCTCCTTGAGGCTGAGGGTTCCGGCGAGGAAGGTGGTGGACCCTGTATCTGCTCGCACGTCGGCGATGCACCGCGCCTGGAAGAGGGGAGAAGAAAAGGATGAGGTACGGAAAAAGAGCGCTACGGGGAGTGTTCTAGAAGCTTCGAGAAGGTGGTGATGCTTGCCTGGTACTTGAGGCCGCCGTAGACGATGCCGCTGGATCCGCCCTGCATTTTTCTCGCTCCCGCCGGTGAGACGGTCGGAGATGCGAACGGAGATCGCTGAATGGGGACACCGCGAGTAGTCGAATTCCACGGTCGTTAGTCGTTACCAATGCTGAAGTCCGCTTTCTCAGACTGGAAACGGATTAAGCCTAACAATTGCATACTAGTACCTCGTTCCTGAAAACAAGCCCTATAATTTTTTCCTGAAGTTAAACAATATAAAGTTTGGTCAAGTTAGAAAAATATCAATAATTCGAATACCAGATATACTATGAGATATTTATAGTGATGTATAAAGTAAGAATGATTTGATACTTGCAAATGTTGATAGTGTTCCTACAAAATTGATCAAACTTCATATGAATTAATTTAGACTTTTCACAAAACTTATACACCTTGTTTTACTGAATGGAGGGGAATACTACCAAATGGACAGTGCTTGGCGTCTATCGGCCGATATAGCCAGAAAATTGGTCATTTTGTGTGGGGTGGGCCCAACATTGTTTACTTTATTGGTGGCTTTTTTCTGGGTGAACCTCTGCTAGCGGAGCTAGCACCCGGCGACTCGGGCGACTGCCCGGGCTGGTTCAGTAACTCTCCACTAAGCAGCAGTCTAATCACAATGTTTAGAGCTAATGTTTACTGGGCAAACGCCGGGCACCATCGATGTACCATGGATCTGCCAAGACTCCATAAGTGTTATAATAAAGGAACAGAGGAATCCCCTAAATACTTATAGTTTGACCAAGTCGTTGTACAATAGCCTGTCTAATAGAGGAATCCCTAAACCAAAGCTGCTAATTCGTACACAAGCTTATTACAATTTACAACCCTGACGTAAACACAACACGTGCATCGGTAAAATTGAAACGGAGACGAATTCATATCCTTGATGAGAATGGCAAGAGGACCAAGATCATGATCGGAGGAGTTCATCACAGCCTTCACCCGGCCTACTCCAAAACAGTTTCTAAATACAGAACGGATGGAGTCGCCACAAGTGGCGGGAAAGTGACGTGGCGGGAACGGATTACGGGATCGCAGAAGTGACGTGGCGCGACGGGCATCGGCTGCTCGGCATCTCCTCTCCACCACTCCTCGCCGCTCTGTCCTCCCCCAGAACCACACCTCTGCACTGCGACGCCACGGCAAAACCACTGTGCGCAAAAATGGCGACGTCGACCAGCCTAGCCGCCGCGCTGCCATCGCCGCTCACCTCCCCGGGCCGCCGCGCCCCAGTCTCCTGGACCATCGCCCGCGCGCGGCCGCTCCCTCACCCAGCCCGCGCCATCTCATCGGGTGGGCCCCGCCGCAGGCTGGTGGTGACCTGCAACGCGCAGGCGGCGGCGGCTCCCATGAGCATTGGGCAGGGGACGCCCGTCAGGCCGACGAGCGTGCTGGTGGTCGGCGCCACGGGGACCCTGGGGCGGCAGGTCGTCAGGAGGGCGCTGGACGAGGGCTACGACGTCAGGTGCCTCGTCAGGCCCCGCCCGGCGCCCGCCGACTTCCTCCGGGACTGGGGCGCCACCGTGGTCAATGTAGGTTTGCGCTGTGCAATCGAATTTACCGTTCAGTTCCCCCTGCTCTAGGTAATCTGGGGTACCACATTGCGGATCCGTCTCATGATCGTTTGTGCGTCTTAACTGATTTAATTAGGCCGACCTCAGCAAGCCGGAGACAATACCTGCTACGCTCGTTGGCGTTCATACAATCATCGATTGCGCAACAGGACGGCCGGAGGAACCCATTCGAACGGTATGTCATCAACATAACAATCCCTAAAAATATAAAACAATTGTATTGGGACATGTGTTCGACTTCAAGCTTCGGGCTCGCTGATGGTTGTTCTATTTAGGTAGATTGGGAAGGAAAGGTTGCTCTAATCCAGTGTGCGAAGGCTATGGGGATTCAAAAGTATGTGTTCTACTCCATTCACAACTGTGATAAGCATCCTGAGGTCCCCTTGATGGAAATCAAGTATTGTACGGAGAAGTTTATTCAGGATACAGGTCTGGACTACACGATCATCCGATTGTGTGGTTTCATGCAGGTACATTTTCCACTTTTCCTGGGACTCTCTTTCGGCCAGGAAATTCCTTTTCATAGTCATGTGCTGATGCTGATGCTAGACTGCAAAAGTTAATACATTTCCTTGCTAAACTAAATGTGTATTGTTTATAATTCATGATAGACCTGAATATTTGAATGATATGTCATATAGTTGAAAATTCATATGATACATCTTCTAGTTATGTTTGCCGGTTGTTTCTAGAAATGAATTTCCGCCGATTTCTTGGTTGCAGGGCCTAATTGGGCAATATGCAGTGCCTATACTAGAAGAGAAGTCAGTTTGGGGAACTGATGCTCCGACTCGGATTGCATACATGGACACCCAGGTTATTTTTTTTCTCCTTTTTCCATTGGAAAATTAAACTGTGGATATCGTTGTGCCAGTCTATCTCCAAAGTAGCTTTCTGTTGACGGCACTCTCTGTGCAACTGTAGGACGTAGCTCGCTTGACATTTGTTGCTTTGCGTAATGAGAAGGCCAGCAAAAAACTCCTAACATTTGCTGGACCACGTGCTTGGACAACTCAGGAGGTAATTAACACTAATGCTTTTTAGTGAATGAAGTACATTAATGAATAGTATTTGCTTGTCATTCATGGAGGAAAGGTCTGCAGAAAAGTTTGGTATTGGCTTGTCATTAATGAGAGTTGGTACATTATATTTAACTGCTACTAATTTTTCCTTAACCAGGTTATTACATTATGTGAGAGACTGGCTGGGCAAGATGCCAATGTAACTACTGTCCCTGTTGGAGTTTTGAGATTTACTCGTCAATTAACACGGTTCTTCCAGTGGACAAACGATGTGGCTGATAGGCTGGCATTTTCAGAGGTTCGTGTAGGCCCCTTATATGCAGGGCACATCCAGTAACAGTAACATACGTAGTATTTATCAAGGCCTGTCGAACCCAAAAATAAACTTGCATTTTTTATAATCTAGGTGCTCTCCAGCGACACTGTTTTCTCAGCTCCAATGAATGAGACATACCAGCTTCTTGGGGTGGAGGCAAAGGATATCCTCACCTTAGAGAAGTATTTGCAAGATTATTTCTCCAACATATTAAAGAAACTGAAGGGTCTCAAGGCGCAGTCGAAGCAAAGCGACATTTACTTCTGAAAAGAGGGATTTCAACGAAACCATGGACATATTTCTGATGCAGATATGTGGTCAAGACACAGATGAGTGACTACAATCTTTCTTGTATATTTTCATTGTGGAGTGTGTGCAAGAAAGCACGATGTTCTTAGGTGATGTCTATAGAATCTTGACAGTTTGGTCGATGTGAAGATTGAGCAAAGCAATCTAAATTTCATGAATTTATAGTAAACGTGTATTGTTCTCAAACCATGAGTTGTAGCATGACTGTTGACTAATCAAACAAAAAAATACTAGCTCAGAATAAACATCAAAGTAAATAAGTTTTAAATATGTGGTGACAAATAAACCAGAAACAACTACATATGAGTGAAAGAAGCAGGTTTGATTTTGTTCGACCTTTGTAGAAGGCCTGTCTATGAACAGGAAGCAAGTTTCGAGTGATAAACACCAATCTTGCTCTTTGATCTTGTAGAGGTGTGAGGTACAGTCCCATAATACGAGATACATATAACAGTGGGCCAGTAAATATTGAAAGAAGGTATTTTACCCACACTATGTTTCTTCATTTCGGAGCATCAAGTGTGTTCCTCATTTATTCATGGTCCAGTTATTGCAGAAAGAATCCAATTTCCTCACTTATTCATGTTCTGATTCAGCAAAAATCCAATTGAAATTGTAGCTTCTTGGCTCTGTGGTTTTAAACTGGACCATTTTCCTTTGTGATACACGTGGTGTAGCCTGTTTTCAGGTAATTACTGACACAGATGATGGTTCTGTGTGTCAACACCAAGTTTATACTTTCTGACCTGAAACTGTCATATTTTCTGTATAGGCCTAGAACCATCACACAAGGATTATCTCAGTGCAGCATTCTTAAAAAGTTGTTGAGGCAACATGACTATTTGAAAAATCAAACAACAATTAAGTTTTGGTTGAACCGTATGCCGGAAAATGATAATCTGCATACTAGCCATACCACACAGTTGCAGAAAAGATAACGATTTTCGTTCGGATAGAAAGGTTTCTGGCTAAAAAATATTTACAGATATCTCATGTATTTTCATATGTTGAAATTCAATCATGCATATATGATGCAGCCAGATGATATGTAACTTTTAGCCATGTGGAAGTAAAGTAAACAACAGTCACACATCACATTACTGAGTTTGAAAGCATGCCTGGATTAGTAAATCGACAACATAACTGGGTCAAAACTTTGGTTTTCATTTGGCAATAGATGTACATTTTGTACAGGTTCACAATCAGGAAAACTGTTCTCCATATCAGCAACTGGACCACCCTGCAGCTCTCCAGAAACTTGACCACCCTGTAGTTCTCCAGATCAGCCGAAGAAGCCCTTTTCCTGTTCTTCTCGAGCTATTTTTTGCACATTCTTGGTCTTTGTGAAACCAAGACTGGATCTTGGGCTGAAGAGGTGCATCATCTCCTCTCTTGATAACAAACTGCATGTCGTCGATGCTGGCTTTGAGCTCAGAAAAGCTCACTTGCACAGTGTTGTAGAGGTCAAGCAAGATGAGGGACCACTTGCCCCATAGAAATCCTTTGATGTGGCTTGCAGAGGAATACTTGGCTGCTGGGCAAGCATGCGGGCTTGTCAGTGCAGTTGTAGATGTCTCCAAGCCTCCTTAACCCAACATACACAATCTCAGTTTTTAATAGGAGGGAAGCGCTGGCTGTGTTTAGGATCTGCAGCTGTTCGTCGATATTGGTTTCATCGGAGCGAGGGCTGGAAGGCAACTAGTAGACTGAGGTTGGATGCCATGAATGTGGTGGGAGCACAATTTTTTCCATTTGTCTCAGTAAATAGAAGATAAAACAAGCTTTTCTGCGATGGCGTCAAGCTTTGGCTATGGCTTGTCCCTATATACAAGAATGTACAAAAGAAGTAGAAGCCATGGGATGACCCTGTAGACATAAAGAATCAAATGACAATGGAGTGTTGCGCTGCCGCGACAAATACCTCCATCTCCACTACAACCCCCAACCAAGCTTCTTGATTGTTGGGGGCAAACTCATATGCACGGGCGTTTCCATTCAGATTGGTGACCTGTTCCTTTGGTAGTTGACAGGCTCCAGCGCAACATCATTTTTATCTGGTCGGCATCGCTGGCATGTTTCGCCTGCCTGCTGCGCTTGGAAGCATTTGGCATCTATTGCTATTTCTAGATGATCCATGTGCTGTCTAATTTTCTACAACCAAATTATGCTGCGATGTTGTGATTACTGTCAGCAAGAATCGGCATCCGAGCTTATTCTTGATGATCTAAAGTATTTTAATGGAGACTGCTAACCAAGTGTTATTCGGTTTCATGCATATTCCATGTACTGGAAGCAACAATCTGTATGACCACTCATGCGCAGGTCAATTTTTTTCTGAATGCTCCTGATTAATTACCAATTTAATCATGTTACAACATTCGCCTACAAAAACCAGCAGGTTAGTTCACTCTACTGGCAGATCTTGACATTATTATTCCCTCCGTTCCAAATTTGATGACGTTCATTTATCTACATGTGGATGAATCTAGACATGTTACATGTATAGATACATTTACATGTAGGCAATTCGAAGTCATCTAATTTAGAACGGAGGGAGTACATGCTTAATGCTTTAGGGATATTATAGTTGATTGGTTCACAAGTCTTATTGCTGACGAGGTGTTATCATGTTTTGTACAATTTTGTTAATTCAGTTGGTGTTTTTTATGCTCAACTCATGCAACTTACGCGCTCAACCTCCATTGAGCTGGCATGTTTTGGCTATGGTAGCAAGATCCTCTGCTTTACGATCCTTTGCTTGTTTCTTCTACGACAATTGGCATCTGAATAACATGGCCATCCCAGAGTAAATGATTATAAAGATCAATTTGATCAATCAATCAAATTTCTTATATCATAAACAATAATGATAGGCATCTTCAAAGTAAATTTTATTGTTTCTCCAAAAAAGAATCATCTAAATAAACTGCCACAAAGTAGGTTATTCCTTTATTGTATCAAACAATGAATGGACAACGTAGTAAATGAAAGGAAGTGGGCAAGAAACCATGTTTTTGTTTCTCAATAGAATATATATGTACAACTTCTCTCATGTATATACATTGGAAAAATGTTATGGTGATAAGCAAATCCTCTAAAAAGCGGACGCCAATCACAGGGCACCAGAATCGGTACATGATCTAGTGATCTAGTCTACAAGCTGAGAGTATTCAGAAGGGAAACTCTGCTCTGGATCAATTTCCTGAACAAAGTCTCGACTCCGATCTCAAGATCAACAATATCCAACTCCAGCACCTGTAATTGCTCCTTGTCGCATGTAACTCTTTTCTTCTGGAATGCCTTAGACACAAGAGACCACTTGCTAGAATTTGGCATCTCAATTTGTTTTGACAGAAGTTCCACTGAGGATTCAATCATCGTTACAGAAGATTCTCTAGCTTGAACCAAGAGATTGACCACTCTGCAGCTCTCCTGATCAGCGGAAGATGATTTCTTGCTGATCTTCTTGGACTGCTTTTGTGCCCTCTTGATCAGGCGGAACCAAGACTGGATCTTGGCTTGAAGAGCCGCATCGTCTCCTCTCTTGATAACCAACTGCATGTCCTGAATGCTTGCCTTGAGCTCAGAGAAGCTCATTTTCACCGTCTCGCAGAGGTCAAGCAAGATGAGAGAGCGCTTGAGCTCTTGCTCTACAACTATCCTTAACTGCGGCTTGCAGAGGAGAACTTGGCTGCTCGGCAAGCACGTGAGCTCATTGATGCAGTCGTAAACATCTCCAAGCCTCCTTAACCCATCAAGCATCGTCTTGATGGTCAAAGAGGTTGATGAGATGGTGGGGCTTAGGCTCCGCAGCTGTCTTTCAACATTGCTTTCACCCGAGCAGGGGCTTGAAGGCACACTCGCAGATCTGATGTGAGATGCCATGGCTGTAATGGAAGCTGATATTTTTTCCTTCGTTGGGGATGAAGGGGGAAAGCGAAGAGAAGCTCTGCTTAACGGTGTTGAGATGTGACTATGACTTGTCCCTATATATACCAAAAGAAGCAGAAGCCATGGCATGGTAGACCTTGTAGACAAGAAGAATATCGTTGCCGAGTAATATGCTGGTGAAACAAACAATAATCATCTTTACTACAAGTTGACGATTTTTCTGTCTCCCAACCACCTACAGTAGGTGGCATCTCCCTACCTGATGTTACAAAGCTGTCATGTCTCAGTTTCTGTTAGCAAGCTTATTTGCACGGGCGTGTAGACCCAGATCGTGAGAGCTGTTCATTTGCTAGTCGGAAAGCACTTGACTTTGGCTCTCCAGGCGGCAACAGAAGGTGCCAACACAACCCTGTTTTTTTTAATCACTCTCCATGCAGCATGCCAGCATCGCTGGCATGTTTCGCCTGCTTGCTGTGGTTTACAAGCATATGGCATGTATCACGATCTTGAGATTAAGAGTGCCGTCCAGTTTTCTGCCACAGAATCACACCATAATGTTCCAATTACTGCCTTACTGGCAGCAAGACTTGGCATGGAAGCTGGCATCTCCTAACATTTCCATGGAGATTGGTACTCCCTCTGTCCACAAAAGAACGTGTAAACTTTGTCTAAATTTGCACGTATCTAGACATGCTTTAGTGTGTAGATACATGCAACTTTAGACAAAGTTGAGACATCCTTTATGGACAGAGGGAGTAACTGAGCAAGGGCGAACCCAAGGAGAAAGTTACCGGTGTCCACTCGTAGATCGCACATATTTTCTCTCTTAAAAATGGGGTGTCACAAACTATATTGCATATGAAAATACCAAGGAGATGATCTTGGACCCAGTGTCCTTGGACACCTGGTGGTTCAACGTGGGTATGCCCCTGTAAGTGAGTAGTATTATTGATGCCATGCATGTTACAGTTACTGGCAGTAGCAACCTATTTCATCACCCATGTGTAGCTCAATCCTTTTGCTAGCATATATCCGCCCAATGAGCTATCATTTTATCATATTATATTTGTTACCAACAAAAACCAGCCGGTCAGGTGAATCTTGACATAATTGCAAGCTATCTATATGTTATTTACTTATTTTAGTGAAGTGCTATAAGAATTATTCCTGACAAGCATGGTAATTACAGTAGGTTGTTTTTTGCACTTCATGCTGCTTACATGGTAAACATTGTGGGTTTTCGCTGGCTTGCTTGTAGCAATATCATTGCAGAAGATCTCTTGTTTTTTCTGCTGGGACACACAGCATATGAATAACATGAAATTTGAAGATCAGTGTGAACAGTCTTCTAACTACTCTGTAGTAGTCAGTAATGATAAGCATCTTCAAGTAAATTTTATCCAGGAAAGATTCCTTTGAATGAACCTCCCAAAGTTAGTTATTGTATCAAAGTATGAATAAACCATTGGGCACAACAGAAACTACGCAAAACATTATGTTTTTGTATCTCAATCCAGTGTGTATATATGTACAATTTCTCTCATGTATATACACTGGAAAACTGTTATGATGATCAGCAGATCCTCTAAAAGGCGGAGGCCAACCACAAGGTACCGGGGTTGATATTCACTAATCTACAAGCTAAGAGTATTCAGAAGGGAAACTCTGCTCTGGATCAATCTCCTGAACAAAGCCTCGACTTTGATCTCAAGATCAATAATATCCAACTCCAACAGCTGCAATTGGTCCTCCTTGCATGTAACTCTTGTCTTCTGGAATGCCTTGGATACTAGAGACCACTTGCTAGAATTTGGCATCGCAATTTTCTTTGAAAGAAGATCCAATGAGGACTCAATCATCTTGATAGTGGTTTCTCTAGCTTCAGCCAACAGCTTGATCACTCTGCTGCTCTCCTGATCAACGGAAGATGACTTCTTGCTGATCTTCTTGAGCTGCTTTTGCGCCTTCTTGGCCAGGCGAAACCAAGACAAAATCTTGGCCTGAAGGGCCACATCATCTCCTCTCTTGATGACCAAGTGCATGTCCTGGACGGTTGCCTTGAGCTTAGAGAAGCTCACTTGTATGGCATCGCAGAGGTCAAGCAAAATGAGGAATCTGTCGAGCTCTTGCTCCGCGGCAATTCTCTGCTGCGGCTTGCAGAGGAGAGCTTGGCTGCTGGGCAGATACATGAGCTCGTCGATGCAGTCGTAGAACTCTCCAAGCCTCCTCAAACCATCACATACTGTTTCGATGGTCGAGGAGGTGAATGCGTTAAGGCTTTGGAGCTGTTCTTCGACATCGCTCTCGCCAAAGCTTGGGTTGGAAGGGACGCTCGCAGATCTGAGGTGAGATGCCATGGTTGTAAGTAGTGGAAGGTGGAGTTCCTTTTCTTCTTCTCTCAAAATGGAAGCAAAGAGATCCCGATGGAGCTGCAGTGGTGTCGACCTCTGGCCATGCTCCCTTGTCCCTATATATCACTGGAAGATGAGAAGAATAAGCAATGAGCTTGCATCGCTGGCCCTGTAGACAGCAATAATCTCGTCGATAATGGCGTGGTGTGCTGCCACATCAAAACACCACCCATCTGCACGACAATAATCTTGGTTATTGGGACAAACTCATCACACGGGTGCACTGGGCTCATTATTGTAGATCACCGAGGAGTTGACTTCACGTCTGGAGGCTCCAACGCATACGTGCAGCATCGTTGGGCTGCCATGCTGACAGCATCTGGCATCCTACTGCGATCTCTAGGCGTTCCATGTGCCTTCCAATTTTCTTCCACTTTGAGGTAGGAAAAGCCACTATGAACAGCGAGAATCTCTCCACGACAAGTCTCTGTTTCTTTCATGTGTTGGCTGCCATACTGGCATAGTGTTTTCCAGTTATCTACCGCTAAATCAAACCATCATGTTCCAATTACTGGCAACAAGACTAGGAATGGAAGCTTGCATGCTCCCACACTACAGTGGATATTGCTAGCTGAGTAGTATTTTTGATTCCATGCGTGTTACAACAGTTACTGGGAGAAGCAAGCCGTTTTACCAACCATATGTAGCTCAAATTATTCTAGTGCGCCACCAGTATGTTATACTTATATCCTCCCAGTAAGCCATCAAGTTATCATGTTCCAATAGTTACCAACAAAAGCCAGCTGTTTCGGCGGTTTAAGATGATCGATGTACTGTCCAATTTTGTACTACAGAGTCGCATGAGAGCAAGCCGTTTTATCAACCATGTGTAGCTCAAATTATTCTAGTGCGTCACCAGTATGTTATATCCTCCCAGTGAGGTATCAAGTTATCATGTTCCAACGATTACTAACTAAACCCAGCTGTTTGCTTCGAGATGATCGATGTGCTGTCCAGTTTTGTACTATAGAATCACGCTATCATGTTCCAGTTGCAGGCAGCAAGAATCAGCATGGCAACTTGGATGCTCCAATACTTTAAGAGGGAGCCAACTGACTATCATCGTCGGTGCCATGAGTGTTCCATTTACTGGCTGTAAACATTTGTTTCATCACTTATTTAGTGACTGCCTGTAAGTCCTCACAATGATATCAACCTATCATGTTCCTATTATTGCCAACAAGAACCAGCAGGTAAGTTAACTCATACTTGTGTGTATTGACATAATTGCATGCTCTAGGGATGATTTTGGTGGAATATTGTTCATGACAAGCTTGTTATCTAACTTTTGTGTTGTAATTAAACGAATTGCACATCCATTTTGAAACTAGAAATATTCAACCGCAGTGGCAGGCTGCACATCCATGTGGTGGAGGTGGTGCTAGGGAATCTTGGTAATTAAATTGATTTATTCTGCTAATTATAGGCTTAGCCCTTGTGACTTCGACCTGTCATGTTTAATAAATGCCCAACAAGATCGACAAACCAAGGGTATTGCAATTAAGTATACACTTAAATCACATGACAATCTTGAAGCATGAAAAGAACAAATGATTACAACTTTAATTTCTTTCTATAACTTCCCGTATATTTGTACTCTATACACAATTACATATTTGCAAAATTGTACCAAGATCAGCTAGTCCTCAAAAAGGCGGATGCCAATCACAGTGTGCCAAGAGTGGTGTGGGGTATCTATGAGCTAAGGATGTTTAGGAGAGAAACCCTGATCTGGACTAATTTCCTGAACAGATTTCCTGCCCCATGCTCAAGATCTCCAATACTGCACTCTAACGCCTGCAATTGCTCCTCCTCGCAAACAACTGCCTTCTTCTTGTGAAATGCTTTGGAGACAAGAGACTGTTTAGGCATGTGGATTTCCTTCGACAAGATATGGACTGAAGACTCAAGCAGAGATACAGATATCTCTCTAGCCTTGGTCAATAACATGACCATCCCGCAACCCGTAGAAGTTGCCTTCTCGGTCTTCTTGAAATGTTTCTTGGCCTTCTTTGCCAAACGAGTATAAGAATGGATATTGGTTTGAGCAACTGCATCATCTCCTTTTCTTAGAGCCACTTGCAGCTCTTGGATGATGGCCTTCATCTCCACAAAGATCTCTTGCATGGTGCTGCAGAGATCCAACAGCTCAAGAGAGCATTCCATCTCCCTATCCAACATCTTCCCATCTTGGTTGCTTGGCAGGCCAATAATCTCTTCAACACCATTGTAGATGTCTCCAAGCCTCCTGAGGCCATCACACACCATGCTGATGGTGGTGGAGGAAGAGATGCTGGCCTGTAGGCTCAGCAGCTCTTGCTCGATTTCGGCCTGCTTGGCCTGAGGCCTTGAAGGCAAACTTATCGATCTTAGGTGGAAAGCCATTTCTGATCTTGAATCTTTTTCTCAGTATTGTGGTTGAAGAGAGGATGCCAAAAGAGCACTTCTTGTTTGATGTGTTTACCTTTCCTCTGGAGCTTATTTATACAGAAGAAGCATACAAGCAGGAGCATTTGATTGGTAGACACGAAGAATCGTGCCATTTAATTTTTGAGATTTTGTCTGCATGGATGGATATCTGGCAGAAGGCTAGACAGTACAACATCAACAAAGTCGGGACGAGCCAACCTATATGTTGAGGCCGGTGAGCTGTATATTTGATGCTGGAAGAAGAGTTGACTTCACCTCCCTCGTCGTGTGGCATAGCTGGCATGTTTCGCCTACCTGCCGCACTTACAAGCATTTGGCATCTACCGCAATCTCAATATGATCTATGTGCTTCGTTCCAGTTACAAGCAGCAAGAATCAGCGTGGCAGCTTGGATGCTCCAGTTACTTTAATGGAGATTACTAACTGAGTATCATCGTCATGACATGCGTGTTCGAGTTACTGGCTGTAAACATTTCTTTCACCACTTATGTGTATCTCAGTTATTTAGTGACCGCCTGTAGTCCTCCCAGTGATATCAAGTTATCACATTTCTACCAACACAAACCAGCAGGTAAGTTAACCCGTACTTGTCGGCCTTGAGCCCCTGACATAATTGCATGCTATGCTTGCATGCTCAATCTCATTGGGTTAGTAGGAACACCCACTAAGAAAGATACATTATTGTTTATTTTTCTTGCAGTGCATAGCACCTCTGAAAGTCTGAATAGCATGGCTATCTGATAGTAATACGTTTAAAGATCAGCATGAACAACCTGTCTAACCGTGTGTATAGTATTCAACAATCATAAGTACTGCAAGTAAATTGTTTGTTTTGAATGAACCACGCCAACTTAGGTATTGCATACACCATGTAGACATAACAAGAAATTGTCCAAAAACTGAGTTTGTTTCTCAATCGTTTATATATGTACAATTCGTATGTACAGTGAGAAATTGTTATGATGATCAGCAGATCCTCTAAAAGGCGGATGCCAACCATAATGTACCACAGTTGATATGTGACTAATCTACAAGCTGAGAGTATTCAGAAGGAAAACTCTGCTCTGGATCAATCTCCTGAACAAAGTCTCGACTCCTCGTTCAAGATCAGCAATGTCCAACTCCAGCACTTGCAGTTGCTCCTCCTTGCATGTTACTCTTGTGTTCTGGAATGCCTTGGATACTAGAGACCACTTGCTGGAATTCGGCATCGCATTTTGCTTCGACATGAGATCCGATGAGGACTCGATCATCTGGATAGTGGTTTCTCTAGCTTTAACCAACAATTCGACCACTCTGCAGCTGTTCTGAGCAGCGGAAGAGGATTTCTTGCTGATCTTCTTGAGCTGCTTTTTTGCCTTCCTGGACAGGCTGAACCAAGACATAATCTTGGCCTGAATAGTCGACTCATCTCCTCTCTTGATGACCAACTGCATGTCCTGGATGGTTGCCTTGAGCTCAGAGTAGCTCACTTGCATGGCGTCGCAGAGGTCCAGCAAAACGAGGGAGCCCTCGAGTTCTTGCTCCACGGCGATCCTCTGCTGCGGTTTGCAGAGGATAACTTGGCTGCTGGGCAGGGACGTGAGCTTGTTGATGCAATCGTAGATCTCTCCAAGCCTGCTCAACCCATCACAGACCGTCTTGATGGTCGAGGATGTGGCTGCGTTAAGGCTTTGGAGCTGTTCTTCGACATTGCTCTCGCCAGAGCGAGGGCTGGAAGGCACACTTGCGGATCTAAGGTGAGATGCCATGGTTGCAGGTAACGGAAGTTGGAGTTATTTGTTTTCCCGTTCTCTCGTAATGGAAGCAAAGAGAAGCTGACCGAGGGGATGCAATGGTGTTGTTCTCTAGCCATGCTCTCATGTCCCTATATATCAGGTAGAAGATGAGAAGAATAAGCGACGAGCTAACATCGCTGGACCTGTAGACAACAAGAATCTCTTCGATAATGGGGCGTTGCGCTGCCGCAGCAAACCACCCATCTGCACGACAAGAGAATCTCGATTATCGGCGCCAAACTCACAACACGGGTGCTCATAGTTGTAGATCCACGAGCAGTTGGCTTGGCATCTGGAGGCTCCGACGCATCGCTGGGTTTCCGCTGCGATCTCGAGAGGTTGCATGTGCGTTCCTGTTTTCTGCTAATTGGAAGATATCATTGCATAGCTGGGCCATCAGACAATAAGAATCTCTCCATAGCAAGTCTGATTCTTTCACGTGTTGGCAAAACGCTGCTCGATGGAGAAGAGGCTGTCTGCCAGTGCCACCAGCCCACCACCATGTCTCCATTACTACATGCAATATCATCTGGACGAGCATGCGTGCTGTAAGATGCATATATTTGTTTTGCTCATCAACCTCTAGCTGGAAGAGGAAGAGTTGACATCACCGGGGATCACGGATCAGCATTTGATGGTAATTGATCGCCCATTGGTTTTTTGTGTAGCATCGCTAGATGGTCTCGGCTACACGTATACTCTCTAAATTAATCATCCACGCGTACACACACTAGCCTGTTGATGCACACAGTCTTGTTCCAGTTTTTAGCAACAAGGAATCCGCACGGGTGATCCAATTTATAATTGAACAGCAGACCCTCGCCACACACGGACAAATTTGAGAAGCACTAAGATAGAGTAGTATTTTTTCAGGTCTAACTGAAGCAGATTATCCCCTGAGCTGGAGGTTGATCTCGCCCGCCGAATATACTTGTTATCAGGCATTTCTTCTTGAAGAGGTCGATGCTCGGCTGTGGCAGGAGAATTCAGAGTGTTGGGCATATGCAAAATTTGTACTCGGTTGGGCACGGTAAATCTTTCTCGTAGTGATGTATATTTTCATTTGATTTAAAATTTCTTCACACATTCGCAAAATAATAATAATACACTATTGCACATATAAAGTCGCTAGGTCGATGTATTCGCTTCAGGCTGATCTTTGTGTTTCTCTTGTAAGGTTATGTTGAGTAAAATTACATAGGATATATGCATCATTTTGATGCAGAGGACGGGGATCCACATCCTTATTTCTAAAATAAATGTTACACATATGCCTGGGTATTTCTCGGGTCGGTGCTAAAAACTCCGGTGCAAGAAAATCCAGGCCTAAGCCCCGGTCGACTGTCGGCCATAGATTTTGGGTCTATGGATCCTCCTTGAATGGTCTGGCTGTTGCGCCCCATGACCCGAACATGATTTGAGATTGGGTTGGGCCGTGTCGGGCCGTCCGGGCCGGGCTACCCATGGCTAGGTATAGTTACATGCGGTTGGAAAGGGTTGCAGCTTGCTTGAATGCCTTTGGTGCCCCCCCCTTTATTTGTCGAGGGGTAGTCAACCACTCCATTGGGCATATGAGTCGGTGGACGGGGTCCGACCACCCCATCCAGGCGCTTATCACGATCCCACATATCATCGAACATCATAACTGAGTTCATCTTGTATTGTTACATACAACTGTTTTTTTCCTCAACCATACATTACACGACTCCCTGTGATCAACTACTCGATCACTATACTGAGTTATCTTTTCCTTACTAGTTTGTTCTCTTTTTCGTACTGACTAAAATATCATCATATTGGGATATTTTCTAACTTTATTCAGATCCAATATAGCGTAGTACATTTTTTAATCTCTGTATAATTATTGGCCAAAGATGATCAACTACTCGATCACTATACTGAGTTATCTTTTCCTTACTAGTTTGTTCTCTTTTTCGTACTGACTAAAATATCATCATATTGGGATATTTTCTAACTTTATTCAGATCCAATATAGCGTAGTACATTTTTTAATCTCTGTATAATTATTAGCCAAAGATGTATTTCAACGAATATTTCAGGTTCTTCTAACATTTAGAACCTGCCACTTGCGATCAATGATTAAGCGAGATGTTGATGAGTGGATTTTACACTCAGTTTATCCTTGTTTAATCAATATACTTGTTAATTAATCAATGATATTATCCTCGAACTTGCACTAACCATGTGATGGGAACCTGCCCAATTCATAAAAGGGTAGATCACAACTTTCAAGAGACTTAACAAGTAGAGAGCAACACCCAACCATACTAGTGACCGTACCATATGTCGGTGGCTCCCTCGGTCGAAACGAGCTTTCGCCAAGGCCCATCGTCAGATTCACACCAAAAGGACTCCGGAAATATAACCCATCCACTTCCTCTATATAAATGAGAGTGAACAGTCATCAGAAGAGAGCACCTCGTCCACCATTCCTCCATGAAGTATCGTCGTCATCACCACTCCATCTTAGCCATCAATTATAATCTTGAGATTGTCGCGATTTACGACATTGTAAGACTATCAATTATTCATATTCAAGTATTTCTTAGAATGACTTATATTGTTCAACTAATCACGATGTGTGAGTAGTCCACTTGGGTTAGGCCTCTAACATGACCGCACATGTAGTTTAGATAATATGGGACATTAGTTTAATTGGCTCCATATGTTGCATGTGCATGTTATCTTGTCTATGCATCACTTCGAAAACTTTTCATGTACTCAGGCCACATGAGAGTGATCAAGGCAGATTCACGAGTTGAGGAAAATGAAAATCTATGCACTCGATGAGAGGAAGGGGAGCACAATAGCTAGAAGCAATTCTATGTGGAGCAAACAATATATCACAGAACCCTGCACGTAGCGGATGAGGTAATTTAGACCTCAATAGACTTGTTAGAAATCACCTTTCTAAGGCATTGCTTTTTGATTAACTAGAAACATGCCCTGCACGTAGCGGCGGATTTTTTTTACTCAATAAAGGGATATTAGACCCATGGATATGAGTTTGTTTACACAAATATACAACATATCATAAAGGTCCAGAAACAGACCCGCGCGTTGTAGCGGGTTTTTTTCCCCTATTTACTGAAATAAAGAGATATTAGACCCATAGATATGAATTTGTTTACAGAAATATACAAGATATCACGGAGGTCGAAAGTCTAAATTAGTTAATGTCATTTTTTTTGCATTTGATGATAAAAAAATAGGTGATATGGACAATTGGGTGATGAAAAGTAAATGACATGCATATATTGCATGCAAGAAAGTATTAATTTTAATTAATATTAGTGGGATGACATGAAGATTTTGTTGGTAAGAGAATGGATGATATGGATAGCTTGCACGTTGAGATAGAAAAAATTAATACATGTTAGTGGGGTTTGCTTTATAAGAGATATATGTAGATAAAGGGGGACCCAGGATTGGATCAAACCCCGGGCTAGCCCATGTCTGGACGTCAAGTTATATAATTACATGATTTTTTGTCTATTTTTAGAGATGATATAGAGTGATTTTGGGCCTAAGCACCGGGCTGAAGCCCTGGTTGTCCTAGGTGCATGTCTGCCCCTGGATAGATACAAATCTTAAACGAAAAAGCTACCGCGTCCATAATACAAGTCAATGGTATCAATCCTTTTTCTAGCACCGTCGTCGTCGTGGAAGTAAATTTCTATCGTGGTAAGGGCATTAGAGTTCGCTTTAGTTTACTTAGTTTTTTGTTTTCTGTAGTATACATCCTTAGTTTATTTTCTTGTTCTAAGTTTATTCTTTTTCTTAGTTGAAAACCCCAAGAAATAATTTATTATTTATAGAAAAATAATAACATGGAAAACAAAACAGTTGGTGAGTTTGCTACTACTAACGATTACTTGTGTGCACCTATAACTCAACCCCTGTTCAGATTAAACCTAACATATTGAAATTGGTTTAAAAGGACCTGGATGCGTAGTCAGCAACACGAACCGGTAAGAGATTTACCCGTTGAAAGTTCAACATCTGAGATTGTATGTATGCACCTAAGCACTTTCATTAATATATGTGAAGTGATGTGCTTAAACTATGTTGACGTAGTGCAACCAAGCTGCATTTATTTCGGAGAAAGCAAAAAAGAAATGGTTGTTAACTTTGCCTAAAAGGCACCATTATTTTTGGGATAACTCTTGCAATATTTTTATGAATAATTTTTTCCAACCTAGGAAACATGCAAACACGTTCTAATATCACTACTTTTAGACAAAAAATCATGAGCCACCAACACTTGTTTGGAAAGAATGTAAGTGTATGTAAGAAACTATCATAACCATATGAGGGATGAATAGGTCACACTTCACTTATTTTATCAGACTCTTAACCCATGTCAAAAGGATTGACTACTGCAGAAGGCACATTCATGAGCAAAGAAATAGAAGTATCAAAGAAACTTCTTGGCGATATAATATAAGATGACCATGCCCAGTGGAATGTAAGGAAGATCCACCTCAGGAAAGGTGAACTCCATCACCGACGAAAATGAAATGAAAAGCTTACACCAAAGGTAGATGAGTTGATAGATATAAATAAAGGTAAAAAAGGAAACTCAAGCTAATGCCATTACCGATGCTAGAATTGAAGAAAAAGAAACTCGGACCACCATCATATCATAGTTATTGGAGGCAGTGAAGCTCCGCTGTGTATAAACATGCTTTGATTCTGGAAACGTATATTTGTAACCTACTGAACATTTTTTGAATCCATAAACTATTTTTAGATTACATGAACAATTTTAGTAAACCCCCCAAAAAATATAACCTATTTTTAAATTCATATTTTTTTGTAAACCTCGCCATCATTTTTAAAGTACGCAAACAATTTATTTTTAATGAAAAAAAATAAAAAAACAGAAAAAGAAAGAGAACTACAAAACAAACAGAGAATAAAGAAAATACAAAATAAAAAGGAGGACAAAGTAAACAAGAAGGAAATAGTAAATGAAAACCGACTAAGTCCAGAACACAAACAAAGAACCGGCAAAAACCACGAAACAAATCTTAAAAGAGGCAGTTATTTTTTATAAAAGCAATAACTCGTTAGGGCTAGAGTTTCGGGTGGCGTCCCGTCAAAGATCCGCAAAATCACATTACATCACAAATCATGCCAAGCCACAACAGATTAATTAGTACTCTCTCGATTTCATAATATAAGGTGCAACACATATTATTTAGATTCACATTAAGATAAGTTTACATGTACACTATAATATGTCTACATATACATATATATATATATATAGTAAAAAATGATAAAACATAGTATTATTTATATTATGAAAACAGAGGAAGTACTAAGCTTTCCTAGTTTTTCGTTTTGTGGGATGGATTTGGGCGGCGGCGCTATAACCCTACCCGGGGCCATGTATCAGATTTGCTTAATTGGAATGTAAACTGGCCGGACGGTTACCGGGCCAAGCCTACCGGCCCAAGCGGAGGCTACGGGGCCTACTAGCTTCTCCAGTTCCTCCACTGCCCATGAGGACAAATAAGGTGGACACGGAGAATTTGCGCCGGCGCGTCGGCCGCCGCCGACCTCTAGCGACGGCGACTCCCGTATGTCTGAACGCCGCGGCCGCGAGTAGAGCTTGATACCTGCAGATCGTTCGACTGTGGTACGCATCTAGCTAATTCTTAGTTCTCTGTGTGCTGCAATGCCTTGTGAGCTGTGACCTCCTCGAAACAGGCTTGCGTCCCGCTTTATAAATAAAGCAAACATCCAATGTTTACAACCACAATCAGATGAGAAAAAAAGGGGGTGAAGTACGAGAGAATAAAGATTTTGCTGGGGCCACAACACAGAAAAGCCCAAGGATAGAACAACTACTCCTGATACAAACTCTACACAGTAGAGCTCAACGGCTGGGCGGTGAAGATAGAAGGCGTGCCGCCTTCAGAAGATCCTCAAAAATGCCGTCCAGCCGCTGCCTGTCCCGCTGTCTAGCCAACGGGTGCCACTCCTGCAGGAAAGCCAAGAATTTGAAAACTGAGTCAGTGGCCCGTCGTTGGTAGACATGCTCGATGACCATCTTGTTACGAATCGTCCAAAAGGTCCAGGTCATTGCCGCGAACAGCAACCAGAAGAGGGACCTCCTCCTCCCGGTATGGTTCGCCTGCACTTCCAGGAACTCTGCCAAGTCACGGGCCTGCCACTCAGGACCCAAGGACAGGAACCGAGTAGCGGGACAGGAGAACAGGATATGGGTCCCCGTCTCGGGGACCGCACAAAGGGGACAGGTGCCGTCACCAAGTCCCGAACGTTTCGCCACCTCTACGCCCGAGGGGAGGCGGTTGCGGAGAAGTTGCCAAGTAAAGATCTTGATTAAGCGGCATCGGTGCCTTCCAAAGGTACGTAGTCCATGACAGCACATGCCCTCTAAATAGGGCCCGGTAAACGGAGCCGACGGAGAACTGCTTCGCCGGCGTAAGACTCCACGAGACCCTGTCCGGGCTGTCAGACAGTGCTAGGGGAAGTGATGTGAGCAAAGACCTCCAACTCGCCACCTCCCCTGAGCCGAACGTGCGGCGGAACCCAATGTTCCATCGCCCCTGCTGGAGGGCAGAGGCTATCGACATCAGAGGTTCCGCACAAATCGCAAAAAGATTTGTGACCTACCTGTGCTGATGAGTGATTGTATGCGCTAGTGCAAAATTATCGGGCCCTTCACATCTTATCTTATTAGTTGATTGGAAATCCTCTTGCTCAAACTAAAATTCATCCGTTCTGCATGCATTTTCTCACGCTGAACATATGTGGTTGGTGCATGTACTTTTTAGCATATACATTTTGAAACTAGAAATATTCAACTGCAGTGCCAGAGTGCACATCCATGTGGTGGAGGTGGTGGTAGGGAATCTTAGCAATTAAATAAATTTATTCTGCTAACAGCAGGCTTACCCTTGTGACTTCAACCTGCCATGTTTAATATATGCCCAACAAGATCAAGAAACCAAGGGTATTGCAGTATAATATACACTTAAATCACATAACACATCTGGAAGCAGGAAAAGGGCAAATGGATTAAAACTTTGATTTCATTCTATAACTTCCTGTACATTTGTATTCTATACATAATTACATATTTGAAAAATTATACCAAGATCAGCTAGTCCTCAAAAAGGCGGATACCAATCACAGTATGCCAAGAGTGGTGTGGGGGTATCTATGAGCTAAGGATGTTCAGGAGAGAAACCCTGATCTGGACTAGATTCCTGAACAGATGTCCTGCCCCATTCTCAAGATCTCCAATACTGCACTCTAACGCCTGCAATTGCTCCTCCTCGCAAACAACTGCCTTCTTCTTCTGAAATGCTTTGGAGACAAGAGACTGTTTAGGCATGTGGACTTCCTTCGACAAGAGATGGACGGAAGACTCAAGCAGAGATACAGACATCTCTCTAGCCTTGGTCAATAGCATGACCATCCTGCAACCCTCAAACGTAGCCTTCTCGGTCTTCTTGAAATGTTTCTTTCCCTTCTTTGCCAAACGAGTATAAGAATGGATCTTGCCTTGAGTAGCTACATCATCTCCTTTTCTTAGAGCCACTTGCAGCTCTTGGATGATGGCCTTCATCTCCACAAAGATCTCTTGCATGGTGCTACAGAGATCTAACAGCTCAAGAGAGCTTTCCATCTCCCCGTCCAACATCTTCTTATCTTGGTTGCTTGGCAGGCCAATAATCTCTTCAATGCCATTGTAGATGTCTCCAAGCCTCTTGAGGCCATCACACATTGTGCTGATGGTGGTGGAGGAAGAGATGCTGGCCCCTAGGCTCAGCAGCTCCTGCTCGACTTCGGCCTGGTTGGCCTGAGGCCTTGAAGGCAAACTTATCGATCTTAGGTGGAAGGCCATGTCTGATCTTGAAGCTTTTTCTCGGTATTGTGGTTGAAGAGAGAGGATGACAAAAGAGCAATTCCTGTTTGATGTGTCTACCTTTCCTTTGAGGCTTATTTATACAGAAGAAGCATACAAGCAAGAGCATTTGATTGGTAGACATAAAGAATCACGCTATTTAATTTTTGAGATGATGTCTGCCATGGATGGAGATCTGGCAGAAGGCTAGCTAGCGAGCACAACAACAACAAAGTCGGGACGAGCCAACTTATATCTTGAGGCCCGTGAGTTGTATATTTGATGCTGGAACAAGAGTTGACTTCACCTCCCACGCTCCAATGCGACATTGTTTATCTGATTTCTGATCACTCCTCTTGCGGCATAGCTGGCATGTTTCGGCTACCTTACATGATTGCAACATTTGGCATCTCCCACAATTTCGGAAAAATGCTATCCCGCCCATCCGTTCGGGTACCCGGCCTATCTCCATCGTTCAATAGTGCTTCGTGATTTGGTCCTGCTCTCCTAGCACATTACAGAAAACACCCTGCGTGGTGTCCATTTCGTTTATGTAAGCCCTGCCATTTTTACAGTATATCCTCACACTTCTACATTTTCAGGAGCAAGAATTGTGTTTCGTTTAGATCAGATAATAAGTAAATAATTAGTATACAAAAATTATGCACAATTAGCTCATAATTAGTTGAAACGACAAAAACTGAATAAGCAGTAGTACTGAACCTGGAATTTTCTTATAGGGTACATAATTTGGATATGGACCTTTTTATTGAGTTAATTAGTACACATACAGGGATTATGTCTTTACAAATCACATGAACAGTACAAATATTTTTCTGTCAAAAGGTTTCGTGTAGCATTTCTTTGGGTGCCAAATCACAAAAATTTCATCAGTAATCATACATCCTGACACAAATATAACAGAACATTTCATATACATGGATTAGGTCTTTACAATCACATGAACAGTACAGATATTTTTCTGTCGAAAGGCGTCGTGTAGCAGTTCTTTGGGTACCAAATCACAAAAGTTTCATCAATTATCATACATCCTCAAACAAATATAACAGAACATTTCATATACAAAATGTGTCATAAAAGATTCACAAAAGATTTAAAAGAATTCACCAGATTTTATCGGAACAAAACTGCGTGAAAAATTCATACATTCGCATACACATATGCGACAAGAAAGAACAACTTGGTAAGGGAAGGGGACGGTGCAATGCTTATACGAGAGGCTTCGAAAACACGGCTTGGCATCCACCACCATGGCCTCGTCGGACAAGCGCAACGTGTCCAGCTTGTCCATCAACACGTCTTAGGACGAGCTCCGCTGCCTCCTCCATCACGGCCTCTCCGGACAAGCGGAAGGTGTCCATGGACACCGTCTTAGGACGAGATCCGCTGCCTCTTCCACCACGGCCTAGGATCCTGCATGTGATTGCAGCAATTAAATCTCCTTTGGAGAGCAGATTAGGAAGAAGGAAAAAAACATGGCATAAGATCTGGCGAACTGATAAAAAAATGTTCTCACGAACCAACATAATTTTGGTCTAGCACCATTTTTTTTCTGAACCCAAAATGCATATACACTATGAACAGAACCACTTCAAAATTTTAAATGCCTGACCAAAATCTCCAGCCTGGAAAGAATGCGCATGTGTTTACCCGCAAAAAATCTCCAGCCTGAAAACCAAGAATCAGTTTACCCGCAAAAAAAAGAACCAAGAATCAGTGTGCAAAGTAACAACACCACAGAGATAATTCCATCTCCATCATTGAACAAAATCAATGGACAAAAAGAACGATGAGTAGAGAAACAATATCAAGGAAGCCAGTTACATCCAGATCTGACCAAAGGAATATGAGACATGGGCAAATCTAACCTAATTACAGTCAGATCTAAACGGCATGGCTCACCCCTCCGACGAGCCGGGCCGCGTCAGAGCATCCGGCCACCGGAGGCAGCACGTCCAGATCCGGCGACCGCCGGGGAAGAGCTTGGGGAGGAGCCGGAAGCTCCGGTCGGACACGCCGCCCCGCCGAGTGGAGCTGGTGGCTATCTTGTGTAGACGGGCATGGATCCAGCGGGGAGAGAGAAAGTGAGGGCCGGGAGTTTAGGTGAGAGAAGCTAAGGAACAGAGTGAGTTTGGGAGAGGGAGAAGAGACAGAGGGCGAGGGGGCAGCTTCACGAAGATGTACAGCTTCATTGCATGTATGGGGGAGGAAATGAATAATGTACAGGTACTTTTTTGTAAAAGAGCATCATCACCGATGTCCAACGCGCTCAACGGATAGGCCCGATACCCGAACGAATGTGTGGGAAAACCGCTCTGCAAGATGAATCGATGTGCTACAGAATCACGCTATCATGTTCTAGTTACAGGCAGCCAGAATCAGCGTGTCAGCTTGCATGCTCTAGTAATTTAATGGAGACTACCGAGTATCATCATTGTGCCATGCGTGTTCCAGTTATGGGTAGTCAACATTTGTTTCACCACTCATGTCTATCTTAGTTATTTAGTGACTGCCTGTAAGTCCTCCTAGTGATATCAAGTTATCACATTCCTGTTATGGGCGCTGCTATACATCCGACGAACTACGACGCTCGTCCGATCCTAGGTGGCATTGACTTTCCACACGCGGGGTGACGGAGGCCATTTTTTATTTACAAAGCAAGCTGCCTTATCCCGGTTCCAGGCCTGGACGGCGAGTCTTCTATCTGCTACCAGCTATGCTGCGTCTTAAATTCAAAAAAAAAAATGAAGCTATAATGCGTCTCGATTGATAGTACTGTGTAAGAAGATTTCATCAACGTGAGATCTCTGACACTATCTATATTTTTGGTAAAACCTTTCACGACCCCCTCGCGCCGCCACTCCAGGGCACCATTAGGGGGAACCAATCCCAGCGCCGTCCAGCCCCTCCCCTCACCGGTGAATTTTACCGCTGTGGTCGACGACCTTGGCCGTGGCCGCGGCGGCGCCCGACGCCAAGAGCGCTTAGGGCAGGAGGGCGTGGCGACGGCTCCTAGACGCGACTAGGGTGTCTCGGGCAGGTCACGACGCACGACGGCCAGGGTGGTGACATGCGGCAACTTCGGATGGGTGGCAGCGGCATTTCCAGCGGCCCGACGCATTTTGGATCCAAATCAGACACGATTTGGTCTGTTTGCGTCGGGCCGCAGGCAGAAAATGAGTGATGTCCGTTCTGATGTCCGTTTGGGTCGCATTTTAGCCCAAAGACCCTGACCTTCTTCGGCGGTGTAGATCGGCGGCGCGAGGAGGAAGAGCCGTTGTCGGACATCTTCTTCGGCTTCCTGAATGGCCACGGCGCCATATCGGTGAGTGGGACGTGGAGAGGAAGGCCGAGGAAGATTTGGTGTGATCGGGTGATGGCCTCGCCATCCCTTTAAAAGGATGGTCGAGGACACGCGCGAACACAATGCACTGTTGCGGCGACGCAAACTGTGCCCAAATTTGGGTCGCGTTTACGTCGCCGTGGATGGTTCGAACAAATTGCGTCGTGTCGTTGGACTGAGTTTTCCCCGGCCCGGTCAAAAACGGACAAAAACGCACTATGACACGTCCGATTACATTCCCTAAGGGCATGTATAATGGGGTGACATCAGTCTTCTCGGTGTGTTCGTTTTTGGAACCAGGTGAAATGGAATGGAACCATTTCATTCCACTCTCATGGAACAACTCCATTCCTATGTTCTTTTTGGATAAAAAATTGTCACGGAACCGTTCCATTCTTATGTTCTTTTCTAGCATGGGATGGAATGGAATGGAACGAGAACGGCAACAAACTCGATTAAATATTTCCTAATCTTGATTAATTATTGCTAAAATTTAATTAATTATTGATAAACTTGATTAATTATTCCTGATATTAATTAATTGTTGCTAAACTTGGTTAAATTAGAGTTAATCGCCCAGTTTTACTGTTCCGTTCCACCTCATCCGGCCGAATTTGCCGGATCGGTCGGTTCGAGTGAATATTCCCTTTTCTAGAAACATTCCATTCTACTCCATTCCACTCCATCCCAGAAAAGAACACAAGAACGGGCTCATGGAATGGAACCGTTCAATTTCATTCCGGTTGTTTCCAGAAAAGAATACACCCTTAATGTTGACACGGTCTTCTCTTAGTTAAGTGATGATCTCTTGCAAAATGAGGGAAGACTAATTTCACCATTGTAGCACTTGTCTTCCCTTAAAAATTTAATTTCCTACCAAAATATAATTAATTCTTATTAATTGATAGGGATGACAATAAGAGATAATGCATTGTATAACTTATAATTTTATCTTTCCTAAATAACATGGGTGGCTAAGAGAAAGTGAGCGACAACGATTGAGGTAGACTAAGGAATGAGCTCGTCAGATGCGCATGTCATGGTGCAAGAACTGGAAAAGTTTTGATGTGTTAGGGACAACACTCTATTCTATTAGTTTCAAAAAGAAATATTCTACTCTATTATGGGTTTTGGGGTTGGGCCTGACCTTGGGTCATGGGGAAGGAGTGATTCGCACACTAGGACGAAAACGTCGGACGTTTTATCAGACCAGTAATGTCGGATGCAAAGCAATTCCGTTCCTGCCACCACGAACCAGCTGGTAAGTTAACTCATACTTGTTAGTCCTGACATAATTGCCTGGTATGCTTAACCTCATGGGTTGGTAGGACGACCCACTAAGAAAGATCTATTCTATTTTTGTTTGAATGCATATTATTTTTGAGCGATCTCGCGAAGGAGTGTGCGCCGTTGATTCTTTGCTTGGTGGAGACTCAAATAGCAAACAAAGTATCGAGTGGAAGGCTTGGCGCTTCCTTGTACGTGTGGAACATGTGTGAGCATTATGTTTTTCCAACAAGAAGTCTGATTAACATGGCTATCCCACAGTAATATACAATAATCATAAGCATTGTAACTAATTTTTTTTTCACGGAGATCTTTTGAATGAACGCCCCAACTTAGGTATTACATAAACTATCTAGGGATAACTATAACTTGTCCGAAAACTGAGGTTGTTTCTCAATTGTATATATATATATACAATTTCTCTCATGTATATACAGTGGGAAATTGTTTTGATGATCAACAGATCTTCTAATATGCGGACGCCAACCACAAGGTACCAGAGTTGATATGTGACTAATCTGTAAACTAAAAGTATTCAGAAGGGAAACTTTGCTCTGGATCAATCTCCTGAACAAAGTCTCGACTCCTCTTTCAAGATCAGCAATGTCCAACTCCAGCACCTCCAGTTGCTCCTCCTTGCATGTTACTCTGGAATGCCTTGGATACTAGAGACCACTTGCTGGAATTCGGCATCGCAATTTGCTTCGTCAGGAGATCCGATGGGGACTCGATCATCTTGATAGTGGTTTCTCTAGCTTCAGCCAACAACTTGACCACTCTACACATGTCCTGATCAGAGGAAGAGGATTTTTTTCTTGCTGATCTTCTTGAGCTGCTTTTGGGCTTTCTTGGACAGCTTGAACCAAATCATAATCATGGCATGAAGAGCCGAGTCATCTCCTCTCTTGATGACCAACTGCATGTCCTGTACTGTTGCCTTGAGCTCAGAGTAGCTCACTTGCATGGCGTCGCACAGGTCCAACAAAATGAGGGAGGCCCCGAGTTCTTCGTCCACGGCGATCCTCTGCCGCGGTTTGCCGAGGATAACTTGGCTGCTGGGCAGAGACGTGAGCTCGTCGATGCAGTCGTAGATCTCTCCAAGCCTGCACAACCCATCACACACCATTTTGATGGTCGAGGAGGTGGGTAGGTGGCTGCGTTAAGGCTTTGGAGCCGTTCTTCGACATTGCTCTCGCCAGAGCGAGGGCTGGAACGCACACATGCAGATCTAAGATGAGATGTCATGGCTGCAGGTAACGGAAGTTGGATTTTTGTTTTCCCGTTTTCTCGTAATGGAAGTGAAGAGAATTTGACTGAGGAGTTGCAATGGTGTTGATCTTTGGCCATGCTCCCATGTCCCTATATATCAGGTTGAAGATGAGAAGAATAAGCAACGAGCTAGCATCGCTGGACTTGCAGACAGCAAGAACCTTCTCGATAATGGGGCGCTTTGCTACCACAGCAAACACCACCCATATGCACGACAAGAATCTCGATTATTGGCGCCAAACTCACAGCACGAGTGCTCATAGGTGTAGATCGACGAGCAGTTGACATGGCATCTGGAGGCTCCAACATATCACTGGGTTTCCGCTGCGATCTCGAGAGGTTGCATGTGCGTTCCTGTTTTCTGCTAATTGGAAGATACCACTGCATAGCTGGGCCATCAGACAACAAGAATCTCTCCATGGCAAGTCTGGTTCTTTCACGTGTTGGCAAAACGCTGCTCGATGGAGAAGAGGCTGTCTGCCAGTGCCAACTATCATGTCTCCATTACTATAGGCAACATCATCTGGCGTGCTGTAAGATGCATATGTTTGTTTTTGCTCATCAACCTCTAGCTGGAAAAGGAAGAGTTGACATCACCGGGGATCACAGATCAGCATTTGATGGTAATTGATCGCCCATTAGTTTTTTGTGTAGCATCGCTATATGGTCTCGGCTACACGTATACTCTCCAAATTAATCATCCACGCGTACACACTAGCCATGTTGCTGCACACAGTCTTGTTCCAGTTTTTAGCAACAAGGAATCCGCACGGGTGATCTAATTTATAATTGAACATCACACCCTCGCCACACACTAGCAAATGTGAGAAGCACTAAGATAGAGTAGTATTTTTTCAGGTCTAACTAAAGCAGATTATCCCCTGAGCTGGAGGTTGATCTCGCCCGCCGAATATACTTGTTATCAGGCATTTCTTCCTGAAGAGGTCGATGCTCGGTTGTGGCACGAGAATTCTGATCACTGTTGGGCATATGCAAAATTTGTACTCGGTTGGGCACGGTAAATCTTTCTCGTAGTGATGTATATTTTCATTTGATTTAACATTTCTTCACACATTCGCAAAATAATAATAATACAGTATTGCACATATAAAGTCGCTAGGTCGATGCATGTATTCGCTTCAGGTTAATCTTTGTGTTTCTCTTGTAAGGTTATGTTGAGTAAATTACGTAGGACATGTGCATCATTTTGATGCAGATGACGGGATCCACATCCCTATTTCTAAAATAAATATTACACATATGCCTGGGTATTTCTCGGGTCAGGGCTAAAAACTCTTGTGCAAGAAAATCTATGCCTGAGCCCCGTTCGACTTTCGGCTGTAGATTTTGGGTCTGCGCATCCTCCTTGAATTTGTGTTTTCATCAAGCCTTGGCCTGGCTGTTGCGCCCATGACCTGAGCATGATTTTAGATTGGGCTAGGCCGCGTCGGGTCGTCCGGGTCGGGCTACCCATGGCTAGGTATAATTACACGTGTTTGGAAAGGGTTGCGGCTTGCTTGAATGCATTTGGTGCCCCCTTTATTTGCCGAGGAGTAGTCGACCACTCCATTGGGCATATGAGTCGGGGCGGGGTCCGACCACCCCATCTAGGCGCTTACCACGATCCTACATATCATCGAAGATCATAATTGAGTTCATCTTGTATTTTTTTCCCGTTAACCATACATTACACGACTCCTTGTAGTCAAGTACTCGATCACTATACCGAGTTATCTTCCTTACTAGTTTGTTCTCTTTTCGTATCTCGGTATCCTGTAACAGACTACAATATCATCATATTGGGATATTTTCTAACTTTATTCAGATCCAATATAGTGTGGTACATTTTTGAGTCCCTGTATAATTATTGGCCAAATATGTATTTCGACGAATATTTTAGGTTCTTCTAACAATTAGAACCTGCCACTTCCGATCATGATTAAGCGAGATGTTGATGAGTGGATTCTACACTCAGTTTATCCTCATTTAATCAATATACTTGTTAATTAATCAATGATATTATCCTCGAACTTGCACTAACCATGTGATGGGAACCTGCCCAATTGCCAATTCAAAGAAGGGTAGCTCACAACTTTCAAGAGACTTAATGAGTAGAGAGCAACACCCGCCCATACTTGTAACCGTACCATATGTCGGTGGCTCCCTCAATCGAAACGAGCTTTCGCCAAGGCCCATCGTCAGAGTCACACCAAAAGGACTCCAGAAATATAATCTCCCGTCCACTTCCTTTATCTAAATGAGAGTGAACAGTCGTCGGAAGAGAGCATCTCATCCACCATTCCTCCATAAAGTATCGTCGCCATCACCACTCCATCTTAGCCATAAATTATAATCTTGATATCGCCGTGATTTACGGCATTGTACGACTATCAGTTATTCATATTCAAGTAATATTTTAGAATGACTTATATTGTTGACCAAATTGTGATGTGTGAGTAGTTCACTCGGATTAAGGGCCCAGGCCTAACCTCACGCCGCACGTGTAGCTCCATTGCATGTGCATGTGCATGTTTTCTTGTCTATGCATCACTCCAAAAACTTTTCATGCACTAATAGGAAAAAGGCTACTGCTGGCGAGCTCTTTTTACCTAGCGCTGACGAACAGTTATCCGCCAGCAGAGCTACGCCAGTGGTAATATTTACCGCTGGCGAACAGCTACTCGCCAGCGGTAGAGGCGGCCACCGCTGACAAACGGCGACTATGTTCGCCAGCGGTAGTAGGGCACAACATTGACGAACAAGCCATGTTCACCAACGGTTCTGCATCCGCTCACCAGCGCTGGTCTCTGCGGGGTAGGGGCCTGTTCACCAGCGCTACATTTGTTGTTGGGCTAACAGGTTACACTTTGGCCAAGTATCCTACAAAGAGACTCCCGAGAGCCAAAAGTATTAAAGGAATGGCCATAGGAATGGGCGCATCATGCCAGTGATACAATTTCTGAATTAAATATTTTAATTTAAAATATTGCATTACAGGATTATATATATAGGTTAAATGTTTTCTACTCCCGGGTGTAACTACACCCACGTCTCGTATAACACCTTACGGAAGTATTTGTCATACTTTATCGGTTTGAGTATGTTCATATACTATATCTAAGATATCCCAAAATAAGTTTCATGAAAAAATTGCAACTGTCCTCATATTTTACACTATATACTAAAAATTCCGTCACATATGCATATATATATGCATATAAAAGAGAAGTATGTAATTTTTTTTACATACTACCGAAAAAGAAGTATCTATAGTACTAAATAATATTATATACTCCATACTAACACCTCCCGGTATGATAAATACTCCATACTCGTGTGAAACACACGTGTGTGTAGTTACACCCCGGGAGTAGTATGAATATGTCCTATATATATATATATATATATATATATATACATATATATATATATATATATATAGAAACCCTATTATGCACACAGGTGTAGGATAAATTATTTTGCACCCAAGAGTTTTTACATTGTTTTTTATTAAAAAATATGTTTATGATCCAAATAATTAAATTTATTTTGCCCCATAACTAAACAATCTACATAAGAAGTGCTATATATAAGTCATAACAGTGTAAAAATAGGAAAATTTTACGTAATATTTTTTATATGCCACATAAATAGATTTTTACGTCATGTTAATATTTTCTTACGTTCATATGAACTTACGAAGCACGGCAAAATTTACGTGACGTAAAAATTCTTTACGGTTCAAAAGATACAGGGTGGGTGTAAAAAATATATATATAGGACAAAGTTTTTATATGTTGCATAACTAGAGTGGTTGCTATCAGCACCGTTCATTTGCTTTAGGATTGGTGCCACATATATATGGTTCCATTTTGAGTGAACTCTTTTAAGGGAATTATCAAAGAGGAACCGGGAGTGGCTTACTTTCATGCCTAGACCTACAAAAATGGAAACTGATGGTCCTGCGGTTTCACGTGGTGCCAACTTGTGGTTACTTTCGGGTTACCAGAGTTAGAGTATCCGATTCTTTATTTTGCCATCCATCGTTTATTTTCTATCATCGCCAAGACCTTGCAGCATCGTTCGGTGCCATCTCCAAAAATAATCAATTACCATCTCCACGCATGAGCAAAAATCATCACACCCAATATAAAAAAAAATCATCACACTCAAACTCCGAAAATTCATCGCACAATATTATACACATTCGGTGCCTAGTTCTCCGTCATTCGGTGCAAATACATATCTGGAAACGGTGCCGGTACAACACTAGAAAGAACCTAATAATAAACATGTAACCAGATACTCTAATTACCGCGCAGGCGAGCACCGCAGGGGAGGCGCCATCCCGTCCGACCTTCACCCCTGCGCCTCAGGTCGAAGGTGACGGTGCGCGACAAAGATGGCCGCGGACAGCCTCCGGTGCCGCCGCATCCGGGACCGGTGTCGCTGCATCCATCATCCGGTGCCCCGCATCCGTCCTTCCGGTGCCTGCGCGAGAAAGGGGCAGGGCGGGAGTCTCCTGTGCGGTGCTGTGGAGCTCGAGGAGGAAGGCCGCGCCGAGGAGCTCGAGCAGGAAGGCCGCGCCCGAAGACGAGTTCCTGTGCCGGTGCCTCCCACTCCCCATCCGGTGCCGCCTCGGACGACCTGGCCCGCGCGCCTCCGGTGCGTCCTCACCATGACCTGAAGCAGATGCTCGATTCATTTATCCAACAATGATCGCAAAGTATCAAGTATGGAAAGCAGCCAAAATGACAAAAAAAATCAGATCAAACACGATGTAGAAACGGATTTCTAAAGAATGGATCTAGGCATCCAGCCATGGATTTCTCCCCACGCTGTGCAGCCTGCTCGCTCGTGCGCATGCGGCGGCCGCCTGCTTTCTCCTTGCAGGCATGTAGACAGCTCGCGTCGGTCGACCGGCTACTCACCTGGTGGTGCCGCCGCCGCTGTAGCTTTTCCATTCCCCACCGTCACAGCAGAGAGTGCGCGTCGGCCGGCCTGCCGGCTACTCACCTAGTTGCGCCGCCGCTGCTGTAGCTTGTTGCACTCCGATGCCTCAGCACGCCACGGCTAGAGCAGCCCTTTATGGCTTCGGTGCCGCTACAGATGAGCCGCGCGCGGGTGGAGGCCGGGAAGGTAGGGCGGCGCCGGGAGAACATGGAGCGCCGTGCGTGGCAGAGGTCCCGCGTCGTCGCTCGTCTACATCGATGGGTGGGTCACGGGAACGGGGATGGGATGGGATGAGATGAGAGAGGATAAGAGAGAGGAGGACGTGGGAGAGGATAAGAAACTGTAGAAAAGGATGAGGAAGGGGACCGCTTCATGTGATCCGGTGGAGAACGAGAGAAAAAGACAGTGCCCGGCTCTGGTTTTCTGCTCCAGTGCACAGCCTACGGTCTGTCAAGGACCCAAAATTCTGGGACCAGACGAACGAAAGAGGAAATAACAAAGCTCATCGAAAACTCACGAAATAAAAATAGGGACAGTTTTGGCACCGATCACAAAAACATGTGTGCGGCATAGATTGCACTCGTCACAATGTTGCAACATAGTTAGTATTTTCCATATATATATATAGGAAAATGGTTCTGTACTCCTGAGCGTACATACTCCCACGTTCAATATACCACATATCTGAAGTATGTATACCTCTTTATCATTTTTAATATACTTCATTATACAATAGTAGATACCCCAAATTGAATTATGTGAAAAATTTCATTTGAAACTATATATTTTGAATTATTTGCACATATACTGCCTTTTTTACACTTAAAATGGTATATTCAAATTATCAAGAACTCCGATGATATTTTTTCATACTTCTTTTTTTGAGGTATCTTAGAATAATTAATGAGGTATATAAAAAATTATAAAGAGGTATTATATCTATGTATGTGAGGTATATTGAATATGGGAGTATGTACACCTGGAAGTATATAATAGGAGTTCTATATATATATATATATATATATATATATATATATATATATATATATATATATATATATATATATAGGTTAAATGCTTTCTACTCCCGGGTGTAACTACACCCATGTCTCGTATACCACCTTACGGAAGTATTTGTCATACTTTATTGGTTTGAGTATGTTCATATACAATATCTAAGATACCCTAAAATAAGTTTCGTCAAAAAATTGCAATTGTCCTAATATTTTACACTATATACTCAAAATACCGTCATATATGCATATATATGCATATAAAAGAGAAGTATGTAAATTTTTTTTACATACTGCCTAAAAAGAAGTATCTTTAGTACTAAAATAACATTATATACTCCATACTACATGTTACATACCTCCCGGTATGATAGATACTCCATACTCGCGTGAAACACACATGGGTGTAGTTACACCCGGGTGTAGTATGAATATGTCCTAATATATAGGACATATTCATACTACACCCACGTGTGTTTCACATGAGTATGGAGTATCTATCATACCGGGAGGTATGTAACATGTAGTATGGAGTATATAATGTTATTTTAATACTAAATATACTTCTTTTTAGGCAGTATGTAAAAAAATTCTACATACTTCTCATTTATATGCATATATAACGGTATTTTGAGTGTATAGTGTAAAATATTAGGAAAATTACAATTTTTTCATGAAACTTATTTTAGGGTATCTTAGATATAGTATATGAACATACTCAAACCGGTAAAGTATGACAAATATACTTCCATAAGGTGGTATATGAGATGTGGGTGTAGTTACACCCGGGAGTAGAAAGCATTTAACCTAGCTTCTAGATTCATGTACTTCTCGTTGCTCTCGACTCCTTCATCCCTATACACACCACATATATATAGTGCTAGAACATAGAAATAAAATTATCGACATATTGAAAACATAATGTAAACTAAATCATTTTAGTGTGTCCAGACACACGGTTGTGTCACACACACCATCAAATCTAGGCCTTTTCCTTGGGCTTCGGCGGGAAAGGGCGACAACCTTCTAACGAGTTGAAGGGTCTGTAGTCACCCTGCTGTTGTATGAGCATTTCAATCACAGACTTAGAAGTTGGTTTCCTGTTGAGGTGGAATATCCCGCCTCCGCGGGATACATCCCTACAGATTATTCGCGTAAGATCCTGCTGGATGCGTCCGAACTCCTTTCGGATAGTGGCATCAGAGGCATCCACCATGTTCAGGGCCCATCTATCACACCACAACAAATGTGACAATTTATGACGCTCATTCTATGACGTTTCATTGAAAAAACGTCACAATTTATGAAATTTCCATGATTCTCTGACGTTTTTTCACTCAATCGTCACAGAATCAGCGTCATAGAATATCAGATCTCTTGTAGTGTCACAAGCGCTTGGATATCGTAGACGTTCCTCGTCCATGAGGTACTCGCGCATTCGAAGGATGAGGTACCAGGCGTCCCTCGTACTACCTTGCGCCTTCTTGATGCAAGGGAACTCGAGCCTGTGGTGGAATGCATTCTTTCCTCACCTTATGTTGGGCCTTGTGACGTTGCCTCCCTGGTAGACGAAGCCATTGAGAGGATCATCGAGAACCCTCTTGATGTGGGTGTAGTCCTTCTTCTCATGACTCCCCGCGTCAAGAAAAAGTGAAGATGCAAGTTTAGGGTATAAGACGATGAGGGTATCGTATTTGTTTCTGTGCAGAACATTTCGGAGAGACAATTAAACCTTTGTGCATGGAAAGGAAATGATTGATATGAACGAAATATAGCTGATGACTTACTCGGGAAAGTAAGGCAAGAAAAAGGTCTCCTTCTTGTCATTCTTCAAGAAGCAAGATTCTTAGAATTCAGTTGCCCGTCTCCGACCATTAGGGCGTTGCAACCAGCCTTCGAGCATGTAGAAGGGGTCAATTACAGATGTGTGTGTGTGTGTGGGGGGGGGGGGTGGCATTCTCTATAAGGATCTGATGCTCCATACTGAGCGCCATAAGGCGAACCAAGCTTGGGCTGAGCGCATTCATATGGAGCATGTCGAAGATGTCATCAAATCTGATGAAGAGCATATGACCGGGGTCTTTGTCGACAAAGTTGCAACCTTCTGGTACCTTTCCCATGAAAAGAGGGAATGTCGGATTACTATCCTTGAGAAGATTTTCCTCCAAATATAGAACAGTGTCATGTAGGTTCTGCATATCCGCATTCACGATCTTGAGAATCTTGGGCGGCAGCATTGGTTTACCTAGCTCATGGATGGAATGCCAGTTCTGGATGGTTATCTTGTCATGAACCCGACGCGGCTTAACCTTAGACCCCGACTCTTGCTGGCTCATGAATTCAACATGAACTAATTTCTTAGCTATTTTCCGCACCTTCTTAGGACCCTTTGGCTCTAACGCCTCCTTAACCGCATCACAGACTGCGTCCTGGCTGAGACCATCTTTATCGGGAGCTTCAGGTGTTGGTTGAGAGTTGAAAAGACACTTGGAGACGCCGGTTATGTTAGCCCTGCCGGGTCTCGTCATTTCATCACGGCGGTCTTGTGTATTCTCATTATTATGAAAGAATGCCGGCTCGTGATCGTCATCAACGAAATAATTATCTGGGTCGTGATTGTCATCTCCGTTGGTCTCGGGGTCTGCAGGTGGAGTTGGCTGTGGGGTGGTCGTAGGACGAGCGTGGAAACGAATAAGTGCTTTTGGCCATGTCATTGCCCACCCCAAGCAATCGCCAAGGGTAAATTGTGAATCGGCATCTGCGGGTTGATTGGGAGGATCCAAATGAGCGCAACCCGGGAACACCCGAACCAAGGAAACCTTGAACAAATGATCAAGCAAAGGCCTTGTGTGACACACACGGTTAAGCCATGCAACAATGTTAGCCTTTTCCACATCCTTGAGCTCATTGTCCACCATGAGCAGCAATGTGCATCCCACCTCGTTGGCCTGCAGAAACATATATGTGGTAGGTGTTAGAGAGGATGACAAGAATGAAAAAATTATTGACTTGTCAGTGTGCAAGTAATTACCGTGAGGGTGTTGAGCTCTTGTAATGGCAACGGACCGCGGACGGTCTTCGGTGTGCAAGTGATGGAAGGGCTGCTACGAGGCACGCTGCCGACCTGTGATGGTCCATGTGTAGGGTTGGCAGATGTGTATGCTCAAGATTAGGGTTGGCGGCCGCGTTTTGCACAACAGGCTGAACATTGATCCAGTTGCTGGAGCCTAAGCTGATCATGGGGAACGGTCCTTGTCTGCCTTCCTCAAACCAATTTCCGATAGTCTCGCAGAGGGTAGGAAGGAGGGCGTTGATCGTCTTGGCCACGGTGTCCTGGACTTGCACCGGAATGTTATCTTTGACGGTTGCCAACTCCTTCCTGAGAGATGCTTCCACGCTGCTCTTCCTCTCCTTTCGCTCCTCCTTAGTCTCGGGGTAGTAGAAGGCATGTTTGTGGCCACTGCCGGCCCCCACCACATGGCCACGATGCAGGCCTTTAGTCGGGGACACATTCTTTACCGTGTTATACGCCCGGTGGAAGGATTGTCCCATGGGCCAAGGACCTGTGTTGAGGAGCCTTCCGACTAAGCTTGTGCATGAGCTTGTTGTTCATCTGCAAGCTTTTGTTCAAGTTCCTTCACCTCTGTGTTGGTGACAAGTTGACCAGATTTGGGGTCTTTCTTGTTGCGGGCCCTTATAAATTTTCTTGCTTGCTTGCGGGTCTTTCTTGCTTGCGGGTCTTCGAACACGTCATACGGGTTTGTTCCTACCCTTTCCGTGTCCTCCTTTTCCCAAATGGGTTGTTTTCCCAAGTAGCCACGGCTTTCGAGAATGTGGGGAGCTATGTTCTTGTCATGCATATTCTTGCCCCATTCCCAAAGCGCTATCTTTGAAGTGAGCTTCTCATTGGCGAGAAAATCATTGTAGTGATCTTCAGAAATTGACGGCCACTTCTTATGTATCTCCTCGAAAACGGCACCCTGAGAGATTTTCTCATTGGAGAAGGATTTGGTGAACTTGCCGAGAGCGAATGAGTTTACAATGTTCTTCTAGGGATGCCGACTTTCTTACTCGGTAGGGAACTTGTAGCGTGCGTGAAGCTTCTCGATGAGTAGCAAGGCCGTAGCAGAATTCCCTTTATCCCGAATGCCTTCGGTGTTGAGCTTGTCGAAGGTTCGAACAATGCATCCCAAGGTGTTGTCGTACCCTTTGACGACATTTGTTGGCGCTATAGGCGCGCCGCTTTTGGGGTCCACCTCATCGATAGCTTCGCGGAGGGTTTTGAGCATGTTAGGACGCCTATCCTTTCGTGCACGCTTGGCTTCACTACCGGACGTGCCATCGCCAACCCCACTAGTAGTGGTGTCGTTGCCGGTGGTGTCGTTGTCGGTGGTCTCATTGCCTGATGTGTCCTCATGACCGACACCACTAGTAGTACCGGCATCATGATGGGCTTCCTCCATCTCATCATCTGCGTTGCCGCCACCCCCAAGCATATTTATATAGGCATCCTCGTCCTCCTCCATCGGGTCTTCATTTCTCTTCTGAGAACCCCCCGCCTCCGAGTTGTGATTCATGTTTCTAATGAGTAGAAAGAACATAGTTAATACACATATAATAGAAAGAACATAGCTAGCTAACACTCAAAATATGTCCTATTTCTAACACAAGTCATGCTCAAATTTCACAACAAATTTCGGCATGACCTTTGCTAAAAATAGGACATATCGAGTACCCGAATTGCCGGAACGGAAGTTAATCAACATTCCGGTGAGCTCAAGGGTCTCATGTGTACCTGCAAACATTTCATAACAGCGGCATCTCATACACAAGCCACAAACGCTACACAAGCCACAAACTCCGGCATCTCATACACATCACAATTATTCATATACAATATTCGAGCACAAATATAAATGGACATTTAGAAATCCACAACTCACAAACATCTAAGTAAAACTCATAAAAATCCAAAAACAGGACAAAAACCTATCTTCAGATCTGTTAAAAGGTTCCAACTTTGGAGCCTTACCAAATTATCAAATATTGTTCCAATTGACATTTTTCTTCCACGGATCCATTATACAAAGATAGTGCCTCATATTAAAAATCAGAAACAATTATTTTAAATTCCCTAACACCTAAATGAAGCCGAGTTTTGAATCAATGGCAGAACAATGACATTAACTTAGGAATTTGAAGCAAATTTTAAATTTTTCAAAAAATACCTAAACTAACCTTAAACATTTCTCCTCTGATTCTTAAACTAACCTATACTAATTTTTACAAAAACTAACCTAATTTTTCGGTTGTGCATTTGCACAAACACCTACTGAGCAAGGAAGAAGATGAGGAGGGAGGAAGGAAGAAGAAGGCCGGAGAGGAGGGAGGAGGGAGAGAAAGAGGAGAGGGAGGGGAAGAGGAGATAGAGCTACCTGGGGAAGTACAGGCATGGTGGAGGGAGAGGGGAAGCGCCGACGTCAATCGCGGTGGAGGGAGAGGAGGCAACACTGGCGTCAGGCGCGGGGAGGGAGAGGGGCAGCACCGGCGTCGGTCGCTGGGGAGGGAGAGCAGGGGTGCTCGAGGTGGTCGGAGGCGAGGGAGCGCTCAAGGTTGGCGTCGAGGTGGGCGGCCAGCGGCGTCGATCGAGGTGGGCGGCGCGTACGAAAAGGAAGAAAAGGAAAAGAAATCAGGGAAGGTTTGAAACAGAGAGGCGCGAAGGGAACAGTTATGCCCGGTGAGAGCATACCGCTGGCGAAAAAAATGGTTTGTTCGCCAGCGGTAATTGTAGCGCTGGCAAACAGAATGGTGAAGAAGATATGCCCTAGAGGCAATTAATAAAGTGTATTTCTGTATCATATCTCGTTTGTTCATAATACGTTTTGTGTCATGCTATAACTGTATTAAGCGAAAACATTAATACACGTGTGATACATAAACAACCATGTCCCTAGTTGCCCCTACTAAGACTAGTTTCATTGCGTGATTGATGATCGAGGTTTCCCGATCATGTGGCATGGCGCCAGTTGGCATGAAGTCATATCGTTAGTAGAACGATGTGATGGACATACCCATATTTGTAGGACGTAGTCATTATGCCTTCGACCGTGAGATCAACTCTTATTGTTATTCCTGGAAGATATACTTTGATCGCACCAAACGCCGTATCTTATATCGTATGAAAATAACGGTGATACTTTTGGGTATCAGAAGGGGGTAGTTGAGATGAGGGGTCAAGAGCGGGATTCGCCAGTCCGCATAGCAGGATAGATACTCTAGGTCCCACTCGGTGAGATTATGTCTAATGAGATTGCAAGCATGTGACAAGGTCACAGAGACATGAAATAATAGACGAGTAGAAGATAGTGTTGTCGGTAACGAGGTCAGCTAGGTATGGAGATATCTATGAACGAGGCTCGGACACGCTAAGTATCGCTATGGCAAAAGGTTTAAGACTTAACGTTTAGGTTTGATAGATGAGAGTCATTCGTTATATCACAGGGATTAATTCATGGGGTCTAGGCCTACGAGTTAGTCATTGATCGGAGAGGAGTCTCGATCATGACTGTTATTATATCAAACCGCTAGGGTAACACACTTAAGGGGTTTCGACAAGACAACCGGAAAGGAAAGAGATCACCGGGAACGTCTCGGGAATGGTCCGATGGAGATCGGGCAGCGACGAAATAGTTTTCAGAGCTTGAATAAATTATAAATAATATGTTTGATATTAATTAGTGTAATTAATGTTTAAATATGATTTATATACTTATTTTCTAATTTATTTAGTCTGATTTTCCTAAATGGTCCTTCTGCTGGAAAGAAGGCCCATGGGGGGAAAAATTCCCAACGGAATTCGGTGGGGGCAAGGAGGCCGGCCTAGGTGGGACAAATGGGGCCTACCAGGGCCGGCGCACCAGCCATGCCGCACCAGGCATGTGGGGGGTTAGTCCCATATTGCTTGGCTGGCAAGTTGGCTCCCCTCGGGGAGCCTATATATAGAGGGGCTGAAGGAGATATGCCCTAGAGGCAAATAAATAAGTAGTATTTATTGCATTATCTCATAAGTTTATAATAGATTTGTGTATTATGCTATAACTGTATTAATCAGAATTATTAATACACGTGAGATACATAGACAACCAGGTCCCAAGTTAGCCTCTATATGAACTAGTCCATTGGGCAACAGTTGAACGAGATTCCGGATCAAGGACAAAGACGTCGGTTGACAATGGGGTCATCTTATTAGTTGAATAATGTGATGGACATACACAAAATATTGCAATAAGATCGTATTACGATGTTTGTCATTTGCAATAAAATAGAATATGATAGCTTATTCCTTATACCGTGAGACCGTACTTATTGATGCTTCGTAGGGGTGCTTTGAGAGCATCAAACGTTGTGTATTATATAGCATGACAATAACAATGTCCATCTTGGGTATCCCGAAAGAGCATCGAGACGTAAGGATCAAGAGCGGGATTTGTTCATTCTTGTAATGGAAAGATACTCTGGGCCCACTCGGTGAGATTACATCTATATAGCTGCGCAACTTATGACTAGGTCATGGAGATGTAATATCACAGACGAGTTAATAACCTTTGTCGGTAACGAGATACAACAAAGACATCGGATGTCTACGATCATATCTCGGACAAGGTAGGATCGCAGAAACAAAGGGAATGAATATCATATTTATGGTTCAACGACGATATTCGTAGAATGCACAGGGGCCGTCATATACATCCAGGTATCCCTGACGGTCACTGGTGAGCGGAGTGTCTCGACCATGTCTGGAGTGTTCTCGAACCGTAGCGTAACAAACTTAAGGTCTTAACGACACCAGGAGATAGGTTTTGGAATAATATAGAATTTTGTTGGAGAGAGAGAAATGATCCGGAAAGAGTTCCGGTGGTCCGGAAGGAGTTCCGGGAGGGTCCGGAATGGTTCCAGGGATGTCCGAAAGTTGTTCGGGTGGTTCGGAAATTGTTTCGGAGTCACGGGATATTAAATAGTATTTAAATATATTAATTATGAATTAATTATATTTTATATTAATTTAATTATTAAATAATAAAGGAAAAAGGGGGCAGCCCACCTAAGTGGGCCAATTGTGGCCCACTAAGGTGATCCGCACCAAGCAAGGAAGGGGGGCTTGGGCCCCTAGTCCGAATTGGACTAGGAGGGTTCGGCCGGCCTCCCCCCTCCTCTCCTTTAGTCCCACATGGGGGAGGCAAGGTGTTTGCACACCCCCTCCCCCCTTTATATAGCAAGGCATATTAATTGGATTAATTATAGAAAAATACAATAAATTGTATAGCAGGCCGGCCGAGTTGCTTCTCCGCCCGTTTTGCCCCCTCTCTCCACCTAAGCTATACCGTCGGGCGTCGTTGCCCTACGGGATTCCAGATAAGTTCTACCCCTACGATTTCAGCTGGATCTGAATGACCGGGGGTTGTCGTTAAGCTCCGTATGTTTGCGAGTGCTCGGAGGCGACTCATTTGAGGATCCTGGGCGACGTCGTCTCGCCCCTGCAGCCGCCGCGCCGCCTCCCCCTGCCGCCGGCGCAACCCCCTGCCGCCGGCGCCTCGCCATCTTCCGCCCGACGCCCGTCGACGCAGGTCACCGTCGACACCCCGGCGTCATCGTCTACGTCATCGCGGCAAGTTCCCCGCGACCTCGAGGTCGGCTACGTACGACTTCATCGTCAACGCTTGTGCGGGAGCGTAATCCCCGCTATCGGTCTACATGGAGGTAATGTAACCCGTTCCGCCACCGTTATCACATGTACTAGATAGATAGATCCTGGCTAGTTAGGGTTTCATACGCTAGAAAAATTATTGTTTTCTGCACCGGAACCCCTTGAGTGGTATCAGAGCCGATCTATGCGTAGTACTACTGGTACGGTTAGAACTCATGTTGAATGAGGACGTCTTTCTTATATTTGCTACCCTCTAGCATGCACTTGCGATGCCTTCGGTATTGAGTTGATGAAGCGGCCCGGGCCGACTTTACGCGTACGCTTACGCGAGACTGGTTCCACTACTGACATACGGCTTGCACCGTATCTGTGTCTAGCAGGTGTCTGTTTCTCTCTCTCTAGTCGGAAAAGCATTTCAATGGACGGCCCGAAAGGGATGCTTAAACATGCAATTATACGATTGACGTTGTGGTACAAAGTTCGTAGGTAGGGAAGCGATTCTCTTACGAATAAGCCTATATGCCACGTAAAACTTGCAAAACTAAATAAAGCTAGAGGCGTCTAACTTTGTTTTGCAGAGGCGTTATTTTATGTGACATGGTTACGGTAAGTTTGATATTACTCGTACTGTCGGAGGCAATGGAGGGCTCCGTAGACTCGGAGCCATGCCGGGGCGCCGGGGGCCAGGCACATGGCGCCATGAAGGTCCAGGCGCATCGACCATGTCACATCGCACTTCATTGCATCATTATTGTGTGTTGTTGTGTGTGCATCCTTTTGATTGCTTATATGCTAGATATACAACGGTAGCATGATGAATAGGATGATACCTAACAAATACCAAAATTGTGTTCTCACTCGTTGCGCACCACCAAGAAAGTTCTACCTATGGCCGGCGCATCAAGGAGAGCCGCACTAGGCATGTGGGATTGTCCCACATTGCCTGGCTGGCAAGGTTGCCCCCCCCCCCCCCCCCCCGGGAGCCTATATGAAGAAGGGCACCCCTGGCCTTTTAATTCACCAATTAATTTCTCTTTCTCTCCTCGATAACGTGATTCCCTTTGTCGGAGTTGCGTCGAGAAGAAAGGGGGTCTCTACACCATAGGCCGCTGTGGCGCTGCTGGTGTTCCGGTCCAAGTCTTCCGCTGCTCGTCCTGGACTGGAGCTTCGGAGGTCGTCGTCTCCACCGTATGTGTGTATAGACCTGCGAGGTGCTGCGTTAGCGGTGCTCGGAGGCCTACTTCCTCCACCTGACCTCGAGGTCATCTTCGTCGTCTTCGTCGCGCCAAGTTCTTCGCGACCTAGAGGTCGGCTACGTCGTCTTCGTCGTCAACGCTTGTGCGGGAGCGTAATGCCCGCTTTCGGTCTACAAGGGTATGTATTCCGATCTCCGCCGTACTTCTATATCTGCATAATATAGATCTTGGCTAGTTTAAGGATATTGTTGCTAGGAACTTTTTTTGTTTTCTGCTTGCGATCCCCTTCAGTGGTATCAGAGCCGATCTATCGAAGAGATAGTTGTACGCTGTTAGAACCCGTGTTCTTCACGGGGGCACCGTTCCTGTTATTTGCTACCCTCTAGCGTGCACTTGTGATTCCAGCGGCATCAAGTTGATGAAGCGGCCCGGGCCGACTTTACGCGTACGCTTACACGAGACTGGTTCATTACTGACATACGACTTGTAGCGTATCTGTGGCTGGCGGGTGTCAGTTTCTCTCTCTTTAGTTGGCTTTACATTTTCAATGGAGGGCCCGAAAGGGATGCTTAAACATGCAATTATTGGATCGTTGTTGTGGTAATAAGTTCATAGGTAAGAAGCGGTTCTTTTTACGAAATACCCAACCACGTAAAATATGCAAACGATAAAGTAGAAGCGTCTAACTTTATTTTGCATGGGCAATGTGATATGGACAAGGTAGGTTTATTAAATTGTTTATGAACTGCGGGCGCCAAGAAGACCATGACGCAATGGACTATATCACATAGCATTACATTTGATGTTTTGAGTGCATCTTATATTGTGTGATTATATATTAGTTACACGGCGGTAGTTATATATAAGATGATCCATTCAAAATACCACTAGTGTTCTTCCTCCAACGAGCACCACCAAGAAAGTTCTACGTTATGAGGCAGTCCGTGACGATCGGGTGTCAGACATATCGTCGTTCGCATACAGTGGGTGTAAGCCATGTTGCACAAGCGTTGCGTGGAGGTTAGTGTGGCGAGCCTAGCATATGCAGATATGGCCTCGGAACACGGAGGCCGAAAGGTCGAGCATGAGTCACAGAGTTGTTGTGATCGACGATTCGTCATCTACCCTTTAATTTGTGTTGCCGTCACTGACGATGAGGGGTTACGCAATGGATGGGGGGTCGTGAAATCGCTGAAACGACCAGGAGGGATGTTCGTTTTAGTGGGAATTCTGATAGTTATTTTATAAAATATTAGAACTCAAAATAAGATGAATAAAGTCATGTTTTGCAAAACCTTTGTAGATTTTGACCATTGTGATAGCTTCTTTAAAATTAGGCGCAATCCTACGATTGAGAAACTTAAAAGGTTGGGTCCAAACTTCATAGTTTTATACTTTAGCTTGAGAATACTCCTTGTTTGAACCGTTAGCTCTTTGTGATACAATACCCGCTAGGAGATAAAACCCAGAGATTCCGCTAACAAAAGGATAATTTGGATTATTAGGTTTTGTGCTGATAATATCATCATAGTCCAGTGTATGCTATGATCTCTTTCATAGAGAATCAACGGTAGGTACGAGTTATTAGATCGCGAACATATGAGATGATCGCTAAACTCTGGATACCCCTAAAGTTGGGTTGATGAAGTTTCTTCTCAACCAAGATGGAAGAGAATACACACATTGAAAGAGCACGTGGCAGTCATACTTGATGATACTAGTCATACTTGATGACAATTGTCATACTTGATGACATATGGTTATACTTGATGAACATTGGTACGCCTCGCTCAACTCGATCACTGGATGACAGACGTCGTTGCCAACTGCACATGCTTTGTCATAGACTATGTCATGCAAGGGGAATCGTTCACCTTCATGGTTCTTGATTATGTTGGAAGTATCAAGAAGATGAAACATATCGTCGGAAGTCATCAATGATGATGGTGTATATATGATATACACGTTATGAATGTTTTACCTAAGCAAGTACTCGCAGTAGTGACTAAGTTTTTGATACTAGTCATGTTTTATGAAAACCAGATTTACTACTTGAGTAGCTTGGAAGGATGAGGCGACATTGCGTGTTGATAATGGCAGACAAATTGTTGTGATGGCCATAGACACTTCTCCCTCTAGATCTACCATTTGAATAAATTCTTTTATGATTGCCTGTTAGCATGATCATTATAAGTTGTTCATATATGTTATTGACAAATTCGTTGTCCTATATTTATTAAGTAATGATCATATGCCGATTTTAATTTAGATGGTAGAAGCTCCCACATTTATAATATCAATGGCAAAGGATACAAACTTAATAAAGACACCACATATGTGTGCCACTGCCGTTTAATTCATGTCAATGTTATAGTCGATGAATTAGCTCCATAACGGATGGGTCTACAAGTCCTTAGATTTGATCTTTTGACACTTGCAAGATAACTAAGACACCATTTTAGGAAAATGGGCATATAACTTATTGATAGTCATGCATATAGATGTATGTTGATCAATGAAGTAATTGACGGGTAGTGGAGACCTTTATTTTGTGAACTTCACTGAACGTTTCGAGTATAACTTGTTGAGAATCGTGCATATGAGTGTATGTGAATCAATGCAGTACTTTAACGTTTAGTGGAAGTCTTTATTTCATAGACTTCATGAATATTTCGAGTAGATATATGGATATCCACTCAATGTTAGTCTGGAAATTTTGATTTGATCAAACAAGTTCAGAATTAAGTAGGAAATACATTTAACAAGAAAATCAACTTCCTGGGATACAGATCGAGGAAATAAAGATTTGAGTTATAATGTTGGCACATCTATGGAAGAATTGTGAGAAGAGTTCCACAAATTACGTCAAATGGAACACCATAGTGTTATGGTATGTTAGGACGTCGTAATCGCACCCTATCGGATAGTGTGTGCTAAATAAATCTCTTATCGAATTATTGTGATTATTAGAGTCACATGGTAGAAACGTAACATTCACGTTAGATAATAGGGAAACCATTTTAATCCATGGAGACAATACCATCTAGGTGATGGCATGGCTTTTAGCCTAGATTGTCGTTTCAGCAATTTAGTGTTTCGATGTGATCAAACCTAAAATGGATTAATATTTGTAGTGTACCGTACCTAAAGAGTTAGATGGGTACATGTCTCACGACATAGGAAAAATTGTTGCCGGAATATACCTTGCAAAAGAAATAGTTTCTTGTCCAAAGGCATAAGTGGGAAAGAAAGTAGAGCAAGGAAAAGTTGATGAACTTTCTCTCCAGACATCAGAGTGGCGCAACCGAAAGTGTTTTCGGTGTCATGCTCCACAGCTTGAAAGAAGCTGATGATACAAGATCATGATGCTCTGAGCTCATACTAAGAACGTAGGCGTACGAGGTTGTGTTCCACACTATGTGTTATGACAATCTTGTTATGAAGGTCATGTTAATGGAATATGACAGATCTACGAACTACGAAGAAGATATGGTAGACCTAAGTCCGAGAAATGGCTATGAGTCATATATGATCCGAATTAAAAAAAATCCATATACAGTTACCAGGTAATGACTTGGGAGATCTTCTTAATGGCATCTAGTCTGTCAATAGAATATGGAATTTTATGAGAGAATATACACTTATAAGGACCGATTTGTCGTGAAACGGTTCCGACAGATTCAAAAGTTGACCACAACGAGAATTTGTCTCAAGTGGCGAAGCCTAAATCTATTCCGGGTCGTTTAGCAATTACTATAATTTCAAATGAGAAATTGATAGATGGTAAGGAAACCATGTTTCTTAATAGTGTCATTAAGAAAGAGTTGTAATCAGTACAATAATGGTTTGGTGATCCTGAGGATGCAAAACATGTATGCAAACTTCAGTTGTCCATTCATGGGCTGAAGTAAGCATATCGGAGATGAAATCTTCACTTTGATGATGTGATCAAAGGATTTTGGAGTTATCCAAAATAGTTGAAGAAACTTGCATTTGCAAAGAAGTGAGTGGGAGAAAAATAGCTTTTCTTGATCTTATATGCGGAAGGCATATTTGAGTGGGAGCTAAGTAGCTCTCCTTGATCTTATATGCGGAAGGCATATTTGAGTGGGAGCTAGGTGTCATTCGTGATTTTGTATGTAACGACATATTGAATGACACAGATCCTCTAGTAGAGTGTAAAAGATTATTTAAGTGATTAAATTTTCTATGAATGAAGTTAGGAGTATTATGTATCCAATCTATAATTGTATAGATCGTAAGGGGCTTAATAACATTAGGTCGGAATATTTCGTAAGTTAAGATTGTGAAGTGTTTCAGGATAGAACAAGCGAAGAAGATTGTTCTTGCTTATGACTAGGTAAAATATTAAGTTTATCTTGGCATTATTCAGTAATAGAAAATGATGTTCGACATTCTCTATGTATCAGACATAGATTTTATCGGACTGAAAGCTCGACTTAGTGTTATCCGAGTTCTTGGTTGAAGAACGGGTTCTATAGTGATCCTTGTGTGGATCAATGAACAAACGTTAAGTATATTCTTCAGTGTCTGTGAGAACTGAAGATATGTTTTCTGGGAAAGGGTAAGAGTGGAAAGACAACTTGCAAGTTGTGACACTGACCCATACGACTAGAAATCTCATATAGAAGATGTTCTTTAATTTGAAGAAAGACATGGTTAGCTTGCGAAGTCGTGTATGAATGCACTGTCGCATAATCTACGTAGGTATAGAAATATATGGCAACTTCAGAAGTAGCTAGTGTGATTGGACTGAGTCTCACTCCATCAACTAGGATATATTTCAACGTCATCGTAAGATACGGGATGATGTCAAACTAGGTGACATAGAAGTGTTACAAAGCACATATAGGTCTCAATGTGTGAGATCTGTTGACTGAATTTCTCTTCCACGAGACAAGCGTGCACCAAGATGCTATGGGTGTTGAGCTTTTATCAAGTTGTAAACTAGATTAAGTGTAACTCTAGTGCAAGTGGGAGACTGAAGGGAATATGCCCTAGAGGCACATTAAAGATAGTTTATTAGGCATATATAAATTGTTCATTATATGTTTTATACCATGCTATAACTATATTAAGCGGAAACATTAATACACGTGTGGTAGATAAACAACCAGGTCTCTAGTAGCCTCTGCTAAGACTAGTTTCATGGCGCGATAGATGATCGAGGTTTCCCGATCATGAGACATGGCGTCTGTTGGCAATGGAGTCATATCGTTAGGTAGAACGATGTGATGGACTTACCCATAATTTGTAGGATGTAGTCATTACGCCTTCGACCGTGAGATCAACTCTTATTGTTATTCCTGGAAGATACTTTGATCGCACCAAACGTCATATCTTATATAGTGTGACAATGATAGGTGATACTTTTGGGTATCAGAAGGGAGTAGTTGAGACGAGGTTTCAAGAGCGGGATTTGTCATTCTGTATAGCTGGATAGATACTCTAGGGCCCACTCGGTGAGATTATGTCAAATGAGTTTGCAAACATGTGAATCATTTATCGGAGAGGAGTCTCGATCATGTCTGTTATTATATCGAACCGCTAGGGAAACACACTTAAGGGGTTTCGACAAGATAACCAGAATGGAAAGAGATCACCGAGAACGTCCCGGGAATGGTCCGATGGAGATCGAGCAGCGACGAAATAGTTTTCGGAGCTAGAATAAATTATATATAATATGTTTGATATTAATTAGTGTAATTAATGTTTAAATATTATTTTATATTTAATTTTGAATTTATTTAAGCTGGTTTCCCTAAATGGGCCTTCTGGTGGAAAGAAGGCCCATGGGGGGGAAAAACCCTCTAAGGGATTTCGGTGGGGTTGCTTGGCCGGCCTAGGTGGGCAAAATAGGGCCCACCTAGGGCCGGCGCATCAAGGAGAGCCGCACCAGGCATGTGGGATTGTCCCACATTGCCTGGCTGGCAAGGTTGGCTCCCCCGGGAGCCTATATAAACAAGGGCACCCCTGACCTTTTAATTCACCAATTAATTTCTCTTTCTCTTCTCGATAACGTGATTCCCATTGTCGGAGTTGCACCGAAAAGAGAGGGGGTATCTCCACCATAGCCCGCTGCCACGTTGCTGGTGTTCCGGTCCAAGTCTTGCGCTGCTCGTCCTGGACTGTAGCTTCGGAGGTCGTCGTCTCCACCGTATGTGTGTAACACCCTGCGAGGTGATGCGCTAGCGGTGCTCGGAGGCCTACTTCCTCCACCCGACCTCGAGGTCATCTTTGTCGTCCCAAGTTCTTCGTGACCTAGAGGTCGCTACATCGTCTTCGTCGTCAACGCTTGTGCGGGAGCGTAATCCCCTCTTTCGGTCTACAAGGATATGTATTCCGATCTCCGCCGTACTTCTATATCTGCATATTATAGATCTTGCTAGTTTAAGGATATTGTTCTAGGAATTTTTTTGTTTTCTGCCTGGGATCCCCTTCAGTTCGCCAGAGGTAACCTGGGACCAGATTGTCTGTTTATCTTTGAAAACACTTTGGATCTTTGAGCACTTACTTTTTTCTTTCCGCGTGCCAACGCATGAGCTCAGCTTCCTTACGGTCCGTGAAATACCGCCGGAGACGGGGAATCAGCGGAATGTAATAAACAACTTTGCGAGGAGCTTTCTTCCCTGTCTTGTATCGAGCAGCGTCGCACACTGGACACTTTGTCTTCTCCGCATCCTTTTTCCGATAAATATAGCAATCATTAATGCACACATGAAACTTCTCGTGCAGTACATCAAAAGGGCAAACGACTTTCTTGGCCTCATCACAACTTTTTGGACAGGTGTTGTCCTCAGGAAGGACACCATGTCAATATTCCAGACTAGAATCGACGCTTATATAGCTCCATTTGTATCTTGCCTTCATCTGCAAAACATTGAGCGAAACATTCAAACGGGAACCTTCCGCACCGTAACCTGGATACACAGAGTATTTGCATCTTTCTCGAGTTGCGCCAGTTTAGATTGCTCTTTAGAAGCTGCTCTGGAGTTAGTGGTCTTGTTTAGAAGCAGTTCTTGGACATGAGGATCTTGCACGAGTAAAGTTAATGGCGTCTCATCTTCCATGGCTGTTTCTTCTACCACCTCATCATCTCCATCATGATCAGGAGGCTCTTCGTTATCATTATTGTGATCATGTTCATGATCTCCATCATAATCAGGAGGCTCTTCATGATCATTATCATGATCAGTTCATGTCGCCGCAGGTGCCTCATTACCTTCATGATCATCTTTATCACTCAACCACTGAGTGTGGCCATCCATGAAACCACGCATGAGCAAGTGCTCTAGCAACTTTCCGGAGAAAGGGTTGATCAATCCCACCAGTTTGCATTTTTGATATGGACATCTTATCTTTGTGCGATTATGTCGAAACATGTCCTCTGTCGCGTGTTTTAGACATCTGTTCACTACAGCTTCACTCATGGCGGCCATTATCGCTCGCGTACAAAGTATATAACAAACTCATGAGAATCATACATATACCGGGCTTATCACGAAAAATTTCGCCATGACCTTTCTATATGTAGAGGTCATAATAAGAAAGAGTACCGAAATTTGCCGAAACGGAAATGAATCAACATTTCGGCAATAAATCGGCATCACTCTCCTATTTCACACATATTGTGTTACATGTCATCACAAATTTTAACAAATTTATCCCACTTTCATGCACTTCATGTCAAAATTTGACATTTTCACATAATTTAACATATATAGTGTTCATTTCACACATATTTATAGAAATAGAGCTCGACCTTTGATTCAATACACGTAGGAGAAGAGATAACCAAGCCGAAACACCTACGAAATGGCTATGGATTGGTTCAAAAAGGTGAAACTAGTTTTTGGGTTTGTTAGAGTAAACTTGTTGGTAGAAAGTGGTTTTTGGGGGTGGTTTAGCTAGATCTATCAAAAGATCTAGACTTTATTGGCTAAAAAGAGAGTATTTGAGGGGGGAAAAGAGCAAAATCTCGGGTTGGCTCGTGGTAGAGAGAGAATTTAATGGAGGTAATGGAGGGGAAAGAAGGTGGGTGATGCAATTTAATGCTCTGGTCCCAGGTTACCTCTGGCGAACAAGGTGGCAACTCGCCAGCGCCGCATCTGGACCGCTGGCGAACCAACTATTTGTTCGCCAGCGGTAGTGGCCACTATGCCGCAGCAGTCAGGATACAACCGCCAAACTACCTCTGGCAAATACGTTTATGTGTTCGCCAGCGCTATGTCATCTACCGCTGGCGAACAAGGTCTGTGTTTGTCAGCGGTGTCCTTCGGCGACAGCTCCGCCCAGCCTAGAGAGAGCGCTGGCGAGCATGTTTCGCTGTCCGCCTGCAGTAGTAGTTTTACCGCTGGCTGTGACGGCTTTGCGTTCACCAGCGGTAAGAGCGCTGGCGGTCATTTTTTCTTGGTCGCCAGCGTTATCCTGGTGGCTATAAACCTTTTCCTACTAGTGATGTACCCAAGCCACCTGAGAGTGATTAAGGCAGATGCCCGAGCTAAGGAAAATGAAAAATTATGCACCCGGTGAGAAGAAGGGGTGCACAGTAGGTGGAAGCATTACTATCGGGAGCAAACATTATATCACAGAATGTAGTGCTATGGTATTTTATCCTAAAACCATGATATCTCCGCATCGATGCAATAGGGCCGAGGTAGGGCAACTGAATCCATAGTATTGCGGAACTAGGCTATGATGTCCTAAGAATGCATCGCCCTCATATATCAATGTTAACAGAAGTATCTTTTATCACAGTGAAGTCAAGAATATGACGGCGCTCTCCTCTCCTCCCACTCCTCCCCCGTCGCCGCCACCCACCAACGGCGGCGATGGATTGCTTAGGTGCTAGCCATGGACGTTCTTCTGCTTTGGGACTTCTCGCCGGGCAAGGCCCTGGCGGCGCAGGTGCGTCGATGTTTCAAGTCCTCGGTTCACTTCTCTCCCTCCTCCTCCACCAAGGAATTCTTCTTGGTCGCCTCTTTCCCCTACGCCTCCTTTGCTCTCTCGGTGGATTCGGTTGGTTTGGCCCTACAATGTTTCCTTGGTGGTGACGCTGCGGGTTTTCGTGTTTGCAAATTGAGAGATCGTCGTTTTTGGTTCTCGCTTGCTTTGAATGCAGTTGGTCATTTCATTTTCTCTCTTCGGGAGAGACTATGGCCAGATTTCCACTGCAAGTTCTCTCTCTTTCGAGGAAATGGATTTGCGCCATGTTTCGATGCTTTAGATCGCAAGGGGAAGGCTGTTTTGGATGATGCCTCGGTCTGGCATTCCGCCTCCAAGAAAGATCAAAGATCCCATCGTGTTCTACTCACAGCTTCTTCGTTTTCGATGGCTATCATCCCTGATTTAGATTTTCTCAAAAGTGGAGGCAGGACTGATGATTCGTTACGGGAGTTGTCAAAATTCAATTTAGATTTTCAAAAGCCTGATGCTTCTCCGCCAAGGACTGGCCTCAAGTTCGGATCTTTCTCGCCTGTGGCCCTGCCTGCTCAGCCGCAACCCTCGTCTGCTCCGTCGCATTCCTTGCCGGAGGATCAGCGGAACGATGCCCTCAAAATTGGTCGGATTTCCTGTCCCATCCTCGCTATTGGGGCAGTTACTCGCCGTCATTATGGTGGCCTCAATTTGGCTCGGTTACCTTCTGGGAAAATCGTTTGAATTGTGACCCATTATTCTCGGAGACACAACTGCATGCTATACTTATTCAGCGAGAAGCGGGATATTCTGATTTGGATATTCAATCAACCTGGGTCTGTGGCGATCGCCTCCCCCGTCGGCAATTATTTTTGGCCTACTGGGCCTTTGTTCCTGTTGTGAATCTGCTTGGCATGCAGATTTGGCCTGCGTAACCCGTTTGAGCACAATTCCGGTTGACTCATCGCTTAGTTGTTCTTTTTGCACTATGTTGGGCCACCTTTCTGCCAACTGTCCCGGGAAGATCTTCTGCAAACGCTTCCTTCGTTGGGGTCATAAAGCCTGGAACTGTGATATCTCGGACCCGCTCCTCCCGCGTTACCTCTGTACCTCTAAGCCCAAGCCTGCTACTGAGCCCAGCACCGTTGTTGCTACCGATACGTCAGGTCCTACCGTTCCTTTTTCTGAAGTTGGAGAGACGGTCCACGCCTCCGCTGACTGCTCGCGTGAGAAGGAATCAATTGTTTTCCAGACCATATCGAACAGATTGATTCCTCCCTTGTCAGAGGATTGCCTTCCTTGCCTCTCCTCTTCTTCACCTTGCTCTGCCTTCCCAAATGCGCCGATAGAAAACCTAGATCCTCCCTCCTGTGCTTCCCTTCGCTCCCCGGACGCCGCCATGGCTAATTTCGATGCCAATCCGTACCGCTTCATGCCAGGTCCTATGGAGATCGAGCACGGACCGGCGCGCAGACTGCAACGGAACATGATCGTCGTTGATGCTCCCTCGGTAATGCACAATCAATTTGCTCTGGTTACTGTTAATCCTCCCGTAGCTGATCACCAGAAGCAAATGGTTCTCGACGAGATAGTCCGTCTGCTGCGGGACAACTTTGAGCTGACTGTGTTCAATCCTGAGACTTATCCTTGGGGGGTGGGATTGCTTGCTTTTGATTCTCCTGTCATTAGGGACCAGCTTGCTCTGGATAGTCCGCATCCGCTAGATGATGACTCCACCTTTTTAGTTGTTCGTCATGATGAAGGGATCAATCTGCGTTTCCCAGTATTTGAGTACGAGGCTTGGATTATGCTCCTTGGATTCCCGATTGATTACCAGACCGACTATTATGTGAATAAAGTTGTCTCTGCTTTGGAAAGCTTGTGTATTGGCATCACCCTGGTGTTGGTAAGGCCCGTATTCTTGTGCGTGCTTTGCTCAATGACATTGCCTTTGTGCCACATAGCATGGGGATTAAGTATATTGGTACAGTGGCTGGAATTGGGCGTTCCTGGTCGGTCCCAGTTTATATCTTGAATGGCCGCCACTCGATGCCGCATCTGCACAACAATGAAGATCCGTTGCCCCCTCTTAACGCGACAGCACACCCGACCGCGCCACCGTCTCTGAATGCTGACCAACAACATAACATCCAAATTCAGAACTGGATTCAGCAAAATGTTCAGAACAACTAGGATGCCGCAGCGGATCAGGCTGCTCCGGCTGCTGTTATTATACAGGCCAATGGATGGCCCGCCTGGCCTGAGGATCATCATGTTGTTCTGATCCCTCCTGGGTACCATGGAGAAGTCCTTCGTGACGTTCTTGGCTATGATGGGTCAGCTAGGGATGGTGTTCTCCCAGAGCACAACCTCCAGGACGACGGTTTGGAAGCTTGGAATGACCACATCTCTGACATTGAACTTGCTGCTGAGGATGTGGTTGCAGGGCAGGTGAACTACAACGCTGATTTCTTCTTCATCCAAGCTGGAGGTGTACCAATAGTGTTTGAACTCCCGACATGGCCATCTTTTCTTCATTTTCTCAGCTGGATGATGTACAAGGTCTATACTCGTTCGATCCTCTCGACCTCGGATGCGGCAATCTCCGATTTTGCAGCAACATGTCTGCAGATGTGTGATGCTCTGAAACTGTATCTGCTGGCGAAGCTCACTCACGCGTCAGATCTTTTCCCCGGATCTTTCAGTGCTTTTGGAACCACTGCGGGTGGATTGTGCATCTCCCTGGAGTCCCTCCATATCAGGGTGTCTACTAGTTCATTGACGCCATCTGCGGCCTCGTCCCTACACCTTCGTCATCCGATGCCTGGTCTTTGGGATAACCTCATGCTGATCTTCAATGTGCCTCGCTCGTGTCTTCTTGAAGATGAGGTGGGTGCAGATCCCTTGTCTGAGATCACGCAAGAGCCTACTCTCGACACTACTAGCACTTCACAGCTGCCCCCTGTGCCTGAAACTTTGCCTTCTGATCATCAGTACTTGGCGACTTGGGCTCATGCTAACTTGGAGGACCGCATCTCTAAATTTGATTCCCCTGAAGCGGATCTGCCGCTAGGTACGCACACTGGCCTTATTGGTTCTAATTCTAATGATATTACTGCACCATCTTCGGCTCTTGAGTTGGCTTCTATTATTCACTCCCCTATTAGTGGTCGCCGACGTGCCTCCAAGCCGGCCACACCTGATGTAAGCTCTCAAGCTCGTCAATCTCCTCGGCTAGCAAATAATGGGTTCAAGAATGATGCTATTACATCGCCGGTCATCTGTCGCAAGGAGTCGCCGGTAGCTAAAGCTTGTACCCCAGCTGTTCTCCAGATCACCGAGCTACAACGCCTGCGCATTGAAGATTGTGGCATTGACCCGAAAGAGCTATCTCCGGAACGGCTTCTTAAGGGTCGTGTTACTGAATCCTCCTCTTGACTGCCCCGTTGTTTCCCCTTTTGGTTGCACTCTGAACCTTAAGTTATTGTTGTGTACTGAATGTCGACAAGTCGTCCTACTGCAATTACGCGTATGATGTGGCATATCCTGAGCTGGAACATTAGGGGTATCAATAGCCCGGATAAATGGCCGCTAGTGCGAGATAAAATAGAAGAGAGTGCTGCTGCGATTCTTTCCTTTCAGGAAACGAAAAACCTAGTTTTGACAGTAAATTCATTAAATCTTTCGCGCCCAAACGTTTTGACCAATTCGCTTACATGTCATCAGAAGGGGGCTCGGGTGGGCTGCTTGTGGTTTGGGCCGGCAGTAAATTTGTGGGCCGTGTATTACTTCAGGAGAGTTTTGCCATTGCGATTAGCTTCACCTCCACCTACTCTGCTGATTCGTTCACACTGGTTAATGTTTACGGACCGTGCGAGGGTGTAGAACGAGAAAACTTTGTCGCCTGGCTGTTTCATCTGGATATTGCTAGTGACAGCCATTGGATCTTGCTGGGAGATTTCAACTTTTATCGTTACTCTGATAGTAGGAACCGTCTAGGGGCTAATATGGAAGATATTGCAACCTTTAACGAGATTATCAGCTATCTAGGTCTGATTGAGCTTCCGATTAAGGGGAGATGCTTCACTTGGAGTAATATGTAGTCGGATCCTTTGCTCGTCCAATTAGACTGGTTTTTGACTTCCTTTGCTTGGACTAGTAAATACCCGAATACTGCGGTTCGACCCCTTGCTCGCCCCACATCTGATCATACCCCTTGCGTGGTGTCTATTGGTACTTCCATCCCAAAATCTGTGGTGTTTCGTTTTGAGAGTCATTGGGTGAGAATGCCTGGCTTTATGGAGGTTGTGCAACGCATTTGGGACATCCACTGCCCGGGGGACGCTGCTCGTTGCATCTCGGGCAAACTCAAACTTTTGCGCAAAGCTTTGAGGATTTGGAGCACTAGTATATCGGTTATGTCTCAACTCATTGACAACTGCAACTCCACCATTCTGCTTCTAGATGATTATGAGGAGCTTCGTCCTCTTCACATATCGGAATGGAATTTTCGTAACATTGTTAAACGAAAGCTTCAATTTCTTCTTGATTGCAAGCAAGAATACTGGAAAAAGCGATGCACTGTGCGCTGGGCGAAGTTTGGGGGGGGGGGGGGGGACACTAAATATTTCCATTCAATGGCTACCATTCGCTACCAGCATAACTAAATTGCTGCCATCTCTAGAGAAGATGGCTCCATTGCCTCTGATCATGACGAGAAGGCTGGACTGCTCCTCAGTTCTTTTAAGGAGCGCCTCGGTGTTTCAACCCCTATTGATCACCAGTTTAATTTTGCTGAGTTTGTGCATAGATCAGAGGGTTTGGAGGCCCTTTCCGTCCGTTTCACGTAGGAGGAGATTGATGGAATTATTGCTGACAGCCCTGTGGACAAATCGTCGGGTCCTGATGGCTTCTCCGGCTTGTTTTTCAAATCTTGTTGGCCTATTGTTAGATTTGATTTCTATCAGCTCTGTCGTGAATTTTGGGACAATTCAGTTAACCTGCAAAGCATTAACGACGCGTTTATTACGCTTATCCCCAAGGTTCAATCTCCGACGACCCCATCAGATTATCGGCCGATATCACTACTTAACTCCAGTCTCAAGATCCTTACTAAGCTTTTGGCTAATCGGCTCCAACAGAAAATCCTTAACCTGGTTCATGATAACCAGATTGTGTTGGATGGGCATATGAGTACATACACCAGTGCAAGCAATCTTGTTCGGAGGTTGTTATTCTCAAACTTGATTTCGCCAAAGCTTTTGACACCATTGAGCATGCTGCGATCCTTGCGATTTTACGCTGTTGGGGGTTTGATGACAGATGGATTGGTTGGGTGGAGGCCATCTTTAATACGGGTACATCATCTGTACTTCTGAACAGAGTTCCCGGGAAGAAATTTGCTTGTCGTAGGGGTGTGCGCCAGGGGGACCCTTTCTCTCTGATTTTGTTTGTGGCTGGTGGGGATCTCTTGCAATCCATGGTTAATGCGCTTGTTTCTGATGGTACTCTAGTACCCCCTCTCCCAATTCCTAGTACCGATTTCCCAATTGCCCAATATGCGGATGACACCTTACTGATCTTACGTGCATGCCCCGATCAGCTTTTGGCACTAAAAAAACTGCTCCAGTCATTTGCTCAAGCCACGGGTTTGCGAGTTAATTATACAAAATCATGTCTGATGCCTGTAAATGTGTCTGAAGCCCGTCTCGCAGAGCTTGCTGGGGTTTTTGAATGCTCAATCGGTACTCTACCCTTCACCTACCTTGGCCTGCCTCTTGGTTCCTCAAGACCATCCACGCAGGATCTCGCCCCGATGCTTGATCAAGCTGAGAGGCGCCTGAATGCAAGTGTTCGTTTCTTGGACTATGGTAGTAGGCTAACTTTTGTTAATTCAGTGATGTCTTCTCTGCCGATGCATTTCATTTGCTCTCTAAAAGTCCACAAATCGGTCATTAAATTATTTGATCGAACCAGACGGCATTGTCTTTTGGCAAAAGAGGAGGACTCGGGAACAGTTAACTCGCTTGCAGCCTGGACCCTGGTCTACCGTCCCAAAAAAGCATGGTGGTTTAGGAGTACTAAACCTTGAGATTCAGAATATGGCGTTGCTTCTGAAACAACTTCACAAATTCTTTGCATAGGCTGACACTCCTTGGGTTAAGTTGGTCTGGTCTCTTTATGACTCTGACGTGCCCCCGCATGCTCAATCTCCGAGAGGTTCTTTTTGGTGGAGAGACATCTTTAAGCTTATTGACATCTATCGTGGTATTACCAGGTCTTCGGTGGTGGGTGGACAAACGACCCTTTTTGGAAGGATTTCTGGGTCAACCAGCAGCTGTTGTGTGACCGCTTCCCCCACCTCTTCTCTTTTGCTCGGCAGGCGGATTCTTCGGTCAGAGCAATGGCTCCTAATGGTCCTTGGGCTACGCTAAGCAACCTCTTTAACCTTCCGCTTTCCCCTGAGGCTTTTTCGAAATGGCAACAAGTTGCCGATCTGTACACCAATTTTGATCTACAAGCCATGGATCCGGATGAAAAAATCTTCCCTTGGGGAAATGCTATCTATACCTCCTCCAAATATTACAACTTCCTGTTCTCGCACTTGGAAGTAAATCCTATTATTCAGGCCATCTAGAAGTGGAGATTAACTCCGAAATTACGAGTATTTGCTTGGTTGGTTCATTATGATCGTATCAATATCAAATATCTTATGACATGGAAACACTGGCACTTTGATGGGGGTCCGAACTGCATTCTCTGCCCACATGCGATAATGGAAACTCGAGATCACTTGCTCTTCACGTGTAGCTTTGCTCAGCGCTGCTAGAGCTTTCTGGGTATTACGTGGACTAATTCTTCTTACTCCCAGCGTGTCTCTCGGCTGCCAAGGCTTCCTTCGCTGGACCCTGCTTTATGGAGGTAGCAATTGGCGGTTTATGGAACATTTGGAAAGCCAGGTTTGATCGGATCTTCAATGATTTGCAGCCTTCCTTTGCTTGTTGGAAGGTGCGGGTTCAGGCTGATATTTTGTTGCATCAGCATCGTTTCAAGGCATCGCTTGTTCAACCCCTTGTTGCTTGGGTCTAAGATACTTTCTCTTAGATGGCTACTGTGTTCTTATCTAGACTTTTCTCTTTATTTCCCCCTTAATCTTTTCGACAGCGCTGATCTTTGATCTTTGCTTTGGTTTGTAATGTTGGAAACTCCTTGTTTCCTCATATAAATTTTTGAAAATGCACACCGTATGGTTTTTTTCCTACGGCAACAGGTTAAAAAAAAGTATCTTTTATCACTAAAATGCTTATTATTGTTATCTTTGTTATCCATTATGTGTGCACATCTGCAGGTGAAACCTCCGCCCTGCTATGTTTTTCTCCAAGTGATTAAATCCCAAAAGAACAAAGTTGATGAGGTATAGAACTTAATAGACTTGTTAGAAATCACCTTTCTAAGGCATTCCTTTCTGATTAACTAGAATTACCCATGTGTTGTGGTGAATATTTTTATTTTTATTTACTCAAATAAAGGGATATTAGACCCATGGATATGAGTTTGTTTACACAAATATACAACATATCACAAAGGTCCAAAAACATAGACACCATCCTGTATTTATTCTGGATTTGTATGATTATTTTACTGAGTTGCTTTCGACCACATTTCTTTTTTACTGAAATAAAGAAATATTAGACCCATAGATATGAATTTCTTTATATAAATATACAACGTATCACCAAGGACGAAAGGCTAAATTAGTTGAAGTCATTTGTTTGTATTTGATGATAAAAGTAGGCGACATGGACAATTGGGTGATGAAAAGTAAATGACATGCATATGTTGCATGCAAGAAAGTATTAGCTTTAATGAATATTGGTGGGTTGACATGGCCATTTTGTTGGCTAAGAGAATGGATGATATAGATAGCTTGCATGTTGAGATAGAAAAAACTAATGCATGTTAGTGTGATTTGCTTTATAAGAGATCCATATCGATACATATCTTAAAAAAAGCTACCACGCCCATAATACAAGTCAATGGTATCAATCCTTTTTCTAGCGCTATTGTCGTGGAAGTAACTTTGCTACCATGGTAAGGGCATTAGAGTTCACTTTAGTTTACTTAGTTTTGGTTTTCTGTAGTATACATCCTTAGTTTATTTTCTTATTCTTAGGTATTCTTTTTCTTAGTTGAAAACCCCCAAGAAATAATTTATTATGTGTAGAAAAAATACTAACATGGAAAACAAAACATTTGGTGAGTTTGCTACTATTAACTCGATTACTTGTGTGCACCTATAACTCAACCCATGTTCAGATTAAACCTAAAATATTAAAATTGGTTTAGAATACCTGGACTGCGCAGTCAGCAACGTGAACTGGTCAGAGATTTACGGCGTTGAAAGTTCAACATATGAGCGTGTAGGTATGCACCTAAACACTTTCATTAATATATGTGAAATGATGTGCATAAAGTATCTTGATGTAGTGCAACCAAGCTGCATTATTTCGGGGAAAGCAAAAAAAATGGTTGTTAACTTTGCCTAAAAGGCACAATTTTTTTGGGATAAATCTTGCAATATTTTTAAAAATATTTTTTTCAACCTACAAAAACCATGCAAACACATTCTAATATCACTACTTTTGGACAAGAAACTCACGAGCCACCAACACTTGTTTGGAAAGAATGTAAGTGTATGTAAGAAACTATCATAACCATATGACTAATGAATAGCTCACACTTCACTTATTTTATCAGGCTCTTAACCCCATGCCAAAATGATTGATACTGCTGCGTAAGACACATTCATGAGCAAATAATAGAAGTAGCAAAGAAATTTCTTTGCGATATATAAGATGACCCTGTCCAATGGAATGTAAGGAAGATCCACCTCAAGAAAGGTGAACTCCATCATGAAAGAAAATGAAATAAAAAGTTTACAACCTACCGAAGAAAAAAAACTCGCGCCACCATCATATTGTAGTTGTTCAAGGCAGTGAAGCTCCGTCACGTTGTGTGTAAACATGTTTTGATTCTAGAAACGTATATTCTTAACCTACTGAACATTTTTCGAGTCCAATCTATTTTTAGTATACCTGAACAATTATAGTAAACCTCATAAATATTTTTATAAAATGTATCCTATTTTGAAATCCATAACATTTTTTGTAAACCTCGTCATCATTTTTAACGTACGGGACCAATTTATTTTTAGTACAAAAAGAACATAAAAAGGAAATAACACAAAATAAAGAGAACTAGAAAACAGAAGGAGAATAAGGAAAATACAAAAAGGAAAACATAAAAAAGGAGGATAAAATAAACAAGAAGGAAATGGTAAATGAAAACCGACTAAGTCGAGAACACAAACAGAAAACCGGCTAAAATCGTGAAACAAATCTTAAAAGATGTAGTCATTTGTGATGAAAGCAACATAGTAAACTCATCATAGCTAGGATTTCAGCGGTGTACCGTCAAAGACCCGCAAAATCACATTGCAGCAGAAATCATGCCAAGCCACAACCGATTAATTAGTAATCTCTCCATTCCACAATATTAAAAGTTTTAGGTCTAACACATGTTGCTTAGATTGACACTAAAATAAATAGATATACACCAAAATATATTTACATGTGTATACTCATAAATGTGAAAAAATGATCATTTTATTTTTAAAAGATACACATGCATTTCGAAACAAAAAATATTTAAATGCAGTGCCAGACTGCACATCCATGTGGTGGTGGTGGTGGTGTGGAATCTTGGTAATGAAATTGATTTATTCTGCTAACAACTGGCTTAGACCTTGTGACTTTGATCTGTCCTATTTAATATAGGCCCAACAAGATCGACAAATCGAGAATTTAGCAATTACGTATATACTTAGATCACATAATACATCTTGAAGTAAAATGGGCAAATTGATCAAAACTTTGGTTTCTTTCTCTATAACTTCCTGTACATCTGTCTTCTATACATAATTACATATTGGGAAAATTGTACCAAGATCAGCTAGTCTTCAAAAAGGTGGATGTCGTGACATCGTGCTCTAAACATTTTTCAATTGATTGCTAATCCAGCATTTGCTGTGACCATGTCATGCTTGCTGCTATCCTCTCATCAATCAATCAATCAATCGGGTTTCATTAGTGTGCCGAGTCAGGGTGGGCGTTCGGGTTTACCCGAAAATTCGGGTCGGGTTTTTCGGGTAAAATGAAATTCAGGTTTCCAAACATGATACCCGAGAAATGCCCCACAAATGTCGGGTACCCGTAATTTCGGGTCCGGGTTCGGGTAATCCCGAAGTACCCGAGAATTCTGGGCAACACTATGGGAACGGGAAGCAAACGAGGGCGGCGGATGTCGGAGCTGCTTGTCGTCAATCGACAGCGTTGTCGCCAGTAAGATGGAGGTGCCGCCGTGTCGCGTGCCCGTGTCGTCGTCGCCTCGTCGCGTCGGAGATGGGGACGGGGGAGATGGGGGAGTCTGTGCCGCCGGCCGCCGGCGACCATACTGGGAGAGGGGCGACGCCGGCGCGGTCAGGCGTGAGCGGACACCGGACATGGTGGACATGGGGGCTGGCGGCGGCGACTGTGTGCTGGGAGCAGAGAAGGAGAGAGAGGGTGGGCGATTAAGAGCTCCATCGGTTGCGATAGGGGATAGGGTTCTGGCCTCTGGCGTTCTGGGCCGTGGGCCGTGGGCCGTGGGGGACGTCTGTGAGAATTAGCTGGGCCTGGGCTGTGCTGACTGCTGGATTCGGGTAGTTCGGGATATTCGGGTTCCGGGGAGTGATACCCGAGAAACCTGAACTAAATTCGGGTTTCCAGAAGTGTTACCCGTGCAAGTGCTCGGGTTTGTCGGGTTCGGGGTAAACGGGTCCGGGTTCGGGTTTTTCGGGTTCGGTGCTCGGGTTTCGGGTTTTATGCCCAGCGTGAGTGCCGAGAGTGCTATGAAAACAAGGGAATTTTTTTGTGACCCATCTTAATATTCTTTTTGTTTATCCTAAAGACATGGCAATTTTATTGAGGTACTAGGATAAATGGTTGCTTTTTGGGGGCCTCTGGATGCATAATATTGTACATTTGTTTCATCACTCATGTGTATCTGAGCTATTTTAGTGACTGATTTTAAGTCCTCCCATTGATATCAAGTTATCACGTTCCTACTATTGCCAACACGAACTACAGGTAAGTTAACTCATAGTTGCCGTTCGTTACAATTGCATGCTCTAGAGATGCCGTTGTTCATAGCAAACGTGTCTTTTTTTTTTGAGATTTAACGTTGCATAAAATTAAACGGCACAGTCAGATGCCAGAGAGTTTACAAGCCACTCCGGAGGAGAGTCCACCCAGGTATTACAACTCTTATTCTCGTAGCCCGATTTAGCTAACAAATGTGCAACTTCGTTGCAAGAACGCCGCGGGTGCCTCACCGAATGATCTTCAAAATCCTACAGTAGGTCTTTTATGTCCTCAACAAGAGGTTCATGAACCGATCTGTCCTTATCCCAGCTTCTCAGCTTCGCTACCGCACCCAGGCAGTCAGACTCCAAGCAGACCTTGCGTATGTGAAGCTGCTTCGCAAGAACCAAAGCTCTTCTGCATGCTAGGAGCTCTGCACGTTCGGCATCAGTCACGGAGTGCAAAAAACAGAAATCCCCTGCCACGAAATCGCTCTGGTGATTTCTAAGAACCACACCACATCCTCCATGTCCCTGAGCTGACGCAAAGGCTCCATCTGCATTCGCTTTGTGCCATCCTTCATCCGGCGGGAGCCAGTGCTCCACTTGCCGCTGCATAACACTTGTCTCTCCAGCGTTGAGTCCAACCCATTCATCAACCAGATACAATGCCCTTCTGACTACATCCCTGGGGTCTTCAATTGCCGCATCGTCGCGAGCATCATTTCTTGAGAGCCAGAGCTGGTAAATCAACATGATGCATAAGCCCAGCTCCCTCTGTCTCAACTGTCCCAGCCAGCCTAGAACCCACCCCTACAGATCACGGGTTCGACAGACCGCCGAGTCGGGACCGCACAACTCCAGGCCGGTAAGGGATCTCAGCGTGGCCCAAGCCGAAACTGAGTGTGGGCATCTCCAAAAGCGATGGAGCAGGGATTCTTCTCTATAGCATGCCACACATTTGACTCCCTCCTTGATTTTCCTTCGCTGCAACTCCTCCCCAACAGCTAGACCATTCTTGATGAGCCTCCACACGTGAATCTTTGCCTTCCCAGGGACGTCCGCGGCCCATAACGCCAACCAGCCCTTGTGTTGATCCACCGATCGAGAAGAGCCCGGCGATGCTGCTGCATTTTGTTTAAGCTGCATCTGCAAGTGGTAGGCTGATTTAACACTAAAGATCCCGTTTTTGGTGTAATTCCAAGCAACATAATCATCGGTTCCGGCTCTACCGACGGGTATCTTCAGTATATCATCAACATCCCCTTCAAAAAACAGCTCATGCAATTTACTCTCTTTCCATCCCATGCCATCAGTGTCAAGCAACTCGGCCACTTTATTTACCACAACATCAGGCTTATGTCCCAGTGGACGGTTGAGGCCTTCTCTTGGTATCCAGTTGTCATCCCACACATTAACCCTCTCACCGTTGCCAATCCTCCAAATGAGCCCCTCCTTGAGCAAAACCCTGTCATGCATAATGCTTCTCCACGTGAAGGATGCACCCCTGTGACAATTTGCAGTCAAAAAGTCTCCCCCCTTGAAGTATCTTGCTCGGAGTACACGGGCGCACAGGGATTCCGGCGAGGTCGCCAACCTCCAGGCCTGTTTTGCCAGGAGAGCTTGGTTAAACACTTGATAATTTCTAAAGCCCATTCCTCCTCTACTCTTCGGTTTGCACATCTTCTCCCAACTTATCCAGTGAACCTTTCTCTTGCCATCAACAGCACCCCACCAGAACCGTGCAGAGTTCATTGTGAGTGAGGTACATGTTTTGTTGGAAAGCTTAAAACACCCCATCGGAAATGTGGGGACTGCCTGCAGAACCGATTTAATCAAGGTTCCCTCTCCCTCCATGGACATACCTTGTCCTTTCCAACCCTGCACCTTAGATATAGAACGATCTGGGATATACCTGAACGCCCCTTCCTTCGATCGACCCCCCACCGTTGGTAGACCAAGATATTTTTCCGACAAAGCCTCACATGCAATATCAATCGTCTGCTTCAACTCAGACCGAGAGCTAGCATCACACCCTTTGCCGAAGAAGATGGAAGACTTCTGCAGGTTTACTCGTTGGCCAGAACAATCTTCGTATGCCCTCAAAACATCTTTTAGAGCCAAAAAACTCTCCTTGCTAGCCTCCAAGAACACGATACTGTCATCGGCAAACAAAAGGTGGGTGATGGTCGGCCCCCCTCTACCGAAGCTGACCCCTTCTAGCTTCCTCTCCTGTTGGGCCCGCCGGAGAAGAGCAGAGAAACCCTCAACACAAAACAAAAACAGGTATGAGGAAAGAGGGTCTCTCCTTGCCTAAGCCCACGAGAAGGAAGGAAAAACTCAGACATGCCCCCATTTAGCTTGACAGAGAACCTAGCTGTTCGGATACATCTCATCACCATCTCTATCCACTGGGGTGAGAAACCCAACTTCTCCAACACTTGCACCAAAAAGACCCACTCCACCCTGTCATAGGCTTTCATCATGTCCAACTTGACAGCACCTTTTCCGTTTTCGGATAGCGTGAACACATTCATAAGCAATCAAAACATTGTCCGTGATCAGCCTACTCGGTACGAACGCACTCTGCTCCTCCGAGATCATAATTGGGAGGATCTTCTTGAGTCTATTCGCCAACACTTTGAAAGCTATCTTATAAAGTACATTACACAAACTTATGGGTCTGAATTGAGACAGCAACTCCGGGTGACTGACCTTAGGAATAACCACCAGAATAGTATCATTAAAATCCACGGGGCACTCCTTACCCACCAAGAAATCTCGGACAGCACAACAAACCGAATTTTTCAAAAAAGACGAGTGTCTTTGATAGAAAAGAGTCGGTAACCCATCAGGCCCAGGTGCCTTAGTAGGGCCCATTTGGAACAATGCTATCTCGATCTCCTTATCTGAAAACCTTCCAGTGAGGTTTTTATTCATGTCTTCGGTGACAAAAGAGCCAATGAGCTGAAGAACTCGGTAAGCATTTGAAGAACCTTCGGTGGCATACAGGTGTTGATAGAACTGTAGCGCCATCTCTCTCATACCTTCATTTGTATTGCACAGACTGCCATCATCGCGACGTAGGCCCAGGACTGTGTTCTTGCGTCTCCGGTGAGAGGCTCGGTTCTGAAAATAACGTGTGTTCCGATCTCCCGCCTTGAGCCATTCTTGTCGCGAGCGCTGCCTATACATAATCTCTTCACGCTTATATATCACATGCATTTTTTGTTCGAGCTCTCAGACCTCCAGTGAGGAACCAGAAACAAGGGCCTGTACCCTTGCTTCTTCAATTTTGCTCCGCAACAATTTTATCTCGGCCTTGACTGAACCGAAAATCTCATAACTCCAGCGTTGCATAGTCTTCGACATCTCGTGGAGCCGCCTCCATAGAGACTCCACGCCCTGCCCAGTGGCCGAGCTATCCTCCCACGCCCCCTTAATAATCTCCTCATAATTTTCATGTTTAGTCCACATCTCCTCGAACATGAAGCTCCTAGGCGCAGGTCTCACTCCCGTCTCCGCTTCCGACCGAATGCGAAGCAGAAGGGCCATATGGTCAGATTCTTCCGTAACAACGTGCTCCACTTGTGAGAACGGGAACATATCGAGGAACGACGCTGTCGCAGTCCCCCTATCCAAACGAACTTGGATGTTATCTTCTCCTTCCCTCTTATTATTCCATGTGAAAGGGTATCCTTTGTAGCCCAGGTCGGAGAGCCCACATGCCTCTAAACACTCACCAAACGCTGCCATGTTTGTACTGCTCCTGGGATTGCCTCCAAGCTGCTCCTCTTGCAAGAGAATTTCATTATGTCCCCAACACAAATCCAAGGCAGAGCATCCTGTGCTTTAAGATACCGCAAGGCCTCCCAGGTTTTGTGCCTCAGTTCCGTGCATGGTTCACCATGGATGCCACTAAATCTCCATGTTTTCCCTTCAAAAGTAATCTTAGCTAGCATCTATATAGTATTGACACCATGGACGGACGGACACTTCCACACCATCTCTCCACCAGAGAGCTAGGCCTCCACTCCGGCCAACACAATCCACCGCCACCCCATTACTAAAACCCATGCTCCATCGCAACTTATTTATAGCATTTGCCTTCATTTTGGTTTCGCATAAGAATACCACCGCTGGGTTGTAAGATCTTACCAGATCTCTCAATTCGCCCACCGCCGCGTCCAACCCCAAACCACGGCAGTTACGGGCCAAGATATTCATTGGTCTCGGCGACCCCGCGCTGCAGAGGTCGCCGATGGATCTTCTAGTCTGTCAAACACCGAAGGATCTGCCAGCCTATCAAACACCGAATTAGTGCGTTGCTTCTTGCCAGCAGACTCTGAACTATCCTCCCCTACCACCTGCACCGGAACCGGTATCCAAACTTGCTTCGTTCTCTTTCAGTTGCTATTACCCAGTGGTAGCAGCGGATCAGAGTGGGAAGCCCCACTAGGTTGATTCCTAGGACGTCGGGTAAACGAACCAGATTTGTTCCTTCCTGTAGCCGAGTTTACCACCGCCTTGTTTGGGAGATTGTCTCTTGTATTCTCCATATAGCCTTTGTTTGGGCCCGTCATAGCAGCCCCTTCCCTACCGAGCCCCCCATCACCAGTGCGTGAGGAGCTAGATTGGGCATAATCATTTGCCAAATTCCTACGAGGAGGGACGCTCCTGACTGTTGCTCCCTCCCAAAAACGAGCCTCTGAATCATAGTATCTGCTCCCGTAGCTCCCAGTGGAGACATCGGGACGCATGGGCTGAGGTGGTTTCATGTTCTTCCTCGGGGAGGCACGCAGCCACTCACCCCACTGCGGCACCTCAGCCATTTCCTCTAAACATCCTTGAACTGAGCAGCACCATGCAGACCCCAAGCTTTTTGCATTGCGCGTTCCAGAGCGGTGATCACTAATTTCCTCGAAGAGCAGACTTTGCCCACCATCGCCCACTTTGGTTTCGGGACCTGCGCCGCTCTGATCCCCTTGATCACAAGCCCAGTGGCTTCCTTGTCCGTCAACAGCATGTCTCCCATCTTCGCCGCGAGATTCGCAGCCAGTTCCTCCGATCCAGACTTTGCCGGCGATTGAGACGCCGAGCTTGATCTGCGATTGCCCTTTGCCGGAGAATGGGTCCTGGACGCCATCCGAGACCCCAATCCTTCGTACCCTAGCGAGACCAACGCCTAGGGCACACCCTCGTCAACGCGCGGAAGAAAACTCGCCGCCGAGCTCCCTGCCACCGCCGATCGCAACCACCCCAGAGCAGAAAACCCTAGCCTAAACACGATCGCCTCCCGATCGCCCTAGCGTAACTTCCGCGCTTGGTGGACCCTGATTGTTCAAACTCTCACTTTGTGTTGTTCTTAATTCCAGAAGGTGATATATTATGAACAGTCCATGCTGCTCTAACCGTGTTTATCTGTTAAGTAACGATAAGCATCTGGCAAGTAAATTGTTTCTTTCCGGTGAAAGAATCTTTTGACTGAACCGCCCATACATAGCTATTGCATAAACCATGTAGGAACAACAGTAAGTCGTCCAAAAATTCTGTTTGTATCACAGTATATATGTACGGTTCCCCTCATCTATACACATGTAAAGCTCTGGATGATCAGCAAATCCTGTAAAATGCGGATGCTAACCACACGGAAATTAGATGTTGTTATGTGACGAATCTACATGCTCAGAATATTTAGAAGGGAAACTCTGCTCTGGATCAATCTTGTGAATAATTTTTTTCCAGGAAAGATTCTTTTGAATAAAGCTCCCGTAGTTAGTTATTGTACCGAAGTATGAACCATTAGGCACAACAGAAACTAGTCAGGGCATTATGTTTTCGTATGATCTTATCTCAGTCGACTATGTATACATTGGAAAATTGTTGTGATGATCAGCAGATCCTCTAAATGGCGGACGCCAACCACAAGGTACCAGAGTTGATACTTGACTAATCTACAAGCTAAGAGTATTCAGAACGGGAACTCCGCTCTGTATCAATCTCCTGAAAAAAGTCTCTACTCCGTTCTGAAGATCAATAATTTCCAACTCTAGCAGCTGCAATTGCTCCTCCTTGAATGTAACTCTAGTCTTCTGGAATGCCTTGGATACTAGAGACCACTTGCTAGAATTCGGCATCGCAATTTGCTTTGAGAGGAGATCCGATGAAGACTCGATCATGTTGATAGTGGTTTCTCTTTTTTTTCGATAAAGGGCGCTTTATTACTTAAAAGGTTTAAGCGTTTACACCCAGCCTCTGCATAACAAAGATGCACACAGCTGTCCCATAATACCAAATCCGAAACTGAAAAAAGACGTATTACATATCAAATCATGAGCAGATGCAACTACGCCTGAAGTGGTGATGGTTCAATTCTTAGATTATGTTGCCACACATGACGGGAAAAAGTATCCCTCGCCGTGGACTCCAACCGTGTATAGACCTCCGTAAATAGGTCTCGGTGCTCCACCCGCTGAAGAGAGGACCATGAACGGAGTGTACCGGTACACCGGTAGATTACCTGTAACGGAGTAGACAATTTATCGTTAAACACTTTATCATTTCTACAGTGAACCTCCCAAATTTTCTTGAGTGAACCTCCCAAATTTAGCTATTAAGCATGTATGCATAAACTGTTAGTCACAACAACAATTGGGCAAAACATTGTGTTTTGCTCACTCGAGTATATATATGCACAATTCCTCTGATGAATATATGTATGTACACTGAAAAAATGTTATGATGATCAACAAATCCTCTAAAAGGCGGACGCGATCACAGGCGATGAGAGTCGGTGTCATGAGTGTTCCATTTATTGGCAGTAAACATTTGTTTCATCACTTATTTAGTGACTCCCTGTAAGTCCTTCCAATGATATCAAGTTATCATGTTCCTACCAGGGTTTTGGTTACCGGTCGGGATTTCGACTTACCACCCGATAACCGAGTTTCTCGAGCACCCGCCTAAACGTGCTAACCGGTCAAAAAATCTCGAGATGTTTTGAAAATTTTGAATTTGAACTCAATAAATGTGATAAATAGACTGTAACATGTGAACAAACACAGTTCTAGTGATGCCCAGCGGCAGCAACCTTGTTTCGAATTCCGAGCTCGTATTAATTTTTAGAGCATTAAAACATGTCTCACGATTCATCTCCATAGTTATGCAAAAATGTGCCAAGCAAAGATCGAACCAGACACCTGCTAGGTTCCTACTGAAAGGAAGGGAGGACTTACGGCTAGGCCAAAGAAGAGACTATGCTGAATTACAGTTGAGCACGTAGTTCACGTTTCAAGTTAATTTGAATTTTGATTTTTGAATTCGTCCAGTAAATATTCAGAATTCCTCGGTAACCGAGGATCCCGAGCCCCTCCCAGAATTATTTTTGTTCGGGCTTGGTTCCTATTATTGCCAACAAGCACCAGCAGGTAAGTTAACTCAAACTTGTGAGTGTTGACATAATTGTATGCTCTACAGATGATTTTCATAGAGTATTGTCCGCGGCAATCTTGTAATCTAGTCCCTCTGTTTCATGTCTAGATATATCCACTTTTGTATAAATGGAAATCATCTAACTTGGAACGGAGGGAGTACCTTTTGTGTTGTTATTAAACGAATTGCAACTACATTCTGAACACTGCAGTGCCAGACTACACATCCATGTGGTGATGGTGGTGGTGGTGGTGGTGGGAATCTTCACAATTAAATAGATTTATTCTGCTAACAACAGCCTTACCTTGTGACTTCAACATGTCATGTTTAATATATACCCAACAAGATCAACAAACCAAGGGTATTGTAGTTAAGTATACACTTAAATCACATAACACATCTTGAAGCATGAGAAGGGCAAATGGATTAAAACTTTGATTTCATTCTATAACATCTTGAACATTTGTATTCTATACATAATTACATATTTGGAAAATTGTACAAAGATCAGCTAGTCCTCAAAAAGGCGGATGCCAATCACAGTGTGCCAAGAGTGGTGTGGGGTATCTATGAGCTAAGGATGTTCAAGAGAGAAACCCTGATTTGGACTAGATTCCTGAACAGATATCCTGCCCCATTCTCAAGATCTCCAATACTGCACTCTAACGCCTGCAATTGCTCCTCCTCGCAAACAACTGCCTTCTTCTTGTGAAATGCTTTGGAGACAAGAGACTGTTTAGGCATATGGATTTCCTTCGACAAGAGATGGACGGAAGATTCAAGAAGAGATACAGACATCTCTCTAGCCTTGGTCAATAGCATGACCATCCTGCAACCCGCAAAAGTAGCCTTCTCAGTCTTCTTGCAATATTTTTTTCCCTTCTTTGCCAAACGAGTGTAAGAATGGATCTTGGCCTGAGCAGCTGCATCATCTCCTTTTCTTAGAGCCAATTGCAGCTCTTGGATGATGGCTTTCATCTCCACGAAGATCTCTTGCATGGTGCTGCAGAGATCCAACAGCTCAAGAGAGCTTTCCATCTCCCCATCCAACATCTTCTTATCTTGGTTTCTTGGCAGGCCAATAATCTCTTCAATGCCATTGTAGATGTCTCCAAGCCTCCTGAGGCCATCACACATCGTGATGATGGTGGTGGAGGAAGAGATGCTGGCCCCTAGGCTCAGCAGCTCTTGCTCGACTTCGGCCTGGTTGGTCTGAGGCCTTGAAGGCAAACTTATCGATCTTAGGTGGAAAGCCATTTCTGATCTTGAAGCTTTTTCAAGGTATTGTGGTTGAGGAGAGAGGATGACAAAAGAGCAATTCTTGTTTGATGTGTCCACCTTTCCTCTGGGGCTTATTTATACAGAAGAAGCATACAAGCGGGAGCATTTGATTGGTAGACACGAAGAATCGTGCTATTAAATTTTTGAGATGATGTCTACCATGGATGGAGATCTGTCAGAAGGCTAGCAAGCACAACAGCAACAAAGTCGGGACGAGCCAACATGTATCTGAGGCCGATGAGTTGTATATTTGATGCTGGAACAAGAGTTGACTTCACGTCCCACGCTCCAATGCAACACTGTTTATCTGATTTCTGATCACTCCTCTTGCGGCATAGCTGGCATGTTTCGGCTACCTTCCATGATTGCAAACATTTGGCATCTCCCGCAATTTCAAGATGAATTCGATGTGCTACAGAATCACGCTAGCATGTTCCAGTTATAGGCAGCAAGAATCAGTGTGGCAGCTTGCATGTTCCAGTAATTTAATGGAGACTACTGAGTATCATCGCCGTGCCATGCGTGTTCCAGTTACTGGCAGTTAACATTTGTTTCACAACTCATGTGTATCTCAGTTATTTAGTGACTGACTGTAAGTCCTCCCAGTGATATCAAGTTATCACATTCCTACTTTTGCCAACACGAACCAACAGGTAAGTTAACTCATACTTGTTAGTCCTGACATAATTGCATTCTATGCTTACATGCTCAACCTCATGGGTTGGTAGGAAGATCCACTAAGAAAGATATTTTCTATTTTTCTTGCAATGCATATAATCTCTGAAAGTCTGATTAACATGGATATCCCATAGTAATATTCAATAATCATTTCAGGGAGATCTTTTGAATGAACCGCCCCAACTAAGGTATTGAATAAACTATCTAGGCATAACAATAAATTGTCCGAAAACTGAGTTTGTTTCTTGATTGTATATATATATATATATATATATATATATATATATATATATATATATATATGTACAGTTTCTCTCATGTATATACAGTGGGAAATTGTTTTGATGATCAGCAAATCCTCTAATATGCCGATGCCAACCACAAGGTACCAGAGTTGATCTGTGACTAATCTAAAAGCTAAGAGTATTCAGAAGGGAAACTCTGCTCTGGATCAATCTCCTGAACAAAGTCTCGCTCCTCTTTCAAGATCAGCAATGTCCAACTCCAGCACCTGAAGTTGCTCCTCCTTGCATGCCTTGGATACTAGAAACCACTTGCTGGAATTCGGCATCACAATTTGCTTCGACAGGAGATCCGATGAGGACTCTATCATCTTCAAAGTGGTTTCTCTAGCTTCAGCCAACAACTTGACCACTCTACAACTGTCCTGATTAGAAGAAGAGGATTTCTTGCTGATTTTCTTGAGCTGCTTTTGGGCCTTCTTGGACAGGCTGAACCAAGTCATAATCTTGTCCTCAAGAGCCGAGTCATCTCCTCTCTTGATGACCAACTGCATGTCCTGGATGGTCGCATTGAGCTCAGAGTAGCTCACTTGCATGGCGTCACAGAGGTCGAGCAAAACGAGGGAGCCCTCGAGCTCTTGCTCCATGGCTATCCTCTGCTGCGGTGTGCAGAGGAGAACTTGGCTGCTGGGCAGAGAAATGAGCTCGTCGATGCAGTCATAGATATTGTTATAAAAGATAGCACGAAACGACGAAGAGCGGAACGATCAAACCAACAGGGACACGAGATTTTAACGTGGAAAAACCCCTCCAAACAAAGGAGAGGAAAAAAACCACGGGCGTCAGCCAGCAATACTTCACTATATTGGGGTGAGGTTACAAACGCCGTGGGTTTACAATGTGTGGCTTATCCCAACAGGCGACTTACAAGATGTATTTATAGAGTGCAGAAACCCTAAGTCGGTTGCGATCCGACTCGGAAACGATCCGTACCGTACCTCCCGGCGACGGGCCTCCGCTTCGCTCCGAAGTTAGCCGCTCACTTCACTTCAACATACCGAAGTTAGCCGCTCACTTCACTTCAACATATGAATTTGGATCACCATAAAACAACAGATATCTTCAAGCCTGCTTAACCCATCACAGACTGTCTTGATGGTTGAGGGAGTTGGCTGCCTTAAGGATTTGGAGCTGTTCTTCGATATTGCTCTCCCCAGACCGAGGGCTGGCTGGCACAATCGCGGATCTAAGGTGAGATGCCATGGCTATAGGTAATGGAAGTTGGAGTTATTTGTTTTCCGTTCTCTCGTAATGGAAGCGAAAAGAAGCTGACCGAGGAGTTGCAATGGTGTTGATCTTTGTCCATGCTCTCATGTCCCTATATATCAGATTGAAGATGAGAAGAATAAGCAACGAGCTAGCATCGCTGGACCTGCAGACAACATGAATCTCTTCGATTTTGTACTGCCGCAGCAAACACCACCCATCTGCACGACAAGAATCTGGATTATTGGCGCCAAACTCACAGCACGGGTGCTCATAGTTGTAGATCGACGAGCAGTTGACTTGGCATCTGGAGGCTCCGACACATCGCTGGGTTCCGCTGCGATCTCGAGAGGTTGCATGTGCGTTCCTGTTTTCTGCTAATTGGAAGATACCACTGCACATCTGGGCCATCAGACAACAAGAATCTCTCCATGGTAAGTCGCTGGTCCTTTCACGTGTTGCAGAACGCTGCTTGATGGAGAAGAGGCTGTCTGCTCGTGCCAACTGCCATGTCTCCATTACCACAGGCAACATCATCTGGACGTGCATGTGTGCGATGAGATGCATATGCTTGTTTAGCTCATCAGCCGCTAGCTGGAAGAGGAAGAGTTGACCCACTGGGGGATCACAGGTGTCTGTTATCTTATCAGAGATTAGCACTTGATGGTAATCAATCGATTAGTCTGGTGTATCATCGCTGGATTGTTACAGCTGCACGTACACTCTCCAGATCATCCACCCGTGCACGCATGAGCCATGTTGCTGCACACAGTCTTGTTAGGTTCTAGGGAAACAGGAATCCGCACAGACGGTCTAATTTATGATTCAATCGCGGACCCTCACCGCACACGGCCAAATTTGAGATGCCCTATGATACTTGCCCGGTTGTTAGATAGTTCCGGTCTAATTGAAGCAGATTATCCCGTGAGCTGGAGGACTATCTCTATAGTGACTCATATCTTCATATTCATCATGGTTCTCATAATCTTGCATTGTCATGAAAATAACTAGAAGTTTAAACTTTTGCTCATTTCCTTTATGTTGTGCAAACTACCTTACAATGGTGACTATGATAAAGCTGTTTTTGCCAAATTAGAGAGAATTTGTATATCATTTGCATTTTATTTTATCCAACCGAAGAACTACTATGATCATATTGACACTCCCTGAACCCGCTGGGTTCGCCGTAGTTACTTATGCTCGGACCCTGCGCCGTCCACCCTGTCCTGGCGCCATTTTGAGTCCTTGATCCCCCTCTACCGCACCATTACCCGGGTTGTGCCAGGTGACGGCCTCTCCACCTCGCTGTGGCATGACTCCTGGACGTCGCTTGGGCCACTCTCCCATGCCCTGTCGGTCGCCTTCTCGCACTGCCTGGACCCGAGGCGAGCCTCGCCGACGCTCACGGTGGGGGAGACCCGCGTGTGCATGTACAGCCCCGTGCGACCTCCCAGGCTAGCGCGGAGCTGAGGTTCCTCCTGGCGCATCTGCGCTCGCGGGAGCATCGTTTCATTTGGGAGACCGGACCGGTTCGCAACCGGGGATGTGTACCGCGCGTTGTGCTCCTCTGGTGTGATTGTGCCTCTCAAAGATGTCAACTGTTCGCGCTCCGGAAAGTGCGAGTTTTCTTCTGGATCCTTCGTTTGGGCAATACTCGGACGCGTGCTCGGCTCTTCCGGCACGGATGCGTCCCATCGCCGCGCTGCCCTTTTTGCCCTGGATGCGATGAAGACCTGCTCCACATGTTCGTCGGATACCCGCGACTTGCCAGCATTTGGTCGCGGGCAGCTCCCGGCCTGAGGGTTTCCTCGTAGACCGATGTGCCGTCGCTGCTCCGTGACCTGGCCGCCCACCTCCCCCAGTGGCATCTTCGTGTTGTCAATACGGTGCTCCTTGTATTGGTCTGGTGTGTCTGGAAGTCGAGGAATCGCATGGTGTTCGACTCGGACAACCTCTCCACCGGTCGGGTTCTCGCCATGGTTCTGGAGCACTTGCGGCTTTGGGCGGTGCGCGCCACCCGGCAGCTCGAGCTAGGTGATTTCTTCACATGGTGTGACGCTGTGGATGTAGCCTAGCTCTCGTGTATCTCCCCCCCCCCCCCCCCCCCCTCGCGGCCTCGGCCATGTACTCTTCTGCTCTGTGGGGTGGTATGCCGCCCCCTGCGTGTCGCACCCTCCCACTCCTTGTTTTTGGGCATGCGACGCTGCTCCTTGTCACCCCACGGTTTATGAAAAATGTTCAGGTGGGCAAATCGCCCCCCGTTGTACCCTTTCAAAAAAAAATATTAACATTCTCACCTTCCTTCTATTGATATAATTCAAATAGATTAAAAATATATTTCGGAGCTCTAGAGATCGAATTCGAATGCTAAATTCTGGCTGCACTATTCCTTGATTTCTTCGGCCTTTCAAATCCGCTCCGATTGAGATGAAAATTTTACAATATGTCAAGTATATATACATCCTTGTATTTTCACCAAATCTTTCTGAATTAGTTTGTTTTTCCCGAAAAATACTAAACTGAAGTTGCAGGAAACGGAGCGGATTCAGTTTTTCATGTCAGTGTTCTTCCTCATGGCAACCGCCAACAGGGAAGCGCAGGTGGCTCCGTTCTAGCCGTTCGTCGGTGGGCAAGCTTGAAATCGTTAGGAAGCACCTACAATGCGCCATCATGCAACCGGTGGAGAGGTAATCATTACTCTTATCCTCGCCGTGTTAAATCATGCTGGAGCCGCTAAGATAACCCAGGGGCTTGGACAGATAACTTTGCACATTTCTCAATTGAACGAGTAAAACGACCTTATCCCATCCTCATGCGGTCCATATATTAACACAGTTCAACAACCAGGGATCAGCCATAGAAAACAACGAGGGGGTACTCCTCTCCTCCCGTGTCGCTTCCCAGGGCGACACCGGGGGCGACCGGCGCCCGCCTCCAGCCCCTTCCACGTCTGGCCCGCTCGCCGCTGCTGCCGCCGGCGCCCGTCGCGGTGGCGGCGGGCCCCCATGTGGACAAACGCCGCTGGGGAGGTTACTGCTACGCGTGTCGCCGGCCTTCGTCCATCTCTACTGGGGAGGTGGTCGTCCTCGCCGGCGTCGGGAAGCCGGGGCGTCGGCCCCGGATCTGGTGGCCTCTACAGTTGTCCTCTCCATCTGCAACGGCAATGGCTGAAGGGGAGCGGCCCTCGGGCTGCTTTTCCGATCTAGGGCTCGGCTCCTTCCTCGACGGGCGGCGGCGCCCTCGTCCGATCAGGGGCTCGGCTCCTTCCTCGACGGGTCGCGTCGTCGTCTACGGCGGCTCCATGCGTAGCTCCCGGTGGCGGGCCATGCGGGCCCGATCTAGGCCTCAACAATGGTGCTCCCTTGCCCCTCCTGTGTGCCTAGCGCCTGGCGTCATGAGCGGCGTTCTGTGGTGCTCCTCTTCCCCCGCGCGGTGGGCGTTTGTCTCCAGGGATACAGATCCGGGCCGGCGGTGCGTTGGGGACCAGACCCCAATTGGTCTTCGACATGAGAGTTTTTTTTTCGGCTACTCGTCAGCTCAGCAGGTGGTCGGCGACAGAACCTAGCCACTCGGCTTGCTGCTCCCTGGCCCAAGCTCTCCGGCTTGGCGGTCGGGATTGTTTCTCCGGGTGAAAACCTAGCACTTCGATGTCGACGGCGGCGGCACCTTAGGGTGTCGTTCTACTTCTTGTTTGCGCTGTTTGGGAGTAACAATCCTCTACCAGCGCGACGGGATAAGGCTCTCCAGGTGAAAACCTAACTCCTCTGGAGTGAACGGCGGCGGCGCACTCGTCGGTACCTTCTTGGAGGCGCCGTCTTGGATTGTCTTTTCCCTTGTCGAGCTTCGGGCTTGCAGCGGTCGTGTGGGGTGGCTATGAAGCTTGGGAGGTGGAGGCCGGGGCGGCAGCCCCGGACGGTGGATGTGCGCCGAGGCGGCGGCCTCGGGAGGCTTTGCGACCATGGCTCGATGAGGCGGGGTCATGGTTTCGCATCGTCGGGGTGTCAAAAGAGTCACGAGGGTGGCTAGCTTGTCGGCCCGTTTTTTTATTATTTTCTTTCCTTTTTTTCTGCTCGCCTCCGGACGTAATTTCGCCCGGGGCGACATCCATACTCTGTGTACGGTTTCCCTCTGCTAATATATTGCCAGCAATTGCTGGTCCTTTCGAAAAAAAAACAGGGATCACCCTGAGCGGGGGTACCTGAGCCATCACGCTGCGTACGTCCTCTCCAGTTCATTATTTTTCTTATGGATTTCCAGTGAACAGCCTTGTTTCTAAAACATTTAAATTTCATTGGTATTATTCTGCTGAACAAGGCATCCAATCTTAGCTAGTTAGTACCCATTTGTTCGTTGTTATGGAGGGATGGAGCAAATATGCAGAACGCGCACTTACACCCCCCAAGAACACACTGACCAGACCCATTGACCTGTTTGAGGCATCGATCATGGATTCATGGCAATCTTTGGGACGATCCGGGACAATTGTTGACGTGCAGTTCTCGGGTTCGATGCTACCTTCTGTGGATGCCTTCGTTAGCACATCTGTAAAATGTCACAACAAAGAAGAGAGAGGATCACAATATGACCATGGTGCCTCACGAGTCGATGAAGAAATTTACAATAGGGACAAACGAGTACGTGATGCACAAGGCAGACGAGGGTCAGGATAAACATCTGGATAGTCACTACGGGAAACTCAGCCCAGTCCGACTATAATATGTCGGGGTCATCAGCGTTACAATGTGAAACTAACGAAACGAAAAAATCATCGGCGTCGTTTTACCGTCGGCGTCCTAGTTGTAAGGCCGACGGCCACCGTCGGGCTCACAGTGTCGTCAGCGTTCATTTAGTGAGCCCAACGGCTATCGTCGGGCTTACAGTACCGTCAGCGTCCAGCTAATCAGATAGTGAGCCCGACGGCATTACCATCGGGCTCACCATACTGTTTTCAGTTTTTCTTAAAAAATTAGATTACATTTAAAAAAATACAAAAAAGTACTAAAAAAGAAACTCTTTGACATGCAGTGTTTTGACGTGTACTAGTTTATAGAAAAATGATAAACTTGAGTTTTGACAACTTTTTAAAACAAAACTTTACAAAAATATCAATCATATACAAACATGCATAAGTTTCAACACATATGTGTGACCATTATCATGCGATAGTTTGTGATATTCAGCACATATGTGTGTCATATTATGGGAAACAACGTCACCGAAGCGATTTTTAAAATTCTTTTCGGAAATATCATTTTCCATTTTTTAAGTGTCAAAAATGAGTTTTTTTGTGAAGCAAGTACATAAAATATGGTCCAAAATGACACCTATTTAGTTTTCACAAAGAGTAGAACATATTTTATGGGTAATATATTTTCCTTACTTTCTATCTAAATTTGCCTCTTTAATTGACTTTATGTCAATTTTCCAAAAATAATTGAAATTTGAACTATAACTGTGTGATAGTTTGCTCTGAAATTATTACAAAAATAATTTTAAGGTACACAAGTAGTGGTTATAAGATAGAACCGTCAATAGTTTTGAAAAATTCGACCACTTTTGATGAATAGCCATGCTCTCCATTCTAACCGTTTTTTGAAAGAAATGAAAAAACATGAAAAAGTACTAAAAAAAGAAAACTTTTGGCATGGAGTCCTTTTACGTGTACTAGTTTATAGGAAAAATGATAAATTTGAGTTTTGATAAACTTTTCAAAACAAAACTTCATAAAAATGTCAATCATCTATAAACATGCATAAGTTTCAAGTCAAATGACCAATGTATGACTATTATCATGTCATAGTTTGTGATAAAGTGCCCATATTTAGCACATATTTGTGTCATGTTATGGGAAACAATGTCACCGAAGCGATTTTCAAAATTCTTTTTGGAAATATCATTTTCCATTTTTTAAGTGTCAAAAATGACTTTTTTGTGAAGCGAGTACATAAAATATGGTCCAAAATGGCACCCATTTAATTTTCACAAAGAGTGAAACATATTTTATGGGTAATACCTGAATATGAGGATTTTCCTTCCTCTCCATCTAAATTCGCCTCTTTAATTGACTTTATGTTAATTTTCCAAAAGTAATTCAAATTTGAACTACAACTGTGTGATAGTTTGCTCTGAAGTTCTTAAAAAATAATTTTAAGGTACAAAAGTAGTGGTTACAACATAAAACCGTCAATAGTTTTGAAAAATTCGACCACTTTTGATGAATAGCCATGCTCTCCATTTTGACCTTTTTGAAAGAAATGAAAAAATATGAAAAAGTACTAAAAAAGAAACCCTTTGGCATGAAGTCCTTTCACGTGTACTAGTTTATAGGAAAAATTATAAACTTGAGTTTTGGTAAATTTTTCAAAACAAAACTTAATAAAAATGTCAATCATCTATAAACATGCTTAAGTTTCAAGACAAATGACGAATGTATGACCATTATCATGTCATAGTTTGTGATAAAGTGCCTATATTAGGCACATATGTGTGTCATGTTATGGGAAACAACGTCACCGAAGCAATTTTCAAAATTCTTTTTGGAAATATCAATTTCCATTTTTTAAGTGTTAAAAATGACATTTTTGTGAAGCAAGTACATAAAATATGGTACAAAATGACACCATTTAATGTTTACAAAGAGTAGTACATATTTGATTGATAATACGTGAATATGAGGATTTTCGTTGCTTTCTATCTGAATTCGCCTCTTTAATTAACTTTATGTCAATTTTCCAAAAGTAATTCAAATTTGAACTACAACTGTGTGATAGTATGCTCTGAAATTTTTACAAAAATAATTTTAAGCTACACAAGTAGTGGTTACAACATAGAACCGTCAATAGTTTTGAAAAATTCGACCACTTTTGATGAATAGCCATGCTCTCCATTTTGACCATTTTTTGAAATAAATGAAAAAATATGAAAAAGTACTAAAAAAAGAAACCCTTTGTCATGGAGTCCTTTCACTTGTACTAGCTTATAGGAAAAATGATAAACTTGAGTTTTGGTAAACTTTTCAAAACAAAAATTCATAAAAATGTCAATCATCTATAAACATGTTTAAGTTTTAAGACAAATGACCAATGTATGACCATTATCATGTCATAGTTTGTGATAAAGTGCCCGCACATATGTGTGTCATGGTATGGTAAACAACGTCACCGAAGCGATTTTCAAAATTCTTTTTTGAAATATTATTTTCCATTTTTTAAGTACCGTAAATGACTTTTTTTGTGAAGCAAGTACATAAAATATGATCCAAAATGGTACCCATTTAATTTTTACAAAGAATAGTACATATTTGATGGATAATACGTGAATATGAGGATTTTTGTTGTTTTCTATCTAAATTGGCCTCTTTAATTGACTTCATGCTGATTTATGTTGGTTCTTGTTTATTTTAAAAGACATCATTCATTATGAAAATTATGACATGGATGTCATATTTGGATTCCTCTCATTTTTATGATCGACATAGACATTTTATTTAGTAAATTCCGATATACAAATATGTAGATATGAATTATTTCTTATTAAATGGAAAAGACAAAACAAAACTAAAATAATTGATTATTATTATTATTCAAGTATTATTAAACATAGTTATTTTGTTCATTCAAATCTTATTTTTGAAATTTTAAAGATTAAAAATTATAATATCTTAAAGGAGGGTTAATATTATGGTATCATACTAATAGCAGCAAGGTATGACATCTTAACCGGAATCTCATTTGAATAGAACTCAATAGTTAAGTGTGCTTGGCCTGGAGCACTCTAAAGATTGGTGACCGTATGGGAAGTTTGACTAATGGTGCATAGTTTGAGTTAAGATTATGATTAAGTGTGTGATATGAGATTAAATATATGACTAAATTAGAGTTGAAATAATAATAAAAAAGTTGAAAAAAATTCAGAAAAATTTGGTAGAGCTATCTATGAGCCCGACGGCATTTGCGACGCCGACGGCACCGACGTGAGCCCGATGGATTACACGCCGACGGCCTTAACCCGACGGCCACCGTCGGGCTCGTTAACGCTGAGTGTTTCCAGCTTGAGTCTGACCGCAAATGCCATCGGGGTGAGCTGTTACTCCCGTAGTGAGTCCTCATCTTAACTTGTGGTGATGTTGAGGGAAAAATATGCCTTTGTTTTCTGATTTAATTGTGAGTTGTGATGGAGAACAAACGAAATGGCAAGCCTATTTATAGTGAAATATGCATGACTATTTCCGAAACCAAATTACTACTAGTAGATGACTGGATAAGTTGTACTGAATTAATAGCAATTAAGTGCATTAATTTATCTAAATATGGATTGATAGTTATTCATGTGCATTTAAAACAAAACAAGACATGGCTTGGTTCTGTGAGCTGCATAAGCATAAGACTACCTCTATATTGGAAGTAATAAAGATGGTACCATAGATGTTATATACGCAAAAAAAAGATGACGTTGGAAACATTTAAAAAGGAATGAGAGAATTGGAGTAACATAGGTATTACCATTACTTAACGCTTCGTAAGATTAAATGAGTCTATAACCTATTAAATGAGTTCACCTATGTTACTAGCTCTAAGTTATTTTACACTATGGAGGCACTAGTAACATTATAATACTAGTCTAAGTTACTCCCCATATGACTAATTTGATAAAACAAAGATAAATACTACCTATGTGAGGCTGTTGGGAAAGGAAATTTTGGAATACTTCGACATCGTCACGATCATGTCCATCAAAAGTCCAATATTTGCTCCTTTTTTCCATCGTTTACTACGTGAGAAAACAAATCAAACTCCGCAAACTACGCTAAATCCCTAAATCGCTCCCTATAAGAAGTGAGCCCGACTCACTTGGCTAGTGGAGTGGATGTACAACCCAGCCACCCAGGTTCAAATCCTCAGGGGCGTCAATTTGGGTTCTTATTATTTACAAAACAAAAAACTTGATGTGGGGGCTTCCCCCACCGCTTTCCTTTCAAAAAAAAATCACTCCCCGTGATACCCTCCCCCGACACCACGAAATCAAGACGGCATGGACGCACTGTATCCACCGTTGCGGCAAGCCATTAGTAACGAGCCCACATTGCCCCCTCCCTAGTTATATCCTTCTCACTTGAACAAATTGTGGTATTATTGGAAGTAAAAGTGTTTCATTAGAAGGAAATTATGTCCTCCATAGGAAGCAATGATGATAGAAAAAATTGATGTGCTCGAAGCGTACTATTTATATGGAAGCAAATTATATAGACCTTATGAACACAATGTTTATAGAAAAATACTTATTAGATAGGAAGCAATTTTTTCTTTGTTCACACTTCAACCATACAACCACTCTTCACAATGTGTTAACCAAATAAATGTTTTGAATTTACATGTGACATGCTTGAAACTTAAATATAATATGTTCCTCTATCACTTTGTTCACACTTCAACTATCATAATGTTGCACTTCCCAACGCCTTACCACAAAATAACGCTTTAAAGTTACATGTGACATGCTTCAAATTTAAATACAATATTTTCGTGTTTCCTAAATAAGTTCTTTTGTTCTTTACATTAATGCAAATAAATAATTATCTAAAAGACACATGTTTGTCATATTGACACCGGAAGCCAACTCTACCGATGTTGGAAACAAATTGTCTTGACCAAAGAAGCATAAAAGCATTTTGAATAGATGATGCAAAATAGGACACCAAACGCCTTGATGTAAAATATACATCACCAAAATCTTGATCTTTAGGGCATCGAGAACAACTAAGGTGATGTAAAATAGGGCACGGATAATCCAATAGCTGCCCTAAAATAACTCCGAGCACTACATTTTTTATTAGAACATTTGATATTTTTATTAACATTCCAAAACAGTCAAGTAAACGTAAAACTAAAATCATCCAAGTCGACCGAGGAAGATGAATCTGAGGTATAGTCGAACAAGGATGATGAAGAGTCGGCGGATCTCTGTATATTTCTACCACTGTGTTTATAAAAGTAGTGTCATTTAAGCATTTGGATTTCCTTCAACTATTGAGAAAAACGTCGTTGTACTCGTAAAAAAAACGACGTTATTATTAAAAAAAACGTCATTTTTTAGTGGATAAAAAACGTTGCAGAGTAGTTATGCCAGTCGGGGCCGCCGGCAGAGTTGAAGGCGTCCAGAGGTCCGACTGTGGTACGCATCTAGCCAGCTCTTAGTTCTCTGTGTAATCCTTCGCCTAGTACGTCCTGTTTTGTATGTCATTTTTCTTTTTGGCCTCGACCGTGTCATATTTACTTCTCCTATATCAATATAAAGGCAAAGCTTTTGCCTCGTTTAAAAAAAAAGTCCTCTGTGTACTGCAGTGCCTTGTGAGTTGTGACCTACCTGAGCTGGTGAGCGATTGTAGGAGCCAAGTGCAAAATTGTCGGCGCGTGGAGGCGGTGGTGACGGTGGTGGAGAATCTAGTTAATTAAATAGATTTATTCTGCTAACAACAAGCTTACCCTTGAGACTTTGACCTGTCATGTTTAATACACGCCCAACAAGATCCACGAACCAAAGATGCTGCAGTTAAGTATGTACTTAGATCAATTAAAAATACTTAGATCACGTAACACATCTTGAAGCATGAAATAGGTAAAAGGATAAAAAATGTGGTTTCTCTTTCTATAACTTTCTGTACATTCGTCTCCCGTACATAATTACATATGGTGAAAATTGTACAAGATCAGCTAGTCCTCAAAAAGGCGGATGCCAATCACATGGTGCCAAGAGTGATGTGGAGTATCTATGAGGTCAGAATATTCAAGAGAGAAACCCTGATCTGGACTAATTTTCTGAACAGATGTCCGGCCTCATTCTCAAGATCTCCTATACTGCACTCTAACGCCTGCAATTGCTCCTCATGGCAAACAAATACCTTCTTCTTGTGAAATGCTTTGGAGAGAAGAGACTGTGTAGGCATTTGGATTTCATTCGACAAAAGATAGACTGAGGACTCGAGCAGAGATGCAGACATCTCCCTAGCTTTGGTCAATAGCATGACCATCCTAAAACCACCAGTAGTAGCCTTCTTTGTGGCCTTCTTGAAATGTTTCTTGGCCCTCTTCGCCAAACGAGTATAAGAATGGATCTTGGCTTGAGCGGCTACATCATCTCCTTTTCTTAGAGCCACTTGCAGCTCTTGGATGATGGCCTTCATCTCAAGGAAGATCTCTTGCATGGTGCTGCAGAGATCCAAAAGCTCAAGAGAGCATTCCATCTCCCCATCCAACGACTTCCCATCTTGGTTGCTTGGCAGGCCAATAATCTCCTCAACGCCATGGTAGATTTCTCCAAGCCTCCTAAGACCATCACACATGGTGCTGATGGTGTTGGAGGAAGAGATGCTGGCCCCTAGGCTCAGCAGCTCTTGGTCGAGTTCGGCCTGGTTGACCTGAGGCCTTGAAGGCAAACTTATCGATCTTAGGTGGAAAGCCATTTCTGATCTTGAAGCTTTTTTGTGTACTGTTGTTGAGGAGGTGGAGGAGGAGGACAAGGATGAGAAGGACAAAAGAGCACTTCTGGTATGATGTTTCTACCTTTCCTCTGAGGCTTATTTATACAGAAGAAGCATACAAGCAGGAGCGTTTATTGGTAGACATGAAGAATCATGCCATTTAATTATCTAGATGCTGTCTGCCATGGATGGAGATCTGTGAGAAGGCTAGCGATTAAAACATCAAAGTCGTCTCCTGTTCAGTACATATTTTAGTGTGTCCGCTGTCCTCCGGATGATCCAACACATTATCATGTTCCTTCAATTGGAGGCAAGAACCAACAGTTTGGTAGCTTGCTGGCAGACTTGGCATAATAGCATGCTCTCGACATTATTTAATTAATTTCTAATCCAGAATTTTGCTGTGACCATGTCATGCTGGCTGCTTTCCTCTCATCAATCAGGGTTTATTAGTGTGTCGAGAATGATATGAAAACCAGAGAACTTTTTTGTGACCCATCTTGATATTTTTTTTGTTTATCTTAAAGAAAGGACAATTTTTTTGAGCTACATGGTTGTGCCTTTTTTTTTGGGCTTCTGGATGCATAATATTGTACATTGTAACATGTTTGAATGATATGGATGAAGATTGTAAAATCTCCCTTTATCTAAACAAATTTTACATGCATTTTAAAACTAAAAAAATATATTCAACTGTAGTCGTAGACTGCACATCCATGTGGTGGAGGCGGTGGTGACGGTGGTGGGGAATCTTGTTAATTAAATAGATTTATTCTGCTAACAACAAGCTTACCCTTGAGACTTTGACCTGTCATGTTTAATACACGCCCAACAAGATCCACGAACCAAAGATGCTGCAGTTAAGTATGTACTTAGATCAATTAAAAATACTTAGATCACGTAACACATCTTGAAGCATGAAATGGGTAAAAGGATAAAAAATGTGGTTTCTCTTTCTATAACTTTCTGTACATTCGTCTCCCGTACATAATTACATATGGTGAAAATTGTACAAGATCAGCTAGTCCTCAAAAAGGCGGATGCCAATCACATGGTGCCAAGAGTGATGTGGAGTATCTATGAGGTCAGAATATTCAAGAGAGAAACCCTGATCTGGACTAATTTTCTGAACAGATGTCCGGCCTCATTCTCAAGATCTCCTATACTGCACTCTAACGCCTGCAATTGCTCCTCATGGCAAACAAATACCTTCTTCTTGTGAAATGCTTTGGAGAGAAGAGACTGTGTAGGCATTTGGATTTCATTCGACAAAAGATAGACTGAGGACTCGAGCAGAGATGCAGACATCTCCCTAGCTTTGGTCAATAGCATGACCATCCTAAAACCACCAGTAGTAGCCTTCTTTGTGGCCTTCTTGAAATGTTTCTTGGCCCTCTTCGCCAAACGAGTATAAGAATGGATCTTGGCTTGAGCGGCTACATCATCTCCTTTTCTTAGAGACACTTGCAGCTCTTGGATGATGGCCTTCATCTCTAGGAAGATCTCTTGCATGGTGCTGCAGAGATCCAAAAGCTCAAGAGAGCATTCCATCTCCCCATCCAACGACTTCCCATCTTGGTTGCTTGGCAGGCCAATAATCTCCTCAACGCCATGGTAGATTTCTCCAAGCCTCCTAAGACCATCACACATGGTGCTGATGGTGTTGGAGGAAGAGATGCTGGCCCCTAGGCTCAGCAGCTCTTGGTCGAGTTCGGCCTGGTTGACCTGAGGCCTTGAAGGCAAACTTATCGATCTTAGGTGGAAAGCCATTTCTGATCTTGAAGCTTTTTTGTGTACTGTTGTTGAGGAGGTGGAGGAGGAGGACAAGGATGAGAAGGACAAAAGAGCACTTCTGGTATGATGTTTCTACCTTTCCTCTGAGGCTTATTTATACATAAGAAGCATACAAGCAGGAGCGTTTATTGGTAGACATGAAGAATCATGCCATTTAATTATCTAGATGCTGTCTGCCATGGATGGAGATCTATGAGAAGGCTAGCGATTAAAACATCAAAGTCGTCTCCTGTTCAGTACATATTTTAGTGTGTCCGCTGTCCTCCGGATGATCCAACACATTATCATGTTCCTTCAATTGGAGGCAAGAACCAACAGTTTGGTAGCTTGCTGGCAGACTTGGCATAATAGCATGCTCTCGACATTATTTAATTAATTTCTAATCCAGAATTTTGCTGTGACCATGTCATGCTGGCTGCTTTCCTCTCATCAATCAGGGTTTATTAGTGTGTCGAGAATGATATGAAAACCAGAGAACTTTTTTGTGACCCATCTTGATATTTTTTTTGTTTATCTTAAAGAAAGGACAATTTTTTTGAGCTACATGGTTGTGCCTTTTTTTTTGGGCTTCTGGATGCATAATATTGTACATTGTAACATGTTTGAATGATATGGATGAAGATTGTAAAATCTCCCTTTATCTAAACAAATTTTACATGCATTTTAAAACTAAAAAAATATATTCAACTGTAGTCGTAGACTGCACATCCATGTGGTGGAGGCGGTGGTGACGGTGGTGGGGAATCTTGTTAATTAAATAGATTTATTCTGCTAACAACAAGCTTACCCTTGAGACTTTGACCTGTCATGTTTAATACACGCCCAACAAGATCCACGAACCAAAGATGCTGCAGTTAAGTATGTACTTAGATCAATTAAAAATACTTAGATCACGTAACACATCTTGAAGCATGAAATGGGTAAAAGGATAAAAAATGTGGTTTCTCTTTCTATAACTTTCTGTACATTCGTCTCCCGTACATAATTACATATGGTGAAAATTGTACAAGATCAGCTAGTCCTCAAAAAGGCGGATGCCAATCACATGGTGCCAAGAGTGATGTGGAGTATCTATGAGGTCAGAATATTCAAGAGAGAAACCCTGATCTGGACTAATTTTCTGAACAGATGTCCGGCCTCATTCTCAAGATCTCCTATACTGCACTCTAACGCCTGCAATTGCTCCTCATGGCAAACAAATACCTTCTTCTTGTGAAATGCTTTGGAGAGAAGAGACTGTGTAGGCATTTGGATTTCATTCGACAAAAGATAGACTGAGGGCTCGAGCAGAGATGCAGACATCTCCCTAGCTTTGGTCAATAGCATGACCATCCTAAAACCACCAGTAGTAGCCTTCTTTGTGGCCTTCTTGAAATGTTTCTTGGCCCTCTTCGCCAAACGAGTATAAGAATGGATCTTGGCTTGAGCGGCTACATCATCTCCTTTTCTTAGAGACACTTGCAGCTCTTGGATGATGGCCTTCATCTCTAGGAAGATCTCTTGCATGGTGCTGCAGAGATCCAAAAGCTCAAGAGAGCATTCCATCTCCCCATCCAACGACTTCCCATCTTGGTTGCTTGGCAGGCCAATAATCTCCTCAACGCCATGGTAGATTTCTCCAAGCCTCCTAAGACCATCACACATGGTGCTGATGGTGTTGGACGAAGAGATGCTGGCCCCTAGGCTCAGCAGCTCTTGGTCGAGTTCGGCCTGGTTGACCTGAGGCCTTGAAGGCAAACTTATCGATCTTAGGTGGAAAGCCATTTCTGATCTTGAAGCTTTTTTGTGTACTGTTGTTGAGGAGGTGGAGGAGGAGGACAAGGATGAGAAGGACAAAAGAGCACTTCTGGTATGATGTTTCTACCTTTCCTCTGAGGCTTATTTATACATAAGAAGCATACAAGCAGGAGCGTTTATTGGTAGACATGAAGAATCATGCCATTTAATTATCTAGATGCTGTCGGCCATGGATGGAGATCTGTGAGAAGGCTAGCGATTAAAACATCAAAGTCGTCTCCTGTTCAGTACATATTTTAGTGTGTCCGCTGTCCTCCGGATGATCCAACACATTATCATGTTCCTTCAATTGGAGGCAAGAACCAACAGTTTGGTAGCTTGCTGGCAGACTTGGCATAATAGCATGCTCTCGACATTATTTAATTAATTTCTAATCCAGAATTTTGCTGTGACCATGTCATGCTGGCTGCTTTCCTCTCATCAATCAGGGTTTATTAGTGTGTCGAGAATGATATGAAAACCAGAGAACTTTTTTGTGACCCATCTTGATATTTTTTTTGTTTATCTTAAAGAAAGGACAATTTTTTTGAGCTACATGGTTGTGCCTTTTTTTTTGGGCTTCTGGATGCATAATATTGTACATTGTAACATGTTTGAATGATATGGATGAAGATTGTAAAACCTCCCTTTATCTAAACAAATTTTACATGCATTTTAAAACTAAAAAAATATATTCAACTGTAGTCGTAGACTGCACATCCATGTGGTGGAGGCGGTGGTGATGGTGGTGGGGAATCTTGTTAATTAAATAGATTTATTCTGCTAACAACAAGCTTACCCTTGAGACTTTGACCTGTCATGTTTAATACACGCCCAACAAGATCCACGAACCAAAGATGTTGCAGTTAAGTATGTACTTAGATCAATTAAAAATACTTAGATCACGTAACACATCTTGAAGCATGAAATGGGTAAAAGGATAAATAATGTGGTTTCTCTTTCTATAACTTTCTGTACATTCGTCTCCCGTACATAATTACATATGGTGAAAATTGTACAAGATCAGCTAGTCCTCAAAAAGGCGGATGCCAATCACATGGTGCCAAGAGTGATGTGGAGTATCTATGAGGTCAGAATATTCAAGAGAGAAACCCTGATCTGGACTAATTTTCTGAACAGATGTCCGGCCTCATTCTCAAGATCTCCTATACTGCACTCTAACGCCTGCAATTGCTCCTCATGGCAAACAAATACCTTCTTCTTGTGAAATGCTTTGGAGAGAAGAGACTGTGTAGGCATTTGGATTTCATTCGACAAAAGATAGACTGAGGACTCGAGCAGAGATGCAGACATCTCCCTAGCTTTGGTCAATAGCATGACCATCCTAAAACCACCAGTAGTAGCCTTCTTTGTGGCCTTCGTGAAATGTTTCTTGGCCCTCTTCGCCAAACGAGTATAAGAATGGATCTTGGCTTGAGCGGCTACATCATCTCCTTTTCTTAGAGCCACTTGCAGCTCTTGGATGATGGCCTTCATCTCCAGGAAGATCTCTTGCATGGTGCTGCAGAGATCCAAAAGCTCAAGAGAGCATTCCATCTCCCCATCCAACGACTTCCCATCTTGGTTGCTTGGCAGGCCAATAATCTCCTCAACGCCATGGTAGATTTCTCCAAGCCTCCTAAGACCATCACACATGGTGCTGATGGTGTTGGAGGAAGAGATGCTGGCCCCTAGGCTCAGCAGCTCTTGGTCGAGTTCGGCCTGGTTGACCTGAGGCCTTGAAGGCAAACTTATCGATCTTAGGTGGAAAGCCATTTCTGATCTTGAAGCTTTTTTGTGTACTGTTGTTGAGGAGGAGGAGGAGGACGAGGATGAGGAGGACAAAAGAGCACTTCTGGTATGATGTTTCTACCTTTCCTCTGAGGCTTATTTATACAGAAGAAGCATACAAGCAGGAGCGTTTATTGGAAGACATGAAGAATCATGCCATTTAATTTTCTAGATGCTGTCTGCCATGGATGGAGATCTGAGAGAAGGCTAGCGATTAAAACATCAAAGTCGTCTCCTGTTCAGTACATATTTTAGTGTGTCCGCTGTCCTCCGGATGATCCAACACATTATCATGTTCCTTCAATTGGAGGCAAGAACCAACAGTTTGGTAGCTTGCTGGCAGACTTGGCATAATAGCATGCTCTCGACATTATTTAATTAATTTCTAATGCAGAATTTTGCTGTGACCATGTCATGCTAGCTGCTTTCCTCTCATCAATCAGGTTTTATTAGTGTGTCGAGAATGATATGAAAACTAGAGAAATTTTTTGTGACCCATCTTGATATTTTTTGTTTTATCTTAAAGAAAGGACAATTCTTTTGAGCTACATGGCTGTGCCTTTTTTTTTTTGCTTCTGGATGCATAATATTGTACATTGTAACATGTTTGAATGATATGGATGAAGATTGTAAAACCTCCCTTTATCTAAACAAATTTTACATGCATTCTAAAACTAAAAATATATATTCAACTTCAGTCGCACATCCATGTGGTGGAGGCGGTGGTAATGGTGGTGGGGAATCTTGTTAATTAAATAGATTTATTCTGCTAACAACATGCTTACCCTTGAGACTTTGACCTGTCATGTTTAATACACGCCCAACAAGATCCACGAACCAAGGATGTTGCAGTTAAGTATGTACTTAGATCAATTAAAAATACTTAGATCACGTAACACATCTTGAAGCATGATCAAAATTGTGGTTTCTCTTTCTATAACTTTCTGTACATTCGTCTCCTGTACATAATTACATATGGTGAAAATTGTACAAGATCAGCTAGTACTCAAAAAGGCGGATGCCAATCACAGGGTGCCAAGAGTGATGTGGAGTATCTATGAGGTCAGAATATTTTAGAGAGAAACCCTGATCTGGACTAATTTTCTGAACAGATGTCCGATCTCATTCTCAAGATCTCCTATACTGCACTCTAACGCCTGCAATTGCTCCTCATGGCAAACAACTGCCTTCTTCTTGTGAAATGCTTTGGAGACAAGAGACTGTGTAGGCATTTGGATTTCATTCGACAAAAGATAGACTGAGGACTCGAGCAGAGATACAGACATCTCCCTAGCCTTGGTCAATAGCATGACCATCCTGCAACCACCAGTAGTAGCCTTCTTTGTGGCCTTCTTGAAATGTTTCTCGGCCCTCTTCGCCAAACGAGTATAAGAATGGATCTTGGCTTGAGGAGCTGCATCATCTCCTTTTCTTAGAGCCACTTGCAGCTCTTGGATGATGGGCTTCATCTCCACGAAGATCTCTTTCATGGTGCTGCAAAGATCCGAAAGCTCAAGAGAGCATTCCATCTCCCCATCCAACGACTTCCTATCTTGGTTGCTTGGCAGGCCAATAATCTCCTCAACGCCATGGTAGATTTCTCCAAGCCTCCTGAGACCATCACACATGGTGCTGATGGTGTTGGAGGAAGAGATGCTGGCCCCTAGGCGCAGCAGCTCTTGGTCGAGTTCGGCCTGGTTGGCCTGAGGCCTTGAAGGCAAACTTATCGATCTTAGTGGAAAGCCATTTCTGATCTTGAAGCTTTTTTCTGTACTGTTGTTGAGGAGGAGGAGGAGGAGGAGGACGAGGATGAGGAGGACAAAAGAGCACTTCTGGTATGATGTTTCTACCTTTCCTCTGAGACTTATTTATACAGAAGAAGCATACAAGCAGGAGCGTTTATTGGTAGACATGAAGAATCATGCCATTTAATTTTCTAGATGATGTCTGCCATGGATGGAGATCTGGGAGAAGGCTAGCGATTAAAACATCAAAGTCGTCTCCTGTTCAGTACATATTTTAGTGTGTCCGTTGTCCTCCGGATGATCCAACACATTATCATGTTCCTTCAATTGGAGGCAAGAACCAAAAGTTTGGTAGCTTGCTGGCAGACTTGGCATAATAGCATGCTCTCGACATTATTTAATTAATTTCTAATGCAGAATTTAGCTGTGACCATGTCATGCTGGCTGCTTTCCTCTCATCAATCAGGGTTTATTAGTGTGTCGAGAATGATATGAAAACCAGAGAACTTTTTTATGACCCATCTTGATTTTTTTTTGTTTAGCTTAAAAAAAGGACAATTTATTTGAGCTACATGGTTGTGCCTTTTTTTTGGGCTTCTAGATGCATAATATTGTACATTGTAACATGTTTGAATGGTATGGATGAATACTGTAAAACCTCCCTTTATCTAAACAAATTTTACATGCATTTTAAAACTAAAAAATATTCAACTGCAGTGCTAGACTGCACATCCATGTGGTGGAGGCGGTGGTGATGGTGGTGGGGAATCTTGTTAATTAAATACATTTATTCTGCTAACAACAGGCTTACCCTTGTGACTTTGACCTGTCATGTTTAATACACACCCAACAAGATCCACGAACCAAGGATGTTGCAGTTAAGTATGTACTTAGATAAATTAAAAAAATACTTAGATCACATAACACATCTTGAACCATGAAATGGGTAAAAGGATCAAAATTGTGGTTTCTCTTTCTATAACTTTATGTACATTCGTCTCACATACATAATTGCATATGGTGAAAATTGTACAAGATCAGCTAGTCCTCAAAAAGGTGGATGCCAATCACAGGGTGCCAAGAGTGATGTGGAGTATCTATGAGGTCAGAATATTCAAGAGAGAGACCCTGATCTGGACTAATTTTCTGAACATATGTCCGGCTTCATTCTCAAGATCTCCAATACTGCACTCTAACGCCTGCAATTGCTCCTCATGGCAAACAATTGCCTTCTTCTTGTGAAATGCTTTGGAGACAAGAGACTGTGTGGGCATTTGGATTTCTTTCGACAAAAGATGGACTGATGACTCGAGCAGAGATACAGACATTTCTCTAGCCTTGGTCAATAGCATGACCATCTTGCAACCACCAGTAGTAGCCTTCTTTGTGGTCTTCTTGAAATGTTTATTGGCCCTCTTTGCCAAACGAGTATAAGAATGGATCTTGGCTTGAGCGGCTACATCATCTCCTTTTCTTAGAGCCACTTGCAGCTCTTGGATGATGGCCTTCATCTCCACGAAGATCTCTTACATGGTGCTGCAGAGATCTAACAGCTCAAGAGAGCATTCCATCTCCCCATCCAACGTCTTCCCATCTTGGTTGCTTCGCAGGCCAATAATCTCCTCAACACCATGGTAGATTTCTCCAAGCCTCCTGAGACCATCACACATGGTGTTGATGGTGTTGGAGGAAGAGATGCTGGCCCCTAGGCTCAGCAGCTCTTGGTCCAGTTCGGCCTGGTTGGCCTGAGGCCTTGAAGGCAAACTTATCGATCTTAGGTGGAAAGCCATTTCTGATCTTGAAACTTTTTTCTATATTGTTGTTGAAGAGAGGAGGAGGAGGAGGAGGACAAGAGAGCACTTCTGGTATGACGTGTCTACCTTTCCTCTTGGCTTTTTTTACATAAGAAGCATACAAGCAAGAGCGTTTATTGGTAGCCACGAAGAATCATGCCATTTAATTTTCTAGATGTTGTCTGCCATGGATGGAGACTCATGGAGATCTGGGAGAAGGCTAGCGATTTCAACAGGAAAGTCGTCTCCTGTTCAGTACATAGTGTGTCCGCTATCCATGGGATGGGCCAGTATATTATCATCATAAACTGGCAGCAAGGAACAGTCGTATCTTTGTCAAATTGCATGATCATGCCATTTTTTAATAAATCGTTAACCTGGAATTTTTCTGCGACGTGTCACTTTGATTAGTATCTTGTTGTCAATATTTTTAAATATGTTCTCTAATGAATTGAATCCTCGTGCTTTGGGGCTGGCATTTTTAGGAGCTGGAAGAGAAGTTCCACTGGACAAGGATCATTTGCTTGTCATTGGTTCAAAATATTATCCCTGCTTTTTCAGATTGAGCCACCCGCCATGTGAAAAAGCACCACCATTCTTTTGCCAAACTATTCAGAAATGATTTCTTGATCTGTGTGTCTCTGGTCACCACAGTTGTTCGTTATGTTTCTTTATCAGTCTTGTTATTTGTTAGTCGTACTAAATGTCAGACATGATGATCTTTATTTTTGTTGAAGTTTGAAATAAGCAAAACTTAATCCCACTAAGTTGCTCTCTTTTTTGTCATGTTGTTTCTATGGCCAGCCAAATCAACTATATGCTCGAAAAAGTGGCGCGTAGAGGAATATATGTCCCGACCAAGAAAACACCAAGTAAAATATTCCGGACACCTAGGATGGCCCTTGCATCCGTAGACAGTTGAACTGACATCATAATAGTAGGAAATGTTATTCTTGCTAATGGGCACTCTACCTTCTTTGGACACAAATTGATTGATCGATTAGCGAATTTTTGTAAAGGTGGTCTCTAATCATAGACTCATAGAAGTGTATCTAGAAGCTGAGAGTATCCTTGACAAATAAAGAAACAGCTGAGACTATTCAGAAGAGAAACACATGTGCTGGATCAGTTTCCTAACGTATTCCCTGCGGCTCTTTACATGAATTATCCAACTCCAATCAGCACGCAGCTGCTTCAGCTTGAATTGAACTGCTTATCATTATAATTTTCTTGGGGAGAAGCTGCATGGCTCAAGTATCGAGACAGTCGTCTTCCTCCCTCTTGTAAGTAATTTGGTCATTTTATTTAGTTTCCTAAGTAATCATAATTCAGATGTATTAGCCTACTTAAATTCCATCATATGTATTCTTGTGCCTTCCTCACTAAGTGGATACCGGAAGGAAAGATTTCTGGTTCGAACAAAGAGTTTACACTCATCTTCAACCAGTTGTTTGCTTTTTCTCTGTATTGTGGTTAAAGAGAGGAGGACAAAAGAGCAATTCGTGTTTGATGTGCCTACCTTTCCTCTCAGGCCTATTTATACAGAAGAAGTATACAAGTCAGAGTATTTGGTTTGTAGACACGAAGAATCATGCCATTTGATTTTCCAGATGCTGTATGTTATGGATGGAGATCTGGCAGAAGACTAGTGATTACAACAGCAAAGTCGTCTCCTGCTTAGTACATATTTTAGTGTGTCTGCTGTCCTTGGGAGGAGCCAGCACATTTTCATGTTCCTGCAGTTGGAAGCAAGAACCAGCAGTGTGGTAGTCTGGTGGTGGACCTTGGCATATTTGCAATCTCTAGAATTTATTAATTGATTGCTAATCCAGCATGTCAACGTGGCCATGTCATGCTGGCTGCTCTCCCGTCACAATCAATCAGGTTTCATTGTAGAATCTTTTGTTAATCACAAACTGGTTCTTATGTGGCAAGCTAATCACAAACTGAAGCCTCATGTATCGGATCTGGCATGCTTATGTGATGGAAAACAAGGTCATCTTGACAAGGAACATGGGTTGTTTATAGGTTTAGTATTGTATGCCCATATGTTTGAAGTACCCACTCCGTGAGTAGCATGACCATTTGATATCAACCACCAGATAAATGAGCTTTTGATGCGAGTAGCACCTTCTGTCAGCACCCTCATTGGCAGAGTCAAAGACGAAGCATCAATGTGGGCTAGGGCTGGCACAAGAGAACTCAGAGTTGTCCTGCCGATGCCCTCGGAAGTGCATTAGTTTCTTGTTTCTTATTTGTAAGGAACCTCGTAGGATGATTGTAACCAAAACCCCCATCTTTTGAATGAAATGAAACACAAAGGTCTGAAGTATTTTCTCGAAAAAAAAGATGGGCTCTGATTTGAGCAGTTGGCTCAGAATGTCAGTGTTGTTTTTATTCGTGGAATGGGCTAGTTCTGGCCTTGTTTTGAACAGTGGACTCGGTCCGAAAACAGAGCGAAAAATGACAAGGGACAGGAAGAAAGTGAAGCGGTGGTGCCACGGTGCTTGCCGTCCACATCATCGTCGGCGTCTAGCATGCTCTCTATGTATCTCCACAGGTCTGCCTTTACTCCCTGATCTTCATTTCCACTGCATTAACTTTACCAGTCACATCTCTTGTTATGTTCTATGTTCAGGGCGCAGCTCTTATTTCTTCTAATGTATATCATCGATTTTTGGTAGTGTATTGAGAATGATATGCAAATGAGGAAAAATTTCTACTTGGGAAACTTTTGACGATCTCGCTGTTCTCAAATTCTCTTAGGATTTCAGAATCTTTTAAGAACGAGCAAAATAGGCTGAGATACTAGGATACACCATTCATTATCTAAAAACTTTAGGGTGCATGGTTGTGGCATTTATTTGGGCTGCTAAATTGGTAATACTGTACACTAACATTTGTGGAATGATATGCATGTTGAAGATTGTAGAGTTTCACTAAATTTTTGTGTGTTACTTGAAATTAGAAATATTCAATTGCACTGCACATCCATGTGGTGGTTGTAAGAATCTAGATAATTAGTTTATTATGCTAGTTGCAACTTAGCCCTTGTGGCTTCTGACCTGGCATGTTTAATTGATCACATCAAGATCCACAAACCATGGATGTCGAAATATCACAAAGCACATCTCAAACAATGAAATGCTCAAATGGATCAAAACTTTGGTAACTCTTTCTATAGTTTCATGTACATTTGTACAGTATACATATTGGGAAAACTGTATGATGATCAGCTGCTCCTCAAAAAGGTGGATGGCAATCACAGGGCGTCAAGAGTGGAGTATCTATGCGCTAAGACTGCTGAGGAGAGAAACTCTATTCTGGACCAATTTCCTGAATAGATGTCCTGCTCCGCTCTCAAGAATTCCCAAACTGCACTCTAACTCCTGTAATCACTCCTCGTCACAAACAATTATGTTCTTGTTGTGAAATGCTTTGGATACAAGAGACTGTTTAGGCACTTCGATTTGCTTTGACAAAAGTTGGACTGTGGACTCCAGTAGAGATTTAGAAATCTCTCTAGCCTTGGTCAATAGCATGACCATCCTGCAACCCCCAGAGGTAGCCTTCTTCACAGACTTCTTGAAGAGTTTCTTGGCCTTCTTCGCCAAACGAGTATAAGACTGGATCTTGGCTTGAGCAGCTGCATCATCTCCTTTTCTGAGAGCCACTTGCATCTCTTGGATGATGGCCTTCATCTCAACGAAGATCTCTTGCATGGTGCTGCAGAGATTCAACAGCTCAAGAGAGCTTTCCATCTCCACATCCAACATCTTCCCGTGTTAGTTGTTCGGCAGGCCAATAATCTCTTCAACGTCATTGTAGATGTCTCCAAACCTCCCGAGGCCATCACACATTGTACTGATGGTGGTGGAGGAAGAGATGCTGGCCCCTAGGCTCAGCAGCTCCTGCTCGACTTCGGCCTGGTTGGCCTGGGGCCTTGAAGGCAAACTTATCGATCTTAGGTGGAAAGCCATTTCTGATCTTGAAGCCTTTTTGTGTATTGCGGTTGAAGGGAGGAGAAGAAGATAGGAACTTTGAGTTTGATGTGTCTACCATTCTGGCGAGGCCTATTTATATGTGGAAGCACTGGTATTTGATTGGTAGACCAAAAGAATCAAGCCAGTTCATCTCCAAGATGCTGTCTGCCACGGCTTAGCAGTAGTGGAACGATAATAATACTGAAGGCGCCTTGTGTTAAGTACAGTTTTCGGTACATCCACTTTCCTCGAGATGAGAAATCACATTGCCATGTTCCATCAATTGGCAACAAGAATCAATAGTATGGTTCGGTCTGTTGGTGGACGTTGAGTTCAGTGGTGGACAGCGGGCTTTGAGACCTTGACAAATTTGCATGCCCAAGCAGCCATATAATGGCTTGTTAATGGAAAATCTAGGTGCGACTTACGTGTTATCCTAGGATCCTAGCTGTCCAGCTTTAGTTTGAGCAGGTATCTTCTTTGGTTAAAATCTGTAGAACGATAGACACTAGTGGAAAAAGGGGCACTAGTCCCGGTTTCAGATAGGCTCTAGTCCCGGTGTAGCAACCGGGACTGTCAGGCCGGGACTAGAGCCCCTGACCCTTTGGTCTCGGTTTAACACGAACCGGGACCGGAGCCCCCCCCAATGAGCGCAGCGCACGTGGCCGCGACAGGGCGTGCGGGGGCGAACCCTTTAGTCCCGGTTCGTAACACGAACCGGGACTAGGGTTTTTATTTTTTTTACATTTCAGGGTTTTGCTTTTTTTCATTTCAGGGTTTACTTTTTTTTATTTCTACCGGTTTTCTGGGTAGGGGTTTCGGATGGTACCACGTCGATGCGTGACGGTAGGGGGTTTCGGATGGTACCACGTCGATACTATAGTCGATGTGTGATGGTAGGGGGTTTCGGATGGTACCATGTCGATGCGTCGGGGGTAGGGGTTTCGGATGCTACAGCTTCGATGGGCGAAAAACACGTATAAATTATTATACGAACCTAGATGAAGCTCCATCATGCATATATACAATTACATGAAGATCATGTGTTGATAACACATACATATTTAAGTACGCGTGGTACATGAATATCACGTTTCCCGGTTCCAGAGACTTAGAAATATTTTGTTACATGGAGATCACTATATATTACATGTCCGCACTAGCCAAAATAGAGGTACTCTCTGGTCTCCGGTATGACATCGGTGAGGTAAAATCCCGTCAACTCCTCGGCAATTGCGCTAAAGCGGGTTTTTATTGGTAACTCGTTGCGCTTTCTTACCAACTGTAAAAAAATGATATCACAATGAATACATGAGATATGAAATGAATAAAACTCATCACGATTGATGATACAAAAATAATGTTGTGACTAGAGCTTTACGTACTTCGATACTTCTTTTGCTCTTCAAACTCTCGTTGACCACAGTGTGCATGTACTCGCAAACGAAGAATCCACATAGATCAGTCCTGGTTGGCTGTTTAAGACAAGTCTATAGAAGAATAAAATTTAATCAAATAATAATAAAGTATGATAATGTTGCATGGGCCTAGTTATAGTACTACTTACATCGTTAGTACGCCAGCGCAGTTTCTCTGGCCATCCACTCTTCGGATGTTCCGCGAGGAACATTTTCCAAACGCTGCATGACAAGAAAATGAATGAATGAGTCATAAATTCCTTGATATTAGGAAATGAACGAAAGAGGCGATAAGAAAAGAAAGTACCTTGCCACCAAATCAAAACAGGTCTTGTATTGTTTAGGGCATCTTCTTAACGAGTCAAGGACAATAATTTCTTCTTTCCGCAAGTCAATAACGATAAGAATGTAGTGGTAGCTGCGCACGTTTATAAATAGTCATGCATAACTAATCAATTAAACTTAACATCGGGTGAGAAAAATCGAATGTGTAATAAGCAGTAACACTCACTTGAAGTTGTAAGGCCATAATATATATTTTTTTGTAAGATTGTCGCTTGAAAAACATTAGCAAATTCCCCGGTGTATCCTTGTTAAGTATTGGATCAATTATGTTATCTTCATGCATTATAGAGGGGTCAATGAACCCAATGTGGTTGATTTTCTTCTTCTTGCATTCGAGCATCTTCATTCTGCGTAATAAAGCACACAAAATATTATAGAGAGGATTATCACAGACAATGAACGAGTAGAGCTAATTAAAACATTAAATTACAGGAATAGATGACTTACAGACAATAGGAACTCATGATGCCTTTGTCGAGGGCCCGGAGATTGTATAACTGAAAGATTTCGGCGAAGTAAAGGACAACAGAGTATTCTTGGAAATAATGCTCTTCCTTAACTGCCATCATGAGAGCGACTTTATTCGTCTCCTTTACGGTATCCTTGTACCAGGCTTGAAATTGACGCATTCTTGTGGGATATCGCCGTCAACAAAATTCTCCCCGTGAACATAAGTACGAACAACATCCGCGAAGGGGATATCATCTCCCGAATATACCAGCTCCCGCACATTGATGTTTTTGAGAACTCTGTCATCAAGCACCTTGAGCGGGGGGGGGGGGGGGGGGCGACTGTGCGTCTTGTTCTCCGAGTTGGGCAACTTGTTTCCCTTTTTTCGATCGATCATCCATCTCTTCGTCATATGACTTACCAATGTTGCGATCATAGTCTGTTGGCGGCGATGGTGGGGGGTTGTATAGGGCATCGATGCAACGGTCATTTTTTTCCTGAGGAATTCCGGCAGTAAATTTTGCAGGAGGCAATTGTTTCGCTAACGTTTTCTGTTTCACGCCAGCAAGCCAGGCATCCGTATGTTCTTTGCATGCGATATCGTTTTCCTCGACGGTTCTCTCCCAAGGTAACTTTGGAGTAGGCGGCGGTGTTTTCTGCTTTCTAGGTTTCTTCCTAACAGGAGAACCAGACTGGCGCCTACTCGAGAGCGACTTAACATTCTGGCGGACTGGCACAGACTGCGATGACCTCGCGCTAGGAACCCTCTCGGGGGGCGGTTGGCTTTGTTGTTGAGCTGGAGATGGACTCGGGCTGGGGTCCCTATCGGGGAGGTGTGGGCTTTGCTGATGGGGTGGAGATGGACTCCGTCTTTGATCCCTCTCGAGGAAGAGTGGACTTGGCTGGTGAGCTGGACTCCTAGAACGAGGAGTGGATTTTGCTTGTTCTGAAAGGACGATGTATTTCTTGGGCCATAGGGCGAAGGCATGCTTGACGCCTGCCAACGTTTTCTCCTTGTCACCTCCAGGTAACTCAAGTTCCAAGGATTCAAATCCCGGCATAATTTCGTCCACCCCGACACGAGCGTAGCCATCTGGAATTTGACCACAATGGTAGAGTTCTCCAGGTTGAATTACTAAAGCTTGCCCCACCGCCACCTTCAAAGTTATGTTTCTCATTGCTATATGTAGCTCACAACCTGTAGGCTCTGTGATGTCATCCACTGGGTAGACACCAACATCGACCTGACGCGTGGAACCAACGCAGCTTCTACGCTGAGATGGGGCGGCATGTGCTTCATGGTCTAATTGGTGCCGCTCCTGAGGTTTCGTTCTTTGCTCCTTCAATGCTTTTATTTCCGCCCGTTGCTCCTTCATTTCACGTTCCAATTGTAATATCTGGTCGGCCTCCTTCTTCTTACCTCTGCTACGGCTTCTATAAGTGTGAGCGGATTCCGGCCACGCAGTTTTAAACGTAGCACCGTCAGGAAAGCCTCGAGCTCGTCCAACATGTTCAGGATTCCCCAGTGCCCGTGTCAGCTCGTCATCCTCTCTATCGGGTTTGAACACACCATTGCGAACATCATTAATTGCTTCTTCAAGCTTCTTTTTTATACGATTAACGAGAACCTTCCATTTTCCCCTTCCAACAATCTCTCCGGTTTTAGGGTCCAACATTGCCCCATGCGCGAACAACCAGAATTTCGACCTCTCGGGCCAGTCAAGTGTATGTGGACAGACCCCCGATTGAAGCAGTTTTTCTTCATAGGCTAACCACTTAGGAATGGCGCTCTTGTAGCCACCTGTCCCCAATGTATGGTGGTGTTCTTTCAGCCCAGCATTCAATTTATTTATCGTCGATCGGGGCACAGCCATAGGTGATTCCCTATACGCCTTAAACGCCGACCATTCAGATTCTAACTTCTTCCCTTGTGCTCCACTGAAATCTGGCACTTCTTTTGTTTCTACATATTGATTCCATAACTTTTTCTTCCAGTTCCGGAATTGTTCCGCCATCTTAATAAGAGTCCACTTCTTGAGGTTGTCCTTCTTCACTTTAGAGAGATCTGGCGGGAGGGTGAAATGTGACAACAACGTGTTATAGACCAAATCCTTAAGAACTTGGTGGACATAAAATGGGTCGTCCATATCTGCGACCGTCGGCTTATTCCATTCGCATATGCTAATTGGGATCATGTCCCTAACAATAACTCCAGCTTGACTTATAAATTTGCTGCGGTTCTGTTTTGGTTCGAGCGGTTCGCCGAAATCAGCAATTTCCTCAATCGGTAACTTTCGATCCTCGCTCGTCATTCTTTTTGCCTTGCCTCGAGGAGCACCTGGTGGCTGTTTTTTCGCAGATTTGTTTGATCCGGATGGCTAAGAGAAAAATGAGTCGTTAATAAATACAACACAAATCAATTAATGCATGTAGTTAACAACAACATATCGCCATATTTATTATAAACACATATACACCTCTCCGCCGGAGTTTGTTATCACCACATCAAAGTCTTGTGACTCGATTCCAAAGTCGTTCAAAAATTGTTCGAAATCATAATCATCTACATCTCCTCCAGCTCGGGCATCATTAAAAATAAGTTGTTACATTTGGTCTTCCATCTCTTCGTCTCGTTCAAATTGTGCTTCTTCTATCTGCTCGTCTCGCAAGTGCTCCATAGCTCTACCTGCAATCCATAGCTCGGGCATTATAATCAAGTTTACATTTTATTCATCTGAAAAACATATACAAGTACAATAATTGCAACAAGTATGGATCATATAGCACAACAAGGTGGCAGCGAAGAAAACAGTGTGTGCTCATCTTGCATATCTAACACAAAACTATATATATGGATCATATTTTAGAATTGTGCATATCTAACACAAAATCATCTTTTTTCGTACACATTTACAATCATCTCAATTTGCATATCCAACACACCATAATATATATACGGATCATATATTACAATTTCATATCTAACACATTTACAAGCATCTCAATTTACAAAACAAAGATAGCCACTTCAAGACCTCCTGAAAAGTCGTGGACACAAGGACCCGAGCAGCAGACCTCCTGCAAGTTGTATAATGAATTGTATATCAATCAAATTAGCATTGAGTCACAGAGAGATATAAGAGTCAAACACAACAAGTTAGCAAATAAACGCATGAGTCGACCGAAGTTCATAAAAAGCCTCATCTGATACAACAAGTTAGCATTGCCAGTGAAATAGCAAATGCACAAAGATTTCCATGACAATCAAGTAACTACAGATTGCTAGCCAGTATAATGATTATAAAAGTATATTCGTGGTAAAGCACCATGTGAATATAAGAGTCAAACACACAGGCTGGAAGGGAGCAGCCTAACATTTGACACAAGTACAATATATCTAGTATACTCTGTTACCTGATGTTACACTCTTTACAAACTTACAGTCTCAACCATTTTTCCGATTAAAGATATTACTTAAACCTTTAACATGTGTTACTTATTTTCTTAAATAAAATATGGATACTAATGGAAGCATGAATGATAAAAGGAAATCAGAAAAATTGCCGTGATTAAGTTGCATTTGCTTCCATGCTCTTTGTTTTGTGTCATCATTGTTCAAACATATCAACTGAATCAAAATAATAAATACTAAAAAATAATCCCCTTTAGAAATGAAGTCCCGATTCTGCAAGAGAAACACCTACCCCAAAGATAACCAAGCATGTTACACCTCTAAATCACTGCCTAAATTAACCAAAGGAATTCAGCTTCTGAATGGAAATATTGTTAGCAACCACGAGAGTTTCATACTCATTTATCAGTATGAAACAAATGATAGGGACCAGGAACTTATTAAATAGCTAAATTGATTATGACCTATAGAAAATAATTTGAGAAAAATGGAGCATGACTAAATGCTAGAGCAAAGCTACTACAAACTGTACCAAGATTTTGGACCTCTCTATCATTGCTTAAAGGAGAGGAAGACTACACATATCATTGCTGCTATTCATCATCGAGAAATTACATGGACCAAGATTTTACATTGCATCCTATGTACATTTTACCTATGAACAGAAGATGAACATGCAAGCTCATAGATAACTCAGGGCATTCTGCTAATACATGAGAACATAAAAGATTTCAGAGCAAATTGGGTATTACCGTAGGTAATTATGCCTCTGGTTCCACAACATACACAAACAGTAAGTAAAAACCATTAACGAGCATCCTACAAACGCTGATTATTTGTTACACATATACCCCTTAGCAAAATCAGTGCATGAACTATAACCCTAATGCGCCGGAGGGCGGCGTGGGAACTAGCTAGGGAGGCCGAGGGAGGGAGGGGACGAGGCATACCGGCGTTGAACGGCGGCGTGGTGTGCAGAGGCACTGGACGGCGGCGTGGTGGGCGGCGTTGTAGGGGCCGTGGGCGCTGGACGGCGGCGCGTCGGAGCGGCAGGGCGACGGCGCGGCGACCTCGAGGCGGAGCGGCAGGGCGACGGCGGCTTTGGAAGATTTGGGGAAAGATAAGAAAAATTTGAGCCACGACCACCCTAAACGGCGCGGACAATACCTTTAGTCTCGGTTCTAGCCACGAACCGAGACTAAAGGGTCTTTAGTCGCGGTTGGAGTTACCAACCGGGACTAAAGGGTTCTGGCTGGAGCCCAGCGGCTCTTTAGCTCTTTAGTCTCGGTTGGTAACACCAACCGAGACTAAAGGGTTCTTTTTTCCTTATTTCTTTTTACTGATTTTTGTTTCTGTTTTCTTTTAAATTGTTTGAATTGCTTACTTTTCTATTTCTTATTTTGGTTTACTTATTTTTTGAATTGTTTTAGTTTCTAGTTTATTTTTATGTTTTGTTTTATATTTTCTAACATTTTAAGATGCCAAGGTGATTTCTTCAAATTATATCATAAATATCATTTTCTATGTTTTAAGGTTTTTTGTGAAGTAAGTACATAAAGTATGATTCCAAATGGCACCCAACTATTTTTCACTAAGAGTGGTGCACATATGATGGATGATCCCCAAGTTTGAGTTTTTTCTTAGAATTATAACTAATTTTCCCTAGTTAATTGAGTTTATGTTGATTTATCGAAAGTAATTCAAATTTGAACTACAACTATTTGATAGTTTGGTCTGAAACTTTTGGAAAAATCATTTTAAGGTACACAACTAGTGGTTATATCACAGAAACATTGATAGTTCTAGAAAATATCACCTCTTCCGATGATTAGTCGTAGCGACCGTTTTGATCGTTTTTTAAGAAAAAATGTAATAAAGTGATAAACACATCAAAAAATCAAATCCTTTGGCATGGGCTCCTTATATGTGTACTAGTTGCTAGGAAAAATGATAAACTTGATTTTTGACAACATTTGCAAAAAAAGTATTCACAAAAAGGTCTATCATGTATGAACATCTAGAAGTTTCAAGCCAAATGACCAAGTTATGGTCATTTCAACGACATAGCTTGTGATAAAGATCTCATACTCCACACATAGGTGCATATTGGTATATTAAACAACCTTGCCAAAGGGATTCTTCAAAATATTTCCATAAATATCATTTTCCTTTTTTTAAGTGCAAAAAATAAGGTTTTTTGTGAAGTAAGTACAGGAAGTATGATTCCAAATGGCACCCAACTATTTTTCACTAAGATTGGTGCACATATTATGGATGATCCCCAAGTTTGAGTTTTTTCTTTGAATTATAGCTAATTTTACCTAGTTAATTGAGTTTATGTTGATTTATCGAAAATAATTCAAATTTGAACTACAACTATTTGATCGTTTGGTCTGAAACTTTTAGAAAAATCATTTTAAGGTACACAACTAGTGGTTATATCACAGAAACATTGATAGTTCTAGAAAATATCACCTCTTCCGATGATTAGTCGTAGCGACCATTTTGATCGTTTTTAAGAAAAAATGTAATAAAGTGATAAACGCCTCAAAAAATCAAATCCTTTGGCATGGGCTCCTTATATGTGTACTAGTTGTTAGGAAAAATGATAAACTTGATTTTTGCCTACATTTGCAAAAAAAGACTTCACAAAAAGGTCTATCATGTATGAACATCTAGAAGTTTCAAGCGAAATGACCAAGTTATGGTCATTTCGACGACATAGTTTGTGATAAAGATCTCATACTCCACACATAGGTGCATATTGGTATATTAAACAACCTTGCCAAAGGGATTCTTCAAAATATTTTCATAAATATCATTTTCCTTTTTTTAAGTGCAAAAAATGAGGTTTTTTGTGAAGTGAGTACAGAAAATATGATTCCAAATGGCACCCAACTATTTTTCACTAAGAGTGGTGCACATATGATGTATGATCCCCAAGTATGAGTTTTTTCTTTGAATTCTAACTAATTTCCCCTAGTTAATTGAGTTTATGTTGATTTATCGAAAGTAATTCAAATTTGAACTACAACTATTTGATAGTTTGGTCTGCCACTTTTGGAAAAATCATTTTAAGGTACACAACTAGTGGTTATATCACAGAAACATTGATAGTTCTAGACAATATCACCTCTTCCGATGATTAGTCGTAGCGACCGTTTTGATCGTTGTTATGAAAAAATGTAATAAAGTGATAAACACCTCAAAAAATCAAATCCTTTGGCATGGGCTCCTTATATGTGTACTAGTTGCTAGGAAAAATAATAAAATTGATTTTTGCCTACATTTGCAAAAAAGTCTTCGCAAAAAGGTCTATCATGCATGAACATCTAGAAGTTTCAAGCGAAATGACCAAGTTATGGTCATTTCGACGACATAGTTTATGATAAAGATCTCATACTCCACACATAGGTGCATATTGGTATATTAAACAACCTTGCCAAAGGGATTCTTCAAATTATTTTCATAAATATCATTTTCCTTTTTTAAGTGCAAAAAATGAGGTTTTTTGTGAAGTGAGTACAGAAAATATGATTCCAAATGGCACCCAACTATTTTTCACTAAGAGTGGTGCACATATGATGGATGATTCCCAAGTATGAGTTTTTTCTTTGAATTCTAACTAATTTCCCCTAGTTAATTGAGTTTATGTTGATTTATCGAAAGTAATTCAAGTTTGAACTACAACTATTTGATAGTTTGGTCTGAAACTTTTGGAAAAATCATTTTAAGGTACACAACTAGTGGTTATATCACAGAAACATTGATAGTTCTAGAAAATATCACCTCTTCCGATGATTAGTCGTAGCGACCGTTTTGATCATTTTTAAGAAAAAATGTAATAAAGTGATAAACACCTCAAAAAATCAAATCCTTTGGCATGGGCCCCTTATATGTGTACTAGTTGCTAGGAAAAATGATAAACTTGATTTTTGCCTACATTTGCAAAAAAAGTCTTCACAAAAAGGTTTATCATGTATGAACATCTAGAAGTTTCAAGCCAAATGATTAAGTTATGGTCATTTCGACGACATAGTTTGTGATAAGGATCTCATACTCCACACATATGTGCATATTCGTATATTAAACAACCTTGCCAAAGGGATTCTTCAAATTATTTTCATAAATATCATTTTCCTTTTTTTGAGTGCAAAAAATGAGGTTTTTTGTGAAGTGAGTACAGAAAATATGATTCCAAATGGCACCCAACTATTTTTCACTAACACACCTCAGATCCAACGTCTAAACAGCTCAGAATCTCTCAAAAGAAACACACCTCAGATCCAACGTCTCACAAGCGCTAGAAAGAAACTCACGATCCATGTGCTTCTTTAGTCCCGGTTGGTGTTACCAACCGAGACTAAAGAAGCACATGGACCGTGTGTTTCTTTCTAGCGCTTGTGAGACGTTGGATCTGAGGTGTGTTTCTTTTGAGAGATTCTGAGCTGTTGGATGGGCACTATCATGACCAGTTAGTGAGTCACATGACCCTATATATAGCCCCCTCTTGAACATGTTCGGCAGTCATTGTCTCCTCATTCTACTTCATCGACAGAATACAAAGCATTCGGATTCCCTGCATACGCCCAACGGTGCATATCATATGCAGGCACTCACGAGCCACCGTTGGGCTGTATGCAGGTGAAATCGTGTGTTTTGTTCCATGTATCTACAAAATACTTCAGTTCACTTGTTCTTCTGATACAAAACATTCGGATATTACACATCAACAATAATATCCCTCTCTAGTGTTTACTTGTTCTTCTGATTGCGTCGTAACCACGGACAATCTTCTTCATTTAACTTGATACTTGGATCAGTGTTGACTTTGAAGGGCGGAATGTCATGAAACTTATCGTAATCTTCTGACATGTCTGTCTTGTCCTCCACTCCCACAATGACTCTTTTCCCTGAAAGAACTATGTGGTGTTTTGGCTCATCGTATGATGTACTCGCTTGCTTATCTTTTCTTTTTTTCGGTAGGGTAGACATGTCTTTCACATAGAAAACCTGAGCAACTTCACTGGCTAGGACGAATGGTTCGTTCTCGTACGAAAGATTGTTGAGATCCACTGTAGTCATTCTGTATCGTGGGTCTACCTCTACCCCGCCTCGTAGGTTTTACCATTTGCACTTGAACAAAGGGACCTTAAAAGTAGGTCCATAGTCAAGTTCCCATATCTCCTCTATGTAACCATAATATGTGTCCTTTGTCCCGTTGCAGTTTGTTGCATCAAAGCGTACTCCACTGTTTTGGTTGGTGCTCTTTTTATCTTGTTTGTCTGTGTAAAATATATTTCCATTTATCTCGTACCCTTGAAAAGTCAATATAGTTGAAGCTGGTGATGTGGCCAACAAGTATAGCTGTTCTTCAACATTGGTGTCATTAATGAGACGTCTTTTTAACCAACTGCTGAAAGTCTTCATGTGTTCTCCATCAATACAATCTTCAGATTTCTCCGGGTACTTGGAGCGTAAAACATTCTTGTGTTCCTCGACATACGGACCCACCAAACTGGAATTATGTAGAACGGTGTCGTGTGCTTGAGTGAAAGAATCCCCGTCTTGACATATTGGTGCTTTCTTTCCTAGGGTGCCTTTTCCATCCAGTCTCCCCTCATGACGTGATTCAGGAACACCGATCGGCTTCAGATCAGGAATAAAATCTACACAAAACTCAGTGACCTCCTCTGTTCCATAACCCTTGACGATGCTTCCTTCTGGCCTAGCCCGGTTATGCACATATTTTTTTAAGACTCCCATGAACCTCTCAAAGGGGAACATGTTATGTAAAAATACAGGACCGAGAACAGAAATCTCTTCGACTAGGTGGACTACAAGGTGCGTCATAATATTGAAGAAGGTTGGTGGGAACACCAACTCGAAGCTGACAAGACATTGGACCACATCCTTCTCTAATTTTTTTAGAGTTAGTGGATTGATGACCTTCTGAGAAATTGCATTGAGAAATGCACATAACTTCACAATGGGTTCTCGAACATTTTCCGGTAGAAGCCCTCTCAATGCAACCGGAAGTAATTTTGTCATAATCACGTGACAGTCATGAGACTTTAGATTCTGAAATTTTTGCTCTGCCATGTTTATTATTCCTTTTATATTTGATGAGAAGCCAGATGGAACCTTCATACTTCGAAGGCACTCAAAAAATATTTTCTTCTCTTCTTTAGTAAGAGCGTAGCTTGCAGGACCTGGCTGATTCTCTGAATGAGTATCGTCTCGATGCATCTCTTCGCTCATACGTTGATGGGTCTGCCTTCCTTTCGGTGTACCTTTTTTTGACTTCCCTTTTTTTGACTTCCCATCTTTTGACTTCCCATACATGCCCAAGAAGTTTAGCAAATTGCAACAAATGTTCTTTGTCACGTGCATCACGTCGATTGCAGAGTGAATCTCTAGCATTATCCAATATGGCAGCTCCCAAAATATAGATTTCTTCTTCCACATGGGTACGTGGTTGTTTGCGTCATTCGGAACAGTGAGACCGCCAGGACCCTTTCCAAAGATTACATTTAAATCCTTCACCATATCATGTATAGCAGAACTAGAAGGGCGGGTAGGCCTCGGCCGATGATCTGCCTCACATTTGTAATGCTTGCCTTTCTTCCTTAACGGATGCTTGGGTACAAGAAACCGACGATGACCTAGGTACACATTCTTGTTACCTAAATGTATACTATCAGTCTCAGCTAAACAGTACGTGCATGCATTGTATCCCTTGTTTGACTGTCCTGAAATGTTGCCTAGAGCAGGCCAATCATTGATGGTTACAAAAAGCAAAGCTCGTAGATCAAATTCCTCCAGTTTGTGCTCATCCCACACACGTACACCTTCCTCACACCACAACTGCAAAAGTTCTTCAACTAATGGCCTGAGGTACACATCAATGTCGTTGCCAGGTTGCTTCGGGCCTTGAATGAGCACGGGCATCATAATGTACTTCCGCTTCATGCACAACCAAGGAGGAAGGTTATAGATACATAGAGTCACGGGTCAAGTGTTGTGACTGGAGCTCTGCTCTCCAAAAGGATTAAAGCCATCTGTACTTAGGCCAAATCTTAAGTTCCTTGCGTCATCTGAAAATGTCGGGAACTCTCTGTCAATTTTTCTCCACTGGGACCCATCCGCGGGGTGTCTCAACATCAAGTCTTTTTTACGATCTTCTTTGTGCCAACGCAACAACTTGGCATGCTCTCTATTGCTGAACAAACGTTTCAACCGTGATATTATAGGAGCATACCACATCACCTTTGCAGGAATCCTCTTCCTGGGGCGCGGCTCGCCCTCAACATCACCAGGGTCATCTCGCCCGATCTTATACCGCAAAGCACCGCATATAGGACATGCATTCAATTTTTCGTGCTCACCGCGGTAGAGGATGCAGTCATTAATGCAAGCGTGTATCTTATGCACCTCTAATCCTAGAGGGCATACCACCTTCTTTGCTTCATACGTACTAGACGGCAATTCGTTATCCTTTGGAAGCATCTTCTTAACTATTTTTAACAAATTTTCAAATCCTTTGTCAGAAGTACCATTCTCTGCCTTCCATTGCAACAATTCAAGTGTGGTACCTAGCTTTTTCTGGTCATTTTGACAAGTTGGGTACAACAATTTGGCGTGATCAGCTAACATACGCTCCAACTTCAACCTTTCGTTTTCACTTCCACAGTCCATTTGTGCATCACGAATGGCCCGACGAAGATCATCGTCGGGCTCATCGATAATGGGATCTTCTTCAGTTTCGTCTTCTCCCATTGTAGTATCACTGAACCAAGGATACTTGTCATTATCCTCCTCTTCTTCATTTTCTTCCATGATAACCCCTGTTTCTGCGTGCTTGGTCCAACAATAATAACCAGGCATAAAACAATTATGCAAGAGGTGTGAGTGAATGACTTTTGAGGTAGAGTGATCACTCATATTCTTGCAGGCACTACATGGACAACGAATAAAACCGTTCTTCGGCTTGTTTGCCTCAGTCATATGGAGAAAATTATGCATGCCATCAATGAACTCAGGACAACATCGGTCACCGTACATCCATTGTCGGTTCATCTGTATTACATAAAAGTATATCGAACCCCATTATTACACTACTGTCATAAATAATATGTAAAAGCAAATTAATTAATACAATGTCATCCATTAAAATAAGAGTAGAGTATTGACAAGCGGTAATACATAGTTCTCATAAAACATACATTAACTGAAACAAATATAAAAATTATCTAAAGAATTTAAATCCAACAACAAATGCGATCAAAATCGCAACTAAGGTAAATACTGAACCCACAGCATAATGATACCAAGCCTCCCGATTAATGGCATATTTTATAATCCTATTTATCTTCAAGCGCATTGCATCCATCTTGATCTCGTTACCATCGACCACGTCGGCAAGTTTGAGCTCTAATTTCATCTTATCTTCTAAGCATTGAAGATAAAGATCTTCACTTCTTTTCAATTTTGCTTTCAAATCATTGTTTTCTTTATCCAAAAACTCGACAATAGGGTCAGGTTCAATTTCTGGTTCAACTACCTCCTAGATAAAAATAATTCTATGTCAAGTTGGTCGCCATAATTGCCAGAAACATAGAATGAAATAAATAGTTTTGAAAATATACCACATCCGAATCATAGACCGGACGAGGACCGACGGGGACGGATATCAGAACCATGACACTATACATATAATACAAGTTAGAAAATTATACAAGTAGTAACTATGCATCTAAATCATAAAAGCTATGTTTTTAAAATAAAATAAAATAAAATATAGAGGCTCACCGAGGTGGTGACGGGACGGCGCGGGCGATCGACGTCGATAAGGCTCCTCACCACACTAAAACACATAAATCATTATTTTAGTTTGAGAACAAATTGCACATATACACAAATGAGATCATAACTTAGGCATTACATCGAACACCTTGCTTGCACAAAAAAATTGAAATGAGCAAAATGAGCTAAATAAGCAATGCCGGAAAGAGGATGAAGAGGCTAACCGTGGGGTGCCTTCAATCTTGCCAAATGGTGTAAAATATTATGGATTATCTAGTCTTGGAGAGAGGAAATGGAGAAGAAATGGAGAGGAAATGATTTTGAGCTCGGGCTCGGTGGAAAAAATGGAGTGAGCAGGGGTGGAAGAAGCTGATAAAGGTCAGGACCATCAGTCCCGGTTTGTGTTACGAACCGGGACTAAAGGGTTCTGACGCTGGGGCCCGCCTCTGCTGCCGCATGTGGTGAACCTTTAGTCCCGGTTCGTAACACGAACCGGGACTAAAGGTCCCTCACAAATCCGGCGGTGTGGCTCTCACCCCTTTAGTCTGGGTTGAAAAAATGAACCGAGACTAAAGGGGTGAACCAAAGGCTCGTTTTCTACTAGTGAGAGAGATATACAGAATATGTTGGATGTTGTATTGAGCCTCATTGGCGAGTTATATAGGAGTACAGACTTGGAGGACAAGAAGCCTCTCCTAGAGATAAGGTAGGATACGGATTACAAATCCTAAACTACCAAATACATGTACACGGAATATATCTCTAACACTCCCCCGCAGTCGCAGCGGGAGCGTCGTGAACAACGTGAATGACGTAGATGGTCAGACTTGAGATAAACCTAAGTACATCCAGAAGGCTGACACCCCCCACAGTCGTAGCGGGAGCGTCGTGGTCGATGTTGCGGCGCGGATGCTTGGACTGTAGAGGAAGCTGACGAGTGCTCAGGCGAGGTGGTAGCCCTTGTGCCGATGTCGAGGGAGCCGAGAGCGTGAGGCGGTGCCGAGGTCGAGGTAGCCGTTGCGAGGAGATGACGTGGTCGATGTCGTGGTCGGGGATGCCGGTGTCGATGTAGCCGCACGTGAAGCTGCGAGCGCGGAGAAGGCGCCATGGTAGTGATGACAGAGACGTGTCAAGGGCAGTCGTCGAGGATGTCGATGCCGGAGGCGATGCAGTCCGAGCCTTCGAGGACGAGGTGCGGCCTTAGTTGTGCCGGAACTAGGCGCACGCCGGGGGCGTAGGCATACTACGGTTTTGCCAAAACCGAGTACGCAAGATGAATCGTCGGTGACGCGGTCGAGGCAGTCGTAGGAGTCGATGCCGAAGAAGACGTTGTCGATGCCGATGAAGACGAGGCGTCGATCCGAGCTTGCCAGGCACGGGGACGCGTCGGGGACGAAGGCACACTTTGGTGCAACACCGAGCATGCGTAGAGCGGGACCAGTACGGTGTCGTGCCGTGTCGGTGATAGACTAGCAGAGAAGGCTCCCGGACGGTTGCGAGGCGCAGAACGGCGAAGACAGGGAAAAGCCGATGCAGTACGCGGTTGTCGGAGTAGACGCGAGGGTGGACGGTGGCGATGATGTTGGCGACGAAGTTGTACTGGACGAGGACGAAGTTGTAGACGGTGAAACCAGCGGTGGCGAAGGCCCTGCAGGTTACATGAGGAGGCGCGGCGGCGGTACACGAACTTGGCGATGAAGAGCCGACAGTTGACGAAGACCATGCGTGGACGGTGGCGACCTGCGATGTGGGAGCGGCGTGATGGTAGCTGGGGACGTCGGTGCGCGGGGAAGGCGATGTAGATCGCGTGTAGCAACACTACGGTCCGCGGGGACGACATAGGTGCAGTGCGCGAGTCGATGCATCGGCTTGAGGGGACCAAGGCGGCGGCGCGTGGCCCGAAGAGGCGGCGCTGCGGCAACCTGTTGCTTGATCGGTGATAGGCGCGTGCTCGGGGACGTGCATGGCGACAATGTGTGCAGATCGGTTGAACAGACTGACAGAGACACATGATGCACCATGGCATGGACGACGCACACAGATCATCGTTGATGGCAACGTTGTCGGTGAAGTCCCGGGCGATGACGACGAAGACGGACCGGCGAAAGAGACCGCGCAGAACAGCCTGCGATGACGCACGTAGGGGCGCCCCGTGTGCGGCGCATGCGGCCGTGCCGACCGGTTGATGAAGATGACGGTGCAGGTCGATGTCGTTGTCGTTGTCGGAGTAGAGGCGCAGGTTGACGACGACGGTGGGCGACTCAATCCGATCTAAGATCGGTAAACCAAAAAAGAAAACCGATCAAGAGATCGGAGAAGAGACTTACAGGGCAGCCGATCACGGATCGGCGGACGAGCCTTGCGTACGGGTTGCGCAGCCCCCGGCAGAGATCATGAGATCGACATCCCTAGGGGCAGCGCAGTGGAGGCGTGTCGAAGACGACTAGCACAGTGTCATGGGGGCAGCGGCGCTAGGGTTTGAGCGGCGGCAGCTGCGCGAGGGCTAGGTTGCGGCTGCTCTAGGGCAGGATCTAATTAAGCTGATACCATGTAGAACGATAGAGAGAGATATGGAATATGTTGGATGTTGTATTGAGCCTCATTGGCGAGTTATATAGGAGTACAAACTTGGAGGGCAAGAAGCCTGTCCTAGAGATAAGGTAGGATATGGATTACAAATCCTAAACTACCAAATACATGTACACGGAATATATCTCTAACAAAATCCATGCTGGGTGAGAGTAACCCTTGTAGTTTGGAGCTGGCTTGTTAGGAGATGAAAGCATGATCCGTTGCATCCAACAAAATAGTTTAGCACCTTGAGTAACAACACGGTTTCATATTAAACTATTTCAAGAAAACTGAAGGAATTTCATATCAACCATCACACGGTAGAAAATGATATGAAATTATCTTACATACCTTCAGCACCCAGATCATTTAGAATGGAAATTCAGATTTGGATTCTGTATTTAGATATCTTTTAAATATGTATCCAGTCTTACACAGGAATATGGAATTACACGTGCACAATCATATCACACAAGCTTCTGCTGACTTCGAACTGGCATGTCTGATGCCTGCTAAGCAAGATTATTCACCAAATAAGGATCACAACTAAAGTACACTGACCGTTGCCACAAAAAGTATTATGACGTCAGAAAACTATTTGCCAGCTTGAAATTTATAATTTTTTGGAATTGCTTCTGTAAGTACATCTGTATTGTATATACATATTGGGGAAAATATGAGATTGAATAGTCCTCTAACAGTCGGATGCCAATCACATGACTTGGAGATCTATGAGCTAAGAATGTTCAGGAGAGAAACTCTGCTCTGGATCAATCTCTGGAACATATGTCTTGCTCTGCTCTCAAGATCTCCCATACTGCACTAGTCCCGCAATTGCTCCTCACAAATAACTAGTTTTTTTTTTTTTGAAATGCCTTGGAAACAAGGGACTGTTTAGGCACTTCGATTTGTTTCGACAAGAGGTGTACTGTGGACTCAAGTAGAGAGAGAACCATCTCCCTGGCCCTGGTCACTAGACTGACCAACCCACAGTCGATGTTGTTGGAAGTCACCTTAGCTTTCTTGAATATTTGCCAGCCTTCTTCACCAAAATCGGGTATAAGACTGGATCCTGGCTTGGATAGTTGCATCTTCTCTTTTTCTTAGAGCCACTTCCAGCTCTTGGATGATGGCCTTCAGCTTGACAAAGATCTCTTGCATGGTGTTGTAGAGATCCAGCAGCTGTAGTGAACATTCTGCCTCTCCATCCAACATCCTTTTCTGAGAGGAGCAAACCTGGCAGCTTGGCAACTGCATGATTTGCTCGACATCACTGTAGATGTCTCCAAGCCTACTCAAACATCACACATCGCCTCGATGGTAATGGGTGAAGAGATGCTTGTCTCTAGGCTGCGTAGATCTTCTTGCACTTCCACCTCACTGCTGTGATGCCTAGATGGCAAGCTTATCGACCAATCTCTGTGTTGATCCGGAACTAATGAGCAGGAAAGGGCAATTATTTTTTTGAAGCGCAACTGTAGGGCAACCGCCCCCACAGAATTTTCCATTTTCTATTACTCAGTAGCCACAACTGTACAAACAGGTAAAGTAAAAGAGAGAAGAGAGACCTACCTAAACATATTTACAAATTAAGGGAGTTCATCTAACCAAACTAGGAAGGGCAATAATTGGTTTGATGGGTGTAGTCTTCTCTTGAGATCTATATATGCAGAGGATCTTTATGAGGCAGCATCGTTTCGATGGTAGACAAAAGGTATCCTGGACATTTTGTATTCCGTATGCTGCCGATCAAGGTTCTTGATGTGCGAGCAGCATAGTGATTTAAATACTATTAAATTGGCCTGTTTTATCGTGTAACACTGGTGTGCTGGCTATCCTCTTGGGCAGATCTCATGTTGTCATGTTCCAGTTATTAACAGCAAGAATCATCATGGTGGTTTATTATAATGATCGATCCTAGCATAACGCACATGCATAACTTTTTTGTTCTTCTATTGCCAGTGCAAAGCTGTTCCAGTTACAATGTCAAACCTTGATGTTTGGAACTGGCATATTAGAGTACGATGAGCAAGAGAAAAAAAAGATCTGCTGGACAAAGACAGTGTGCTTGGCTGCTTGCTATCCATGCACATCTTGTCCCCTTTTTTCAGATTACAATCATTTCATGTAGTAATTGCATGTATAGATGAACTTGAAATTTGTTTTTCTGTTTAGCTACTCTGGAAAACATATTGTAAATCATCCCAACGAGGCAAATACTCATACAAATGAATGTTTTATACTGGCATAGAGTAGATAAGCACAACCTTGTTACTGGCATAGAGTAAATAAGTAATTGCTCTGAAATTGATGTTGTTTGATTTCTTCTTTATGCAGAATCGTCTAATCGTCTTGAACTGACTTTATTCGGCTATCATGTCTCCATCTTACACGGCAAAGTCGTATGCACGAGGATGCAGTTTGTTCATGGAACCAAATAGGTGTCTCCGGAATTAAAATTAGGAGGATTAAGCATCCTTGTTGTTTCTTTGTTGTACCTGCTAGTGATAGGATGAGTTGTCTTCAGAATTCCTACCTGGCCTGTTTCTGCAATCCATCAAAACGATCCACGTGTTTTACAATTTTGTAGTGCATTACGTGCATCTAGCTGAGCTCATCTCATTATCATGTTCCAACCACTGACAAGAAGAATCTGCTAAGATACGTGTTGATCCATGGAAAGGTGCTATTTAGATGGCTATGGCAATTTCCTCTGAAAATCATAGAAATAAATTTATAAGGCGTGGTTCTGTCTACATACATATATCCTGATTTTTCACTGCTAGTTCGACTCGTGCTGCCTAAAGTGAGCATTTTTTTGCTTTTTTTTTAAGTAGTGTTAAGAAAGACTTATCCTCTCCGTAGTAGCTAGCTCCACAAGGTGATCATTTATTGCCATCTATGTCAATGATCAAAAGGAATTGACAAGAAGACATAACTAGCGATGAAAACGGAGCGGAATATTTCCGTTTTTTCGGCAGAATAACGTAAATGGAACAAACTATGGAAACGGAAATAGGATTTTGCAAAACGGATACGAAACAACATATTCCAGCGGAACGACCATGGAAACATAAATTCTGCTTCCGGAAATATGGAACTTTCCGTTTTTGCTATGTGATGTTTTTCAAATCCAACAGTCCTAGTACTTTTAGTGGAAACATTTAGCTACAATCTAAGATATGAATATGGAAAATAAAAGTATCTGCAAAGACCATGTTCAGGTCATACGTTCTCGCATATCATGTCCCTCTTGAGTCGTTTCTGGTTCGACATTTCAGTAATGCATTAGTATTAAGGATGATAGTTGGTATTTTTCAATGCTATCAAAGTTGATAACTTATGCGCATTATATTATATTATCATGATATCTCGTTATAAAATTTCATCTTAGAAACATGATACCTTTGTTAGGTTTGATTGTCTTTTACTACATTATTTAAGGGGTATCTTGGTTCGGGTATGCATCCGCTTTATGTTGCATTCGGTCCATATCTGTTTACGACAATATTTGTTTCCATATTTGTTTTCGGAGTTTCTGTATTTGTTTCCGTTTTTCACAAAAATAATAATAATATGAAAACAAATGTGGCACCACTCAATTCTGTCCATATCTGCTCCGTTTTCATCAATAGACATAAACTATAACACGCTGGACACCAATGTCCCACAATGGCCCTACCACCAAGCCAATAGTGGGAAGTCCACTTCTTTAGAAACCACTCGTTTTTCTATCCCTCCGAGACAAGATTAGAACATCCCATGCTACCACCTCGGGATATGGTGTCAACCCCTTGAAAAGGTATACTTTTTTTAAAAAAAGGAACCACCGGCTCTATATTAATTGATGTACGCATCATTTATTAGTTATTAAATCAGACTAGTTTCTTCACTGAACCACCGGCCATCTGTGTTTGTCTCTATGCTTCCTCCATTTCCTCGCTGTACACGATTTGAGAAGTCGTGGGGCTGGCTGCACAACAAGAAAATAGCTAATCACCGGTGTGGCAATTTTGACGTTATTGACGACAAACACCAACACTAGTAATGTCATGCTAGTGGTAGGAGGACTATATTTGTTTATCGTAAAAGTCTAAAACATAAAAGGAATCTACGCGGTTGCATATATGCATGACTCGATTATCATATTCTTTCTGGCCCATGAAAAACTAATCTGTGGCACGTGCCCTTATTAGCACTGTCCTCTATATCTCGATGAAGGTTTTGCAATGTATGTACATAGACCAAACCAAGAACACCTATTTTTATCCGATGAAGGTTTTAGTCTAAATAGAACAAACCATGATGTCGGCACAGTACACCTAACAGGAACTAGCAGTGGAGGTGATTTCGTGATAGGTAAGCATTGCATAGTGCTTATTGAACTTTATATATAAGCCTTCCACCAGCTTCTTTTGGGTTGCAATGCTCTGAATCATTATAATATGCTGTCAATGCCTAATATTTAATTTAATCCAAGGTGGCTACTATTGTGAAAAATATTCCTGGCAAATAGATCTTGTTTCTCTATGTTTCTTTATGGCAATCAGCCTCGATTTTGCAGCAACAAAATCCATTTGCAAGTCATTTCTAAACTGACATTGTTGCTATGTCAGGTTTTGGTAATAATAAGCTATCAAATAAGAAGGTCCACTTGGTCCTTATTAACAAGCCTTAGTTGATCTGTGGTGATGACCCTAAAAATGGTGATCAAGGGGAATATTACTTTGTCTGATGATCCAAATGAACTCAGTGTGCAAGTAGCAAACTCTTCAGAGTTTTGGATATGCACCTTAGACATGTTTTTTAGTGGTCTTTAATATTATCCTAGATGATCTATTTTACGTTTTCCTAGATGCTCTGTATGTCACGCCTAACTGTGTTTGAGAGTGCAAATCAGCGTGCCTGACAATGGAAGACTACAATTGAGGACACCCAACAGTGCCAAAAGAATTTATATTAAATTCAAATCAAAATGAAAAATGGGTGATATTTAGTGATGTGAATACACCATAGCCTCCTGGCTTCCTTCCATGCCTTGCAAATGCGTCATTTTATTGACATATTGACCTATGCCCCGTAGTTTACTTGTGTTCGCCATTTTTATGAAGTGCTGAATCAGATAATATATACTCCCTCCATCCACAAATAAGTGTTTTGTCAAAAAAAAATGTATCTAGACATGATTTTGTCTAGATACATCTATTTTTTGATAAATGTCTAGATACATTTTTTTGACAAACTTGAGATACTTATTTTAGGACGGAGGGAGCATCAGAATCTACTTTGGAGTAGGCGACGGTGTTATCTTCCCTGACTTAGCGCTTAAACAACATGAAATGTTTTTTTTGTTACAGTTTGAGCAGACTGTGGGTGTTATGCCCATATTATTGTGCTATACTACAGTATGTTCAAGGCATGATGTATGGTCGTTCCTCCAGAAAGTTATAAGTATGTGAACTAACACTTGACTTCCTTACATACTCCATGTCATGTGGTTAATGCGATTACACTGAACTTTCTGCACTTCTATCTTATCAGTAACATCAAATCATTGTAACAAAATGTATTGTCCCTTTTCATAACAACATAAGCTCGTGTAAAGTGCAGGTAATCAGCAGAGAGCTTCAGTTTGTGCTTCCCGGGCTCTCCGTTATTGTTCAGATGTGTGCTACCTATACATGGGAAATGCCAGTGAGTGTTTCTTTCTTTCTTCCTTTTTTTTGTTTGCATCCATTCATTTAAAGTGTGTTCATTTAGTTTGATTTTTTTTTTTATAAAAGGCATAGCCTGACTTTGAATTGACAAAGTGAGAAGGTCCACCACACGATACATGTTGCGGCATACAGCTCCGCCAAGGGAAAGAAACAGGGCTGCGGCATACGACTTAGCCAACAAAGAGGAAAACGCTAAAGACTAGAAAGCAATAAGAACAAGCGTGATAGGGCGATGCAAAGGGGTTCCGGTGCAGAAAACTACAATTTTTCTAGCGAATGAAAACCTAACTAGCCAGGAACTATCTATCTAGTACATGTGATAACGGTGGCGGAACGGGTTACATTACCTCCATGTAGACCGATAGCGGGGATTACGCTCCCGCACAAGCGTTGACGATGAAGTCGTACGTAGCCGACCTCGAGGTCGCGGAGAACTTGCGGCGACGATGTAGACGATGACGCCGGGGTGTCGACGAAGAGCTGCGTCGACGGGCGTCTAGCGGAAGATGGCGAGGCGCCGGCGGCTGGGGGGGTGTGGCACCGGCGGCAGGGCAACGACAGGGCTGCTGGGTGGGCGAGACGACGTCGCCCAGGCTCCTCAAATGTGGCGCCGCAAACATACGAAGCTTAACAACAACCCCCGGTCATTCAGATCCAGCTGAAATCGCAAGGGTAGAACTTTTCTGTAATCCCGCAGGGCAACGGCGCCCGGCGGTATAGCTTTGGTGGAGAGGAAGGGCAAAACGGGAGGAGAAGCAACTCGGTCGGCCTGCTATACAATTAATTGTATTTTTCTGTGAATTAATACAATTAAATTTTCGTGGGAGGTGGGGGGTTCGGCCGAACCATGCAAGGGCCGAACCACCATGGGCTCCTTTGCCTCCATGGTGCGGTCCCCCCACATGGGCCTCTCTTGGCCCATTTAGGTGAGATGCTCTTTTTTCCTTTATTTAATTAATATTAAATTAATATAAAATACTATTAATTCATAATAAATATATTTACATATAATTTAATCTCCCGTGACTCCGAAACATTTTCCGGACCACCTGAACATCTTTCGGACATTCCGGGAACCATTCCTGACCTTCCCGGAACTCTTTCCGGGTCATTTCTCTCTCTCCAGTAAAATCCTATATCATTTCAGAACCTTCTCCAGGTGTCGTTAAGACCTTAAGTTTGTTACGCTACGGTTCGAGAACACTACAGACATGGTCGAGACACTCCGCTCAGCAATGACCACCAGGGATACCTGGACGCATATGACGGCCCCTGTGCATTCTACGAATATCGTCGTTGAACCATAAACATGATATTCATTCCCTTTGTTTATGCGATACTACCTTGTCCGAGATATGATCGTGAACATCCGATGTTCTTGTTATATCTCGTTACCGACAAAGGTTATTAACTCGTATGTGATATTACATCTCCATGACCTAGTCATATGCTGCACAGCTATATAGATGCAATCTCACCGAGTGGGCCCAGAGTATCTTTCCATTACAAGAATGAACAAATCCCGCTCTTGATCCTTACGTCTCAACATACTCTTTCGGGATACCCAAGATGGACACCGTTATTGTCATGCTGTATAAGACACAACGTTTGATGCTCTCAAAGTACCCCTATGAAGTAGCAATAAGTATGGTCTCACAGTCTAAGGAATAAGCTATCATATTACTCATCTATTGCAAATGACAAACATCGTAACACGATCTTATTGCAATACTTTGTGTATGTCCATCACCTTATTCAACTAATAAGTTGACCCCATTGTCAACCGACGTCATTGTCCCTTATCGGGAATCTCGATCAACTGTTGCCCAATTGACTAGTTCATATAGAGGCTCACTAGGGACTCTGGTTATCTATGTATCACACGTGTATTAAAAATTCTGATTAATACAATTATAGCATAATACACAAACCTATTATAAACTTATGAGATAATGCAATAAATAATACTTATTTATTTGCCTCTAGGGCATATCTCCTTCAGTCTCCCACTTGAACTAGAGTACAAATAAACTAGCTGCATTTTTCTTCATCAAAAACCCCTTATCAAATAAGCGTTATATGATAATGCTTGCTTGCGGAAGAGTGTTACTCTGACAATCTGTACAATACATAATTGTGCGTTCTTTTGCGATTCATTGATATCAACTTGTTTGATATCATCATGTTATCCAATAACATATATATATATATATATATATATATATATATATATATATATATATATATATACAAATACCGTAACTAAGTGAGACTACTGTTTCCCAGCGCTTACTCTGATTCCGTTAACCAGATAATTGCCTTGAAAACACACTTAGTCATAGAGAGCTCCTTGTAGCAATTACAACCTCGCGATATCGATATATATACTTTCACACCAATGTAAAAAACTTGACACTCCAATGTCAATCTAATAACTAATGGACTTCTACTACTAGTAAATTCAAATTTTACTTTTATAACTGTTCTTCTTCTAAGAACATCGGTCATATTTCATCGAGCAGATAATATGGTTTATGTATCATGTCTAATAATAGATCAACATGTCATACAACCACTATTACCGTGTATCATTACTCTTAATGATTAATTGGATTTCCAAGGACCATCCTTTCGTTTTATTTTATTCTGACTCTTCAGATATAATCCAAAACAACTCGACTATCTATTTAAAATTCCCGTTCTATTCCAAATAGACGCTAACTTTCAAATAGTTTCACAACTTCATCTTTCTAATTAATTCTACTGGTACAATTCACAATGCGTCATTTACACAAGATGAATTCGGCTCCCACTCAAATTATGTCTCTACATGTTTGAGAACATGAGGTCCCACTCAAAAGCATGTCAACTACATATTTGAAGTTCTAAGCTCCCACTCAGAAATATGTCCTTTACATATTCTACCCGAGTGAACTAACTTTGAATCCCACTTAAATTCATAATTTATTTCGACATTTTGGTCAAACCAAAATAATTGATCTCTTATCAATTCGGATTCAATACAAACTACAATATTACATTAATACAAATCACACAGACTTCAAGCATGTCTACATAAATGTAGTCAACAAATTTGATCTTGTCTAAGACACATTTCTTGACAAAATATGTTTTCACGTCTTTCTTATAGTTACGTTTCTCATATAACACTTTATATGATGATCAAAAAATCTTATTTCTCCAAAACAATTATAGCAACATTTACTGTTTTAATCCTTTCTAAATGTAACTGGATTTTCAGGCACAAAATCCTTTGTTCGTATTCTGATATTTTCTCAACTTTCTTTGTATTCACAAGGTGCACCTTGATCTGTCAACAAGATCTGAAAAACTTAATATTATGCTCTGACCTGACACAACAATATTAAATATAACAACACTTTATTTAAAAGCTTCCTTCATGAAAACATTATGATCTTCACGAAGAGGATTGTAAGCAGAAAACAATTTTCTAGTCTTCTTCACTCTTAATCATCAAATTTTCCTTTGAAGACATATACCCTTTGGAACACCTTCCAATATTCTACTTTTATGAATATAGGTCTGACACCTTATTTCAAGCTTCTAATTCTATTAACCATAATTTGAAAAATCATATTTTCCTCGGAATTACATAGACAACAACACAAGTTTTGTTTCTATTGGGTTTTGGAATACACTCTCATCCAATGTGAGCATTCTACAAAGAACTATTCGTGTATATTCTGAATTATCATATAATCATATATATAACGACACTATTGTCGATCACACGAATTACCGTTGAAAAACATCTATTTTCTAAAGTAGACATCGACTAAAATATTTCGAACATATTAAGAGATTCTAAGACAGATTCTGAAAGACCACACTTTATCTAAAAAATAGAGTATGATATAATACCTCACATATCACCATATATAATATTATAATATTGTGGAACGAATTTCCACAAGTCTTTTGTGTTGAAACCATGATTCAAAAAATATTGTCCTTTGATCAAATCTTGCGAATACAATATTCACAAATATTTCTTCTGAAAAACCCCATTTGATCTTCTATCACATTAATTTCAAACTCATGATTTATTATGCAAATACACTTATTCACAAATAATCATAAAAGAATTCGGATAAAGCTTGGACACATAATTTTATCATTCCCGCTATTATAAATGTATATCATACGTATAATGTAATTGAGATGTGATACAAATTACTCATAATATAAAACAACTGCTTTGTTCATAACATAAAACAATTGATTTGTTCTATATGAATAACTATGTCTTGTAACATTCAAGACACCAAACTAGATCACACTCTCACTATTACAAAATATCTTATCAAAAACTATTAATGATAACTAATATGATATCTTGTGGACGTGAGCACTACTGGCCATCAACTTCCTTGCTTGCCATCACTTGTGCACTGCCACGTCACCCATCACCGCATACTTGTGATGATCAGGGACTGTTTCATAAACAGAACAAGTATCAAATACTTTTCATCAAGTATGAGAAGAATACATTTATATCTTCGTATATCAAATATACCCGTAGCGTCGAAGAACTCTTCTTCGATGGAATCAACTTTTAGAGATTTGAACTTGTCCACGAACATGAAGAAGCTCATCGTGTCTCTATAGCATATTCACGCAGATGCTCTTCATAGCTAGGAGGCAAAGCGCAATCTCAATTGCACGAGAGTTCGCTATCCAGAAATCGTAGATATTCGTAAGCCTGAAGTAGATGTCATGCAACTTCTTCCAATGAGTCTTCAGACAGGTATGCTCCCCATGTGAATGGTCCGGAACTTTCTAAGTTGTCTGAACTGCTCAAGGCTTAATTCATCTTTGAAGTGTCTTTTAATCGCATCAGTCACGACATATGGCTCCATGTGTTGAAACAACTTTCAACTCTGGTGCTAGGCATACGCTCATTACGACCTCCACTTCTATGAAAATATCATGATGCTTATGGAACTCATCATCTTCCTCCTTGCTAGCAGAATCATCTGGTCTATCTCCTAACTAATGTTCTAGGACATATAGGATGTTTATTGTGTTGGAGAATGTTTCAAAATCCAACGTACCAGTTGATGAAGTTGGACCCGTCGGCTTCTAAGGTAGAATCCGGGCTCTTGAGGAAGTAACCGAAGTATAGTTGCTTAGTCTATAGATGTGATCACAAAAGAGGTAAGGTAAAGTTTATAATATATGTGAGTTTTAGTTTATAATAATAGTATCAAACACACTCCACTAAAATTATTATCGCTAAAATAATAATAGCGATTACACGACCCCCATCCACCATACCACCCCCGATCGGCACGGCCGGCGGCACAGCTTCAAAGGTGGACATAAAATGTCGATCACAACAACTCTGTGACGCATGCTCGATCTTTCGATGTTCCGTGTTTCGAGGCCATATCTGCATATGCTAGGCTCGCCAATCAAACCTCGAAGACCCTGCGCGTGCAACATGGCTTACACCCACTGTATGCGAACGACGATATGTCTGACACCCGATCGTCACGGCCTGACTCATAACGTAGAACTTTCTTGGTGGTGCGCAACGAGGAAGAACACAATTTTGGTATTTATTAGGGATCATCCTATTTATGATGCTACCGTTGTATATCTAGCATATAAGCAATCAATAGGATGCACACACAACAACACACAATCAAATGATGCAATGAAATGCGATGTGGCATGGTCGATGCGCCTGGACCTCCATGGCGCCATGTGCCTGGCCCCGGCGCCCCGACATAGCTCCGAGTCTACGGAGCCCTCCATTGCCTTCGACAGTACGAGTAATATCAAACTTACCGTTACCATGTCACCTAAAATAACGCCTCTACAAAACAAAGGTAGACGTCTCTAGCTTTATTTAGTTTTGCAAGTTTTACGTGGCATATAGGCTTATTCGTAAAAGAACCGCTTCCCTACCTGCGAACTTTGTACCACAACGTCGATCATATAATTGCATGTTTAAGCATCCCTTTCGGGATCTCCATTGAAAATGCTTTACCAACTAAAGAGAGAGAAACAGGAACCCGCCAGCCACAGATACGGAGCAAGCCGTATGTCAGTAGTGGAACCTGTCTTGCGTAAGCGTACGCGTAAAGTCGGTCCGGGCCGCTTCATCAACTCAATACCGAAGGCATCGCAAGTGCACGCTAGAGGGTAGAAAATATAAGAAAGACGTCCTCATTCAACATGAGTTCTAACCGTACCAGCAGTACTACGCATAAATCGGCTCTGATACCACTCAAGGGGTTCCGGTGCAGAAAACAATAATTTTTCTAGCGAATGAAACCCTAACTAGACAGGAACTATCTATCTAGTACATGTGATAACGGTGATAGAACGGGTTACATTACCTCCATGTAGACCGATAGCGGGGATTACGCTCCCGCACAAGCGTTGACGATGAAGTCGTATGTAGCCGACCTCGAGGTCGCGGAGAACTTGCCGCGACGATGTAGACGATGACGCTGGGGTGTCGATGAAGACCTGCGTCGATGGGCGTCGGGCGGTAGATGGCGAGGCGTCGGCGGCTGGGGGGGTGGTGCCGGCAGCAGGGCAGCGACAAGCAACGGCGCCCGGGCGGTATAGATTTGGTGGAGAGGGAGGGAAAAACGGGCGGAGAAGCAACTCGGTCGGCCTGCTATACAATTAATAGTATTTTTCTGTGAATTAATCTAATTAATATGCTTTGCTATAGAAAGGGGGGAGGGGTGTGCAAACACCTTGCCTCCCCCATGTGGGACTAAACAAAGGAGGAGGAGGGGGGTTCAGGCGAACCATGCAAGGGCCGAACCCACCATGGGCTCCTTTACCTCCATGGTGCGGTTCCCCCCGCCCCCACATGGGCCTCTCTTGGCCCATTTAGGTGAGATGCTCTTTTTTCCTTTATTTAATTAATATAAATACTATTAATTCATAATTAATATATTCACATATAATTCAATCTCCCGTGACTCCGAAACATTTTCCGGGCCACCCAAACATATTTCGGACATTCCTGGAACCATTCCAGACCTTCCCGGAACTCCTTCCGGACCACCGGAACTCTTTCCGGATCATTTCTCTCTCTACAATAAAATCCTATATTATTCCAGAACCTTCTCCAGGTGTCGTTAAGACCTTAAGTTTTTTACGCTACGGTTCGAGAACACTCCAGACATGGTCGAGACACTCCGCTCACCAATGACCGCCAGGGATACCTGGACGCATATGACGGCCCCTGTGCATTCTATGAATATCGTCGTTGAACCATAAACATGATATTCATTCCCTTTGTTTCTGCGATACTACCTTGTCCGAGATATGATCGTGAACACCCAATGTTCTTGTTGTATCTCGTTGCCGACAAAGGTTATTAACTCGTCTCTGATATTACATCTCCATGACCTAGTCATAAGTTGGGCAGCTATATAGATGCAATCTCACCGAGTTGGCCCAGAGTATCTTTCCATTACAAGAATGAACAAATCCCGCTCTTGATCCTTACGTCTCAACATACTCTTTTGGGATACCCAAGATGTACACCGTTATTGTCATGCTGTATAAGACACAACGTTCGATGCTCTCAAAGTACTCCTATGAAGTAGCGATAAGTATGGTCTCACGGTCTGAGGAATAAGCTATCATATTACTCATCTATTGCAAATGACAAACATTGTAATACGATCTTATTGCAATACTTTGCGTATGTCCATCACCTTATTCAACTAATAAGGTGACCCCATTGTCAACCGACGTCATTGTCCTTGATCGGGAATCTCGATCAACTGTTACCCAATGGACTATTTCATATAGAGGCTCACTAGGGACTCTGGTTGTCTATGTATCACACGTGTATTAATAATTCTGATTAATACAGTTATAGCATAATACACAAACCTATTATAAACTTATGAGATAATGCAATAAATACTACTTATTTACTTGCCTCTAGGGCATATCTCGTTCAACATCATCAAGTCTTGTTTCTAGCCCTCCTCTTCCTTGTCGTCCTCTTCCTAGCCCTCAACGGATTTGTTTACAGATCTAAGTTAGTTTCCCCATTCTCTAAAGTTTCTTTACGGAACATTTTTGAATGTGTTTAGAGATTCCAGAAAAGATTTGTGTGTGTGGGGGGGGGGGAGGGGGGCTTGGAGCTGTATAGTTAGTTGGTCTTCTAGGTTTTTGCTTCAAGTAAATCCAGATATTGGTTCTGAGTGGTGGCCAGGGGTGAGGGCATTATAGAGGCTCCGTTCCTCAGCTCTGATGGGGATCTGGAGGATCTTGTGTTCCCTACTTCCGACAGCCTCGATCTCGGTTCCATATCAAGGAGCTGCACCGGGTCGTGGTCTTCCTCAAGCTGCGACATCGAGATGGTCGGAGTCAATGGCGCAGTCGCTTGCTCCTCTTATCTTCCTTGTGTTGCCAACCGCCGCTTCCTTGCTGGCTTAGTGAAAAAAATTAGGGATGAGGAGGAAGGTTCGTAGAGCTTTTGTGTCATTTCCAGATTTTCTTCTTCCATTTCTTGCCCAAGTCTCCTTCAGTTGAAAGGCATAACAAACCAAGACCTAATAAATCTTATACCCTCTCAGCGATTTGTTTTAATACAGGGCGTAGGCGTGACACGTGTGGCCGTAACAAATAGCTATTGTAGGCATGTATACATTAGTAACCTTAGATTTCGTGTGATGTATCGTTCTTTTCTTAATATACGGAGTGTCATTTTTCAGTATGATTGGGGAGCTACAACCAAATTTCCCTTTTATGTTCAGCGTCAAATGTTAACCATTTGTTGAATATATTTTGTTCCTGTACCGTGCATTATTACCTACTCCTACGTGGTACCTTTTTGTTCTTGAACAAGGAGTATTCGAGCATACCTTTTTCTCTAAGCACTGGATTGTATCTGATCTTCAAGTTATAAACATGTCTCCAGTTATTTGGTGACAATTTAACAAGCCCCTTTTCCAGCTTCTCTATACTACCCAATAGCAAGTGATGAACTATGGTTGCTCGACAGAGAACATGTGTGCATGTTGTGTGTTTGTTCGTGTTTGTATGAGCATAGCAGCCTGGTTAGGTTCTGACCGGATCTTACATCCTTCCAAATTGAAGGAGTACATGATTATATTGTTTCTGATTGTGTATAGTAATTACATGACATACATGATATACATAAATAGAAATGAGTGTATACACAGAAGGTTCTCGCAGACAATACTTAATGCGAGTCATGGGTTTGTGCACCAATGGATTGGGTCTTATAGTATGTCTGACTCAAAAAATATGGAGGTTTTCTTCGTTGAACTTTTCGGCTTTGTCCTCATGTACCTTAAACAAGTATGAATCCTAGCCGAACTTGCTGCTAATCTGTGTGGTTATCATGTCCGACAACAATTGAAAGAAGAAAAAAAATCACGACCAAACAAAGATCGTGATACAGGTAACACAAATTCAGTCTCGGTCAAGACATAGTTTGTGCAGAATGCAAAGAATTGTAATTATTTTCACCCCTAAATATAGCTAGTTGAGTCATTGTTGCTTTGGTTCTCTGATGTTTTGCGTGGGTAACCAATCAATCTTGCTTTGGGGTAGAGAATACAGTGGAGCTCCTTCCAGGGTAGTTGACCTTACCTTTGCTCATATATCTGCCGGTTGTTGCCTTGGTTCCTCATGTCTTGCACCCAATGTGAAATCGATAAATGTGCTTTTATATGAAAGCTTTTAGGTGACTTTGAGATTTTCTAATGCCTGAATGCTTTGTCGGGTTTTTATCGCTAGGTTGTCGTTTTTCAGGTGATTTTGCTCTCTTATTTGATATTGTGCTCGAAAATGTAGGTTGTTGACGATGCATAACTGCATATGTCCTTTGTAGGCTGTAATATAAGTTTTCTATGAGTATGTCATGCCATTGTCTTGATGGATATTCTGGTATAAATACTTACGAAAAAAGAATCTACTTGTGGTTATGCTAGTATAAATGTAGTTGTTTTCCTATATCTTACAACTTTTTCAGTCATTTGTAGGCTGCAAGATGGGTTCTCTATATCTTATTATTCTCCTATGCTGCTCATTATTAAGTTTTTTGTTTGTCGGTCCATGTTGTAGTTATACTTTTATCATATACAGGGTGTTATTTTTAAAAGTTTGTATGTTATTTCTTGGCTGAAAGATGTCAGTTTTCTCCGGGTGTGTAATGTTTCCGTTTTCTGCTCTTGCTACAGGAAACAAATGAAGGATTCATCGCCCGCTGCGCCCAAACCTTCTTATTTTTTTACTAAGAACTGAGAAAACTTTATAGATTTAGTAGAATCGCATGGCTAAAGAGTGGTGTGTTGCACCAGAGCCTGCATGCATGAAGCTTCTTTAAAAAGAAATCAAAACCAGATTTTTTTAGTTTATTAAGTTCAATGTCACGAGCAACACCAACGGAGGCGGCAATGCGCGGAATTGTACAGCGCACGCAACACCCCCACGGAGCAGTCCACCTCTCGTAGCACAGTTCGCCGATGCGACGCATGCCTCCATCTGCCGCGCAGCGCTGACGCCAGCGCACCACTCAACGGTCTGCACGCGTTTCCACGCCATTGGCCGTCGCGGCCTCATCCCTAGGCAACGGTCGCCACCGCAGCCTCGGGCCGGCGACATGGCGTGTCCCACCTTCCGGCGACCCGACGCGCGAGGCACCAGCCGTGCACCCCAAGTCGGTTTCTTCCTGGCCCCGGCTATATATACGGCAGGCGGCTCTTCCACGGCTTCTTTTTCTAGCAAAGATAGCCGAGCCTATCTTACCAGAGCTTACCAGCAGCAACCAGATCGATCGAGGAGTCATCAGCGAGAAAGGTCCGGAGACGAAACCAGCAGAGAGAGCCAGGGAGAGAGGTCCGGAGATGGAGGTGCAGAGGCCCGTGGCCATGGCGCCGGACGGATTCTTCACCGAGGCCGACCTGGCGGCAGCGGACCAGCTGGTGCAGCTGAGCGTCAGCGGGGGCGCGTCCCCGACGTCGTCCTCGCTGTCAGCGCGCTCGGTGAACAACGCCGAGGTGGCGGCTGAGAAAGAGGACTGCTACGACGACGATGGGGCGCCGCCGCTCGACAGGAGGGCGAGGAAGCGGTACCGACGGGTGGCCGAGCTCTACCACGCTACCAGGCCAGTGATGAACCGCGGCGAAGCCGGTGCTGGCAAGCGGCGGAGAGAGAAGATCTCAGGGAATCCATAGGGAGATCGCGAGAAGAGATCAGCGTCTTCGTGTAAATACTTTGTTTTTTTAGTTCGTGTAGATATTTTGTTTTTTAGGGGTGTCAACTTTTGGTGAGGTGATGATCGATCGAGAGGAATGGGACGGTAGAACCAGACAAAGGAAAAGAGCAAACTTTGTACAAAGTTCTTCTTTTTAATTTCAAGTTTGACGATGCAGCTCGACCAGACATGAACAAAGATTTATCCCTCGTAGTGCCTTTCTTGTGTAATTTTTTTATTTCATCGATCTCAAGGCGGATGCTTTGCTGCTTCTGGAATGTTCCTGAGAGTGCTAGGCTAGCCTAGATTAGCAAACGATGCCTTCACTGCGGCTAACAATGCGGCGGCCGTACTACGCTTGGTTTGGAAGCAAAATATACGTGCGTAGCCGCGACAAGCGCGCCTAAATTCTACAACGCAAATAGTGGCCGCGACATAAACTTAGCAATTTTTTTTTGCGGGGGATAAACTTAGCAAATTTGAATACGACTAGCAACGAAAAGCCTGGGTTGCACTAAGGATGCTGGTGGCGAGGATCACGCCGCTCCCTGCGCTGGGCTTCTGGGGTGGTGAATACGGCGGCGAGTGGCGGCCGTGAGTGTGGACCCGAGACCCCGGTCGTGCGGGCAGCGGGGCGATGAACATGGGCAGCGGTGTACTGGGATCACGTCGGTCCTTTACGCCTCAGATAGTCTGACCTTGTCATGTGAGTTCTTGCTCGCCTTGGCCGGTTCTGGTGCTTGCGTGAGATTGCCTGGTCCATGACGGTGGGGTGCTCGGGACCGGGGGGAAACCCTAGCCGACAGTGGCCACGATGTTGGCGACGCCTCAGCGTCAGATTTGGGTGATCCAATTCCATGTGTGGATGGTGGCGATGTTGCAACACTGCTCTCCTCCCTGGAGGCGCCATCCAAGGTGTGAGGGGTTGGTTGGCGAGCTCCCTTTGGTCCATGTCAGCGTGTGGTGGTGCGAATCTTTGACGATGACGCTCTGCACCCATGGTGGTGGCTTCCTGCTCTAGTTGTCCCTCCCAGTTTGGCTCTTGTTTGCCGGTGGGGTGCGCCCTCAATCCTGGGCAGGAGGGGAAACCTTTCCCCTCCACGGATGCAGTGTTTGCCAGTGTCGGCGAGTGCCCGGTCTTCGGCGGTCTCATATTTGTTTTGAGTGGTGGTGTTGTTCTCTTGTTGCTGATGTTCCTGTTGTGTGTGTGGTGAAGAGCTAGCTTGCGTCTTGTGAAGTGGTGTTGTAGTGGCTGACGATGACATGTGTGTGGAAGTCCGGTGCAGTAGTCGTTGCTCTCGTGTGTTCTCGAGTGAACCTCTCTGGTTGCCAACGGTGCGGCGTCCTACGAGCCTGGGCTAGAGGGACAGGGTCCCTCTTCGACAACAGAGACGACGAGGTGTCCCCAATTGCCCATATGGTTGGTGCGCTCGGCCTCCCGGTGATGGTATTAAGCAAGCTCCTAAGCAGCGGCATGAGAAGTTTGAAAGAAGTTTAACTGATGCAGGTTTTGTTGTTAACGAATCCAACAAGTGTGTAATATCGCCATGGTGGGGGCGAGGGAGTTATTCTTTGTTTGTATGTCAATGACATACAAGTCTCTACCTTGATTTAATCAAGGAGGTTAAGGATTTCTTATCTCGCTGTTTTGAGATGAAGGATCTAGGAGTAGATGATGTTATCTTGAACATCAAGCTGTTGAGAGATGGTGATGGTAGAATTACACCGGTTGTGTCTCACTATGTGGAAAAGATCCTGAATCGTCTCGAGTATGAAGATTGCAAGCCTTCTCCGACGCCATATGATCCTAGTGTGATGCTTCAAAAGATCATTGTATTGCTACAAATCAAGTGAGATATTCTCAAATCATTAGCTCGCTTATGTATTTGGCTTGTACCACGAGGCGTGAAATCTCTTTTGTTGTAAGCAAGTTGAGCCGGATTGTTTTTAACCCGGGAGATGATCATTGGAAGGCTCTTGAGAGAGTTATGCACAATTTAAAAGGCACTCCGAGTTACGGGATTCACTATTCTGATTATCCTATGGTACTGGAAGGTTATAGTGATTCAAACTTTATACCTGATGCTGATGAGATTCATGGCACGAGTTGTTTTGTGTTTACACTCGGTGGTGGCGTTGTTTTCTGAAAGTCTTGCAAGCATACTATCTTAACTAGTATAATTATAAAAGCAGATTCACAACGTTAGACATAACCACTGTCGAATCAGATTGGCTTCGTGAGCTTCTGATGGACTTACCTGTGGTTGAAATAGCAATGCCCGCTATGAACTGTGATAATCAAACTGCTATAGTCAAGATTAAAAGTTCTAAGGATAATTTGAAATCATCAAGACATGTCAAGAGGAGATTGAAATATGTCAGATTATTAAGAAACTTCGGAGTTATTCTAAGAACAGATCCCTTCATAAAGGGTTTATCACGTAATGTGATAGATAGTGCATCGAGAAAGATGAGTTTGAGACCCATACCACAATGGTAACCTACGCTATGTGATCGGAGATCCCGTGAAGTAGAAGTGGGGACAAGCTGTTTATCATCTGGGAGGAGAGTATCCCTATATTTTACTATCCTACTCGCAGAGATGTAATACTCTTCTAATCTACATTACATGTTGATATTTATCATAATGTTTTCCAAGTGGCTTATTTATATAAGCGGAGATGTTGTCATGCAGAGCATCTTTTAAGGAATACAGCTATATGATTTTGACTGTTAAATTTGCAAGCTAGGAGAGTTGTGCTCTTTAATAAACTCATGAAAGGTCTTGTAGTAGGACGTATACGCTCCACCCGCCGAGAAGCCTTGCGGTAGCATAGTATCGGTCAAGGGCTTGTGTGAAACTAATTCGCAGCAAACTTGTAGTTCAAGGCAGAGTTCATTATTCAAGTTGTGGTCTAGTGTAGCATAAGTTTCTAGGTGTAAGTTCAACTTAACAGTCTCCACTAAGCACCGATATGTAAAACAATGTTTGGGGAGAAAAGTGACTTGAGCCAAGGTCCAACTAAAATCCGAAATTCTAATGGTCCATCTAATTGGCTGGTGTTGGGGCGAAAGTTTAGTCTCATATATTACTAGTTGGGAGTAAGCTGCACCACTTTATATAGCAGGATGTTGCAGTACTAGTATGAGCTGGTAAGAGTATGAGAAGAGGAGTGCCACACGCGCTCCTCCTCCTTGCTCGCCTCGTCATGACACATCACGTTATGACGCACCGTGCCACGGGAATCTCGACGAGCTGATGCCTATATTTTTGTAGTTCGGGAAACTTAATGAGTCACTAGTTAGTAATAATGGACATGTTAATTTTTCGGCCATTTCCAATCCTTTATGTTCACGGGGTTGTTACTTGCGCCCACGTCCTACCCGACCCGCACCATATATGCTCCGGCGTGCACCGGTTGAAATGACAATAGCCCTCCAGAATCCCGGCTCTTGTGATCCTATATGGAGAGGGGCGATCATTTTTTTGGAAAGCGCACTCGCGCGACTACTGGTTTCGAGTTCTTCTACATCGACGAATTCTTCACCAACAACGGCTTCTTTCTCGACATCGCCAACCTCTTCATCGATGACATGGGCGACACAGGAAACTACAGCGGTGTTGTTGCCGCTGCACTCTACGTGTTCTTGATCTTTCTATATGATGTTTTGCTAGAGTTCCTAAGTGTAGCATGTACTCTAGATTCAATTTTTTTATCTACTATTTTAATAGATCACATGATTAGATTAATTTGTATTATTCTAGTCATGATCTGTTTATTGTCTTCATGAATTAAACCATATACTAAATATATACTAAATTGTCTAATTATTCAACAAATTCTAGAAATCTTTATAGGAGGTAGTGTTGCTCGACCAGCATCCAAGCAAGGACCTAAGAAAGTAAATAAATGGATTGAGCGATGGGACATTAACCTGGATTTAGCCAAGGCACACTATGAAAAACTTTTAAAGCTCAGATTATTTACTGAAGGAAAGGTTGCATTGTCAGATCGGTAAAGCCATTGGAACAAATTTCCAAATTCTTCCATAGCTGAGGAAGATATCCAGTATCAGTTTGCAAGATGGGCATGTTGTTAATGATCATGAGCAGATTGCTGCAGTTGCTTGGAACTGCTACAAAAAGAGGATGTTGGACCTCAGATCAAATTCAAATGCAATTCCATTTGCAGTTTCTGGTTGCTAGAGTGGATGGCTTGGTACCTTAGTGGACAGTTTTTCCAAGGAGGAAATGGATAAATCTGTGAAGAATATGCTAGTGGATAAGGCCTTCCTGAAGCTGCCTCCTTTTTTATGGAAGCACAATAGTTCAGATAGTTGCCATGATGGTTTCAGCTGAACCATATGGGACCATGTGGAGCAAGTGGCGATAGTTCAGAGTTTCAGGGAATTTTCGATAAGCAATTGAACACCTAGCCGTGGCCACATCAAACAGAAGAAGTCGAAATGCTTGAACTCATAAAGGAAGTCACAACAAACACAAACACCGTTTTGGTGGAAGCACAATACACTTATGCACATGATTATCCAGGAGTTACAGGCAATAATAATTTAGCCACATCCAAATAGTGTGTGGCAAACATGCATGGCGTTGTAGAAGCAAACGTACAAGCTACATCAAGCATTCTGTTGCGGCTTCACATCTTGCTGCTCTTACCACAGCGATGATGGAGCCTAACCGACTACGTATTAAAGTTCTAGCAATACATCAAAATTATAATTATTCCAGGAGGACTGCTGATCAGATTCTACTCCTCTGAGGCGTGGAGGGCAGACACTGTGGAAACCATAGAGTCAACACCGCACTTGTTGCGAACGTTCGAGCCCTTGCAGATCTTGTAGTACCCTTTCTCCCCCCAGTTTTCTCCCCACGAGTTCTTGATGATCCAGTAGGGCTTGTTCTTCAAGCGGGATGGCGCAAAACCAGACGCCCCATAGCCAACAAGAAGAACACCATGGTCAAGGCTCCTGCCACAGATGTATGGGCATGACACTCCACCGATGTATGTCTGCATGTACGCGGCGTTGATCCCAACTGTAGGGAAGGAAAAAAAACATGCATCAGAGATTTCATTGTCTGTTCCTTGTATTCACATAAGGAGATCTGCCTTGGAAACTGTGTGAGGTAGTTATACTTACTTGCCAGTGGCCCGTGTTTGAGAAGGTTAGCAGCAATCTGTTCTTCATCAACAGAGACGACACTGAAGTTCTGAACTGAAGCAGCAATTTTGGACTTGTCAAATTTGCAGGTACCATCCTTCCCAGTGTAGGGGTAATCCTTCTCTCTCTCCAGGCCACCAGATTTCAGAAGATAGCTGAAGGCTGAAGTCATCAAACCACCATTGCATCCAGCATCACATGAGTCAGGCTCTGAAGAGTCACACTGACAAGATCACAACAAGAATGCATCACGTTAGTTCAGGCACCCGTTGAGGTAAAACAGGAAGCAGCAGCAACAATCACCAAGAATTAAAGAAAATATGACTTTTACTGTGAATATTTCTTGTGTTTAGAAATCATTTTATGAGATGGCAGAATTGTGTAATGAAAAGAAGGCAGAAACAGCATCACATCTACTACCATATACTCACAGTTTCGTGTATCGATGGTTCCTGATGCGAGAATATTAGGTAAAATGAGATAAAAACAAAAACAAAAATTGTTCAATTCAGACAAAACTATGGGAACTTCGCAGGTAGAAGGCCCTTAAAATTGGATGCCTCACAGACTCACACTGCATACGTATAAATGAAGCTACCGTTGATGTACCCTCATTGGTGAGCATAAGAGATAAACATTCTTAAAACTCATAAGAGAGACAAAAAGTCTTAATTCTATGTATGAGATATACTACGATTTGGAGCCAAGTACACACCCTATGCAAGGACTACATGTGTGATTTGCCTTATATCTTGGATGGCAGCAAAGGAAGAGCTGTCCCAATAACAGTTGGTTTCTTCCCAGTTCAACTACAAATCAGAATCGAAGATAATCGGCGTCCAGTTCCATGAGTTGGAACCTAAGAACTTAATCCCAAGCACTCAAATATATCCAGCGGCTATTCTAGTTTCTAGATAAGTCTGTAATCTGAGTATAGCTTAAAGTCAGTGTTCTCAAAAGTAAGCGCTTAATCCCAAGCACTCAAATATCTCCAGCGGTTATTCTAGATAAGTCTGTAATCTGAGTAGTACTATAAGTCAATGTTCTCAAAAGTAAGCGCTTAAGCCTTGTTTATTTATTTGGTGCGCTATCCAATCAGAATTCGATAACGTAAGAAAGTACACAACCAACTGACAAAAGATAGTGACCCGGCCACAAAAGTCCAACATACGAGTATCTTGCAAACATATCGACTAATCACAAGAGGAAGCGTAGTATGTAACGCAAGCAGGAAAGAAAAGACAGGCTCACCTCATGGTCGCAGTCGACCATCTGCTGCTCGGAGAGCACCTCCATCTTGCCGGTCGCCAGGTAGTTCGCTCCCTCTAGCGCCCCAGACGCGCTGAACGACCAGCACGACCCGCACGAACCCTGCAAAATCGAGGAAAAACAGGTCAGGGTTTGGGGCTAAATCAGACCTAGAGAGAAAACGGCCGTGGAATCAGGGGAATCGATTCTCGATAGGAAGTAAAAAAATCCATCTTTATAACAAAAAAAAGGTACAAAATCCATGCGCGCGGACCTGGTTCTTGACGGGCCCGACGGCGCCGTGGTCCCTCCAGTCGAAGTCCTCGGGGAGGCCGTCGGTGGGCAGGACGGGCGCATCATGGGTTGACCCGGCCATCTCCCGCAGGAAGGAGCGCCGCGACGTCTTGAGGCCGAGGAAGGTCCTGCGGAACTCGGCGGGGGTGAGGTCGGAGAACTTGGTGACGCCGTGCTCGGCGGACGGGTCCAGCAGCTGGTGGCGGCGCGCGCGGCGCAGGTTCGCCTTGAACACGGACAGCCGGTGCGCGTGCTCCTCCGCGTCCTTGTACGTCTTCCCGAACCGCTGCACGAAGCTGACGAAGTGCGAGTCCAGCTCCAGGTCGTTGTTGTCGTCGGCATCGGCGTCCCCGACGACCTGCCGGATCAGGGGCTCCTCATCCCCCGCGGCAGCCGTTGCCGCGGCCGAGGAGAGGAGGAGGAGGCCGAGGAGAAAGAGAAGAGGTGCGGCGAGGCGATGATCCATCGGAGATTTCTTCACTTTTCCCCCCTTCTCTTGCTTGTTTAGATGGGTAACCTTTGCTTCGGGTTCTTGGCTACCTCCGCTAGCAGTAGCTTTATAGGAAGTTGTTACAGAGATATTTTTGGTTTAGACTTCGAAATCTTCGGCTTTGACTCTGAGATGCCATGGTATTTGCAAACGGACCCCTTGTGACGTGGAACCCAAGGTCTAAGATTCAAAACACATCAATAGGAAAACCGCATGATTAGAGTGTCATGTCGATTTATTGGGATTTAAATTCTACAGAATTTTTTTCGTTAAGGGTGTTTGAATGGTAGAAAAAATAAATGATTTTTACATGAGATTTCAGGGGATGAATTTTTTTCTCCCAAATATAGTGCAATACAATCCTATGAAAAAACATTATTAGGGTATAATCTTGCGAATCAAATAACTATGCAATGGGAAAAATTACTTAGCATTAAAATGATCCTAAATTCTAAATGTCCTAAAAGGGAAGCGAGTCCCGTGACATGGTCTATCATGTCATTGAATCCTTACACGTGGACCCTTAGACGTGGGACCCATCATCCGATGACTAAAAGTCTGCGCACTGTGAGGTAAGCTATTTGTCCTTAAAACTAACAGACTTTAAGAAGCGGTCCTCCGTGGATGGACTCGATTCACCTCATTTGAGCTCTATTTATGATTATGTGCACGAATCTCAAGTTTTTGATGAGAGGGTATTTTGGGAATGTTTAGTGATACAATAGTCAACACATGAGTGGGCTTTATGACCGTGTTGTTTGGTAGAATGTTAAAACCAAATTTACTTGTTTTAATTTTGTTTGCCATACTTACCAACCAAAATTAGTTTTGGTGAATTTGTTTTTGTTCCAATTTTTTATTTTGATGTTCTGAGTCCACACGCACATAGTGTATGATAATTCGCAAGATGAGGGAATCACTGTAACACAATTTGATAAGTATTTGAGTGTCGAACCATGAGTATCTAAGGGTTTACTATTTATTCTCTAAATCACTATAACCCTATAATATGACCTTTTATGCAAAACAATGAACTAAAACTATTTACTACTCCCTCCGTTCTAAATTAATTGACTCAGATTTAGTACAACTTGCACTAAATTTGGGTCAATTAATTCAAAACGGAGGGAGTACTAACTACGAAACAGAAAATTATGAAAATTTAAAATTATAAATAAAGTAATTTAAGCAAGTTAGACAAGTTAAGTGATGTGGGACAAGTTTAGCAAGTCTCTCAAAGTAGCCAAGTTCTCAAGGTAGTATGTTGACTCTGATTTGATTCGCTCGACCGAAGCCTAGCTTAGATGGTTCGTATTTCGCTCTGACAAAACTTAACCACTTATCCTAATACCTTTCAAATTTAGATCAGATAGAACAACACTATCTATGATCATTTGATATGCTAATTTTGCCAGTCATAACTTAGCCTTTAAAAACGTAATGAGGGACAAAGGAAGTAAGTATGATATATTTTAGAGAGAGGCGTTTTGGAGCCCGAGCTCCTCATAGGCCGTTTTAAAAAATAAAATCAAAATTTGCATTATTACTTTCCAAAATCTGGGAAAGAATCCAAGATGTAGATAAAAAGATAAATTTTGCATGTTTCTAAAATGTCAATAAAAAATTATATTGTGGGTCAGGAAAAATAACAAATGAGTGGATCCGCATGGTGACTGATACACTGTTTCAAAGAATTATAAATTTTATCTGATATTTTCTTTAGGACGAGACTATATGGCTGGCTGTCATAACTCCATGCGCAGAATGACAAAAGAATCTTAGCTAGCACTCGTGTGCGTGTGCGCCTGAGAGAAATAGCAATGTTTTACATGCACTAAAATCCAAATTTGCTGACGTCATCATGCATTAAATGCAAAAATTGAAAATTTAAAATGTTTTGTGTCTCAAACAGTTTATCGGATTTATGATCTGTTTTCACCGCTAGACTAGTTGCGTCGAGATCTTCGAAACCAGATCTCATATTGGTATGTTTCGTTTATATTTTTTATGAACCAAAAGTTACCATCCATTAACAAGTAAGTTATCAGGTTGTGTTTATGTAAGTTACCCATCTAATGATTAATTTTCAGTTTAATAGTATATCTCACTTTACTAGGTGGGTAACATTATTTAGAGGGCATGATAACTATATCGATTTTATGTTATGAATAAATGTTTAAATTTATCAGTACACGATGGCTAATTTTTATTAAGAGAGTATGGTAACTATATCAATTCCGTCGTGGATAACTATATTATGAACACATGGTTAACTCCATCAATATATTATGGGTAACTTCATGAGTACGTTAACCGTATCACTACTAGATGGGTAACTATTGCCATTAGAATATGTTAACCACAACGATTCTCTTGTGGATACCTCTATCATAAACACATGGATAACTTCATCAGTACATGGTGGGTAACTCCATCGATACAGTGTGAATAACTCTATCAATATTAGGTGGGTAAGTTGTATCGAGAGAGTAGGATAATTGTATCAATTTTGTTATGGATATATTTACCATCCGAACATGATATTCACTTATAAATAACTAGGTGTAGTAATTTCAAAAAACAATCAAAAATAAAAATAAAAAATGGTTGTATTCAACCCGAAAACTAATCGTTAATATAGTTGGTAACTTACGTATACAAGACCGGGTAACTAATTTGTTAGGGGTGGTAATTTCTAGGAAAAAAATTATCGTAATATGTGAACGGATAGACGTCGCCTAGAGGGGGGGGGGGGGGGTGAATAGGCGATTTAAAACTTTTTCCGAGGAGCCGGAATATCCGATCGACCCGGAAATTCCGGTATGCTTGATAAAGGCGGAATAAAACTAGAGCTTTACTTTAACAAGCATACAACCTAGATATATAAACTAGGCTCACCTATGTGCACCAACAACTTAAGCTAAGCAATACAAGTAACAAGATGATAGCAAGATATATGACTTCAAGCACGAAGGCTATCACAATGTAAAGTGCATAAGTAAAGAGCTCGGGTATAGAAATAACCGAGGCACGCGGAGACGAGGATGTATTCCCGAGTTCCACCCAAAGGTGTACGTCTCGTTTGGAGAGGTGTGCGCAACCACAACAGGTTAGCCGCAACGCCACAAAGGCTCACCTTCTTCTCCTGATGAACTCAACCACAAAAGGTTCGAGTTCACCTTCCACTATTGATCTCCTTTGGGGCGGAGATCGAATCCCGTACAACTCTTGAGGCACACACCCACAACTTAATTGGGGGCTCCCAAGTCTTGAGGCACACACCCACAACTTAATTGGGGGCTCTCAAGTGACCACAAAAGGTCTTGACCACAAAAGGTCTTGGCCACAAAAGGCCGGCCACAAAAGGCGTCTAGGGTCCAAAGACCCAAGAGTAACAAGCTCACAAGTAATACCACCACGAATCCTCGTGGAGGGCTCAAACCGATGCAAATGCAATGGCAAGAGCACACGAAGTGCTAAAGTCCTTCACTCTCAAATTCCAACACAACAACAAATGTTTATGGGGGAATAAGAGAGGAAGAACAAAGGAAACCACAAAGGAGTCAAATCCTTCACTCTCAAATCCCACCAAAAGCAACTAATGCTTATGGGGGGAGAAGAGAGGAAGAACAAAGAAGAAGAACCACAAAGGAACTCCAAAAACTAGATCAACTAAGTTCCCCTCACTTAGAGGAGAGATAGATTGGTAGGATTGTAGATCTAGATCTCCTCTCAACTTTCCTTAAAGAATATGGAAGATTCAATGGAGGGATTGAGAGGGAAGTGAGCTTTCCAAGGTCAACAATGGAGTAGGAGAGAGGGGAAAGTCGTGCTGCCTTGGATTGGCTGGGGAGGAAGAAGGGGAGGGGTATTTATACCCCTTCAGGAAATATAGCCGTTGGCTGTTTCGACACTCGGAAATTCCGGTATAAGTGAGACTCGGAAATTCCGGTCACCCGGAAATTCCGGTCTAAGAGAGACTCGAAAATTCCGGTCACCCGGAAATTTCGAGTCCATGAAATTTCCGAGCTGAAATTCCGGCTGGAGTCAGAAGCAAAACCAAAATTTTCCTTAGTCATTTCTGGAGGACTTTTCTGGGGGCACTTGGAAATTTCGGTAGACGGAAATTTCCGAGCACAATTTCCGACTGGAGTCAGAACCCTTTTTCTCCTTTCCTTAGCCGTTTTCTTGGATGAGTTGGAGAACCGGAAATTCCGGTAGATCGAAATATCCGACCCCAATAATCTGAATCAGCAAAAACACCGAAACGAAAACTCTCATAACTTTTGCAAATGAACTCCAAAAGAGGTGAGACCAATTTTGTTGGAAAGATAGCGACGAAGAGTACCAATATTGCATCCCATAAATAGAGTAAAATCTCCACACATGGCAAGGTGTGGGACTTTCCTCAAGGTAGAACCGGCAATATTTCCGCCACCGAAAACACAACAAGTTGTCCAAAGTAAAACCGATTTCGATGAACTAGAGCTTGACATGGAGATGAACCAAGCTCTAACTCCTCACCAACATAAAAGCCAAATAAGAACCAAGAAACATGATATGCCAAGTATGCAAAGGTTTGAGCTCTCCACAACGATGCGATCAAGTTACTAACTTGAGAGCCCCTCTTGATAGTACGCCTATCTATCCTATATCCCTATCAAGATCATACCTTTGCCTTGAGCATTCCACTTGCGTTAGATGATGACTATCTTGATCTCTTCAAGTCGATCATCTTTCTTGATTGCGCGTCCAAACACTTGCTTGATGAAGACTTCTCCAAATACTCCCCCATGCTCACAATGGGAGAGTCTCGCTAAGCTTCGTCTTCATGTATCCATTGCAAGCACCAAGCATAGGATCTTTTCGAGAAAGATTCTCTTGGTCTTGCACAACTCATCTTTTCTTCACTAAGATGATGTCTTGAATCTTCAAGACATACTTGCAATAAGCTTCACTCAACACATGAGCTCCAAGAGTTCAACACATGAACTACACAATTCCATGGACATGATCTATAGAGATATCTCAATGCAAACATTAGTCCATAGAGATTGTCATTCAATTACCAAAACCACACATGAGGGAAAATACTCTTTCAATATGTCAATATGGGATCTAGTTCAAAGATCTCGTCGCGATTAGCTCATCAAGTAAAAACGAATTCTAAATCGGATAAACGGTTTGGGATATAAAACTTTTTAAATTTTCAGATAAGTTACATATCACCACGGGCATACATACATGTCTAGCATGTTGACTATTTCACATGAGGTCAACGCCGTAGGTCTACGATCGGCTAGCCGGAGAGCGCCATGTTTTACGCGAGCGAGCGTACGAACTAGTCAGGCGGCATAAGTCTACGATCGGTCGGCGCGGGTAGGGGTGGACATTAAGCTCGAGGCTCGAGGCTCGGCTCGGCCTCGACAAGGCTCGGCTGAGGCTCGGCTCGAAGGTCAGACAAGCCAAGACTAAACCTTTGGAGGAAGGCTCGAGGCTCGACAAGCCGGCTCGGTGAAACTCGCAAGCCGGCTCGAAGGCTCGATGAAATACAAAAATTTAATACCACCTTTGCTAAAAATATGATACTTTACCATTTTAACCAACAACACACTATGAATATATTCATAACATAGTCTACGTCAAATAGAGAGACTCATACATCACAAACCCATGAACTTAGTCGCCATTCATACATCACAAACACATCACAAACACAAACGTTCAAGCAAATTGCAACAAACGACCACTTGTATTCACTAACTTTCAAGCTAATCACAAGAAATGGTCCGAGAAAAATGTGGAGCAATTCATGCTAGTTGAGGCCGGCCAAGGTGAACGTGCAAACAGAGAAACAAATGTGGAGCAGTTCGTGCTAGTGAATAATGAGGTCAACCACGATATGCAGGAGAAAAAACAGAGAAAGAATAACCAATTAATTAGAAGAGAATCCGTGGGGAAGAGACCAAGAGAGATGAAGATCTATATGCAAACATCCTGCTCCTGCACACGGATGGCGAGCAGCTGAGGCTGGCGGCCAGGCGCATTAATTTCCTCAACTCAGCGGATTAGGAGAAGCGAATGGGGATTTTGGCCCTTGGCAGGCTGATGGCAGGCTGATTCAGTGTTGCCCGGCTGCGGAGGACTCTTTCGGTGGTGGTCGCTGGCGCTGGTGGCGGTCGGCCGGCGGCGCGCGCTCCTCATGGAACAAAAAGGGCCGAAAGGAATCAGCCATAGGACTACACAGGAAGAATTGGGGATCAGCAATGCGATGTGCTGCTCGGCTCACAAGCCGGCCGAGCCGAGCCTGAAGCTGGACGAGCCAAGCCGCGAGCCCAAATTCTACATAGTTTTTAGAGACAAGCCGAGCCAGGCTCGGCTTGAAATTTCACGAGCCTGGTCGAGCCGAGCCTCGAGCCGGCTCGGCTCGGCTCGATTCCACCCCTAGGCGCGGGAGTATATCTCTCAAGACACTATGTATCTACATCCAGGTTTTTCACAAGATTCATCAATGTAATATATTTTGGATTTTTCAAAATAAGCTACATGAAGCTCTCGCTCCATTTAAACTTTTACGTATTCTAGTGTATAAAACATTAAATAGAAACCGGACCCACCAAGATACCCGAGATCGCTGCACACCACCTAAAGTGCGGTGGGATGACGTGGTAGCTTTATACTCCTCCGACTTATCTCGTCCACAGAAAAGCTCAAATTCCACATGAATCCTTTCCTGGGTGTTTATCTTGGACATAACACCCTCCAACTCTCCAAGTACTGGAAACTCTTTCACATCTCTGAACATACTCTTCTGTTTTGCAGAATGGACCTCCGTTTTTTTTTTCGAGTATGCGTTTATATATTTTTAACGCTGGCTGTTATCAGTTGTTGAACATACTGGCATATTAATAGCCTATATCAAATAGGGGTACACAGTTTTGGAGAAGCCCCTCGTTGTTTCTAGATTGATCTGCAGGCACCTCGCTCCAAGTCGGTTTAACCTCAGCCTAACGAAATAAAGCGGAAGTTATTCGTCGAGGGAGAGAGAGTGGTGCACGGCACTACACGGCACACGAAATTCACCGGAGCACAACGCCTCCACGACCGGCACGACCTAGACCACCGGACCGGCCACACAACCGCACGCCATGGAAATGGAACAAGCCCTCCGCGACCTCAGAACGGCACGGGCGGCGGGGCGCAGTCCGTCCCAGCCGACGAACTTCACGCCGCTGGAGATCGCGGCGGCCGAGCAGCTCATCCACCTCAGCGGGAGCAGCTGCTCCTCCGGCGCCGCCTTCACCCCGCAGGGATCGGTCACGGCAGCGTCGGCCTGCTACTCCTCGTCCTCTCCGCGCTCCGTCAACGCGCCCCCCGCCGGCCCCGCGTGTGACCACCTTCTGCTTCTCGTAGACGCGGACGACGACGAGCAGGAGGTGGGCTGGAGGCCGCGGAGGAACAGGAGGTACCGGTTGATCACGGAGATCTACGAAGCGACGGAGTCGTGTGGGGAGCGCCGCAGAAAGACTAAGGCCGGCGCCGGCGCCGGCGGCACCATGGAGCAGAGGAGGAAGTAGCTAGGGAGATCAAGGGGGCTTGCCTGTGTAATTAGGGTAGCTAGCAGGAAGTAGCTTGGCTGAGAACTGAGAGAATGTTGCTTGTGCTTCTTCTTCAGTGTATAAGCAAGATCACGTAGATCAAAAAATAATGTTTCTCGTTTGAAAACTTCTCTTCCGAAGAGGAGTTAATTACTGGAGTGTTGATTAGGAGCTTAATCAAATGTAAATTAGTGTGCACTGAATCTCCAGTAAAACAGAACAGTTTATACGTGCAGGACGGATCTTGCCATCAAAACAGTAAATCGATTTGCAGACAGATTGTACGTACTTTAATCTAAAAAACAAAATCGATTTAGAGTGTGTTTGTTCCTTAGGGCATCTCTAGCTAGCCGATCCCTCAAAATGCCTTAGAGGAGAATAAATTCGGTTTTCCTCCTCTAAATCCCACCTAGCCGGTCCGATTTTATTTACTGGTAAAACATAATGTCATTTCCATAGTTACATAAAGCACTACAAGTCACAATCCCCTATATATGAATCTTAGCCTCAGTGGCTTTGTCAATCTCATTTAACAAGTTTCTTAAAATATTCGCTATATTGGAATACAGCGGAATATTAAAAGTAAATTGCACAATTCTTTTTTGAAGCGCAATAAAATTGCACAATTCTCCATATAGAGCAAGCAAATGGACACTAGATAAAAAATATGATGAATGGACTCATCTGAGTCATAAAATGCACATTTCTTACACCCAATCCACTTTTGTTTTGTAAATTTTTCTTTGGCAAGAATCACCTTTATGTATAAAACATGAACCTTTGTACTAAATGCAGCCAACTATTCCACTTATTACCAGAGATAGTTTGTCTAAGTTCTATATTCAAGGGGTCATGAGATAAAAACTTGCAACAGAATCACTTTCCTTGCAGAAACGGCCTGCGCCAGGGTGATCCCCTCTCCCCCTACCTCTTCCTTGCCGTCGCAGACTTGCTTCGCGCCCTCCTGGTGGAAGATGTTGGGGAGGACCGTCTACGACACCCGCTTGCGGACGACCTCCCCGTACCCGTCATCCAGTACGCCGACGACACTCATTGTCCTGCGCGCCGACCCACGACAGATCGCAAGATTACGGAGTGTGTTGGACTCCTTCTCTCGTGCCACGGGGCTGCATATAAACTTTCACAAGAGCACGTTCGTGCCCGTGTGCATGGACCCCAGCAATGCGTCCCATCTGGCTTGCCTCCTTGGGTGCCCCGTTCCGTCCTTCCCACAGACGTACCTCGGCCTCCCTCTGTCAGAGCAGAAGATCCCGGCAGCGGCGTTGGAATTTCTCGCCACCAACATGGCGCGGCGGATCCCGGGGTGGCGCACATCGCTGATTCCCATTAGGTGGAGGCTAACCCTTGCCACTGCAGTGCTCTCCGCGTTGCCGATCCTTGCCATGTCGGTGCTCCCGCTGCAGAAAGGGGTTATCGTCAGGATGGATAGACCGCGTCATGCCATGCTATGGAAGGTTGATGTTGCGTGCTCCGGTGGAGACTATCAAGTGGTGTGGGACCTCGTATGTCGGCTAAAACTGAAGGAGGTCTTGGCGTGGTCGATTTTGAGCTCCAGAATACATGCTTGCTCCTCAAGAATCTCCATGGGCCCTTTGATGGGCACGACACTCCCATGACTTGCTGGGTTCGAGGTAGCTACTTATGCTCGGAACCCGCGCCGTCCACCCTGTCCTGGCGTCATTTTGAGTCCTTGATCCCCCTATACCGCACCATTACTCGTGTTGAGCCCGGTGACGGCCTCTCCACCTCGTTGTGGCATGACTCCTGGGCGCCGCTTGGGCCGCTCTCCCATGCCCTGCTGGCCGCTTTCTCGCACTGCTTGGACCCGGGGGCGAGCCTCGCCGACGCTCATGGTGGGGGGAGCCGTGTGTGCAGGTCCAGCCCTGAGTGACCTCCCAGGCCGGCGCGGAGCTGGGGTACCTCATGATGCGTTTGCGCTCGCTGCAGTTGGCCCCCGTCCCCGACCGCCGCGTCGTTTCCTTGGGGCAGCCGGACAGGTTCGTCACCGGGGACGTGTATCGCGTGTTGTGCTCCTCTGGTGTGGTTGTGCCTTTCCATGATGTCAACTGGGAGAACTTCGCACCCCCCCGAAAGTGCGAATTTTCTTCTGGATCCTTCGTTTGGGCAGACTTGGACGCGTGCACGGCTCTTCCACCGTGGCTGCGTCCCCTCGTCGCGCTGTCCATTTTGTCCGGGATGCAACGAAGACCTGCTTACCTGTCCGTGGGTTGCCCGAGACTCGTCGGTGCATGGTCGCGATTAGCGCCCAGGCTGAGGGTCTCACCGCTGGCCGATGTGCCGACACTGCTCCATGACCTAACCGCCCACCTCCCCTGCTGGCACCCGCGCATTGTTAATACGGTGCTCCTTGCATTGGTCTGGTGCGTTTGGAAATCGAGGAGTCGCATGGTGTTCGACTTGGACAACCTCTCCACCAGCCAGGTTCTAGCCATGGTTCTGGAGCACTTTGCGGCTCTGGACGGTGCGTGCACCCTGACGGCTCGATCTTGGTGATTTCTTTGCATGGTGTAACCTAGCCCCATGTATCTCCCCCCTCATGTACTCTTCTGCCTGTGGGTGGTATGCCGCCCCTTGCGTGTCGCGCCCCCCATTCCCTTTTGGGTGTGCGACGCTGCTACCCCCTGTCACTCCACGACTTTTTATAAAAATGTTCAGGTGGGCAATCGCCCCCATTGTACCCATTCAAAAAAAAACTTTCCTTTTCACACATTGTTATATAGGCACGTGTATTGTTGCTATAAGACGGCCATAGAAGCATTCCCCTTGGTCCAAAGTTAAAATCGATTATGTGATCGAATAGAAAATCGCCATGAGAACCTATCCATAGACGCCATAGGAATGCAGATGAGAGGATTTTGATCATATGAGTACCACTGGGGAAGAACCATAACTGCGGGAGTAGCAACAAAAGTTCATATAAAAGGGAAAAGATCTTGAAGATCCTAGAAGCTCCATTAAACGAAAAAATAATTTATAGAGTGAACCCTCATAGAAATAGAAATAGTAACCTGCCCTTCTAAAATTACAAAAAAGTGCCTAAAATTAAAGTAAGAAAGCAATCAGGTCCTTCATCTTTAATGCATCTCTATGAAGGCCTCAAAGCATGGCCACCGTTAAAGATCCGGGGAACACTGAAATTTGGGTCGAGGCCATCGTGTTGCGTCATGCCGAAACAGAAGATCATCCGCGTTAACTCGCCGGCCTAGACAAAGAAGAAGTTATGGCGCCCGTTGAACAACACAATGTGGAGTGGCATTATATTCTTTGGGTGTAGATCACAACAAAAAACTTGGCTTCCATGGATGAACTATGCAGAGGCTCCACTATCAATCCCCTGTAACTCCAACTTCCACCAGAGCATCCAATGCACCATCTCAATGTCGACTAAACGAAATAATCATCACGTTAAGACGAAGAGGTCCCACACTACCAGTGAGCTTATTAACGGAGACAAAGCCGGGCACTCCTCGTCAACGGCGACCATGAACAACTACAAAGAAGGAGAAGTTGTAGCCACGCGGTGGTGCTCACAACGCCATGGCCAAGCTCCAAGAAACAACTATAAAGGTAAAGCAAGCCCCTAATCTACTTTCTGCAAGAGGGAGCCGACATCCATGCCCATCTCAGCACCAGCCATCACGAGTGCCAGCGGTTAGAAGGATTGAATCAGGTGGAGCTAAGTGAAACTAGCCGAGAGGTGAGATGGCGGGAAAGTCGGGTTCAAGTGCTCCGCGTCGACACTCTAGGCACAGAAGAGAAAGAAAAATAGGAGCAACTGAAGTAGCGTAGGGCACTAGGATGAGGAGCCCGAGACCAGGGAGAGTCGAAGTAGCAGATGACCTGATCAATCGAGTGAGGCTAGCTTACAAGCACGAGCTGTCGAGCATATTCTGATCGCTCGCTAGTTCAGTTCCAACTGAAAAATAACAAGGTGTGTGAGTTAGGTAGTACATCGCTCCGCCGCCTCCATCCCTCTACCCCCCACCCACCACGCTTGCCCTCCACCTTTTTATTATTTGATGGGTAAAATAAGCGTCGTGCACGATGCGGAACCGCATAATCACTCCCTTCACTTTTTTATTATTTGATGGATAAAATAAGCAAGCAAGCCAACTCATTAAAAACCTTCCAGTTCCGTATGTATCCTGATAAGGAAAAGAGTGCGTCTAAAAACTTGCTGCTGGTTCAATTACAATCAGCTGTGATAAGATCCAACAGGCAGGTCGGAGCAGCATCACATAAAATATCACTACACCCACACTTTCCTAATTGAGCTAGAACATGAGCAACACCATTGGCCACGCGGTCCACCTTTGCGACTACAATATCTAGATATATTTTCAGCAACTCTCGACCATCAAGAACTAAGACCCAGTTAAAAGATTGCTCAGAGGCATCCCCGTAAAAGGTTGCACCGCTCTCAGACAGTCGGACTCCAACTGTGCCGACCAATATCGGAGCCTTATAAGATGGCTGAGTCCTTCGAGGCATGAAAGGATTCAGCCTCCTCCGCACTAGCACAGGTCAGTATGAATTTCCACTCCCGCCACTTGAAAGCAAGTGATTCACAATCATTCTATTGAGATCACTTTTCCTAAAAAATAGACAACTGAGCTGCATCACAAGCCATGGTTACATCTGTAAGAAGTTCACACGATGTGTGGATGTGCAGTAAATTTTAGAAGGAGCGTCCCCGCAAAAAAAGAGACAAGATAGAAAATCGACGGAGAAACTGTTGAAACAGTCCTCTTGATGCATGCATGAACTTATCCATGATTTCAAGAGCTGGTGGTCGCCAATTGAGTTTTTTTTTCAACGTCGCATTCTTAGATCGTAAATCTGGTAAGTAGCTCCTTCTAGATCGTTATCACTTCTTTGCTTTTTGACGAGGGTGTAACTCGACAAATCACAGGGTTGTGCACCCCAGGTTGATTGAGGGGGAGAGAGGAGCACTGGTGATCACGACGGCTGACAAGCGGGGCGATTTACCCAGGTTCAGGCTCCCGGAGGATAACACCCTACTTCCTGTTTGTCTGGTATTGATTGCGAGTTGAGGTTACAATGGCGAGATGTCGATCTCGCTAGTGTTTGTGGTGGGAGCGTGTCCTTGGACGAGCAACCCTCCTGGCCTTTATAGGTAGGCCACGTCTCGGGTGAACGGTGCCGATGGCGTTTACAGATATGGTAAGTCGTATGACCTAGCCGACTAAAACTAGGTCACACGATACCCCTAGTGGGCCTTCTACGGGCCTCCTTAACCTTGGCGTGGCCCAGGTATCCTCATCGTGGGGTAGTCGAAGAGTAGCCCCACGTCAGTAGCCCCCGAGTTCTTGGTCGAATCGCAGAGTCGGGCAAAGGACTCCTTCCTCCTGGGCACGCCATCAAGTTGCTTGTGCTTGAATTTGGACTCGCTTTCTTCAGTCGAAGAGCACGCTCCCGATGGGAGTAAATTGTGCAGTCGAATTACTTTGTCTTGTCTTGTCTTGTATGAAACTCGCTTCCATTCGGCCTGCTGGCCTACTGTCTGTTGATTCAGCCGGCTGGGCTTACATTTTCTTCTTTGTCACCCGAATGAATGTTTCGGGTTCTCGGATAAGCACCCTGTCCTACAGGTTTGTTTTCAGCTTTGAAGCTTACCGATCGAATCATGCGCTCGAGTTCTCTCTCTGATCTGTGTCTTCACGAGCGCAGTTGCCTTGCTGACGTCAGTGATGACGCTTCGTAGCACGCCTTTGTTCCCGATGGGACGTGACGGGGCGGGCCCCACTGTCAGTGTTGACTGAGGTCAGCAGTTGTCACATATCTCCGATTTGGGCGCGAAGATTTCACGGCGTGATGATGGTGCCTTGATTCCCGTGCGTAGTGGACGGAGTGGGCGACGACGGTTAGTCTCTCCGTATGACACGTGGACGGCCAGATTTACTTGCTTGAAACGGTTTCCTCGCGAACGGCTAAGATGGACTGCTTGCACGGCATAAGTACTGCGCCGCCGCGCGAGGGCAGGTCATCTTCTCCAATCGCCATTGCCTCCATTCCTTGCGCCATTCTTGCCTCCATCCCAGCTCTTTGCCATTTGTCCTCCCACCTTCCGCGAGCATTCAACTCCATGGGGAAGTCGAAGGTCGCCTCCAGCTCCGCCGCCGCCGCCGCCGCCGCCGCAGCAGGGTTGATGAAGAAGCCCGACGGCGACTGCCAGAGGTCGTCGGTGAAGAAAACTGATCTCGAGGTCCTGCGCACGCAGAGCCTGCTTCCTCCGGCGGACCAGGCCACGGTACGTGCCCCTGATAAGGAGGTCTACCCTACTCCTCGCGAGGGGGAGCGCGTTTGCTTCGTGGATTTTCTTCCGCGAGGCTTCGGGTTCCCTCTCCACGATTTCGTTTATGGTCTTCTGTACGCCTATGGGGTTCAGATCCACGATCTGACCCCCAATGGCGTCTTAAGCATCGCGAACTTTATCGTGCTCTGCGAGTGCTTTATGGGGATCGCACCCCACTAGGCTCTATGGAAGTCGCTCTTCCAAGTTCGGAAGAACGTGGGGAAGAGCGGGTTGACATACCCGGTTGGCGGCTTCGGCATCCAGGTGCGCGGCGACACCGCGTACTTCCAGATGAAGAAGTCGGACTCTGTCCAGGGGTGGCGGAAGAGGTGGTTCTACATCAGGTGCGACCAGGAGGGTCTGGCGGCCTTCGACGGCGAGCACGACTTGCGGAAGACTCGCGCCTGGGCGCACTCGCTCGCTGACGAGGAGAAGGAGTTCGCGAGGCCGCTGCTGAACCTGTTGTGCAACCTGCTCAAGTCCTTGGGACGCCAGTCGGGCGGCGTCCACCTCATGGCCACCTTCTTCAGGCTCCGGGTCCAGCCTCTCCGCGCTCGCCCCCACCCGATGTGGGCAGTCGAAGGCGTCAGCGACCAACCACTTGACGACGAGGAGGTGGAGACCAAGGTAAGGGGCATCACTAGCCTCTGAGCCGCGGACCCTTGCAACATCAAGTGTCATGTCGCTGCGTACGGGGCGGTGAACCCTGTTCCTGAGGTGAGCTTGTACTCGATTCTTCTTTTCTTGGCTTGATTTCTTGATCCTGTTTCCCTGATTCGACTTGCCTTTGCTTGTGACAGGGTCGCTCTTTTCTTGTTTGTCTTCCTCCTCTCCCAGAAAACGGACCTCGTGACGAGTCGAAGTTTGTGGAGAAGGAGGGTGATGATGAGGACATCCCGTCCGCCATCTCCCCTCGCGACGAGGTGGAGGACGAGGAAGAGGAGGAACCCGCGCGGAAGAAGCGGAAGCGGCGAAGTGGTGGCGACTCTGCTTCCGCGTCGTCCCCTGCAAAGGGTGTGGCTGATGACTTGGAGGAAGCCGGCATGTCCTCCTCTGGTGCAAGGTCCCGGGACGACTGGGAGGAGCCTTTGGCTGCCCCTCCGGTCAGCTCTGCGCCACCGCGCGAGTTCGCTCGGATGTCGTCCGTCTCCCTGGGGAGCGACGACAACTTTGAGACCACCAGGTGAGTTTCTTTTCGTCCTTCTGCGTCGAGTTGTCTTTTTGAGTTTCAGCCTTCGAGTTGAGTTTTGTCTTGATCTTGTGTCAGCTACCGCTTTGGCGGCGCCGGCTCCCCTCCACGCGAAGTGAAGCACACGTCTGCTCCCTCGACCGAGCTAGTTACGCGGGTGGCGGTCGAGGAGCATGCGCAGACTAGCGGCTTCGTGGCGCCCAATGGAGCTGCCCCGTCGACTTCGGCAGATGCCGACCTCTTGGACCATGTAAGTTCCCTTTCTTGTTCTTGTTCTTCTGTAGTTATATCGGGTGCGCGAACAGCGCTCCCGATGGGAGTAGCCCCCGAAGGTGTGGGTGACTAGGATAGTCGCACTTGATAATTCCTTGCTTGTTTGCAGCCATTCTACCGCCAACAGCTTGAGGCAGCCGCTGCCTACGTTCGCCTGGAGAAGGAGAGGGACCAACTGCGCACCTCCTTGGACCAGGCTACTAGGCAAGCTGCAGATTTGGAGCTGAAGCTTCAGTCTCAGGCGGAGCTGGAGAAAGCACTGCACGAGTCGCAGGAGCGCGAGCGCGTGCGGGTCGTCCAGGAGAAGACCCAGGTCGATCGCCTGCTCTCACTCGCCGGCGCGCTTGGAGGTTAGTTTTTCGGCTTCGACGCCTACTTGTTGTCTTTTTCGCTTCATTTGCCTTGTGTTGACTTGTGACCTCTTTTTTCAGAGAAATGCGGAGACGCTCCTCCGGAAGGCTCATCCAGCGACGATGTCGACTTGGCCACCGCGGTCGGGTTTCTCGATCGTGTCTGCGCGTATGCCTCTGCTGCGCTGCAGAAGTCGACGGCGTCGTTGCAGAAGTCGACCGGAGCGCTGGCGACTGTGCATCGGAGCCTCTTTCCCAGCGCGTCGCCGCCGACTGCCGTCGAAGCCCTCACGGCGCCGTTTGAAGACGACGCGACCACCCTCGCGGACTTCACTCGGGCGCAGACGGTACGCAGCTCCGAGCTCACCTTCCAGCTTCTGCTTGGTCACCAGGTCGCTGGCGACTTCGAGAAAGTTGTGAGCGGCTTCCCTCGGAGGCCTGATGGCAAGACTGCGTCCCTTAGCGGGGTGAAAGCTCGGGCTACACAGCTGGTTGTGAAGCTTGTGGCCACCTTCGAGAGGGGAATCGCCAAGGCAACCGAGGGGGGCTGCTGCTCGAAGGAGTCGCTCCCGGTCGGAGTCAGTAGCATAGGAACTTTGTAGTTTAGGATTTGGCATTCGTAGTAGTCAGTGTTTGTAATGACTTTATATTTTGTCGGGTCTTCTGGCCTTGAACCACCTTTTGTGTTGAATTATATGTCCCTTCACTTCAACTTTTCTTTGGTTGAGAAGTCGTCTTTTCTGTATTGACATTGCATATTCGTGACAGACTATCCTGCGCGAGTCCACTTTCGTTTCTCCGACGACTGGTGTGAGTGGCTAGGGAGATTCTCGCTCGACTGCAGTTGTGCGCCGTCGTCGATCAACGCATGTTCCTCAGCGAAGCACGAACGATCAACAGTTAATCACTTATATGAGGAACAAGGTGGTCGACCTCGAGGCGAGTCTGAAGCGTGCCGAGTTGGAGTTGGAGCGCTCTAAGTCGCGCCCTGTAGCGGAGTTCTCTCAGCGCGAGGACTTCTTGCTTGGGGAGATTGATCTGATCAGTCGACGGCTGCAAGGTTGGTAGTGTTTTGCCTGTGATTTCCTCCTTGCGATTTGAGGGTTGTAACACATGTTGTTCCTTGATGCAGATGTGAATCCTGACTGGCAGGCTGAGCAGGCTAGGGTTGAAGAACGGGTCATCCGGGAGGCAACTGGCGATTCACACGAGGCGCGCCACTTCTGGTCGAACAGATCGAGAGGGCGAATCCTCGCGTGTATGCTTGATCGTACCTGGCGGGCTGCTTTTCTCCTGGAGAGTTGCCGGAAGACCCTCTGGCACATCCATCGCGTGTATTTCCTGCACAATGGGCAGCCTCACGAGTTGGCCACATTGCTGGAGAGGTTCCGCGAAGGTGATGCATTGAAGGAGGTCGTCGACGCCCAACTCATCGCCGGGGCGAACGTGGCGCTGGCGTATGTCCGACTGCACCGACCAAATCTTCCTCTGGAGAGGCTGTTGGGTGGCCTGCCTAGGGATGACGATTACGCCGATACCTTGCAAGCTGTGCGCCGGATGATTCAACAGGTCCAAAAGCTGAGTGAGCGCCTCGTAAGGCCACTCGACGCGCCAAAGGACGAGCCTGCAGATTAAGGGTAGCAATCTTCCGTTGTATAGGGTTAGTCATATGGGGCAAATTTGCCAAATGTAAACATGAATGTATGAGTTTGAGGGAGCCCCCGAGTAAACAAGTTGAAACTGTTTGCATTACTGTGCGAATATCTGTTGTGCGCTTTCGAGTGGATTTAGTGCGACTTAGGACTAGCTCTTGTGCGACGCAGCTTGAGTGCGTCGAGATTGAGTTGTGGACCTGTATGGCGCAGCCCCCGAGTGTTTCGAGTGGCGGGCTAGGATTTCAAGTGATACCTGTGAAGCGCAGCCCCCGAGTGCGTCCGGCGGCGGCCTAGGATTTTCTGACTTCACCTGTGCGGCGCAGCCTCCGAGTGGTTCGGGTGACGGCCTAGGATTTTGCTAGTAAGGCTTGTATGGCGTAGCCCCCGAGTGATTCGAGTGGCGACCTAGGACTTCAAGTGATACCTGTAAGGCGCAGCCCCCGAGTATGTCGGGTGGCGGCCTAGGATTTTTGTACTTGACCTGTGCGACGCAGCCCCCGAGTGGTTCAGGTGACGGCCTAAGATTTTGCTAGTAGGGCCTGTATGGCGCAGCCCCCGAGTGATTCGAGTGGCGACCTAGGACTTCAAGTGATACCTGTAAGGCGCAGCCCCCGAGTATGTCGGGTCGCGGCCTAGGATTTTTGACTTGACCTGTATGGCACGGCTCCCGAGCGGATCGGGTAGCGGCCAAGGATTTTGTGAGTAAGGCCTGTATGGCGCAGCCCCCGAGTGGTTCGAGTGGCGGCCTAGGCTTTTGACTTGACCTGTTGGCGCTGCTCCCGGAGTGGTTCGAGTGGCGGCCTAGGTTAGGAATCACCTTGATTGACAAAGTAAGGGGGAGATCTTTTTCCGTAAATCACTTTATTGATTCTTGCGAGCAGGCCGCCTCGTTAAAACCCTTCCAGTCCCCTTAGGTACACTGGTAACGGAAATAGTGCGTCTGAAACCTGCCGCCTTGACACGCTTTCTTTGGTACAATGATTTGGTCGACTAGGCATAGAAACGACGAAGCTGTGCGACATTCCACGGGTTGCTGCATGCTGCCCCCGTCTTCGAGTCCTTCAGGCGGTAGGCTCCGTTGCCGATTGCTTCTGTCACAATGTATGGGCCCTCCCATGGGGAAGCGAGCTTGTGCACCTTCTTCTGCTTGAGTCGGAGGACTAGGTCGCCTGTGACGAATGCTCTTGGTCGCAGCCTTCGTCCATGGTAGTTGCGGAGGTCTTGCTGATATACGACTGATCGTGCCAGAGCGATGTCGCGAGCTTCATCCAGGATGTCCATGCTGTCTTCGAGTGCTTCTTCTGCATCTGACTCGTCGTAGGTGACCACCCGTGGAGCGTCGAATTTGATGCCGCATGGCAGTACCGCCTCTGCTCCGTACACCATGAAGAATGGGGTGTATTGGGTGGATCTGTTGGGCGTGGTTCGTAGGCTCCAGAGGACTGATGGCAGTTCTTCGACCCATGCGCCCGCTGCGCGTCTCAGCGGTACTCGCAGGCGCTTCTTGATGTCGTTGCAGACTAAACCGTTGGCTTTCTCTACTTGCCCATTGGACTGCGGGTGCTAAACGGATGCATAGTTGAGCTTGATGTCTTGATCCGAACAGAAGTCTTTGAATTCTTCGGCTGTAAAGTTCGAGCCGTTGTCCGTGATAATGCCGTTTGGTACTCCGAATCTGAAGATGATGGATCTGATGAAGTTGACTGCTGATGATGCCGTCGAACTCGTGATAGGCGCGGCGTCGATCCACTTGGTGAACTTGTCGACTGCCACCAGGAGATGAGTGTGTCCTCCAAGTGAGGATTTCTTCAGTGGACCTACCATGTCCAGTCCCCATTGGGCAAAGGGCCAGGCTAGTGGTATTGTCTTTAGCGCGGACGCGGGTGCGTGTGGCTTGTTGGCGAATTCCTGGCACCCGGGGCACTTCCTTACTATGTTTTCTGCGTCTTGCATAGCTGTTGGCCAGTAGAACCCGACTCGTAGCACTCTGGCCACCAAGGCCCGACTGCTGGCGTGATGCCCGCAGATGACGGCGTGAATGTCGAGTAGGTTAGCTTGGCCGTCGACTGGATTCACGCACCTTTGTAGGATTCCTGAGATGCTCCGCTTGTATAGCTCACATTGATGACGGTGAAACTTTTTGAGCGCCGAATGATGCGCTTGGCTTCGACTGGATCGGTTGGCAGCCTTTGGTGCAACATGTAAGCCAGATATGGTCCCGTCCATGTGGCTTCCACCAGCATGACTTCCATGGGTACCTTTTCCTTGCTCGGTGGGTTGGCGGTGCTCGTAGCCGGTGTGGAGGGTTTTGTTGCGGGTCGAGTCTTGATGGACCTCTGCGTGATGCGCTCGAGGAAGACGCCGGGTGGAACTGGCACCTTGTCTGATCCCAAGTTGGCGAGTGTGCCGGCTTCTTCGTTGCTGTCACAGCCAATGTGCCGCAGCTCACAGCCGTCAAATGTACCCTCCAGCTGGTTGTACAAGTCTCTGTAAGCGATCATGTTGTCGGCGATGGCGTCACAGGACTTCATGGTTTGCTGCACGACGAGGTAAGAGTCGCCGTAGATCGTGAGGTGAGTGGCTCCGCAGTTCTTGGACATCCGCATGCCGTGGATCAGGGCTACGTTCTCTGCTTCGTTGTTGGAGGGTGTTGGGAAGTCCATCTGCAGAACGTATTTTAGCTTGTCGCCTTTGGGGGAGATGAGGACGACTCCTGCCCCTGCTGACTTGAACTTCTTGGAGCCGTCAAAGTACATCGTCCACGCGTTGGATAAGTCGGGGACATCTGGAAGCTGGGCTTCTATCCACTCGGTGGTGAATTCTGGAAGGACTTGGGCCTTGATTGACTTCGGGTGAGCGTACTTCAGCCCCCAAGGTCCTAGCTCGACAACCCATTTTGCGACTCGCCCTGTCACGCGCTGGTTTGTGAGGATGTCTGCTAGCCCGGAGGAGCTTACCACCGTGATCGGGTGCTCGGAGAAGTAGTGGACGACCTTTCTGGAAGTCATGAAGACCCCGTAGGCCAGCTTCTGGTAGTGCGGGTAATTTTGCTTCGACAATGTCAAGACTTCGCTGAGGTAATAGACTGGTCTTTGTACAGGGTGACTGTGCCCTTCTTCTTCTCGCTCCACTACGAGTACAGTGCTTACCACCCTGTTAGTTGCTGAGACGTACAGGTATAGCGGCTCGTTCTCCAGTGGTGCTATCAGGACCGGGGAAGTCGTCAGGGTTTTCTTGAGTTGGTCGAATGCGTCTTGCGCTTCTTCTGTCCACTCGAACTTGTCGGTCTTCTTCATCAGTTGGTAGAAGGGCAGGGCCTTCTCACTCAACATACTTATGAACATGCTGAGAGTTGCGACTCGGCCAGCCAGTCGTTGTACCTCACGGAGTTTGGTTGGTGCTGGCATTGTGAGTATGTTTTGCACCTTCTCAGGGTTTGCTTCAATTCCTCTCGCAGAAACGAGGTACCCAGCAGCTCTTCGGCTGGCACGCCGAAGATGCACTTCTCTAGGTTCAGCTTGATCTGATATTCGTCCAGCGCCGTGAAGACCTTGCGGAGGTCGGCGACTAGGGTGTCTTCCTTTCGGGTCGTGACGACGATGTCGTCGACGTAGACTTGGAAATTTTTCCCGATTAGCCCCTTAAGGCATGCTTGCATTGTGCGCTGATACGTGGCGCCAGCGTTCTTCAACCCGAAGGGCATCGTCTGGTAGCAAAAGACGTTGTCGGGCGTGATGAATGCCGTTTTTTCTTCATCTTCGACTTTCAGTCTGATCAGCTGGTAACCTGAATAGGCATCCAGGAAAGACAGACGCTCGCAGCCTGCTGTCGAGTCGATGATCTGGTCTATCCGCGGTAGCGTGAAATGATCCTTGGGGCAACACTTGTTGACGGCGGTGAAGTCGACGCACATGCGTAGCTTCTTCGTCTTCTTCTTCTCTACTAGGACAGGGTTGGCGACCCAGTCTGAGTCCTTAATCTCCCGGATGAATTTGGCGTGCAGCAGCCAGTCGATCTCCATGGTGATCGCGTCTCGTTTGGGTCCTGAGAAGCGTCTCATTGCTTGTTTGACTGGTCTGGCGTCCTTGTGAACTTTTAAGGAGTGCTCGGCGAGATTCCTGGGTATTCCTGGCATGTCAGAGGGTTGCCATGCAAAGATTTTCCAGTTCTCACGTAGAAACTCGACGAGCGTGCTTTTCTATGCGGGTGCAAACTTGATGACACTTTGACCGTCTTGCTGCTGTCAGTCGGATGGACCTGGTGAGTCGTTGTGTCGTCGTTCGTGTTGAAGGCGGTATCCTTGGCTGGCTTCTTTCGGGGTGGAAAGACGGTCTTGTCGTTGTCGGCTGATATGGCCTTGAAGTGCTCTTTGATCCCGAAGAACTCGGAAATCATGTTGTACTCGCAGTCGCAGTTGTTAGAGCGGTCGAAGTCGCCGTGCACCGTGATTACTCCTTTGGGCCCAGGCAACTTGATCATCAGGTAGGCGTAGTGTGGTACTGCCATGAACCTGGCGAAGGTTGGGCGCCCAAGTATGGCATGGTACTGTGACTTCCAGTCGACGACCTCGAAGTCAACCGACTCCTTCCTGAAGTGCTCGAGTGTGCCGAGTATGACGTCGAGTGTGATCGTTCCCATGGGTGTAATTGCTTGCCCTGGTACTATGTAGTGGAAGGTTGTTTCAGACTCCGGCAGCTTTTCGGTCGACTTGTTCATTCTTCTCAGGGTGTTGGCGAATATGATGTTAATGCCACTGCCTCCATCCATATAAACCGTCTTCAGGTTGTAATCTCCGATTAGGGCTTCAACGACTAGGGCGGCATGCCCGGGTCGAGGTACGTCTGACGGGTGGTCTGACATGGAGAATGTGATTGGTGTCCCTGACCCTCTCAGGTAGTTTGGCACTGCACGTGGGCAAGTGGTAGCTTGAAGGACTTGGCGAGTGATGAGCTTCTGCGCCCTGTTTGATGTATCATGTTCAGCTGTCCCCACGCGGCTGGGTACGCGTCATGTGCCATTGGCTGGGCTTCTTGCTGCTGCTGCTGTTGGGGAAAGGCTCCTGCGGCCTGTGTCGGGTTGTTGTTCACGTGCGCTGCCTGAATGGCAAGCTGTGGGGCGGGCTGCAGCCCCGACACTGGAGTGATGATATGTTGCATGGCCTTGTAGATCTTGCGTGCTTTACGGCAATCCTTCAACAGGTGGTTGGCGCCCCATTTGACCGTTTCCGGGTTGCGGAACGAGTGATGCTTGCAAGGTTGCATCAGCTCCTCGGCTGGGGTCAGCGCGCGCTTCCACTCGCGTTTCTGGCCTCCGTCGTTGCGGCTAATGCTTCCGCTGGTGCGGTTGTACTGTCCTGGGTCGGACTGTCGAACGTGATCGCTGCTGCAACTGTATTGGCGACCTTGATCATAGTGGCGACTGCTATCGCGCGCATCATCACGGGGGGTTTGATATCCCGCCGCTACTAGCTCGATCGAGTCGAGGTTGGTGAAACATTGTTTCTTCTTCTGGCGTCCATCTCGCCAGTTACTTGTTCCGGCTTCGTTCTTCGGAGAGGTGTCACGAACGTAGTCCTCTCCTTCGGCCCACTGGTTGGCTATCTTCATGAGCCCGATCGTGGTCTTCGGCTGGAGCCTGCCGAACTCTTTGCGAAGGTCGCGGCGAGCGACGCCATGCATGAACGCATCCATCACCCGGTCTTCTGAGACGGGTTCCATGGTGTTGCGGAGGAGTGTCCACCGTTGGATGTATGACCGGAGCGACTCATCTCTTCCTAGCTTACAGGCTTGCAACTCGATGTAGGTCGTTGGCCTTGCGTATGTTCCAGAGAAACTTTTGATAAAGGTATCTTGCAATTCTTCCCAGGTCATGAAAGAGTCCTTGGGTTGGCTGGTGAGCCACCGTCGTGATGAATCCGTGAGCATGAGCTGGATGTACTGCATCGCCGTGGTCGATGTCCCACCTTGACAGGTACAGGCGATGAGGTAGTCTTCGAGCCAGAGGCGTGGGTCTTGTTTCCCGTCGTACTTGGGTGTTCCTGCTGTTAGCTTGAAGCCTTTGGGCATGCGGGTGTCGCGGATGTTGAAGCTGAAGCATGCGGCACCGCACGACTCGAAGTCGCGATCGGCTTGGTCGTCCGGGTTCGCCGTGTCAGTCAAACGCTGGGCGCGGTTGCGGTCCACCGTCCTTTGCACAATGACGTTGCGAAGGTCTTCGCCTGGTTGTGGCTGTCGTAGTGGCCTTGCTGCAGGGCCACCTTGCGCTACCGGCTCGCGTGCTTGATGTTCTTGTTCCTCGCGTGCCCGGCCGCTTGGCGCCTTGCTCGACAAGGCGTCCTCGATTGCCTTCATGGACATGATCTGCTGTTTGTGGAGAAGAGCGCGCGCGTCTCCCTCCGGTGGCTGAGTGAGCCAATGGTATGTTTCGACTGCCATGATAGCAGCATTCGCCGTTTTGGGGACGGGTATCCCGTTCTCGTCCTCTGTTACGAAGGAAGAGTCGAGATTAAGGGTGACCCTGGCTCGATCGGCCTCCGTCATAAGGGGAATGAGAGCTCTGTGCCACCGTCCTCCTTGGTTGACTTCGGTGGAGGAAGTAAATGAGTGGGCAGCCCGTCTGGCGCTTGACGCGTCGGCATCCCTCTTGCGCCGGAGTAGCTTGAATTTTTCGGCGGGAGTCGCTCGCCTTCTTTGCGTAGCAAGTACTGGACTGCCAGCTGATCTTCCCGAGGTGCGTCGGATGGTGGAAACGTCTCGTCGTCGACGTGCTTCATGGCCATGATTGCCATGTCGCGCGTGATGGTGAGCCGTGTCGTCTGGTCGGGCATGACCACCTCCAGTGGATATGCGGGTTCGTCGTTGCCTTCTGGAGGCGTTGTGCAAGCCATGAAGACTTGCGCGGGGTAAACCTGGGTAGGGGTGTTTACGCTGCCGCTACTGCTTCCGTCATTCAAATCTTGCTCTAGATCAAAAATTGCTGCCACATGGTGAGCGGCGTAGACGTTGTTGCGTCTTCTTGCGATCTTCACCGTGGTCGTGGAGGGAGATTTTGCAGTCGCCGGAGCGAGCGCGATTGGCTTGGGGGAAACTTGATCGGTCCATGAAGATGTGCACGACGCGGCTATCGGCAACACGATCTCGGTCGACGCACATGGGGGTGCGGTTGCCGCGGTCGAAGTCGGAGCAGATCTTGGCTTCATCGGTCGTGCGATCAAGATGGTCGAAGTAGACTCGATCTGCATGGCCGTTGTCGAAGTGGTTGACGTAGTCGAAGTAGAAGCGAGTTGATCGGTCGGAGACGCGATCTTCACGCTTGTGGCGAGCGCGGCTTCCTTGGTAGGCGGCGACGAGTGCGGCGCGACGATAGCCGATGCGGGTATCACCGCCGCGCGTTGCGTGGTCACCGTGGACCTGAGTATTCCCCGACTGTCCACGAAGTAATGTATGGAACCAAAGGTGATGTGTATACCTCCGTACAGGTCGGGATACACCGAGCGGCGGGCCTGCGGGTGGAAGGCGTACTCGTAGGAGCCGAACCAGATTGGCTCCCGGGTAATGCAGACGTCGGTCTTCTTCATGGATGGAGCCGGTGCGACCATGATTCCAGCGCTCGTTCTTTCCCACAGACGGCGCCAATTGACGAGGGTGTAACTCGACAAATCCCAGGGTTGTGCACCCCTGGTTGATTGTGGGGGAGACGGGGGCGTTGGTGATCACGACGGCTGACAAGCGAGGCGATTTACCCAGGTTCAGGCTCCCGAAGTATAACACCCTACTTCCTGCTTGTCTGGTATTGATTGCGAGTTGAGGTTACAATGGCGAGATGTCGATCTCGCTAGGGTTTGTGGTGGTGGCTATGAGCGTGTCCTTGGACGAGCAACCCTCCTGGCCTTTATAGGTAGGCCAGGTCTCGGGTGAACGGTGCCGATGGTGTTTACAGATATGGTTAGTCGTATGACCTAGCCAACTAGAACTAGGTCACACGATACCCCTAGTGGGCCTTCTGCGGGCCTCCTTAACCTTGGCGTGGCCCAGGTATCCTCATCGTGGGGTAGTCGAAGAGTAGCCCCACGTCACTTTCCGCTGGCGAACTCCACCCATATGCGCACGTAGGCAGGTGATCAACAAGAGGTAAATTATTACTAGAGTATATCGGAAGATCAAACCAGTACGTCAGCGCTAAGGCATTCCAGCGTGCAACACTCGCCAACAACTCTACTAAAAAAATCTGCAACTTAATCGTCGACTTCGTCTCTAAAAATTGACGGGTCCTCACCTCCTGTAGCTGCCGTTCTGGCACTAGGAGGGGTGGGGACCTCAGACCTGCGCATGGCGTTATATAAGGTCCTTAATGTTATAGCTTAGTTTTGGTTGTTATATTCTTCGTCAATGGAGATGACATCGTCGGTAATGAGTGATCCTTTGTGTTTCGGTCGTCGGCGAGATCTCCTTCTCGACGTCAATGGTGGCTTTGGAAGATTAATTTTGTCTAGATATGCTTCTTTAGATCTTACTTCGCCAGATAAATCTTAGATTGTTTCTCATGATTGTCGCGAGGAGGTTTTTCCTCACGTTATCTATCACGGCTACTATGTCTTCGGCAATGATGACCCGTTCTCCCGGCTCCCAACGTCATCGACAAGGTGGCTCGGTTATTTTTCCCTAAAATATCAATGATGATGCTCTTGCCGATGTTGCTTGATTAATTTAATGGTCGCGTGCGTGCATAAAATCTTGCCAATACGGCTCAAAATTAAAAGGGGAGAATCACTAGTGGTATTCACATGTCTGTGGTTTGGTGTTCTCGGCGCTTTTCTACGACTTCATTCATAAAAGTACAAGATTCTGTCATAAAAAAAGAAAGGACTTGGAAGATCTCATAGATTTGCTCATTTATTCTAGTTTTGTTTTTATAATCGATATAGTTGGTTTAATATATGTGGAATTTTTTTAAAAAAAAAATTGCGTAAGAAAAACTCTACTAAAAAACACTACTAGCGTTATACACATACCTACGCCAGTGGCAGACGTGGGCCGCCGACCGCTACCCACGGCCTCTACGCCGACGTTTGGGTCAAAATTTACATACAGTTAAATGTGAATTTGGAAGCGGCCGGGTATGTCATTTCATTCTTAGAGAGTAAATAATTAGATTTTGATGAAATCGAAAATATTCGGAGATTTTTCTTAGAATTAGGTACCCGACCTCTGTATAAAATTGATGCACGGAGCCGTATTTGTTGGGGATATATCAACTAGGGGTATAACCAACATGGATCAATCCGGCTAGTCCAGGGTGGCCCAAGGGTGGTAAGGCCGAAGCCTGCCGGGCGGCCCAGATAGCTGACGTACAAGGAAGTAGGCGGACGGTACAAGGAAGGCGGAAGGCCGAAGCCCATCAAGCCATCAAGCCCAAGACGGAAGGCGGCAACTAAGCCGGCTAGGTCTAGGACTCTGTTTACTTGCCGGACAAGTACTTACCTTGTACCCTGGGATCTGGCCGCCTATATAAGCCGGCCACCAGGGAGCCTTTAAGGAAGACGCTTCAATAGGCATCATACACATTGTAACCTGTTCACGGCTATTGCCTCATAGTGAATTATAGCAGCACGTAGGATCTCGCCACCGCCGTGGGATCCGAAGCTGGCTAAACTCGCCGTGTTCAATCCCGTCCTCGACGACACCAACCTTCTTCCCCACAATCCATACGTAGGCTAGAGGACCCCGTCTCCTATCAATTATGCCGATACCACGACAGTTGGCGCCCACCATGGGGCATAAGGTTCCTGGCGTCACGTTCCAGGCAGGAACACTTGGCGGCGTGGGCAAGCAGATCGCCGTCGGTCGCGTCACAAGGTATGGCGGCCATAGCTACGTCAACTCGGATGAGTCCTGGCTCCCGGCGGACGACTACCTTATCGGATGCGCAATCGTACCGATCGGAGGGATCGACGTTTTCATCGGGTACACGCCAGAGGCGTACGGCCTACCGCGTTTCTACAACCCCACCCACCAACCCTTCGACCAAGCAGTCGACCGATAAGATGGATCTGAATCCGCCTTCTCCCAGGAGTCGGCCGAGTCGGATTTCCACTTCGTCGGAGTTGTCGGACTGGGATCAGACTCCCAGCCGGAAAACAACGATCCTGAGTCAATCCTCCCTGCTCTACAGGAGGATGCGATGTCAGATGCCGGATCCAGATCTACCGTTCAAGTCAACGTAGACTCTGGCTCTGATGATGATGCTAGTCTCTTCGAAGAGAAGATCAAAACCCGCTTTTCCAGTGGTAATCCGGCCCCTTCAGAGGGCACAACGGATACTGACATGCCCAACAAGCTGGCTATGATGGTTGTTGTCGGTCACGAGACAACCCCAGTTACTTCGGAGGCGCAAAACAAGCCGGCGGAAGATGCCGGCGACACCAATGCCGGCCAATTCGACAAGGTGCGCGCAAAGAAGAAAACTGGCCTCGAAAAAGGTGGCAGCAGCAAACCCACGGATTTGCTCTCCGTCATCAAAGAAGTAGACGAAATCATGAATACTCCGGTGAATAAAGACACCCCACTCGACGCAGTGGAAGAGCTTAGGCTTAACATGCTTAAGCACTCTGACTTCCTGCGAAAAAGAGAGGAGCACGTTGAGAGCCTTGCGAAGAAGATCGAGAAAGAACAGGAGAAGATGTCGGCCAAAACAAGCCGACAACTCTTCGAGGAGAAAAGGTCATCAAAAAACCGCCGTGGAAAAGAGCCGCCTACGCAAGCAACAACAGCGGCTCAAGATCTAGGGTTCGACTGGCGTACGGCACCACAGCGTGTGGACAGAAGGGGAGATGTTGTCTTCTGCACCCCTATCCTCAACGCGGCTGCCGCGCTAGATACCCTGGACGACAATACTTACACGGCGGAAGAAAAGCTGGTCAATGCAAGACACTTCGTGAGCAAGGCCCTAGAACAACAAGCTCGCGTTGATTCCTACGGCCACATGGCGAACGCTCGAGAGGGAGACCTTGAGTCTAAGTCGGAAAATGCAAAGCTGCACCGGGCGCCGACCCCGATGGCCCGTCTGGCACCAGTAGCCATGGCGACAAAAGGAAGGCAACGCCACCTCCAAAGAAGGCGCCACCGCCAAAGCCAAGGCGGGACGAGAATTCAAGGACAGGAAGCAGAGGAGACCTACCACCTCCATCCCAGCCAAGACGCGACAACGGCGGTAGCCGGAACAACAGGCCACCGCCTAGAAGAGATGTCGGCAACGACCCTCCCAGGAGAGCTCGAAGCCGGTCTCCGCAGCGTAGCACCGGCAGCAAGAAGAGAGAGGAGGTAGAAGGGCCCAGGCGCAGCATAAGCCGGGCAGCGCAGGACGAGCCGGACGCAAACAGAGGCGCACGGCAGCTCGATCCAAAAGACGCACGACACCACCTACAAGACATAGCAAGAGGAAAGGAGCCGCTATACTCTGGACCAAAGTGCTTCGGTGACGCCATCCGCAGAGAGCCGTTCCCTAAGGACATGACATCAGTGTAAAAAAAATGTTCTAGGTACAACGGCCTCGTTAAGCCGGACTCATGGCTATCCGATTATGCCATGGCCATAGAAATTGCCGGCGGGAGCAGTCATATTGCCGTCCGCTACCTACCTCTCATGTTGGAAGGCACGACAAGAGCTTGGATCGACAACCTTCCTGATAAGTCCATCCATAGCTGGTACGACATGGAAAAGGTTTTCTCCTAGCACTTCCAAGGAACATACAAGCGTCCAAATACCTACACGGATTTGCAACGCTGTATCCCAAAGCCGGACGAAACCATGACATATTTTGTCAGCCGTTGGATATCCGAAAAAGCCAACTGTCATGGTGTTTCGGACGCAAAGGCTATCCATGCCTTCTACACGGGCCTACAAAAGAAGTCCTTGCTCCGTCATAGGCTCGTCCGCGAGCAAATCACGAACCTTGGTGAGATGCTCAACCTGGCCGCCCAATACGCGGCGGCGGATGACGACGCCCGGGACGATGACCCAGACGTCAACATCATACCAAAGCGGAACAACAAGCGCAAGCAGGCGGCGGATGACAAAGCCGGACCTTCCAATGAGGTAGCCGTAGCATTCCAAGGGAACGCAGGCAAAAAGAAGTGGAAGAATAAGAAAGATAGTCGCGAAGCCGGCTCAGGGCCTAAGGCGGCGCGAATTACTTATGAACAGGCAAAGCTTTTGCCATGTCCTATCCACGCCTCACTGGGCAAGGTCAACCATATGCTTGGCGAGTGCCGTTTCATGGACGACTTCAAAAAAGATCCCACAGTCGGCTGGAAGTCAAAGAAGTCAAAGAAGAACGACAAGAAAGACAACAAGGAGGATGAGGATGACGACGACATTTCTATCTCAAGCGAAGACGACGCAGCCGCCAAGAAAAAGAAGCCGTATCCGAAGGTCAAAGAATCTCTTGTGTGCTTTGTCGGCACGCCTTCGGCTAAGGCAGATAAGGCGGAAATGCGCGAGCTCAACGCGACAATGCCGGACGTCCCTCAGTACTTGAACTGGTCGGAAGCAACGATCACTTGGGACCGGTCCGACCACCCTGACCATGTTCCTCACCCAGGCAAGTACGCCCTTGTCGTCGATCCCATTGTCGACAACTTCAGACTCACAAAGGTACTTATGGATGGCGGCAGCAGCCTCAACATCCTGTACTATGACACACTAAGCCGCATGAACCTATCAGAGGATCAGCTGGACCACAGCAACCTCACTTTTCATGGCATAGTGCCCGGCAGGCAAGCAAAGTCAATGGGGAGCATCAGGCTGAAGGTAACTTTCGGACCAAAAGAGAACTACCGCTCAGAGTTCCTCCGGTTCGAAGTTGTCCCCTTCAAAAGCGCCTATCATGCAATCTTCGGACGACCGGCTTTCGCCAAGTTCATGGCAAGGCCGTGCTACATATACAGCAAGCTTAAAATGCCGGGGGAAAACGGAACCATCACGATTTCCGGCAACTTCAAGAAAGCCAAGGAGTGCGAGCGTGGCATGGACGCCTTCGCAGAAGCCGTCATCCACAAGGAAGAACTCGCGCTGCTCGGGGCGGATTCAGACAACTCCATGCCGAAGCCAAAGATTGATGTCAAGAAGACCTTCGAAGCTTCAGAAGACACCAAAAAGGCGGACCTCATCCCAGGTGACAAGTCTAAGCAAGATGTCATCGGCTCCAACCCTGACAGCAAATAGGAAGGCGCGCTCATCGAGTTCCTCCGTGAGAATCGTGACATCTTTGCATGGTCGCCTTCCGACATGCCTGGTGTACCGAGGGAACTTGCCGAGCACTCGCTCAACGTCATAAAAGGATCCAAGCCGGTGAAGCAAGCAACAAGACGCTTTGGAGATGAGAGACGCAAGGCTATAGGAAAGGAGATAAATAGGCTGAAGGCCGCCAATTTCATAAAAGAAGTTGTACACACCGATTGGGTGGCAAATCCTGTACTTGTGCCAAAGAAGAATAAAGAGCTGAGGATGTGTATTGACTATACCGGTGTTAACAAGTGCTGCCCAAAGGATCCCTTTGCGCTGCCTAGAATTGACCAAGTCGTAGACTCCACAGCAGGCTCCGAGCTGCTTTGTTTTCTGGACGCCTACTAAGGATACCACCAAATCAGGATGAGAGAGTCAGATCAGCTGAAAACATCTTTCACAACTCCATACGGGACTTTCTGCTACATTAAAATGCCTTTCGGCCTGAAGAATGCAGGGGCAACATACCAGCGTTGTATGCAAAATTGCCTGCACGAACAGATCGGCCACAATGTTCACGTCTATGTAGACGACATCGCGGTAATGTCAAAAAAGAAGGCAGATCTCCTAGAGAATTTGGAAGAAACATTTCAGAATCTCCGGAGGTATCAGATGAAACTCAATCCCGCCAAGTGCGTTTTCGGCGTTCCAGCCGGTAAACTGCTCGGGTTTATCGTCTCAGAACGAGGGATCGAGGTTAACCCGGAGAAGATCAAGGCCATCCAAAACATATCCAGACCTACTTGTCTGAAGGACGTGCAGCGCCTAGCCGGATCGGCGGCAGCCGTCAGTCGTTTCATAAGCCGCCTAGGGGAAAAGGCAATGCCTCTCTACCGGCTATTGAAGAAATACGACAACTTCGAGTGGACAGCAGAGGCAGATGCCGCCTTGCAGCAACTTAAGGAGGCCCTCACATCCGCTCCAATATTGGCAGCACCTCGATCACAGGAGCCAATGCTGCTGTACATCGCGGCAACATGAGCTGTTGTCAGCGTAGTCTTGGCTGTGGAAAGAAAGGAGAACAAAGCCGCGACGTGTGAGCAGCGACCGGTCTACTTCATCAGTGAAGTATTCTCCTCCTCCAAGCAGAGGTATCCGCATTACCAAAAGCTGGCCTATGGCGTATTCTTCGCCGCCAGAAAGCTTAGGCATTACTTCCAGGAACACACAGTGACAGTAGTCAGCAAGGCACCGTTGGGAGACATAATCAACAATGCAGAGGCAACAGGTCGAGTTGCCAAATGGGGCATCGAACTTGCCGCCTTTGATATAGTCTATAAACCACGGACCGCCATTAAGTCTCAAGCGCTTGAAGACTTTGTTGCCGACTGGACAGAGGCCATGGAGGAAACAACACTCCCCGAATCAGAATATTGGATCATGCACTTTGACGGATCAAAGATGCTCAAAGGCTCGGGGGCTGGGGTCGTTCTATGCACGCCTAAAGGTGACAAGCTTAGCTACGTGTTACAAATCCACTTCACAGCAACCAACAATGTTGCCGAGTACGAAGCCTTGCTTCACGGGTTACACGTGGCAAACGACCTAGGTGTCAAAAGAATCCTCTGTTATGGCGACTCAGATTTGGTCGCGCAGCAAGTAAGCGGAACATGGGATGCGAAAAGCGCAACAATGGCGGCTTACAGTGCCAAAGTTGACGAATTCGCATAAAACTTCGTGGGCTACGAAGTTCGGCATGTTCCAAGAGCTGAGAACGAGGCGGCGGACACACTTGCAAGACTAGGATCGGAACGCAAAAAGGTACCAAAAGATATTTTCCTGGAGCATTTGCACAAGCCATCCATTAAAGGCACCGATTCGATGGACCCCGATGCAGAAGAACCGGTAGAAGCGGCAAGTCTCGCTATCTACTTGACACAGCCGGATTGGACATTTCCATATCTCGATTTTTTAATCGACAAAAAGTTGCCGGAGGACGATGAGGTGCTAAAAAGGCAGATTATAAGGCGAGCCAAGGCATTCACGATAATAAAAGGCGAGCTATATAAGCGAAGCACATGCGGCATCTATCAGCGGTGCATACAGCCGGAAGAAGGCCGGGAAATTCTGAAGGACATACATATTGGCACCTGCGGGCATCATGCTTCTGCCAGTTCCGTTGTATCCAAAGCTTTCCGCCAAGGTTTCTACTGGCTCACCGCCAAAGAAGACGCCGAGAACATCGTAAAGACATGTAAAGGCTGCGAGTTGTACGCCCGTCAACCTCACTTGCCGGCAAAGGAACTAAGGACGATCCCAATCACCTGGCCGTTTGCGGTCTGGGGCTTAGACATGGTGGGTCCCTTCAAAAAGGCGCGTGGTGGGTACACCCACCTATTGGTCGCTGTCGACAAGTTCACCAAATGGGTCGAGGCTAAACCGATCAGCAAACTTGGCGCACGAACAGCCACCAATTTTCTCTGGGGAATTATCTCTCGGTTTGGAGTTCCACACAGCATTATCACCGATAATGGCAGCAACCTGTCCCAAGGCGGCATAGAAGAATACTGCAGCGATCTGGGCATACGGCTTGATTTGGCATCCGTGTCACACCCTCAATCCAACGGACAAGTAGATCGTACAAACGGCCTAGTCTTATCAGGACTTAAGCCTCGTCTCGAAGCTCCATTACACAGGGCAGCCGGCGCTTGGGCAGATGAGTTACAATCGGTACTATGGAGTTTGTGCACAACGCCAAACAGGTCTACCGGCTACACTCCTTTTTTCTTAGTATATGGCGCTGAGGCAGTGCTACCTACCGACATGAAGTACGATTCCCCAAGAGTTCAAGCCTACATCGAGCAAGACATAGAAGGTGCAAGATAGGATAGCCTAGACCTGCTAGACGAAGAAAGAGACGTCGCTCTCCATCGCTCCGCCTTGCACCAGCAACAACTTCGCCGCTATCATAGTCGGAGAGTGCGGAAGCGAAGCTTCAGAACAGGTGACATGGTTCTCCGCCTAATTCAAGACAGAAAAAGGTTGCACAAGTTATCCCCGCCATGGGAAGGACCGTTTATAGTCACAAAGGCGCTGCTCAATGGTTCCTACTACCTGGCCGACATCCGCGACGAAGACGAAAAGAAAATGCGCAAGAAGGCGGCAGGAAAAAGGGGAACCAAGCGCAAGAAAGGCATTGACGATCCGTTCGAGCAAACAAGATGGGCTTGGAATATTGAGCAGCTACGTCCTTTCTACACTTAGCAATTTATAATTGTAATAAGTTAAATATGATTATGAAATAAAAGTCTATGGTTCCTCATCTGTGTTGAGAAGCATGCCATCTTTTGTCTTTTCTTGCAATCATATTTCCCCTATGTATCTAAGTTACCTATTTTCTAGCTCCGTGCAAAGGTTCAAACTGGTAGATATTTGCAGCTTTCGAGTCAACCCAAAGCAAAAATAAACTTTTTTGCGCCGCCTAATTCCTTTACCGCTGATTACTTATATGTGGTTTGCCCAGTAGTATGTCTTTGACACCAACATGTTGGCTTTGGTCTCTGATTCTAAATGCATGGTTTAGCCCTGGTTGTTTCAGCTAAAGTTATCGGCTGAGGTTTCGTCAACATACAAAAAGTCAAACATATAAGTCAGGGTAAAATTAAGGCGGGCTAAATAAATAAAGACAAAATAAAACTTGTCAGCTAGTTTCCGCCTAACAAAGCAGCAACAAAAGTATATACAAGTATTACAAGTCAATGTTGCATTGTTTCAGGGGCCGACAAGTAAGGCTAATAGGAGGCAAGGACATAAAAGATATGGCTCGGGGGAGCGTCTACATCAGGCTTGGGGGCTGACAATTTCAGCCACGGAGCTATCACTCCCCTCCGCCTCGGCCGCGCCGTCAGCTTCAGCTCCCTCTCTGCCAGGCACAGGATGGCGCCGATAGAAGATTGAAGTGTCGACCATGTCGGCAACACGCGTGGCGTAGCCGGCAACGCTGTCCAGAACAGCGGCCGGCTCAACCTCGCTGCCGTCTTCATACGTTGACGGCATGCCTTCGGTGACGGCTTCTATCTCCGCCTCGGGGTAGTGCGCCATGAATAACCCAAGCGCGGTCTTGGCACCACCCTGCGCCGCCGACTTCAGCGAGCTCTTGTGCAGTTTGGTCGCCTGCTCCAAGATAGCGGGCATGTCGCTGAACTCGGTCGGTTCCTGGCTGCCGGAGGAGGTGAAGAACTTAGCGGCAAACCGCTTGGACGCCGCCAAAGTCTCGGTGATCAGCTCGCCTAGACGTGCAAGGCGGTCCAGGCGGGGGCTAACAACCTTGTCATCGCCTAAACCGGCGGGAACTGTATAAAAAATGAAGCCATTAGTTTGGCTCAGGCCAAAGCAAAATGGCAAAATCAAATAAGGAGTAAGAAATTACCAAGGACCGAGTTATGGAAAGCGGACAGCTCAATCATGTGAGTTGCCAGCGCAGCCTCAGCGGTTTGGGCGCGAGAAGTCTGCTTGGAGATTTCCTCGGCAGCCGTCTTCTCCGCCTCCGCCAACTTGTTGCGCAGGCTTTCCAGCTCACCAGTGAGCTGGCTAGATTCCTGCGCAAATTTGAGTTGTTGGGCCTCCATCTCCTTCTGGTGAGCCTCCTTCAACTCCAAGTTGGCGGCCGCCAAGTCAGAAGCTTCATTCATAAGAGCTTGCATATCAGTGGACGCCTTCAGAATATCCTGGGCGTGGTCTAGCAGTTCTACAAATATGGATTCGCTAACTAAATGATTGACGGCAACATAAGTCGAAAGTATAGCTGAAGGCGAAGAGGATTAACCCTACCTTCATCTTTTTTGCGGGCCGCCTCCAACTCGGCAATCCGCAGGTCCTTGGCCTCGCAGTCCTTCTTCAGGTCGCGGCACCGCTGGTTTATCTCGACTCGGGAGAAGAGGAGCTCGACGTTGGCGGACACAAGGATCTGCAGGACAAATAAAGGCATAAAACATATTGTCGAGTAACCACTAAGCCGGCAGTCAATAATTCTTTTATTTTTGACTTGCCATCTAAGTGCTCGGGGGAAAGACTATGTATATGCCGGAGTGGTAAGAACTTACAGATAGGTCGCCCTCCAAGTCGGCGAAGGCCTGCGAGGCGAAGTTGGCGAAGGCTAAAGTTGACTCATTGGCCTCCTTAAAGGTGGACCAAGGGTCCCTGACCTTGCCGCCTCCCGCAGTCGGGGCTGCCCTCCGAGACCCGCCGGTAGTCGACTCCAGCAACCCTTCATTGGCGGCGCGCGATTGAGCGGCTTCATCGGCCGTAGCCTGAGCCAGCAGTAGGGGAGTTTTGGGCGCGCGGTCGGCGGAAGAGGCCCTTCGCGGAGCGCCTGAAGCCGGAGCCGGGGGCTGATGACGAGCGTCGCCCATAAAGCTGCCGGCGTGGAGCTGAGGAGTTGGCGGCACGGTAGCCGGCGAGCTGCCTTGTGGCCGCTTACCCTTGCCAAGAAGCCTGGTCGTCAACCGGGAGGTTGCGACCCTTTCCCTATCAATAAAAAGCAAGCACAGTCAATTGGGTGCCAGTATTAAAAAGGTTTGTCGTCTATCAAAGGCAAAATTGAGTACCTTCGGGGGATATTAATCCCCGCGTTCTCGCCAAGGTTGGCGAGAGCCGGCTCGGTAGCCGATGCGATCCGTTTCTTCCTCTCGGCATTCACCGTGGAGGAAGCGGCGCCGGACGCCTTGCGCTTCTTCGTCTTCCCGGCTTCCGACTCGTAGAAGTCGGGAGCCAGGTGAAAGAGCATTTTCCCTCATGTGTGGTTTTGGTAATTGAATGACAATCTCTATGGACTAATGTTTGCATTGAGATATCCTTATAGATCTTGTCCATGGAATGTTGGACTTCATGTGTTGAACTCTTGAAGCTCATGTGTTGAGTGAAGCTTATTGCAAGAATGTCTTGAAGATTCAAGACATCATCTTAGTGAAGAAAAGATGAGTTGTGCAAGACCAAGAGAAGCTTTCTCGAAAAGATCCTATGCTTGGTGCTTGCAATGGATACATGAAGACGAAGCTTAGCGAGACTCTCCCATTGTGAGCATGGGGGAGTATTTGGAGAAGTCTTCATCAAGCAAGTGTTTGGACGCGCAATCAAGAAAGATGATCGACTTGAAGAGATCAAGATAGTCATCATCTAACTCAAGTGGAATTCTCAAGGCAAAGGTATGATCTTGATAGGGCTATAGGATAGATAGGCGTACTATCTAGAGGGGCTCTCAAGTTAGTAACTTGATCGCATCGTTGTGGAGAGCTCAAACCTTTGCATACTTGGCATATCATGTTTCTTGGTTCTTATTTGGCTTTTATGTTGGTGAGGAGTTAGAGCTTGGTTCATCTCCATGTCAAGCTCTAGTTCATCGAAATCGGTTTTACTTTGGACAACTTGTTGCGTTTTCGGTGGCGGAAATATTGCCGGTTCTACCTTGAGGAAAGTCCCACACCTTGCCATGTGTGGAGATTTTACTCTATTTATGGGATGCAATATTGGTACTCTGCGTCGCTATCTTTCCAACAAAATTGGTCTCACCTCTTTTGGAGTTCATTTGCAAAAGTTATGAGAGTTTTCGTTTCGGTGTTTTTGCTGATTCGGATTATTGGGGTCGGATATTCCGATCTACCGGAATTTCCGGTTCCCCAACTCATCCAAGAAAACGGCTAAGGAAAGGAGAAAAAGGGTTCTGACTCCAGTCGGAAATTGTGCTCGGAAATTTCCGTCTACCGGAATTTCCGAGTGCCCCCAGAAAAGTCCTCCAGAAATGACTAAGGAAAAGTTTGGTTTTGCTTCTGACTCCAGCCGGAATTTCAGCTCGGAAATTTCATGGACTCGGAATTTCCGGGTGACCGGAATTTCCGAGTCTCTCTTAGACCGGAATTTCTGGGTGACCGGAATTTCCGAGTCTCACTTATACCGGAATTTCCGAGTGTCGAAACAGCCAACGGCTATATTTCCTGGAGGGGTATAAATACCCCTCCCCTTCTTCCTCCCCAGCCAATCCAAGGCAGCACGACTTTCCCCTCTCTCCTACTCCATTGTTGACCTTAGAAAGCTCACTTCCCTCTCAATCCCTCCATTGAATCTTCCATATTCTTTAGGGAAATTTGAGAGGAGATCTAGATCTACAATCCTACCAATCAATCTCTCCTCTAAGTGAGGAGAACTTAGTGGATCTAGTTCTTGGAGTTCCTTTGTGGTTCTTCTTCTTTGTTCTTCCTCTCTTCTCCCCCCATAAGCATTAGTTGCTTTTGGTGGGATTTGGGAGTGAAGGATTTGACTCCTTTGTGGTTTTCTTTGTTCTTCCTCTCTTATTCCCCCATAAACATTTGGTTTTGTGTTAGAATTTGAGAGTGAAGGACTTGAGCACTTCGTGTGCTCTTGCCATTGCATTTGCATCGGTTTGAGCCCTCCACGAGGATTCGTGGTGGTGATACTTGTGAGCTTGTTACTCTTGGGTCTTTGGACCCTAGACGCCTTTTGTGGCCGGCCTTTTGTGGCCAAGACCTTTTGTGGTCAAGACCTTTTGTGGTCACTTGAGAGCCCCCAATTAAGTTGTGGGTGTGTGCCTCAAGACTTGGGAGCCCCCAATTAAGTTGTGGGTGTGTGCCTCAAGAGTTGTACGGGATTCGATCTCCGCCCCAAAGGATATCAATAGTGGAAGGTGAACTCGAACCTTTTGTGGTTGAGTTCATCAGGAGAAGAAGGTGAGCCTTTGTGGCATTGCGGCTAACCTGTTGTGGTTTCGCACACCTCTCCAAACGAGACGTACACCTTTGGGTGGAACTCGGGAATACATCCTCGTCTCCGCGTGCCTCGGTTATTTCTATACCCGAGCTCTTTACTTATGCACTTTACATTGTGATAGCCTTCGTGCTTGAAGTCATATATCTTGCTATCATCTTGTTACTTGTATTGCTTAGCTTAAGTTGTTGGTGCACATAGGTGAGCCTAGTTTATATATCTAGGTTGTATGCTTGTTAAAGTAAACCTCTATTTTTATTCCGCCTTTATCAAGCATACCGGAATTTCCGGGTCACTCTTGGACCGGATATTCCGGCTCCTCGGAATTTCCGGGTCATTCTTGGACCGGATATTCCGGCTCCTCGGAAAAAGTTTTAAATCGCCTATTCACCCCCCCCCTCTAGGCGACGTCTATCCGTTCACCAGGTCATCCTCCCCCAAGGCGGAGATCTGGAAAAGAAGACAAGTTTAATGGAGCTCAATTTTAGCCGGCGAAGCTATCAAACAAGGGGCAAGGAAGAAGATATTTACCTCGAGGGGAGGGTTGTCATGGGTGTGCATGGGCACGCCCTCCACCGCCTTCACCAGCCCCGCCTTGACAAGGCTGCGGAGCCGGAACGCCAGGTCGGCAACCGGCAACATCTCTTCGCTCACGCGGAGAGAGGCCGTGTCAGTAGGCGAATACTGACACATTTTGTGCGGGCTGTACCGCAGGGGGAGGATCTGCCGGCCGAGCCAGCAGATGACGGTGTCGACCCCATCCAGCAGAGGGGGAGCCATCGTCCGCGTGAGGAATTCAATCCGCCTTTGAATAAGGCGGAGTTCCTCCGTCAACTTGGGCACCGCCTCGTCTGACGAGGTGTTAACTCGACAAGTCCCAGGGTTGCGCACCCCGGGTTGATTGATGGGGAGAGAGATGAGTGCAAGGTGATCACGACGGCTGACAAGCGAGGTTTACCCAGGTTCAGGCTCCCGGAGGATAACACCCTACTCCTGCTTGTCTGGTTATTGATGCGAGTAGCGATTACAATGGCGAGATTGCGATCTCGCTAGGGTTTGTGGTAGTGGATATCAGCGTGTCCTCTAGGACGGGCAACCCTCCTGGCTTTATAGGTAGCCAGGTCTCGAGTGGTTGGTACAGATACGGTAGGTTACAAGACCTAACCGAGTTTGACTAGGATACTAGGTACCCCGAGTGGGCCTTCTGTGGGCCTTTCCATCCTTGGCGCGGCCCAGGTAGCATCATCGTGGGCTACCCGCAAGGTAGCCCCACGTCATCGTCCCAGCATGGCCGAGGCATAGGTGGCGCGTTGACGAATTCCGGGATGCCGACTTGGCGGCCCGGAGCTGCCATATCTTAGCAGTAGAAGAATGTGGAGGTCCAGCCCTTGACGGACTCAAGGTATGGTATCTTAGGATACCATTGGCGGCCCTGGCGGCAGTTGAAGGTGACGCTGCCGCAGGTTGCCAGCCCGCCGTCCGGCACCGTCTGTCGCCGGCAACGGAAGCAATATCTGAAGAAGTCTAAACTAGGCCTGATACCTAGGTAGCCTTCGAACAGAGCTGTGAAGCCGGCTAGGACTAATATGCTATTGGGTTCTATATTGTGGGGCTGGAGCCCATAGTGATCTAGAACCTCGCTAAAGAAGGCGGAAGGCGGAAGGCGGAAGCGCCATTCCCCTAACTAGATGGGAGGTGAGGATTACCCGTTCCCCGGCTCTCGGGGCCGGGATGACGTCTCCATAGGCGGCCCTCCACCGGCAGTCTTCCCGAGTGGGGAGGTAGCCGAAAGCCTCCAAATCTTGGAGGGCGTCTTCGTCGACTATGGAAGGTAGCCAGTAGCGGGACCCGAGGTCCGCCGCTTCTTCTTCCTCGTCGACGGGGGCGCCCGCCGTCGTCATCGCCGCGGTGGTTGGTGGAGGAGCCGAAGGACCCGCCGCTGGCGCGCGCGCAGTGGAAGTCCGGGGGGCGGCGGTGGCGACATTGCCCGTCCCCGCCGTCGCGGGACGAGTTATCGCGCCGCCCATCGCCGTCGCGGGCGCGGTCTCGGTCGCCGGACCGCTCGACGCCGTGGAGAGGGTCTGGCCGGTGGACATCGCCGCGAGGAGAGGTCGTCGGAGAAGAGGAGTTCGCCGGAGTTCGCTCGGAAGCAAAGGCAGGGTGGTGAAAATGGACCGTTTGACTACCTATTTATAGGCCCAGGCGTTGCTCCCTGTGCAACGGTGTTTTTAGTCGGACACGTGTCCAGCATCCGTTGCAGCACACGATTGCACGATCTCCACGCCTCCTCTTTTCCCGCAATTTGTGATCATGGCGAGATTCCCGCCTAGATTGTTTTCAAACTGTCGTGAGCTGGCTGGACAGAAACCGTCAGGAAGAATGCTCGGCAAGATTGCCGAGTAGCCGTCTTTTCCCATGATGGATAAAGGCGGCCGCATGTCAATTTCCAGACACGCATGCCTCGTTGATTTTCAGAATGATTCAAGTCCTGCAGCCGCCAACTTTGGCAGATGAAGAATCAAGAAGAAGCCGGCGCCTGGAGAACTTCAACCTTTCTGGGGGCTAATGTTGGGGATATATCAACTAGGGGTATAACCAACATGGATCAATCCGGCTAGTTCAGGGTGGCCCAAGGGTGGTAAGGCCGAATCCTGCCGGGCGGCCCAGATAGCTGACGTACAAGGAAGTAGGCGGACGGTACAACGAAAGCGGAAGGCCGAAGCCCATCAAGCCATCAAGACCAAGACGGAAGGCGGCAACTAAGCCGGCTAGGTCTAGGACTCTGTTTACTTGCCGGACAAGTACTTACCTTGTACCCTGGGGTCTGGCCGCCTATATAAGCCGGCCACCAGGGAGCCTTTAGGGCAGACGCTTCAATAGGCATCATACACATTGTAACCTGTTCACGGCTATTGCCTCATAGTGAATTATAGCAGCACGTAGGATCTCGCCACCGCCGTGGGATCCGAAGCTGGGTAAACTCGCCGTGTTCAATCCCGTCCTCGACGACACCAACCTTCTTCCCCACAATCCATACGTAGGATAGAGGACCCCGTCTCCTATCAATTATGCCGATACCACGACAGTATTCGGAGATGACTATGAAAGTATTAGCACTAATTTTGATCTGTTAGTTAGTTGCATGCAATTGCAAAGATGTTTTTTTTTACAGAATTACAAAGATGTTAGCCAGGTGGTGTGCGTGCATGCAGTTAGTGGCCGGATTGCATGGCCTAGCTAGGTGGTGTTATACACACACCACGTAGGCCGCCGACCGCTACCCACGGCCGCTACGTCGACGTTTGGGCCAAAATTTACACAAAGCTAAATGTAAATTTGGAAGCGGCCGGGTATGACATTTTATTCTTGGAGAGTAAATAATTAGATTTTGATGAAATCGGAAAATATTTAGAGTTTTTTTTTAAATATGGATACCCTACATCAAATTGATGCACGTAGCCGTATTCGGAGGTGACTATGGAAATTATTAGGGAGTGTCTATTTAACAGCTGTCTGTTTTTTTAATTTAGAAACATACAGTCTTTTTTGACCAATCACGTTTTGACAGCTCTATGACTAAAAAAGAAACTGAGTTATCGGACCAAGCAGACACATTTTTGTGTCTTCACCTTTTTTTGTCCAAACCGATTATTGAGTTGCATGTCTCCGTCCAGGCCAGCTAAAGCCATAACTTTAATAGTTATGAAAAAAATTACTATTACCTTCCTAAATCTACCCGTTAATCCTAGGATGGCTGTCTATAGTCCCTTTTTGACTAGTCCTCGACTTGACTTGGGGCGACTAATACAAAATGGACTGTATTATGCAACTAAACACTTAGTAAATTACTGCTTGGGGACTGAAGACTGAAGAAACTGAAAGAGAAGGACTGAGAAAGTGAGACTGAGGACTAAGGGACTAACATACTGACAAAATTAATAAAAGAGACACTACTGAAATATGAATACTGATGACAAAAGAAGAAACTGAGCAAATAAGATTGAGAGATTGAGATAAACTAAAGAAATAAGAGATGAACTGAGACTGATAAGACTGAAACAATAAGAACTAGGAGTGAGGCTGGAAAATAAGAGATACAAGACTAAGGGACTAAACAAACTGAGCAGAAGGGGGAATCAGAGACTAAAAAATTGAGAAACTTGATACTGAAAATACTGGACGAAAAAACAGAGGAAACTGAAGATCAACTAGGACTGAAAAGATAAAATGAAAAGTTGACTGAGACACTAAGAGAAAAATGACTCAAAACATAATGAAATGATAGACGTAAAAAAATATACGACTAAGAAAACACAAACTGCAAAACTGAGACTAAGAAACTGAGAGAAAGAATAATGAGAGACAACGAACTTAAGAAACAAACCGAGGCACAAATAACTGAGAGACTGAATTTTGAAAATCAAAGAGGTAAATGATCAACTGATATACTAAAAATTGAGAAACAAAGACACTGAAAAACTTAAAAGCTAGAAGGACTGAAAGAAATGAAGATTGAAAGATTGGAACATACTAAAGAAATAAATGATGAAACAACGATTATATGAGAACTATAACAAAAAGGACTGAACAAATAGTAAAAATAAGAAATAAGAAATGGAGACTGAAGAATGAAACAAATATGATGGCCTGAAGAAAGCCGCAAAGCAATCTGAGACATGACCATTTAACAGCAGTCCAAGTCATGCATGAATCAAAAAGAAAGCCATCAAAGCTCACAAAATCTACAAGCATGTGAGAGATTATAAAGAAGGCTTCAAGCTAACATGAACTAGCATTACATATGGGGACTATACCTCCTACAACCCAAGTCAATATATTTTTTATTTAAACTGAAACTCTAAAACTGATATATAGAAACATAGAGTGTTTAATTCTCAAATGTGAAAACTCAGCAATCGAGTTGATATAAGGAAGTGCCAAGCAACCCCAAGGCTCATATACAACGCCACTGATCAAAAAAGATCAAAACGCCGATGACACCTTGTACTCACCAACACCACCCAAAATCCAAACTCAACAAACATGCCATTCTATGTCCAGTTTGCTCAAACCATTTCTCAATCCTAAAAGAAAAGCGATCTAACCCAGGTGAAAAATTGCACGAAACCAGCTGGCAAAACCATCAATTAGCCATGATGAAAACAAATGACACAAAAACAGTGTTTGATCCATTATCTTCAAACCATTTTCAATTATCGTATCGACGTGCCAGCATCAGAAACTACCTTGCCTACTTGTTGTGCAACAAACACCATCAGATAAGAAGTGGTGGCTCCAACACCATGAATTAGCAGTGATATCCTAAGAGGCGTTGAGCTGCTCCTTCAGGTCAATGAACTTGAGGCTAAGTAAACTTAACAACATAACTAAGGCTAAGTATAGTCAACAAAGCTAGCGCACCAAAAACCTGAACCTAAACTAAGGAGATTTCACACCAAGCATCCTGCTAGACGAACACAATTGAGGACAAACTCCATAATGCCTAAATCCCTGCTACATCAGCAAAACGAGCTAACAACATCGTAGAAAATTAGATCAATGAATTTCCAGACCTTGCATTCGACAGCGGACAACGAATAGTTGAAGAAATGAACAAAATCGGAGGACAATCAGCCATATGGGGGCAGGTCCGACTAAATACCATCTCAGCGGCGGCGCACATGACTTCCATCCCGACAAATGGCAGATCTCGACGTTGCACGAGGAGCGACACGATTACACGAGCCGCGGCCCCAGCCTGTTGCGTGTTCGACAGTCGCCACTCTCTTCGACTGGCATCGGCTGAGCTGGCTGCTGCGTCGCCGCAACAAGCTCCGTCATTGCTTCTGCTTCCCTCTCCCGAGCAACACGAAGCGGTGGCTTCACGCCTTCACAACAGAAATGAAGAAAAAAAACTCAACCCAGGATAACGTTTGACTCAGCCGCGATAAAAAAAAACAAATGAGAAAATTAGGGAGAGGGCGCTGAGATTTGGAAAAGAGATCGGAACAGCCAAAATATGTCTGTTTGCCAATTACAAAACTGCTAGCTGTTAAATAGGAAAACCGAATTATTAGCACTAATTTTGATCTGTTAGTTAGTTGCATGCAGTTAGTGGCCGGATTGCATGGCCTAGTTAGGTGGTGTTAGTGGGCACCCGAATGCGTCTAATATAAAATTATAAATCCACCTTGTGCTTTGTGGTGACTGGTGAAGTTCAGTCTTGCAGCTAGGCGAAGAAGAGATGTAGTCTCCAGTAGTAGTAGTGTGTGTGGGTATGTGCCCAGTGTAAGTGTGAGGATGAGAGTAGTAGCCAGAGTCAGTGCTCCAGGTAATCTCCCTTATATGTTGATATGGGTACGTGCACAGTTTAAGAGAGTTGGAGAGGAATAAGAGTATGTGTTTTTGCGCCCACGGCGGCGTTCGTCCACCGGCCCGGAAAATTCTACTATGTCTCCACTCCATGGTCTCCGTCCGTTCGTTCGTGCGATTGAGGATGAGAAAGGTGCGACCAAGGTGCTGCACCAACAAAAACACCTCTCTGGACCGGATGCTATCTTAAACACAAATGTGTGTTTTTTTTTGAAATTTAAACCATCATATATTAGATCAGCAAGCCGCCTCATTAAAACTCTGCAAATCCCTTTCGGTACCCTGGTTAGTAAAAGAGTGCGTCTGGAACTTGCCGTCTCAAAATTAAAGTATAGTTACATCCTCTATGATTTTGCTAAGGATAAATCTAGGAGGATCATCGTCCCAATTAAAAGAAATTTTACTGCTGAAACTATACTCGGCTATCTCATGGGCAACCTGGTTTGCCTCTCGTGGGCAATGCCTGAAGATAACTTCACCAATCCGGGAAGCTATATCGACACAATCTGCGTAGATTGCTGCAGCGTCACACCACCATCTTTGTTCGCCGGTAAGCGCTTGAATTATGTCCAGACAATCAGACTCAGCTATAAGTCTATGGCACCCGAGGTTTTCCGCCATTTTTAATCCGTTTCGGAGAGCCAGGGCCTCCGACATAGAGGCAGACTGCACATGTGATATAAGTTCGCATCCTCCCCTTATAAGCTTCCCTGCATAGTCTCTGATAACCGCTCCTGCTGCCCCAGCAGCCTCAGCCAAAGTAAAAGCCGCATCCACATTTAGTTTCAGCGAACGTGGTTCAGGGCGAGTCCACTTCTTCTCAGCTTGTCCAGTTGATTTCATCTCTGCCTTGATTGCGTTTGCTGTGATAGCCAAAATAGTTTCTTTGAGTGTGATTGACGTAGATCCTGGGAAGGTATTGTTTGGCAGACGTAAGAGATACTCCAGAATCGCTGACCCTGATCTATCAACAATCATTGCCTCGGATATAATCTCATGTAGTCCCAACTCGGTCCAAAGAGATTTCGCTGTTTCGCAGTTGAATAACATATGTTTAATATCCTCCGCTTCAAGATGGCAGATTGGGCACTCACCGGATGTACCAATGTGCCTGTTTACAAGAATGCATTTTAGTGGAAGTATTCCGTGAAGAGCTCGCCATAAGAAGATTTTCACTTTCCCAGGTATCTTAAGCTTCCACATAATTTTCCAAACTGGGTTCAGTATTGAGCTACCCAGGAGAGCTAATTGTGCTGCATTTGGTCCAAACTGGTTTCGCCATTGGAGATGATAAGCTGAACGGACTGTGAAAAACCCATTAGGGGTGACACCACCGGGTTGAATGTATCGTAAATTAGCTGAGCATCCCACTGACCATCATCGTCGATTAATTGACTAACCTTGGTTAAAAGAATCTGACCCGTGGAGATTGGACTTTCCTGTTAGGACTCGATGGGATCCAAGGGTCAGTCCATATATTAATATTAGTCCCATCACCAACTCTCCAAATATAACCTCTGCGGAAGGTGTTAAGAAGGTGTTAAGTCCTGCTAAGATACTTTGCCAAGTAAATGAAGAGTCGACTTTAGGTCCGGCCTTAAGGAATCTCCACCCGGATAGTATTTCGCACGAAGGACTTGTGCACACAATGAGTCTGGATCATTCACCAAACGCCACACTTGTTTAGCTAGCATAGCAAGGTTAAAGGAATGGAAGTCACGAAAACCCATGCCTCCATCATATTTAGGGTAACACATCTTCCACCAAGCATACCAGTGCATTTTGTTGCTATTATCATCATCTCCCCACCGGAACTTTGCTACTGCATCCATCATCTCCTTACAGACCCCTTTTGGAATCAAGAAAACAGACATAGCGTAGACCGGAATAGCCTGAGCAATTGCTTTCAAAAGAATCTCTTTACCTTTAATTGACAATTGTTTCTCTTTCCATCCATTAATACGTTGGATAATTCGCTCAATGAAGTGTTTGAAGCAATCACTTCTATCAGCCCCAACAAGCGCAGGCAAGCCCAAGTACTTATCAGATAATGCTTCAGTGTCAATATGAAGAGCCTCACAAATTTCTGCTCTAAGTAGGACATTTGCATTTGGGGAAAAGAATATACTTGATTTGGGAAGACTCACCATCTGTCCCGAATTGGCACAATAGGTATCCAGAACATGTTGTAGAGAAGTTGCATTAGTCATATCAGCTCGCATGAGAATAAGGGAGTCATCAGCAAATAAAAGGTGTGAAACTGACGGTGCATTCCTGCACACCCGAATCCCATCAATGCCACCAACTTCTTCTTTGTGCAACAAGAGGCTAGATAAACCTTCAGCACACAACATAAACAAATAAGGTGAGAGAGGGTCTCCTTGTCGGAGCCCTCTAGTAGGAAGAAAACAATCGGTCTCCTCAGAATTAAACCGAACTTGATATCTGACCGATTTAACACAAGCCATCATAATTAAAATCCATTGTTCATGAAATCCTAATTTCCTCATCATGTTCTCCAGAAATATCCATTCCACTCTATCTTAGGCTTTATGCATGTCCAATTTAACTGCACAAGACCCCACTGCTCCTTTCCTTTTATTTTTTATAGCATGAATGCTCTCATAGGCTACCAGAACATTATCAGTAATCAGCCTCCCTGGTACGAAGGCACTTTGCATGGGGGAAATAATTTCTGGTAAAATGCCTTTCAATCTATAGGCCAGCATCTTTGAGATAATTTTGTAGATGACATTACACAAGCTAATGGGCCGAAATTGAGTGACTAATTCGGGATCATCTACCTTTGGAATAAGAACCACCGTGGTATCATTCCATCCATCAGGAATTACTCCAGAGTTCAGAGCATTAAGCACCTCAGTCGAGATTTGATCTCCACAAATGTCCCAAAACTTCTTGTAAAAGACAGCATGTATCCCATCAGGTCCATGGGCTTTATAATCCCCAATGCTAAATAAAGCTTTTTTCATGTCTTCGACAGTATAGGGCTCAAGCAATTTAGTATTCATCTCAACAGACACCCTAGGATGAATTTTTTCTAGAAACGAGGGATCTAATGCATGTACTTCAGAAGTAAAGAGATTAGAAAAATAATCATGAATGAGAGGCTTGAGAAGATCGGTACCTTCTACCCAGGTCCCATTGTGTTTAAGCTTATGGATAAAATTCTTTTTGCATCTTGCCGTGGCGTAGTTATGGAAAAAAGAAGTATTACGATCTCCATGCTTCAGCCAAGTAGCCCGAGACCTCTGCATCCACTGTATTTCATCATGTTCCAACAACATCTCAATCAGCTCAGCCATCTCTTTAGCCTTATGATCATTCTCATCATTTAAGCACCCACTCACAGCTTTATCAAATTCACGTTGGGCATTCCTGAGACGTTTCTTTGGGTGTTTCAGAACCTTTGAATCTCACTCATGAAGGGCCGCATGTGTATAGGCCAATCTATCCAATACTGAGCTGCTTGGATTATCCTGGGCCGCATTCTGCCACGCCGCAAGCACCACATGCCTGATTTTTTTTCCTGTAACCATTTGGCCTCAAACCGTTTTGGCCCCGTTTCGGCGCTAGCGCCGCGTTTTGAAATTCAGTATCTAGCAGAATAACACGATGATCTGATTTACAGTAGTCAAGGTGTCTTAGAGCAGCTCCAGGAAACAGGCCACTCCAGGCAGGATTCGCTAGCGCCCTATCTAGGCGTTCCCTAATCCGGCCACGTTTCTAGGTAAAGGGGTCTCCCACAAACCCTACGTCTCCGAGGTTGCAATCAGAGAGGGCTTGATGAAAGGCATTCATATAATTTTGCGGCCTAGGATTGCCCCCCTCCTTTTCATGATTGAACAATATTTCATTAAAATCACCTAGCGTCACCCATGGGAGGTTATGTTGACCATGAAGCTCTCGAAGCTTGTTCCATGTCTTATATTTATCCTGCCTGCGGGGTTCACCATACATCCCAGTCAGTCTCCAATCACCTCGTTGAGTATCAACTATTTTCACGTCGATATAATTAGGAGCCGAGAAGATCTGTTGAACAACAATCTCCTTTTTCCAAAAAAAGATAACTCCACCTCTCCGTGTCGAGCTAGGGTTTACAATTTTAAAATCCATTAGCATATTTCTCCTCAGACAATCAGCCGGAAAATTATCAAGGTGAGTCTCCGACAAGAACATCACCTCGGGGTCCCATCGCTTCCTTGCATCAGAAAGCGCTCGAACTGTCGGGGCGTTACCCAAACCCTGACAGTTCAGTGCTAGTATTTTCATTGCGGCCGGACGGACTCCTCATGGGAACCCGCCGATCCTGGTGAAGGGGAGATAGCTCCAGCCTTCTCTGTTTGCTCCTCAGATGAATTTTCTAGAGATTCAGTAACCGTGTCTTTGTCACTCACCTTCCTTAGTTTGCGCACCTTTGGTGGTACATAACCAGCAGGCAAAGGTGGAGTCGCCTCAGTTTCATTTGTGTCTTTTTGGCCGGGTACATTGGAGGTCTTTGATTCCATCATATCTTCCACTATCCCTCACATATTCAGCTGTCGCCTTGTATTTGTATCATCACCTTCCAGCTCATTTAGCCCATCAGCTGGCTTCATCGGACTGGCCGTTGTATCGTTAAGATCAGAATCTTGTTCCAGTTCAGCATCATCGGATGATCTCTTCCTAGATAGACTAGACCTGCCTCCACCACGACCAGTTCGTCCTCCTCGAGTAAACGGGGTATAACGCCGAGGTTCTGCCACTGCCGGGAGATTAGCCCTACGCACTGCCAACATCCATGATCCAAATTGCAGCTGCTTCTCTTCCCAAACACCATCACCACACTCCTCGTGGTCATGCCCGAGGAGACCGCACCGTTTACATAAGAAGGGGACTTTTTCATATTTGACCAGGAGCCTCTTCTTCCCCTCCGGCACCGTGAGAGTAACAAACCTCATAAGAGGTTTACCTGTGTCAATTTGCACTCGGATGCGCACATAGTTGCCCTCAAAAAATAACTTTGGAGTTAACTGAACTTCCTTGACTTTGCCAATTATGCGAGCAAGATTATCAACTACCTCAATTTTCCGGTACAATTCCGGTATGCCATGAATTTGTGCCCAAACAAACAGTCCCTTGAAAACAAAATCTTCAGGAGCGCTTAGACCATCGTAATCTTCTATGAGGAGCCCGAAACCCCGAAATATCCATGGCCCTGAGTGGACCACCTTCTTCCAATCCCCAAGACAATGCATCTGAAATATGAATAGATTTTCGCCAGCCTCTCTGAAGATCGGATCGCGAGACAAGTTCCAGACACTTCTCATCTTCTCAAACAACGCCTCAGCACTGAAGTTGCGGTTCATCAGAACTTTTCCGATCGCTAACCAGCGAGCAACATCGTGATACTCCTTTGCCGCCTCCACCCCGATCACCACATCGTCCAGCTCATCATCGTTGAGCTCAAGATGGGCGAGCATGTCGCCCAAGCCCTGGTCTACGCCGCTAGAGGACGCAGGAGTTTCATCAGTTTCCGCCATGGCCCAAACCCTAGCGCGCAGCGAAAAGAAGTCCACAGAGAGCCCTAAAACGATCTTATGTGAGAACAGCAACCCCGCCTGCAGCGATCTAAAAGGAACGGAGACCGTCACCGGGACGAACTCGAATCTGATACGGAGGATCTCACAGGGCGGCGCGGGCGCCGTCGCTGGAGCAGGGAACCCTAAACGAGAGGGTTGTTCTTCATAATTTGGACAGCTTGTGGGTGCACCCAAGTTCCAAATCCTAGCTCCGTCCATGGTGAGAAAGCCACGCTAGCTACCCCTATGTTGGGAAGCAACAACGCCCACCCGAAGAATCGTCAAGGTGTGGCGTACGACCATTGTGTGGGATTACTAGTTGGGCACACCGCACACCTATAGGAGATTAGGAGGGGCTAGTCACCCTGAGCCGACCCTGAAAAGTTCGGGCGGAAAAGGGGAGAACGGGTATGGAGTTTTCGACGGCAAGGTCTATCTAGGTGGCTGCATAGAATTGGCCCTGCTGCAAATACATGATACACATATCTCCGCAAGCAATGTTTTTTTACTAGCCCTGGACAAGCCAGGTTGGTTGGCACACGGTCACCACGGGGGCATCATACACGCCGGAACAAACAAATCGAGCTTCGGAAGGAAATCAAAAGGGAAAGAAGACTAGAGCAGCACAAACCACACTGTGAAATAAAAAAAATGCAAATAACCGGGCCCTGGGTCAGTCTGAAATCTCAGTCACGCCGTACGCCGAACTTAGCGGGTCAACCGGGCCCTGCGCTGCTTCTCCTTCACGCATGGCCCTTGCCGCCTGCGTGTTCTCGAGAAGAAAATAAGGAGATGCTAAACGGCCAGCTCGCCTAAAGATGTAAGAAGCCATCAGCAGGCTATTGCATGCCGTGCTAGCTAGATGCCTTCCGAGATCTTGGGCGATCCACCCCACTGCCGTATCCTGGAGGTCGCCTGGCTTGCCTGCCCAAGTTCAAAATTCAGTATAAGTACATCCGAGGAGATCAAGAACTTGCTCATAAGTTCGTGGCCAGACACTGAATGAAAGTCTGAAACCAAACTAAGCTGACAAATAATCACCTCCTTGTTCCAGTTGGTGCGCATCGTGATCGCCACCAGGATTAGGGTCTGCAAGCCTACTCCGGTGAGCATGCCACCCCACATGCCCTGGTGCATATCGTCGAAAGTTATTTAAACAATCATTCAGAAAGCTGAATTGATCGAAATGCGAACAAGGAACCAGTGTTGTTGACTAGAGAGAGGAAGTGAAAATCATTCAGAAAGCTGAATTGATCGATCGATGCTTCTGTTTTGCTGTCTGGTTTACCTGGATACCCCGCTGCAGCGGGAAGGCGATGACGTACCCTACGGGGATGCCGACCCCGTAGTAGCACCCGAGGTTGATGTACGCCACCAGCCACTGCCACCCGGCGCCGACGGCCACGCCGGACAGCACGGGCTGGACGCTGTTGAGGAGGAGCGAGAAGGCGAACACGACGCCAAGGCTGGCCACGGCGTCAACCACCTCGGCGCTCTCGGTGAAGGGCGCGCCGTAGACGTCGCGGAGGAGCAGGACGGCGACGAAGAAGGCCACCCCGATGGTGACGGAGGACATGAGCACCACCGTGATCGCGAACCTCGCGGCCCGCGGCCGCCCCGCGCCAAGCTCGTTCGACACCCTCACGCTGCTCGATCCATATCAATTATCGGTCAAGTTTCATTTTGGAAGTGGATTTGAGTATTGCATGCGCATGATTTGTTTGTCTTTTTTTGGGGGTTGCGGTTGCATATCGATCACGTGTAACACGCGATCGATCATTTGCATGCTCCTTATTACTGTAGTTGATTCTTTACCTGATGGCCGCGTTGAATCCGAAGAACACCATGATCTGCCACCCGAACAGGTTTGTGCTGCAAACGACAGAATTTCTGAGTACTGTTTTGGTCAAGTCGAGCTCAATCTCAGATTCTCAAGTCAGTAGTAGCAAGTGGCAATTTAACAGCTGTCTCACCAGATGGAGACCGCGGCAACGGCGACCTGGGCATTGGGTAGGTTGCCCACGATAACTATGAGGAACATGTAGAACCAAAACTCGAGACTTCAATACGCAGATCGCAACCATGCATCCACATCCATGGGCCATGCCAAGATCATATGATACGATTTTATTGATTAATTCCAACAGATCATGGTAGTTGTATAATAAGTAGGTAGGCGCCACTGGTGTGTACTATACGTACGTAAGGGAGTACGTACCAGAGCATGATCGCTGAGCCGATGGAGAGGCGGGCGAAGCTGAAGAGCTCGGTCAATGCGAGGGAGTCGAACTGTAGGCCGTTCCAGGCGCCGGGGCAGTAGCCCATCAGCATGTAGGCGACCTGCCCCAGCACCACGAACCACCACGACGCGTTGAGCGCGACGGCGAGGCCGACGAGCCCCATCTGCATCGGCACGACGAGGAACCAGCTGAGGGCGACGTGGAACACCAGCGCCGCCGCCGACACGACCGCCATGGCCATCACCTTGCTCTGCGCCTGCAGGAACTTCTGGATGGGGAAGTTGAGCGCGTAGGCGAAGAGCTGAGGGATCATGTAGAGCGAGAACCTCCCGGCCATCACGGCGATCTCCTCGTCCTGGTGGAAGAAGCGCAGGATGGGCGTGGCGAAGAGGTAGAGCGGGAGCATGCAGACGGCCATGGCCGTGAGGACGATCCACGAGCGCTGCAGGTACACGCCGAGCATGCCGGGCTTCTTGGCGCCGTAGGCCTGCCCGCACAGCGTCTCCAGCGCGCTCCCCATGCCGAGCATGATTCCGAAGGCGAGCCCCGCGATGACGGAGTTCTCGGTGGACACGGCGTCGAGCTCGAGGGTGGTGAGGTGGCCGGCGACCACCTGCGTGATGGCGCCCAGCGAGTACTGTGCCAGCGACGTGAAGATGGCCGGACCTGCTAGCTGCCAGACACGCCGGTTCTCCTCCGCGGCGCAACGCAGGAAGGTTGACACGCTACGGATCTCCTCCAGGTCGTCCTCGTCGCCACTGGGCGCCGACGCCAGCAGCGCCACTCTGAGCGTATCATCATCGTCCCCAGCACCACACACCGCCATCGAACGATGATGACCTCTCTCTCTCTCTATTTCTTTCTCCACCGGCCTTTCTCGGTCTCCTCTACCACGGGATCAACAGGCTAGTTTGGTCTGTATAACATAACGTCTGGTGGAATGTTCAGCTATCCTAGTAGGAGAGGAGGACTGGACTCCGTGTGGATCTCAGCTTCTCCTAGTAATCGAAGATACGAATGCTATCTCTATTTAAAAAGGATCGATATTTCTGCATGAAAACACGCAGGCGCCGCAAGGAGGACAGAAGAAGATATGCAGAGCGCATCGGCGAATGGGTTAGGTATATACAAGCAGCCAGTACCGTACTGCCACTGGTGCAACGCGGAACCCCAAAAATATACTAGCGCAAATTAAGCGCTTGCAGCCTGCTGTCTACTAGGTCAACTGGGAAGCAAGCCTTGCTTGCTGCGATCCGAGTTGACCGCCGCGGGATCTGGGTTTATACGACTGGCACGCTCGTTGTCCACATTGTCACTCCTTATCGATACTCGATACACAAGAATAGCTAGAACTTTCATTGGGATTTGCTAATTTTCACTCGTTCTGGAGAGACACAAGAAAAACTCAAGTCTCCGTGATCACATTTCTGATAACTGCAACTCCAGTCTAAATTTAGATCATTTACTCAAAGAAGTCCAGAGAAAAGTGCACTTTCGTCACGGTGCAACCACTGGGGAAAAACCAGGGCTGTCGTGTAGTTTTGCCGTGGTCAAATGTCGCAGAACACGGAAGCAGTAGAGGAAAACCCACCACCGTGAACCAAAATCGCCGCCTCTAGCCAGGAGACGCTTCTCGAAGACACCGGCGGCGTACACCCAAACGGCGCAAGGCCACACATCGGCAAATAGCCAAACTCCCTAGCGGCGGAACTTAACCTAGTATTTACAACAGAAAATATGGGGTCGGTGGGGCAGGGACTATATTTCACTCGGGAAACTCAATGGGGGCGAGCAAGGCGCGGAAGCTCCATTATACACTTATGTATAAAGTAAATAGAGACGTAGGGAGAGGGGATCTTTATACCAGAACACCCTTAAACTAAAATATCTCCTCGTTCGCAAAGACACAGATTAAATTATTAAGGTAATCAAGTGCACATTATGGCTATGCCGATCCATGGTTAAGGCTCTGTTCTTTTAAGCTTCTTGATAGATTACAGATGAAAATAATCTTATGATAAAAATAACTCTATTTTAGGCCCTTTTTCCGAACAACCAACTTCAACCATTCCTTCAGTGGGGTGAAGCTGCGATACCCAGCTTCTCACGGCTTCCCGAGCTCCAGCAAAGCGGTGTTTTCGCCTGCTCTTATTTTTTAGCCTATCTAATCTATAGTATCTAAATGAGAGCAACCCACCAAAGGTATTTCTCTCAACATGCAACCTATCCAACTCATCAAGCATCACTAACCAATCCTATCTCACCATGTGTCATCAAATTTGCCACCATGTCACAACATCCTATCACCCAATCTGCAATCTACCACGCTTATTAGTTCAATCTCACCGCATCAATTAATTATCTGTTCTACAGTTAGTACTCCAGTTGGGATCCCTTTCACCATGCGAAGGGACGAGGCACACTCTTTCTCTCCCTAGCGGTAACCGTAGAAGCGAATCGCCTGACCAAGTAATAGGCGAGGCAACGAAGCGGCCACCAATTGGTTGCCTTTTTAATCTTCTGTGTCCACCAGACTCACCTCATTTGTGTTTGTTCGTCCTCAATCCCCCTTCCCTCAGTCACAACTCACAAGGAGTCACCATCAGCCTGAAGTCCCATTGACATGTTCGTGATCTTCCGGAAGAGGCTAGCTTCTGCGGCATGGCCAAAGGTTTCTTAGCTGGCAGTGGATGTGCAGTTGTTTTTTCCTTTCCGTTAATGCGCACAAAATACTGTGGGATTGGCGTTCGTTTAGTTGTTTGGGTGGATTGAGCCATTATGTTGCTCATCCGCTATTTCTCCTTGCAGATTTGATATATGTACGCAGTCGTTTTGACTATGCATGCACCATCAGACAATCTGATCCAGTTCCACCATAGGAAAAAAAAACACAGGTTCTGGTCCTTAAATCCGCCTGAGTTTATCCTTATGTTTCTTATTTCATTCCCCTCTATTTAATTTGTATGGATGTGTGTGATGTATCACATAAAGTTCCCACTCCTCATTAGATGTTTTGTTTCGGTCTATTCTATTTTATTTCAGACTTTCCAAAACCTTTCATGTACTCTCTTTGATTGTAACGCATCTTCAGGTTTTTGTGTAGCTTGCAGGATTAAGCTGAATCTAAATCTACCTCTTCATCTTATTTCACGGAAGCTCTCAATCTAATCAGTATGCTTATTTTTACAGCATCCCACTTTTTATTCAGTTCATCAACGCAATTTACAATTTTTTTTCTACTCTTGATTTTACTATCAGGCGCTGCATGTCACTTTCCAAAAACACCAAGCCTTTTGAATTTATTCAGTTCAGACGTTCATCACGTGAGGTAAAACTGTTTCCTAACTTCTTGGTTTTACTACTACACTTTCATGTATTCTGTTCTTTCTGTGCTTACTGTTGTTGAAACCAATTAATTATCCTGATCAGATCATAAGAACAGTATTTACTTTCATAATGCAATTTTAAAATTCTATTTGAATCAAAATGTCAGAGATATAGTGGAATCCTTACCAGTAGTCCGGTCGATGGGAATTCACATTTCTCAAATTTTGGATATAATTATCAATGCTATCGTTATTTATTCATTAGCTCTGATCGGATTGGAGTGAAAAGTGGGGCCAAGAAGAAATGTTTATCATAGTCACCGGGTCTGCTCTTTATACCACCGGCACAATTATCTGAGTATTCTAAGATATTTTCTCGGTAGTAGCTTATTTTTATTGGCTCCATATTGGATGGCTAACAGGTGTTCATATTTCTATAATTTAGTTTCATTATCCATAATAAAATGTGATGACCATATATACATGATGTAACGAAGGATTTTCGGCCTTAGTTGAAATCCAACTATGAGGACAGATGAACGCAGATTGCATTGACATTTAGAATTACCCACTTGGGTCACTGAGCTGGAAAATTACCCGACATCTTGCTTTTCCTTCCTTTCCATGGGATTTTCTCTTTAAGGATAAATTGATGAGCTATTGATGAATACATGCTATGTCTTCCACTACAGAGTTGTGAAACTGATTTGAACGAATCTGCTTCACTGGGAAAAGATCAAAGAAGAATTGTTTGGTTAATATTTTCCATTGTTGGCCTTCTTTATCCATCAATATATCATTTTGATAAATAAAATATATTTATATGTGTCAGTGTTGGTTGAGTCCATCTTCTAAGTGGTAACTTCGAATTCAACTGAATTCAACTCATGCAAACTTTCTTAAAATTGGTAAATTGTTATCATGAACAATTCTATATTTATGGTAAGAGAAACATATACAACTATTTTACACAGATGTTCCCGCAACAACGTGCGGGGAATCGTCTAGTATAATGAAACTTCACCCCCCCCCCCCCCCCCCCCCCGACCTGAGAGACTCTTTGTCCGTTCCCCTACGTACTAAGTTTCATCTACTATGCTTGCCCGCCGCCGCCATCCCCGGACAACTCCGGTTGCCGTACGAAGCCACCCTCGTCGCCATAAGCTTCCCCTTCCCACACTGGCCCCATTCCACGTTGGAGCGGTAGCTCGCAGCCACACCCTACACCTCGTCGGCCCGGATTGAGCCGAGGTTGAGATCGTCAGTCGGGGCTCATTCTGCTGTTGTCTCCTCCTGACTACGCATGCTCGCCGTCCGGAGCTCACCAGCCACCTACCCGTCCAGCCGCCCCTCACCATTGCCGACAAGCGCCCTGCATATCCTCTCACCTTGCGCCCTATATGCCGTGGATCCTCCCGCTCGGCTGCTTGATGTGCGGGCCAGCTCGCCGGTTCAGCTCCTGAGGGTGGAGACGCTGATGCTGCAGACAAGGCCAACCCCTAGATGCAGTTCATCTCCTATGTTTCCTCCAGTGCATATGCTAGTCAATAAAGTTTGTTTGGTCTAATCAGATTGAACATCTCTAGTTCATGACCTGGAATCGATATCTCATTGTTCTTCACATATGTGTATATTGCAGTGCTTCCAGAATCTAAATGAAACTCACGCATATGGATGTTTCATTTTTTTTGAACAAGATGTTTCATATTGTAGTATTGAGTTATATACAAACGATGTATGTTTGCATTATTTTTCACTTTAAGATGTTTGAAAATTGTGCTTTATGATCATATGCAAAGAAAAATAGTAAGAAATAACTCAAAACCAGTTAATTATGAGCTTATTTTCGCTACTAACGTAATTTTTCTCTTGCCGGCTCAAGTCAGAGTGGCTTATGCAAAAGAAAAAACCGAAAAGAACATGGTCAAAATGGACAGCAGCAGTACTCCCTCGTAATTTAGTTTGCGTTCTGGGTTTAGTCACAGTTAAACTTTGTCATGTTTGACCAAATATTGTGAAAAAAAATTAACATTTATAATAAAAATTTCATAGTATTAAAATCATTATAAAGTATATTTTCGTATTGTTACTTCTTTTGCCGGAAGATTCAGAAAACCCGATTTCCAGTCCTGTCTTAAGAACCCGACTCCAAAGAAAGAAAAAAGAAAAGCGGACTAAAAGAGAACAACAAAAGAGATTTTATGAATGTTGATATTTTTCCCTATATTTATTGTCAAACTTAATAAAGTTTGACTTTGAACTAAATTGAAATGGAGGGAGTACAAAATTTTGCCTCAACTAGTCAACCGCTATATCAACTAGCTGTCGGCACGAACATACTCACAATGAGGCAAAGATTTTAAGTTACGTCTTAACTGATGGCATGATTCTCGTGTACCGGTTAAATAAATCAAGACGTATTTAGAGCAGACTCTCACTGTGGCTGAGCAGTCTCAAGATGACCATGTCGTCCATTTCCATTGCCTCACGCGCAACTTTCTCTATAAAAGAAAAGGTTAATTTGATCTATGTCATTGTCACATATGTGCCCAGAATTGACTCATATTTGAACAGTATCAGATACATATGAGTGTTTTTTATTTACTGTATTTTTTTTATATTTTTCTGAGAAAGTTCAATTTTGGGCTAAATTTGAAATTTTTGGATTTTAGGCGCGTAGACTAGCTTTAGTGTTGTCAAAAGTTATGCCTAGGGGCAGTATGATAAATATGGCACTAATACACTCAAATGTATACATTTTTAGGATCGTAATTATATTTAGTGAAGAAAATGTCATGGATAGAGATATTGAGAAGTTTGAATGGTATACTTATAACTTAAGTTTTTGTAATGGCATAAGTAATCTGTGAATTGGATAATGGCATATGTCCAATTAATCCAAAAAAAAGTCTCTGGCACGAAGCACATCGAGTGTGAGGCCACCAATTTCAGCTTGGCCGGACTAAAAGGAGAGACATGGCACCCAACGTTGGAGAGACGATTGGCTAATTGATTTTATTCTATTACATGTGTGTGGCCTCTGACAATTAGCACTTGGCGCGCTGGAACGCTTAATTATATGATAAGCTTGTAGATGTATGGGTTTCCTAACGTTTATACTTTATTATTTGTGTATGTCACAAATTCCCTAGGGAAAGGACATCCTCTAAAAAACAGGAAACGCTACAACTGAGTTTAAATATATAGCCGTTGAAAATTAGCGTAATTTTATCTTGCAAGTTACAAACTGAATAATTTAGTTTTCTTTATGATGGGACTAATTTTAGCTCTACAATGCTAAGCGACTTATATTTCTAACCTGATTGAACCGCTGTCACAACTTTCGACTTCATCTTAGTATTTACTTAGCATGTTGAATTTGTAATTTTGTAATTTTGCAAATCAATGAAAAGATTACAGTAGTGACAGCTTTTTCAGAAGTACTTCCCTAGTATTTGTTGTTATGTATCGGCGAGACCCTGACGGGATTATATAACGGTATACAAGAGTAGCACTAATGAAAATGTATGGACGCAGACGCCAGTAGCTATACCGACATCTTTTTATCAGGGACGTCAGTGTAGCCCCCGAACTGGGTTGCCCAGCAAACGGGTCGTCGTGCCAACTTTCACCGTCGGCGTATGACACACTACGCCTGCAGTGGCGTTCGGCATATATACAGCCCCAAGCAGCCGCCGTCGGCGTACAACTATGATATGGCCCGGGGCGACGCCGAAAACGGTTCCTAACGGCGTCTTGATACGCCGAAAACAGAACCTACCGGCATCTTGTTATGCCTTTAGGGTTGATGCCACGACGAGTCTAGTCATACTATTTGCACCGAACTAGCCGACGACCGACGTAAATAAATATACTCTGATATGTAAGTTCCATGCACAGTGGACAGTGCCACAGAGAGCACGCGAGCCTCGTGGTCGCCCGGTGTCTGCAGCGTCGAGCCCCACCGCCATTTCTCTCGATGGCCCGCCGGTTGGCTGCGTAGTAAATTGACTGATGCGATTGACGTAAATACTATTGACGAATCTTGAACAACTTTTGTCGGGGTGAGAGAGTCATATTACGTTCTCTCTGGACGAATACATATACACGCCTTGGACTCCATTATTCCAAAGTATAAATATATTGTGCCGGGAGTCAGACACTCGGTTCAGTTCGTACGTACTCTTCGAGCTAATACATCCAACAGGAGGCGTGTACGTTCAATATCGGGTCTTAATTATCTGTTAATGCCGGGTACCTAGACTCTGACTATACTGTTACTAGTAGATCGTCCTCCTACAACCATGCATCGAACGCGGCAAACCGCAACAGGTCCTCCGACATTGGAGGCACACAACGTAAACGCGCGCAGAGCTCTTACCACTAGCCACTAGGAGAGGTCCAGCGTCCAGCGATCAGCGTGGTTCATTGGTGCAGCACTGCAGCGTCGGTGGAGCATGTGACACCACAGCCGTCCAAGAGAAGAGGACCCAACTATTCCTGCATTATGTTAAAATTATTATTCATGCATTTTTTTTAACGGGAAAGGTTATTCATGCATCGGTTTCAACATTTTTGTCCTCAGTGTAAACTTGAGATAAACTCATATATTGATTGATTGATTTGAGCCGTAGTACATCGTGTATATATATGAAAGGCAAACCGATTTAGGCTAGAGCTAATTGGAGTACAAGTCTAACTAGATTTACAAACCGTATTAGACTCCAACAATATAATCTAACATCCCCACAGTCTCAACGTGGGGTTCCATAACGTTGAGACTGAATCGAATATCGGAGAAAGGTTGTGTGGCCAGTCCCTTGGTGAAAATGTCGGCAAACTGCGCAGTAGTGGGCACATGGAGAACTCGAACTTGGCCCCATGCAACCTTCTCCCGAACAAAATGAATGTCGATCTCAATGTGCTTGGTCCGTCGATGCTGCACTGGGTTGCTGGACATGTAAACAGCTGAAATGTTATCACAGTAAACAATAGTGGCCTGCTGAATGGGGCGATGGAGCTCGGTCAGGAGTTGGCGTAGCCAAACTGTCTCGGCGACCGCATGGGCCACGGCACGGTACTCAGCTTCTGTAGACGAGCGTGAGACTGTAATCTGTCGTTTAGAAGACCATGAAATCAAATTGTTACCTAGAAAAACACAGTATCCGGACGTGGACCGACGAGTGTCTGGACAACCAGCCCAGTCTGCATCGGAATATGCTGTCAAACTATTTGGTGAAGAGGAATTTATGTGGAAACCATGATCAAGAGTACCTTTGAGATAGCGAAGAACTCGTTTAATGTGATTATAGTGGGGAAGACGAGGATCATGCATGTAGAGACAAGCTTGTTGAACAGAGTAAGAGAGTTCAGGGCGGGTAAGAGTAAGATATTGGAGGGCACCGGTGAGACTACGATAGAGAGAAGCATCGGAATAAGGTTCACCGTCGGAGGAAAGTTTGGAACTAGTGTCTACAGGAGTACGAGATGGCTGGCAATTGACGTGGGGCTGCCTTTCGGGTAGCCCACGATAAGGCTACCTGGGCCGCGCCAAGGACATGGAGGCCCACAGAAGGCCCACGCGGGGTACCATGTAACCTAGTCCAAGTCGGTTAGGAAGCATAACCTGCCATATCTGTAGTTGCCGTCGGCATCGACCACCCGAGACCTGGCTACCTATAAAGCCAGGAGGGTTGCTCGTCCAAAGGGACTCGCTCATAACCACCGCCATAAACCCTAGCGAGATCGCAATCTCGCCGTTGTAATCGCTACTCGCATCAATAATCAGACAAGCAGGAGTAGGGTGTTATCCTCCGGGAGCCTGAACCTGGGTAAATCCTTGCTTGTCAGCCGTCGTGACCACCAGCACTCATCTCTCTCCCCATCAATCAACCCGGGGTGCACAACCCTGGGACTTGTCGAGTTAACACCTCGTCAATTGGCGCCGTCTGTGGGAAGGTCAAACAAGTGTTGGGATCATGGTCGCTCCGGCTCCATCCGCAATGAAGATCGGCGTGTCCGCCGCCAGGGAGTCGATCCGCTTCGGCTCCTTCGAGTACGTCCTCCACCCGCCGGCCCACCGCTCGCTGTACGCCGATCTGGACAAAGGTATACACATCACCTTCGGCTCCATATACTGCTGCATCGATAGTCGTGGCATACTCAGGTCTACGACTACCGCGCTACGCGCGGCGGCGTCACCCGAATCGGCAACCCCCGCGCCCACCGAACCCGTGAAGATCGCATCTGCCGCACCCGCGGAGAGCGCGCCCGCTGCACCCGCAAAGATTGCATCTGCGTCGACTACATCGACAATTTCGGCGACAGACGCGCGGATCGGGTCTACTACCCCAACCTCGGTCGCGCGGTCGACTAAGTCAATATCTACCTCCACTGTCGCACCCGCACGGGCAACTAGGAGCTCGCACCCGACAGCCACGTCACGCGCGCCCTCATCTTCGTGGAAATCCCAAGTCTACCCCAAGTCCAGATGGCAATGGGTACCCGATACCCGCAAACCCGACGGGTACCCGCCTCAAATGGGGAGGGTTTGGTCTAGAAAAATACCCATGGGTATACTTAGCAGGAAAATGTTATACCCATCGGGTATACGGGTGCGGGTATGGGGATGCCATACCCATACCCATACCCTTTTACCCTCATACCCAGGAGACCCACATGTCATATGGTAAAACACATACCCCAAATCAAAGTCAAACTCTAACCTCATGCGCTGCGTCGCCGCTCCCCGGAGACATGTCCTCAGGCGACATGGAGGTGAGTGAGTCCGGCGAGAGCCCGACAATCTAGGCAGAGAACCTAAAATTTTGTTGTTTACACGACTTTGACGGGTACCCAACAGGTATCGGGTACCCGACGGGTGTCGGGTATGGGGAAAATCTATACCCGCACACGGGTATGGGTACGGGTAACAGGGAGCGGGTAGAGGTGCGGGTAAGGGTATGGGGATGCCATACCCGCACCCGAACCCGGCGGGTGCCATCCGGAACCCCAAGCCAATCGCACTCGCCCCGGCGAGCGTGAACACACAGACGATCGCGAGAAGACGCGACAGCGACTGCGCCGCGCGCCACGTTGTAGCAATTTTCGATCCCGAGCAAGACGCGGGCGACAGAAGCAGCAGCGGCAGCACCAACTCTCCGACTCAAGTCTACCCCAAGCAAGTCTTCATGGCCGGCACAACACCACATGGCGACGACGAAGAACCCGCATATCCGCTAGAGGTGGACATGCCGGACCATACTAAACTTGTCATCACGCGGGACATGGCGATCCAAGCCATGAAGCATGTGGACGAGGGCACGTTCCCCCCACCCAACGCACCTCGAGACGACCACCTGGCGGTCCAGTACTTGCTGCGCAAGGAAGGCGAGCGAATCCGCGCCGAAAAAGCCGACTTACTCCGGCGCAAGAGGGACGCAGACGCATCGAGTGCCAGGCGAGCCGCCCTCTCCTTCACATCCTCTACGGAGGTTAACCAAGGAGCACGGCGAAACAGAGCCCGCGTTCCCCTCATGGCAGAAGCCGATCGAACCAGGCTCACTCGCAATCTCGACTCGTCCTTCGTCACCGAAGATGAGAACGGGATACCCGTCCCAAAGACGGCGAACGCCGCCCTGATCTCAGTCGAGACATACCTCCGGCTCACGCAGCCACCGGAGGGGGACGCGCGCTCCCTTCTCCACAAGCAGCAAATTGCCTCCATAAGGGCAATCGAAGAAGCGCTGGCGGCCAAGGGGCCAAGCAACAGGGCGCACGAACCAACAACCTCGGGCATCCCAGCGGTACAGCGACAACCAGTCAAGGACCTTCGCGACGTCCTCACGCAGAAGACGGTGGATCGCAACCGCAAGGAGCGCTCAGCTGGTGTGGCAAACACAGACGACCACGCTGACCGCGACTTCGAGCCGTGCGGCGCGGCATGCTTCAGCTTCAACATCCGCGACACCCGCATGCCTAAGGGCTTCAAGTTGACAGCAGGCACACCAAAGTACGACGGGAAGCAAGATCCAAAACTGTGGCTCGAGTACTACCTCATCGCATGCACCTGCCAAGGCGGGACGTCGACTACGGCAATGCAGTACATCCAGCTTATGCTGACGGACTCGGCTCGCGGGTGGCTCACAAGCCAACCCAAAGACTCTTTCCGAACATGGAAAGAATTCCAGGATAATTTCATCAAGAGTTTCTCGGGAACATTCGCAAGGCCAACGACCTACATCGAGTTGCAGGCCTGCAAGCAAGGAAAGGATGAGTCGCTCCGCTCCTACATCCAGCGATGGACACTCCTCCGCAACACCATGGAACCCGTCTCAGAAGATCGGGTGATGGACGCCTTCATGCACGGCGTCGCTCGCCGCGACCTCCGCGAGGAATTCGGTAGGCTCCAGCCGAAGACCACAATAGAGCTCATGAAGACAGCCAACCAGTGGGTCGAAGGAGAGGACTACGTCCGCGAAACTTCCCCCAAGAAAGAGGTCGAAACAAACAACTGGCGTGAGGCACGCCAAAAGAAGAAGCCGCGTTACACCCACGATTCAATCGAATTAGTAGCGGCGGGCTATGAAACCCCCCGTGAGGACAAACGCGACAACAGTCGACAGTACGACCAAGGTCGACAGTCTAGCTCGAGTCAGTATAACCGTGGCAGCAGCAGCATTGGCCACAATGATGGAAGCCAGAAGCGCGAGTGGAAGCGCCCGCTGACCCCAACAGAGGAGCTGATGCAACCCTGTAAGCACCACTCGTTCCGCAACCCGGAGAGAGGCAAATGGGGTTCCAGCCACCTGTTGAAGGATTGTCGCAAAGCAAGAAAGATATACCAAGCCATGCAGCAAATCATCGCTCCAGTACAGGCAATACAGGCAGCCCCGCAGCTAGCCATCCAGGCAGCACCCACAAACAACAACCAGGTGCAGGCGGCAGGAGCATTCCCCCAGCCGCAGCAAAAGCAACAGCAACAAGGCCAGTCGGCAGCAACCGACACGTACCCACCCGCACGGGGACAACTGAACATGATCCAGAAGGGACCCCCGTCAAACAGGCGCCAAAAGCTCATCACCCGCCAAGTACTTCAGGCCATCAACAGCCCGCGTGCGGTACCAGACTACCTGCGCGGGTCTGAGACACCCATCACGTTTTCCAGGGCAGATCATCCATCCGAGGTAACCCGACCCGGGCACGCCGCACTCGTGATTGAGGCCTTGATCGGAGACTACAGCTTGAAGAAGGTGTTCATGGACGGAGGCAGCGGCATCAACATCATATTCGCCGACACCCTGAGAAGAATGAACAGGTCGACAGAGAAATTGCCGGAATCAGAAACCACCTTCCACGGCATAGTACCAGGGCAAGCAATCACGCCTATGGGAACAATCACACTCGACGTCATCCTCGGTACACCCGAGCACTTCAGGAAGGGGTCGATAGACTTTGAGATCGTCGACTGGAAGTCACAATACCACGCCATCCTCGGGCGCCCAACCTTTGCCAGGTTCATGGCAGTACCCCACTACGCCTACCTGATGGTAAAGCTGAAGGGGTTACGGTGCAGAAAATAATAATTTTTCTAGCGAACGAAACCCTAACTAGCCAGGATCTATCTATCTAGTACATGCGATAACGGTGGCGGAACGGGTTACATTACCTCCATGTAGACTGATAGTGGGGATTACGCTCCCGCACAAGCGTTGACGATGAAGTCGTACGTAGCCGACCTCGAGGTCGCGGAGAACTTGCCGCGATGACGAAGACGATGATGTCGGGGTGTCGATGATGATCTGCGTCGACGGGCGTCGGGCGGAAGAAGGCAGAGCGCCAGCACCAGGGCTGGTGCGCCGGCGGCAGAGGGGAAGGGGGCGCGACGGCTGCAGGGGCGAGACGACGTCGCCCAGGCTACTCAAAAGGAGTTACCTCTGAGCACTCACAAACATACGGATCTTAGCGACAACCCCCGATCATTCAGATCCAGCTGAAATCGCAGGGGTAGATCTTATCTGGAATCCCGCAGAGCAACGGTGCTCAGCGGTATAGCTTAGGTGGAGAGAGATCCCCCCTTCCTCAGCTCGGCGCGGCTCCAACTTGGGAACCACGAGATCGAGAGAGAAATCGGGAATTAATTGTATTTTCCAATGAATTAATCCAATTAATATGCCTTGCTATATAAAGGGGGGAGGGGGTGTGCAAACTCCCTAGCTCCCCCATGTGGGACTAAACAAAGGAGGAGGAAAGGGGGGGTTCGGCCCCCACATGGGCTGGCCGAACCAACCAATGGGGCCCACCCCCCTTGGTGGTGCGGCTCCCCCTCTTGGGCCCTCTTAGGGCCCATGTAGGTGGGAGCCCCCCTTTTTCCTTTATTTAATTAATATTAAATTAATATAAAAATCTCATTAATTCATAATTAATATATTTATATATAATTCAATATCCCGTGACTCCGAAAACTCTTTCGGACCACCCGAACAACTTTCGGACATTCCTGGAACCATTCCAGACCTCTCCGGAACTCCTTCCGGACCACCGGAACTCTTTCCGGATCATTTCTCTCTTTCCAACAAATCCCTATAATATTTCAGAACCTATCTCCTCGTGTCGCTAAGACCTTAAGTTTGTTACGCTACGGTTCGAGAACACTCCAGACATGGTCGAGACACTCCGCTCACCAATGACCGTCAGGGATACCTGGAAGTATATGACGACCCCTGTGCATTCTACGAATATCGTCGTTGAACCATAAATATGATATCCATTCCCTTTGTCTCTGCGATACTACCTTGTCCGAGATATGATCGTAGACACACCGATGTCTTTGTCGTATCTCGTTACCGACGAAGGTTATTAACTCGTCTGCGATATTACATCTCCATGACCTAGTCATAAGCTGCGTAGCTATATAGATGCAATATCACCGAGTGGGCCCAGAGTATCTTTCCATTACAAGAATGAACAAATCCCGCTCTTGATCCTTACGTCTTGATGCTCTTTCGGAATACCCAAGATGGACACCGTTATTGTCATGCTATATAAGACACAACGTTTGATGCTCTCAAAGCACCCCTACGAAGCATTAATAAGTACGGTCTCACGGTCTAAGGAATGAGCTATCATATTCTTATCTATTGCAAATGACAAACATCGTAATACGATCTTTTTGCAATACTTTGCGTATGTCCATCACCTTATTCAACTAACAAGATGACCCCATTGTCAACCGACGTCATTGTCCTTGATCGGGAATCTCGATCAACTTTTGCCCAATGGACTAGCTCATATAGAGGGTTGCTAGGGACCTGGTTGTCTATGTATCACACGTGTATTAATAATTCCGATTAATACAGTTATAGCATAATACACAAACCTATTATAAACTTATGAGATAATGCAATAAATACTACTTATTTATTTGCCTCTAGGGCATATCTCCTTCAGTCTCCCACTTGCACTAGAGTACAAATAAACTAGCTGCATTTTACTTTATCAGAATCCCTTATCAAATAAGAATCATTTGCTAATGCTTGCTTGTGGAAGAGTGTTATTGCACAATCCATGATTGTACATGCTCTTGCGATTCACTGATATCAACTTGCTTGATATCACCACGTTGTCCAACAACATATATGCAAATACCGTAACTAAGTGAGACTTCTGTTTTCCAGCGCTTACTCTGATTATACTAACCAGATAACTGCCCTGAAAAACACACTCAGCCATAGAGAGCCCCTTGTAAAAATTACAAACTCGCGATATCTACATACTTTCACACCAATGCAGAAAACTTGACATTCTAATGTCAATCCAACAACTAACACACCTCTACTTCCAGTAAATTCTAAATTTACTTTCATAACTGCTCTTCTTCCAAGAACATCGGTTATATTTTATCGAGCAGACAATATGGTTTCTGTATGATGTCTAATATTACATAATAGACCCACATGTCATACAACCATTACTTTCATGCATCATTACTCTTAATGATCAATTGGATTCCAAAGGACCATCCTTTTGATTCTATTCTGACTCCTCAGACATAATCCAAAACAACTCGACTAACTATTTAAAATTCCCGTTCTATTTCAAAATAGAAACTAACTTTCAAATAGTTTCACAACTTCATCCTATTCTATTTATTCTACCGGTACAATTTCACAATGTGTTAAATACACAAAATGAATTCGGCTCCCACTCAAATTATGTCTCCACATATTTGACAACACGAGCTCCCACTCAAAAACATGTTATCCACATTCTTGAGTTCCTGAGCTCCCACTCAAAAATATGTTCTTCACATATTTCACCTGAGTGAACTAACTATGACTCCCACTTAAATCGACATTTTTGGTCAAACCAAAATCATTGATCTACTATCAATTCGAATTTAGTACAAAATCAATATTACATTAATTCAAATCCTTCAGACTTCAAGCATGTCTACACAAATGTAGTCAACAAATTTGATCTAGTCCAAGACACATTTCTTGACAAAACATGCTACCGCGTCTTTCTTATAGTCACATTTCTCATATAACACCTTATATGACGATTAAACAATCTTATTCCTCTAATAAGAATTGCAGCAACAATTACTCTCTTAATCCTTTCAAATGCAACTTGGATTTCCAGGCTCAAAAAGCCTTTGTTCGTACTCTGATATTTTCTCAACTTTCTTTGTATTCATATAGTGCACCTTGATCTGTCAACAAGATCTGAAACACTTAATACAGTGTTGTGACCTGACAGCAATATTAAATATAACATCACTTTATTTAGAAGTTTCTTTCATGAAAATATTATGATCTTTATGAAGAGGATTGCAAGCAGAAAACAATTTTCTAGTCTCCCTCACTCTTAATCACCTAACTTTCATTAGCAGACATATACTCTTTGGAACACCTTCCAACATAGGTCTGAAACCATAATTCTAATTCCAATCCATAAACCATAATTCGAAAAATCATCTTTTTCTCGGAATTACATAGACAACAAACTGAACTTTGTTTCTAATTGGTTTTGGAATATACTCCCATTCAATGCGAGTATTCTACAAAGAACTATTCATGTATATACTGAATTATCGTGTAATCATATACATGTCGACACTACTGTCGATCTCACGAATTCTCGTTGAGAAAAACATCTATTTTCTAAAGTGGACATCGACTATAATGTTTCGAACATATCAGGAGATTCTAAGACAGATTCTGACAGACCACACTTTATTTAAAATAGAGCATAATTATAATTCTCCACATATCACCATATATGACATTATAATATTGTGAAACGAATTTCCACAAGTCTTTTGTGTTGAAACCATAATTCAAAAATATTGTCCTTTGATCGAATCTTGTGAATACAATATTCACTAATCTTTCTTCTGAAAAACCCCATTTGATCTATTATCAAATTAATTTCAGACTCCATAATTTATCGGTCAAATACTCCTATTTACCAAAATCATAGAAGAATTCGGATCAAGCAAAACACCATTGATTAATCATTAAAAATGACTCTCAATCACTTTCCTCTAGTATTGCAACTTCAATACTGCATTTCAAACTTAATCAATTTTGGCACTCGAAATACTTAAATGGACCAAAAATTATCCATTACTTCTTTCACTGCCTTTATGACTAAATTCGATGGTGTTTGTTCTTTGGACACATAATTTTATCATTCCCGCTATAAATGTATATCATACGCATAATGTAATTGAGATGTGATGCAAATTACTCATAATATGAAACAACTGCTTTGCTTCATAACACAAAACAACTGATGTGTTCTATATGAATAATTATGTCTTGCAACATTCAAGACACCAAACTAGATCACACTCTCACTATTACAAAATGTCTTATCAAAAACTATTGATGATAACTAATATGATATATCGAGGGCGTGAGCACTACTGGCCATTAACTTGCCATCACTTGTGCACTGTCACGTCACCCTTTGCCACATACTTGTGATAATCAGGGACTGTTTCACAAACAGAACAATTATCAAACACTTTTCATCAAGTATGAGAAGGATACATTTATATCTTCGTATATCAAATATACCCATAGCGTCGAAGAACTCTTTTTCGATGAATCAACTTTTAGTTGAACTTGTTCACGAACGTGAAGAAGCTCACCGTGTCTCTATAGCATATTCACGCACATGCTATTCACAGCTAGGAGGTAAAGCACAATCTCTATTGCACTGGAGTTTGCTATCTAGAAATCGTAGATATTCGTAAGCCTGAAGTAGATGTCACACAACTTTTTCAACTGAGTCTCCAGACAGGTATGCTCCCCATGTGAATGGTCCGGAACTTTCTAAGCTGTCTGAACTTCCCAAGACTCAATTCATCTTTGAAGTGACCTCTGATCGCATCAATCACGACATATGGCTCCATGTGTTGAAACAACTTTCAACTCAGGTGCTAGGCATACGCTCATGACGATCAGTACTTCCATGAACATGTCATGATGCTTACGGAACTCATCATCTTCCTCCTTGCTATCAGAATCATCTGGTCTAACTTCTAACTAATGTTCTAGGACATATAGGATGTTTGTTGTGTTTAGAGAATGTTTTAAAAACCCTTGTACCATCTGATGAAGTTGGACCCGTCGGCTTCTAAGGTAGAATCCGAGCTCTTGAGGAAGCAACCGAAGTGTAGTTCCGTAGTCTCCAGATGTGATCGCAAAAGAGGTAAGATAAGTTTATAATATATAGGTGAGTTTTAGTTCTATAATCTCATTATCAAAAACACACCACACCAAGATTATTATCCCTAAAAATAATAATGGCGATTACACGACCCTCATCCACCACACTACCCCCGATCATCACGGCCGGCAGCACAGCTTCAAAGGTAGACATAACATGTCGATCACAACAACTCTGTGACTCGTGCTCGATCTTTCGATCTTCCCGTGTTCCGAGGCCATATTTCTGGATATGCTAGGCTCGCCAATCAAACCTCGAAGACCCTGCGCGTGCAACATGGCTTACACCCACTGTATGCGAACGATGAGATGTGTGACACCCGATCATCACGGCCTGCCTCATAACGTAGAACTTTCTTGGTGGTGCGCAACGAGGGAGAACACAATTTTGGTATTTGTTAGGGATCATCCTATTTATGATGCTACCGTTGTATATCTAGCATATAAGCAATCAATAGGATGCACACACAACAGCACACAATAATGATGCAATGAAGTGCGATGTGACATGGTCGATGCGCCTGGACCTTCGTGGCGCCATGTGCCTGGCCCCCGGCGCCCCGGCATGGCTCCGAGTCTACAGAGCCCTCCATTGCCTCCGACAGTACGAGTAATAACAAAACTTACCGTAACCATGTCACATAAAATAACGCCTCTGCAAAACAAAGTTAGACGCCTCTAGCTTTATTTAGTTTTGCAAGTTTTACGTGGCATATAGGCTTATTCGTAAGAGAATCGCTTCCCTACCTACGAACTTTGTACCACAATGTCGATCGTATAATTGCATGTTTAAGCATCCCTTTCGGGCCCTCCATTGAAAATGCTTTGCCGACTAGAGAGAGAGAAACAGACACCCTCCAGCCACAGATACGGTGCAAGCCGTATGTCAGTAGTGGAACCAGTCTCGCGTAAGCGTACGCGTAAAGTCGGTCCGGGCCGCTTCATCAACTCAATACCGAAGGCATCGCAAGTGCACGCTAGAGGGTAGCAAATATAAGAAAGACGCCCTGATTCAACATGAGTTCTAACCGTACCAGCAGTACTACGCATAGATCGGCTCTGATACCACTGAAGGGGTTACGGTGCAGAAAACAATATATTTTCTAGCGAACGAAACCCTAACTAGCCAGGATCTATCTTTCTAGTACATGCGATAACGGTGGCGGAACGGGTTACATTACCTCTGAAGGGGATCGTGTGCAGAAAACAAAAATTTTCCTACCGACGATATCCTAAAAGCATGCCAAGATCTATTCTATGCAGATATAGTAGTACGAACGGAGATCGGAATACGTACCCTTGTAGACCGAAAGCGGGGATTACGTTCCCACACAAACGTTGTCGATGAAGACCGACGAAGCCGACCTCAAGGTCGTGTAGAGGAACCAGGCCTCCGAGTACCGCTAGCGCAGCACCTCGCAGGGAGTCGCACACGTACGGTGGAGACGACGGCCTCCGAAGCTCCAGTCCAGGCGAGCAGCGGAAGACTTGGACCGGAACACCAGCAGCGCGGCAGCGGGCTATGGTGGAGGAGATCCCCTTGCTCTGCTCGGCGCGGCTCCAACTTGGGAACCACGAGATCGAGAGAGAAATCGGGAATTAATTGGTGAATTAAAAGGCCAGGGGTGCCCTTTCTTATATAGGCTCCCAGGGGGAGCCAACCTTGCCAGCCAGGAAATGTGGGACTAATCCCACATGCCTGGTGCGGCTAGCCTTGGTGCACCGGCCCCCTGGTGGGCCCCTTGTCCCATCCAGGCCGGCCACCTTGGCCCCCACCGAATCCCCTAGGGATTTTCCCCCTCTTGGGCCTTCTTTCGACCAGAAGGCCCATTTAGGGAAATCAGCCTAAATAAATTCGAAAATAAATATATAAAATCATATTTGCATATTAATAACACTAATTAATATCAAACATAATATATATAATTTTTCCTAGCTCCGAAAACTCTTTCGGCGCTGCCCGATCTCCATCGGACCCCTCCCGGGACGCTCCCGGTGATCTCCTTCCTTTCCGGTTGTCTTGTCGAAACCCCTTAAGTGTGTTACCCTAGCGGTTTGATATAATATCAGGTATGATCAAGACTCCTCAATGATCAACGACTAACTCGTAGGCCTGGACCCCATATATTAATCCCTGAGATATAACGAATGACTTTCATCTATCAAACCTGAACGTAAAGTCTTAGACCTTTTGCCATAGCGATACTTAGCACGTCCGAGCGTCGTTCCATAGAGATCTCCATACCTAATCCCGACCTCATTACCGACGACGCTATCTTCTACTCGTTCATGATCTCATGTCTCCGTGACCTAGTCACATGCTTGCAAGCTTATTAGACATGATCTCACCGAGTGGGCCCGAGAGTATCTATCCTGCTATGCGGACTGCCAATCCCGCTCTTGACCCCTCGTCTCAACTACTCCTTTCCGATACCCAAAATTATCACCGTTATTGTCATACTAAATAAGATACGACGTTTGGTGCAATCAAAGTATCTTCCAGGAATAACAATAAGAGTTGATCTCACGGTCAAAGGCGTAACGACTACGTTCTCCAAATCTGGGTATGTCCATCACATCGTTCTCTAGCGATATGACTCTCATTGCCGACCGGCGCCATGCCCCATGACCGGGAAACCTCGATCATCAATCGCGCAACGAAACTAGTCTTAGTAGAGGCTACTAGGGACCTGGTTGTTTACGTATCACACCCGCATTAATGTTTCCGCTTAATACGGTTCTAGCATGACACAAAAACCTATTATGAACAAACGAGATATGATAAAGAATACACTTTATTAATTGCCTCTAGGGCATATCTCCTTCAGTCTCCCACTTGCACTAGAGTACAACTTAATCTAGATTACAACTTGGTAAAAGCTTAACACCCATAGCTAACTGGTGTTGTTCATGCTTATCAAGCGGGAGAGGCTTCATCAGCGGATCTGCCACATTCAGATCCGTATGCACTTTGCAAATCTTCACATCGCCTCCTTGTACGTACTGACGTATCACATGGAAGCGTCGGAGAATGTGTTTGGCGGTGGAGTGAGACCTTGGCTCCTTGGCGTTCGCAATGGCACCCGTATTGTCGCAGAAGAGGATCACGGGGTCTTGCACGCTCGGGAACACTCCAAGTTCGATGACGAACTTCCTCAGCCACACAGCTTCATTCGCGGCCTCGCAGGCAGCAATGTACTCCGACTCCATTGTGGATTGTGTGACTATGGGTTGCTTCCCACTTCTCCAGCACACGGCGCCTCCATTCACCTTGAACACGTAACCTGTCTGTGACTTACAGTCATCGGGGTCTGAGCAGAAACTTGCATCTACGTAACCCGTTACGCCAAGTTCTTCATCGCAGCCACCATACACAAGGAACATTTCCTTTGTCTTATTGAGATACTTAAGAATGCTCTTAACAGCTACCCAATGCGGCATTCTAGGATTACTCTGGAACCGGCTTGTCAAACTTAGAGCTAATGCTACATCCGGTCTAGTACTCAACATTGCAAACATGATCGATCCTATGGCTGAAGCATAAGGATGTTTCGTCATTTCGGCCTTACCCAGTTCCGTCACCGGACACTGCGCCTTACGCAATATCTTATTCTTGATAACCGGCAGAGAACCCTTCTTTGCCTTCTCCATACGGAAACGCTTCAGTATTTTATCAAGATAAGTACTCTGACTTAGTGCTAATAGGCGCCTTGATCTATCGCGATAGATTTTTATGCCTAAAACATACGCAGCTTCTCCTAAGTCCTTCATGGAAAACTTACTGTTTAAATATTCCTTCACGCTATTCAGAAGTTCCACATCATTCCCTATTAGCAATATGTCGTCAACATACAGTGCTAAGAACACAATCGAGCTCCCACTCATTTTCTTGTAAATACAGGTCTCTTCCACATTCTGGATAAATCCAAAACCTTTGATTACCTCATCAAAGCGAAGATTCCAGCTCCGAGATGCCTGCTTCAATCCATAGATGGATCGCTGAAGCTTGCACACCTTGTTAGCATTTCCTGGATCGACAAAACCTTCCGGCTGTACCATGTACAACTCTTCCTCAATGTTTCCATTCAGGAAGGCCGTTTTGACGTCCATCTGCCAGATTTCATAATCATAGTAGGCAGCTACCGCTAACAAAATCCAAAAAGACTTAAGCATCGCTACCGGTGAAAAAGTTTCATCGTAGTCAATTCCATGAACTTGTCGGAAACCCTTTACGACAAGCCGAGCTTTATAGACGGTCACATTACCATCAGCATCAGTCGTCTTCTTAAAGATCCACTTATTCTCGACGGCCTTGCGCCCTTCGGGAATATCCACCAAAGTCCACACTTTGTTATCATACATGGATCCTATTTCGGATTTCATGGCTTCAAGCCATTTCTCGGACTCTAGACTCTCCATCGCCTCCTTGTAGTTCGTAGGTTCGTCTTGCTCGACTAGCATGACGGTGCAAACCATGTTGCCATACCATTCTGGTGGGATCCGAGATCTACCCGACCTACGAGGTAGAACATCTTCCTCGACAGTTTCTCCCACTCCTTCCACGGAGGACGTTTCCGGAATTGCTTCCGTTGCGCCACTCGGAATCTCGAGTTCAGGATCAACGATTTCATCGAGGTCTACCTTCCTCCCACTTACTCCTTTCGCGAGAAACTCCTTCTCTAGAAAGGTACCGGTCTTCGCGACAAAAGTTTTGCCCTCAGCTTGGTTGTAGAAGGTGTACCCAACGGTTTCCCGCGGATATCCTACAAAGACGACTTTCTCCGACTTCGGTTCGAGTTTGTAGGGCTGTAGTTTCTTAACGTACGCCTCACAACCCCAAACCTTCAGAAACGATAACTTAGGCTTTTGGCCATACCATAATTCATACGGCGTCGTTTCAACGGACTTGGACGGAGCCCTATTTAAAATGAATGCGGCTGTTTCTAACGCATAACCCCAGAAGGACACTGGCAGATCGGTAAGAGACATCATAGATCGAACACTATCCAGTAGAGTACGATTACGTCGCTCGGACACACCGTTACGCTGCGGCATTCCGGCTGGCGTAAGTTGGGGTACTATGCCACAATTCTTCAGATGTGGCCAAACTCAAAGCTCAAGTACTCTCCACCGCGATCGGACCGGAGATGCTTGATTTTCCTATTAAGCTGATTCTCAACTTCACTCTGGAATTCTTTGAACTTTTCAAACGTTTCAGACTTGTGTTTCATCAAATAGATATAACCGTATCTACTCAAGTCTTCAGTGAAGGTGACGAAGTAACGATAACCATTGCGTGTCGAAACGCTCATTGGTCCACACACATCTGTATGTATGATCCCCAACAAATCCGACACCCGTTCAACGAAACCTTTGAACGGTGTCCTGGTCATTTTGCCCATGAGGCATGGTTTGCATGTATCGAGGGATCCGAAATCCAACGAGTCCAAGAGTCCATCGGAGTGGAGTCGCTTCATGCGCTTTATACCAATATGACCAAGACGGCAATGCCACAAAAACATGGCGGTATCGTCACTACACTTAATTCGTTTGGCTTCTATGTTATGGATGTGAGTACTACGATCGAGATTCAACAAGAATAAGCCGTTATTCTCGGGAGCATCAACATAAAAGATATCATTCATATAAATAGCACAATTGCTTGACACAGATTTAAATGAATAACCTTCTTGTAACAGGCAAGACCCACTTATAATGTTTACACTCAAGGATGGCACAAAATAACATTTATTTAAAACCAAAACTAATCCCGATGGTAGATGTAGAGGGAGCGTGCCGACAGCCACCACGTCGACTCTCGATCCGTTGCCGACGCGCATCGTCACCTCATCCTTCGCCAGCCGCCTTCTATTCCGTAACTCCTCCTGAGAGTTACATATATGAGCAACAGAACCAGTATCAAATACCCATGTATTGCTCCGGGCGGATGTAAGGTACACATCTATAACATGTATATCAAATATACCTTGCTCTTTGTCGACCGTCTTGCCAGACTTCTTATCCTCCAGATACTTGGGGCAGTTGCGCTTCCACTGACCCTTCCCCTTGCAGTAGAAGCACTCCATGCTAGCTCTGGGACCAGACCTGTTCGTCCTGGGCTTGGCAGCCAACTTTGCCTCCCTCCGGGACTTCCAGCTCTGCTTTCCCTTGCCACCGGACTTCTTGAAATCAACGGTCTTGTTGACCATCAACAGCGTGTGCTCCTTCTTAATCTCTACCTCAGCAGTCTTAAGCATCACGAACACTTCACCCAGGGACTTAGCCATGCCCTGCATGTTGTAGTTCATGACGAAGCCTTTGTAGCTTGGTGGCAACGATTGCAACACCCTGTCAATCGCCAGCTCATCGGGAATCTTGCACTCCAGAGCATTCAGGCGTTGAACGTAGCCAGACATCTTGACTACATGCTCGCTCACACTGCTATGCTCTTCCATCTTGGCTGAGAAGAAAAGCTCAGAAGCCTCATATCTCTCAGCCTTAGCCTGCGGCGCGAAGACAGCCTTAAGATCCGAAATGATCTCAAAGGCACTCATCTTCTCAAAGGGCTTCTGCAGGTCGGCTTCCATGGCGCAGAGCATGCCACTCTGGACAAAGGCAGAATCCTCCGATCGGGTCTGGAAGACCTTCTTCTCATCCTCAGAGGCATCATCTGCAGGAGGGTCACCTATGGCGGCCTCAATGACGTAGGCCACCCTATGGGGAGTGAGGAGGATCCTCAGGTTGCGGAACCAGGCCATGAAGTTTGACCCATTGGTCTTAAGCTTTTCTTTCTCAAGGAACAAACCTAGGTTAAACGAGGGCCGAGACATCTACAATGGAATTTGCAACAACATAAGACTTTGTTCATAATAATTTTGAGTTATAGTATTTAGAAAATAATTAACATAACGCCCACTCAAACAAACATCCCTCCTGGTCGTTTAAGCGATTACACGACCCCATTCATTGCACCACCCCTCATCATCAAAGCCGGCGGCACAACTTCAAGAGTAGACAAAATCGTCCGCCACACCAATTTTGTGACTCGTGCTCGACCTTTTGGTCTTCCTGTTCTGAGGCCATACCTCTGACTCGCCACCAAAGACCTCCACGCTGACGCTTGTGCAACATGGCTTGCACCCACTGTATGCGAACGACGAGATGTATGACACCCGATCATCACGGCCTGCCTCATAACGTAGAACTTTCTTGGTGGTGCGCGTTGGAGGGAGAACACTAGTGGTATTTTGAAGGGATCATCTTATTCAGCTACCGCCGTGTAACTAATGTATACTATACACACAATCACACAAAAATAAGATGCAGACAAAACATCAAATGTAATGCAATGTGATATAGTCCATTGCGCCATGGTCTTCTTGGCGCCCGCAGTTTATAAACAATTTAATAAACCTACCTTGACCATATCACATAGCCCCTGCAAAATAAAGTTAGACGCTTCTACTTTATCTTTTGCATATTTTACGTGGCTTGGGGCTTTCGTAAATAGAACCGCTTCATACCTACGAATCTTATGACCACAACAACGATCCAATAATTGCATGTTTAAGCATCCCTTTCGGGCCCTCCATTGAAAATGTGAAGACCAACTAAAGAGAGAGAAACTGTCACCCGCCAACCACATATACGGTACAAGCCGTATGTCAGTAGTGGAACCAGTCTCGCGTAAGCGTACGCGTAAAGTCGATCCGGGCCGCTTCATCAACTCAATGCCGCTGGAATACACAAGTGCACGCTAGAGGGTAGCAAATAACAGGGACGGTGCCCCCGTGCAGAGCACGGGTTCTAACAGCGTACAGCTATATCTACGATAGATCGGCTCTGATACCACTGAAGGGGATCGTGTGCAGAAAACAAAAAATTTCCTACCGACGATATCCTAAAAGCATGCCAAGATCTATTCTATGCAGATATAGTAGTACGAACGGAGATCGGAATACGTACCCTTGTAGACCGAAAGCGGGGATTACGTTCCCGCACAAACGTTGTCGATGCAGACCGACAAAGCCGACCTCAAGGTCGTGTAGAGGAAGCAGGCCTCCGAGTACCGCTAGCGCAGCACCTCGCAGGGAGTCGCACACGTACGGTGGAGACGACACCTCCGAAGCTCCAGTCCAGGACGAGCAGCGGAAGACTTGGACCGGAACACCAGCAGCGCGGCAGCGGGCTATGGTGGAGGAGATCCCCTCTTCCTCAGCTCGGCGCGGCTCCGACTTGGGAACCACGAGATCGAGAGAGAAATCGGGAATTAATTGGTGAATTAAAAGGCTGGGGGTGCCCCTTCTTATATAGGCTCCCAGGGGGAGCCTACCTTGCCAGCCAGGCAATGTGGGACTATCCCCACATAGCCTGGTGCGGCTAGGGAGGTGCGTCGGCCCCCCTGGTGGGCCCTTGGCCCACTTGGGGCAGCCCCTCCTGGCCCCCACCGAATTCCCCTTGGGAATTTTCCCCTCTTGGGCCTTCTTTCGTCCGGAAGGCCCATTTAGGGAAATCTGCTTTAATAAATTCGAAAATAAATATATAAAATCATATTTGCATATTAATAACACTAATTAATATCAAACATAATATATATAATTATTCCTAGCTCCGAAAACTCTTTCGGCGCTGCCCGATCTCCATCGGACCCCTCCCGGGACGCTCCCGGTGATCTCCTTCCTTTCCGGTTGTCTTGTCGAAACCCCTTAAGTGTGTTACCCTAGCGGTTCGATATAATATCAGGTATGATCAAGACTCCTCAATGATCAACGACTAACTCATAGGCCTGGACCCCATGAATTAATCCCTGAGATATAACGAATGACTGTCATCTATCAAACCTTAACGTAAAGTCTTAGACCTTTTGCCATAGCGATACTTAGCACGTCCGAGCGTCGTTCCATAGATATCTCCATACCTAATCCCGACCTCGTTACCGACGACGCTATCTTCTACTCATTCATGATCTCATGTCTCCGTGACCTAGTCACATGCTTGCAAGCTCATTAGACATGTTCTCACCGAGTGGGCCCGAGAGTATCTATCCTGCTATGCGGACTGGCAAATCCCGCTCTTGACCCCTCGTCTCAACTACTCCTTTCCGATACCCACAAGTATCACCGTTATTGTCATACTAAATAAGATACGACGTTTGGTGCAATCAAAGTATCTTCCGGGAATATCAATAAGAGTTGATCTCGCGGTCAAAGGTGTAACGACTACGTTCTCCAAATCTGGGTATGTCCATCACATCGCTCTCTAGCGATACGACTCTCATTGCCGACCGGCGCCATGCCCCATGACCGGGAAACCTCGATCATCAATCGCGCAACGAAACTAGTCTTAGTAGAGGCTACTAGGGACCTGGTTGTTTACGTATCACACCCGCATTAATGTTTCCGCTTAATACGGTTCTAGCATGACACAAAAACCTATTATGAACAAACGAGATATGATAAAGAATACACTTTATTAATTGCCTCTAGGGCATATCTCCTTCATCGTTCTGTAGCGATATGACTCTCATTGCCGACCGGCGCCATGCCCCATGACCGGGAAACCTCGATCATCAATCGCGCAACGAAACTAGTCTTAGTAGAGGCTACTAGGGACCTGGTTGTTTACGTATCACACCCGCATTAATGTTTCCGCTTAATACGGTTCTAGCATGACACAAAAACCTATTATGAACAAACGAGATATGATAAAGAATACAGTTTATTAATTGCCTCTAGGGCATATCTCCTTCAACCTCCATGTAGACCGATAGCGGGGATTACGCTCCCGCACAAGCGTTGACGATGAAGTCGTACGTAGCCGACCTCGAGGTCGCGGAGAACTTGCTGCGACGACGAAGACGATGACGCCGGGGTGTCGATGATGATCTGCGTCGACGGGCGTCGGGCGGAAGAAGGCAGAGCGCCAGCACCAGGGCTGGTGCGCCGGCGGCAGAGGGGAAGGGGGCGCGGCGGCTGCAGGGGCGAGACGACGTCGCCCAGGCTACTCAAAAGGAGTTACCTCCGAGCACTCACAAACATACGGAGCTTAGCGACAACTTCGGTCATTCAGATCCAGCTGAAATCGCAGGGGTAGATCTTATCTGGAATCCCGCAGAGCAACGGTGCTCAGCGGTATAGCTTAGGTGGAGAGAGATCCCCCTTCCTCAGCTCGGCGCGGCTCCAACTTGGGAACCACGAGATCGAGAGAGAAAACGGGAATTAATTGTATTTTCCAATGAATTAATCCAATTAATATGCCTTGCTATATAAAGGGGGGAGGGGGTGTGCAAACTCCCTAGCTCCCCCATGTGGGACTAAACAAAGGAGGAGGAAAGGGGGGGTTCGGCCCCCACATGGGCTGGCCGAACCAACCAATGGGGCCCACCCCCCTTGGTGGTGCGGCTCCCCCTCTTGGGCCCTCTTAGGGCCCATGTAGGTGGGAGCCCCCCTTTTTCCTTTATTTAATTAATATTAAATTAATATAAAAATCTCATTAATTCATAATTAATATATTTATATATAATTCAATATCCCGTGACTCCGAAAACTCTTTCGGACCACCCGAACAACTTTCGGACATTTCTGGAACCACTCCAGACCTCTCCGGAACTCCTTCCGGACCACCGGAACTCTTTCCGGATCATTTCTCTCTTTCCAACAAATCCCTATAATATTTCAGAACCTATCTCCGCGTGTCGCTAAGACCTTAAGTTTGTTACGCTACGGTTCGAGAACACTCCAGACATGGTCGAGACACTCCGCTCACCAATGACCGTCAGGGATACCTGGAAGTATATGACGACCCCTGTGCATTCTACGAATATCGTCGTTGAACCATAAATATGATATCCATTCCCTTTGTCTCTGCGATACTACCTTGTCCGAGATATGATCGTAGACACACCGATGTCTTTGTTGTATCTCGTTACCGACAAAGGATATTAACTCGTCAGCGATATTACATCTCCATGACCTAGTCATAAGCTGCGCAGGTATATAGATGCAATATCACCGAGTGGGCCCAGAGTATCTTTTCATTACAAGAATGAACAAATCCCGCTCTTGATCCTTACGTCTTGATGCTCTTTTGGAATACCCAAGATGGACACCGTTATTGTCATGCTATATAAGACACAACGTTTGATGCTCTCAAAGCACCCCTACGAAGCATTAATAAGTACGGTCTCACGGTCTAAGGAATGAGCTATCATATTCTTATCTATTGCAAATGACAAACATCGTAATACGATCTTATTGCAATACTTTGCGTATGTCCATCACCTTATTCAACTAACAAGATGACCCCATTGTCAACCGACGTCATTGTCCTTGATCGGGAATCTCGATCAACTGTTGCCCAATGGACTAGCTCATATAGAGGCTTGCTAGGGACCTGGTTGTCTATGTATCACACGTGTATTAATAATTCCAATTAATACAGTTATAGCATAATACACAAACCTATTATAAACTTATGAGATAATGCAATAAATACTACTTATTTATTTGCCTCTAGGGCATATCTCCTGCAAAAGTTGCCCGGGCCGAAAGGAGTAATCACCGTACGCGGCGACTTCGGGCTCTCCAACAGTTGCGACCGCGAGTTTGCCAAGATTTCTGAGTTCTTCGGAGTCGAAGAGCACTTCAAGGCCATATCAGCCGACAATGACAAGACCGTCTTTCCATCTCGCAAGAAGCCATCTAAGGACGCAGGATTCAACACGAACGACGACACCGTCACCCACCAAGTCCATCCGACTGACAGCAGAAAGACGATCAAGGTCTCGTCAAGTCTGACCCACGCATAGGAAAGCGCGCTCGTCGAGTTCCTACGTGAGAACAGGAAGATCTTTGCATGGCAACCTTCGGACATGCCAGGGATACCCAGGGTACTCGCCGAGCACTCTCTAAAGGTCCACAAGGACGCAAGACCAGTAAAACAATCCATGCGACGCTTCTCAGGACCCAAGCGAGACGCGATCACCATGGAAGTCGACAGACTACTGCATGCCAAGTTCATCCGAGAGATCAAGGACTCGGACTGGGTCGCCAACCCGCTCCTAGTGGAGAAAAAGAAGACGAAGAAACTACGCATGTGCGTTGACTTCACCGCAGTCAACAAGTGCTGCCCCAAGGATCACTTCCCGCTCCCGCGGATAGACCAGATCATCGACTCGACAGCAGGTTGCGAGCGCCTGTCCTTCCTGGATGCCTACTCAGGTTACCAGCAGATCAGGCTGAAAGTGGAGGACGAAGAGAAAACGGCCTTCATCACACCCGACGACGTCTTTTGCTACCAGACGATGCCGTTCGGGTTAAAGAACGCAGGTGCCACGTACCAGCGGACAATGCAAGCGTGCCTCAAAGGGCTAATCGGGCAGATCGTCCAAGTCTACGTCGATGACATCGTCGTCACGACCCGAAAGGAGGATACCCTAGTCGACGACCTCCGCAAGGTCTTCGCCGACTCGATGTGTACCAGATCAAGCTCAACCCAGAGAAGTGCGTGTTCGGCGTGCCAGCCGGAGAGCTACTAGGGTACCTCGTATCTGCAAGAGGAATCGAAGCGAACCCCGAGAAGGTGCAGAACATTCTTACAATGCCAGCACCAACAAAACTCCGCGAGGTGCAGCGATTAGCCGGCCGAGTCGCAGCTCTCAGCCGGTTCATTAGGAAGTTGGGAGAGAAAGCCTTACCTTTCTACCAACTGATGAAGAAGACGGACAAGTTCGAGTGGACACAGGAGGCGCAGGCTGCGTTCGACCACCTCAAGAAAACCCTGACAACCTCTCCAGTCCTCGTGGCTCCACTGGAAAACGAGCCGTTATACTTATACGTCTCAGCAACAAACAGGGTGGTGACCACGGTACTTGTAGTCGAACGGGAAGAAGAAGGGCACAGTCACCCGGTGCAAAGGCCCGTCTACTACCTCAGCGAAGTCCTCACCCTGTCCAAGCAGAACTACCCGCATTACTAGAAGCTGGCGTATGGAGTCTTCATGACCTCCAGGTAGGTCGTCCACTACTTCTCCGAGCACCCGATCACGGTGGTAAACTCCTCTGGACTAGCAGACATTCTCTCAAATCAACGCGCAACAGGTCAAGTCGCCAAGTGGGTTGTCGAACTAGGACCATGGGGGCTGAAATACGCTCACCCGAAGTCCATCAAGGCCCAAGTCCTCCCGGAATTCACCACCGAGTGGATAGAAGCCCAGCTACCGAATGTCCCCGACTTGTCCAACGCATGGACAATGTACTTCGACGGCTCCAAGAAATTCATGTCAGCCGGGGCAGGATTTGTGCTCATCTCCCCCAAAGGCGACAAGCTCAAGTACGTCCTGCAGATGGACTTTCCGACACCGTCTAACAACGAAGCCGAGTACGAGGCCCTGATCCACGGCATGCGGATGGCCAAGAACTGCGGCGCCACGCACCTCATGATATACGGCGACTCCCACCAGGTGGTACAGCAAACCATGAAGTCCTGCGACGCCATCGCCGACAATATGATCGCCTACAGAGACCTTTACAACCAGCTGGAAGGCAACTTCGACGGCTGCGAGTTGCGGCACATCGGCTGCGAAAGCAACGAGGAAGCCGACGTCCTCGCTAACATGGGATCAGACAGGGTGCCAGTCCCACCCGGCGTCTTCCTCGAGCGCATCACGCAGAGATCTATCAAGACTCAAAACACAGCAAGCACTGCAACAACAAAAGGCGATGCTAACCCGCCAAGCCAACACAAGGTCCCCATGGAGGTCATGCTAGTCAAAGCTACATGGACAGGACCGTACCTGGCGTACATTCTGCATCAGAAGCTGCCAGCTGACCCAGTCGAAGCAAAGCGCATCATCAGGCGCTCCAAAAGTTTCACCGTCATCAACGGAGAACTCTACAAAAGAAGTGTCTCAGGAATCCTGCAAAGGTGCATAGATCCAGTCGACGGCCAAGCCTTCTTACTCGACATCCACGCGGGTATCTGCGGGCATCACGCCAGCAGTCGAGCATTGGTGGCCAAAGCACTACGAGCCGGGCTCTACTGGTTGACAGCCATGCAGGACGCCGAAGAGCTAGTAAGGAAATGCACAGGGTGCCAGGAGTTTGCCAACAAGCCACACGCGCCAGCATCAGAACTTAAGACAATACCACTAGCCTGGCCCTTCGCCCAGTGGGGTCTGGACATGGTGGGCCCGCTGAAGAAATCCTCACCCGGAGGTCACACTCACCTCCTGGTTGCAGTCGATAAGTTCACAAAGTGGATCGAAGCCGTGCCCATCACAAGTTCGACTGCATCCACAGCAGTCAACTTCATCAGGTCAATCATCTTCAGATTCGGAGTACCGAATGGGATCATCACCGACAACGGCTCGAACTTCACAGCCGAAGAATTCAAGGACTTCTGCTCAGAGCAGGGCATCAAGCTCAGCTATGCGTCCGTCTTACACCCGCAATCCAATGGGCAAGTGGAGAAAGCCAATGGCCTCGTCTGCAACGGCATCAAGAAGCGACTGCGCGTGCCACTAAAACGCGCAGCCGGTGCATGGGTGGAAGAACTACCGTCGGTCCTTTGGAGTCTACGAACAACGCCAAACAGATCCACCCAATACACTCCATTCTTTATGGTGTATGGTGCAGAAGCGGTTCCCCCCTGCGACATCAAATTCGACGCACCGAGAGTAGTCGCCTACGACGAATCGGATGCAGAGGGGGCACTCGAAGAAATCATGGATACCCTGGATGAAGCACGCGACATCGCCCTGGCGCGATCAGCCGTGTATCAACAAGACCTGCGCAACTATCACACTCGGAGGCTGCGACCAAGAGTGTTCGCTGCAGGCGACTTGGTTCTTCGACTCAAGTAGAAGAAGGTGCACAAGATCGCTTCCCCGTGGGAGGGCCCACACATCGTGACAGAAGCAATCAGCAACGGACCTTACCGCCTGAAGGACTCGAAGACGGGAGCAGACTGCAGCAACCCGTGGAACGTGGCACAACTTCGCCGGTTCTACGCCTAGTTCGACCCAATCATTGTACAAGAAAAATCAGCGCGGCAGGTTTCAGACGAACTATTTCCCTCACCAGGGTACCTAAGGGGACTGGAAGGGTTTTAATGAGGCGGCCTGTTCGCAAGAATCAATAAAGCCGCCACTCGAACCACTCGGGGGCTGCGCCACACAGGTTGAAAGAAAAGCTTCGGCCGCTACCCGAACTACTCGGGGGTTGTGCCATACAAGCATAAATCAAAAAATCCTAGGCCGCCACCTGAACCGCTCGGGGGCTGCGCCATGCAGGTCAAGTTACAAATCCTAGGTCGCCACCCGACATACTCGGGGGCTGCGCCAAACAGGTAACACTTGTAATCCTAGGCTGCCACTCGACTCACTCGGGGGCTACGCCATACAGGCCTTATCAGAAAATCCTCAGCCGCCACTCGAACCCACTCGGGGGCTGCGCCGTACAGGTCAAGTTCAAAATCCTAGGTCGCCACCCGACATACTCGGGGGCTGCGCCAAACAGGTAACACTTGTAATCCTAGGCTGCCACTCGACCTACTCGGGGGCTACGCCATACAGGCCTTAGCAAAAATCCTAGGCCGCCACTCGAACAACTCGGGGGCTGCGCCATACAGGTCAAGTTACAAAAATCCTAAGTCGCCACCTGATAAAGTCAGAGACTGCGACATACAGGGCACACTTGGAAAAACCTAGGCTGTCGCCTAACATACTAGGGGACTGCGCCACACAGGTCGAAAATCAAAACATGCATTTACACTTCCGAGCAAGTAGTTCAATTCTCATTACTCGCAAGTATTTTTAATCTAGTACATTGCGATTTGCACAGGCACATTTGCCATCTATAGCTAACCCTCTACAGCAGACGACAGCTACTCTAAACTGCAGGCTCGACCTTCGGCGCATCGAGTGGACCTACAAGGCGCTCACTTAGCCCCTGAACCTGCCCGATAATCTGGCGTGCAGCCGCCAAGGTCTCGGCGAAGTCGTCATCACCAGGCAGGCCATCAAGCACCTTATCGAGCGGAAGATGCGGCCGATGCATCCGGACGTATGCCAACGCCGCATTCGCCCCAGCCACAAGTTGGGCGTGGACGACCTCCTTCAGCCCCTCACCATCGCGAAACCTCTCCAGCAAGGCGGACAACCCGTTCGGCTGCGCGTTATGCGGGAAGTACACACGATTGATATGCCAGAGTGTCTTCCGGCAATTCTGCAGAAGAAAAGCCGCACGCCATGTACGATCAAGCATAGTGGCAAGGGCGCGCCCTCTCGACTTGTTCACCCAGAACTGACGAGCTTCATAGGAGTCGCCGGACGCCTCTCGGGTAACTCGCTCTTCAATGCGATCCCGCTCAGCCTCCCAATCCGGGTTCACATCTGCACGCGTAAACTGCAAGTCAGAACAAGCAAGTTTCAGCAAAGAAAGCAGCCGCCAAAAGGATACCAACCTTGCAGCTGTCGACTGATCAGATCGATCTCCCCAAGCAAAAAATCCTCACGTCGTGAGAACTCTGCAGTAGGATGCGACCTGGAGCGGTGCAGCAGCAGCTCAGTATTCTTCAGGGTCGCCTCAAGCTCAACCACCTTGTTCTTCAGGTACGTGATTATCCGCTGATCATTTGTACTACGTGGAGGAGCCGGCGCCGCCCGACGACGGCGAGCACCCGAAGAAGAAGCCTCGCCACTCGGCTCAGTCGCAGGAGAAGAAGAAGCACCACCGCGCACGACAGTCTGCCACGAATACGCAGAGTCAATACAATCATACGACTGTGAAACAAAGATAAACTCGGCAGAAAATAAACTCAGTTCTAGCAAAAGCATTGTTGAAGGCCAAAAGACCTGGTAGGACAATATTCATTACAGGACCAGAAGTTTAAAGGTACAGACCACGGCGACTGCCAAATTCCTATGCTACATCTACTCTAAGGCTGCAGACTGCGACCGGGAGCGACTCTTCCGAGTAGCAGCCGCCTCAGTTGCCTTAGCAAGGGCCCTCTCGAAGAGTGCCACAAGCTGCACAGCCAACTGTGTAGCACGCTCCTTCACACCACCCAGCGACGCGATTCGGCCATCGGGTCTTCGAGGAAAGCCGCTGACGACCTTCTCAAAGTCATCCGGAACCTGATGTCCTAAGAGGAGCTGGAAGGTGAGCTCGGAGCCGCGTACCGTCTGCGACCGCGTGAAGTCGGCGATGGTGGTCGCGTCCTCAAACGGCGCAGCAAGGGCGTCCACGGCTGCCGGCGGCTGGTCGCTCCGGAAGATGCTCCGGTGCACCACGGTGAGGGCTCCAGTCGACTTCTTCAGCGCGGCTGTGGACTTCTTCAGCGCGTCGGATGCATAGGCGCAGACCCGGTCGAGGAAGCCGACAGGAGTCGCCAAATCAACCGCGTCACTCGACGTGTCTTCGGGAGGAGCTCCACCGCAAATCTCTGCGCAAGGGATTCAAGGTCAGACAAAGAAAAAGATCAAGACACAGCAAGCATTAAGCCGTCACTTACCCCAAAGAACGAGTGAGAGGAGACGATCGACTTGAGTATTCTCCTGGGCGACCCGCGCCAGCTCCCGCTCTCGAGACTCATGCAGAGCCTTCTCAAGCTCAGTAACCCGCCCAGTAGCCTGGTCCAGAGAAGCACGCATCTGGTCCCTCTCCTTCTCCAGGCGAACATAGGCCGCGGCTGCGTCAAGCTGCTGACGGTAGTACGGCTGAAACAAAAGCAGGAATTTAATAAAGTTGCGGGCGACTATACTAGTCACCCACACCTTCGGGGGCTACTCCCATCGGGAACGCTGATCGTGCACCCGATGATAACTCAAGAGTACAAGTACAAGCGTAAAGGGCTTACAAGGTCCAGGAGGTCAGGGTCCTCTGAAGCCGAAGGAGGAGCGCGACTCGACGACGCAATGCTAGCAGGCTGTGCGCGCACCTCCTCCACCACAGCCTGAGTCACCAATTCAGTCGAAGGAGCGGATGTATGCTCCACGTCCCAAAGGGGGGAGCTAACATCGCCAGAACGATGGCTGCAGCGAAGACGAGCACACTGGTCAGCTCAAAGGTTGCAGCTACAAAGCACAACTCGAAGAAAATAAATCATTAAGAAGCTCACCTGGTGGTTTTAAAGTCGTCGTAACTCCCCAGGGAGGGTGACGCCATCCGCGCAAACGAACGAGGAGCCGCGGAGCTGACTGGAGGAACATTCAAGGGCCCATTCCAACCACCCGAGGAACGCGCACCCGACGACGTCGCGACGGCCTCCTCCAGAGTAACGTCGGCATCCTTAGCGGGTGACGACGCAGTAGCAGAATCATCACGGCTCGGGAGCTTCCGCTTCTTCCGAACTCGTTCCTCCTCTTCTTCCTCGTCCTCCACCTCTTCGTGGGGAGAATGCGCTGAAGGAATCTCATCGTCATCGTCCTCCTCCTCGACAAATTTCAACTCGTCGTCGGGTCCGTTCTCGGGAAGAGGAGGAAGGCTGATCAGCAGGGACCGACCCGGAAGCAAGTAGACGCAAGTCGAATCAAGAAGCAAGTAGACGCAAGTCGAGTCAAGACAAAAGGAAAACAAGCCAAAACTCACCTCCGGAACGGGGTTTGATGCCCCGTAAGCAGCAACCGGGCACTTGACGTTGCACGTATCCGCGACTCGGAGGTTGGTGATGAACCTTACTTTGGTTTCCACCTCCTCATCGTCAAGTGGCTCGGTGCTGACGCCCTCGACGGCCCACATCGGGTGAGGCCGAGCGCTGAGCGGTTGCACCCGAAGACGGAAGAAGGTGGCCATCAGGAAGACGCCACCCGCCTCGCGCCCAAGGGTTTTGGTCAGATCGCGCAGCAGGCCCGGCAGAGGCCGCACGGCTTCCTTCTCCCCAGCAGTCAGCGGGTGCGTCCAGGCTTGCGTCTTCCGCAGCCCACGTCCGTTGTCGGGCCGTCCTGGTTCGACTGGACGTAGAACCATCTCTTTCGCCACCCCTGGACGGAGTCCGACATCTTCATCTGGAAGTACGCGGTGTCACCGCGCACTTGGATTCCGAAGCCGCCCACGGGGAAGGGCAACCCGCTCTTTCCAACGTTCTTGCGAACGAGGAAGAGCGACTTCCACAGTGCCCAGTGGGGCACGACACCCAGAAAGCACTCGCAGATCATGATAAAGCCCGCGATGGTCAAGACGCCATTGGGGGTCAGATCGTGGATCTGAACCCCATAGGCATACAGGAGACCGCGCACAAAATCGTGCATGGGAAACCCGAAGCCCCGCGGAAGGAAATCCACGAAGCAAACGCGTTCCCCATCTCGGGGTGTGGGGAAAACCTCTTTGCCAGGAACGCGTACCTGGACTTGATCGGTAGGTGGAAGAAGACCTTGAGCGCGGAGGAGTTCGACCTCTGCCTTCTTCACCGACGATCTCTGCCAGTCGCCGTCGGGCTTCTTCATCAGCCCGGCTTTGTCGGCGGCGGCGGAGGAGCCAACAGCGCTCTTCGGCTTGCCCATGGTGCCGCGAGGCAGCGCAAGGTGCACGGACAGAAATCACGGAGCTCTGGATGGCGGCGAAAATGGTAGAGCGCAGAGGAAAAGGAGGCCAAAACGATTGGAGAAGATGAAGGCCCTCGCATCAAAACGCAGTACTTATGCCTCAAAAAAGTTTCATCTCAACCGTCCACAGAACAAGGGCTCCAAGCAGACACATCCGGCCGTCCACGTGTCGCACGAAGAAACCAACCGTCGCCGCCCACTTCGTCCACTACGCACGAAAACCGAGGCATCATCATCATGCCGCGCAAATTTCGCGCCCAGTTCGGAGACGTGACAACTGCTGACCGCGGTCAGCTCTGACAGCGGGGCCCGCCACGTCACGTCCCCTCGGGCGCAGAGGCGTGCAATGGATCGTCACCAGTGACGTCATCAAGCCAACGGCTCCAAAAACAACTGAAACAGCTCGACAGATTGATTCGAGTAGTAAGCTTCTTAGCCGAAACCAACAAGGTAGGATCGACTGATGATCCGAGAACCCGAAGAAATCGTCGGGTGGCAAAGAAAAACCGAGTAAGCTCGAGCAGCCGAATCCATCCACAAGTAAGCCAACAGGCCGAATAGAAGCAAGCTTCACAAGAAGACAAAGGCAAAGTAATTCGACTGCAAAGGTTACTCCCATCGGGAGCGGCCGGTTCGACTGAAGAAATCGAGTTCAAGCTCAAGATCAAGCAATCCAATGGCGCGTCCAGGAGGAAGAAGTCCTTTGCTCGACTCTGTGCTTCGACCAAGCACTCGGGGGCTACTGATGTGGGGCTGCCTTTCGGGTAGCCCACGATAAGGCTACCTGGGCCGCGCCAAGGACATGGAGGCCCACAGAAGGCCCACGCGGGGTACCATGTAACCTAGTCGAAGTCGGTTAGGAAGCATAACCTGCCATATCTGTAGTTGCCGTCGGCATCGACCACCCGAGACCTGGCTACCTATAAAGCCAGGAGGGTTGCTCGTCCAAAGGGACACGCTCATAGCCACCGCCACAAACCCTAGCGAGATCGCAATCTCGTCGTTGTAATCGCTACTCGCATCAATAATCAAACAAGCAGGAGTAAGGTGTTATCCTCCGGGAGCCTGAACCTGGGTAAATCCTTGCTTGTCAGCCGTCGTGACCACCAGCACTCATCTCTCTCCCCATCAATCAACCCGGGGTGCACAACCCTAGGACTTGTCGAGTTAACACCTCGTCAGCAATCAAGCATACCGGCGCGGGAAAGAATATCTAAAATAAACTGTCGCTGAGAGAGAAAAATCCCGTGAGAGTCACGAGAAACGGCTATTCCGAGAAAGTGATGGAGAAGGCCAAGGTCTGTCATAGAAAATTCAGAACGAAGGAGAGTGATGATGTGGTCAAGAAAGGTTTGTGTGGAAGCAGTGAGTATAATGTCATCGACATAGAGAAGTAAGTATGCAGTGTGAGAGGGGGTGTGGCACACAAAGAGCGAGGTGTCGGTGAGAGATGGGGTGAAACCAATGGTTTGAATATAGGTGGAGAAGCGTTGAAACCAAGCCCGAGGGGCCTGTTTAAGACCGTAGAGAGATTTTTAAGGAGACAAACATGATCAAGAGGAGAGGAATCCTCAAAGCCGAGAGGCTGCTGACAATAGACTGTTTCTTTAAGGGAACCATGGAGAAAGGTATTTTTAACATCAAGTTGATGAATGGGCCATGATGAGGACACTGCTATACTGAGGATTGTGCGAATGGTGCTAGGTTTAACAACGGGGGAGAAGGTTTCTTCGTAGTCAATGCCATGTTGCTGGAAAAAACCACGACAGACCCAACGAGCTTTATAACGAGAAAGGCTACAATCAGAGTGAATTTTTTGACGAAAAACCCATTTACCAGAAACAACGTTGCCAGTGGAGGACGAGGAACAAGCTGCCATGTGTTGTTCTGAAGGAGAGCGGAGAACTCATCGCGCATAGCGGCAGACCAATTGGGGTCAAGAAGTGCGGTTTTGTAAGTTTTTGGAAGGGGAGAGATCGAGAGAGAGGGTGTTGCTAGGAGATTTAAGCGTGGGGTAGGAAGACAGAAACCGGATTTAGCGCGAGTACGCATAGTGTGATCGTTTTTAGGAGCTGGAATGAGAACAGCACGGGCTGGTGGTGGTAGAGGAGATGGTGTAGAGGCGTCGGGCGCAGCGGAAGAGACATACGCCGGAGAGGTGGAGACGGCAGGAGAGGCTGGGGCAGGAGACAACGGCGGCTCGGCTACCACGACAGCGGCTCGCACGGGCGTGGCATGAGAAAGAGGTGGGGTAGCTGCCACGGCTAGAAGAGAGGGTGCATCGGTTGTTGTGGCAGGGGGAGGGGGAGCTGGTTGGTTAGAGGGTGTTTGCACGACATATTGGTGTGGGAATTGGTTTGTTTTGGTATGTTGGCGAGGTGTCGTGCAGGTGTCGGAGACTGGGGGTGACACGCAGGAGGAGAAAGGAAATATATGCTCAGAAAATGTGACGTGCCTAGAGATGTGGACATGACCAGAAACAAGATCAAGACAACGATAGCCCTTGTGCTTGTCAGAATAGCCTAAGAAGACACATGGAATAGATCGAGGAGATAGTTTATCGGGGGAGGTAGAGTAAGTGTTTGGGAAACATAAACAACCAAAGACGCGAAGCTCGGGATAGTTTGGGTGGCATAGAAAGAGGGAGTAGTAGGGAGTGGAGTTGGGATTGGCTTTGGAGGGACGAATGTTGAGTAAATATGTGGCAGTGTGTAGGGCTTCAGCCCAAAATTTGGGTGGCATGGAAGAGTGAATGAGAAGGGTACGAACAACATCGTTGAGAGAGCGAAGAGAGTGTTCTGCTTTTCCGTTTGGAGGGGAAGTATATGGGCAAGAGAAACGAGGGAGTATGCCTTGTTGAAGGAAGAAGTTGCGGTTTTGAAAATTATTGAATTCTCTACCGTTGTCGCATTGGATGAAGCGGATAGGTAGAAAGAAGTGGGTAGCTACATATCGTTGGAAATTAAGAAAAATAGTGCGGACGTCGGATTTGTTGCGTAAGGGAAAGGTCCATAAAAAGTGTGTAAAGTCATCGAGAATAACGAGATAATACTTAAAACCAGATAGAATAGAGTGCGGTGATGTGCAGAGATCACAATGTAATAATTCGAAAGAAAAAATACTAACAGAATTCGATGAACTAAACGGAAGTCTAACATGTTTGCCTTGCTGACATGAAGGACATACTGAAGAATTATGGCTATCTCGAGTACAATCTATTGAAAATTCACTAAGCATGAATGATAAATTGGCAGTGTGTGCATGGCCGAGACGATGATGCCAGAGGTCGACGGATGTGGTCATGGAGGTGGGTGGGTCGGCGGCTGGAACTCCATGGAGAGTGTAGAGGTCACCGGAGCTATTGAACCGAGCGATCTCCGCTTTGGTCAGGTACTCCTTCACAGATAAACCAAAAGGATCAAATTCAACGGAAACAAGATTATCACGTGTGAATTGGCGAACGGAGATTAAATTTTTTATGAGTGCTGGGGCAATAAGAACATCACGAAGAAGAAGAGGTTTTGTGGGTGTGGGAATAGAGGTTTGGCCAGTACAGTAAATTGGGATGGAAGAACCGTTTCCAAGAATTATCGAAGAAAAAGGTGTGGAGGTAAAATTTGATAGCATAGTACGCGAAGAAGACATGTGACTAGAAGCACCAGAATCAAAGATCCAGTCCATACCTGAGTTCCCTTGGGCAGCAAAGTTGTTCATGGCCTGCAAAAACGCAGACTGGTCCCAGCTAGGTGATGGTGCAGAAGTCGAGGCCGATGGTGGAGGCAGTGCAGTCGGTGGAGGCGCCATGAGCAAGGGAGGGGGCTGATATTGCATGTAGGGGCCCCCTCCATCGGTGGCGTAGGGGTAGTAGACCGGAGCGGCGTGGTAGGCGTTCGGCGGAGGGCGCGAGCCGAGGAGTCCAGGGGAGCCGGTGTGGGGCCGCATGCCGGGCGCCCATGTGCCGGAGTAGGCCGGTGGGGCACCGATCGGAGAGGGGGCCGCCCAGGGCATGGACCAAGCTTGGACCATGCCGGTCCATCGATCATGAGGCGGGCGCCAAGTAGGAGCCGCAGGAGGTGCTGGTGCAGGCGCCGTCGGAGCTGATGGAGCGGGACGGGGCACAGGCGTCGTCGATGATGATGGAGCGGAGCGGGGCGGCCAGTACATCAGATTTTTCCCGCGGTAGTTGGGGCTGGGGCGCCATCCTGGAGGGGGTTGAGGCTGAGGCGCGACCGTGGCAGGGAAGGACGCTTGATGTCCGGTCGTGGCAGGAGGGGGCGCCGGCCGTGGCGAGGCGACGAAGGCTTGGGGGCGTGTCTCTCTGCGCGTTTGCGCATCGTCAGTGCACTGGAGCAAGGAGCGGACCTCCGCAAAGGTGGGGCGCGGCCGCATCATGGGGATGAAGGATGCCTCGTTCCTGAACCGGTCGATGAGCCCTTGAAGGAGGATGTTGATGAGTTGACGGTCAGGCACGGGGTCACCGAGCTCGCAGAGCTCGTCGGCCAGCGTCTGGATGCGCTGGTAGTAGACGCTGAGGGAGGAGGCACCCTGGGCGGTGGCGCGGATTTCAGTGTTGAGGTTGTTGACCCGGGCGTCGACATTGTCTTGGAAGAGCTGGCGCAGAGCCGCCCAGAGAGCGGAGGCGGTGGCGGCGTCGCGGAAGAAGAGGTTAAAGATTTCAGTGGAGACGCGGGTGTAAATCCACTGGATGATGGCGAGGTCGTCTGTAACCCAGTGAGGATCTGCAGGGCGTGGAACGGAGTCGTCGACGACATGATCTCGAAGGCCGCATCGCCCGAGGTGAACCTCGAATAGTGAAGGAGATATGCCCTAGAGGCAAATAAATAAGTACTATTTATTGCATTATCTCATAAGTTTATAATATGTTTGTGTATTATGCTATAACTGTATTAATCGGAATTATTAATACACGTGTGATACATAGACAACCGGGTCCCTAGCAAGCCTCTATATGAGCTAGTCCGTTGGGCAACAGTTGATCGAGATTCCCGATCAAGGACAATGACGTCGGTTGACAATGGGGTCATCTTGTTAGTTGAATAAGGTGATGGACATACGCAAAGTATTGCAATAAGATCGTATTACGATGTTTGTCATTTGCAATAGATTATAGTATGATAGCTTATTCCTTAGACTGTGAGACCGTACTTATTAATGCTTCGTAGGGGTACTTTGAGAGCATCAAACGTTGTGTCTTATATAGCATGACTATAACGGTGTCCATCTTGGGTATTCCGAAAGAGCATCGAGACGTAAGGATCAAGAGCGGGATTTGTTCATTCTTGTAATGGAAAGATACTCTGGGCCCACTCGGTGATGTTGCATCTATATAGCTGTGCAGCTTATGACTAGGTCATGGAGATGTAATATCGCAGACGAGTTAATAACCTTCGTCGGTAACGAGATACAACAAAGACATCGGTGTGTCTACGATCATATCTCGGACAAGGTAGTATCGCAGAGACAAAGGGAATGAATGTCATATTTATGGTTCAACGACGATATTCGTGGAATGCACAGGGGTCGTCATATACTTCCAGGTATCCCTGACGGTCATTGGTGAGCGGAGTGTCTCGACCATGTCTGGAGTGTTCTCGAACCGTAGCGTAACAAACTTAAGGTCTTAGCGACGCTAGGAGATAGGTTCTGGAATTTTATAGGAATTTGTTGGAGAGAGAGAAATGATCCGGAAAGAGTTCCGGTGGTCCGGAAGGAGTTCCGGAGAAGTCTGGAATGGTTCCAGGAATGTCCGAAAGTTGTTCGGGTGGTCCGAAAGAGTTTTCGGAGTCACGGGATATTGAATTATATATAAATATATTAATTATGAATTAATGGGATTTTTATATTAATTTAATATTAATTAAATAAAGGAAAAAGGGGGCTCCCACCTACATGGGCCCTAAGAGGGCCCAAGAGGGGGGAGCCGCACCCCACAAGGGGGTGGGCCCCATGGGGGTTTCGGCCGGCCCATGGTGGGGCGCACCACCCCCTCTCATCCTTTAGTCCCACATGGGGGAGCCAAGGGGCTTGCACACCCCCTCCCCACTGTATATAGCAAGGCATATTAATTGGATTAATTCATTGGAAAAATACAATTAATTCCCGATTTCTCTCTCGATCTCGTGGTTCCCAAGTTGGAGCCGCGCCGAGCTGAGGAAGGGGGAATCTCTCTCCACCTAAGCTATACCGCAGAGTGCCGTTGCTCTGCGGGATTCCAGATAAGATCTACCCCTGCGATTTCAGCTAGATCTGAATGACCGGGGGTTGTCGCTAAGCTCCGTATGTTTGTGAGTGCTCGGAGGCAACTCTTTTGAGGAGCCTGGGCGACGTCGTCCCGCCCCTACAGCCGCCGCGCCGCCTCCCCCCCTGACGCCGGCGCACCCCCCCTGGTGTCGGCGCTTCAGCCTCTTCCGCCCGACGCCCGTCGACGCAGATCATCGTCGACACCCCGGCGTCATCGCTTTCGTCATCGCGGCAAGTTCTCCGCGACCTCGAGGTCGGCTACGTACGACTTCATCGTCAACGCTTGTGCGGGAGCGTAATCCCCGCTATCGGTCTACATGGAGGTAATGTAACCCGTTCCGCCACCGTTATCACATGTACTAGATAGATAGATCCTGGCTAGTTAGGGTTTCGTTCGCTAGAAAAATTATTGTTTTCTGCACCGTAACCCCTTCAAATAGATGGCGCCAGTGGTAATAGTTGTGTTGGGCTAGGTCTAGGGTAATTGGGATGAAGGGGATAACGTCGGCAATGATGTCTGTGTAGGAGAGAGAGGCAGCCGGAGGAGCGGCCATGGGGATGGAGGGCACCGGAACAAGAGAGGTAGAGGGGTTTTGGTTAGAAGAAGAGGACGCGGCGGCAGCAGCGGCCTTGGCGATGTTGGCAGCGCGGCGGGCGAAGTAACCCGGCGGAGTCAGTGGTGGTGGGACGGGCGGCGGAGCCATGCCCTAGGATCGGATATCTGATACCATGTAAACTTGAGATAAACTCATATATTGATTGATTGATTTGAGCCGTAGTACATCGTGTATATATAGGAGAAAGTCAAACCGACTTAGGCTAGAACTAATTGGCGTACAAATCTAACTAGGTTTACAAACCGTATCGGACTCCAACAATATAATCTAACACTCAGCAGGATGCTTCTATGCGAACTTAGATTTTTAAAGTATATATTTTGTAAAATATATATTTAAAAATTAGTAAACAAATTGAATTAATTTCATGTTAGCATTGAGCCATTGACCCTTCAGTTTTCTAAATATACAATGTTCGTCTTCACACAACTGCCGATAATGGCGGAGCTTCAACAAAAAATCTGGGCGGGTCACAGTAAGAGCGAGAAGTTTTTTTTATTGAATAATTAAGAATTTAAGAAACATTTAGTGAAAAATCATGCTATTAATCCACTTTACATGTGATAGGCTAGTGTAGATAGACGAACTACTTTTTTTATAGCTTAGATACACGATCTTTTGAACTTTACTACGGACAAATATAGTTAGCTTGCTACGGAGTACAAGCTCGTTGAAAAAGGAAAAATCAAGGAAGCAACGAAAGCAGAGTGATGCCTTTCTGGACTTTATTGGGCTTTCTGACCTACTATGGCTGGATCACTTTAAATCCATGCAGAGCTGCTGGCCTACTTGGTGGTGCTCTTCCGGTTCCAGCAGATTGGGCCAACAATATAACATATCGATGTTTTGTTGCCAAAAAACCTGTGCGGCCAAGAGCCCAGGTTGGCCACAACGGAGCTCCGCCAATGGCTGATATATTGGTTGCCATCCTCCTAATAGAGCCCTTTTATGGTACCCCAAATGAACCACAGCCATCTATTTGTGTCCATTCAAAGGTCAAAAACGTTCCATACTAGTGTTAAAACTGTGACTAGTATAACTCATACTAGTGCTAAACCTGAGAGTCCCCGCGGATGGGCCCTGACCCATTAAGCCAGAAGAGTGCGGCCCCAAAAAAACTCTTAATTTCTACAAGTCTTGCTAACGCAAGAAAAATCCCCAATTACCAACCCTAATTTCAACGTCAACGGCGGAAGTCTCGATTCTTCGCACCAACGAGGCCTAGACTAACAGGACTCCGGCTTGTCGGCGCCGCAGCTCCAGTCGGTCCTCTTCTATATCCACGCCATGCCAACCACCCACGGGATCCTCATCGAAGGTTGACTTGGCCGGTAAAGCTCTAAGATAAATCTGATAAAGTGAGATGATCTGGACTCAATAACGGAATAAGTGACTAAATTCCTCTTGAAGGAGTTTCTGTTCTTCAAAACACTAGCAACCAGGAAGACAGAGATGGGAGTAAAATCTGGGGACAACAAATATGGTCATCTCTCAGCAATCAAACCTTTTATTTACAAATGAGAGTTACACCTTCAAAAAAGAATACGTTTGTCAACCCAAAAAATGTACAGAGTTACATCAAAGCTGGACCGTATGATTGTTTAGCAGCCGCATTCAGCTCTATCTCTAAATGAGCCGGACACACGCAATACTTCTTGTAGCATTCTCAATCGAATATTTTCTTTCTTCTCAAAACGATAAGATCATGTAGGAAAGGTATAATTCTTTAAGCCGATCCCTGTGTCCTCAATCTCTGCAGCTGCTAACTATGGTATGCATCAAATCCCTACTTGCTAGAAGAAACAAATACGTCTTGTAAACTTCATCATCCATGGAGTCCATCACTAAATGCCTGTTTCATAAAGAGAAGGCTAAATTAATAATACACATGGTACATAAGATTTTTTTAAAGTTATTACTAGTCTATGAAACACAGAAATAGTTATTATTGCACCTTTACCTTTGTCCCTGGTATTGAATCTCTCGTGGAATGCCTTAGGCCTCTTCTTACATGGAGCACCTTTGGGTATAATCGGTACTGGATCCAAGACTTTGCCAGCGAAAGCTTTATTTGATGATGAAAAATATGCAGGCAAAGGACCAAATGTTCTCGCCTCTTTTTTCTCGCCGTCCTCATCATTGTCGTCAGTGTCAGGGTCGTCACCCGGAACAGTCTTAAAAAATTCGATAACTCTTTGTGATTCCTCTGTAGTCATTGAAGCTCTGTATAAAACTGTATTCGCCCTGTTGCGGAGATCACGATACCGATCCATCTGTTCAGACCAAATATGTCTACTGCCATTCCCCTCGGGTGCGAACCCATCTTTTGCTTGCATCGTCCATCTAACAGCAACACAGCAGCTAGGCATGTCTCGCATGCGTGAGTGCTTCAGAACACAAAATACGTGTGCGCAATGGATTTCCTCACGCTCTATCTTTCGACAGTGACAGTTCACACTAACCAGCAACGCCTGGTTCAAGACACAATTGACATCATGCTCCCCAAAATCACTGGATACCGCATACCTGACCAATGAAGCATTTTCCTGTGTCACCTCACGAATGTGCCATCCTTCAGATTTTGTGAACTGCTCCTTAACTCTCTTAAACACTTCTGGAGTGTATAGACGGGCAGCACTTTTCAGAAGTGGGTCGTCCGATATTCTGGTAAAAGGTACCGACTGTGAAGCTCTAGCATCCAAGTCGGCTTCATTCCTCCGAAGACGTGACAGAAAATACTGATAGTGTTCTAGTAAATCAACAAGTGACAACGTCCTGTCTAGATGGTTATGAAGCCCTGAGTTTAGACTTTCACTCCTTTGGTTGCTACTCATTTTTAGGAAGTACCCACCTTTTGTGTATGCCATCGCCCATTTTATTCTCAGCTCGTACATCCTCCGGAACCATGCGTCATCTTTCTGAACCTTGTATAGCAGCAAAAACACGGCCCATCGCTGCTCAAACTCATCAGGTTCCATCCTCTCATAAATGAAAGTACTGAAGTCTTTCAGCTTTTGCTTTCAGAGGTGTTTTATCATGTTTTGCTCTATGTGCCAGCTGCATAACCGATGAAATGCATCGGGCATTACCACTGAGATTGCCCGAGCCATTGCATGATCCCCATCTGTGATCAGCGACCTTGGATACTTCTGGCGCATCGCCAGGAGAAATGTCTGAAGCAACCAGATGTATGCACTAGTGGTCTCATTCGATATGATGGCACACCCAAACACAGTTGTGCTGCGATGATGGTTCACTCCAACGAACGGAACAAATGGAAGATTGTAGCGGTTGACACGATAAGTGCTGTCAAATACCACGACACCACCAAACGGGACTGTGCATCTGCCCAGAAAATGTTTCTCAGATGACCCTCACTGTCAGTGGTATATTCATAAAAAAAGTCAGCATCCCTTCTTTCTTTCTGTGCCTCCATATAGTTCAGCATATATTCAACATCTCTACCTTTGATCTTTTTCTTCTTGTACTCCGCAACCAAGTTATACAAATCCCGGGGAATAAATCCGACCTTGGTGGGACCACCGGCTTGATGTTCCATAACGTCCATTATCTTGTGTGTACGGAGGCCACCAATCCCATACCCCACTACATCAGCCTTCTGTCCATCTGTCATCTTACGGTGAGAGTATAGATAAGCAGACCGCCCTTCCTTAGCAAGCTGATGGTTATGCACATCCTGAAACTTCTTCACGAACCACTCGCCAGTAGCCACATTCAGCTCTATCTCTAAATGAGCAGGACATCCACAATGAGTAAGAGTCTTTGGTGTCCTTTTTGGGTCTGCTCTTTCAAAGTTCGTCAACGAACGATATCCTTCCTTGAAGCAGGTGTAAAGGCGCCTGAAACAAACGTTGGTGCCAGGCAAGTATTTCACCTCTTCCTTCCTAACATTGAACCCTTTGACCTTTGCATATTGATTATAAAATTTGAATCCTTCGTTCTCGCTTCTGAAGGTCTTGCTAACCACGCGCAGGTACTCATCACGCTCCTCCATGCCAACGCCTTCAGAATCCATGACTCAAATCTGTAGTGTAATTGTAGGATTTTATGTTAATAATCAAATATATCACTTAGAAATATGAAAACAACAATATGTGCAATATTTATTAAAACCGCCAGGGTCAATGACAACAATTTCTAATGCTACATCCATACTTCAGATTACAGCAACTAAAGAACAAAGATCACAAGTAGTCTGCATGCATGTACCACTACTGAAATCGGCTTCTTTGCTATTCCGAACTGACAACTAAGCCGAAAAACAGTACCATTACCTGTCACTTGGGTTTTGCCCTACAGAAATTCGGAGAAGAGGGAACTGGAACAGCTGCGACCTCCGGGTGTAGAGGCTAGCTAGCGGGTGTAGGCGACGCGGGAAACGTGCGACCCAACCACAGTCGACGGAGGGGGCGTGCACGCAGAATTGGAGAGGGGACGAGGGTGGATGCTGCGCGAGTTGGGAGGTGGCGGCGGCGCTAGTTTGGGGCGTATAGGCAGTCGACAGACGGCTCGCCGGCGGCGCCCTCACGTGGAAAGCGGGCTGGAGAGTGGCGGCGGCGGGATCCCGGCGCCGGAGTCGACTGCGCAGAAGATTGGAGGGGCGGCGGCCTGGAGTGCGGCGGCGCCCTCACGTGGAAAGCGGGCTAGAGAGTGGCGGCGGCGGGATCCCGGCGCCGGAGTCGACTGCGCAGAAGATTGGAGCGGCGGCGGCCTGGAGTGCGGTGGCGCGACGAGGTCTAGTGCGAGAGCGATAGGATTGGATCGTAACTCTGTTCCTATTTTTCGACTGGGCCTGTTGGACTATTATTTTTTTCCAACCAAAAATCACTGACGGGCTAGCTGGGCCAAATCTTCCTGAGCCGTTGGATGAAACCATACTACTCCTTTTCCACCACTAGTAAAAGGTACGTTAAAAGACACCTCCTAATATCAGATCAGCTTCCAGCACATATACATACAAGTAAATACGTGCATTTACATATTAATAGCTAGGTAAAAATCATTGTCGTCGTGATATACTAGAAAATGCTTGAGTTGTGCTGATGTATTCTAAACATCCTGATATACCGCCAAAACCCCAAATATCAAACAATCCTCCTAAAATGCATAAGACTTTCCACCGCATAGGTAAGAAACTCTATAATAAGCACATCATTAAGAGATTACCACTAATTAATCTGCCGGACTTAGCAAGCCATAATACAAACTCTATCATATATGTTGGTTCTCTCTATTTTATACACAAAGGATGAGTGTCAATAAGCATATATTATTGGCAATGGAAACTAATATCTCTTGGAGAGGTATAGAGGTGTTCGCAGGCTGGGCCGAAAAAACGGGCTCTGGAATTGTGATAAACTAAAAAACGGACCCCTAGCTCACACAAAATTTAAACTAATAACTAATTCTAATGTATAGACATAATATTTTACATAACAATTAAATAAATTGAGAATCATTCATATTCGATTCCAAATTGCATAATGTTTATTTAAACATTATCATAGCTTTTGTGTTCATTGAAATGTAATCTTTAATGATATCCTCATAATGAATCTTCTTCAATACTTTGTTCTGAAGTGTTATTGTGGTCAATTCGTTGAGTCTTTATTTTCACATTGTAGTAAGCATGACTTCAAGAGCTTCAATTTAGAAAAGCTTTGTTTCGTCGACGCAACCGTCACAAGAATAGTCAACAAAACTCTATCTAGAAAACATTTAGTGAGAAAACAATCATACCGCTTTACAAAACTACTACATATGTTCTGAAATGTAAACCTTTTTACCAAGCTAAACTAGTGAGATAAAAAGGTCTGTGGAAACTATAAAGTAGAAGAAATGAAGCAAAATTAGGAGTAGGAGGCAATCAGGTGAAGTTAATTAGAAATGGGCAATTAGGATTTAGACTAAGAACATGCTACTTGTTCTTGACTTTTGGCGATTTGCAGTTTGCAGTGTCGCCTGGATGTGATCGTGATCGCCTGATCGGCAGCGAGCCAGGCAGCCAGTGAGTCGGAATAGGGAGCGACGGGAGGGTGCGGTCGTGTTTCCGAACTGTAGATCGATATACGACGGGAAAAAGGAGGCTTGGTCCACGAGTCAGCATTTTGTTCAACTTTTTTTCCTGAGAATAAGTTTTTGTTGTTGTTTTTTGAAATTTAAACCACGCCATATATTAGGTCCGCAAGCCGTCTCATTAAAACCATTCCGGTGCCCGTAGGTACCCTGGTGTAACGTCCCGGGATTTATCCCCTTTTAATTTGGTGTGTTTCCTTTTTGCATCGACATGGCATCGCATCGCATTAATTTAATTTGTTGCATTTAAATTAAATCTCCATAATTAAATTCAAATGCATTTCAAATTAATTAAAAATGTGTTATTTTCAAATCTTTTAAAAATGTTAAAAACTAGTTTATTAAATTGTCTATTCAAAACTAAAAATATTTTGTAAAGGTTTTGTATTCAAATTCCTCTTCGTTTTGGTTTTAAAAATATAAATCAGAAAATAATAAACAGGTGAGAAATAAAAAGCTCAAAGCCCATCTAACCCCAAACCCTAGGGTTTCCCCCTGGAAACTTCTTTCCCATCCCCCTGAAATTTTTGCAGCCGCCCCCCTCCACTCTCTTCTTTTTCCTTTTTCCTTTTTTCCCCCTCCTTCTCTTCTTCTTTTCTTCCTTTTCTTTTCCTTCCTTTTTTTTCCCTTATCTTCTCTCCTTCCTTCCCGCAACCGCACGGGAGAAGCTCTTCCCGAGCCGTGCTCCGCTCGACCTGGCCCGAGCTCCGGCCGCACGCCACCCCCGTCCCTGCCGCCCCTTGCGCCGCCGCCCTCCGGCCTGCACCGCCGCGCGCCCGCTCCCCGCCGCCTCCGTCCACCGGCTGCGCGCTGCCGCCGGACGTCGCCTCCACGCCGAGCCACCTCCCCGCACGCCGAGCGCCCCGCTCCTCCTCTCTCTGGCCCGCCGGCGCTCCGGAGCCCGAGCTCCACCCCGTGCCGCCGCGCGCCGCGTCCGGCCGCCTCCCCGCACACCTCCTCGCGCCGCGCCGCCCGTGCGCCGCAATCCGCCCGGCGCCCGCCGTCCGCGCCCCGTGCGCCCCCGTGCTCCCGTCGCCGGCCGCATCTCGCGCCCTCCGTGCCGTCGCCGCCGTGCCGCGCGCCGCCGTCCGCGCCGCTCGCCGCCGCCGTGCGCTCCGCCTCGCGCGCCGCAGCGCGTCCCCGCTGCCTCCTCTTCACGGCCGCGTGCACGCCACCGCCCGCAAGGTGTTCGACACAATGCCCGAAAGACATCCGGCGTCGCAATTTTGTCCGAGTTGTCCACCCTTCGTGGTGTTGCTACATGCGCCGCGCGTGCCTGTTCCGGTGCCGCATTTCCGTGGCCGCCCGTGTTCGTGTCGCGGTGCCCGCCAGTGCGCGCTTTCTTTCCGGTGTCCGTTTGCCGTGCTCCTCTGTGCTCGCGCCCGTCAACGTGGATGACCGAGTACGACTACCCGACCACTTCCATGACAACGACAAACGACGATGCCCCGGTTCCGCGACGACTACTTCCATGACGACGACTACTTCCTCTACGGACCGAAGACGTCGGTTTCGGACCCTATCTCTCTCGATCCAACGTGCGAACTCAAACCCTAACCCTATACCTATTTTTATTAAATATCATCTATCTTGACCATATCGCATCATACTTGCATGTGTTGCATCTCTTGGGTTTGGAGGGTGTAGTAAATCACCTAATTAATAAATATGGAATGTGTGGGGCAAATCCATATATGTATTGCCTAATTCCATTTAATTTGACTAGAACACCTTTGCCATGTCTTGCCATGTTAATGAATATTTAATTTGTTGGGCAGATAAATAACTTTAACACTAATATTAATTGTCGGAATCCCGGTTCCGCTTAATTTGGATTAAGTGCATCTCGCAATGCATCTTGCCATGTCATGCATCATTCTCCCATGATCATGCTAGATCTTTGCCGTAATTGTAAAATGCATCTTTTACGCTTTCTAGTGTTTGTTGCTTCTTTGCGGATACGGCGTTGAGATGTGTGAGCAACGACAAGATCTGCTTCCATGCGGGATTCCAGGCAAGCAAAATTTGCTTGTTTACCTATACATTGTCTTTCATTCCTGCCGTTGATCTCTGCTACCCTAGTTATCGATTCTTGAACTGCGATCCCATCACATGTTTATCCTGCATCCCATACAGCTTTATCCACACAACCTAATACCCGTTGCATGTTTATCTGTTGGCCTTGCGAGTCGTAGCGCATGCTTAGAGTTGTTTGTGCGGGTCGTCTGTTCGTCTTATGTTTCATCTGCTTAGTATGATATATTATTCTACCTTAATAAAATGTTGTATTATATTGGGGTATTATAATTAAAAGATAAGGCACCAGGCGGAAGGCCTTGCGAGGTGTTTTGTTCTGCTCAGTGTCGACCTAGGAACTGAGATTTTGTCCTCGGATCCAATTTTGAGCGCACTAACCACTTGTGGGAGGCCCAATGGAGCCCCCCTCGACTTTGAATGGATCCGCAGCTTGTCCATGTGCCGCAAGTAGTTCGGGTTTTCCATTTGCTCATATGCATGTGCATGATGATGATGATCGATGAGAGGTTACTTGATACGGGGGTCATATAGGGGTGGTGCGTACGTAGCGGACAGTTCCTACTGTGGTTTGAGCCGCATGGTGCGTAGGCACAAACTAATGAGTCCGCAATTGAGATTCGGCCGGACTCCTGACGCGGGTAACAACTCATATGGGTGGCACTTGGACTTGCTGTAGTGAAGGAATGAGTCGTGTTGAGAGACCCTAATGGGTTGATCATGCGAGTATGGGTACTGTAGTGCACCCCTGCAGGGTATAATCTTATCGATGAGCCGTGTCCACGGTTATGGACGACTTTGGTGATGATGCTGGCTAACAAGATCTAGACAACTTGCACCTATTTAATGTTAATTAAATTGACTAGTAATATAGAATCACTTTCACAATAAATTATAACTAAAACTTTTCAACGTGTGAGTTTCCCGAATTGCTTCCTCATACTTGGTTGAGGGGGTTAATTCGAGAATGGGTTATGTTTGGTGTTAGTAGTAGTTGACTACTTTATACGCTCTCTTATCCCTCTCTGATTAGACGGAAGTTGTAGCGTGTCTCTTTAGGTTGCTAGTGCTGCTGCCGCTAAGTCCACCTACCCCATATTTTGGGAGATGGTGTAGAAAGTAGGCAAGTCGGTTTTGCTTGCCAGGGAGTGCCCTGACCCTCTTTTGGGATGTGCTTTATGTGCAGTTAACAGGTTTGAAGTCAGACGACGTTAGCTTGGGAATCCCTCCGGCTTGGCTGGGAAGGGATATGGCGCCATTGCTTATCTTCAGGACTCTTAGTCCAATTTGCATCTTATCCGTAGTCGGATACTATTTTTGCTTCCGCTGTCCTTTGAATCTTTGTATTGTCTTATTTGTATCTTGACTCGTTCGAGTCGTTGTTGTAATTTATCTTCTGTTGTATTTGTGGATGTATCGGAACTGTTGTAATGTTATCACAATTCCACCCACATAATGCGCATGTTTCGGCGTTATTATGCGGATTTCGGCGGGAACGCTAAAATCTACATAGTACCGATTTTAGGGCGTCACACCTGATAAGAAAAAGAGCGCGTCTGAAACTTGCGACCTTCAAATCATATAGTTACATCATCTAGAAGAGTTTGCAACACCTAGGCAGGGAATCAACGATGTGTCCAACTGCCGATCGGTTCATGTATTCCTTTCATCCTCTCTCATCGATCGTCATACGCGAGGGACGGAAAAATGCCAGCAGCCCACAGCTTTTAGGCGGACGCAAGAAGGCCCAAAACGTTGGCGTTTCCTATTGCACGACTAGGTCGTGCGCTATTAGTGCACGGCCACCCCTCCGGGGCGATATGGGCCCGTCCAATAGCGTCGGCCTGACCTTTTTCTTTTTTTCCTATTTCAATTTATTTTTCTTTTTTATGTTTATATTTGTTTTTTGTTTTATTTTTTCGGATGTTTCTTTTCTATTTTTATTTTTAAATATTTCTTATTTTGTTTACATTTTCATTTATTATTATTTTTATGATTGTTTCTCTATTATTTTCTTATGTCCACTTTTTCTGTTAATATGATTTTTGGTGTTGGCCTCAAGAAAATTGTTCACATTCAAAATTATGTTTGTATTTTGAAAAAATGTTCAAATTTAAAATATTTTAGCTTTAAAAATGTTTACATTCGAAAATTATTCACTGTCAAATTTGTTCAAATTCGAAAATTGTTCATATTAATTTTTAAAATTTAAAATGTTCAAATTAAGAAAATCACTGTCAGATTTTGTTTATATTCAAATTGTTTTTCTTTTTCATCATTTTTTTCTGTAGAAACTGAAATGAAAATACATAAAAGAAAAGGAGAAGCAGAGATAATGGGCCGACCCATTTAACTCGCGAAACGGTGGGAGGAGGGGGGGGGGGTGCGGAGCGTATTAACGCACGACCAGGTTGGAGACTAGGCGCTCCCCCCAAAACGTTGCCAAGTGTATTCTGCCTACATAGATAGGGTCCCCAAAATTTCTGGGCCTTGTGGTGTACATCCAGAACCTCAATCGACGAAGGACAATCATGCATGAACAAATATGTACAAGATTAGACAACCAAATCAGGCACTTGATGACAAGTATAATAGTTTAATACATTATACAAAGGTTATGAATACATCTCGAAAGTGACGATGCATCTAGGGCACACCATTCCTAACAACAGGTTCAAAGCATCCATACCGTCGCAGATCCTGATTATGCAGAGGCTAGGTGTAATACTTAAATTTTTAAGTAATAAATCTCCTTTTATCTTAAAAAAATACCGTCGCATATCCCATGCTAGAGACAAACTATTGTGAGAGAAAATAATGATGCTCTGGTGCCAGAGTAGAAGGAATCAGCCGCCTGATAGATTTGAGTGGTGGCGGCACTGGTCAAAATATCATATGGTAAGCCGATAAATCGAAAGGTCTACCACTTATTGCGGTCAGGCCGATAAGGTAAGAAAATACCTCTGAAATTTACCGGTTTGGCCGATATATCGGGATTGTCAGACAGATATATCGCCAATATTTGAAGATGTAGCGCTGATATTCACCAGTAAATCTATGAGACCGAATCGAATTATTATCTCCCTTTTTTTAGTTTCGTTGAGTTTGTGTGATCTTGATGCCCTTTGTTTGTGTAGATGGTTACTTTTGGTACATCTCATGTTCCTTTAAGAGAAATAGATATGACATAACTTACGAGTTTGATATGTTGATTAATCGTGATGATCCAAAAACCAGAGACTTTAATTTTAAAAACACCTTGTCAATAAATAGTCAATCGATAAAGTCAACCACCGATTTATCTTTTATATTGGATCGCACCGATAAGTTAAGGGTGTGTTTGGTTTAGGGGATCCTCAGGTGGTAGAGGTAGCCATTTTTTTAGTGGTTGCCGGGTGTTTGGTTGGGAGGCTGGGAGCGGTAGAGGCAACCAGATTTCAGGAATATTCGGTGGAAACGCTAGTTCTGCTCGTCCGCTCAAATGTGGCGGATGAGGATAACCACTTTTGGCTTCCGCCGCTAGCCTCGCCCGGAAGAGCTTTTCGCGCGGATTCCTTCGCTCACCGCCCGCAAAACTGGGAAGAAACTGCCCGATCTTATCTATTTCTCTCGTGTGTCCTCATTCTTCCTCCCGTCCTGAACCAGCGAGACGATGGCGGCAAGAAATTCATGCCGCACAGGACACCAGAGGCGTCGGCGGCGACGGCAGCAGGTACGTACCTCCATCTTCCATCGATTTTCCTTGGTTCACGGACACAAATGCTCTCTCCTGAGTCCTGACCAACCTCACTTTTTCTCGGACACGAATGCTCTCTCCTGAGTCCTGACCAACCTCACTTTTTCTCGTGAAACAGAGCGGCGCTGGCATAAATCGAGGCGGCACAGGGAGATCAGAGGCAGAGCTATCCGGAGGCAGTCAGGCTCTCTCCTAGCTCACCTCTGAATCGATTGGTGTTGGGTGATTACGGAGATGCGATAGCGGAAAGGTGGCCTGGGAGGAGAGGCAAGGCAGCGGCTCAGCTCACCCTGCCTTTCTCTCTCTCTCTCATCTCCGCAGGCTAGCTAGGAACGTGGCCTGTGATGCGTTGTGGCAGATGGAGCGATGGTGTGGATGCTCATCTCCTTTCTCTGCTTCTTTGTATGGTTCTGTACTTCTGTGTAGTCCCTCTTTAGCACAGGTAGTAGGAGCTGAATATTTGTGGATATTGTCATTACAATTAGTGGTATAAATTACATCTTCTCTATGCAATCCAGCATGTTTGATTTGTACTCTGTTATACCCAATCCAGCATTCGATCCAGTATTGTTCCTCAACCTCCAACCACATATCACCCTTCTAACCAAACAAAAAATTGGTTCATCCCATATTCTCAACCAAACAGGAAAAGTGGTTATCCCTAACCAGGTGGTTGGAGATACCCTCATCCCCCAAACCATACCCTCTAAACCAAACACACCCTAACTAGAAGCCATATCCCAACGATTGAGGATTTTTCCTTTACTCTTACGTCGGGAGGTGACGAAATACTGGAGGAGGCCACCTTTACCATTGCCGCAAAACGGATTCGGAATTTTGACATCTGCCGTCATCTGTCCTGCCGACGCATTTGGAGATGCAGTATATCGAGGTTACTAAAGACGCACCATATATACACACGACTACACGAGTCTAAGAAGCAAAGAGAGATGACAAAAGGGTGCTACTAATTTTCTGTACAATGAATATACAAGCAGCCACGTGCGTGCTGATCTAGTAATACTAGTCCGAGTGTAATCTATGAATGAATCCAAGTCCAAAATAAACCAAAGAACGTGTCGGTATACATGTGTCATGTCAGTCTCAAGTCTCAACCCAGCTGCTAACAAACTAATTAACGAACGTGCGTGCCGTGCGTTGGTGCCGTGCGCGGTAACACCACGCACGACGTCAAACCGGAGAAGAAATCGCGCGCGAGCCTAGACGGCGCCGCGGCAGAGCGGGCACGACGCGTGCCGGCACAGCCAGCCGTCGATGCACCGCAGGTGGAACGTGTGGCCGCACCCCGGCAGGCTCCGGGCACTCTGTCCGGCCTCGAACTCCTGGAGGCACACGGAGCATCCGGCGGCGTCCTGCTCGGTGATGGTCGTCGCTGGGAGCTCGGCGATGGCCACTGCGGACATGCCTTTGAAGGATGCGGCGCCGCCCGTCTCGAACATCTCTGCCAGCGTGGGCGGGCCGTCATAGTCAACGGCGCTCATCTGGCTGTCGACGGCGTTCTGCACGGCCGGGTCCACCTTCTCGCGCACCAGGCGGCCCGTGAGAAGGCTCCAGATCACGTCCAGCACGTAGAGGACGCTCCAGATGCCGGACTCGTCGGAGCGCCAGATCGCGATGGACCGGTCGACGACCTCCATGGCCACCACCGCGCCGGAGATGGCGCCGATCCCGGCGCCGCGGACCAGGCCGCTCTCCGTGGCCAGCCCGATCAGCCCGCCCGTGACGGCCCCGAGGATCGTGCCCACCGTGGCGAAGACGAAGGTGATGACGCCGCGGAGGACCGCGCCGGCGACGCGCGCCGGCATGCTGCGGGAGACGCGCCTCCTGCCGGCCGTGCTCTCCACGGGCGCCGCGTCCTGGTCCGAGAAGAAGGCGTGGGGGAATGTCGATGAGTCCGCCACCACGCGAGCTGCTGCCGGCTCCATCTCCATGTTAACTCGCTGGATTCCGCGCCCGAGTCGATGGATCAGAGTAGGATGAACAGATCAGACAGAGAAGAATATTGGATGAATGAATGGAGATCGAATGCTTATGAAATGGTTTAGGAGCGGCGGAGAATATATAGGAGTGAGTATGGAGTAGTCCTACGAATGAAGCGCGTTGATTATAATTAGCTGAAGAGTCATCGCGTGGATTTGCTAGCTGATCAGAGTACTCGATCGCCCGGTGCGTGCACCTGGCGTGCCACCTCTGCTGTGCACCGCCTGGCGAGCTTCCGATTTCGTTTTCTGAACGGCCTTGCTGGGTCCGCTGTTCGCCACGTGGCGCTCGAAGGAGCTTTGGCGTGGTGTCTAATGGTGGAACGAGTCTACCGGAGGCATGGAGCAATGGCAATCCTCATCATCGGAGTGAATGCTAACGAACAGAGCCCGGCCGGCACGCGGCCGATGTGGACTTGCGGTTGGGTTGCCTTCGCCTGCTCCATCTCTTAACGGCTAAGCTTCCATCTTCCGGCACCGCACGTCCCTGTCATCATCTTCTTCCAAGCGAATTCTGAAACCTCTCCTCATCTCCGACGGCTGCTTGAGTGACGGGTGCAGCGCTACGTGTTCGTAGTACCAAGTGTGCCCATCACCTAAGATATTTTGGTAAGACGGAGACAAAAAAGAAAAAAACACAAGAGGTAAGTGAAGTATGATGATGCATCGTATTAGTTTGTAGTAAAGCTTTAACCGGCTTTCCTTTTTAGAATAAGAAAATATGCCTATATCGTAAAGATACCACTCAAAAAAAAAACCCAGAAAAATTAAGGACGTATAAATCTCAAAGAGGGAAAAGTCTCAATCACTGCATCACACACACCACTACCAAAGATAACACATGTAGTGAAAAAAAGTTTCTCCAAAAGTGACAAGGAAAAAGACACAATACACAAGCATCGTCGTCGTCGCCGTCGTCAGATCAATAGATTTTTGATAAATAATTCAAGCTCACAAAACAATGCCTCTCAACATGTAGGACTTTTGGGCATCAGCTAAGATTCTCCCAATGGACGTCAGACCATATATTTTTAGCAAAAAAATCTCGAAGATTCAGATTTTTTAAGAGCACCACCAAAATGAACTTCTCCAAATTTACCGTCCCCCACATGCAAATGCTGCTACTACTGCAAGTCGCCAAGACATGAACTACCGCAAGGCATGCACGTACAATAGACTATGAAGTAAAGAATTCATGGCATTCAAAATCCCTCTTCATCATTACTTACAGTATCGAGCCATGAAAAGCTTCTGGCCCTTGTTATTCCACCACTACCGACACCATGAAAATCTAGGTATAGACATGTCCCATCAGGGACGGATCTAGGATTTGAGTATAGTGGGGCGAGACCGATAATAATCATACATGTAAAAGAAATGTATATCACAACATACTGTCATTTATGATTTTTGTTTTTGTTTATTCTGGATGTAGCAATAAGTTGTTTCCAGTGGGAGTATGCGAATGAAATAGAATAAACTTACCTCTCTCCTAATTAGATTTAGGATTACAATACTAGAGAGGTTCTTATAATTTTCTATTAGCATCGGGAACTTTAAAAACAAAAATACTACAATTCCAATCAATCTATAATTGTGTACTATATTGTGCAATTTTTCGTTTATAAGTAGTAGAGTCGGCAACTTTGGATAATTGTGGAAACTAGCTAGTATGTAACTATGTATTTCATTATCGATCTAACAAAAAATTGAACAAATAGTATGTATGATAACATACCTTAGATTGGAGGATCATCTTAGGTTGGAGGATTATGACTCCGGCTGTGCCGCTGGCTCTGAGATTCTAATAACCAAGGCATCATGAAAGACGGACAAGCCACACTCATACTGCTGTGGAGATTACGCGACGATGAACAATTCGTCGAATGCTCTCGGCGGCGACGCTGGTATGCCCTAGCGCTGGGCGGCTATAAGCGGACCACGAGTTCACGACAATCAAGTCAAACTGTTTCTCAGGAAGTTGCTTCTTGTAGTCTTACGGTAGTTTGTTGGGCTTCACACAGTGTGTATTACTCTCGTCATGGCTGATCATTGTGGGGTACAGATGTTGCTGGGCTTGGCTAGTAAGGCCATTCATATATTGGCCTATTTGAGAAAATACATGTACTAATGGCCGCACACTAATTATGATTTGTAGAAGCGATTAACCAAATATTACATAGTCCCCGCTGAAACTGATTAGGGGTGGTGAGATCATGACGGGGCCTGGCCACCGCTCCTCCCCAGGATCCGCGCCCTCTGTCCCATGGTGTGGAAGAAAGCATAACTATGTGTTGCGTCCTCTTGAAACCGCACAGGCTAATGATACGAACATGCGACCATACCCATCTGCTCCAGAGATCAAGGAGCACCATGTGCCAATCCGTGAAGATATTAGGAGAAGAAGTTCGAAACCCACTGAGGGCCAAATCGAGGAGGACCGACAGTAGGCAGATCAGTGATTTGCCGCGAGATGAGCACTAGGGTTGTCGCCATTATTCGATCTAGATCCTTGAGGTTGTGTGTGAATACCACACAAGCACCGAGCTCACCGTCCGCCGGAGCAGGCTGCCTCTGAACCCAACTCCGGCACCACCCTAGGGACTATCGTATATGCCATCTCCTTGCCTTCAAGGGCGCCGCGCCCTATCCCTGTCTCTATAGTTTGAGTCCTTCCACCTTCTTTGGGAGCGGGAGCCATCACCACTCGCGTGGACCGCCAGCAGCGGAGGGGGAGGCACTTCGAGTAGCTCCCCCCCACCCCCCCCCCCCCCCCCCCCCACACACACACACACCACCACCACCACCACCACTAGAAGGAGACGGCACACGGGTCGTTTATTTTTGAAACGGTCACGGGGGGGGGGGGGGGGGGGGGGGATTCCCGACCTGAATGGTATTGCATAGAAGAGGATACAGTGGAGAGGTGGTTCCTCCATGTGGTGAGCTCGGAAATCATGAGGGCATTTTTGAGTCTATGCATCCACAACGTGAGATCATCTCAGGCCAGCTAAATGGTGACCTTCGCTGTTTGGTCGAAGTGCTTGAAGATGAGAGCGTTCCTAGAGTCCCGTATTCTCCACAAGATGGATATGCGAAGGATAGCTGGTTGCAACCCAATGCTGACCAGATCTCCGTTGTACCATAAGAAGAGGTGGCCACGGTCCTCGGCTGCGGTGGGGCATCGAGGGACATTTGTCGTGGTCGAGGATGTGCTTGTTTAACAGATTCTTCCGCGTGTTGATCTTGTTCTTCTTCTTTACATGCGAGGATATTTTTATTGTTGCAGTAGATGAATATGTGTTCTCTACAGCCTGTAGGACTTTTTCGCACAAAATGTGGATCTCTACTATATAATATGTCTTGGGAACTCCGGTCGTACGTCGCGGTTGTTTTGCAATTTGGTCCTCTGACTTTGTGGAAAACAACCCGCAGTCCAAACTTGTCAGGCTGAATGTTATTTCAATCAGACCCTCCTGTCTCCCGTCTCCTCCCTCAGCCTGAGCTCTAGGGTTCCTCAGCCGCCGCGACCTCCGCCCCTGGCCACCGAAGGGTTCCTCAGCCGCCGCGACCTCCGCCCCTGGCCACCGAAGGGCAGCCGCCGCCTGATGGAGCCCCGACGCAAACACTCTGCCTCGGATCCCCATGCTACGTTGGTCCTGCCTCACCACCTGCGGGGAAGAGGGCCGTCGCCCCATCCACTTCCCCTGATGTTGCTGTCCCAGCCTGAGAGGTGGAGACCGACCGACGGGGGTGCAGCGGAGGAGACTAACAAGGGATGCAGCGGCCACCGGCGAGAAGGCCCGAGGAACCACCCTGCTCCAGATTGGCTCAGGTGACTTCTTTCCCTGACATCAAACCCTATTCCTGATATGGTCATTTGATCAGACCTCCTTCTGGTATCCTCTTGTTTGTGTTGTGTATCGGCCACTATATCAGAAATATTGGTGCAATCAAAGCGGGTGGGGTGATATTATTTCAGTCAGGATACTCTTAGAACTATGGCATAACCTTTAAGCCCCAATACCTTGAAATCACTTTCGAAATTCACTTTCTGAATAGAGAATGGGCATTTAGGTATCACCGAAACTGAAACCAGTGTACCTCCCATGCCGTCAGAACAAAAGAAATCTAGATTACATCAAATTCTAGCTACATGTGAGCTCAACACACCATGCTAACCGTCACCTCTCTCTTTTTCTCAATCTCACATCTGCATATCTCTGCAGCACGAGGCGGGAAACGGGATGCTGCCGGCAAGGGTTTGTGATTAGCTCACCTTCTGTTGGCTGGAAACAACAGTGAGAGTAGCCGGCTAGGATGGGGCGAAATGAGCATCGCACAAGCGGCGAGAGGAACAATCCAGATTGGGAAGCTACGATTTGAGTGCCACGTTCCTGTCTGTTGAAATGCATGAGTTTTCAGTAAACATCCATTGGCCTTTTTCAGAGAGTTCAGACAACAGCATGTGTTTGATATAAAGGTTGGGGCAAAATATTCAGGATGCGTATGCTGAGGTAGCAATCATTGCTTAACAGGTATATTTTTATTTCATCGTGAACCAATAAGAAAATAGATCATTACACACATTGCCATGTTGCCATGAGACAATTAAGTTAAAGCATGGTTGGTTAGTCTTGCTTGGTAGAATCCCTGAGGCTATACAGGAGAAACTAATGTTTAGTTGGTGCTGTGCTTGGCACTTCTTACCAAATAATTGTATCATTAGAAAGGTGATCATCTTTGATGTATTTGTTTGTTTCCTGACAAAGTAACTTTACACTTTCAAAAATATTAGGGCTGGTCCTACGGACCTGGAAGAAACAATGAAAACATCTGCTTGTGTAGGAACTAATGCACCAGACATGATGGCTGAAACTGAACTGAGATGCTAGATTTAGTCCTCACACCGGTAAGGATCATAGGGTGCAGTCAAGAGACGAAAGGTCATTTTTGAATTATGTACTGCAGCTGATAGTGTTGAAGCTTTAATTTATCTTGAGGGTTTGAAGCAAACTGTGATAAACTGTAATTAGTTTGTGCAGGTTAAATCTGACTATCTCCTTGTCAATGATCTACGCAGATTGCAGGGTGATTCCTTACAGATCGGCGATCAACAATATTGTCAAGAAAATCAAGGACCTGTGTGAGCTCTATGCGGGAGTGGGTTTCTGGAAAATTCATAGATATTAAAATGGTTTAACTTATGGGTTGGCTCAGTATAGTTGTAGTGTGTGCTATCTTATATGGCCCGTTCCAACCTTCGCGTTTAATATTGTTATGTCCGGGTGCAAATTTTTTTTTTACCTGATTAATACCATCACGGTGCAAAAAAAGAAGGTTTAGCCTTGTTGGAAGCATGTACCTCCATGTACTTCAACAACCATAATTGCACACATTATCAATAGTGTTGAGTCATTGAGAAATAGATAATTAAATAAATAAGTTATGTTATTAAATTTCGTACATATGTACGATGTGAAAGAAGTGTGTGGTGATCGTCGTACATGGAAGCAAACATAGGCGATGTTCAATCATAAAACAGAAATATCCTTGCGTGATGCGATATTCGATCATAAAAAGGAAATATCCTTGCGTGGGGTGGTCATCATATTCAATGATAAAGTAGAAATATCCAATGTTTTTTTGTTGATTGACGTGATTATATCTTCCGTAGCAGCCGCACGGGCATTTAGCTAGTAATTATACTAACGCATTGTAAACATGTCGTACGTACGTGTTACCTGCCGCTATCAATAAGTATCACGAAACGAAATGCTACTCTCATGTCAATAAAATAAAATAAAATACTGCTCCAACATGTCAAATTGGTCTTAGGCATGCTCCGCGAAGGAAGAGGACGAAAATGCGACTAAAACTCGCCGGTCAGTTTAGTGCAGCCAGGGAACTTTGATATTTGCTTCTTTCTTCCGTTCAACGGCGCATTGATTCCCAGGAGAAGAAAACTCAGCCGCGATTGGGAGAGCTACGCAAGCACAGCAGCTGACCCTGTGGAAGAGAAACAGTCAAGTGTGGAAAGCGTGCACCGAATAGTCGAACCAAACTATGTCAGGATTCAGATGGTTCTAGTAAGATGTGGACATATAGCTGAAAGACACGACGGCGAAAACCTGGATGGACCACAGGGCGTATGGACCGTCTAGCCAATGAGACCGCCGTGCTAAACTCTCGCCACCTTCAAAACGAATTGGCCCAGGTGCAAAATGGTGACGTGTTTCCAAGCGCCAAGCTCGACCATACGCCCTCAGCAGTGTAAGCCGGACGTGGCAACAGCAGGCTCAACCCGACGACAATTTTACTTTCTTCACCGCATCAATAACTTGACTGAGTACGATTCTTGTTAACCTGTCAAAAATCCTATACGGACACAATTTTTGTTCGCATGGCGCCTTGATCATGTCAGAACTGTGTGAGTGAGTGTGACTAGTGATTTTTATTTCACTAATATAGATAGTAAACAGGAAGTATGGTTGTTTTACAATGATTACTCGATGTCGAAAGAAAATAAGTCAGGTCTTGTTTGATTCAAAGAAATTTTGTAGGGCTCCTATAGGATTTTATTTCATAGGAATTTTCCTTTCCTAGTGGTTTGATTCATAGGATTAGTTTCTATAGAAATTTTTCCATACGAATATTTGTACTACTTACCATAAGAATTTTAGCATCTACTCCAAACTCTTTTTACAATTCCTTTGGTGGAATCAAACAAATTTTGATACAAACCCAATCCTATAGGATTGAAGTGTGCGTGACATAGTAATCCTATATTTTTCTATTCATATAACTTTCCTATCCTATGAATCAAACAAGTTCACAAAAGAACAAGTAAATCCAATCATAGACAATCGCTGAAACGCTTACAAAATTCACTATCTAGATCAAAAGTTCCTCAATCAATACGGAAGAAATGTCTTGACCAGATCCGGGGCACACGCGTGCTATCCTTGAAGGTGTGCGGGCGGCTACAATTTCAGATTAGACGGCAGCGTGACGTAGAGAGCGTCAAGAAGGACGCAACTTGCCGTGGCCGCTCTTGGTCGTCTTGACTTGGGGTCCAAAGAATGGAGAAGAAACACCAAGAGTGTCAGGGTGAGTGAGAGGAGGAGATGTCTTATTTATGTATCGGATAGAGGTGGGTTGATGCTGGCGATCTGACCATTGGGATCCAAGGAGGACAAAAGTACATCAACTTTTGAGCAAACTTGAAGCACTTATTTTTGGACAGAGAGAGTATCTATTTACCAGATGTGTAGAATGTAGTTTGTTTTCAGCTTGTACGTCACCATATTAAATCTTGCAGCCAAAGACCAATCATGGATTTTTACCATGGAGAGCAGAACTAAGCAAATGACATGAAGTTCCTCTAGCAAGATAACGATGTAAATTCCCAGCATTTACTCGAGAAAGGTCAGAAATCTGTAATGTCGCCTTCTTCATATTGGGACGCAGTTGTACTGTGAATCCCAGTCGACACCAGGAGTCAGTCTCCCTAGGAGAGACACGAGAGAACATTTAATTTTGATATTACATAATTCTGCTTACATTCAAGCACACTACGTGTTCACTTTATACTATGATGTGCTGTTCTAAAAGAGCAACCATAACACACACTCGTATCCTCCTTAGATATCTGCGATTAGTACTTTACTAAGGTATCCTCTATTTTCGAAGTTCCCATACCTGCTAGGCTTGTAGCACAAACTAAAAGGCACCCTGGATGCCCATCACTCGTCCAGTTTGTCTGGCAGGCTGTTACAGGCAGGTCCATATAGGTCTGATGCTAAACTTGCCTTCCTAGATAAAACTTGTGTGCTCCCGTACCAGCATTCTGCATCACCTTTGGTTAAAGGGGGGCAAGAAATGAATAAAGCGACACATAACCAGCCAACAGAACAAGGCACTTCATTTGAGGTGTTGCCCTTCAGTCGATATATGGTAAAAGAGGTAGTGTCCAAGAAGTAGCTTTCAATTTGTTTCACGTTTCCCTTTAAATAGACTGAAGCTAGCATTGTTGATGTGAGCTCATGGTACCAACATCTAAAGGACACCATGGAAAATCAAAATCCTCCAGATTTAGTTTGTTTTACCTTTTGCTTTTTCTGCCCTTTGTTCCCTCTGTCTTTTATTTTCTTATTTCTGGCTCTATACAATTACATCTTTTCATACGGTCACATCCTTTTACCTACGTTATCACTTTAAGCATCTTCTCTTTGCTTCGTCATGGAGGCAGTGGCCTTCTTATATTAAAAAAATGAGGGTGGGGTTACCATACTCACTTGCATAACGGCTTCAGCTCTTCAACCACAGGAAACAGAGCTCTGGCCACCATGGCAGGGCTTGGCACTGGCGCAGGAGCTCCTATTGTGAAGGTGTACCATGAGAGATCCATGATCCTACCCGATGTATCGAGGGTTCTTGCTTGCCTGTATGAGAAAAATGTCCAGTTTGAAACTGTGAAAGACTCGTACAAGGACATACTCAGACTCCAGGTACTTTGCCGTCTTAGTTTTTGTGGAGTACTTTGCTGCGTTAGGTTTTGTCGAGTACCAGATTGAATAAGTAGTGGTTTCTTGAGTCTATGCAAGTTGATCTGATATCAAGTTACCATGTTTTCTGTCCCGCCTCTGCAGTCAACGAGGAGTGTTCCAGTTCCGTTCTACGACGGACCCACATTTCGACAAGGTAACACTGCTTGACACATACTTCAGCCATGCCATTTTAATTCGCTAATATGCTGGTAAATTAGTATTGTTTACAAGTTATACACGCTGAGTGAGATTTACCTGTCTCAAGATTCTCAACATGCACCCCTTGTAGCTAAAAAAGGTTGATCTAAGAACACCCACCTGAACCCAGTGAGATGGATTCAGGTTTAGAATTGCACACCTGCCCTGCAAAAACAATTGTAGTAGAATTGACATGATAAACCATAGTACTTTGTACGAGAATGTTCATGAATGAAAATATAACATGAAAGATGAAAGTTAAAAGAGAACAATGAAAGAGAAAAACTCGATAATTTAGTCGGATTTAGTAGAGGATGTGCTTATTATCTCCCACTCCCCAGTCGCCGGTTGCATGCAGCAACTTGCTCCATCATCAAGTTTGTAAGTGAAATGCAACACATATGGATGTCGCGTAAACATGATTTTGAACTGAATAGCTTCATCAAGTTCTGTTGGAGAAACACTGGAAAAATATATGTGAGTTATATTTCTAATGCAAGTAAAGGTATATCATGGTTTTCTAGCAAGAAAGAATAAACTGACATACTTTCCATGTACTGATCATAAGAATTTATAAGAACACTTCCTCAATTTTTAAATTGATACTCCCTTCCATATATTTGGCTAGACTTAGAAAGCATTGACTTTTTTATGAAGTTATACACCATGTTTGGGGAAGGCCCGAAGGAGAGGGTACAAAATAACCAGAATAATTACATGATGCTCCTTCAGCCAGAATGCAGAACTGACACCCATCTTCTAAACGGCAGAATCAAGAGCAATCTGCCGCTATATAGCAGAAACCTATGAACAGCGTGGGTATCCTTTCCTTCTGGGGAAGGATGTCCTTGAGAGGGCTTCCATTGAACAGTGGCTACGGCATGAGGAGCATGCCTTTGATCCTCCAAGCCGGGCATTGTTCTGCCACTTGGCCTTTCCTTTGCATGATGAAGACATGAGTGATATCGACAGAGAGAAGAGAAAGCTAGAAGAAGTCCTAGAGGTCTACGAGCAAAGGCTTGGCGAGAGCGAGTTCCTTGCTGGGAACAAGTTCACTCTTGCTGACCTTGTTCACCTACCAAACACTTACCACATAGTGGAATCCGAATTTGCCTACCTGTATGACTCAAGGAAGAACGTGCAGAGGTGGTGGAATACTATCTCTGTCCGAGATTCCTGGCAGCAGGTGATGAGGGATATGCAGAGTGTGGAGGAGCAGAACCAAATAGAAGAACTTGAGCAGCAGCAGCTGGAGCAGCAGTGGCAGTGGGAGACAGAACCACTACCGACATCTGGTCCCGCATAGACCCACGACAGCAGACTGGCACAGAGTCACGCACAGTACTGGTTCCACCACCCAGCGGTGGTGCTATATCATCCTCGTATTTTACAGCCCAAGAGGGACAGCAACCTCTTCCCGCAGAAACAACCTCTCATGCACCTAACCAAAGAAAAGAAAGTAACTTGTTTACTACCACTGAGAAAACTCCAGCACCCTCAAAGCAAAGAATTCCCACCACTCAGGAACCACCTAACCGTGTTCAAAGCACTATGAGTAACTTCACCCCAGCTAACCCTCCTACCACCACCAAAATGCCTCCAAAAAATGATAAGGATAAAGCCACCTCAAAAGATGCCTCATCTCCAACCAAAACTAGTCAAAGATCTACAGGTAGCTTTTTTACCCCTCCTACTACCACTTCAATGCCTCAGAGAGCCAATACTGATAAATCCACCTCCAAAGATGCCTCGTCTCCAACCAGACCGAGTCAAGGATCATCCAAAGAAGCTCCTGATAAGCTACACCTCTCTGATTTCTATAAGGCCAGTAGCCATGCTGATGAGACCACAGTTTCCAAACCTACTCCAAAAGAAGCCTCAAAAACCTCTGATAGGATCTCTGAGCAAGCAAAGAAGGTCACAGCTGACCAAAGAGCTGCCTCTAAATTTCCACAGCATGTGGCAGCCAAAGATATTCAAGGTGAAACTGCACAAGTTAGATACCGTGATGCCAGAGACAGCACCAAGGAAGCTAGAGTGTCTGATCAAAAGAGGGCTGCATCAGCAACAACTAGAGAACTACCATCAGGTTCTCAAATTATCCCTCAGCAATCTAAAGCACCACCTACTAGTCTGAAAGCATCTGACTTGTCACCAGTGCAAGAAGGATATGAAGATACTCAGGGTGAAGATGAACGATTCTCAACTAAGAGGCTCAGAAAAATGATTGAGCAAAGTGATCCAGCAGTACTCAAATTACAGCCTACTGATTTGCAAACCCCTCCAATACAGGAGGAAACACCTTCCATTCTCAAGAATCCTTCATATGTTCAAGACAGAAAAGGGCAAGCTGGTAACAGCTCGGCTGATGGAAAAACTGATGACACTATATCAAATGGAACAAGAGATCCTGGCACTCCATCGACTGGCACAAGACATCCTGACACTCCAACTACTGCTGATGCAATGAGAGAAACTTCACCACCAAAAGGAGGAATGACCCTGATGGTCGTGGTGCCAGTGCCACTGAGTCACGAGAACTACAATACATCAATGAGAAGCAACCAGCTCTACCACTGCCAAGCCAATCACCAACAACTGCAGGTGGTGATAAAAGAGAACAGGCACGCACACCAAATAAGACCTCAACTGAACAGTCAGACAAGAGCACCAGGCAGATGGGACAGCAGAAAATGCACAGTGACAAGTCTAGTATATCACCACAAGACAACGGGAAGCAGGGTTCTGAAGCTGCACTTCTCACAAATGCTGATCAAAACAGTGGGAGAACTCCAGCACAAGGTTTACAAGAGGCTCAGAAACAAACCTCTCCTGATACTCAGCAAGTGAAAAACAACATAAGCAACAGCACATCGGATGGTTCAAGCAAGCCCACCCGACAGTTTGATGGTAATGAAGGTGATGCCCCTTAGACACTGAGGGGCGGTTAGTCAACCAAACTATAGAGCGCTTCTGTTAGGTCATTCTGTTGCAGCTTCTTCGTTTCCATAGTATCTACCTTACGACTTTCACATGCTCATAAATAATGTCCAGTATCTTGTCTTCTTTGGACTAACCATGCCAGCTAATGTTGTGTACTCCACCTTGTATTCATATACTGTTCTTTTTCCAAACAGTGACTTGTTTAGATGGTCCTTACGTTAGATTCATATGGAATCATGTAAATGCAACATTTGTTCTCCTCAAGAATGACGTCCTCTCGTATTTATCCATATGTGACCTTAGAGATCTGTTAAATCCTAGTATTTATATGACGATATGTGTTCAACTCAGTGATCTGTTAGTATTTCTGGTCTTCTTTACAGTCATACTGTTCCGCACCAGCCTCGCCGTTTTCCTCTGGAGAAAGCACGAAGCTTTGTGTCTAAATACATTGATTGATAGAAGGAGAGTTGTATACAAGTCCAAGAAAGGACTGCATCCATGATTACAACATGACGTCTCTAACCACTAGGAATCGTCGGAAGCAAGCTCTTGAGGCCCTTAGCCCTCGCAAGTCTCGGGCTTCGACCTGGACTGTACCTAAGAGGCAGCCATCCTCATGGTGAGCGCCATCGAAGATTACCGCATTGTGATGCTTCAAGATACACTAGGCTGTGAGCATGATCAACGACGAGGTCCCCTTCCTTGTGGCCTTGGGGATGGATTGGACAGTGCGAAGCCACCAGTCCACAAAATTCGTCATCAGTGTCTAGAGGGGAGGTCATTGATCGAATCCACGAGAGCACCTTGTACCATAGGGTGCGTAAAAAGGGAAACCAAAAGCTCTGGAGCCCGAGCTCGACAGGGTATTGGCCATGTTGGCATGCTGGAACAGGATCTCCTTGGCCGCCAGCCGGCTCACCCTCCTGATAGACGTGATCTATGCCATGCCGAATTTTCAAATCATGGCAGTGCACCCTCCTGCCTGGCTCACCAAGAAGATCGACAAAACAGCGCGCGGATTTCTATGGGTCAACAAAGATGCGGTAACTGGGGGAAATTGCCTCGTGGCCTGGAAAAAAGTCTGCACCCCCAAGATCTACGGCGAGCTGGGAAACCCAACCTCTCCTTGTGCAGCACTGCTCTCGTTGTCGATGACTTTGGCAGCAACGGATGGAACCAGGATGGAACCAGGCAAACCATGGGCAGGGCTCCCAATGCCAATTGATCACTGTGTCTGTGCCCTTTTTGAAGTTTCGGTTAAAATTGTCTTAGGAAATCGTGAGGCAACACAATTCTGGAAAGACCCATGGCACCCGGCTGGCAAATTCTCCACTGCCTTCCTGAACTTTTGAAGCACTGCACCCTAAGATGCATTACGATCAAGAGGGCGTTGAGAAATGACAAGTGGCTGCGACATTTTAAGGCTGCTCTCAACGTTGCAGCTCTGCGACAATTGGTGCAGCTCTGGAACCTGACACACCCCCACTCAACTCAACCCCGACGTGCAAGACTAGATGATTTGGCGCTGGACAGCATCTGAAACCTAGACCGCCCACTCTGCCTATGCCACGCAGTTCATCTGTACAATTAGACCTCTGTTTCCCAAGCTCATATGATCTTCTGATCATCGTATTCCCAAGGATAAAAGAAGCTTTGGCGCTTAGTTGTTCCTCTCGTCTGGTGGAGGCTCTGGCTGGAGCGCAATGCCTGAATTTTCTCACACCAAGCTCAATCCCCTCCAGAAGTTGTTGCCGCCATTCTTACAGAAGCCAGGGCATGGGTGGACGCAGGTCGATCAAGGCTAGGTCTGATAAATTGACCTCTTGAGCCTGATTAATGGACCTTCTACAATGTTGGCCAGCTTGGCAAAACCAAACTGGGCCCTCACTGTGTAACGATGCTGTAATCATGTGTTTGTCTTTTTGGTTTTCACCTATAACTCTGAACCTTCTTCTGTAATCGCAATGAAAACAGCTAACCTGTATTTCATCAAAATAAAAGGTAGAGTTACGCATGGAAAACAAAGCACAGTTGAAACCTGAATTCCTGAGTGAACAAAAACTCCTAGACGAGTAATTTGGTAGGAACTTATTCAATACAGTTCTCTAGTTTGATGCATACATAGCACATATCTAAATTGTTACATAGTAACCTACAATTTGAACTTTCAGAAGCATGTGATGTGAGCTAGAAAGGCAGCATGTTCCAATCTACAGAAAAGTGAACTAGTAAGGAGCTCAAGGAAACCTTTTCAATTTGTGAAAAGAAGCATGCCGGATTAGCTTGAAAGACTGGAAGATGAAAATCCACTAAGCTTGTAAATAGAAAAAAGTCCATTGAGCAGGGTTATACCAACCATCCAAAAAGAATGGACAAGTTCATGATAAGGTCAAAACCATGCTCATGACTGATGGCTGAGTAATCAGCTGGCATAATATTAGATCAACAGCCTATAGGATGACTTTCATTCCGGGAAAATGTAAACTCTTTTGCAGAACTCAGTCCCGCAAGGTCAGCATCAATTGGAACTCCACCAAAAATCCAAAATCATGAACTAGAGCATCACAAATAGCTAGTCACTCGCTCCCAATAGGGAGAAAACCAAATCAGTTCTAAGATTAACAAAAGTCAGACTGTCAGAGTAAATGTAACGTGGTGGATGGACCGACACCCAAATCGGTTGTGGTTACAGCGCGCGATCGATGAAGCCCCAACACTAATGAGCTCAGATTCAATCTATGAGTATATGACCCACTACAGTAGCACGGCGGATCAACTGCTGACGAACCTACACCCCCCCTAGGTTTTAACCAAGTGCGACTGATTAGACTCACGATTCTCGGACTGCTTGGCATGGATCGAAAAAGAATTGCGTGGCGAATCCTTGACGAAGCACGACTGGGATCTTGCTCGGCGGAGAGAGTTGCTAGTAGGCGAAATTTTAATGTTTAAACGACAGACGCCAATGGGGAGAGCAAGTGGGGAGAGGGGACGGGTGGAGTGGGTCACTACGTACCGCCGCTCCCGGAGCCGCTAGAAAACACAAGCCGTGGCTAACGGCGGCGGCGGCGGACTGCTCCTCGTCACGGGCGCCGCAACCGCGCAGGTCGATCATTTTTTCTGAAGACACAAGTTTTTTTAAAAACAAATAAGACACAAGTTTATTTACATTTAGCTACACAAACACTTCCACACGATCCCTAAAAACACACACTTTCACGCGACATATTATTAGACAGACCCCCAACAACACCATGTACTTTTGATTTTACAAAAATACCATTTTTATTTCGCAAAACCGACACAAGCCTACTGCACTGAAAAGAGCCTCCCTCCCGAGCCCCAGTCACGAAAATCATGGTCGTCTCTCTCTGAAAGAAAGGAAATGTCTAAATTTTGTTTTTGTTTTTATCATGTCGGATCCTGGTAATATATCACTTCTATCATGTATGGAAAAAACAAAATAAAAATGATGAAATTTTGTTTTGTTTTTACCTTGCTATTGTTGATTTGGTTTTGCCCTTACTTTCGAGGCGCACATGCATCCAAAATGTCCGCATAGGGTTTTCACATACACTATATATGAAAGTTGGACGAATTGGAGCCCAGTCCTACGTCCATATCACCCGGAAAGTCACGGCCGTCCGATCGGGGCAATCAACGGTACAGATGCGCGGAGAAGACCCCCCAAACGCGCATTACTATAGCAGTGCCCTCTCCTCCCATCACGCGGCGACACGTCGCCCAGTCTCCATCCGGTCATATCCGGTTCCGCTGGTTTCCGTGCCATCTTGCAGAAAAACCACTGAAAGATTGAACTCCTAACCCGCAGTCCAGATTTTAACGCTACCAGGGACCTATACAGTAATACGTAAAACTTCATATGCTTTTTTTTTGCAAAAATGCCTCCGCAGTCCCCCTCCCTTTTTCTCTCCCATCCGACCCCGAGGTCGCCGCCACGCGCAACCGCACGCCGCGCCGGTACGCACCTCCCCAGTCAAATCGACGGGCACCTGGAGATGCGCCGGCGCTGCCGCTACCTCCTTGATGGCGGAGACGTGCGGGGATGGCCGGAAACGCCATCCTTCCTCGCCGGTGTGCTCCGGCTGCTCCGTCGCGGGATTGGTCGCCGCCGGTGAGTCCGGCGACCAAACGGGTCGCCGCGCCTCCCGTTCGCCTCGCCCGCGGCTGCTCTTACGGATCCGCGCTATGCCGCCCTCGCGCGTGCGCACTCGCGCGTCCGCGACCTTCAGAGCGCCGGCGCATGTGCCGCCCGCTGACGGCACGGCGACGTCAGCGCGGGCCTGCCCGTCAGCGTCCGGACCACCGCGGGCCCGCCCGTTAGCGACTAGACTTTTTCTTTTTTCCCCACAAAAAAAAGAAGCGGGTCCCACTGGCAGTTTCCCATAATTCCAAAAAACAATTAAAATTGTAAAATTTATAGATTCCAATCCGTAATTCCAAAAAATACAAACCATATACCAAAATTTGCATAAAAAAAGATCTTTACAACTAAGACATCTCCATGCATGTTTGAAAAATCCGGGTACTGTTTACCCAAAATAAAAACAATGTTCCAATTTAAAATAACAAAGCCATATGTCCTAAAAGAAAATCAAAAATATGTACAGTATTATTCAAGCAAAAGAAAAAAATAAGAGGAATGTAAAATGTTACGTAGACAACAATAATTTCAAATCTATACGTCCAAAAAATATGACAAATATGTCATCATGAACATACAAAACAAAATTCACTATTAATGACATATAATCAGATTTCAACTTTACATACTTAAAATTTTAAAATATCTTAATGATTTACTCACTTCATCGGCCCAAAAAACAATTCGACACGAAAAAACACCCCAACTTAAACTTTTTTTAGTCTACCAATTTTGAAACGCAAAATTAATCAAATAAAATTCAATGTTAGAGTAACGTTATGTTCTATTTACAATCATCACATATACAAGACATGGGTGCAGCGTGTCACCGCGCCTTATTGCCTAGTGTATTTTAATGTTTGAAGGATTCTCACGAAGTGACCCTTTTTTTAGTTTAACTCTGCAGGTCAAGATTTTGAACTTACATGTATTTTATCACATCTTGCTTCATTAAGAAAGGGGATTGTGGTACGAAGAGGGAGCCCAATAATTTTTGGAAGGCTCATGCAACTTGTGGCGTGTAGCGTGGGCACCGACGTGTCATAGGGTGGGGTTAGAGTCTCCATTATGTTGCGTATGACTTTGATTGACTTGAAACCAATTGAGGGTGTGGTGGGCTTGTATTAGATAACTAGGCTAAGGCCTTGTTTGGTGCTAGAGGGTTTGAGGGGATTAGTGGGGATAATCCCCACAGGGATTGGGTGAAACCCCTCCACTCACCAAATCCCCTTTAAACCCCTCAAAATCTCCTCCCGGACAATCCCCTACAACCCCCAACCTCATTTTGATTGTTTGGTACACAAGGTTTTATACACACAGGGATTTATACATTCAGAACTCAAGATTATACAATCATATAACAAGAATCAGTTTGAACAAAATAAAAATTTGAACTTTCGCACCAGCGCTCCCAAATTTGAACTCAGCATTGTACAATCATACATTCAGAACTCAGCATTATATTGCCAAATAGTTTCCCATACGAAACTAGAAAGTTTCTCACATATAAAGTTCAGAACTCAGCATTATACTATTAGCCTAGCAGCAGTAATGCAAATCACAGTAGACTATTAAATATTCAATTTCTATAGTAGCAGCACATGAACGTCAATGTTCCAAAATTAAAATGCAACAGTTCCAAACTTCTAATTTTTTCATATAATTAATTTACATAACAGCACATGAGCAATTATGAAAATAACGCATGTACTCCAATTCTCTTCAATCAAACAGTGTTATGGTGTTGACATCAATCGCAAAGATAATTTAGATAACAAATGTGACACACCAAGCCACGGCTGTTTGACATCACCATCTTGTACCATGCCTTGCATGCAGCCTCCTCTGAAACAAACAACATATGTTGATCGTGATGAGAACTTAAGATGCACATGACCATAAGAAACATATTATTTACAGGAAAAAGCATGCATTTGAGATTTTAGAGAAGCTACAGGAAAAATAAAACAGTTGATCTACAAGAAAATAGTCTATTTCAGAGAAGCTACAGGAAAAACAGGAAAAATCATGCATTTGAGATTTCACCTAAGCTACAAGAACTGCATTGTAGATATCACAATCTAAGATCATCAAGGAACAAAACTTTGAGAAGCAAACAGAAACTGTCCTAATAGCGACGACACCTATGATTAAATGTTCCACATAACCAAAGAAAGGCAGTCGATGCCAACTAGCACACACATCCAGAAACTAATATATCCATGCTCAGCTGAAACACATGACAACCTCTATCATGCATCTATCCATGCTCAGCTAGGTGGTTACCTATTGAATCAGTTAAATGCAGCAATGACACAACATAGCAATATAGCATCAGATCGGCTACACTCTGGGAAAATAATATAGAAAAATCACGCATTTAAGATTTCAGAGAAGCTACAGGAAAAACAGTTGAACAACAAGAAAACAATCGATTCAGAGAAGCTATTGGAAAAACAGGAAAACAGAACTTGAGAAGCAAATGGAAATTTACCTCAATGTAAATCTTTAATTTCTTGTCGAAGCCAAATGATAGCCGTCTCCCGATCCACCTCAGCCGAAGTGATGAAGGTTTCTCTGTTTTCAACACTTTTGAAGACTTTGTATGCCTTCGCTCTCTCGTGAGGTAAGATCTCTTTCATGCTACGTAAAACTACAATGCAATGGCAAATTTTGAACTTGTTCACATCATTTGACTCCGCTCTTTCCTCCTCAGCTTGCTTTTCTTTCATCTGGACATATCTCTCAAGAACTCCTACCATACCATCATTCTTGTTGGGCTTCCTTATAATCTTTCGGGGACCGGAAGCACCAACAGCCCTCCTAACATTCTCCACCTCAGCCCTCCTCTCGGTGTCCACCTCAGCCCTCCTAACATTCTCCACCACAACCCTCCTCTCGTTGTCCACCTCAGCCCACCTCTCGGTGTCCACCTCAGCTCACCTCTCGATGTCCACCTCAGCCCTCCTCTCATTATCTAGTACCTGCACATCATCCTCTTCTTCTGCACCAACTTCGGCTTCATATTTATCACCACTTTTGACTTGGGAAGTTGATGTGAAATTGTACGTGCCCTCAGCTATGTGTCCTGCCCAAAGAATTTTTGTAACATATCAAGTAACATATTTGTCTAGGTGGTCAAAGTTTAATAAAAAATTGATGTGAAGTTGTATGTACCATCATAAAGTTCGCCAAGCTGTTCAAAGAGAGGGAAGTGCTTTGTTCTAAACTTCTTGATTTTCGGCCATGACTACAAATAGGAAATGCAACATAATGAAAACCAACAAATAAGAAATGCAACATAATGCAATAACTTGTGGGAAAAACTACTTACAATAATCATATTCTCCCAAAGGTGAGCGTCAGCCTCGATCATGCATCTATCCATGCTCCAGCCCGCACCACTTTGTTTTCTAGCTTCCAAAAGCATCTTATATTCCCTTTTGAGCTCCTTCTCTTTTTCTTGAATCTGGGACTTTGTGAACTTCACATGTGGGTGCCTAGAGTGGAATAACCTGACCATCAAGTTCCAAGTTTCACTGCCCCAACCATTCTGACCCCTATGGTAAGTGGTATTGTGCTCGAGCAACAAATCCACCAAGCTCTTCTCCAGCCCTGGATTCCATTGTGCTCTTGACTTATTAGCTACACAAGCACAGAACCAAAGAGAAACTGAGTTAACTCAAGAAGTTATGAAATGAAATAGAAGTGGAGTTATCTTAGTTAGTGTACAAGCAGCCTGGAACTACCTTTTGGAGAAACTCTTCTCTTTTTCGGCGATGCATTTCTCGGAGCAAGGGATGAACTTGTCTTTGCAGCAGCTTTCATCAGGTTATACTTGGGGGACCCTCTAGCATACATATCTGTTACAATAACATTTCAGCACGAGATAAACTTACTGCATAATATAAAGGCATATGATGTTATTGTTACCATACAAGTTCAACACGAGATACAATTTATTCCATGATAAAATTCCAGCAAAGTAAACATTTTATAATATAGACTACTAGCTATTACATTGAAAAGACTACTGGCTATTCTTGTGCATAATCATCCCACATTTGCATTGCAATTTCATCCCTCAAGTTGTTTCCTTGGGCGTTGTTCTCATGGTTTTGGTCATCACCGGTTGGAAGATCAACATAGTTATTCGGGTCTATGTTATTGACTTGGTTGTCAAGCCAAGCCTCATCGCCATTGTGCATTTTTATGATATTATGAAGGACACAAGCGGCTGCTGGAATTTTGACTTGATTCCTTATTGGATGAAATGTGCCAACATGTAGAATTTGAAATCGTTTCTTCAAAACCCCTAGGACTCTCTCCACGTGGTTGCGCATCACGGCATGCCGATTATTGAACAACTCCTTATAATTCTGCGGCCGATGGCGGCCATGCCCGAATTCTTTTAAATGGTACCGGACACCCCGGTATGGTGCAAGAAAAGATGGGGTATTTGCGTAACCACCATCCACAAGATAAAACTTGCCACGCGGCACTTTGAATCCTTGGTTCATAGCAGACCGAAGAACCCGTGCATCTGTAGCGGACCCCTCCCATCCAAATGATATGTAAGTGACCATGAGATCGAAGTCACAGGCAATCATCACATTATGGCTAAGGGTGCCCTTCCTATTCCGAAATGGAGCTGCACTTTCGGGTGACATGGTTACGGGTACGTGAGTTCCATCTATGGCACCTAGGCAGTTCTGCAAAAAAAATTGACTACAAGTCATTTTTGGAAGTTTACAATGTAGATACCCAAAGAACTAGGAAATGTCAAGTGAGCACCTTGAAATAAGGATAGAATCTTGGGTCCGTGGAGATTTTTTGATGTGGTTCATCAATGGGTGGAGGTTTCAGAAATCGGCTTGATAGGATGGGTATGATGTCAAAGAAAGCCTTGATGTACTCATGGAATGTCCACCCACTATGCTGGAATTCTAATTGCAAATCCTCAAAGGATGCATTGTGTGATAACATGTACAAGAAGAAAGCAAGCTTTTCCTCAACCTTAATTCTCGTATCCGATATCAACTTCTCTCTTCTTAGGTAAGATGCCAAGGACCTAAATATGTGTGACTCCATCCTATAAGCTGTTCGGCAATTCTTAACATGCCCCATAAGAATGCCATCAACTCGTTTCTTGCCATAAAGAATGGAGCTATGCCGTTGCTTCTTCTCAGTTTGTACTCTACTACCGAGTTGGTGCAATAGTGGCAAAATAATGAGCATCATCTCATCATCATCTTCATCTCTTCTCTTTCTAATTCGATCGAGCCTTCGTGAATTCATTGCAATATACGACTAGAGAAATTAAGACAATAAGATTACAACAGCTAAGAAGACAAAATAACTATAAGATTATATGACCTTATAAAACATGTAGTAATAGTATAGATAATAAATGCAAGCATACCAAAATTAGGCGTGCATACTGGATCCCACGACGGCGGCGGCTCGTCCACTCCGATCAAAACCGGAGCCGCAGGTATCTACAACCAGGGAGAACACATAATCAAAAACACTCCAAGGAGCATTGCTCTATTCTGTAACATTCCCAGAGGTTACAACTGAAAGAGGTTACAACTGAAACTACTGAGTAATGAAGTTCAACTGCAGATGCAGCTCACTGGTTAAGTAATTAAAAAAACATGACACCTCCCTCATCCCAGTGCAGTCTCAAAAATATCTTATAATGGCACTTGGCAGAACCAAAACTCGAAAGAAATAAAGCTCAGCTAGGTGGTTACCTATCGAATCAGTTAAATGCAGCAAGGACATAACATAGCAATATAAGTAGAACAATTAATTTGAATCGTTTCAGAATTCCTAAGGGACCGCATGATGTTCAGAGCAGGGCCTGAATCGACACCCACAACAGAGGTGTACTGCCAGCCTACAACACAACCTGCAACGCAACTTCAGCTTTACTTTTCGGACGCCCTGCCATCATGCCTTGACCTGATATTCATTCTGAAACTATACTTTCTAAAGACAAGCTCTGAAATCATGACTAGCTTGGACCAACAACATTACATGTTACAATTCATAATTTATCTATGAATCTACTACGGCAACTGCGAAGTGTGCACAGGGTACAGGTACTGTGTCTCCAATCAAAACTGAACACAAATTCAGTAGCTTAATTTTCCACGCCAAAAGAAGGATCAGAACCTCCGTATAGCACAAAAACAGCACAAAAACACACGCACATGAGTCCAGGCTGAGACTGAGAGCAAAGCCCAGATCGAAGTAAAAGTCCTACTGCCCTAGCAACGGCGGCACCAGATGACGCCGGCGTCCCGGCCGATCTATACTGCAAGATTTGCAAGGAGGTGATGGAAGGGGGATTACCGGTGAGAATCCCAGGGAGGAGGTGGCGCTTATCGTGGAGTAGGCGGCGGCGGCGACGATGAGCGAGGAGGAGGCGACGACGGCGTCGAGGGAGGCTGCGTTGGCGCCCGTCGTGGTGGTGAAGGAGGCGGCGCCTCGCTTCCGTCTGTTCGATCCGCGAGGCAGGCCGAGCGGCGTGTAAACCACGCGGAAGGAACGGGGTCGGGGAGGTTTGGCCGGGCTGACCCAACCCCCACCCGGTCTACCAAACGGGCCGTCGGGGATTTTATGGGATTTTAATCCGCTAGAGGATTTTCCCACAAAATACCGGCCCACCCCTGGCTACCAAACGAGGCCTAATGAAGCAACACGGGAAAACTTCACCTAAATCTAGAGGAGATGCAAACTGTCCAGACCGAAAGAAGGACGATGAGATCTCAGATCACCGTTTGATGTGAAATATCTATGGGCCGAAGTTATATATTCTTGTATGGTATCATCAAAATAAGATTTCTCATATAGGTCGGTCAAAAATGCAACATTGTAAGAAAAATATGTATAGTTTCACCAAAATAAGATCATATGTTGTAAGTCATTATCGGTAATCACACAAGAGAACATCTTCACAAAAATACAGCACAAATCAAACAAATGTGTCTTGTAAAAAAAGATAATACTTACATATGCCCACCCCTAACTTTGAGGCAGCTTTTTTTTAGGGTTGATTGACTGAGATGAAGTTTGTTTCCTTTGAGTTGAGACTGCAAACGGAGCTTGGTTTTCCTGTCGCAGATGGCATCAATCCACTCGTGGCCCAACTCACTCACCGACTCACTCACGAGCCCCGGCCTCCACGTCCAAGAATATTTGCAGGCCCTCTCGAGAAAACAAACGTATGAAGGCAGCAACACCCCGGCCCAGGACGCCTCGAACTGCCGCTCCCCTCGTACAACCAAAACGCCACGTCCAGACGGCCGCCGGCCGCCGGCCGCCGCCCGCCGGAGACCGCTTCCGGAGTCGAGGCAGCACAATTATTTCACGGCGGAGATTCGGCGCGCGCCCCCGGAGGCCGGAGAGCAAGAAACACCGATCTATTTGGAGATCTGTCCACTACTCGCCGGAATTTCTCCATCTTCCCCAACTCCGGTCATCGCTCCCCGCCCTCGTACGTCGCCGTCCAATTATTTTGCTCTGTAGCTTCTGCTCTACGTCTCTACCCCACATACATTTCCCCCTAACTTTCAGTTTTCTGGCTAGTTCAGTTTCCTAAAAACGACATTTTTTAATATAAAAAGGAGCCGCGCAGCCTGGTTACATTAGCAGCAACCAACAGAAAACGACATTCAAATTTCAGCAAGTCGGTTTAGGAACAAGGTATGAGTCGAAATTTGAATTTGGTACTGGATTTATATCTATATATATCCTTCAGCCAGCATAGCTATCCAAGCTAGCATGTGTCGCATCATAAATTCATAATACATTTGGCCTGTGATTATGCATTCCGCATGTTGGGATTATGTTCCTAAGTTGAAAATGCTTCAGAATGCTTTGTTGTAGGGAGAGGCCCTTGCAGAAAATGTACAAGATAGTTTGGCATCGCGCCGCACCTGAAAACATTTCGAGTTTCCCGTAACAACTCCCATGGCCAGCAACAAGAGGAGATTGTCCTATTTTCACTCTAGGTACCTGATAAAATAATGCTTTCTTGTTCTAGTTTTAGGATAGGATGGATTGTGTTTATGAAAAATGCATTGTGTTATGAGGACCAGACTTTTAGTATTTAGAATGGTAGTATTTGTATGGATGAGGTGAGGATATTATATGGGCTTTGAATCAAGTATATAGCCAGTAGGTGAAGAAATGGTCCATGACCTCCGCGTACCATTAATGACACTAGCTGGGAACTAGCAACCAACAAGACCATGAGTCGGTTCATGCAGTGTTGGCTATGATGGAGATAGTTTAATTTGAATAGGATGTTACTGGGCCAGCATATGGTTGGTGCATGCACTTGTGGTCCTATCAGACACCATAGCTCGTAACTATGACTCAGTGGTTGTTAACTATTATATGATTGGATACGTACTGCTGAAGTTGGTAACTTAGGATGCTTCGTGAGGCCTTCCTTGGCTGATGAAGGTCACTTCATGGGCTTCTCAGTACTACTAGCAAATAGCAGTACTGAGTCATGTAGTGGCTAAGGGACATGACTGCAGCATGTAGGCTCTGGAGTGCATATCATTCCTACAGCAGCAACATCCTTTATTAATGGTGTATTAGAAGTTAGGTCTGCTGGTTGGGTACAGATTTTCCGAGCATTAATCTGATTAGGAAGGTTGTTGGTTCATGCAACTTTCTCGACAATTTAGAATCGTACCTTGTGGTCTGATTATTTTGACATATTTCAGCATCTCACGGTTCATCCATTTCTTAGTTTCTTCATGCAATTTCTAGTTGGCCTACAAGATTGCAATAACCATCGCTCACAAGGCAGTTTTGTTTGGCAATGTTATAGTCCCTCATTGTAACTGGCTTCTCTGATGGCATCTCTGACTCTGATACTGTGCAAACTGCATAAATGTATGTACATTGGTAGTCTAAAATAGTATTGGTAGTAGCAATCTTTCTTCACTAGAGTAAACTTGATTCTTTCTGATTATTTTTACATCCATCCATCTGTACATCCACGATTATGTACCCTTGAAAAAAGGTTGCACAAAAGTGTGCTCCAAAAGTACAATCGGGAAAAAAGACAGACATAAAAACAGAAAGAAGCCGGAGATGTTCACTCTTCAGGTGCTCCACACAGCAAATTGCTGGTTAAGCTCAGTGGGTGCTTGCATCATTCTGCTTGGGTGGTGGCAAGTCATAGTGATGGAATTGAGGAGTGCTCTCTCAACATCTTCAGAAGCCTCTCTCCTAAGCAAACACATCGCATACTCCATCATTGTTGTATCACAAGGCAGTGTGATCCTCCCGTCACTTGTGAACCCAAACTCTTCCTGGGACATCCTCAGGAGCTCTTCGAAGAGCGTCGTGCGTAGGCATGCTAGAGGGATCTCGAAACGCCTCCCATCGGAGGAGTAGACAATGAAGTGACCCTTGCCTGCAACTGAGCTGCAGGATGGGTGGGCACCCTTGTCAGTTGTTGTGGCCCATCTTCGCCCGATGGTACTGATTCCCTGCCACTTCTTTGATAGTTGAGCTAGTTTCTTGGAGCTCATCATGGTTGCTTGTTTTGGTTTTGAAGAAAATGGAATTTGACTCTGAGGTAATGATCAGAGAAAAAGGTTAGGTTGTGTGTGGCAATGGTTTGTGCCAGACATGTATTTATAGAGCCCATGTGTGATGATAGAGTCTGCATCTTCTGAAACTATCAAAGATACAAGTGTTCCTCGGACAAGGCCATGAATTCCCTTGGTGTGATGTTGCTATCTGTGGTTGCAACTTGCAAGAGTTGTTGCCTAGGACCATTTTTTCTCACATGGCGGAGCCATCTTTGCTGGCTACGTACATAATTGGTCACCAACAGTTGGTCGGGCTTTAACATGGTCACACAGATGCCGGGTCCAGCCCCTTAATCTGCTAGATCTGAGGTAATAAACATATTTACTGTATTATTGACCCTTTATATAACTAATAGTGCTATTATGCAGTTTTTCCATGCCTGATTAGTTTTGTATTGCTCATGTCAAGATGAGGTAGATTACATCATTCTACAGTAGTTACTCTTGTATTTAATGTTTTTCCTCATCTTTCTGTTGCTGCGAGTGCATGTAGTTGACTCGGGATGATTTAACTATCATCATATCTTCTAGAAAGGTAGAGCATGTAATACAAATCCGAGCAAACTAGAGGTTCTGCTTTCCTATATAATTTTTTCTTACATGCTTCATCTGATAGAAGAACTCACATGTTGCTTAGTTTCTACTATATGCTTTGATGTACTGGAAGCCAAGAACCTTGCAGATTTGGCCTAACAGTAGTACCAGCTTATTTAGGTTGGGACTTGGGAGGACATCATTTGCAAACAGCTTTGTTTCTACCACTAGTCAACGAGCCTTATATCTGGGGTATTTAAACTCTGTTGGATTCTCTCAAACTTTCCAAAAACTCTGAAAGCATGCAACCCAATCCTGTGTTAATTACCATACTCATGGCCCTGCCACTTCCAGTATCGATCAATTCGAATGAGCGCTAGTTAGTTTCACAAAGTATATATTAGACGTTTCATAGCTAGGGATAAGTAGCTAGTACTATTATGCTACAATAAGGTTTTATTATTCACATTCCTTCTTTCGCTATATTGCTATGCATGTCTGAACAGTTAAGTAAATGGGAACTGTGTCTAAGGCCTCTTTACTTTTTAATGGATTACAGGTTAAGATCAGAATGTAATTTTAAATCTTGATAAAATGACAAGTAATGTGTAATTGTTGTGGTTTGTTGTAGTGTTTTTCTGCTGAGAATCTAAAACGATGTGTTCTCGTTATGGTTTAGGAGGGAATGCACTGATTATCTGTTTCAGGATAAATACATTGTATTATCACATCTAGGCTTTTGGTATTTGGAATGCTGTTCTATGCATGAAGTGACGATCTTTTGTGGGCTTTGAATCAAATGCATATCCGGTGGGTGAACAAATGGTCCATGACTTCTGCCTAGTTATCAATGACACTAGTTGGTGAGCAACAAGGCCATGAGTCTGGACATGCAGTGTTTGCTACAATGGAGGCAGTATGATTTATAGTGAATCTTACTGGACCACCATGCAGTTGGTGCATGCACTTATTGTCCTTGCGAGACCCTAGCAATGACTTGTGGATTAGAAATTGGATACGTACTTCAGAGGTAGATTACTTAGGATGTTTCGTGGGGGCTTCCTTAGTTGAAGAAGCTAAGTTATTGGTTTTGGAACTTATAAAGCTCACTTCAGTACTGAGTATCGTGCCGTGGCTGACTAAGAGACATCACTGCAGCATCTAGGCTCCTAAATTACATACGCATCATCTTTGTAGATTGTATAAAGAATTGGGTTTGCTGGTTGATTTCATATTTTGCCAACATCAATCCAGTTATGAACTCTTTCTTTGTTCAAGGAATCACTTGACAATTTCATACAGCGTTTGGTGTTGAATCTGGCTTCTCTGAAGGCATCTCTAATATATGAGACTACACTGCAAAGAGAAAATTATTTTTGTAGAATCTAAAACAATACTAGTAGCAGTAGAATCTAAAACAGTACCGGGAGCAGTAGAATCTAAAACAGTACCGGGAGCAGTAGAATCTAGAACAGTACTATTTTATTTTCGTTTGATTTGAGTTCTTTTTGCCTTGGCTGTATTTATCAGATGGGTTTTGGTTTTTGCTTTCTATTTTGTTCCTGGTTTGGTTTTGGTTGTGTACCTTCACACCTTCTCGGTGTATTTAAGTAGTACAGAATGACACAAAGTTAGATGTCTTCGAGAGAAAACGAGTAGTACATATTTTTCAATGGGGTAAGTTTGATTCCTTCTTTTCTAATCACAATGTGATTATTCTTACATGCATCCATCTGTGCATCCACGGGACAATTGGAAAAACGTCGCACAGAATTGTGCTCCAAAAGTACGACCGGGAAAAAAAGAGGGAAGGTGAAAAAAAAAGGTGCAGATCTTCACTTTTCAGGAGCTGCGCACAGCAAGCTGCTGGAGTCCACAGGGTGGCTGCATCTTTCTGCTTGGGTGGTGGCAAGTCATCACTATGGAACTGAGGAGTGCCCTCTCAACATCTTCTGAAGCCTCTCTCCGGAGCAAGCACATCACATACTCCATCATTGCTGTATCACAAGGCAGTGTGATCCGCCCATCACCTGTGAAATCAAACTCCTGAGACATCCTCAGGAGCTCCTCGAAAACCGTTGTGTGGAGGCACACTAAGGGGATCTCAAACCGTGTCCCGTCAGAGGTGTAGATGACAAAGTGGCCTTTGCCAGCAACTAGGCTGTGCGATGGGTGGATATCCTTGTCCGATGATGTCACCCTTCTTCGCCCGATGGCACCAATACCCTGCCACTTCTTGGAAAGTTGAACTAGCTTCTTGGAGCTGATCATGGTTGCTTGTCTTGCCCTTTCTTCAAGATGGACTCTGACTTCAAGACGAATAGATCAGAGAAAAAAGTCAGTCTGTGTGTGTGCTGATAGTTTGTGCCATGATCATTTATTTATAGGGTGGAGAAATTTGGTAGGAGGAATAGCAAATCGTTAGGGGACAAGGGCATGAACTCCCTTGGTGTGTTGTTCCTATCTGTGATTGCAGCTTGCAGATTTGCTATGTTCGATATAAGAAATAAGGTGTCAAGTGGCGGGATCCCACCAAAGTCCCACTTATTTTCATTTTGGGATTTCTAGTGCAAAATTTGGGCCCAAAATTTTCACTAGAAATCACAAAATGAAATATATGTGGGGCTTTGGTGGGATCCCACTTGCATCTCTAGTATGATAGTAGTGGTAGTACGTTGCACAGAAACAGTATGAGACAATTATTCAAGTTTCAGCTTTCCTCAACTGGGTGGAACATTGAGGAGAACAACAGTTGGAAAGCCATCGTCAAGTGGGACTACTTAGGATGTTTCGTGAGACCTTCCTTACCGGATGAAGCCTACTCCTTGGCAATGGGCTGCGTAGTACTGAGTAGTGATCCGTGCAGTAGCTGAGAGACATGAATGTAGCATGTAGGGTCCAGGATTGAAGAAGCAGCTTCCTTTGTTAATTAGGCATGTTGGATATGCTATATAATTTTGTGAGCATGAATTCGGTTAGGAAAGTCTTGGTTGGTTGAAGCAACTTGCTCGGCAATTCAGTATGCTGATTGCACGTTGTGGCCCATGATCTCCACCGTCTCGCAATGTGCCTGCCATTCCTTGTAGGCCCACAGAAATAGTGCAACGAACCTGGTTATCACCTCAATCAAATTTGTGGAAATTGTTTGGCACCAATTTTGTTTGCCAATTGTTTGAACACATATGTGCTGAAACAACCAAACATGTTTCTTGATGGCATCTAGTATCGCACATAGCATATGTGTGAGTTGTCAGAGCACTTTATTATGCTTTGTTTTGAACCGGACGTCGAAATTGAAGCACATCATGAATACTGGCCAACCTGACGATTGGCTACAGTCAGGATGATGAAAAAACTGGTTATGGTTCCTGTTTTATAATGTACTTTCCTGTCTGTTGTTTGCTTTTGTATAAATTTTGGCATGAAGGCCAAGAACTCTGGATGTTTGTTGTACATGATGTTTTCTTTTCTATCAACTTTGGCATGATGGTCAATCTAATAAACAGAGCACGGCAGATCTGGTTCGTGTAGCCTTTGTTCTTTCTACACGTTGATATGCTAACATGATGGTAATTACATGATTCAGGAACTAGGACGATTAGCAGCTCTGGGGCATACAGTACAAGCATACCGGTGGCCAAATACTGCTCCCTTTGGAACTTTTTGTCAAGTAAAAGGTAGATGATTCTCTCACTTCCCATTTGGAACTGGATGCAAAGGTAATATTTTACCCGGTTTGGAGTCAAATGCCACTAGTCAGTGAGATACACCGTCATGAGTCTTTGCGTACGTTGTTGCCTACAATGGTGGCACTATGATTTAAATTGTATTACCGGGCCAACATGTAGTTGGTTCATGCATTTGTTATCCCTGGGAGACCCTAGTTGTGGCTTGGTGGTTAGATGATTTGATACGAACTTCATGAGTAGGTTACTTAAGATGGAGCTAACCTCTTTTTTTAACTTATGAAGCTCAGAATTAATTTTTGTACTTATGAAGCTCACTTCATGGGCTTCTTAGCGGTACAAGCAAATATCAGGACTGTGTATCGTGGAGTGGCTAAGAGACATGACTGCAGCTTGTAGGCTTGAACTCATAGGAGGCTTACAGAAGCAGCATCTTTTCTTAACTATGTATAAATAATTGTGTTTCCTAGCTGATTACATAGTTTGGCCGACATTAATCTGGTTAGGAAGTCTTTCTTTGTTCAAGAGACTTGACAGTTTCGCACAACGTTTGGTATTAAATCTGACTTTTCTGATGGCATCTCTAATACAGTGCAAACAGAAAAGTATTTTGGTAGTACCGTAAAATCAAGTCGGTACTAGTAGCAGTAGATATTGTTTTGCTTCCTTTTCTTTTTTTGGGTTTGCAATTTTTCCTTGGCTCTATATCGAATGGGTATTTTGGATTTTCTTTTGTTTTTTGTTTTGTTTTGTGTGTCTACCTTTGCGCCTTCTTGGCATGTTCATGCAATACATAGTGACACACATTGATACCTTAGACAAAAAAAATGAGAGTAGTAGACATTGTTTCATTGGGGTAAGCTTGATTCCTTTTTTTCTAATCACAATGAGATTATTCTTACATGCATCCATCTGTGCATCCACGGGACAATTGGGAAAACTTTACACAGAACTGTGCTCCAAAAGTACGTCCGGGAAAAAAAAGATGGTAGGTGAAAAAAAAAATAGCTGCAGATTTTGACTCTAGGAACTGCACACAGCAAATTGCTGTCCGCCTCGTGGTTGCATCATTCTGCTCGGGTTATGGCAAGTTATCACTATGGAACTGAGGAGTGCCCGCTCAACATCTTCTGAGGCTTCTCTCCTTAGCAAACACATCACATACTCCATCGTAGCTGTATCACAAGGCAGTGTGATCCTCCCGTCACTTGTGACTCCAAACTCCTCCCGGGACACCCTGAGAAGTTCCTGGAAGACTGTCATGCGGAGGCACGCCAAGGGGATCTCAAACCTCTTGCCATCAGAAGAGTACAGCACACAGTGGCCCTTGCCTGCAACAGGGCTGCACGATGGGTGGATCTCCTTGTCCGCTATTGTTACCTTTCTTCGCCCGATGGCACCGACTCCCTGCCACTTCTTGGAAAGTTGAGCTAGCTTCTTGGAACTGATCATGGTTGCTTTGTTTTGTTTTTGTACGATATGGGCTGTGACTCTGAGATGAAATGGTCAGAGAAAAAAGTCTGTCTGTGTGTGGTTATGGTTTGTGCCATGATCATGTATATATAGGGTGCAGAAGTGGTAGGAGGAATGACAAATTGTTAGGGGACAAGGCCATGAAATCCCTTGGTGTGATGTTCCTATCTTTGATTGCAACTTGCAACTCTAAATGCACTGGACCATTGATTGTCACATGGTGGAGCCATCTTTGCTGTCTTGATAAGTAACGGAGCACGACAATGGGTTGAGCTTTGACGCAGCCGTACAAGATATTGGACCAGTCCCTTAGTTTGCCGAGGATTTTGTTTGAAGCAGCACATCAAAGATAATAAACAGTTTTCCTAACTTGCTTCCCTTTTCTTGCATTATCATGCAGCTTTTGTTTGTCCGGGTTGATTTATAGTGTGTTGCTCAAGGAAAGTATAAAAAATGAGGTATATCATCATCCCACCTTATAATCTTGAGAAAATTTACAGAAGTTATTTTCCACTGCATATGCTGATTTTCCTACTGCCCCTTGGTGTGCAAGTGCTATGCGATTGACTCAAGATGATTCACTATCATCATATTTTTTAGAAAGGTGTATAATGTAGTACAGAAAACTGCCAACAGGTAACGTGCAGCTTCAAGCCTCAGATGATGCAGTGAACTACCTTTTCTTAGATTGTACTATGTTCAGATGTATGCGAACCTTGCGGTGTTCTAGTTGGATTAGCAGTATTACAGCCTATTTAGGTTAGAAAGACATTATTCACAAACAGCTTCATACCTGCCATTTCATTTCTTTATACTGATATCCTCGGTATCTAAATTCTACAGGATGTCAATGGACTTCTCTATAACTCTATAAGCATGCTATCCAAGTATCTATTCATTACTACCTTGTCACTTCCAACACATCAATTTCTAATGTGTTACACTACTTGATTTTAGCACTAAGTTTATTAGATTTTTCGTTAACTATGATAACTCGCTATTACTATTGCACACTATAAAGTTAATTAGGTAGAGGACCTCAAATGTTATGTGTTACAACCTGTATGGAGAACATTTAAGACTGATGAGAACTCTTCATGAGACCTCTTTAAGAGCTTATAACAGAATTTAAATCTTACTAAACAATGTTTGCTTGGTTTCTTGTTCTTGATCTCTGCTTCTAGTGGGTAGCTTTTTTTTTGAGATATCTACTGGGTAGCTAAAACAATGTCTTTCAGCCATTCATAAGAATAGTTTGGTAAAAACAGTGTGCTATCAGGTCCATGCAGCGTTCAGGATGATATTAGCTTGTTATGTGAACCGATGATCTATGACTTTGTGTAAATCTCTGACACCAGTTGCCAGTTGGCGAAGCAACGAGGTCATAAATCTGGTCATGCGACATTGTCTATAACAGAGGCAGTGATTTGAATTGGATATTTTTGGGCCATCATGCACTTAGTGCACTGGGCCCTTGTGGAGGCAAAGTGGTTAGATGATTTTCCATGAACGATAGCAGTGGTACTATGTTGGACGGGACAATTATCAGACAATTACTCAAGTTTCAGCCTTCCTCAACACAGTGCGACATTTATGACCGTTAGTTGGAGCGCCATGGTCATGTGAGTTACTTGGGATGTTGCGTGATACCTTCCTTACCTGATGAATCCTATCCATGGCAATGGGCACCGTAGTACTGAGTACTGATCCGTGCAGTAGCTGAGAGACATGAGGGCAGCATGTCGGGTCCAGGATTTAAGAAGCAGCTTCATTTGTATGGGGGATGTTCATAAGCTACATAATTTTGCAAACATTTGTTTGGTTAGGAAGGTCTTGGTTGGTTCAACCAACTTGCTTGACAATTCAATATGGCCATTGTACGTTGTAGCCCATGATCTCGAGCATCTTGTAATGCGGTGCCCACCATTTCCTTGCTTCTTCCTGTCATTCCTAATTGGCGTACAGAAATAGCGCAGCTAACCTGGTTATCACCTCAATCAGATTTGTTGATATCATTTGGTACTAGCACCAATTTTGTTTGCCAAGCCACACAGTCGCATTCTTATGATTTGTTTTGCGCTCAGTGTCGAGATTAAAGCACACCTGGAAGACTGGCCCGCAGTCAGGATGATGAAAGAGCTTGTTATGGTTCTTGTTTTGTAATGTACTTTCATGTCTGTTGTTTGCTTTTGTATAATCTTTGGTCCGAAGGCCAAGAACTATGGATGTATGTTCAACGTGTTGTTTGCCTTTGTATAAACTTTGGCATGGTGGCTGATCTAAAAAAAATAAAGATACACTTATATTTCGTGCTTATACATATCTGGTCTGTAACCTTTGTTTTATTTACACATTTTTTAGCTGACGTGATGGTAATTGCACGATTCAGGAACTAGGGTGATTAGCAGCTCAGGGGCACACACCGGTGGCCAACCACTGCTCCCTTTGGAACTTCTTTTGAAGTAAAAGGTAGAGAATTCTCTCCACTTTCCATTTGGAATTGGATGCAAAGTTAATATCATTTTTTTTGATGTTTTTGCAAAAAACCCAAATCGCTGGCTGAACGCGAATTGACAGCGTTTCTGACGAAGCGGGCCCACTCGTCAGGTTGACCGCGGCGTCGGTCGCCGTTAACGGAGGACTTTTGGGCCCACTTGTCAGGCATGTCTGAAGGGATAAGGTGCTCTCTCTCTCGTGTCTGCATCTCATCTCCTCTCGCTCCCCCGCGTCTCTCTCTCTAGCGCTGTCGCCGCCACATCCGCCGTCGTCCCCGCCATTTCCGCCGACGACGTGTTCGTGTGCCGCCATGCCTAGCTGGGACGAAGAATCCCAGTCGAGCGGCACCAAGATCGGGGTAAGTGAGGTGCTCCCTCTTCTCCCTCTGTACATCTAGAGTTCGTAGGGTTCGATTAGGTCGATTTGGTGGTTTTGTGCTTCAAAATTGATTCTTTCGATTGGATGTTAGGACATCATGAACCGATCTCTTGTTCCTGATACTGTGGACGATCCAACCTGGTGCGAGATAGACAAAGATGCGCCGCGCTATTGCCGCATCCATAACTTGGAGCCTCGGAGGTGCGTTGCGTTCGAAGGATTTGACACTGGGCATAAATTCTACAAGTGTCCACTGGTGGATAGTGTAAGTCCCACCTCTGTAATGCATTTCTGAAGATATTGATAAATTTTGCCCATGGAATCTTGGGGTTGGGCTTGGATGCTCAATCAATTGTTTGGTGGTCACTATGCACCTGCTGCCTGGATTAGTATAATCCCTAATCCTTCTGTACTGTGCCCTCTGATCACCAATAACAGTGTCAAAAGCCTTCTTCCTTACCCTGTAAGCTTTGCTTCTTGGCACTTCCACTCTAAAGGTTTGCTTCACATTGTCAATGAGAGTGTCAACATTTGTGTTTGGATCAGTTATAACTGCTTGCATTGACTAAGCAGTTAACCAGTTAATTGTAACTCTTGTATTTTCATTAAGAGGTTGACATAAATGCCTTGGCAAGAATTTCCAAATGCAAAAGGTTTTCTCATTTGCAATCAGAGAAGCTGTGAGGTAAAATGGGCATCCTAGCTCCCTTCCCTTGTCAGTACATTTAACAATGATCCTTGTTGGCTCATTTCTATGATACTTGAATTCTCTCAACTGGGCAATGTGGTAATTCCTCAGGACAGTTCTGAGTTCAGTTATATCTTTGAAGCAGAGCTGCTCACAGAACTGCTCACTAGCATCTGCCCTACTAGGATCATACCACACCCTCTTCTTCTGCTTCTTGAACTTACTTCTCAGCCCACTTGGTAGTAAATGTGCTAGCTGTGCACCATCATCATCACTGGAGTCAAGCGAGTCAGAGCTATGAGCCTCATCACTAGATGGCATGAAGTCAGGCATGTAATCATGGTGTGCTTCATGGTGTCTCCTACTAGTTGGCCCTGGATTCTTTACTACTATCTTGTTCTCAAAGTAATCAGGTTCAGGCAATTCCTCACAATCTGAATATGATTGACTATCTTCCTCAGGTACAAACAACTCTTCAACATTTGTGTCTCCCTCATAATGAATCAGTGGATCCTCTGTTTGCTTTTTATGCATTGCCAACCTCTCCAATATTTGGACTTCTTCAACAGTGGGTGCTTTCTCCTTTTTCTTTCTCTTCAACTCCTTCACTAACTCCAATTCTGTTTGTACCATTCTGTTGTGTTCTTCAGGTCTGTACTGCCCATCATAATAGCTTAACTCATCATCTTCAGATAAAACCTCAACATGAACAGGAAAAGCTTTGCTTGGTGCTGTTTTGGCTTAAGACTGGTTGCAGCTCTGCTGGGTGCCAACATACATCACATCTGAATAATCCACTTCCACATGAATTAAAACTTCATCCTCTAATATGTGATTCACACCTTGATTGTCTACTAAAAAGAATACATCCTCACACAAGGGTCACAATTGTTCAGCAACATTAAGCCCTAATGGCCAAGTGGCACTCTTTTTAAGCACTGTGATGTTCAATATCTTTTTAGACTCATAAATAGCCAACATCTCCTCTACATTTGCCATGCTGTCCAGAACTTCCATGCCCTGCTGGCCTATACCCTTTTCTTTCACATAATACATACTATCCCTAATCCCATACCCATGAGTTTCAATGAGTGCTAGCAGATTCAATACTGTTATATCTGATTTGGTGAGTGTTCTTTCCAAATTATCGAGTCCAGGGAAATGAAACCTAATTTCCCATATTTCATCATCAAGACTACAAATTAAAGAGAGCAATTCAGTACTATGTTTCAGTACGAGCTACAAGTTGGTTTCAGAGTTAAGAACTAGGTTTTAGTTAAGAACTAGGTTTCAGTACGAGCACAATACAGTATATAAATGATGACCCAGCGCTATAACTTGGTTTTAGAGATCGAAATCACTTACTATACGCCGTCGAACGCCGAAGTAAACCGGTGGCTGGCGACGAGATCACGGCTTGCGCGAGCACTGTCGCCGCCCTCCACCGCAGAGAATGCGTCCCCCAAGGGGAAGCAACTTTGGTGGCCCCTGACGACGAGTCGGAGTCCACATCAACATCACGGTCTCCTCCGCCGGAGCTTGTGCGCATGGACTGGGGTTGCCGCCGTGGGATTCGCCGTCACCGGGAGCCGCCATGGAGAGAGACAGAGAGACAGTCGCGGGAGACGGTCGCGACCTAGAGATCCAGAAAAACGGGCACGTTATCCCTTCAGATATGCCTGACAGGTGGGCCCAAAAGTCCTCCGTTAACGGGCGTTAACGGCCGACGCCAGGGTTAACCTGACGAGTGGGCCCGCTTCATCAGACACGCTGTCAATTCGCGTTCAGCCAGCGATTTGGGTTTTTACGAAAACATCGAAAAAATCTGGTAGTTCTGTGAGATTCAAAATGAAAGTGGCAGTTTTCACCTCTCAAATGTGATAGTTTTACGCTATCAGATACATCATATGGCTATGAAGTATGCATTTTAAAGAAAGAAAGCAATTATTTTCTGGGCAATTACTTATTTGCTTGGTCCATATTTGCTGCTACATGGTCTAGTATGGTGGCTAGTCTTATATGTTTATGGGCTAGCCCAATCAAGAGTCAATTTGTTTGCGGCCCAGCCAAGGCAGATTTAGGACCCAGAGCACGTCGACTATCCAGACCGATACAAGTGAAGATTCTGCAATTTCTCAAAAAAAAAAGGTAACTGTCTGCAGACACGGATAATGTTTTTGTAAATAACGTGCGTTTTTTTTTGGTAGCAGTAAAACTTATTTCCTGTAGCGACTGAGCAGTAACGTGGGATACCTTCTGTTTGTAAGAACAGCTGTCAAAAACTAAACCCATTCAAGTGAAATCCACAATGGCTCCTGAGCTCATGCCTTAATAAAAAAGTAAAAAAAAAGTAGAATATTTCTATAAAATCTGATTTTTTTTTGGCAACGAGCATATACAAGTGTTCTACATATGTGCCAACTTTTATGGTGAAACAAATTTGTGGTACTCTGTGAAAAATTAGTGGCCAAAATGAGATTTTAAAAAAACCATAACACTGATTTTTATGCCATTTCATCGCAAAACTTGCCACGTAGTTACAACATTATGTATTTTTGTCACTAAATAAAATTAAGATTTTTTGTAGGTAGTTTACTATTGGTTTTTTCAAAAAAACAGATTGGCTCGACACATGCGAGCTCCAGAGACAAAACTGCACTCCCACAAAATTAGTACAAAACAGTTAGGGTTCTCCAAAAAAAAATGTACAATAGAAATGATGAAGTTAGTATGAGTTGATCGAGTCGGCAGAAGCATAAAAAACTACTACAATTGTCGTCCAAATCTCAGTTCAGTATGAAGTTTGATGATTTTTGAGTGCCGTTTTGAAGCGTGCAACAACTGATGGCGTTAACGGCTCAGTTGAGACGAGTTTAAGCGTTCTGACAGGACAGACCCACCGTGACGAGTTTAAGCGTTCTACCAGGACTGACCCACCATCAGGCGCTGAGGTGGACAAACGGCTACCATGCGCTGTCTTGCCCATGCGCCGGCTCGGTCATAACTCGACAGCGCCGAGCGCCTCCCTCGCTCTATCTCGTCTCCCAAAATTCCCGCGCGTTCAGAGATGGTCGGCACACCCATGTCGGCGGCGAGCTCCTCGCGCCCACGCCCAGTCTGTCGCTCGTGCGGCTGCCTGCGGTCGCAAGTGCAGCAATGCGGGGCGTCGGTGGCGCCGTGAAGAGGCGCATCATGGCGTCGCTCAAGATCTCCAAGGACGAGTACACCATGGTGTGCACAGCGAACCGGACCAACGCCTACGAGAGCGAGGCGGTAGGGGCCATGGCTGAGAGCGTGCGCCACCGCAACACGAAGGTGATGCACGCGAGCTTCTCGTGACCAAGCATGTCAGCGGGCGGTGACGGTAGAGCGACTGTGGGCTCTTCGTGTTCCTGCTGGTGTCCCGGATGACGGATGCGAGGTACCGTACTTGTGGATGAGCACGACGGTGGTGGTTGCTCTACGATGACTACCCCACCGACCTCGACAACTCGCTCACCTTCCCCATGCTCGTCGAGCCGCTGTCGCCATCGGCGGACGACCTCGACACCACCAGCTCTTTCTCCGGCAGATATGATTGAGGTCGAGCTCTCTTTGGAACTTAGTACGACCTCTCTGTTAGCAACCGTGCATGTCTACCTGATGCTGGGCTGCTATGATGGGCACCGATGGGCCGACCCCAGTTTCTGGCGCTGCTACTTATACACGGTAGGAGGCAACGGAAGAACCATCCAAGTTGGATCAGGCAACCCAACGGCGGTGGCGAATTCCTCTCCACCTTCCTCTGAACCCTTCCCCTTCATGCTTTTTCCTTTGCACAATTGTGCCTGTATCCAGAAATTGTTGCTCCTTGTAATTGAATCCATTACTTGTGTGTGATGAACTAGAGAGATCCACGAATTTTCCCATCCCACCATGGATCTCTGGCTCGGAAGTTCCTCGCCAAGAGCACTACGGTCACTGTGTTCTCCGATGTCGACACGCCATCCCCTGGCTTCACCACTACCACCGTCACACAAGCCAAGGAGGAGCTTAGCCATGGCTGGGCCGTGGACGACGTCTATCCGCCTTTAGCCGAACTAAGACGGGCGATCCTGACCAACGAGGTGTGGGCTGCCATGTCCAGTTGGGACAAGGATGTTTGGGAGATTACTACATGCCAGATTTGGAATAACTGTCTGTATCAAGCAAATTCTGGTGGACACCCCGACGGCGCGGCATGAGGAGATCCTGGCGGCGCTACGCAGCTTGGGGGCGTCGACTTCGGTTTTCGTCGACTATCTTGACGATAGCCACGTCGTCTCCGTTGATGCAGCCTTGTCTGCCATCATCGCGGAGGGCCCTGAGGACGTCTGATGTACACGGTGGGTGTGTTGTTGGGAGGCCAAAAGAAGAAGGTATGAAGTAGTGCAGCAGCAAATTTCTCTCAGTATGAAACCAAGGTTATCGAACCAGTAGAAGATGAACGCCCCCCCCCCCCCCCGAGGTATCAACGGCGTCAGAGAAGAGCTGTTGACGTGGAGCCTGCACACAAACAATCAAGATATTTTCCCCAACTTAACACACCAGTTTGCTGTAACAAAAGATTAAACGTATGTGTGAAAGAAAGATGTTTGTTTGCAGAAAGTAACAGGTTTGCAGTTGTGGTTTTATCAGATTAATGAGAAGGATCGGGGTCCATAGTTCACTAGTGGTATCTCTCCATAAATAATAATAACATTCATCCATGAGTGGTAAACAAATTACAGCTGGGCAATTGACAGAATAATGATGAGCAAACCAATGCATATACTAACGTTATGATGTCTAGTGTGACATTCATTCGGGTATTACAACAATATACATAGACCGTTCCAACCGCATCTATGACTAATAATCCACCTTCCTGTTAGCGTCTACGCCCCTTTCAGTATTAAGTTGCATGCAATAGATTATCGCCTTAAGCACTGTGTGAAAAGTAAGTAAGTAACATCATCCTTAGACAAAGTACACTATTTTATCCCTAGTAGCAACAGTACATCTACAACTTTAGAGCTTTCAGTCACTGCCCCAGATTTAATAGAGACATGAACCAACTATCGAGCATAAATACCCCCTCTTAGAGTTACGAGCATCCACTTGGTCAAAGCACACACAAGTAATGGAGAGCATGCAAGATCATTAAATAGCACACACACATGATATATTATGAAGCAATAACTTTAGTACTCAATATTCATTGGATCCCAGCAAACACAACATGGAGAATTACATAAAGATGATCTTGATCATGATAGACAGCTCACAAGATCTAAACATGGTAGCACAAGAGGAGAAGAAAACCATCTAGCTACTGCTATGGACCCGTAGTCCAAGGGTAGACTACTCACGCATCAGTCCGGAGGCGGTCATGGCGACGTAGAGGCCTCCGGGGACGATTCCCCCTCCCGGCAGGGTGCCGGGGAGCAGTTCTGATCTCTCCCGAATTGGTGTTGACGACGGCGGCGGCTCGGGACCCGTGGAGGAAAAAGTGAACACCGTCCGTGCGTTTTTAGGTTAGGAGGTATTTATGGGCGAAATGGCGATGTCGGTGGGCGCCCGAGGGGCCCACACCACCTCTTGGTGCGGCCAGGATGGGACCCGCGCCACGGGGTGGTGAGGCCGCCTCGTGGCTCCTCTCCGTCTCGTCTTCGGTGTTCTGGAACGTTCATTTTCTAAAAATAATTTCAGGATCTTTTATTTCCAATTCCGAGAATATTTCCTTAAATACTTTTCTGAAACAAAAAACAGCAGAAAACAGGGAACTGACACTTTGGCATCTTGTTAATAGGTTAGTCCCCGAAAATACATAAAACTATATAAAATGCATATAAAACATGTAATAACATGATATAACATAGCATGGAATATAAGAAATTATAGATACATTGGAGACATATCAACATCCCATGCTTAGTTCTACTCGTCCCGAGTAGGCAAGAACGATAAAAGAAGAATAATTTCTGAAGTGACATGCTTAAACACAATCTTGATCACGTAATAATGTAAGGCATGTAAATTGAGATCAAATGAATAAGGACAGTAGTTTATATTGATATCAAATGAGTAATAAATAAACAAGTAGGTGAAGCAAGCAAATCTTTCAATGATATAGTACTAGATAGCAATCAACTGTGCAAAGTAGATATTAAAGATGATTTAAGCTTCAATCACAACAATATAATCATTTAATGCTTCCAACAAACATGACAACTTAATGAAAGGATCAAGTCAAGCGATATCAATATGCACGTAGAAGATCAATACTTTATTTGTTCAAAAGAAACAAGCAAGCGTTCAACGTTGGTTCCTGGCACCAGGATGTTATGACTTAGAGAATGTTAACGGAGATTTGGAAGGCCAACGGAAGAAAGGCTTACAAAGCTGTAAGTGATCATTAGACAAGAGAAAGTCTTACAATCGAAGCTATGCAAGGAGCAGTGATTGCCACACGACGGATGCACAATGAGCTATAAGTATATGAAAGCTCTCCAATGGAACTAGTGGGGGTGCATCCAACTTACTTGCTCACGAAGACCTAGAGCACTTTTGAGGAGGCTCATCATTTGAATATACAAGCCAAGTTCTATAGTGTAAAGTTCCCCACATAGTTATGCAACTAAGACATGGAAACTCTCTCATATGGAGTAAATATGGAGTAAAGGTGCTAAACATGAGCACAAATGATGACTATAAATGATATGGTGCTATAACATGAGCACAAGTGTGTGATAAAGAATAGTAATGTTGCCCCCTTTTTTATTTCTTTCTTTTTTTTCTCTTTTTTTTGTTTCTCTTTTCGATGGCCTCCATGGCTTTTTTCACTTTTAGGGGCAAGCATCCTAAGAGCATCTCTAACAGCTGCCCTATTTTAGCCTCTGTACCCTAAAAAACCGTTTTTAGGGCACGAGAGGGGGAAAAAGCTCTCCAACAGCTGACCTATGTGCTGCCCTATTTTGGGGCAACACTAAATTTTGGTCCTCTCTGCCCCATATTTGGGGCAGAGAGGACCTCCTCCCGAGATGCCCTATCCTTTCCATTTCCGTGCGCGCGCCACCAACTGCCATGCTGAAAGCATTTTCCCCCTCGACATGCCTTGCCGCCTGACCGCCGCCGCCACCCCACCTTCCCAAATCGGCCCCGCCACTGCACCGCTGCTGCGCCACTCCTCCGCCCCGATCTCCTTCCTCCCCGCACCCCGACTGACGAGGTGTTAACTCGACAAGTCCCAGGGTTGTGCACCCTGGGTTGATTGATGGGGGGAGAGAGAGGTGTTGGTGATCACGACGGCTGACAAGCAAGGTTTTACCCAGGTTCAGGCTCCCGGAGGATAACACCCTACTCCTGCTTGTCTGATTATTGATGCGAGTAGCGATTACAATGGCGAGATTGCGATCTCGCTAGGGTTTGTGGCGGTGGCTATGAGCGTGTCCTTTGGGACGAGCAACCCTCCTGGCTTTATAGGTAGCCAGGTCTCGGGTGGTTGATGCCGATGGCAACTACAGATATGGCAGGTTATGCGACCTAACCGACTTGGACTAGGTTACATGGTACCCCGCGTGGGCCTTCCGTGGGCCTCCATGTCCTTGGCGCGGCCCAGGTAGCCTTATCGTGGGCTACCCGAAAGGCAGCCCCACGTCAGTAGCCCCCGAGTGCTTGGTCGAAGCGTAGAGTCGGGCAAAGGACTTCTTCCTCCTGGACGCGCCATTGGATTGCTTGATCTTGAGCTTGAACTCGATTTCTTCAGTCGAACCGGCCTCTCCCGATGGGAGTAACCTTTGCAGTCGAATTACTTTGCCTTGGTCTTCTTGTGAAGCTTGCTTCTATTCGGCCTGTTGGCTTACTTGTAGATGGATTCGGCTGCTCGAGCTTACTCGGTTTTTCTTTGCCACCCGAATGATTCCTTCGGGTTCTCGGATCAGCAGTCGATCCTACTTTGTTGGTTTCAGCTAAGAAGCTTACTACTCGAATCACTCTGTCGAGCTGTTTCAGTTGTTTTTGGAGCCGTTGGCTTGATGACGTCATTGGTGACGATCCATTGCACGCCTCTGCGCCCGATGGGACGTGACGTGGCGGGCCCCACTGTCAGAGCTGACCGCGGTCAGCAGTTGTCACGTCTCCGAACTGGTCGTGGAATTTGCGCGGCATGATGATGACGCCTCGGTTTTCGTGCGTAGTGGACGAAGTGGGCGGCGACAGTTGGTTTCTTCGTGCGACACGTGGACGGCTGGATGTGTCTGCTTGGAACCCTTGTTCTGTGGACGGTTGAGATGAAACGTTTTCGAGGCATAAGTACTGTGTTTTGACGCGAGGGCCTTCATCTTCTCCAATCGTCCTAGCCTCCTTTTCCTCTGCGCTCTACCATTTTCGCCGCCATCCAGAGCTCCGTGCTTTTTGTCCGTGCACCTTGCGCTGCCTCGCGGCGCCATGCGCAAGCCGAAGAGCGCCGTTGGTTCCTCCGCCGCCGCCGACAAAGCCGGGCTGATGAAGAAGCCCGACGGCGACTGGCAGAGTTCGTCGATGAAGAAGGCAGAGGTCGAACTTCTCCGCGCTCAAGGTCTTCTTCCACCTGCTGATCAAGTCCAGGTACGCGCTCCTGGCAAAGAAGTTTTCCCCACACCCCGGGATGGGGAACGCGTTTGCTTCGTGGATTTCCTTTCGCGGGGCTTGGGGTTCCCCATGCACGATTTTGTGCGCGGTCTCCTGTATGCCTATGGGGTTCAGATCCACGATCTGACCCCCAATGGCGTCTTGAGCATCGCGAGCTTCATTGTGCTTTGCGAGTGCTTTCTGGGTGTCGCGCCCCACCGGGCACTGTGGAAGTCGCTCTTCCTCGTTCGCAAGAACGTTGGAAAGAGCGGGTTGCCCTTCCCCGTGGGCGGCTTCGGGATCCAAGTGCGCGGTGACACCGCGTACTTCCAGATGAAGAAGTCGGACTCCGTCCAGGGGTGGCGCAAGAGATGGTTCTACGTCCAGTCGAGCCAGGACGGCCAGGTGGCATTCGACAGCGGACGTGGGCTTCGGAAGACGCAAGCCTGGACGCACCCGCTGACTGCTGGGGAGAAGGAAGCCGTGCGGCCTCTGCAGGGCCTGCTGCGCGATCTCACCAAAACCCTTGGACGCGAGGCGGGTGGCGTCTTCTTGATGGCCACCTTCTTCCGTCTTCGGGTGCAGCCGCTCAGCGCTCGGCCCCACCCGATGTGGGCCGTCGAGGGCGTCAGCACCGAGCCACTTGACGATGAGGAGGTGGAAACCAAAGTAAGGTCCATCACCAACCTCCGAGTCGCGGATACATGCAACGTCAAGTGCCCGGTTGCTGCTTACGGGGCATCGAACCCCGTTCCTGAGGTGAGTTCTTGACTTGTTTTCCTTGTGTCTTGATTCGACTTGCGTCTACTTGCTTCTTGATTCGACTTGCGTCTACTTGCTTCAGGGTCGGTCCCTGCTGATCAGCCTTCCTCCTCTTCCCGAGAACGGACCCGACGACGAGTCGAAATTTGTCGAGGAGGAGGACGACGACGATGAGATTCCTTCCGCTCATTCTCCCCACGAAGAGGTGGAGGACGAAGATGAAGAGGAGGAACCCGTATGGAAGAAGCGGAAGCTCCCGAGTGGTGGCGATTCTGCTACTGCGTCGTCACCCGCTAGGGATGCCGACGTTGCTCTGGAGGAGGCCGTCGTGACGTCGTCGGGTGCGCGGTCCTCGGGTGGCTGGAATGAGCCCTTGGTTGTTCCTCCAGTCAGCTCCGCGGCTCCTCGTTCGTTTGCGCGGATGGCGTCGCCCTCCCTGGGGAGTTACGACGACCTTGAAACCACCAGGTGAGCTTCTTGATGATTTATTTTCTTCGAGTTGTGTTTTGTAGCTGCAACCTTTGAGCTGACCAGTGTGCTCGTCTTTGCTGCAGCCATCGTTCTGGCGATGTTAGCTCCCCCCTTCGGGACGTGGAGCATACATCCGCTCCTTCGAATGAATTGGTGACTCAGGTGGTGGTGGAGGAGGTGCGCGCACAACCTGCTGGCATTGCGTCGTCGAGTCGCGCTCCTCCTTCGGCTTCAGAGGACCCTGACCTCCTGGACCACGTAAGCCCTTTACGCTTGTACTTGTACTCTTGAGTTTTCATCGGGTGCACGATCAGCGCTCCCGATGGGAGTAGCCCCCGAAGGTGTGGGTGACTAGTATAGTCGCCCACAACTTAATTAATATCTTGCTTTTGTTTCAGCCGTACTACCGCCAGCAGCTTGACGCAGCCGCGGCCTATGTTTGCCTGGAGAAGGAGAGGGACCAGCTGCGTGCTTCTCTGGACCAGGCTACCGGGCGGGTTGCTGAGCTTGAGAAGGCTCTGCATGAGTCTCGAGAGCGGGAGCTGGCGCGGGTCGCCCAAGAGAAGACTCAAGTCGACCATCTCCTCTCACTCGCCGGTGTTCTTGGGGGTAAGTTTCGGCTTAGTGCCTACTATGTCTTGATCTTTTCTTTGTCTGACCTTGAATCCCTTGCGTAGAGATTTGCGGTGGAGCTCCTCCGGAAGACACGTCGAGTGACGCGGTTGATTTGGCGACTGCTGTCGGTTTCCTCGACCGGGTCTGTGCCTATGCGTCCGACGCGCTGAAGAAGTCCACAGCCGCGCTGAAGAAGTCGACTGGAGCCCTTACTGTGGTGCACCGGAGCATCTTCCCGAGCGACCAGCCGCCGGCAGCCGTGGACGCCCTTGCTGCGCCGTTTGAGGACGCGACCACCATCGCCGACTTCACGCGGTCGCAGACGGTACGCGGCTCCGAGCTCACCTTCCAGCTCCTCTTAGGACATCAGGTTCCGGGTGACTTTGAGAAGGTCGTCAGCGGCTTTCCTCGAAGACCCGATGGCCGAATTGCGTCGCTGGGTGGTGTAAAGGAGTGTGCTTCCCAGCTGGCCGTGCAGCTTGTGGCACTCTTTGAGAGGGCCCTTGCTAAGGCGACTGAGGCTGCTGCTGCTCGGAAGAGTCGCTCCCGGTCGCAGTCTGCAGCCTTAGAGTAGATGTAGCATAGGAATTTGGCAGTCGCCGTGGTCTGTACCTTTAAACTTTTGGGCCTGTAATGAATATTGTCCTGCCAGGTCTTTTGGCCTTCAACAATGCTTTTGCTAGAACTGAATTTCCTTCTGTCGAGTGTATCTTTGCTGAACAGTCGTATGATTGTATTGACTCTGCGTATTCGTGGCAGACTGTCGTGCGCGGTGGTGCTTCTTCTTCTCCTGCGACTGAGCCGAGTGGCGAGGCTTCTTCTTCGGGTGCTCGCCGTCGTTGGGCGGCGCCGGCTCCTCCACGTAGTGCAAATGATCAGCGGATAATCACGTACTTGAAGAACAAGGTGGTTGAGCTTGAGGCGACCCTGAAGAATACTGAGCTGCTGCTGCACCGCTCCAGGTCGCATCCTACTGCAGAGTTCTCACGTCGTGAGGATTTTTTGCTTGGGGAGATCGATCTGATCAATCGACATCTACAAGGTTGGTATCCTTTTGGCGGATGCTTTCTTCGTTGAAACTTGCCTGTTCTGACTTGTAATTTGCGCGTGCAGATGTGAACCCAGATTGGCAGGCTGAGCGGGATCGCGTTGAGGAGCGAGTCGCCCGAGAAGCGTCCGGTGACTCCTATGAAGCTCGCCAATTCTGGGTGAACAGGTCGAGAGGGCGCGCCCTTGCCACTATGCTTGATCGTACATGGCGTGCGGCTTTTCTTCTGGAGAATTGCCGGAAGACACTCTGGCGTATCAATCGTGTGTACTTCCCGCATAATGCTCAGCCGAACGGGCTGTCCGCCTTGCTAGAGAGGTTTCGCGAGGGTGAGGGGCTGAAGGAGGTCGTCCACGCCCAACTTGTGGCTGGGGCGGATGCAGCGTTGGCATACGTCCGGATGCATCGGCCACATCTTCCTCTCGATAAGGTGTTGGATGGCCTGCCTGGAGATGATGACTTCGCCGAGACCTTGGCGGCTGCACGCCAGATTATCGGGCAGGTTCAGGGGCTAAGTGAGCGCCTTGTAGGTCCACTCGATGCGCCGAAGGTCGAGCCTGCAGTTTAGAGTAGCGACCTAGGATTTGTAACTTGACCTGCATGGCGCAGCCCCCGAGCGGTTCAGGTGGCGGCCTAGGATTTTTTGATTTATGCTTGTATGGCACAACCCCCGAGTAGTTCGGGTAGCGGCCGAAGCTTTTCTTTCAACCTGTGTGGCGCAGCCCCCGAGTGGTTCGAGTGGCGGCCTAGGATTTTAGCTTCCCCTGTGTGAAAGGTAAATGAGACAGATTTTCTTCAAATCACTTTATTGATTCTTGCGAACAGGCCGCCTCATTAAAACCCTTCCAGTCCCCTTAGGTACCCTGGTGAGGGAAATAGTTCGTCTGAAACCTGCCGCGCTGATTTTTCTTGTACAATGATTGGGTCGAACTAGGCGTAGAACCGGCGAAGTTGTGCCACGTTCCACGGGTTGCTGCAGTCTGCTCCCGTCTTCGAGTCCTTCAGGCGGTAAGGTCCGTTGCCGATTGCTTTTGTCACGATGTGTGGGCCCTCCCACGGGGAAGCGATCTTGTGCACCTTCTTCTGCTTGAGTCGAAGAACCAAGTCGCCTGCAGCGAACACTCTTGGTCGCAGCCTCCGAGTGTGATAGTTGCGCAGGTCTTGTTGATACACGGCTGATCGCGCCAGGGCGATGTCACGTGCTTCATCCAGGGTATCCATGCTGTCTTCGAGTGCCTCTTCTACATCTGACTCGTCGTAGGCGACCACTCTCGGTGCGTCGAATTTGATGTCACAAGGGAGAACCGCTTCTGCACCATATACCATGAAGAATGGAGTGTATTGGGTGGACCTGTTTGGCGTTGTTCATAGACTCCAAAGGACTGACGGTAGTTCTTCCACCCATGCGCCCGCTGCGCGTTTTAGTGGCACGCGCAGTCGCTTCTTGATGCCGCTGCAGACGAGGCCATTGGCTTTCTCCACTTGCCCATTGGATTGCGGGTTCGAGACGGATGCATAGCTGAGTTTGATACCTTGCTCTGAGCAGAAGTCTTTGAACTCTTCGGCTGTGAAGTTCGAGCCGTTGTCGGTGATGATCCCATTTGGTACTCCGAATCTGAAGATGATTGACCTGATGAAGTTGACTGCTGTGGATGCAGTCGAACTTGTGATGGGCACGGCTTCGATCCACTTTGTGAACTTGTCGACTGCAACCAGGAGGTGAGTGTGACCTCCGGGTGAGGATTTCTTCAGCGGGTCCACCATGTCCAGACCCCATTGGGCGAAGGGCCATGCTAGTGGTATTGTCTTAAGTTCTGATGCTGGCGCGTGTGGCTTGTTGGCAAACTCCTGGCACCCTGTGCATTTCCTTACTAGTTCCTCGGCGTCCTGCATGGCTGTCAACCAGTAGAACCCGGCTCGTAGTGCTTTGGCCACTAATGCTCGACTGCTGGCATGATGCCCGCAGATACCCGCATGGATGTCGAGTAAGATGGCCTGGCCGTCGACTGGATCTACGCACCTTTGCAGGATTCCTGAGATGCTTCTTTTGTAGAGTTCTCCGTTGATGACGGTGAAACTTTTGGAGCGCCTGATGATGCGCTTTGCTTCGACTGGGTCGGCTGGCAGCTTCTAATGCAGTAAGTATGCCAGGTACGGTCCTGTCCATGTAGCTTCGACTAGCATGACCTCCATGGGGACCTTGTCTTGGCTTGGCGGGTTAGCATCGCCTTTTGTTGTTGCAGTGCTTGCTGTGTTTTGAGTCTTGATGGATCTCTGCGTGATGCGCTCGAGGAAGACGCCGGGTGGAACTGGAACCCTGTCTGATCCCATGTTAGCGAGGATGTCGGCTTCTTCGTTGCTTCTCGGCCTATGTGCCGCAACTCGCAGTCGTCGAAGTTGCCTTCCAACTGGTTGTAAAGGTCTCTGTAGGCGATCATGTTGTCGGCGATGGCTTCGCAGGACTTCATGGTTTGCTGTACCACCAGGTAGGAGTCGCCGTATATCATTAGGTGCGTGGCACCGCAGTTCTTGGCCATCCGCATGCCGTGGATCAGGGCCTCGTACTCGGCTTCGTTGTTAGACGGTGTCGGAAAGTCCATCTGCAGGACGTACTTGAGCTTGTCGCCTTTGGGGGAGATGAGAACAACTCCTGCCCTGGCTGACATGAATTTCTTCGAGCCATCGAAGTAGATTGTCCATGCGTTGGACAAGTCGGGGACATTTGGTAGTTGGGCTTCTATCCACTCGGTGGTGAATTCTGGGAGGACTTGGGCCTTGATGGACTTCGGGTGAGCATATTTCAGCCCCCATGGTCCTAGTTCGACAACCCACTTGGCGACTCGACCTGTCGCGCATTGATTTGTGAGAATGTCTGCTAGTCCAGAGGAGCTTACCACCGTAATCGGGTGCTCGGAGAAGTAGTGGACGACCTTCCTGGAGGTCATAAAGACTCCATACGCCAGCTTCTGGTAATGCGGGTAGTTCTGCTTGGATAGGGTGAGGACTTCGCTGAGGTAGTAGACGGGCCTTTGCACCGGGTGACTGTGCCCTTCTTCTTCCCGTTCCACTACGAGTACCGTGCTCACCACCCTGTTTGTTGCTGAGACGTATAAGTATAACGGCTCGTTTTCCAGTGGTGCCACGAGGACTGGAGTAGTTGTTAGGGTTTTCTTGAGATGGTCGAACGCGTCCTGCGCCTCCTGTGTCCACTCGAACTTGTCCGTCTTCTTCATCAGTTGGTAGAAAGGTAAGGCTTTCTCTCCCAACTTACTAATGAACCGGCTGAGAGCTGCGACTCGGCCGGCTAATCGCTGCACCTCGCGGAGTTTTGTTGGTGCTGGCATTGTGAGAATGTTCTGCACCTTCTCGGGGTTCGCTTCGATTCCTCTTGCAGATACGAGGTACCCTAGTAGTTCTCCGGCTGGCACGCCGAACACGCACTTCTCTGGGTTGAGCTTGATCTGGTATACATCGAGTGCGGCGAAGACCTTGCGGAGGTTGTCGACTAGGGTATCCTCCTTTCGGTTCGTGACGACGATGTCATCGACGTAGACTTGGACGATCTGCCCGATTAGCCCTTTGAGGCACGCTTGCATTGTCCGCTGGTAAGTGGCACCTGCGTTCTTTAACCCGAACGGCATCGTCTGGTAGCAAAAGACGCCGTCGGGTGTGATGAAGGCCGTTTTCTCTTCGTCCTCGACTTTCAGCCTAATCTGCTGGTAACCTGAGTAGGCGTCCAGGAAGGACAGGCGCTCGCAACCTGCTGTCGAGTCGATGATCTGGTCTATCCACGGGAGTGGGAAGTGATCCTTGGGGCAGCACTTGTTGACTGCGGTGAAGTCAACGCACATGCGTAGTTTCTTCGTCTTATTTTTCTCCACTAGGACCGGGTTGGCGACCCAGTCCGAGTCCTTGATCTCTCGGATGAACTTGGCGTGTAGTAGTCTGTCGACTTCCATGGTGATCGCGTCTCGCTTGGGTCCTGAGAAGCGTCGCATGGATTGTTTGACTGGTCTTGCGTCCTTGTAGACCTTTAGAGAGTGCTCAGCGAGTTCCCTGGGTATCCCTGACATGTCAGACGGTTGCCATGCAAAGATTTTCCAGTTCTCACGTAGGAACTCGACGAGCGCGCTTTCCTATGCGGAGGTCAGACTTGACGAGACCTTGACCGTCTTTCTGCTGTCAGTCGAATGGAATTGGTGGGTGACGGTGTCGTCATTCGTGTTGAATGCTGCGTCCTTAGCTGGCTTCTTGCGAGATGGAAAGAGGGTCTTGTCGTTGTCGGCTGATATGGCCTTGAAGTGCTCTTCGACCCCGAAGAACTCGGAAATCTTGGCAAACTCGCGGTCGCAGCTGTTGGAGAGCCCGAAGTCGCCGCGAACGGTGATTACTCCCTTCGGCCCGGGCAGCTTTACCATCTGGTAGGCGTAGTGGGGTACTGCCATGAACCTGGCAAAGGTTGGGCGCCCGAGGATGGTGTGGTATTGTGACTTCTAGTCGACGACCTCAAAGTCTATCGACTCCTTCCTGAAGTGCTCGGGTGTACCGAGGATGACGTCGAGTGTGATTGTTCCCATGGGCGTGATTGCTTGCCCTGGTACTATGCCGTGGAAGGTGGTTTCCGATTCCGGCAATTTCTCTATCGACCTGTTCATTCTTCTCAGGGTATCGGCGAATATAATGTTAATGCCGCTGCCTCCGTCCATGAACACCTTCTTCAATCTATAGTCGCCGATCAAGGCCTCAATCACGAGTGCGGCGTGCCCTGGTCGGGTTACCTCGGATGGGTGATCTGCCCTGGAAAACGTGATGGGTGTCTCAGACCCGCGCAGGTAGTCTGGTACCGCGCGCGGGCTGTTGATGGCCTGAAGTACTTGGCGGGTGATGAGCTTTTGGCGCCTGTTTGACGGGGGTCCCTTCTGGATCATGTTCAGCTGTCCCCGTGCGGGTGGGTACGTGTCGGTTGCCGCCGATTGACCTTGTTGCTGTTGCTGTTGCTGCGGCTGGGGGAATGCTCCTGCCGCCTGCGCTTGGTTGTTGTTTGCGGGTGCTGCCTGGATGGCTAGCTGCGGGGCTGCCTGTATTGCCTATACTGGAGCGATGATTTGCTGCATGGCTTGGTATATCTTTCTTGCTTTGCGACAATCCTTCAGCAGGTGGCTGGAACCCCATTTGCCTGTCTCCGGGTTGCGGAACGAGTGATGCTTACATGGTTGCATCAGCTCCTCTGCTGGGGTCAACGGGCGCTTCCACTAGCGCTTCTGGCTTCCATCATTGTGGCCAATGCTGTTGCTGCCACGGTTATACTAACTCGAGCTAGACTGTCGACCTTGGTCGTACTGTCGATTCTTGTCGCGTTTGTCCTCACGGGGGGTTTCATAGCCCGCCGCTACTAGCTCGATTGAATCGTGGGTGTAACGTGGCTTCTTCTTTTGGCGTGCCTCACGCCAGTTGCTTGTTTCGACCTCTTTCTTGGGGGAAGTTTCGCGGACGTAGTCCTCTCCTTCGGCCCACTGGTTGGCTGTCTTCATGAGCTCTATTGTGGTCTTCGGCTGGAGCCTACCGAATTCCTCGCAGAGGTCGCGGCGAGCGACGCCGTGCATGAAGGCGTCCATCACCCGATCTTCTGAGACGGGTTCCATGGTGTTGCGGAGGAGTGTCCATCGCTGGATGTAGGAGCGGAGCGACTCATCCTTTCCTTGCTTGCAGGCCTGCAACTCGATGTAGGTCGTTGGCCTTGCGAATGTTCCCGAGAAACTCTTGATGAAATTATCCTGGAATTCTTCCCATGTTCGGAAACAGTCTTTGGGTTGGCTTGTGAGCCACCCGCGTGCCGAGTCCGTCAGCATAAGCTGGATGTACTGCATTGCCGTAGTCGACGTCCCGCCTTGGCAGGTGCAGGCGATGAGGTAGTCCTCGAGCCACAGTCGTGGATCTTGCTTCCCGTCGTACTTTGGTGTGCCTGCTGTCAGCTTGAAGCCCTTAGGCATGCGGGTGTCGCGGATGTTGAAGCTGAAGCATGCCGCGCCGCACGGCTCGAAGTCGCGGTCAGCGTGGTCGTCTGTGTTTGCCGCACCAGCCGAGCGCTCCTTGCGGTTGCGATCCACCGTCTTCTAAGTGAGGACGTCGCGAAGGTCCTTGACTGGTTGTCGCTGTGCCGCTGGGATGCCCGAGGTTGTTGGTTCGTGCGCCCTGTTGCTTGGCCCCTTGGCCGCCAGCGCTTCTTCGATTGCCCTTATGGAGGCAATTTGCTGCTTGTGGAGAAGGGAGCGCGCGTCCCCCTCCGGTGGCTGCGTGAGCCGGAGGTATGTCTCGACTGAGATCAGGGCGGCGTTCGCCGTCTTTGGGATGGGCATCCCGTTCTCATCTTCGGTGATGAAGGACGAGTCGAGGTTGCGGGTGAGCCTGGTTCGATCAGCTTCTGCCATGAGGGGAACGCGGGCTCTGTTTCGCCGTGCTCCTTGTTTAACCTCCGTAGAGGATGTGAAGGAGAGGGCGGCTCGCCTGGCACTCGATGCGTCTGCGTCCCTCTTGCGCCGGAGTAAGTCGGCTTTTTCGGCGCGTATTCGCTCGCCTTCCTTGCGCAGCAAGTACGGGACCGTCAGGTGATCGTCTCGAGGTGCGTTGGGTGGGGGGAACGTGCCCTCGTCCACATGCTTCATGGCTTGGATCGCCATGTCCCGCGTGATGACAAGTTTAGTCTGGTCCGACATGTCCACTTCTAGCGGATATGCGGGTTCTTCGTCATCGCCATGTGGTGCTGTGCCGGCCATGAAGACTTGCTTGGGGTAGACTTGAGTCGGGGAGTTGGTGCTGCCGCCGCTGCTTCTGTCGCCCGCGTCTTGCTCGAGATCGAAAATTGCTGCAACGTGGCGCGCGGCGCAGTCGCTGTCGCGTCTTCTCGCGATCGTCCCTGTGTTCACGCTCGCCGGGGCGAGTGCGATTGGCTTGGGGTAGACTTGGGTTTTCCACGAAGATGAGGGCGCGCGTGATGTGGCTGTCGGGCGCGAGCTCCTGGTTGCCCGTGCGGGTGCGACAGTCGAGGTAGATCTTGATTTAGTCGACCGTGCGAACGAGGTTGGGGTAGTAGACCCGATCCGCGCGGCCGTTGCTGAAATTGTCGATGTAGTTGACGCAGATGCAATCTTCGCGGGTGCGGCGAGCGCGCTCTCCGCGGGTGCGGCAGATACGATCTTCGCGGGCTCGGCGGGCGCGGCCTCCGCGGGTGCGACAGATGTGATCTTCGCGGGTTCGGCGGGCGCGGGGGTTACCGATTTGGGTGACGCCGCCGCGCGTAGCGTTGTAGCCGTAGACCTGAGTATGCCACGACTATCGATGCAGCAGTAGCCGAAGGTGATGTGTATACCTTTGTCCAGATCGGCGTACACCGAGCGGTGGGCCGGCGGGTGGAGGATGTACTCGAAGGAGCCGAAGCGGATCGACTCCCTGGCGGCAGACACGCCGATCTTCATTGCGGATGGAGCCGGAGCGACCATGATTCCAACACTTGTTTGACTTTCCCACAGACGGCGCCAATTGACGAGGTGTTAACTCGACAAGTCCCAGGGTTGTGCACCCCGGGTTGATTGATGGGGGGAGAGAGAGGTGTTGGTGATCACGACGAGTGACAAGCAAGGTTTTACCCAGGTTCAGGCTCCCGGAGGATAACACCCTACTCCTGCTTGTCTGATTATTGATGCGAGTAGCGATTACAATGGCGAGATTGCGATCTCACTAGGGTTTGTGATGGTGGCTATGAGCTTGTCCTTTGGGACGAGGAACCCTCCTGGCTTTATAGGTAGCCAGGTCTCGGGTGGTTGATGCCGATGGCAACTACAGATATGGCAGGTTATGCGACCTAACCGACTTGGACTAGGTTACATGGTACCCCGCGTGGGCCTTCCGTGGGCCTCCATGTCCTTGGCGCGGCCCAGGTAGCCTTATCGTGGGATACCCGAAAGACAGCCCCACGTCACCGACCTCCTCAACTCCGCCTCCGTGCGGCCGAGCTCCTCCCCAATCACCACGGCGGCACCCCGGCTGCGCCCCAGCCATCCCCCCCAATCACCACTTCCCCACTCAGGGGCAGGCCACCGCGCCTACATCTGCGACGACCTCGAGGCGCAACACGGCGAGGCTCCATCCTTCACCGACAACACCCACCACCACCGCGCTGCCGCTCCTAACCACCACGCCCGCTTTCCCCTTCCCCTCCGGAGGAGGCCAGCATGCCGACGGTGCTGGAGCTGCGCGTGGATCGCCAGGATGCCCTTCCCCTTCCACTCCGATCGATTGGATCGACAGGATGCCGACGGTGCTGGAGCTGCGCGTGGGGAATTTTTCCTGGAGAAACAAGCGGCCGGGAAGCTAGATCTACGGGAGGCGGCAGCAAGCAGCAATCAGCGGGAGTTGGAAGCAAGCAAGCGGCCGGGGGCGGCAGGAGGCGGAAAAAGATCCGGCCTGCGGCGGCTCACACGGTCAGCGCACGCGAGAGCCATGCTCTGTCTAACGTGGGGCTACCTTTCCACTAGCCCACGATAAGGCTACCTGGGCCGCGCCAAGATCATGAAGGCCCACAAAAGACCCACTAGGGGTACCGTGTAATCTGGTCCAAGTCGGTTAGGTTTCATAACCTGCCATATCTGTACTTGCCATCGGCACCGACCACCCGAGACCTGGCTACTTATAAAGCCAGGAGGGTTGCTCGTCCTAGAGTACACGCCAACAACCACCACCACAAACCCTAGCGAGATCGCAATCTCGCCACCGTTGTAATCGCAACTCGCCATCAATAACAGACAAGCAGGAGTAGGGTGTTATCCTCCGGGAGCCTGAACCTGGGTAAAATCCCCGCTTGTCAGCCGTCGTGATCACCAACGCTCTTCTCTCTCCCCCTCAATCAACCCGGGGTTCATAACCCTGGGATTTGTTGAGTTACACCCTCGTCAATTGGCACCGTCTGTGGGAAAGATATCAAGCGTTGGAATCATGGTCGCACCGGCACCATCCGCAATGAAGGTCAAGGTCTGCACTACCCGGAAGCCCATCCGCTTCGGCTGCTTTGAGTACGCCTTCCACCCGCCGGCCCACCGCTCGGTGTACGCCGATCTGCACAAAGGTATACACATCACCTTCGGCTCCATATACTGTTTCGTCGACAGTCGCGTCATGTTCAGGTCTACGACAACCGCACCACGTGCGGCGGCGGCACCCGCATCGGTCACCCACGCGCCGTAGTCGCCGTCACCCGCCGCGGGAGCCGCATCCGCCACACCCACGAAGATCGTACCTGCGTCGACTACATCGACAATCTCGGCAACGGCCGCGCAGATCAAGTCTACTCCAACCATCTCGGTCGCACGGCCGACAAGGTCAAGGTCTACCTCAACTACGACCGCACCCGAACGTGCGACCAAGGGCGTGCTGTCGACAGCCGCGTCGCACGCATCTTCGTGGGATCATCAAGTCTACCCCAAGCCAATCGCACTCGCTCCTGCGACTGCGAAACCTCCTTCCGCGATCACGGTGATGATCCTGAGAAGACGCAACGGCGACTGCGCTGCCCACCATGTAGCAGCAATTTTTTACCCAGAGCAAGATTCGGATCAAGGAAGCAGCAGCGGCAGCGTAAACACTCCTACCCAGGTTTATCCCCATCAAGTCTTCATGGCTGGCACATCACCCCCAGAAGGCGACGAGGAACCCGCATACCCACTGCAGGTGGTCATGCCTGACCAGACACGACTCACCATCACGCGTGACATGGGGATCAGGGCTCTGAAGCATGTCGATGATGGCACTTTCCCTACACCCAACGCGCCTAGAGAAGACCACCTGGCGGTCCAATACTTGCTACGCAAGGATGGCGAGCGACTTCGTGCCGAAAAGGCCGAGCTGCTCAGGCGCAAGAGGTGCCAGACGGGCTGCCATCTCGTTCACTTCCTCCACAGAAGTTAACCAAGGAGGACGAAGACACAGAGCTCGTGTTCCCCACATGACAGACGCGGACCGAGCAAGGGCCACCCGCAACCTCGATTCGTCCTTCGTCACCGAGGACAAGAACGGGATACCTGTCCCAAAAACGGCGAACGCCGCTATCATGTCAGTCGAGACATATCTTCGACTCACACAGCCGCCGGAGGGAGATCCACGCGCACTTCTCCACAAGCAGCAGATCATGTCCATGAAGGCAATCGAGGAAGCCCTGGCGACTGGTGAAGGAGATATGCCCTAGAGGCAATTAATAAAGTGTATTCTTTATCATATCTCGTTTGTTCATAATAGGTTTTTGTGTCATGCTAGAACCGTATTAAGCGGAAACATAAATACGGGTGTGATACGTAAACAACCAGGTCCCTAGTAGCCTCTACTAAGACTAGTTTCGTTGCACGATTGATGATCCAGGTTTCCCGGTCATGGGGCATGGCGCCGGTCGGCAATGGGAGTCATATCGTTGGAGAACGATGTGATGGACATATCCAGATTTGGAGAACGTAGTCGTTACGCCTTTGACCGTGAGATCAACTCTTATTGTTATTCCTGGAAGATACTTTGATCGCACCAAACGTCGTATCTTATATAGTATGACAATAACGGTGATACTTTTGGGTATCGGAAAGGAGTAGTTGAGACGAGGGGTCAAGAGCGGGATTTGCCAGTCCGCATAGCAGGATAGATACTCTCGGGCCCACTCGGTGAGATCATGTCTATTGAGCTTGCAAGCATGTGACTAGGTCACAGAGACATGAGATCATGAACGAGTAGAAGATAGCGTCGTCGGTAACGAGGTCGGGATTAGGTATGGAGATATCTATGGAACGACACTCGGACATGCTAAGTATCGCTATGGCAAAAGGTTTAAGACTTTGCATTCAGGTTTGATAGATGAAAGTCATTCGTTATATCACAGGGATTAATTCATGGGGTCCAGGCCTACGAGTTAGTCGTTGATCATAGAGGAGTCTTGGTCATACCTGTTATTATATCGAACCGCTAGGGTAACACAATTAAGGGGTTTCGACAAGGCAACCGGAAAGGAAAGAGATCACCGGGAGCGTCCCTGGAGGGGTCCGATGGAGATCGGGCAGCGCCGAATAGTTTTCGGAGCTAGGAAAAATTATATATATTATGTTTGATATTAATTAGTGTAATTAATATACAAATATGATTTTATATATTTATTTTCGAATTTATTTAGGCTGATTTCCCTAAATGGGCCTTCTGGGCGAAAGAAGGCCCAAGAGGGGGGGAATCCCCTTGGGGATTCGGTGGGGGCCAGGAGGGGCCGACCCAAGAGGGCCAAGGGCCCACTAGGGGGCCGACACACCCTCCATAGCCGCACCAGGCATGTGGGGGTTAGTCCCACATTGCCTGGTTAGCAAGTTGGCTCCCCCCTGGGAGCCTATATAAGAAGGGGCACCCCTGGCTTTTTAATTCACCAATTAATTCTCAATTTCTCTCTCGATCTCGTGGTTCCCTTGTCGGAGCCGCGTCGAGCAGAGGAGGGGGTCTCTTCCATCATAGCCCGCTGCCGCGCTGCTAGTGTTCCGGTCCAAGTCTTCCGCTGCTCGTCCTGGACTGGAGCTTCGGAGGCCGTCGTCTCCATCGTACGTGTGTGACGCCCTGCGAGGTGCTGCGCTAGCGGTACTCGGAGGTCTGCTTCCTCTACACGACCTTAAGGTCGGCTTCGTCGGTCTTCATCGACAACGTTTGTGCGGGAACGTAATCCCCGCTTTCGATCTACAAGGGTACGTATTCCGATCTCCGTCCGTACTACTATATCTGCATAGAATAGATCTTGGCATGCTTTTAGGATATCGTTGGTAGGAAATTTATTGTTTTCTGCACACGATCCCCTTCAGTGGTATCAGAGCCGATCTATCGTAGATATAGCTGTACGCTGTAAGAACCCGTGTTCTGCACGGGGGCACCGTTCATGTTATTTGCTGCCCTCTAGCGTGCACTTGTGTATTCCAGCGGCATTGAGTTGATGAAGCGGCCCGGACCGACTTTACGCGTACGCTTACGCGAGACTGGTTCCACTACTGACATGCGGCTTGTACCGTATATGTGGCTGACGGGTGTCAGTTTACGCTTACGCGAGACTGGTTCCACTACTGACATGCGGCTTGTACCGTATATGTGGCTGGCGGGTGTCAGTTTCTCTCTCTTTAGTTGGTCTTCGCATTTTCAATGGAGGGCCCGAAAGGGATGCTTAAATATGCAATTATTGGATCGTTGTTGTGGTCATAAGGTTCGTAGGTATGAAGCGGTTCTATTTACGAAAGCCCCAAGCCACGTAAAATATGCAAAAGATAAAGTAGAAGTGTCTAACTTTATTTTGCAGGGGCTATGTGATATGGTCAAGGTAGGTTTATTAAATTGTTTATAAACTGCGGGCGCCAAGAAGACCATGGCGCAATGGACTATATCACATTGCATTACATTTGATGTTTTGTGTGCATCATATACTGTGTGATTGTGTGTATAGTATACATTAGTTACATGGCGGTAGCTATATAAGGTGATCCCTTCAAAATACCACTAGTGTTCTCCCTCCAACACGCACCACCAAGAAAGTTCTACGTTATGAGGCAGGCCGTGATGATCGGGTGTCAGACATCTCGTCGTTCGCATACAGTGGGTGTAAGCCATGTTGCACAAGCGTCAGCGTGGAGGTCTTTGGTGGCGAGCCTAGCATATTCAGAAATATGGCCTCAGAACAGGAAGACCGAAAGGTCGAGCACGAGTCACAAAATTGGTGTGGCGGACTTTTTGTCTACTCTTGAAGTTGTGCCGCCGGCTCTGATGATGAGGGGTGGTGCAATGGATGGGGGTCGTGTAATCTCTTAAACGACCAGGAGGGATGTTCGTTTGAGTGGGAGTTATGTTAGTTATTTTCTAAAATACTATAACTCAAAATTATTATGAACAAAGTCTTATGTTGTTGCAAATTCCATTGTAGATGTCTCGCCCCTCGTTTAACCTAGGTCTGTTCCTTGAGAAAGAAAATCTTAAGACCAATGGGTCAAACTTCATGGCCTGGTTCCGCAACCTGAGGATCCTCCTCACTCCCCACAGGGTGGCCTACGTCATTGAGGCCGCCATAGGTGACCCCCCCGCAGATGATGCCTCTGAGGATGAGAAGAAGGTCTTCCAGACCTGATCGGAGGATTCTGCCTTTGTCCAGAGTGGCATGCTCTACGCCATGGAAGCCGACCTGCAGAAGCGCTTCGAGAAGATGAGTGCCTTCGAGATTATTTCTGATCTGAAGGCTGTCTTCGCGCCGCAGGCTAAGGCTGAGAGATATGAGGCTTCTGAACTTTTCTTCTCGGCCAAGATGGAAGAGCATAGCAGTGTGAGCGAGCATGTAGTCAAGATGTCTGGCTACGTTCAACGCCTGAATGCTCTGGAATGCAAGATTCCCGATGAGCTGGCGATTGACAGGGTGTTGCAATCGTTGACCCCTAGCTACAAAGGCTTCGTCATGAACTACAACATGCAGGGCATGGCTAAGTCCCTGGGTGAAGTGTTCGTGATGCTCAAAACTGCTGAGGTAGAGATTAAGAAGGAGCACACGCTGTTGATGGTCAACAAGGCCGTTGATTTCAAGAAATCCGGTGGCAAGGGAAAGCAAAGCTGGAAGTCCAGGAGGGAAGGCAAGTTGAATGCCAAGCCCAAGACTAACAGACCTGGTCCCAGAGCTAGCGTGGAGTGTTTCTACTGCAAGGGGAAGGATCACTGGAAGCGCAACTGCCCCAAGTACCTGGAGGATAGGAAGTCTGGCAAGACGGTCGACAAAGAGCAAGGTATATTTGATATACATGTTATAGATGTGTACCTTACATCCGCCCGGAGCAACACGTGGGTATTTGATACTGGTTCTGTTGCTCATATATGTAACTCTCAGGAGGAGTTACGGAATAGACGGCGGCTGGCGAAGGATGAGGTGACGATGCGCGTCGGCAACGGATCGAGAGTCGACGTGGTGGCTGTCGGCACGCTCCCTCTGCATCTACCATCGGGATTAGTTTTGGTTTTACATAAGTGTTATTTTGTGTCATCCTTGAGTGTAAACATTATAAGTGGGTCTTGCCTGTTACAAGACGGTTATTCATTTAAATCAGTGTCAAGCAATTGTGTTATTTATATGAATGATATCTTTTATGTTGATGCTCCCGAGAATAACGGTTTATTCTTGTTGAATCTCGATCGTAGTACTCACATCCATAACATAGAAGCCAAACGGATTAAGTGTAGTGACGATACCGCCATGTATTTGTGGCATTGCCGTCTTGGTCATATTGGTGTAAAGCGCATGAAGCAACTCCACTCCGATGGACTTTTGGACTCGTTGGATTTCGGATCCCTCGATACATGCGAATCATGCCTTATGGGCAAAATGACCAAGACACCGTTCAAAGGTTTCGTTGAACGGGCGTCGGATTTGTTGGGGATCATACATACAGATGTGTGTGGACCGATGAGCGTTTTGACACGCAATGGTTATCGTTACTTCGTCACCTCACTGATGACTTGAGTAGATACGGTTATATCTATTTGATGAAACACAAGTCTGAGACTTTTGAAAAGTTCAAAGAATTCCAAAGTGAAGTTGAGAATCAGCTTAATAGGAAAATCAAGCACCTCCGATCCGATCGCGGTGGCGAGTACTTGAGTTTTGAGTTTGGCACACATCTGAAGAGTTGTGGCATAGTACCCCAACTTACGCCGGCCGGAACACCGCAGCGTAACGGCGTGTCCGAGCGACGTAATCGTACTCTACTGGATAGCGTTCGATCTATGATGTCTCTTACCGATTTGCCAGTGTCCTTCTGGGGTTATGCGTTAGAAACAGCAGCATTCATTTTAAATAGGGCTACGTCCAAGTCCGTTGAAACGACACGGTATGAATTATGGTATGGCCAAAAGCCTAAGCTATCGTTTCTGAAGGTTTGGGGTTGTGAGGCGTACGTTAAGAAACTACAGCCCGACAAACTCGAACCGAAGTCGGAGAAAGTCGTCTTTGTAGGATATCCGCGGAAAACCATTGGGTACACCTTCTACAACCAAGCTGAGGGCAAAACTTTTGTCACGAAGACCGGTACCTTTCTAGAGAAGGAATTTCTCGTGAAAGGAGTAAGTGGGAGGAAGGTAGACCTCGATGAGATCGTTGATCCTGAACTCGAGATTCCGAGTGGCGCAACGGAAGAAATTCCCGAAACGTCCTCCGTGGAAGGAGTGGGAGAAACTGTCGAGGAAGGTATTCTACCTCGTAGGTCTGGTAGATCTCGGATCGCACCAGAATGGTATGGCAACATGGTTTGCACCGTCATGTTAGTTGAACAAGACGAACCAACGAACTACAAGGAGGCGATGGCGAGTCTAGAGTCCGAGAAATGGCTTGAAGCCATGAAATCCGAAATAGGATCCATGTATGATAACGAAGTATGGACTTTGATGGATATTCCCGAAGGGCGCAAGGCCGTCGAGAATAAATGGATCTTTAAGAAGAAGACTGATGCTGATGGTAATGTGACCGTCTATAAAGCTCGGCTTGTCGCAAAGGGTTTCCGACAAGTTCATGGAATTGACTACGATGAAACTTTTTCACCGGTAGCGATGCTTAAGTCTATTCGGATTTTGTTAGCAGTAGCTGCCTATTATGATTATGAAATCTGGCAGATGGACGTCAAAACAGCCTTCCTAAATGGAAACATTGAGGATGAGTTGTACATGGTACAACCGGAAGGTTTTGTCGATCCAGGGAATGCTAACAAGGTGTGCAAGCTTCAGCGATCCATCTATGGATTGAAGCAGGCATCTCGGAGCTGGAATCTTCGCTTTGATGAGGTAATCAAAGGTTTTGGATTTATCCAAAATTTGGAAGAGACCTGCATTTACAAGAAAATGAGTGGGAGCTCGGTTGTGTTCTTAGCACTGTATGTAGACGACATATTGCTGATTGGGAATGAAGTGGAACTTCTGAATAGCGTGAAGGAATATTTAAACAGTAAATTTTCCATGAAGGACTTAGGAGAAGCTGCGTATGTTTTAGGCATAAAAATCTATCGTGATAGATCAAGGCGCCTATTAGCACTGAGTCAGAGTACTTATCTTGATAAAATACTGAAGCGTTTCGGTATGGAGAAGGCAAAGAAGGGTTCTCTGCCGGTTATCAAGAATAAGATATTGCGGAAGGCACAGTGTCCGGTAACGGAAATGGATAAGGCCAATATGACCAAACATCCTTATGCTTCAGCCATAGGATCGATCATGTATGCAATGTTGAGTACTAGACCGGATGTGGCATTAGCTCTAAGTTTGACAAGCCGGTTCCAGAGTAATCCTGGAATGCCGCATTGGATAGCTGTTAAGAGCATTCTTAAGTATCTCAATAAGACAAAGGAAATGTTCCTTGTGTATGGTGGCTGCGATGAAGAACTTGGCGTAACGGGTTACGTAGATGCAAGTTTCTGCTCAGACCCCAATGACTATAAGTCACAGACAGGTTACGTGTTCAAGGTGAATGGAGGCGCCGTGTGCTGGAGAAGTGGGAAGCAACCCATAGTCGCACAATCTACAATGGAGTCGGAGTATATCGCTGCTTGCGAAGCCGCGAATGAAGCTGTGTGGCTGAGGAAGTTCGTCATTGAACTTGGAGTGTTCCCGAGCGTGCAAGACCCCGTGATCCTCTTCTGCGACAATACGGGTGCCATTGCGAACGCCAAGGAGCCAAGGTCTCACTCCACCGCCAAACTCATTCTCCGACGCTTCCATGTGATACGACAGTACGTACAAGGAGGCGATGTGAATATTTGCAAAGTGCATACGGATCTGAATGTGGCAGATCCGCTGACGAAGCCTCTCCCGCTTGATAAGCATGAAAAGCACCAGTTAGCTATGGGTGTTAAGCTTTTACCAAGTTGTAATCTAGATTAATTTGTACTCTAGTGCAAGTGGGAGACTGAAGGAGATATGCCCTAGAGGCAATTAATAAAGTGTATTCTTTATCATATCTCGTTTGTTCATAATAGGTTTTTGTGTCATGCTAGAACCGTATTAAGCGGAAACATTAATACGGGTGTGATACGTAACCAACCAGGTCCCTAGTATCCTCTACTAAGACTAGTTTCGTTGCGCGATTGATGATCGAGGTTTCCCGGTCATGGGGCATGGCGCCGGTCGGCAATGGGAGTCATATCGTTGGAGAACGATGTGATGGACATATCCAGATTTGGAGAACGTAGTCGTTACGCCTTTGACCGTGAGATCAACTCTTATTGTTATTCCTGGAAGATACTTTGATCGCACCAAACGTCGTATCTTATATAGTATGACAATAACGGTGATACTTTTGGGTATCGGAAAGGAGTAGTTGAGACGAGGGGTCAAGAGCGGGATTTTCCAGTCCGCATAGCAGGATAAATACTCTCGGGCCCACTCGGTGAGATCATGTCTATTGATCTTGCAATCATGTGACTAGGTCACAGAGACATGAGATCATGAACAAGTAGAAGATAGCGGTCGTCGGTAACGAGGTCGGGATTAGGTATGGAGATATCTATGGAACGACACTCGGACATGCTAAGTATCGCTATGGCAAAAGGTTTAAGACTTTGCGTTCATGTTTGATAGATGAAAGTCATTCGTTATATCACAGGGATTAATTCATGGGGTCCAGGCCTACGAGTTAGTCGTTGATCATAGAGGAGTCTTGGTCATACCTGTTATTATATCGAACTGCTAGGGTAACACACTTAAGGGGTTTCGACAAGGCAACCGGAAAGGAAAGAGATCACCGGGAGCGTCCCGGGAGGGGTCCGATGGAGATCGGGCAGCGCCGAAATAGTTTTCGGAGCTAGGAAAAATTATATATATTATGTTTGATATTAATTAGTGTAATTAATATGCAAATATGATTTTATATATTTATTTTCGAATTTATTTAGTCTGATTTCCCTAAATGGGCCTTCTGGGCGAAAGAAGGCCCAAGAGGGGGGGAATCCCCTTGGGGATTCGGTGGGGGCCAGGAGGGGCCGACCCAAGAGGGCCAAGGGCCCACTAGGGGGCCGGCGCACCCTCCATAGCCGCACCAGGCATGTGGGGGTTAGTCCCACATTGCCTGGTTAGCAAGTTGGCTCCCCCCTTGGAGCCTATATAAGAAGGGGCACCCCTGGCTTTTTAATTCACCAATTAATTCCCAATTTCTCTCTCGATCTCGTGGTTCCCTTGGGAGGTTGGCACCTCCCAAGGTCACCTCCTAAGGTCATGGATGGTGTGGGAATAGTCCCACACCGCCCGGCTGGTGAGGTTGGCAGCCTCCTTGCCCCTATATAAGAAGGGGCACCCCTGGGCTTTTAATTCACCAATTAATTCCCCAATTCTCTCTCGATCTCGTGATTCCCTTTGTCGGAGTTGCGCCGAGTAAAGAAGGGGGATCTCTTCCACCATAGCCCGCTGCCGCGCTGCTGGTGTTCCGGTCCAAGTCTTCCGTTGCTCGTCCTGGACTGGAGCTTCGGAGGCCGTCGTCTCCATCGTACGTGTGTGACGCCCTGCGAGGTGCTGCGCTAGCGGTACTCGGATGTCATCTTCCTCTACACGACCTTGAGGTCGGCTTCATCGGTCTTCATCGACAATGTTTGTGCGGGAACGTAATCCCCGCTTTCGATCTACAAGGGTACGTATTCCGATCTCCGTCCGTACTACTATATCTGCATAGAATAGATCTTGGCATGCTTTTAGGATATCGTTGGTAGGAAATTTTTTGTTTTCTGCACACGATCCCCTTCAACTGGGGCACCAAACAACCGGGCACGTGAACAAAGAGAGCACCAAACCCGCGAGCCAGCAACATCAGGGGCCCCGACAGGACAGCCACTAAGGCAAGCCCAACTAGGCGAAGATCTTTGCAACGTCATCACACAAAGGACGGTGGACCGAAACCGCAGCCAGCGTTCGGCCGACGTGATGAACCTGGACGAACCGGCCAATCGCAACTTTGAGCCATGCGGCGCCGCATGCTTCAGCTTCAACATCCGCGAAACCCGTATGCCTAAGGGTTTCAAGCTGACAGCAGGAACCCCCAAGTAAGATGGAAAGCAAGACCCGCGCCTTTGGCTCGAGGACTACCTCATCGCCTGCACCTGTCAAGGCGGGACGTCGACTACGGCAATGTAATACATCCAGCTCATGCTCACGGACTCAGCCCGCGGGTGGCTCACCAGCCAGCCCAAGGACTCCTTCAAAACCTGGGAAGAATTCCAAGATACTTTCATCAAGAGTTTCTCTGGAACGTTCGCAAGGCCGACTACCTACATCGAGTTGCAAGCCTGCAAACAAGGGTGAGACGAGTCACTCCGCGCATACATCCAGCGGTGGACGCTTCTCTGGAATACCATGGAACCCGTCTCAGAAGACAGGGTGATGGATGCTTTCATGCATGGCGTCGCTCGCCGCGACCTCCGCGAGGAATTTGGTAGGCTCCAGCCGAAGACTACAATCGAGCTCATGAAGGTAGCCAACCAGTGGGCCGAAGGAGAGGATTACGTCTGCGACACCTCCCCAAAGAAGGAAGCCGAAACAAGCAACTGGCTAGGGTCCCATCAGGAGTGTCCTCTTCGACTGAAGAAAACGAGTGCGAACTCAAGATCAAGAAATCCAGTGGCGCGTCCAGGAGGAAGAAGTCCTTTGCCCGACTCTATGCTTTGACCAAGCACTCGGGGGCTACTGACGTGGGGCTACCTTTCGACTAGCCCACGATGAGGCTACCTGGGCCGCGCCAAGATCATGAAGGCCCACAGAAGACCCACTAGGGGTACCGTGTAATCTAGTCCAAGTCGGTTAGGTTTCATAACCTGCCATATCTGTACTTGCCATCGGCACCGACCACCCGAGACCTGGCTACTTACAAAGCCAGGAGGGTTGCTCGTCCTAGAGGACACGCCAACAGCCACCACCACAAACCCTAGCGAGATCGCAATCTCGCCGCCGTTGTAGTCGCAACTCGCCATCAATAACAGACAAGCATGAGTAGGGTGTTATCCTCCGGGAGCCTGAACCTGGGTAAAATCCCCGCTTGTCAGTCGTCGTGATCACCAACGCTCTTCTCTCTCCCCCTCAATCAACCTGGGGTGCATAACCCTGGGATTTGTCGAGTTACACCCTCGTCAATGTCCCTGAAGACTGTACCGTACGATCGATTCCTGTCGTGGTGGTGTCACGGCCGATGCCATAGGATGGCTAATGTGTGGGGCCGATGGACGCTGGTGGATCCGGGGAGGGCTAGCGAACTAGAGAGTTCACACGGTAGGAGATGCCGGAATGCACGAAATCACCGAAAAACACTGAAAGATCTAACAAACCCAAACAAATGCACGAAGGCAAAATCACACACACGATGTACCCAGGTTCAGGGCCCTCGTGAGGAGGTAACACCCCTACTCCTGCCCTTCCTCTCAATATAAGTGTGACACAAGATCTACAACATGCTCCTTGAGCTTTTTTGGTGATGAACTAGATGAACTAGAGAGGAGGAGGAAGTAAATGCACTAGGAGTAAATGAGACTATAGTTTTGGCCCTCAAGTTGGTCATCCTCCCACAGAAGGAGTTATGTCGCCTTTTATAGAGTTTCGGCCGGGAGGGCCGGAAACCCTAATCCTGCATGGTCCCATCGGACAAGGCTAACGGTTATGTCGACACCGGCTAGTGCGACCTAGCCGCCGTGCTACCCGGTATAGCCATGTCGTCATCATTCCGGCAAGGACTGCAGGCGCCGTCCTGGATCATCATTGTCCCCTTGTCAGAGACAAGACATGTCTTCGCCCATGCCTAGTAGCCTTTTCCGGATTGCCGGGCTAGGCATGTCCGATCTTGTCGTAGCGTCGTCGTACCGGATGACACGCTCCCGTGTCAGGCGGGAGGTGACCGTGCTTCCGTGCCAGGAGGAATGGGAAGTCCCCCCGTGTCAGGCGGAAAGCCTGCACCAGACCTCTGACTTCCGACCGACATGCCCTCATGCTGGTCTCCTTGTTCAGTTCGGCATGTCCTTCCTGCACACCAAAGATAACTGGCCAGAACCGAGATAGGTAAGTCGCTTAGTATCTACCCGGGGAGCTTATATGGATTATCCGGGTTCTCCTTTACCCGGGATCTTACCGGGGGACTCCGACATACCGAGAAGCCCGAGAGCCCCCCCGGTTGCGTTCGAGTTCCACCCCTGCTCCGGATTACCACTTAGGATGAGTATCTCTAGGCCTAGCCTCCCGAAAATGTCTTAGGTTGTTACCAAAGACATCTTCGAGAAGCTAGTTCTTAGAGGAACCATCCGCTGGTGCTTATGATGCCCTGAAGGCCTGGGGGGCTATTTATAGCTTCCAGTGACGACCCTTGCGCCCTCCAGAAGACACCTTGGGCCCAACCATTCTCGAAGGGTCAAGTTGCCCCTTCAGTGCACCACGGGACGACCCTTGCTCGCCCCCAAAGGTCAATTACTGTTGCTGTACTGCTGATCCGCACCGGGGTCTGCCCTACCCGGGGGGCAACCCCCCGACAATTCCAATTATTAGGTGTGCAAATGCAAATGTGGCTACCGCGTGCGGTGTTTGGCCACCGCGGGAACTCGCCGTCGGCGACGTTCCGGTGACCATTTGGTCTCAGCACTGCCACCAATAGATTCGCCTCCGTATGCTCTATCTTTCGGTAGTCTCAATTCGGGATTCATACCTCGAATCAGTCGAATTGATCATTGAATTCGAGCTCAGTTCATCGCTGACATCAACAAGACATGAACAATTCGGCCCTATATCGGGCAGCTGTTGGAGAGGTGGTGCCCTAAAATAGGACAGCTAGAAAGTGAAAAACCGCTCCGTGCCCTATATGTGCTAAAACAGGTGCCCTATATGTGCTAAAACACCATATATGATAGGGCAGTTGTTAGAGATGCTCTAATATGATATATGATATATGACAACACACTTATAATGATAAAACAACATACTGATGATATAAGTAACTAATATGAATGTGCCGTAAGAATGCACATGACACGGTGCATCTGCCAGTGTAGCAGGTTATGCAATGATCTAGCGTAACATGGGTAAAACCACACATCAGCTTTATAGAATCACACAAAGCAATGTATAAGTAATGAATGACAACAAGTCATGTAATGTAAGATGGATGTTGCATGGCAATATATCTCGGAACAGCTATGCAAGATAGGTAGGTATGATGGATGTTTTGAGGAAGATATTTGGCTTATGTGTAGGAGAACAAGATGAAGATCTCCCACGAGTTTAGATGTACCCGCGGAAAATGCACAAACTCTCAATGTGAGAAAGGGCAATGCAAAGTACCGAAGAGGCTACCAATATGGTGGTGAAAGGGTCATGAAAACCGCAGTTTTAGAACTCACAAGTAAAAAGATTCCAAATAAAAATATGATCATACAAGGATAAATGAAAATTACTCCTAGAGAGATCGTGTCGAATTACAAAGTCACCGTTGGCTTCCCCGGCCGTAGCGCATAACATAAAGTCATTACGGTTGCTTTAGACCAATAGAAGTCATATACCATTATGCAATCAACTGGAAATTTAAGTGTGGCACAGCTTCAAGTTTTTCTAGACCAACCATTAATCATTCCACTTTACTAGACCATCATATTTACCATTAAACCAATTAATATCTCAAAACAATATCAATGATTCAAGTGACACAATATAATGAGCTACAAGATTTTGTATCATTTAATTATACAATCTACCACATTTAGCATTTTTTGTTCTCAACCAAACACCAATCAACTTATTTAAAAGATAAACTCTCCAAGTAATTAAACAATGAGATATGAGAGTATACTATAACAAAGCTAACAGCTCTAGCAAGAGATGCATGAAAAACAAGAGCTAGAAAGCAAACAATAACATGAAAAGAATACTCAAGGAATATAAGCGAAAAATATGAGTATCCATATGAAAAAGCGGAGCGTGTCTCTCTCCCACACAAAAGAATGCTAGGATCCATTTTATTCAGAGAATGCAAATAACAACAAAAAAAAGCAAAAACAAACAGACGCTTCAAGAAAAGCACATAAGATGTGATGGAATTAAAATATAGTTTTACTAGAAAGGACCCGATAATTTGTCGATGAATAAGGTGATGCCTTGAGCATCCCCAAGCTTTGACGCTTGAGTATTCTTGAAATATATTGGGGGTGAACCACCGGGGCATCCCTAAGCTTTGGTGTTACTATCCTCTTGATCACATTATATCATCCTTCTCTCTTGAAAACTTCCTCCACACAAAACTTAGAGTAAGCTTCAACATCCGCGAAACCCGTATGCCTAAGGGTTTCAAGCTGACAGCAGGAACCCCCAAGTAAGATGGAAAGCAAGACCCGCGCCTTTGGCTCGAGGACTACCTCATCGCCTGCACCTGCCAAGGCGGGACGTCGACCACGGCAATGCAGTACGTCCAGCTTATGCTGACGGACTCGGCACGCGGGTGGCTCACAAGCCAACCCAAAGACTGTTTCCGAACATGGGAAGAATTCCAGGATAACTTCATCAAGAGTTTTTCAGGAACATTCGCAAGGCCAACGACCTACATCGAGTTGCAGGCCTGCAAGCAAGGAAAGGATGAGTCGCTCCGCTCCTACATCCAGCGATGGACACTACTCCGCAACACCATGGAACCCGTCTTAGAAGATCGGGTGATGGACGCCTTCATGCACGGCGTCGCTCGCCGCGACCTCCGCGAGGAATTCGGTAGGCTCCAGCCGAAGACCACAATAGAGCTCATGAAGACATCCAACCAATGGGCCGAAGGAGAGGACTATGTCCGCGAAACTTCCCCCAAGAAAGAGGTCGAAACAAGCAACTGGCGTGAGGCACGCCAAAAGAAGAAGCCACGAGACACCCACGATTCAATCGAGCTAGTAGCGGCGGGCTATGAAACCCCCCGTGAGGACAAACGCGACAACAGTCGACAGTACGACCAAGGTCGACAGTCTAACTCGAGTCAGTATAACCGGGGCAGCAGCAGCATCGGCCACAATTATGGAAGCCAGAAGCGCGAGTGGAAGCGCCCACTGACCCCAGCAGAGGAGCTGATGCAACCCTGTAAGCATCATTCGTTCCGCAACCCGGAGACAGGCAAATGGGGCTCCAGCCACCTGCTGAAGGATTGTCGCAAAGCAAGAAAGATATACCAAGCCATGCAGCAAATCATCGCTCCAGTACAAGCAATACAGGTGGCCCCGCAGCTAGCCATACAGGCAGCACTCACAAACAACAACCAGGTGCAGGCGGCAGGAGCGTTCCCCCAGCCGCAGCAACAGCAACAAGGTCTGTCGGCAGCAACCGACACGTACCCACCCGCACGGGGACAGCTGAACATGATCCAGAAGGGACCGCCGTCAAACAGGCGACAGAAGCTCATCACCCGCCAAGTACTTCAGGCCATCAACAGCCCGCGCGCGGTACCAGACTACCTGCGCGGGTCTGAGACACCCATCACATTTTCCAGGGCAGATCACCCATCCGAGGTAACCCGACCCGGGCACGCCGCACTCGTGATTGAGGCCTTGATCGGCGACTACAGCTTGAAGAAGGTGTTCCTGGACAGAGGCAGCGACATCAACATCATATTCACCGACACCCTGAGAAGAATGAACAGGGCGACAGAGAAATTGTCGGAATAGGAAACCACCTTCCACGACATAGTACCAGGGCAAGCAATCACGCCCATGGGAACAATCACACTCGACGTCATCCTCGGTACACCCGAGCACTTAAGGAAGGAGTCGATAGACTTTGAGGTCGTCGACTGGAAGTCACAATACCACGCCATCCTCGGGCGCCCAACCTTTGCCAGATTCATGGCAGTGCCCCACTACGCCTACCTGATGATAAAGCCGCCCGGGTCACAACTACAAAACACAACTCGAAGGAAACAAATCATCAAGAAGCTCACCTGGTGGTTTCAAGGTCGTCGTAACTCTCCAGGGAGGGCGACGCCATCTGCGCAAACGAACGAGGAGCCGCAGAGCTGACTGGAGGAACATTCAAGGGCTCATTCCAGCCACCCGAGGACCGCGCACCCGACGACGTCGCGACGGCCTCCTCCTGAGTAGCGTCGGCATCCTTAGCAGGTGACGACGCAGTAGCAGAGTCGCCACGGCTCGGGAGCTTCCGCTTCTTCCGTACGGGTTCCTCCTCTTCATCTTCATCCTCCACCTCTTCGTGGGGAGAATGTGCGGAAGGAATCTCTTCGTCGTCATCCTCCTCCTCGACAAACTTCGACTCGTCGTCGGGTCCGTTCTCGGGAAGAGGAGGAAGGCTGATCAGCAAAGACCGACCCTGAAGCAAGTAGACACAAGTCGAATCAAGAAGAAAGTAGACGCAAGTCGAGTCAAGACAAAAGGAAATAAAGCCAAGACTCACCTCAGGAACGGGGTTCGATGCCCCATAGGCAGCAACCAGGCACTTGACGTTGCACGTGTCCGCGACTCGGAGGTTGGTGATGGACCTTACTTTGGTTTCCACCTCCTCATCGTCAAGCGGCTCGGTGCTGACGCCCTCGACGGCCAACATCGGGTGAGGCCGAGCGCTGAGCGGCTGCACCCGAAGACGGAAGAAGGTGGCCATCAGGAAGACGCCACCCGCCTCGCGCCCAAGGGTCTTGGTCAGATCGCGCAACAGGCCCAGCAGGGGCCGCACGGCCTCCTTCTCCACAGCAGTCAGCGGGTGCGTCCAGGCGCCAGTCTTCCACAGCCCACGTCCGCTGTCGAATGCACCCAGGCCGTCCTGGTTCGACTGGACGTAGAACCATCTCTTGCGCCACCCTTGGACGGAGTCGCAATTCTTCATCTGGAAGTACGCGGTGTCACCGCGCACTTGGATTCCGAAGCCGCCCACGGGGAAGGGCAACCCGCTCCTCCCAACGTTCTTGCGAACGAGGAAGAGCGACTTCCACAGTGCCCAGTGGGGCGTGACACCAAGAAAGCACTCGCAGAGCACGATGAAGCCCGCGATGCTCAAGACGCCATTGGGGGTCAGATCGTGGATCTGAACCCCATAGGCATACAGGACACCGGGCACAAAATCGTGCATGGGGAACCCGAAGCCCCGCGGAAGGAAATCCACGAAGCAAACATGTTCCCCATCGCGGGGTGTGGGGAAAACCTCTTTGCCAGGAGCGCGTACCTGGACTTGGTCAGCAGGAGGAAGAAGACCCTGCGCGCGGAGGAGTTCCACCTCTGCCTTCTTCACCGACGATCTCTGCCAGTCGCCGTCGGGCTTCTTCATCAGCCCGGCTTCGTCGGCGGCGGCGAAGGAGCCAGCGGCACTCTTCGGCTTGCCCATGGCGCCACGAGGCAGCGCAAGGTGCACGGACAGAAAGCACGGAGCTCGGGATGGCGGCGGAAATGGTAGAGCGCAGAGGAAAAGGAGGCCAGAACGATTGGAGAAGATGAAGGCCTTCGCATCAAAACGCAGTACTTATGCCTCGAAAGAGCTTCATCTCAACCGTCCACAGAACAAGGGCTCCGAGCAGACACATCCGGCCGTACACGTATCGCACGAAGAAACCAACCGTCGCCGCCCACTTCGTCCACTACGCACGAAAACCGAGGCGTCATCATCATGCCGCGCAAATTTCGCGCCCAGTTCGGAGACGTGACAACTGCTGACCGCGGTCAGCTCTGACAGCGGGGCCCGCCACGTCACGTCCCATCGGGCGCAGAGGCGTGCAATGGATCGTCACCAGTGACGTCATCAAGCCAACGGCTCCAAAAGCAACTGAAACAGCTCGACAGAGTGATTCGAGTAGTAAGCTACTTAGCTGAAACCAACAAAGTAGGATCGACTGATGATCCGAGAACCCGAAGAAATCATTCGGGTGACAAAGAAAAACCGAGTAAGCTCGAGCAGCCGAATCCATGCACAAGTAAGCCAACAGGCCAAATAGAAGCAAGCTTCACAAGAAGACGAAGGCAAAGTAATTCGACTGCAAAGGTTACTCCCATCGCGAGCGGCCGGTTCGACTGAAGAAATCGAGTTCAAGCTCAAGATCAAGGAATCCAATGGCGCGTCCAGGGGGAAGAAGTCCTTTGCTCGACTCTACGCTTCGACCAAGCACTCGGGGGCTACTGACGTGGGGCTGTCTTTCGGGTAGCCCACGATAAGGCTACCTGGGCCGCGCCAAGGACGTGGAAGCCCACAGAAGGCCCACACGGGGTACCATGTAACCTAGTCCAAGTCGGTTAGGAAGCATAACCTGCCATATCTGTAGTTGCCATCGGCATCAACCACCCGAGACCTGGCTGCCTATAAAGCCAGGAGGGCTGCTCGTCCCAAAGGACACGCTCATAGCCACCGCCACAAACCCTACCGAGATCACAATCTCGCCATTGTAACCACAACTCGCATCAATAATCAGACAAGCAGGAGTAGGGTGTTATCCTCCGGGAGCCTGAACCTGGGTAAATCCTTGCTTGTCAGCCGTCGTGACCACCTGCACTCATCTCTCTCCCCATCAATCAACCCGGGGTGCACAACCCTGGGACTTGTCGAGTTAACACCTCGTCACTGGCACTTTGGCATCTTGTTAATAGGTTAGTCCCAAAAAATGCATAAAACTATATAAAATGCATATAAAACATGTGATAACATGATATAACATAGTATGAAACATAAGAAATTATAGATACGTTGGAGACGTACCAACGTCCACTCTACTTCAACCAGCTTCATCACCATACTACTGAAAGGACCGAGATGGGAACCTAGAGGGGGGTGAATAGGTTTCTACAAATTTTACTTTTCTTTTCACAAGTTTTAGGCTATGCGGATAAATAAGATGTGCCTAACAACTAGATGAAACAACCTATATGATGCAATACAATACTTCAAGCACGAAGACTATCACAAATAAATTAACAATAGTGAAAGAGCTCGGATAGAAATAACCGAGGCATGCGGAGACGAAGATATAACCCGTGTTCCTTCTCTTGAGAGAGAAGTATGTCACGTTGGAGAGATGCGGGATACCACGAAGGACACCCGAGCGCCACGAAGGCTCACCTTCTTCTCGTTGAGCCTCTTCCACGAAGAAAGAGCTAAAACCACTATTGGTAGGCCTTGAGGCGGCCTCTGAACCTTTACAAACTTTCCCGAAGCAAGAACCACAGCCCGGAAGCTTCCGGGCGACCCTAGCCGCCTAGGGTTTCAACAAAACCCAAGACTAACAAGCAACTTAATGAACTCAAGGGGGAATCACTTTTGGTTCGGTGGAATCAAAGATCTAGACCTCCTCTCTGTTTTCACCAAAGGGATTTGAGTTTGAGTGGAGGGCTAGAGAGATCTTGAAGCTTTTGGAGTCAACAACAATGGAGGAGAGAGAGCTTAGCCTTTTTCGTGTTTGGAACTGGTTGACTTACCTCTTGGAGAAGAAGAGGTGGGCTTATATACTTGTCCATTAAAATCTGGCCGTTATGCAGGAAAGCTGGTCCACCCGGTATGGATTCCGGTTTGCACCGGGCTGTGTACCGGATGGGTCCGGAATGAATTCCGGAGTGCAAACCGGCTAGTCCCTGGACTCGCCCGGTTTGCACTCGGAATTGATTCCGGGTCCATCCGGTACCAGATCCGGTATATACCGGATTCTATAACGGATGACCAGTTTCCTGAACATTGCCAATATTTCAAGAGACAAATATATTAAACTTTCTCATATTTTGTGGAGGCTTAAGGAGGTGTATGGAAAGGGATATGAAATAGAGTTGCAAGAGTTCATCCCCAATGAAAACAACAAGTTACCCCTCTTAATAGTCCGGTGATCCTATTGACTCAAGAAGTAAATAGAGAAAGATATAAATAACACCGTCACTTGATCATCCAAAAATGAGGGGCCTCCAATCTCCAACCATCATCATACGAGCGGACTAAAAACCTGAGAATACACTTTAGAGATAGCATTAGTCCTCACTAACTCGAGTGTCATCTTAACCAAAATCTTAAGAAGGGACATGCCCTTTCAATCTCCCCCTTTTTGGTTGAAGATGACAAACGAGTTAGAGCTCAACTAATAAGGAATATAAACTCTTGAGAGATTTGTAAAGGATATAGAGAAAGCTCCCCCTAAATGTATGCACTTGGTAGAACTTAGCTTTTGAATGCAAAGTGCATAGGGATTAACATATGGAGAGCTCCCACTATATTCTTTAAAAATAACAAGAGGTGAAGCAAAGTGAGGATCGATAGTGAGAGATCAACTTTGCAAACACAAGCTAGAGAGTGAGCAAGAATAACAAAACATATGAGTACTCACTAGCTTGGTGTGTGCAACATAAACAAGATGTGTAAACAAAATAACACTACACATGGATAACTAGTAGAAGATAAACAATTAGGGCAACCAACATAGATATCCATGGATAATAAACTCACACTTGTCCAAAGCATGTCCAACACACACAACCATAGAACATAGTCTTACACAAGATATGATAATGAAGTAATAGGACAAAGTAGACACAAGCCAAAGAGAACCAAATCCAACAAACGAAGGCTTGTGACAACAAAGGCAAATCCAAGGGCTCCCGCACAACCTAATAAGAGCTCAAACATCTTCTCCCCCTTTGGCATCGAAACACCAAAAAGGGGATACGAGCGAGATACTAACGAACCCAACCACTCCTAAAACTGAGCATCTTCGTCGGCGGCGTCGTCATCATCATCATCATCATCATCATCAACACTGCCACCTGCATCACCAGAAGTACCCCAAGCAGTCCAAGAGAAAAAGTCATCAACTGGGAAGTCCTGCATAGGAATGTCCACGAACGGTGTAGGAGCTAACTCGGGGCCATCAACAACTGAGAACCCTGCATCCCTTCTGTCGTCATTCTGAATACGGTGACTCTCCTTTGCCAGCTCCTGAGCATTGTGACTGTAAGCGCGGGCATCACGGCAAGATGAGAACATAGAAGTGAAGAACATCGTGATGCCACTCTTCTTCTTCTTCTTGGACATAGGACGGGCTGAGGAGCTAGCACCAGGAGCAAAGGAGGGATCATGTTGTTGCTTAGTGCGAGCCTCAAGAGGAGGAAGCCTGCAGGAGTAGGACCGTCCACGGCAGTAATGGCATGCATCTCATGCATAAACATCTCTTGCCCATGGGCAACCTTCCTGAAGTTCCCTTCTCCCAAAGCATGCCTAATGAAGAGCTGGAGATAGGCAGAATAAGCAGGGACTCTCTGTGTCATCACACGAGTATAAATCCCCTCATAGATAAATGACACAGCATCAATCGGCCTTTGCAAACACCTCATCCTTGTGAATCTGCCAACCTCCTTTCTTGAGACCCAAAGCCTTTCTGAGCTCCTTCACATTGCTAGTGACCTTAAGATCTCCAGACACCCATGTCATAGTGCAATCATCATCATCACGAAAATACACAGTGCAATAGAATTGCTTCACCAAATCTGGCATGACATCAGGAGAGTAAATACACACAGCATCCAACAAGTTCATCTTCTCAAGGGTACGCCGCACATAAGGGAAATCCTTCTCATGTAGAGAGAAATGCTCAACATTAAGAGACTTCTACGGTATCCAAGACTTCCTGGAGCTGCTGAGTGCGAGTCCAGAACCTAGTATCCCTAGGGTTAGTTCTTTCCTTGGCAAAGTAGGGATTTGTCACACGTAAGACCTTCCAATCGCTAACAGCCATAGTCTTCATATTGCAAGTGGGCACAATCTCCGTCTCATCCTCAGAATCAGAAACATCCTCAGCCCCATCAGACTCTTCTTCTGGAACAATATCCTCAGAGTGGTGGCCACGGTCAACAGAAGAGCGACCACGACCACGACTGAAGGCAGTACATGATGCTAGCAGTGGAACCTTGGCATTCCTTGACGGGTTCGTCTTCTTGCTTGACACTTCAGCAAACTTGCCCTTGCGACGCCTCTCATGCGTCTCGAGACGGTCACGGCTGTCACCTGTGAATTAGAGCATAGTTGCAAGCATGGGGATAAGTGCACAAGTCATAGGAAGGAAGGATAGATAGGTGTGATGAAGAGATGTGTCAAGACTTGAGCAAAGTTTTGAAATAAATTCCGTCCGGTACCAGGTTCGGTATAAACCAGACTGGATGCCGGAAGCATCCGGCACCAGGTCCGGTGTAAACCGTAATCTATACCGGGTGGGAACAGAAATTTTGAAATATTTACAAAACTGCTTAAACTCAGCAACATCTACTCATTACATCTAAGGGGCACGACGATTGAACGAGCAGAACCTTCAAGGACGAAAAGATCTACAGGGAGAGAGAGAGAGAGGGAAGGAGGTGAGATACCGGAGGACATGGTGGAGAACTTGAGGAATCCTTCAGTAAGCTTCCTCCAAGCAAGGAGAGGGACCAAGGGAGGCCCAACTCAGAGCCCCGGGCGGTGGAGAACTCCCCCGGACGTGGAGGAGACGCTGGTCGCGGCGGCTGGGGCGGTTTAGGTCAGGGGGGGGAGTGAAGGAGATATGCCCTAGAGGCAAATAAATAAGTAGTATTTATTGCATTGTCTCATAAGTTTATAATAGGTTTGTGTATTATCCTATAACTGTATTAATCGGAATTATTAATACATGTGTGATACATAGACAACCAGGTCCCTAGTAAGCCTCTATATGAGCTAGTCCATTGGGCAACAGTTGATCGAGATTCCCGATCAAGGACAATGACGTCAGTTGACAGTGGGGTCATCTTATTAGTTGAATAAGGTGATGGACATATGCAAAGTATTGCAATAAGATCGTATTACGATGTTTGTCATTTGCAATAGATAAGAATATGATAGCTTATTCCTTAGACCGTGAGACCGTACTTATTGATGCTTCATTGGGGTGCTTTGAGAGCATCAAACGTTGTGTCTTATATAGCATGAAAATAACGGTGTCCATCTTGGGTATTCCGAAAGAGCATCGAGATGTAAGGATCAAGAGCGGGATTTGTTCATTATTGTAATGGAAAGATACTCTGGGCCCACTCGGTGAGATTACATCTATATAGCTGCGCAGCTTATGACTAGGTCATGGAGATGTAATATCACAGACGAGTTAATAACCTTTGTCGGTAACGAGATACAAAAAAGACATCGGTGTGTCTACGATCATATCTCGGACAAGGTAGTATCGCAGATGCAAAGGGAATGAATATCATACTTATGGTTCAATGACGATATTCGTAGAATGCACAGGGCCCGTCATATACATCCAGGTATCCCTAATGGTCATTGGTGAGCGGAGTGTCTCGACCATGTCTAGAGTGTTCTCGAACCGTAGCGTAACAAACTTAAGGTCTTAATGACACCAGGAGATAGGTTCTGGAATAATATAGGATTTTGTTGGAGAGAGAGAAATGATCAGGAAGGAGTTCCGGTGGTCCGGAAGGAGTTCCGGGAAGGTCTGGAATGGTTCCAGGGATGTCCGAAAGTTGTTCGGGTGGTTCGGAAAATGTTTTGGAGTCACGGGAGATTAAATTATATATAAATATATTAATTATGAATTAATAGGATTTTATATTAATTTAATATTAATTAAAAATAAAGGAAAAAGGGGCAGCCCACCTAATGGGCCAATTGGGGCCCATTAGGGGGAGCCGCACCAAGGAAGGGGTGGGGCCCAAGCATGGTGCGGCCAGCCCATGCTTGGCCGAACCCCCCACCTCCTCCTCTCCTTTAGTCCTACATGGGGGAGGCAAGGTGTTTGCACACCCCCTCCCCCTTTATATAGCAAGGCATATTAATTGGATTAATTCATTGGAAAATACAATTAATTGTATTGCAGGCCGGCCGAGCTGTTTCTCCGCCCGTTTTGCCCCCTCTCTCCACCCAAGCTATACCGCCGGGCGCCGTTGCCCTGCGGGATTCCAGATAAGATCTACCCCTGCGATTTCAGCTGGATTTGAATGACCGGGGGTTGTCGTTAAGCTCCGTATGTTTGCGAGTGCTCGGAGGTAACTCTTTTTTAGGATCCTTGGCGTCGTCGTCTCGCCCCTGCAGCCGCCGCGCCACCCCCCCCCCCTCTGCCGCCGGCGCACCCCCCTTTGGTGCCGGTGCCTCGCCATCTTCCATCCGACGCCCGACGCTCGTCGACGCAGGTCATCGTCGACACCCCGGCGTCATCGTCTTCGTCATCGCCGCAAGTTGTCCGCGACCTCGAGGTCGGCTACGCACGACTTCATCGTCAACGCTTGTGCGGGAGCGTAATCCCTGCTATCGGTCTACATGGAGGTAATGTAACCCGTTCCGCCACCGTTATCACATGTACTAGATAGATACATCCTGGCTAATTAGGGTTTCATTCGCTAGAAAATTATTGTTTTTTGCATCGGAACCCCTTCAGTGGTATCAGAGCCGATCTATGCGTAGTACTACTGGTACGGTTAGAACTCATGTTGAATGAGGACGTCTTTCTTATATTTGCTACCCTCTAGCGTGCACTTGCGATGCCTTCGGTATTGAGTTGATGAAGCGGCGCGGACCGACGTTACGTGTACGCTTACGCGAGACTGGTTCCACTACTAACATATGGCTTGCACCGTATCTGTGGCTGGCGGGTGTCTGTTTCTCTCTCTCTAGTCGGCAAAGCATTTTCAATGGAGGGCCCGAAAGGGATGCTTAAACATGCAATTATACGATCGACGTTGTGGTACAAAGTTCGTAGGTAGGGAAGCGATTCTCTTACGAATAAGCCTATTTGCCACGTAAAACTTGCAAAACAAAATAAAGCTAGAGGCGAATAACTTTGTTTTGCAGAGGCGTTATTTTATGGGACATGGTCACGTAAGTTTTGATATTACTCGTACTGTCGGAGGCAATGGAGGGCTCCGTAGACTCGGAGCCATGCCGGGGCGCCGGGGGCCAGGCACATGGCGCCATGAAGGTCCAGGCGCATCGACCATATCACATCGCACTTCATTGCATCATTATTGTGTGATGTTGTGTGTGCATCCTATTGATTGCTTATATGCTAGATATACAACGGTAGCATCTTGAATAGGATGATCCCTAACAAATACCAAAATTGTGTTCTTCCTCGTTGCGCACCACCAAGAAAGTTCTACGTTATGAGGCAGGCCGTGATGATCGGGTGTCACACATCTCGTCGTTCGCATACAGTGGGTGTAAGCCATGTTGCACGCGCAGGGTCTTCGAGGTTTGATTTGCGAGCCTAGCATATTCAGAAATATGGCCTCGGAACACGGGAAGATCGAAAGATCGAGCACGAGTCACAGAGTTGTTGTGATCGACATTTTATGTCCACCTTTGAAGTTGTGCTGCCGGCCGTGATGATCGGGGGTGGTATGGTGGATGAGGGTCGTGTGATCACCATTATTATTTTTAGGGATAATAATCTTGGTGTGGTGTGTTTTGATAATGTGATTATAAAACTAAAACTCACCTATATATTATAAACTTATCCTTACATCTTTTGTGATCACATCTGGAGACTACGGAACTACACTTCGGTTACTTCCACAAGAGCCCGGATTCTACCTTAGAAGCCGACGGGTCCAACTTCATCAGCTGGTACATTGGTTTTAGAAACATTCTCCAAACACAACAAACATCCTATATGTCCTAGAACATTAGTTAGGAGTTAGACTAGATGATTCTGCTAGCAAGGAGGAAGATGATGAGTTTCGTAAGCATCATGATAATTTCATTGAAGTGAAGGTCGTCATGAGCGTATGCCTAGCACCAGAGTTGAAAGTTGTTTCAACACATGGAGCCATATGTCGTGATTGATGCGATCAAAGGACACTTCAAAGATGAATTGAGTCTTGAGCAGTTCAGACAGCTTAGAAAGTTCCGGACCATTCACATGGGGAGCATACCTGTCTGGAGACCCAATTGAAGAAGTTGTATGACATCTACTTCAGGCTTACGAATATCTACGATTTCTAGATAGCGAACTCCAGTGCAATAGAGATTGCGCTTTGCCTCCTAGCTGTGAATAGCATGTGCGTGAATATGCTATAGAGACACGATGAGCTTCTTCACGTTCGTGAACAAGTTCAAATCTCTAAAAGTTGATTCCATCGAAGAAGAGTTCTTCGACGCTACGGGTATATTTGATATACGAAGATATAAATGTATTATACTCATACTTGATGAAAAGTATTTGATACTTGTTCTGTTTATGAAACAGTCCCGGATTACCACAAGTATGCGGTGAAGGGTGCCGTGACAATGCACAAGTGATGGCAAGTTAATGGCCAGCACTGCTCACGCCCTCGAGATATCATATTATTTATCATCAATAGTTTTTTATAAGACATTTTGTAATAGTGAGAGTGTGATCTAGTTTGGTGTCTTGAATGTTACAAGACATAGTTATTCATATAGAACAAATCAGTTGTTTTATGTTATGAAACAAAGCAGTTGTTTCATATTATGAGTAATTTGCATCACAACTCAATTACATTATGCGTAGGATATACATTTATAATAGCGGGAATGATAAAATTATGTGTCCAAATAACAAACACCATCGAATTTAGTCATAAAGGCAATGAAAGAAGTAATGGATAATTTTGGTCCATTTTAAGTATTTCGAGTGCCGAATTGATTAAGTTTGAAATGAAGTATTGAAGTAGCAATACAAGAGAAAATTAATTGAGAGTCATTTTTTAATGATTAATTAATGGTGTTTTTGCTTGATCCGAATTCTTCTATGATCACTGGTGAATAGGAGTATTTGCCTGATAAATCATAAGTCTGAAATTAATTTGATAAGAGATCAAATGGGGTTTTTCAGAAGAAAGATTAGTGAATATTGTATTCACAAGATTCGATCAAAGGACAATATTTTTGAATTATGGTTTCAACACAAAAGACTTGTGGAAATGTGTTTCACAATATTATAATGTCATATATGGTGATATATGGGGTATTATAATCATACACTATTTTAAATAAAGTGTGGTATGTCAGAATCTTTCTTAGAATCTCTTAATATGTTCAAAACATTATAGTCGATGTCCACTTTAGAAAACATATATTTTTCTCAACGAGAATTCGTGGGATCGACAGTAGTGTCGACATGTATATGATTATGCGATAATTCGGAATATACATGAATAGTTCTTTGTAGATTGCTCGCATTGGATGGGAGTGTATTCCAAAACCAAATAGAAACAAAATTTGGTTTGTTGTCTATGTAATTCCGAGAAAAATGTGATTTTTCGAATTATGGTTTATGGATTGGAATTAGAAGCTTGAAATAAGGTGTCAGGCCTATATTCATAAAAGTAGAATGTTGGAAGGTGTTCCAAAGAGTATATGTCTATAAATGAAAATTTGGTGATTAAGAGTGAGGGAGACTAGAAAATTGTTTTCTGCTTGCAATCCTCTTCATAAAGATCATAATATTTTCATGAAAGAAGCTTCTAAATAAAGTGTTGTTATATTTAATATTGCTGTCACGTCACAGCACAATATTAAGTATTTCAGATCTTGTTGACAGATCAAGGTGCACTTTATGAATACAAAGAAAGTTGAGAAAGTATCAGAATACGAACAAAGGCTTTTTGAGCCTGGAAATCCAAGTTACATTTGAAAGGATTAAAATAGTAATTGTTGCTACAATTCTTATGAGAGGAATAAGATTGTTTAATCATCATATAAAGTGTTATATGAGAAATGTGACTATAAGAAAGACGTGGAAGCATGTCTTGTCAAGAAATGTGTCTTGGACAAGATCAAATTTGTTGACTACATTTATGTAGACATGCTTGAAGTCTGAGGGATTTGTATTAATGTAATACTGTAGTTTGTATTGAATTCGAATTGATAATAGATCAATGATTTTGGTTTGACCAAAATGTCGATTTTAAGTGGGAGTCAAAGTTAGTTTACTCAAGTGGAATATGTAAAGGACATATTTTTGAGTGGGTGCTTAGGAACTCAAATATGTGGATGACATGTTTTTGAGTGGGAGCTCGTCTTCTCAAATATGTGGAGACATAATTTGAGTGGGGGCCGAATTCATCTTGTGTAAATGACACATTGTGAAATTGTACCAGTAGAATAGATAAGAAGGATAAAGTTGTGAAACTATTTGAAAGTTAGTGTCTATTTGGAATAGAACGGGAATTTTAAATAGTTAGTTGAGTTGTTTTGGATTATATCTGAGGAGTCAGAATAGAGTCAAAAGGATGGTCCTTTGAAATTCAATTGATCATTAAGAGTAATGATACATGATAGTAATGGTTGTGTGACATGTTGGTCTATTATGTAATAATAGACATCATACAGAAACCATATTATCTGCTCGATAAAATATAACCGATGTTCTTAAGAAAAGAACAGTTGTAAAAGTAAATTAGGAATTTAGTGGAAGTAGAAGTGCGTTAGTTGATGGATTGACATAAGAATGTCAAGTTTTCTGCATTGGTGTGAAAGTATGTAGATATCGCGAGTTTGTAATCGTTACAAGGGGCTCATAGTGACTGAGTGTGTTTTCTAGGCAGTTATCTGGTTGGTATAATCAGAGTAAGCGCTGGGAAACAGAAGTCTCACTTAGTTACGGTATTTGCATATATGTTATTGGATAACATGGTCATATCAAGCAAGATGATATCAATGAATCGCAAAAGTATGCACAATCATGTATTGTGCAGATTGTCAGGGTAACACTCTTCCACAAGCAAGCATTATCAAATGATTCTTATTTGATAAGGGATTTTGATAAAGTAAAATGCGGCTAGTTTATTTGTACTCTAGTGCAAGTGGGAGACTGAAGGAGATATGCCCTAGAGGCAAATAAATAAGAAGTATTTATTGCATTGTCTCATAAGTTTATAATAGGTTTGTGTATTATGCTATAACTGTATTAATAGGAATTATTAATACACGTGTGATACATAGAAAACCAGATCCCTAATAAGCCTCTATATGAGCTAGTCCATTGGGCAACAGTTGATCGAGATTCCCGATCAAGGACAATGACGTCGGTTGACAGTGGGGTCATCTTATTAGTTGAATAAGGTGATGGACATACGCAAAGTATTGCAATAAGATCGTATTACGATGTTTGTCATTTGCAATAGATAAGAATATGATAGCTTATTCCTTAAACCGTGAGACCGTACTTATTGATGCTTCGTAGGGGTGCTTTCAGAGCATCAAACGTTGTGTCTTATATAGCATGACAATAACGGTGTCCATCTTGGGTATTCCGAAAGAGCATCGAGACGTAATGATCAAGAGCGGGATTTGTTCATTCTTGTAATGGAAAGATACTCTAGGCCCACTCGGTGAGATTACATCTATATAGTTGCGCAGCTTATGACTAGGTCATGGAGATGTAATATCACAGACGAGTTAATAACCTTTGTCGGTAACGAGATACAACAAAGACATCGGTGTGTCTATGATCATATCTCGAACAAGGTAGTATCGCAGAAATAAAGCGAATGAATATCATACTTATGTTTCAACGACGATATTCGTAGAATGCACAGGGGCCGTCATATACATCCAGGAATCCCTGACGGTCATGGGTGAGCGGAATGTCTCGACCATGTATGGAGTGTTCTCAAACCGTAGCGTAACAAACTTAAGGTCTTAACGACACCAGGAGATAGGTTCTGGAATAATATAGGATTTTGTTGGAGAGATAGAAATGATCCGGAAAGAGTTCCGGTGGTCCGGAAGGAGTTCCGGGAAGGTCTAGAATGGTTCCAGGGATGTCCGAAAGTTGTTCGGGTGGTTCGGAAAATGTTTTGGAGTCACGGGAGATTAAATTATATATAAATATATTAATTATGAATTAATAGGATTTTATATTGATTTAATATTAATTAAAAATAAAGGAAAAAGGGGCAGCCCACCTAATGGGCCAATTGGGGCCCATTAGGGGGAGCCGCACCAAGGAAGGGGTGGGGCCCAAGCATGGTGCGGCCAGCCCATGCTTGGCCGAACCCCCCACCTCCTCCTCTCATTTAGTCCCACATGGGGGAGGCAAGGTGTTTGCACACCCCCTCCCCCCTTTATATACTAAGGCATATTAATTGGATTAATTCATTGGAAAATACAATTAATTGTATTGCAGGCCGACCGAGCTGTTTCTCCGCCCGTTTTGCCCCCTCTCTCCACCCAAGCTATACCGCCGGGCGCCGTTGCCCTACGGGATTCCAGATAAGATCTACTCCTGCGATTTCAGCTGGATCTGAATGACCGGGGGTTGTCGTTAAGCTCCGTATGTTTGCGATTGCTCGGAGGTAACTCTTTTTGAGGAGCCTGGGCGACGTCGTCTCGCCCCTGCAGCCGCCGCGCCACCACCCCCCACCCCCCTCTGCTGCCGGCGCACCCCCCTTTGGTGTTGGCGCCTCGCCATCTTCCGCCCGACGCCCGACGCTCGTCGACGCAGGTCATCGTCGACACCCGATGTCATCGTCTTCGTCATCGCGGCAAGTTCTCCGCGACCTCGAGGTCGGCTACGCACGACTTCATCGTCAACGCTTGTGCGGGAGCGTAATCCCCGCTATCGGTCTACATGGAGGTAATGTAACCTGTTCCGCCACCATTATCACATGTACTAGATAGATAGATCCTGGCTAATTAGGGTTTCATTCGCTAGAAAATTATTGTTTTTTGCACCGGAACCCCTTCAAGAAGAAAAGACTTTGAGGAAGAAGACCCCCAACCCGGAACATAACGTTCCAAAATGCGGACCCGTCCGGTATGGATCCCGGTACATACCGGGTTGTGTACCGGATGTGTCCGGAATCGATTCCGGGGTTCATACCGGGTGGCCTGGACTCACTCGGTTTGTGCCCGGAAAACATTCCGGACCTATCCGGTGCCAGATACGGTGTATACCGGATTCCATACCAGATCCGGTGTATCCGGTGCCAGATCCGGTGTATACCGGATTCCATACCGGGTCACCAGAACTCCTCCAAAAAAAACTCAAGATGACTTGTGCATAGAGTGAATAGATGGGCAAGGTAGGGAGCAGAGATGCAAGGTAAGATTAAAAATGTTCTACACATGTTTCTTGGAAAAGAGAGCGAAACTAAAAAAGCAACAAGTAACATGTTTCGAACTAAATAAAATGCAAATCCAATAAGCCGAAAGATAAAAACACCAAATATGAGAGGCAAGTTGGCGAGGGATTTCTCCCCCTATGTTAGAGCACAAATATAATTGGTACCGCGAAGAGACATGCTTGGGTCCATTTGATATTAGATCTTTATGAGATGGCACACATAGGTATGCATCATGCCAAGATATGGTAAGATGATATCCCTACATATGTGGTGCACCTAAACAAGATAACAAGCTTGTAAAGAGAATAGTGCAAGTAAATCAATCCAAGTTTTTAGGATCAAGGATACCGAGTTCTCCTCTCAATTTAACGAACCGGGCTTCATCCAAAGGCTTAGTGAAAATGTCCGCCAATTGGCCATTTGTCCCCACATAAGTAAGGGAGATGTTACCATTTGCGACATGATCACGTAGGAAGTGATGGCGAATGTCAATATGTTTGGTTCGAGAGTGTTGGACGGGGTTATGGGCGACCTTTATTGCGCTTTCATTGTCACATAGAAGAGGCACCGGACCAAGAGACACACCATAGTCAAGCAAGGTTTGCCTCATCCACAACAATTGAGCGCAACAAGATGCCGCGGCAATGTATTCGGCTTCGGCGGTGGATAGGGAAATGGAGTTTTGTTTCTTGGATGACCAACTCACCAATGACCGGCCAATAAAGTGGCAAGCCCCGGAGGTAGACTTCCGATCTACTTTGTCACCAGCCCAATCGGAGTCCGAATATCCATGGAGAGCAAAAGTATATCCCTTTGAATACCAAAGCCCGAGAGTTGGAGTGAGAACAAGGTACCTAAAAATCCGTTTGACCGCCACAAGGTGGCTCTCCTTTGGAGCGGATTGAAAACGAGCACACATTCCAACACTAAACATGATATCCTAAACCAAAGAAATACAAACTCTCTTTCATTTTCTTTTGACTTTTGCGCTAAGGATAATATGCACAAAGATAAAGCAAAGAGCCAATCACAGAACGGTATACCTTTATGTCTGCATCCTTCTTACATGCCCCTAGTTGTCCATTAGTCGCCATGGGCATCTTTGCAATAGAGGCACCAACCATATTAAACTTCTTGAGCATGTTCTTCACATATTGTTCTTGAGAGATGAAGGTTCCTTCTTCTAGTTGTCTCACTTTGAATCCAAGGAAATACTTCAACTCTCCCATCATGGACATCTCGAATTTCCTAGTCATCAACTCGGAGAAAGCTTTGTTATGGTGTTCAAATGAACCACCAAAAATGATATCATCAACATAGATTTGGCATATGAAATTACCACCACCCTTAAACTGCTTGGTAAAAAGGGTGGAGTCGACTTTCCCAATTTCAAACCCATCCTTGAGTAGAAAATCCCTAAGGTGCTCATACCAAGCACGTGGAGCTTGCTTGAGGCCGTAGAGCGCCTTATGGAGTTTATACACACGGTTGGGAAATTTGGGGTCCTCGAAACCCAGGGGTTGTGCAACATATGCCTCCTCTTTCAAAGGACCATTAAGAAATGCACTTTTCACATCCATTTGATAAAGCTTGAATTCATGAAAAGAGGCAAATGCAAGCAAGAGACGAATAGCTTCAAGGCGAGCCACGGGCGCAAAGGTGTCATCAAAATCCGTACCTTCTATTTGTGCAAATCCTTGGCCACTAACATTGCCTTGTTTCGAATGACGACTCCATTCTCGTCTTGCTTGTTCTTGAAAACCCATTTGGTTCCAATGACGTTGATCCTATGATCTTGTGGTTTATCCACAAGTGACCATACTTCATTGCGGGTGAAGCACTCAAGTTCTTCTTGCATAGCCATGATCCAATCGGGGTCTTGCAAGGCCTCTTGTACCTTAAGAGGTTCAAAACGAGAGATAAACGAGTGATGCTTGCTAAAGTTGGCTAAGTGTTTTAACTTTTTACGAGTGAGTACTCCCTTTGATATGCTTCCAAGTATCTTGTTGACTTGCATCCCACTTGCTTTTCTTGTGGCTTTGATGTTTCTTGTGATGCCCTTGTAATCAACAAACTCTCCTTTTAGACGTTCTAGTTCTTGAGGCTCAACTTGAGCTTGATCTTGAGAGCTAGGTCCATCTTGTTCTTCTTCTTGAAAAAGGTCAAGCAGTTGAGGACTTGGCGTTTGATCTTGGACATGATTCTCTTTGTGAGATTCTTGTTGAACTTGTGGTGTAGTTGGTGGCTCTTCTTGTGTTGAGTTTGACTCTTCTTGAGTTGAGCTAGGCTCCACTTGGAGTTGAGTCATTCTCCATGGTGGTTGAGTTTGGTCCTTCTTCATTAAAGGCTTGATCTTGATTTTGAGCTTGATGAGTCTCATGAGGCAAGATGTGCCCAATGCCCATTGCCTTAATGACTTGTGAAGGATCTTCATCACCTACATCACGTGAAACAACTTGCTCCTTTTGGGAGCCATTATTCTCATCGAAATCCACATCACAAGATTCTACAATCCTTCCCGAGGAACTATTGTAGAATCTATAGGTGCAGGAATCCGATGCATATCCAACAAAAATACCCTCAATAGTTCTGGATTCGAATTTACCAAGCCTCTCTTTCTTGTTCTTGACAAAGCATTTGCATCCAAAGACGCGGAAGTACTTGACGTTGGGCTTGTTCCCGGTGAGAAGCTCGTAGGCGGTCTTGTTGTGGAAGGAGTGGAGGAAGAGCCGGTTTGTAGCATGAACGGCGGTGGTAATGGATTCACCCCAAAAGTTGTAGGGTGAATTGAATTCATTCAACATAGTTCTTGCCATCTCAATGATTGTCCGATTCTTCCTCTCCACAACACCATTTTGTTGGGGTGTGTAAGGTGAAGAGTATTGATGCTTCATACCTTCCCAATCAACAAAATCTTGCATGGTGTAGTTCTTGAATTCGGTGCCATTGTCGGTTCGAATTGCCTTGATCTTCTCATCATATTGACGTTGAGCTTGTGTGGAAAAGTCGATGAAGCATTTTTGGGTCTCATCCTTGGACTTTAGGAGAAATACCCAAGTGTACCTTGAGTAGTCATCCACGATCACAAGACCAAACTTCTTCCCGCCAAGAGTGTCATAGTTGGAAGGCTCAAAGAGATCCAAATGAAGGAGCTCCAATGGCCTAAAGGTGGTGATGATGCTCTTGGAGGGGTGAGCCTTGCCCTTTTGCTTCCCGGGTATGCATGCACTACACACACGATCTCTTTCAAAGTCAACATCGGTAGTCCAATAACATGATCATCTTTTAGGAGTAATTTAAGATTTCTCATGTTAACATGGCCTAGCCGACGATGCCAAAGACAACCCTTGTCAACCTTGGCCATTAGGCATAGTGAGGAAGAGGGGTTCTCTTGCGAGAAATCAGCCACATAAAGACCGTCCTCATAATGCCCAACAAAGACCAATTTGAGATTATCACTCCTAAAGACCATCACCTTATCTTTAGTAAAATAGCAATCATAACCAATGTTTGTAAGATTATTGCTGGAAAGTAAGTTGTAACCAAGGGATTCAACAAGCATGACATTCTCGAGAGACAAGTCTTTCGTGATTGCCACCTTGCCGTATCCCAATACCTTTTGATTTGTATTATCTCCAAAAGTGATGTAGGAGGTGCGGTTGACATCATCAATGAAACGCTCAAGCAACTCCTTTTCTCCGGTCATATGATGAGTGCATCCACTATCAAACACCCATTTAGGGCCACCGGAGAGATATCCCTACACACAATCAATTCTTGGATTTAGGAACCCATTTAGGAATGGGTTCCTTTGCATTAGAAACAAGAGATTTTGGTACCCAAATCGAGTACCATCTAAAAGCATTGCGGGGACCAATAAATTTAGCATAAACATCTCCTCTTGTGTCCTTACACAACACATAAGATGGGTTAACTTTTCCCGCGGAAAGTTGGTTAGAATTTCCCTTATAGACACTTTCTTCAACCACAACTTTCTTGCATTTGTCAACCTCCTTGTGTCCTTCACGCACAAAGTTAACATTCTTCAAAGGATTGGCCTTCTCCTTACCATTCTTCATTGTGGTGTAACCAAGTCCTTGATGTGGAGCTCTCATCTTTTGTTTAGCAAGAATCTCATTTAGAGTCTTCTCACCTTGACTAGATATGAGACGTTCCTTCTTGAGTTGCACCTTCAACTTCTTATTTTCCTCAACAAGTGAGACTTGACCATTCAAGGGGTTAGAAGTACTACCAATATTTTCAACAATAATGGGAGCACTTGAAGAACCAAGAGACTTGTCATAAGTAGCTCGAAGTTGATCATACTTCTCCTCAAGTTTCATGAACTCGTCCTTGATAAGCTTATGGGCATTCTAAGGGTGTTCAAGATCCTTAGTGAGAGAGGCATGAGCAACCTCAAGTTTCTTTTTAGATCCATCAAGTACTTGCAACATTTCAAGTGCCCTATTAATAGAGTCAACATCTTTAGCTTTGTCAATCTTAAAAGTTTCCAATTGTTGATATAGAGTAAAAGAGTTATGTTTTTCATTAGTGAGCTCTTGCTTAAGGAGATTGAATCTCCGTCTCCCATCATCAATATGGGATTCAATTTCCTCAATGGTATCGTCACGTGAAGATACAGTGTCCATTAAGTACTCGAATTGAGATAAAGCATCACCACGTAGGGAGCACATAACTTTATGCAAAGCAAGCATCCTAGCATTTCCATCCTCATCAATATTGTCTAACTCATGAGAAGGTAAAGGTGGCTTAGCATTAAAGATGGGAGCATTTGAAGGAGTAGGCACCTTTGGTCCCTTTGCCATGAGGCATTTTTGCGATTTCTTCTTGGAGGTAGAGGTGTAGTCTTTGGTGTAGTCGTAGGGGAGAGAGGACCCAAGTCCATGCTCCAACTAGGCTACTTCATCTTGATCATCCTCGTCCCTCTTTGTCAATCTTGCCATGAGACACTTCTTGGAGGGAGATGCGTAGTCCTTGGTATAGTCATATGTGAATAAGGAGCCGGGCTAAGCATGAGCTAAACCGGCTACTCCAACTTGCACATCTTCCTCTTTCTCCTCATCATCGGACATGTACTCGACCCCAACAAAAGTCTTGCCTTCTCTTCTCTTGTTGATGGGGTTGGGGAGGAGCTTTTTCCTTGCCTCCTTGTCATACTTAGGCTTGTCTTCTCTTTTCTCATAGGGACACTTGCGGAGAAGTGACCCGGTTGATCACAATTGTAGCAATTCCTCCTTGTGTTCTTTGGGAGGCTTGCATTCTTGTTCATGAAGTTCTTGCCCCACTTCCTAGCAAAGAAGGCAAGATCCACCGGTAGCTCAATCGTTGAAGTCATCTCTTCAAGCTCAACTTCTTCTTCATATTCTTCCTCAACAACACGAGTCGTCTTGGCCTTCAAAGCAAGGTTGGGAGAGTTCATGGCACGGACAAGTTGTCTTGTTTGGTTTCCTTGATCAACCATAGTTTTTTGGCAATGAAGAAGGAGATAAGGTCATCCGGAGACATAGCCTTCTTCGCATCCAAGACTTGCATCATGAGAGCCATTTGCTTGTCATCGGGAGAAATTATTTGACAAATCTTGTTCTTGATAAACTCATCATTCACATCAAACCCATCATTGTATTTGTCACACCCAAGGCCTTGGATCTTTACGCGAAGAACGTCGAGTCTGAAGGGGATCGCACGCAGAAAACAAAAAAATTCCTAGCAACGATATCCTTAAACTAGCCAAGATCTACACTATGCAGATATAGAAGTACGGCGGAGATCGGAATACATACCCTCGTAGACCGAACAACGGGGATTACGCTCCCGCACAAGCGTTGACGACGAAGACGACGTAGCCGACCTCTAGGTCGCGAAGAACTCGGCGCGATGAATACGACGAAGATGACCTCAAGGTCGGGTGGAGGAAGTAGGCCTCCGAGCACCGCTAGCGCAGCACCTCGCAGGGTGTTACACACATACGGTGGAGACGACGGCCTCCGAAGCTCTAGTCCAGGACGAGCAGCGGAAGACTTGGACCGGAACACCAGCAACGAGGCAGCGGGCTATGGTGGAAGAGATCCCCCTCTCAACTCGGCGCCCGACAAAGGGAATCACGAGATCGAGAGAGAATTGGGGAATTAATTGGTGAATTAAAAAGCCAGGGGTGCCCCTTCTTATATAGGGGCAAGGAGGCTGCCAACCTCACCAGCCAGGCGGTGTGGGACTATTCCCACACCAGCCACGACCTTGGGAGGTGCGCCGGCCCTAGTGGGCCCCTTGTGGCCCACTACGGGCTGGCCGAACCAGCCCTCCTCCCTTGGGGGGAAGCTTCCCCAACCCCCCCCCCCCCCCCCCCCCCCCCTCAAGGGCCTTCTTTCCACTAGAAGGCCCATTTAGGGAAATCTGCCTTTAAAAATCGAAAATAAATGTATAAATCATATTTAGACATTAATTACACTAATTAATATCAAACATAATATATATAATTTATTCTAGCTCCGAAAACTATTTCGTCACTGCCCGATCTCCATCGGACCATTCCCGGGACGTTCCCGGTGATCTCTTTCCTTTTCGGTTGTCTTGTCGAAACCCCTTAAGTGTGTTACCCTAGCGGTTCGATATAATAACAGACATGATTGAGACTCCTCTCCGATCAATGACTAACTCGTAGGCCTGGACCCCATGAATTAATCCCTGTGATATAACGAATGACTTTCATCTATCAAACCTGGACGTCTAGTATTAAACCCTTTGTCATGTCGATACTTAGCACGTCCGAGCATCATTCTCAGATATCTCCATATCTAGCATGATCTCGTTACCGACATCGCTATATTCTACTCGTCTATGATATTATGTTAGCTGGTGACCTAGTCACATGTTTGCAAACTCATTTGACATAATCTCACCGAGTGGGCCCTAGAGTATCTATCCGGCTATGCGGACTGACAAATCCCGTTGTTGACCCCTCGTCTCAACTACCCCCTTCCGATACCCAAAAGTATCACCGTTATTGTCACACTAAATAATATATGACATTTGGTGCAATCAAAGTATCTTCCAGGAATAACAATAAGAGTCGGTCTCACGGTCTTAAGGCGTAATGACTATGTCCTACAAATACTAGGTATGTCATCACATCGTTACACCTAACGATATGACTTCCATTGCCGACCGGCACCATGCCCTATGATCGGAAAACCTCGATCATCAATCACGCAACGAAACTAGTCTTAGTAGAGGCTACTAGGGACCTGGTTGTTTATCTACCACACCTGTATTAATGTTTTCCCTTAATACAGTTATAGCATGGTATAAAACATATAATGAACAATTGAGATATTGTCAATAAACTATGTTTATTAAGTGCCTCTAGGGCATATTCCCTTCAGTCTCCCACTTGCACTAGAGTAACACTTAATCTAGTTTACAACTTGGTAAAAGCTCAACTCCCATAGCATCTTGGTGCCTGCTCGCCTCGTGGAAGAGGAATACAGTCAATAAATCTCACACATTGAGACCTATATGTGCTTTGCAACACTTCTATGTCACCTAGTTTGACATCATCCCGTATCTTACGATGACGGTGAAATATACCTAGTGGATGGAGTGAGACTCGAACATTCGCGTAGCATGGGCCTTAAAAGTCTAAGGGATCTATTAAGGGGACCACCTACGCTCGGAAAACTGCTCAGTCCAATCACACTTGCTACTTCTGAAGTCGCGATATATTTCTATACCTATGTAGATTATGCGACAGTGCATTCATATGCGACTTCCCAAGCTAACCATGTCTTTCTTCAAAATAAAGGACATCTCCTATATAAGATTTCTAGTCGTATGGGTCAGTGTCATAACTTGCATCATCGTAACCGCTTTACGGCAAGTTGTCTTTCACTCTTACCCTTTACTAGAAAACATATCTTCAGTTCTCACAGACCCTGAATGATATACTTAACGTTTGTTCATTGATCCACACAAGGATCACTCTAGAACATGTTCTTCAACCAAGAACTTGGGTCACACTAAGTCGAGCTTTCAGTCTGATAGCATCTATGTCTAAAACATAGAGAATGTCGAACATCATTTGCTATCACTGAAAATGTCAAGATAAACTTAATATTTTACCTAGTCATAAGAGCAAGAACCTCTTTCTTCGCTTGTTCTATTCTGAAACACTTCAGAATCTTAACTTAGATAATATTCCGACCTAATGTTATTAAGCCCCTTACGATCTATACAATTATAAATTGGATGTCTAATACTCCTAACTTCATTTCATAGAAAATTTAATCACTTAAATAATCCTTTACACTCTACTAGAGGATATGTGTCATTCAGTATGTCGTTACATACAAAATCACAAATGACACCTAGCTCCCACTCAAATATGCCTTCCGCATATAAGATCAAGAAAAGCTACTTTGCTCCCACTCACTTCTTTGCAAATGCAGGTTTCTTCAACTATTTTGGACAATTCCAAAATCCTTTGATCACATTATCAAATTGAAGATTCCAGCTCCGATATGCTTGCTTCAACCCATGAATGGACAACTGAAGTTTGCATACATGTTTAGCATCCTCACGATTACAAACCATTATTGTACTGATTACAACTCTTTCTTAATGACACTATTAGGAAACATGGTTTTCTTATCCATCTATAAATTTCTCATTCGAAATTATAGTAATTGCTAAACGACCCAGAATAGATTTAGGCTTCGCCACTTGAGAAAAACTCTCATGTGGTCAACTTTTGAATCTGTCGGAACTGTTTCACAACAAATCGATCCTTCTCAAGGTCTATTCTCTCATAAAATTCCATATTCTGTTAACATACTAGATGCAATCAAGAAGATCTCCCAAGTCAATACCTGGTAATCGTATACGGATTTTATTTCGGATCATATATGACTCATAGCCATTTCTCGAACTTAGGTCCACCATCTCTTCTTCGTAGTTCGTAGGTCTGTCATATTCCATTAATATGACCGTCATAACAAGATTGTCGTAACACACAGTGTGGAACACAACCTCGTACGCCTACGTTCTTAGTATGAGCTCAGAGCATCATGATCTTGTATCATCAGCTTTTTCAAGCTGTGGAGCATGACACCGAAAACACTTTCGGTTGGGCCACTCTGATGTCTGGAGAGGAAGTTCACCAACTTCGTCTTGCTCTACTTTCTTTCTCACTTATACCCTTGGACAAGAAACTATTTCTTTCGCAAGGTATATCCCGGCAACGATTTGCCTATGTCGTGAGACATGTACCCAACTAACTCTTTAGGTACGGTACACTACAAAGATTAATCCATTTTAGGTTTGATCACATCGAAACACTAAATTGCTGAAACGACAATCCAGGCTAAAAGCCACACCATTACTCATATGGCATTGTCTCCATGGATTCAAATGGTTTCCCTATTACCTAACGTGAATGTTACGTTTCTACCATATGACTCTAATGATCACAATAATTCGGTAAGAGATTTATTTATCACACACTATCCGATAGGGTGCAATTACGACGTCCTAACACACCATAACACTATGGTGTTCCATGCGACGTAATTTGTGAAACTCTTCTCACAAGTCTTTCAATGATGTGCCAACATTATAACTCAAATCTTCATTTCCTCGATCTGTATCGTGAGAATTTGATTTTCTTGTTAAGTTTATTTCCTACTTCATTCTGAACTTGTTTGATCGAATCAAAGTTTCCAGACCAACATTCCCCGAGTGGATATCCATATATCTACTCGAATGTTCATGAAGTCTATGAAATAAAGACTTCCACTACACGAAACACTGGCGAGGGCGCAATAAGCATTCGTGTTTCTGCGGTGCCCATTGCCGTATCGGGCGAGTTCCCAGCAATTCTCGCGCATACGGTTTTCACGCCTATAGTGCATCTGGCCACCGTCGACATCGACCCCACGCTTGTTGCACCTGCAACAAGTGATGGAACCCTTGACGGCCAAGCCATCAGTGGCATTGCATCGACGCCCGCCACTTTTTTTTTTTGAAGAAAAGGGGTGCACCCCGATTTCCATTAGAGAAACCAGATTACAAAATCCACCATAACACCACAAACGCCTCCCGGAAGAAAATAAGCGAAATACCACCAAATGAGAACAAGTTCTAAAAGGAAGTGCAGGAAAGAAACGAAAAGAAAAAGGCCACCAAACTAACACCTCCCTCTACCGAGATCTTCCAAAAGACTCTCCGGCAAGTGCTCCATGGAACTAGTCCTTTTAAATGATCTGATCCCTTCAAAGAGTAAACTGTCAGCCCCCCAGCCTTGGTCTCCAAGTCGCCCAGCTCCTCGCTCCTTTGAAGACTTCATCCGCGACTCGCTCCAGCAGTTTTGCGCCCCGCATTAGTTCCAGTTTTGCGTCCTCCGTTTTCTGCAAATTTGCCCACAAGTCAATCCAAAAGCAAATCCTATGCACTACTTCATTCGGTTCAGTCGGCCATTTATTCTCAAAACAAGCCAAATTCCTAGCTTTCCAAATCCCCCAAAATAAAGCAGCTACCCCCACTGTCATCAGCTTTTTCTATTTTTCCGCAAAACTATTCAACCAATCTGTTAGACAAAAGTTAGTATCTTCCACCAGACAATTCAGTCCAGTTGCAACTCTAACAATGTTCCAGATATATCGAGCAAGCGGACACTTAAAGAAGATGTGATTTATACTTTCATTTTGTCCACAAAATAGACAGTTTTTAGTACAATCCCCTCCCCTCTCCAACAATACATCTCTTGTCAGAATACTTTTTTTTAGGATTAACCAAATGAATGTTTTAACCCTTAAAGGTATCTTTACTTTCCACATGAATTTATACGGTACAGTTTCAAAGGATTGCATTGCTCCATAAAAAGTTTTCACGGAAAATTGTTTCGAAGCTGACAACAGCCATACCAGCTTGTCATCATTCGCATTCAGCTCAACCTTTCCACATAATCTTCCCAGAATATCCCATTCGACTCTTTTAACTCCGGTTAAATTCCTTCTAAAAGAAAGACAATTAACTCCAGAGGCAAAGACTTTTTGAACAGTGATATTTTGGTCATTTGATATATTATACAGATTGGGGAATTGAGATTTGAAGCTAGCATCTGAGAGCCATAAGTCTTCCCAGAATCTAGTTCTTCCTCCATCCCCTACCTCAAACTTACAACAAGATAAAAACAAATCCTTCACTTCCATTAGTCCCTGCCAAAAATGTGAGTCTCCAACTTTTCTAGCGCATTGGCCTAGAGTTGTATTACTCAAATATTTTTTATGTAACAGTGATTGCCATATCCCTTTCTCATTCATCAATTTCCATAACCATTTTGCCAATAAAGCAATATTCATTATTTCTAAATCGATCACCCCTAATCCACCTTGGTCTTTTGGGAGACACACAGTTTTCCAATTGACTAAGTGGTATTTCTTTTTTTCATATTTATCACTCCACAAAAAACCTGATCTAGTTCTGTCAAATTTCTGTTTTTTCTCCACAGGAACCCTGTAGAAAGAAAACATATAGAATAGACTACTAGACATAGAGGTGTTAATGAGCAGTGTCCTACCCCCGATTGATAAGTTTTTCCCATTCCAGCAGCCTAACTTTTTCCCTAACTTGTCCTCTAAAAAATCCCAATCACTATTTTTCAGTCTAACCTCATCAATAGGTACTCCCAAGTATTTCATTGGTAATCTTCCTATATTACAGGTTAGAATCTCTTCTAGAATTATCCTTCTTTCTTCAGAAATGCCAAGGCAATAAACCTCACTTTTGTGAAAGTTTATTTTAAGACCGGACATTTGTTCGAAAAGACAAAGGATAAATTTCATATTCCTGGCTTGTTCGAGATCATCTTTCATTAGCAATATCGTGTCATCCGCGTATTGTAATACTGAAATGCCTTTTTCCACAAAATTTCCAGCTAAGCCCTCAAGCAAACCTATTCCCACTGCTCTTTCTATCATGATGGTTAACACATCACTAGCCAGGTCAAAAAGCAAGGGGGACAAGGGGTCCCCCTGCCTAAGCCCCTGATGTGTGCGGAAATATGTCCCTGTTTCTCCGTTCACTTTTACTCCTACTTTCCCTCCCGAGACAATTTTCATCACTAGGTCATTAAACTTACTAGGGAACCCTTTCATTTCCAGCACTTGTAGCAAGAAGGGCCATTTGATTTTATCAAAGGCTTTTTCGAAATCAATCTTAAACATCACCCCTTGCTTTTTCTTCACATGTATATCGTTAAGTATTTCATGCAGGATCACCACTCCATCCATGATGAATCTATTCTTCAGGAAAGCAGTTTGGTTTAACTTGATTACTTTCCCAATGATAGGATTCAACCTAATTACAATCATTTTTGTAATGATTTTGAACGTGACATTTAGTAGACAAATGGGCCTGTATTTTTGGATTTTATCAGCATCAGCTCCTTTCGGCACCAATGTGATAACCCCATAATTCAGCCTATTTATGTCTATCTTTCCTTCAAAGAAATCATTAACTATCTCAAACAGATCCTTATGAATTAATGTCCAGAAATTTTGGTAAAAATCTGCATTAAACCCATCTGGGCCTGCTGATTTATTCTTCTCCATACTGAAAACTGCATTCTTCAGTTCATTCATAGAAAATCTTTTTATCAGACTTCCCCCATCCTCATCATTTAATTTCACAACATCCCTGGGTTCAAGAGAAACAGAAGTTCTTCCCGATTCCCCAAAGAGATTTTTGTAAAATTCTGTAATGTATTGTTTGAGATTATCCTGACCTTCTATCACCCCATCATCTTGTTTAAGACTCACTATCCTATTTTTCCTTCTCCTCCCATTTGCCTTGGCATGATAATATTTTGTGTTATTATCACCCTCCAGCAATTCTTTTTCTCTGGATCTTTGTAACCATTTAGCTTCCTCTTCCTTTAGGATTTTATTCAATTCAGCTCTACAATTATTTAAGCATTGCCAATCTACTTCTGAGAGCCCATTATTTTCACTTTTTTTATCCAGCCTGTCAAATTCCATTGCCAACATTTTTTTCCTATCTTTCACTTCTTTTTCAAAATTCGCATTCCAACCTTTTAATTTCCTCCTTAGCACCTCATACCTTTGTTGCCACCTATCTAGGCTCGAATTTCCTTTAAAATTCGTGCTCCAGACAGTAGCAACAATTGTATGCAGCTCAGGTCTAAGAAACCAAGCATTCTCAAACTTAAATTGCTTTGGAATTTTTACTCCTTCCCCTGTCAAAATTAACAGGGGAGTGTGGTCTGATAATTCTCTTGATAAGGTAGTGACCATCACTAGAGGAAATTTCTCCTCCCATGATGTGGAAACCAGTACCCTATCAAGCAACGAAAAGGTAGGATTTTCTTGATTATTCGACCAAGTATATCTTCTCCCGCTTAATTGAATTTCCATCAACTCTCCTTGTGAAATTATGGCATTAAATAACAAACTCCATCTATTGTATCCTCCCGGCTTATTCTTATCACTGGCTCTTCTAGTTAGGTTGAAATCACCCGCAATAAACAGTGGTACTTTCGTATTTTTGATGATATGCACCAACTCTACTAGGAATTTTGCTTTCCCAGATGGTTGGGCATCACCATATACCACCACCAAGTTCCAAGTGAAATCTTCCATTTTACTATGAACCAAAACCCTTATAAAATACTCTCCCATCTCTTTTTCCAAAACATTAAAAGTATCCGTATTAATTCCCAACAAAATCCCACCTGATCTACCTTTCGCTGGTGTCCAAGTCCAATTAAACAAAATTTCACCCCCAATCGAGGATAAGAAAGCAGGGGTAAAATCTTGTCTAATTGTTTCTTGTATACCAATGAAATCAAGTTTTTTATTGTTTGTTGTCTTACTAATAAAATCTCTCTTACCTTTGTCCCCCAAGCCTCTAGAATTCCAAATAAAACCGTTTAACATTTTTTCTTTTTTGTTGTTTTCCTCCTCCTTACCACAGACCTTACAGGAGTTTTAACACTATAAGCCTCATTCGAGGTCTTATTCGCTAAACCCTTGGCCAAACTATGTGAACAAAATTCCAGCACATTCAGATTTTCAATATCCACTTCCATGTCATCATTATTGATAGCCAAGAGTTCTTTAAGTATTGCATCTACATCACCAGGATGTAGATCAACACTTTCAGTCTCTTTAGCTATCGATCTAGGTTTGCTTTTCTCGCTAAACATAGACATTCTAGCTCTCTCATGCGCTTTAATAAGTTCAATGTTATGCTCAGCCAAATCAAGAGAAACACCTAAATCTACTCCAATCAGACTTGCAATTTGAAACAACGAATTGTTATCTGAATTTAAAACGGAAGGGAATTCATTACCTTCCCTTTTCTCTAAGAATTTGGAATTGTTGATATTTTTGGCTCTCTCCAGAATAGGGATGTCTTCAGGATTTTTAGTAGCCAATCTGCTACTAAATCTTGGGCCCACCTCACCCTGCATATCAGCCATGTTCTTGGTCAAAGTTTTGTCTCCTTCCCCAACTGCCCTGATTTGTGCACCAAAGCTTGTCGACTGTGACTCATCAAAATCTCCCCCAGTCTCATCATCGGATAGTCTCACCCTTTCCTCTTCAGACTCTCTCCCAGCGTTGGACTCACCAGCCCCCTCCAAAGTTGTTGCTTCAGTGTTTAGCTGGGACACCAAAGATTTCCCAAGCCTCAACTGATTTATCCTTACATCCTCTTCATCTTGTGCTTTCAGCTCTTGTTCCCTTAGCTCCAAAGCAATCCTGGTTTGCGTGCTTGCAACTATTGTCCTATCTGTCTGCATCATTTGGCCAGAGGGCGAGGAGGACCCCAGATCACTGTTTTTTTGTCGTTTTGGATCCCTGTCTTCGGCTTCTTCCATTTGGCTTTCAGCTACATCTTCAAAATCTTGAAGGAACTCCTCCTCAGCTCTATTCCAGCCCAACTCCACCACTTCTTCTACCTGAAAGAAGATTCTGTAGTACAGCAGCTTCGCAGTGGATATTTGTGTCCATTTGGGGATCTTCAGGTGATCCACAACTCCAACCTTGAGCCTAACATGACCAGTTTTCTTTAGATGCTCCATGTCAGATTCGATGTGCTGACCCAAGGTTGATCCAATCTCACACAACCCATGGAAGTTCTTCAGATTCTTTGGTACCCCTCTTGCTTTGACCCAAACTGTAGTGAGTTTGCCTGCTGCAAGCGATTCATCCGACCACATTTTGATATTCACCATGATATTTGCTTGTCTGAGTGGCACCCAGTCATAGATCGCCGCTTCATTTATCCTCGCTAATGACGGGAAATTCACTAAAAAGGCTCCCTCAGCCACATTCTTAGCTTTCCACGCCCATCGCCACGGATAGGTGCTCCCTAGTCCTAGTTCCAGCTTTTCAGCACTCACACTCTCCTTCAGATCATCCTTAATTCTCACCAGAGCTGTCGCTTCACTTTTCCCCACAGTGCTTGATTTCTTTGTGTGTTCAGCAACGAACACACTCAGGCCCTCACCTCCAAAGCCAACAAAGGACGCCACTGGTTTCCTCTGATGAAGCCATGCGCAGCCTGCTGAGGCATGCGATGTTTTGTCACAGTTGACACATAACACCTCTGCTTTGCACTCCTTCGTGATGTGATCACCGTGTACATAACACTTGAAGCACTGCAATTTCCCTGCTGCTCCTTCTGTTCCTGCCCCAGTCCCTGTTTCCTTCAGCACCGACCCCGACCCTCCGCTCTTGGTTGTCCCAGCTTTGGGCACGTAAGTTGTCTTACTTTGTTGAGCTCCCCCTTGAGGAATCATCGATTCAGCTGATAACGAACGAGGTTGAACACTCTGGTTATGTCTTTCCCCTCCTCTGCCATAACCAATCTGATTCTGATTACTGAACCCCTGCCCCTGTCCTCTGAACTGGTATTGATTCCCCCCACTCCCAGCCTGGTTCTGGTAGTTGTAGTTGTTTGCTCCTCTAGAGTGCTGAAAATTCTGCCCTCTATACTGATTGTTCTGGAAGTTACCTATATTCGGACGCGGTGGCGGAGGGCGGTAGCTGTTGATGTATTGTCCCTGTCCACGACCTCCCCCACTGCCTCCTCCGGTCCCTCCTCCCTGCATCTCGTTGGATCCCTGTGGATTTATGGTAGCCTCGCCGCCACTCGCAGCAACACACCACAGGTGGGAGAGGAGCGGAGAGAGGTGACTATTTTGATTTGGGGATCGCACACCCAGCGGAACCCTAATCTCAGTCTCTTCTCCACCCACCCCGTCCTGGGCTTCTAGTGTGCGGTATTGGTTCGGCCCACAACGGCCCAGGGTCCGAATCGAGATAAACTTCGTTCCTGACCCAATCGTGATGTCATCCCCGGAATTCCCCACAGTTCTCACCGGAGATTGGGAAGACAGAACCACTGGAGTTGAGCCTCGACTCAATCTCAGTGATCCTGAATCTTCTCGTCTCATACTGCACTCAGTAGAATTCCAGGGAGATGGTATGCGACATGGCCTGCCTCGGATAATTTGAAACCAATCAGTCTCATCACAATCACTGGGCGAAGGATCATACCCTTCCACCACCGCTGTGGTCCTCTGCGTTGTGCTGGAGACGAAGGGGATAGCATCCGCAGATAGAATCGAGGTCTTCCGCCGTACCACAGCCTTCACGCGGCTCGAAATCACCTTCAGCTCTGCTTTTCTCCCCTTCCTCTGCTTGCTTCTCCTCTCCTTCGCGCAGCCGAAGGCCTCCGCCAGAGTCGGCGCTGCGGGGCTGCATAGCTCCTCCCCGCCGGCGTCCTCTTCCGAAGCCTCGCCCTCGTCGTAGTCCTCGCTGATCGCCCAGAAGCGCCCGCTGAGACGTCCCTGCTTTCCGGTGACCACCGCTCGTGTCGCCGTGCGAGTCGCCGCTCGCGTCATCGATGTCGACGCGGTTCCCTTCAGGATACGACAGCCTTGAATCATCAGAACAGGATACGACAGCCTTGAATCATCAGAGCAGGACATCGACGCCCGCCACTTGTTTGATGGTTTGCCTGCACCGACACCTAGAACCCTACAACGGCAGTGAATTCTTCATGCCAACTTTGAGTTCACAACCAAGGTTCATGTACACCGTCCTCTGCCCTGGCCTTCTTTCATGGTGGTTCGTGTCGATGGAGATGAGGCACGACCCTTGCCATGGTCATCATTCCGGGAGATCAATCGTCGTGAGTTTCCTAATGATTTTGTCGAGAAGTCGTCTTGGCGGTGCAATTCTGACAGTTCCCGTGCAGAAAGTTGTGCTGCTATCGAGTTCCAAATCTCAAACTTATGTGGTAATCTTCTCGGCTCTCCTGGTTACATCATTACGCATGACTCGTAGAATCCTAGTGAGTCGAGATATTTGGATTATGTGTTCTTAATTCTTGAATACGGGGGTCTGCTAGTGATTGCGTGCAGTTAGCTCATACAAATCAGACTCCTATTAGTTGGCTTTCATGCACTATCTCCGAGTTCCATTGGCTAGCTCTAGTCAGAATTCTTGAACTGAAGCTATTGCCAATTCCTTCTACGTCTGTCACCTTATCGGCAGTTCTAGTGGACAGTGGCAATTTTGCAGACTTGACCTATGAGTATTTGGTTGTAGACAGAACGCTCTGCTTTGATCCGTGGTTATTTGCTGGTTGTTTGCTTGCTGTATGCCAGAAATATTCAGTACAATCTTCAACTAATTATTTGATTGCAAGTGACTATGGTTCTCGGCTACTTATTACTATGGACTGTTCTCACCTGAAGGAATTAGTGGTTCTGAATTCAGTGAATATGCCAGCTAGCTCGTATGATCAATTATCATGTGAATCTCAAAAAAAAAATCATGTGCAAATCAGTATACTTCATGTTTTCCTGGATATCCTGCCACTAGCAGTCAGCTGGATTTTGTTGCATATTCAGCCCTGCACAGATTTCTGAGTGGCTTCTTGCCCAGTTGTCGTCCAACGGTAATGTTTGAACTGCAGATTAGCAAAAGTGGCAGTCATTGTGTGTATTTACAAGGCTTACAGTTGGATAAAGGTGGAATGAAAGGAGCTATTCTTAACACAATAAGCATCAGAGTGGATCATTATTGGCTAAAAAGCTCAAGGGTTTGTGCCTTACTGGTTGGGGTTCTTAGAAGTGGTGCTTGGATTAAATCTGAATTGAAGCTTTTGTCAGTTGGTCCTATACCTGAAACTTGCCCAGCTGCTGTTTGTATCAACGAATTGGAATGCACTATTGTGATATGGAGACAATACTGTAGGAGATTAGGGTTTAGTGGGAAGCCTCACACGTGATGACGTGGGGTTCCGGTGTGTTTATAAAGAGGCAAAAGCCTAAGAGTCCTAATACAATAGTACTAGGTTTACAATACATATACCGACCTATACAACATATGTACATACTCTAACACCCCCCCCCCCCCCCCCCTAGTCGCAGCGGGAGGTTCTCGGACGCAAAGACTGGACCGAAAATCAAGAAACAATTGTGTCGGCAGCCCCATGGTCATAACATCAGCAAACTGAAGAGCAGAGCGAACATGCAGAACATGAGCTTCACCGAGAGAAACCTTCTCACGAACGAAGTGTATGTCGAACTCAATATGTTTGGTGCGTCGGTGTTGCACTGGATTGGATGACATGTAGATGGCGGAGACGTTGTCACAGTAGACAACGGTAGCAGACCGTAGTGGACGATGAAGTTCCTGTAATAGTTGACGAAGCCAGCAACACTCAGCAACGGCATGTGCAACAGCTCTATACTCAGCCTCTACACTGGATCGGGACACGGTGGTCTGTCTCTTGGAAGACCAGGATATCAAAGTATCACCGTAGTAGACACAATAGTCGGAAGTGGAGCGTCGAGTGTCAGGACAGCCAGCCCAGTCAGCATCAGAATAAGTTGTCAAACTGGACGAGGAAGAGGCTCGAATATGCAAACCGAACTCCAAGGTTCCACGGACATAGCGGAGTACACGCTTCATGAGAGCAAGGTGAGGCTGTCGAGGAGCATGCATATGAAGGCAAATCTGCTGGACGACATAGGAGATATCTGGACGTGTCAGGGTGAGGTACTGAAGTGCACCCGCAATACTCCTATAATCTGTGGCATCACACGCAGAAAGAAGCTCTCCAGCATAATCAGAAAGCTTGGCATGTGTATCAACGGGTGTCGTTGTGGGATGACACTCAGCCATGCCAGCGCGTTGTAGTGTCTCGAGGGCATACTGACGCTGGGACAAGAATAAATTGTTAGACGAGCGACTCACAGTAATGTCGAGGAAGAAGTGAAGGTCACCAAGATCTGTCATCGCAAACGCACTGTGTAGTTGGGCGAGTAGACGCTGCAGAAGGGCAGTTGAGGACGCAGTTACAATGATGTCATCGACATAGAGCAACAAGTATGCAGTATCATTCCAAGAGCGCATAACGAACAATGAGGTGTCTGTAATGGAGGCGACAAAGCCCAGGGTGACTAGGTGAGCAGCAAACCTTTGGTATCAGGCACGCGGAGCTTGCTTCAAACCATATAGAGACTTGTGAAGTCGACAGACATGATCAGCCTTGGAGCTATCAACAAATCCTGGAGGCTGCTGACAGTATACCACTTCCTCAAGGTAGCCATTCAGAAAGGCGTTCTTCACATCAAGTTGACGAACATGCCAATTACTGGAGACGGCAATATGAAGAACCAGGCGAATCGTAGCTGGCTTGACGACAGGACTGAACGTCTCATTGTAGTCGATGCCGGGTCGCTGGGAAAATCCACGAACAACCCACCGCGCCTTGTAGCGAGCGAGGGTCCCGTCAGAGTGGAACTTATGCCGATAAATCCACTTGCCGGTCACCACATTAGCCCGAGACGGGCGAGGAACAAGCGACCACGTCTCGTTGTCAACAAGAGCCTGATACTCTTCTGCCATGGCCTGACGCCACTCGGAGCTCTGCATGGCCTGGCGGAACGTAGAGGGCACAGAAACAACAGTAGTGTCAACAGCAGCGAGAGTTAGGCGATCAACGGGACGGATACGACGACCATACCAGGTGACGGGAGGAGCTGGGTCCACAGGCGAAGCTGCAGAAGTGGCAGCCACACATGTCCGTGTGGAAGTAGAGGACGTGCGCGCTGGCGAGGCGGCGTAGGGGCCGCCGCAGGAGATCCAACTTGCCTGCAATCCTCGACTGGCTGGCGATCAACAGCAGCAGGAGAGACATCCGGAGCAGCAGCGACAGGCCGGGCGGCCGCACGCGGCGGCGTGTCCCAAATGTCGGTGAAGAGGAAGTCCAGGCGTGGTGGCGATGAAGGTATCGGAGAGTCCGGTACTTGAGCTGCTTGCTGAAAAGGAAAGACGCCCTCGTCGAAAACCACATGCCGTGATAAAATGATCTTCCCGGAAGCCGGATTAAAACAGCGGTAACCACGATGTTGTGATGGATATCCAAGAAAAACGCACGGCACAGAACGAGGAGCAAGTTTGTGCTTGGCGGTTGAAGCAACATTAGGAAAGCAAAGGCAACCGAAAACACATAGAGAATCATACGAAGGAGCACGATCATGGAGACGTGTGTAGGGAACTAGATCGCATATAGCTTTGCTGGGACGTCTGTTTAGCAGATATGTTGCCGTGGCAAGAGCATCAGCCCAAAACTGTTTAGGCAGATGGGCTTGGAACATGAGCGTGCGCATGGTATCGTTTAAGGTACGGATGGCACGCTCAGACTTGTCATTCTGTTGGGACGTATACAGGCACGATAGACGTAGAGTCGAGCCATGCTTGGTGAGGAGGTTGTCGACAAGGGAGTTGACAAACTCGGTGCCATTGCCTGTTTGGAGAGAGCGTATGGTGGTGCCAAATTGAGTGCGAACATAGGCGAAAAAATTGTCAAGGGTGCGAGAAGCACAAGATTTTTGTCGCAACGGGAAAGTCCAAAAAAAGTGAGAGCAGTTATCGACAATAACTAAATAATATCGGAAACCAGAATGACTTATAATTGGAGAGGTCCATAGATCACAATGTATCAACTCAAACTTAGCACTAGACGCAGAAGTAGATGACCTAAACGGTAGACACACATGTTTGCCAAGTTGGCATGCATGACATACAGAGGAGCGCCTAGCTTTATTACACTTGATTAAAGATAATTTTTGAAGTGCCGACATAGCATCTTGATCAGGGTGTCCAAGCCTTCGGCGCCAGAGATCAGCATGTGTGGAGGCGAGCATGGCGATGGCCGCCGGTGCACGATGATGGGTTCCCTGAAACGTGTAGAGGTCTCCTTCACTGTTGCAGCGAAGGATCACATGACGAGTCTTCAGGTCCTTCACAGAAAAACCAAGAGCGTCAAACTCGATAGAACAAGAATTATCTCTAGTGAATTTTCGAAGAGACAAAAAATTTCGAATCAAGTGAGGAACAAGAAGGACATGGTTGGGTTTGAAAACATGACCAGAGGGAGATTTAAACGAAGTGTAACCAGAAGAAGAGATAGGGACAGAGGTGTCGTTTCCGATAGTGACAAAGTGTGGACGAGATAGGGGAGCAGAAAAGAGTATGTTACCCTCATCAGTTTGTCATGTGGGAGGTGGCACCAGAGTCCATCACCCAGCCGCCTTGCTGGTAGAGGTTGTTGAGGGCGGCGATGAGGCCGGCATTGTCCCATGTAGGCGAGGATGGAGGCGACGGACCCGACTGGAAGAGCGGGGCAGCCATGGCGTTGTATGCCTACGAGCACGGGCCGATGATGCCGGGTGCAGGAGAGGGATGGCGCCAGTTTCCAACGCCCTGGCCACCTGGAGAGAAGCACACCTAGGGCCCGGTTGGAGCAGGGAGTTGTGGCGCGCTGCGTTGTCGGCGAGGGCGTCCGCGAACTGCTTCTGGCGGCGGCAATACTCGGTGATGGACGACGTGCCCTGGGAGAGCTGACGGAAGTCGTTCTCGAGGTAGACTGCCTTGTTTGCTTTGTTGGCGGAGAAGATCTCGATGATGGCGAGCCAAAGCTGGCGGGCGGTCTGGTCGCGGGCGAGCACCATGTCGGCGACATCTTCATGCATGGCCGAGTGGAGGTGGTTGAGCGCGGTGTAGTCGTCGGCGATACACGCCGCGTCGGTGAATGCAGCGGGTGTGGTGCCGTCGAGGTGGCCGATGAGACCAGCGCGCCTGAGCGAAGCCTTGAGGTAGATGCTCCACTTCATGTGGTTGTTGGCCTCGAAGGAGAGCACCACCGGGGCGACATGGCGCGGCGCGCCACCAGCGGGCACAACGCCGGTGTTGGTACGCACGAGAGCACCCGAGGTGGAGGAGAGCTGGCTCGGAGTGGAGGCCATGGTGGGCAGCGGAAGAGAGGACCGGCGGCTCGGCGAGATGCGAGGCGGCGGCTAGGGTAGGATCGAGATCAATCTGATACCATGTAGGAGATTAGGGTTTGGGGGAAGCCTCACACGTGATAACGTGGGGTTCCGGTGTGTTTATAAAGAGGCAAAAGCCTAAGAGTCCTAATACAATACTACTACGTTTTACAATACATATACCGACCTATACAACATATGTACATACTCTAACAAATACTTTCACTGAAGCTTCACACCAATTGCCAGTTTCTCTGGAGGTAGAGGCACTCGTGCATTACACTGTTGTATGTTCACTAAAACTTCCTGTCCAATGGGTTGCATCCTCAGATTTTAAAGATGTAGCTGCAACAAGTGCACCGGAAGCTCATGCTACAAGACAGCTATCCGTATTTGAGTTGTACAGACATGATTTGGACCTGGGAGTGCCATACACTCGAGAGTTCAACACTGACACACCAGGTCGTGTCGTTCTGTACATGCCTGAGATCCCTGTTATCATTGTTCCTGAATGTCAAATTGTTCCGATGAGCTCTTGTGAGAAGACACAACAACTTGGATTTCTCTTGCAAAAAGGCTGTCGGGACTGGCAGTTTGGGCATTCAACAATTGATGTATCACCTCAACTACGACCAAACAGCTTTTCAAGGAGGGAGGGATGTCATCCGAGCAGCAGTATCCGACCAAGTATTCTACTTCACCACAATTAACGTCGGCCTCATCTACTACCGTGATGACAACTACGGTGACTCCAGCAAGAGCAATGAACTTCAAAGGCCTTGGGATCTGGGCACGATACTTAGTCCTTAGACATCATCGGAAGCTTCGGCTTGGAGACAAGCCGAGTTTCAAGGAGGGAGGGATGTTAGCAACCGTGCCTGTCTACCTGATGCTGGGCGCCTGGGCTGCTATCATGGGCTGGCACCGATGGGCCGACCCCAATTTCTGACGCTGCTACTTATTACCCCGATTCGACAGATGAACAGTAACAAGGCGCTTTTGTACCCGTCCGCCGAGGACCTAGGTGCAAATACCGTAAAACACAAGGGATTTTCCACAAAAGTGTCTGCACACAGCCCCCCTCCTTCCTCTCTCCCGCGACCTCCGAGGCGCCGCCACCGCGCCCGCATAATCCCCCTTCCTTCTCGCTCCCGCGATTACGCCGTCGCCTCCACCACAGATAGGGTTAGCCGCGCGGGTGGAGGCGCTGGAGGCGGCCCTGAGGGCGGCGCCGCGCGGTTGGAGGCGCTGGGGCGGCGGCGCAGGGAGCGGCGCTTGCGGGCCGCGCTGATGGAGGCGATATACCATCCCGATCTGCGAAATGGCGCCGCCGTCGGCAAGCGCATCTGGGCGCAGGGGACGGCTCCGGCTCTAGCCGTCATTCTAATTCCCCATCTCCATTCTGACTGCAGCAACTGCAGGGACGATTTCTGGTGGGAGACAGAGATTGAGCGGGGGGAACTCTGCAACTTGCCGGCGAACCAGCCCACGTCCTCTCCGGCCGGCCGGCAGCCGAGCGGATGAGCACTGCAGCAGCAACCACGGCCACGGCTTCGACAAGACGATGCCTCAGATCGAGCGCCCGGCGCCCGGCGGCGACCCAGCACACGTCCTCTACGGCCGGCCGACAGTCGAGCGGATGAGCACTCCAGCAGCATGCCAGCAGTTCCGGCCTCCCCTCGCCAACAAGCTAGACTTTGTGGTTGTTTATGGTATGATTATCACCCTGATTTTCCAAAAATTGGTGGTCATCTTGCTTCTGTAGTTCTGGTTGTCGCTGGGCTCACATCAGATCCAATTTTTCTCCAGATTGGATTGCTTACTTTGAATCTACTACTACATCTGCCGTTTTATAAGGACAGATTTTTCTTAATTCTGTGCAGATCAAGAGAAAGGAAACATGCAGGCTTCATCAGTCAGGGACATGGCTCCCAAAATTTATTAATGCAAAATCCTCACATGTGTTGACCCTATCTGCAAGAACTGGGATCTGCAAACAGTACATGACACTAATATGAGCTACGCTTATTATTGTAGACCTTCAGGTGATGTTCTGTAGCTCTCAGAATTAAAATTATTCTTGCTCCTTTTTTTTATACATACACTCCATTGCTTAAGCTCATTTGTTTGTCCCTCTGTGCACGATATTTTACCTTGCATTATGGTCAATAAATAATTCTCATAGATGCTCATCCATTTCTGTTTTTAGGATCTCACCAATGGATATAGGTAAGGTTTAGAATTTAAGAGCGGATATGAATACCAATGTGAAGATATGAATGCCAAATTCAGAAGTTCTGTAAGGTCATTCGTATTTCTTGCTGTGATGGTCAGTTAAAAAACATGTGTTTCCTTTGTGTAGATTCTTACAAAACTTGATTACTTTGTATTTTCAATCAGCAATGTTTAGCATAGCATCTGTACCGAAATTGCTTTAGAACCCAGTAGAAAATACACTTTCACCCTTTTTCAGCTTCGAGACAGGCTCATTGACAATTCTGTATCTCACATGATTAACATTCTGCAGAGAAAAATAAAAACAAGAGGAATATTGGACAGTTGAGTTAAAAAAAATGAAATTTCCATTTGCGATTTACATTTTTTTTCTTAATTTCTTTGTTGAAGCAGGTTTGGCAGTGTGGTGAATATATAAGCCACTGGAGGGGGAGCTGATGGATCAATTATTGTTTGCGCCAGAAGCACATGATCATCATCCATTTCTTAAAAGGGGATGCTCAAAATATGTTGCCTTCAAGGTATGAACTATATCTTTGTTGCCACTTCGTTAGCAGGAAACGATGCATGAATTTCATCGGCAATACTTACGAGTTTTTTGGGGCATATAGCCAGCAGGGAAATTTAAGCTTGGTTTACTGAATATGCTAGCAGTGTGAGAAACAGTAATTCGTTTGCATCATGTGTTGCATCAATTTGATGGTTAATGATATGAGTTCTTGAGGCATATAGCTACCAACAAGATTTTGAATGTCCATTCAATGTACTAGCTTACAGTTTGTTAAGGCATATAGCTATCAAGTAAATTTCTATTACCCCTATTTATTAAGGGGGAGATTTTCATGCCCTCACAGTGATCGATTACTGTTCCTATGAACAGTAATGAATAGTGTTTTCGCCCCGCGTCGTCGGCCCCTGATCTGACGGTCCGTGCTGCATTTTTGCGCAGAAGCCCTTACTACATCTAGAATAACTAGCGCAATTTATTATGAATTTTGTACTGCGACAGAATAGTCTCCATGACAAGTTTATAGAATCGGAGGTAGTAATAAATAATTGGATGTTTTCGATATTTTGTTTCACAATGACTTTATGAATGTATGTTGAACTGGTGCTTTTCTTAGTCATGTCTTTTCTTCTAGACTACTCACCCCTTCTCTTCTCCCTGCCTTGGTCAAGATTCTTTTCTAGATCAGCTCAGAATTCTGTCGCTCCTCCAGTAATGTCAAGATTTCTTTCCCAGATTTTCTAAGGTTTCTTTTCCTTCTGATTTTTTCAGGAATTGTGTTATCGGCCAAGCTCACGTGATGCAAGATTTGGAGGTTTTCATGAATGGAGCAAGGAGAAACTGAGGATCAACAATAAGACTGGGTCTAGCCTTTCAATGTAGAATTATTCTCTTCAGGTGACACAGTTAAGATAATTATGATGTGCTTAGCTTGATTCAGTAGAGTTCATGGTTTAGCAACATTTTAATTGTTGTCCTAACTTCGGTTTCTATATAGTACTTTTGAAGATAAAAAGGTGTCTGAACTATTAATACAAACTAAAGACCCTTTAGATACATCAATCATAACCATGAAACTGAAGTGTGCAGATCTTTTAATATAAACATATTATGATACTTCTAAGTAAATAAATGTTTAAGCCTGTTTGGAACATACTACAACCTGATTAGTAGAAATAATCTGCTCTGCAAAGAAAGATCAATAGTGCAAGCTGCAGCCATGGCATTCACATTTCTGATTGGTTCAACTTCACCCTGTTAATTAAGAACTAATTGATACTTCATTCAGTCCTATCATAATAGATTTCCTCAGACATGATACAGTTTACTGCACCTAAATATTCAGTATCATATAGACTTGCTTTCCTACACAACATTTCTCATAATTCTCTTTCTGTGGTTGCTATGAGTATACCAAAATGTTTCATTATGGCGCATATGTGGATAGTTTTTATGTGTTCTTTATCCCTAGCATCATGTGTTGTTGTGCGTGTTTATGCTACGATATGTATATGTAAGAATTTAGCATGATGTATTGTTTGGAAAGTGCGGTCCTACCGTTTACTTTCTCTAACCAATATATACAGAGTTTCCCTTATAGATGTTATATTATGTAAGTTTCTGACTGCGATAAGAGTCAAGAGTGATTACCCCTATCTTACCTTTTTCAGACAGTATATGCAGGGTTGCCCTTATAGATATGTAAGTGTACAACTTCTAACACCAAAGCAGCTATCTCAGCTAATCAAGATACCATCCAATCTTTGATCATATCGATGTCTTGCTGAGACTCTACCAACCCAGAATGGATGCCGTCTAAATGTTTATACCGCCACTTCGGCCACCATGTTGATCAGGCCATTATGAAGATTTTGCTTCGAAATACTTAGTGTTTTGTAGATGAATCTCCTCTGTCAATCTTTATACATACGACCATCATGTTGTCTAATGTAACCCCATATAATCTTATATATGTGTAACCTCATATGCATCATGTTTAGTTTTTCCGGCAAACCATATCGACTATTCAAATAAACCAATTGTATGAGTCAAAAGTGCCACTTCTTCTAGCAACCTATATTATTCAGTTAAAACTGAGTAAAACACAACTTCAAAAAAAACTGAGTAAAACACAATAAAAAAATTATCATTAAGAATTTTTCCAAAAATAACATCAAGAGCGCGGCGACACGCCGCGCTGATTTCAACTAGTACACGGTAGGAGGCAACGGAAGAACCATCCAAGTTGGATCAGGCAACCCGACGGGACGAATTCCTCTCCCACCTGGCTCTGAACCCTTCCCCCTTCGTGCTTCTTCCTTTGCACAATTGTGCCTATATCTAGAAATTGTTGCTCCTTATAGTTGAATCCAATACTTGTGTGTGATGAACTGGAGAGATCCCTAGAGAGTAGTTAACACTCTCTGTGTCTGGCGAGGTCGAAGGGTCACTATCCATCTGTATTGACAGAGAAATTAGGATACGTAGAAATTGACATAGAATTGACCACAGCACAACAATTTTGGCATAAAATTGACCCACACCACAAATATGGCAGCCCCGACCAGCATCGCCCAGCGCTGCGCAGCTCCGTCCCCTGCCGCCCTCCGCGACCCAACGCGCCAGCGCCGCGCTGCTCCATCCCCTGCTACCCAGTTCCCATGGTTCTTCGCACCACCGCCTCCACCACTCCCGCCCCCTGCTCCCATGCAACCATCTCCCATCTTGCCTCTTGCGGCCGGCGGCGCGAGCAGCAGCGCTGCTGCGTCCAATGAGCCGCCTCGCCCGGAACCCCTCTCCGTGTACATGCCCCCCGTCAACATCCACAAGTTTGAGCACCTCGGCTTCGCCTAAGTCGATCCGGAGGCCACCTTGCCCGGGCCGATCGTGTTGGCGGCGCTCTACGAACAGGTGCCTGAGGGGCTCGAGGATGTCCCCATGTCCGGCTCACGGCGCCCAGCTCGTCATCTTCCGCACGGCGAACAACCGGGAGTTCGCGGTGGACGGGAGCCCGTTCCATCTCGCGGAACACTCCGTCTACTTCGAGCGACACGAGGAGGCCCCAACCGTCACCATTTTGTGCACGAGGGCTACGCGGCGCTCCGGCTCGTCGGGTTTCCAATGGAACATTGGTGCCGGGCGCACATCCGCAGCTCCATTGGAGGGATGGGGAACCCCACGGAGGTGTCCAGCATTTGCATGTCCGAGCGCAACTTCATCGTTGCACTCGTCGTCTGCAAGTACGAGACGGCCGCCATGATCCGCCCCGAGCTCGACATGAAAGAACGCCGATGGTCTCGCGACGCTCGTTGAGGTGCGCCGCGTTCGGCAGTGGCCCATCGGGGCCGCGCCGCCCCCAGCTCCGTTTGGTGGTACAGGCGGTGGCGGCCCCGATGGAGGCGGCCCTGGCGACGGCGGTCCTGGGGGTGGCGGAGGTGGCGGCCCCGGTGGAAGCGGCCCCCGAGGTGGTGGGCCTCCAGGTGGCGGGCTGTCTGGTGGCGCTCCCGGTGGTGGCGACAGCGGCGCAGGCCCGTCCAGCCGTCCGCCCTTGTCCCGACGCCTGTCGCGCGAGTTCTTCACGCTCCCGTTCGAGCTGCCGGCTGCTGGTGCGCGTGCGTCCTCCACACTCGCGTGCACGGGAGTCCCCGATCACGAGTACGTAATCGACGTGCCCCTCCCCGAGTGCCCGTCCGCCGAGCGCGTGCCCACGTTCTCGGCCATCACCCCCGGCGGCGTCCCCAAGGATGCGCGCGTCCAGATTGCGGCGTGCCCTCGTTTCTTCCACCTGCTGATGCTCGGAGACGGAGGCGAGGTCGGCTACTTCCGTGTTCCTCGCTCCCTGATGGACGCCGACGCGCCCGGACGCCGCGGCCTCCCCCACATCAACCTGGACACAGGGACGATCGGCGTCATCGACAAGGTCGAGCGGGTGCGCGACATGGCCACTTATGTTTCTGTGCAGGCGATCGCCCTGGCTGTCGAGTGTGCAGACCCGCTCCTGTTCATCCCTCCAGCGTCCGAGGTAGCGCCCGTGGTGCCGCAGGGTGGCGCCGTCGTCCACTCCGCATCCGTCTCGGAGCTGCCGCGCCGTGGGCGGAAACGCAGCCAAGCGATCGCTCCCATGGGTGCGCCGCTGCCGCCGCGCACCAGCTCCCGCCTGCGTGACAAGAACGGCCTCTGTTTGAGAGCGTGTTGGACCACGCCGTGCGTCTCCGCGCCGAGAAGACCGGTGGGGCGTCGACCTCGACCCCCTCCGCCCCCCTGCCGTTCAGTCGCGACGAGCTGCTCGCCATGGCGTCTGCGTGCGACCTCCCTCGTGATGATGTCCGCGCTCTGGCGGACGCTCTTCCGGTGGAGGATGGTGCCCCATGATGTGCTGCACACTGTCTGGCGACCCGGGGTGCGGCGTTTTTGCTGATCGGGCGCGTTGTGTCACGCTGGTCCGTACCCAAAATGCAAAACCACAACTAAAAGGAGCCCCTACTAGTACAAAAAACCGTTGATCTTACATCAAGATTTGTGGTATGGTGTTGACTATTATTTTACAAAACAAACCCTGCACTTTTACAAATCAGACCGCAGTCCATCATGGTATATAAAAACGAATATTGGTTAATATTGTTAACAAAAAATATGTTTACATTTTTTAGAAATGTTGGTTAATTTTATTAGTACAAAATATGTTTCCATAAACATACATATTCATATATTTTAATGAAAATAAAATCATTTCCTGAATTTTGATGAATACACACATATCCATAAATTATGAGTCCATAAAAACTATCTAAAATATTTGTATTCATGAGTTTGTGTTTTTTTAAAATTATGTTAACTCATATTAATCAGAAAATTATGTTAATTCGTAATCGATAATTTACTCTTTGATGATGAAACGATTTGTCATGACTGGTTCTTCAAGACAAATGTTCAAAATTCAGGGTGTTGACTATAAAATGTACCGCACGCATCTTGATTCAACATCAACGGTTTTTAAAATATGAGCGGGTCCTCCTAGTTGTGGATTTTCCGCGTCCTGGTCCGTACCCCACTGCTTGCTCGTCACCTCGCGTCTAGTGTTTCGCTGCTAGTTGTACTCCCGCCCTATGTACGCCGCCATGCCCTGGGTAGTGTGTGCGTTGCTGCTTCTGTACTAAGAGCAGCGAGTGGTCGTGTGTCTGTACAGTTCTGCTGGTTAGTGCTTGCTCTTAGGTGTTTAGGTTGTGTCCCATGCCTGTAAACTTTAAGCAGCTTGTGGTGTGTTCGTGGAACACTAGGAGCCTGAACGATCCTGTGAAATGCACTGACGTCAAGATGAACCTGTCTGCGCAGCCTCTCCATGTTATCTGCCTCCAAGAATCCAAGCTCGGTGTTGTTAATCCACTCAAGGCATCGTCGTTCCTCCCTCCGGCTTCTCGACACTCTCCATCGTGCCCTCTGTTGGGGCATCCGGAGGGATTGTCACCGCGTGGGATGCTCGGATCGTCGCCCGCATCTCTGACCGGCGCTCGGAATTCTCCCTTACCACCACGTTTGAGCTCGCCGCGGACGGAATGCGTTTCGCCGTGACGAACGTGTATGCGCCGTGCGTGCCGGCGTGCCGAAGGGCGTTCCTTGAGGAAATTCGCTCCCTTGCAGCCTCCGTCGACACCCCCTGGCTCGTGATCGGCGATTTCAACATCGCCTGCGACCCCGGCGACCGCAACAACGACAACTTCGATGCGCGCTCCGCCGATGAACTCAGTGGCCTGGTTGATGATCTGGAGTTGCAGGACTTGCCGCTCCTGGATCGCCGCTACACTTGGACTAACGGCCGTGATAGCCCGACACTTGTTCGGCTAGACCGGGCGTTGATCAACCTCGCCTGGGGAGAGCGGCTCTTCAACACGACGCTCGTCTCTGGCCTTAGGAACACTTCAGATCACGTGCGCCTGTTGCTAAGCGCCTCCTCGCGCGCGCCGGTGAGCCAAGTCTTCCGGTTCGAGCGCTCATGGACCTCCTCGCGGGAGTACAGGGCTATGATCTCGTCGGTTTGGGCCCGCCCGCAGAACCGGTCGCGCACGTGTGTGCAGCCTCCCGCCTATCTAACTCACTTAAGTGGGCTGGGGCCGCCTCGAAGAAATGGACGCGTCATCGCCGGCGGCCTGCTGAGGTGATTTCTAATTGCAGGGCCGTCATTGAGGTTCTTGACATGGTGGACGAAGATCGCGTGCTGTTCGCGCCAGAGAGGTTGCTACGTGACCTGGTCCGTGCACATCTTTCGAGCGAGTATGGCCGGCTGAACACGTATTGGCGCCAGCGCTTCACCTTCCGCCTGTGCCGTCTGGGTGAAGACAACACCAAGTTCTTCCACGCGTGTGCGTCTGCACGCTTGCGTGTGAAAGGAAAGACGTCGCCTAGAAGGGGGGGTGAATAGGCGAGGAACACTTTTTACAATTTAGGCTTGATAAATGCGGAATAAAACTTAGTGTTTAACTTATCAATGACACAGCCTAAATATACTAGGTTCGCTATGTGCACCAACAACTTATGCTATGCAACACAAACAACAATGGGATAGCAAGGTAAAGAACTTCAAGCACGATGACTATCACAAAGTAAAGTTCATAAGTAAAGAGCTCGGGTATAGGGATAACCGAGGCACGCGGAGACGATGATGTATTCCCGAGTTCCACCACAAAAGGTGTACGTCTCGTTGGAGAGGTGTGAGCAACCACAACAGGTTTGCTCAACGCCACAAAGGCCTCACCTTCTTCTCCGATGAACTCGACCACAAAGGTCCGAGTCCACCTTCCACTATGAACTCCTTTGGGGCGGAGAACAATCCCGTACAACAACCTTGGGGCACACACCCACAACCGAATTGGGGGCTCCCAAATGACCACAAGAGGTCTTGACCACAAAGGTCCCAACTAGCCACAAAGGCCTTGACCACAAAAGGTCCTATGCCACAAAGCCGGCCACTAAGGCGTCTAGGGTCCAAGACCCAAGAGTAACAAGCTCACGAATTTCACCACCATGAATCCTCGTGGAGGGCTCAAACCGATGCAAGATGCAATGGCAAGAACACACAAAGTGCTCAAGTCCTTCACTCTCAAATTCCAACAAAGCAACAAATGCTTATGGGGGAATAAGAGAGGAAGAACCAAGAAACCACAAAGGAGACAAATCCTACACTCCCAAATCCCACCACAAGCAACTAATGCTAATGGGGGGATAAGAGAGAGCAAGAACAAAGGGGGAGAACCACAAAGGAACTCAAAGATCTAGATCCACTATGTTCCCCTCACTTAGAGGAGAGATGGATTGGTAGAATTGTAGATCTAGATCCCCTCTCACTTTTTCCTCAAAGATTTGCAAGAATCATGGGAGGATTTGAGAGGGGGCAAGCTTTCCCAAGGTCAACAATGGCAAGAGAGAGAGGGGAAAGTCGTCAGCTCAAGGAAGAAGAAGGGGAGGGGTATTTATAGCCCCTCCCAGATTTCTAGCCGTTGGGAATCTCCAGTCCGGAAATTTCCGAACTGAGGGCCGGAGATTTCCGGACCCCGGAAATCTCCGGTAGGAATTCCGACTCGAGCTGAGATAAGATCAGTGCTGAAGGCAAATAAGACTTGGCGAAAAACTGCAACTAGTGACCGGAAATATCCGAACCAGGGCCGGAGATTTCCGGACCCCAGAAATCTCCGGTAGAAAATCCGATGGAAAACTGAACTGAGTCAGTACGCAATTGAGTTCTGGACTTAGCAAAAATCTTCCGTCGCTCGGAGATCTCCGGACTGGGGCTCGGATATCTCCGAGCGCCGGAAATCTCCGAGCAAGTCCGGACATTTCCGCCCTTTTGAAAAACTGCAGAAACACCAGAACTGAGAGATCTTTTGCAAATAAACTCCGAATGATTTGAGACCAACTCCGTTGGAAAGGCACTGACAAGGAGTACCCAACAAAAAGTCCCCACACATGTGAAGGTGTGGAACTTTCCTCAAGGTTGAACCGGTAATATTTCCACACCGAAAACGCAACGAGTTTTCCAAACTAAAACCGTTTTCGAAGAACTTGGTCTTGTTATGAAGATCACGACAAGAACCAAAAACCAACAAGGAGAAAAGACAAATAAGAACCAAGAAAGATGATATGCCAAGCATGCAAAGGTTTGAGCTCTCCACAAAGATGCGATCAAGTTACTCACTCGAGAGCCCCTCTTGATAGTACGCCTATCTATCCTATAGCCCTATCAAGATCATACCTTTGCCTTGAGCAATCCACTTGAGCTAGATGATGACGATCTTGATCTCTTCAAGTGGACCACCTTTCTTGATTGCGCTTGCTAGCACATGCTTGATGAAGACTCCTCCATATACTCCCCCATACTCCAACATGGGAGAGTCTCGCTTAGCTTCGTCTTCATGTCTCCGACAGCTTCCCTTGGTCGACTCCTCCATATACTCCCCCATACTCCATCATGGGAGAGTCTCGCTTAGCTTCGTCTTCATGTCTCTGACAGCTTCCCTTGGTCTTGCACTAGTCAACCTTGATGACGATCATGGCATGACATCATCCTACATGAGCTATATGAATTGATCTTCTTGTTGCAAGCTCATGGAAGATACCATCTTTCTTCTTATAGGTGATGGCTTGACAACTCCAAGCCATACTTGCAATATGCTCAAAACACACATTAGTCCTTATGGATTGTCATTAATTACCAAAACCATACATGAGGGCACATGCCCTTTCAGCGTGGGAACCAAATCAAGGTGCTCCACGATGGAGGGCGGGTGCTCGTCAATCACTCAGATAAGGCTGCCGTCCTTCACCGCTTCTACTCCAGCCTGCTGGATCATGCGGAACCGCCGACGTGGACCTTTGACGTTGCGAGTGTGCTTCCCCGGGTGCCTGGCCTGGGCGCCCTTGAGGCCCCCTTCTCCGAGCAAGAGGCGAAGGATGGGCTACGGATGATGCATCCTGATAGCAGCCCCGGTCCTGATGGCTTCGGCCCTGCGTTCTTCCGTGCTTTCTGGCCGTCGGTCCGTGAAGATGTGATGGCCTTCCTCGCCGACTTCCATGCCAGATCCGCACCCCTTGATGGGGTGAACCGCGCCTACATCACTCTTCTACCCAAGAAGGCGGATGTGGTCTCCGCCGACGGCTTCCGTCCCATATCCTTGCAGAACTGCATTATGAAGCTCGTCACGCGCATCCTTACGACCAGATTGCAGGGCTTCATGGAGTGCCTCGTGTCCCTTAAGCAGTTGGGATTTATCAAAGGGCGCGTGCTCACGGACAACTTCATGTACGCCATTGACCTCGTGCAGAGTTGCCATGTGCGCAAGGTGCCCGCGGTGGTTCTGAAGTTGGACTTCAGGAAGGCGTTCGACTCCGTCAACTGGATTGCGCTCGACAAAATCTTGGAAGTACGCGGGTTTGGCGCCACGTTCCGTGGGTGGGTCGTGGCCATCCTGTCCACATGGAAGACGGCGATCTTACTCAACGGGGTGCCAGGGTGCTGGATTGCATGCAAGAACGAGCTGCGGCAGGGGGATCCCCTATCCCCGTACTTGTACCTCATCGTCGCTGAGCTTCTCCGCGCGCGACTTGCCGAGGACACTGGCGAGGACCGCCTCCGCCACCCCCTGGCAGACGACCTCCCTGTTCCCGTCATTCAGTATGCTAACGACACCCTGATCATCCTCCCCGCTGACCCCGCGCAGGTTGCGAAGCTACGCACAGTCTTGGACTCCTTCTCCCGCGCCACAGGACTACACATCAACTTCCACAAGAGTACTTTTGTGCCCGTCCGAGTGCCGCCTTCGGACGCCGCTCTCTTGCGGAGTTGCTCGGGTGCCCCGTGTCTTCCTTTCCCCAGACCTACCTCGGCTTGCCTCTGTTGGATCAGAAGCTGCCGGCGTCGACCTTGGACTTCCTTGCCACCAAGATCTCGGGGAGGATCCCTGGGTGGCGCACCTCGCTGGTCCCCATCGGGGGACGCCTCACGCTCGCTGAAGGGGTTACGGTGCAGAAAACAATAATTTTTCTAGCGAACGAAACCCTAACTAGACAGGATCTATCTATCTAGTACATGCGATAACGGTGGCGGAACGGGTTACATTACCTCCATGTAGACCGATAGCGGGGATTACGCTCCCGCACAAGCGTTGACGATGAAGTCGTACGTAGCCGACCTCGAGGTCGCAAAGAACTTGCCGCGATGTCGAAGTCGATGACGCCGGGGTGTCGACGATGATCTGCGTCGACGGGCGTCGGGCGGAAGAAGGCAGAGCGCCAGCACCGGGGCTGGTGCGCCGGCAGCCGAGGGGAAGGAGGCGCGGCGGCTGCAGGGGCGAGACGACGTCGCCCAGGCTACTCAAAAGGAGTTACCTCCGAGCACTCACAAACATACGGAGCTTAGCGACAACCCCCGGTCATTCAGATCCAGCTGAAATCGCAGGGGTAGATGTTATCTGGAATTCCGCAGAGCAACGGCGCTCTGCGGTATAGCTTAGGTGGAGAGAGGGGGCAAAACGGGCGGAGAAACAGCTCGGCCGGCCTGCATACAATTAATTGTATTTTCCAATGAATTAATCCAATTAATATGCCTTGCTATATAAAGGGGGAAGGTGGTGTGCAAACCCCATTGGCTCCCCCATGTGGGACTAAACAAAGGACAAGGGGGGGGGGGGGGGGTTCGGCCCCCCACATGGGCTGGCCGAACCAGCCAATGGGGCCCACCCCCCTTTGGTGGTGCGGCTCCCCCTCTTGGGCCCTCTTAGGGCCCATGTAGGTGGGAGCCCCCTTTTTCCTTTATTTAATTAATATTAAATTAATATAAAAATCCCATTAATTCATAATTAATATATTTATATATAATTCAATATCCCGTGACTCCGAAAACTCTTTCGGACATTCCTGGAACCATTTCAGACCTCTCCGGAACTCCTTCCGGACCACCGGAACTCTTTCCGGATCATTTCTCTCTCTCCAACAAATTCCTATAATATTCCAGAACCTATCTCCTGGTGTCGCTAAGACCTTAAGTTTGTTACGCTACGGTTCGAGAACACTCCAGACATGGTCGAGACACTCCACTCACCAATGACCGTCAGGGATACCTGGAAGTATATGACGACCCCTGTGCATTCCACGAATATCGTCGTTGAACCATAAATATGATATTCATTCCTTTGTCTCTGCGATACTACCTTGTCCGAGATATGATCGTAGACACACCGATGTCTTTGTTGTATCTCGTTACCGACGAAAGTTATTAACTCGTATGCGATATTACATCTCCATGACCTAGTCATAAGCTGCGCAGCTATATAGATGCAATATCACCGAGTGGGCCCAGAGTATCTTTCCATTACAAGAATGAACAAATCCCGCTCTTGATCCTTACGTCTTAATGCTCTTTCGGAATACCCAAGATGGACACCGTTATTGTCATGCTATATAAGACACAACGTTTGATGCTCTCAAAGCACCCCTACGAAGCATTAATAAGTACGGTCTCACGGTCTAAGGAATAAGCTATCATATTCTTATTTATTGCAAATGACAACCATCGTAATACGATCTTATTGCAATACTTTGCGTATGTGCATCACCTTATTTAACTAACAAGATGACCCCATTGTCAACCGACGTCATTGTCCTTGATCGGGAATCTCGATCAACTGTTGCCCAATGGACTAGCTTATATAGAGGCTTGCTAGGGACCTGGTTGTCTATGTATCACACGTGTATTAATAATTCCGATTAATACAGTTATAGCATAATACACAAACCTATTATAAACTTATGAGATAATGCAATATATACTACTTATTTATTTGCCTCTATGGCATATCTCCTTCGGTCTCCCACTTGCACTAGAGTACAAATAAACCAGCTGCATTTTACTTTATCAAAATCCCTTATCAAATAAGAATCATTCGATGATGCTTGCTTGTGGAAGAGTGTTACTCTGACAATCTGCACAACACACGATTTGTGCAAACTTTTGCGATTCACTGATATCAACTAGCTTGATATCACCATGTTGTCCAACAACATATATGCAAATACCGTAACTAAGTGAGACTTCTGTTTCCCAGCGCTTACTCTGATTATACTAACCAGATAACTGCCCTGAAAAACACACTCAGCCATGCAGAGCCCCATATAACAATTACAAACTCGTGATATCTACATACTTTCACACCAATGTAGAAAACTTGACATTCAAATGTCAATCCCTTAACTAAAGCACTTCTACTTCCAGTAAATTCCAAATTTACTTTCATAACTGCTCTTATTCCAAGAACATCGGTTATATTTCATCGAGCAGATAATATGGTTTCTGTATGATATCTAATATTACATAATAGACCACATGTCATACAAGCATTACTTTCATGCATCATTACTCTTAATGATCAATTGGATTTCAAAGGACCATCCTATTGATTCTAATCTGACTCCTCAGATATAATCCAAAACAACTCGACTAACTATTTTAAAATTCCCGTTCTATTTAAAAATAGACACTGACTTTCAAATAGTTTCACAACTTCATCCTTCTTATCTATTCTACTGGTACAATTTCACAATGTGTCATTTACACAAGATGAATTCGGTTCCCACTCAAATTATGTCTCCACATATTTGAGAACACACGCTCCCACTCAAAAACGTGTCATCCACATATTTGAGTTCCTGAGCTCCCATTCAAAAATATGTTTTGTACATATTCCACCTGAGTAAACTAACTTTGACTCCCACTTAAATTGACATTTTGGTCTAACCAAAATCATTGATCTATTATCAATTCGAATTCAATACAAACTCCAGTATTACATTAATACAAATCCCTCAGACTTTAAGCATGTCTACACAAATGTAGTCAACAAATTTGATCTTGTCCAAGACACATTTCTTGACAAGACATGCTACCGTGTCTTTCTTACAGTCACATTTCTCATATAACACTTTATATGACGATTAAACAATCTTATTCCTCTAATAAGAATTGCAGCAACAATTACTCTCTTAATCCTTTTAAATGCAACTTTGGATTTCCAGGCTCAAAAAGCCTTTGTTCGTAATCCGATATTTTCTCAACTTTCTTTGTATTCGTATAGTGCACCTTGATCTGTCAACAAGATCCGAAACACTTAATACAGTGTTGTGACCTGACAGCAATATTAAACATAACAGCACTTTATTTAGAAGTTTCTTTCATGAAAATATTATGATCTTTATGAAGAGGATTGCAAGCAGAAAACAATTTTCTAGTCTCCATCACTCTTAATCACCAAACTTTCATTAGCAGACATATACTCTTTGGAACACCTTCCAACATAAGTCTGACACTTTATTCCAAACTTCTAATTCCAATCCATAAACCATAATTCGAAAAGTCATCTTTTCTCGGAATTACATAGACAACAAACTGAACTTTGTTTCTAATTTGTTTTGGAATGCACTCCCATTCAATGTGAGTATTCTACAAAGGACTATTTATGTATATACCGAATTATCGTGTAATCATATACATGTCCACACTACTGTCGATCTCACGAATTCTTGTTGAGAAAAACATCTATTTTCTAAAGTGGACATTGACTATAATGTTTCGAACATACTAGGAGTTTCTAAGACTGATTCTGACAGACCACACTCTATTTAATATAGAGCATGATTATAACTCCCCACATATCACTATATATGACATTATAATTTTGTGAAACAAATTTCCACAAGTCTTTTGTGTTGAAACCATCATTCAAAAATATTGTCCTTTGATCAAATTTTGTGAATACAATGTTCACTAATCTTTCTTCTGAAAAACCCCTTTTGATCTATCATCAAATTAATTTCAGACTCCATAATTTATCGGGCAAATACTCCTATTTACCAAAATCATGGAAGAATTCAGATCAAGCAGTAAACACCATTAATTAATCATTAAAAATGACACTCAATTAATTTCCGCTAGTATTGCAACTTCAATACTTGATTTCAAGCTTAATCAACTCAGCACTCAAAATACTTAAATGGACCAAAAACATCCATTACTTCTCTCATTGCTTTTATGACTAAACTCGACGGTGTTTGTTCTAGTAATAGAACTCCTATTCATAGGACACGCTATTTTATCATTTCTACAATTATGAATATTTATCATACAATCAATGTAACTGAGATGTGGAATCTTTATTCATAATATAAAACAACTGACTTGTTCCATAACATAAAACAACTGAACTTGTCTTATTACATGAATAACTTTGTCGTGCAACAATCAAGACACACACACTCGCTCACTATTACAAAAGATCTTATCAAAAAACTATTAATGATAATTATGATAACTTGAGGACGTAAACACCAAAAGGCCATCAACTCCTTGATTACCAGCTTCAGCGCCAGGTCACATCAAACTGCGCCACATATATGTGATAATTAGGACCTGTTTCACAAACAGAACAAGTATCAAATACTTCATCATATACCAAGGGGCGAATTCATAATTCTGCATATATCAAATATATACCTGTAGCATTGAAGATCTCTCCTTCGATGGAATCAACCTTCAGAGATTTGAATTCAGACACAAACTTGTAGAAGTTCATATCATCGGCCTTCAAAATGTACTTGCGTACATGCTTCTCATAGCTAGGAGGTAGAGATATCAGGACAGTCCGAATGGCACAAAAATCTGTCATCCAGTAATCGAAGACATCGTCAGCTGGAAGTAGATGTCATACAATCTCTTCAAATGTGTCTTCAGACAGGTATGCTCCTCCATGTGAATGGTCTGGAACATTCTAAGTTGCCTGAATTGCTCACGTTTTAATTCATCCCCGAAGTGTGTCTTTATCGCATCCATCATGACGCTTGGCTCCTTGCGTCGAAACAACTCTTTCAACTCGGGTGCCAGGCATACGGTCATGGTGATCTCTACTTCAATGAATATGTCTCGACGCCTACGGAAATCATCTTCCTCCTCCTCGCTAGCAGAATCTCCCGGTCCTTCTCCTAATGGTTCATCGAGAACATATAGAATGTTGTTGTGTTCGAGAATGTTTCTAAAACCGCTATACCATCTGATGAAGTTGGACCCGTCGGCTTCTAATGTAGCATCCGGGCTCTTGAGGAAGTAACCGAAGTATAGTTGCGTAGTCTACAGATGTGATCGCAAAAGAGGTAAGGTAAAGTTTATAATATGTAGGTGAGTTTTAGTTTTATAATCTTATTATCTAAAACCACACCACACCAAGATTATTATCCCTAAAATAATAATGGCGATGACACGACCCCCATCCACTACACCACCCCCGATCATCACGGCCGGCAGCACAGCTTCAAAGGTGGACATAAAATGTCGGTCACAACAACTCTATGACTCGTGCTCGATCTTTCGATCTTCCCGTGTTCCGAGGCCATACCTCTGAGTATGCTAGTCTCGCCAATCAAACCTCGAAGACCCTGCGCGTGCAACATGGCTTACACCCACTGTATGCGAACGACGAGATGTGTGACACCCAATCATCACGGCCTGCCTCATAACGTAGAACTTTCTTGGTGGTGCGCAACGAGGGAGAACACAATTTTGGTATTTGTTAGGGATCATCCTATTTATGACGCTACCGTTGTATATCTAGCATATAAGCAATCAATAGGATGCACACACAACAACACACAATAATGATGCAATGAAGTGCGATGTGACATGGTCGATGCGCCTGGACCTTCATGGCGCCATGTGCCTGGCCCCCCGGCGCCCCGGCATGGCTCCGAGTCTACAGAGCCCTCAATTGCCTCCGACAGTACGAGTAATATCAAAACTTACCGTAACCATGTCACATAAAATAACGCCTCTGCAAAACAAAGTTAGACGCCTCTAGCTTTATTTAGTTTTGCAAATTTTACGTGGCATATAGTGAAAGTGCATGGTTGCTCCCATGCGTGGTTTTGGTAATTAATGAAAATCCTTATGGACTAATGTTTACATTGAGATATTCTTATAGATCTTGTCCATGGGAAAATATAGGAGTTCATGTGTTGGACTCTTCAAGATGACATAATGACCAATGCTCTATTCAAGGGTTAATATGAAGAATGGTCATGTATAGAGTTGAGCTCATCGCAAGTATGGCTTGGAATAGAAGATTGAGTGAACAATCATGTTTACCCCCAAGCCATCTTACATATCAAGAGAAGAAGATGAAGTGCAAGTTCAATATGATGCATCTCGGAAGATATCTTTTGATTGAAGCTTGCAAAGAAGACATGAAGACGAAGCTTAGCGAGGCCCTCCCATAATGGAGTATGGGGGAGCATTTGGAGAAGTCCTCATTAAGCATGTGCTAGAAAGCACAATCAAGAAAGGTGTTTCAACTTGAGAGAGTCAAGATCGTCATCATCCCTCCCATAATGGAGTATGGGGGAGCATTTGGAGAAGTCCTCATTAAGCATGTGCTAGGAAGCACAATCAAGATAGGTGTTTCAACTTGAGAGAGTCAAGATCGTCATCATCGAGCTCAAGTGAAATGCGCAAGGCAAAGGTATGATCTTGATAGGTTTTCTATTTTACCGGTCTCATGGTGTTAGTGGGAGACCGGGTTTTAGGATAGATGGCGTACTATCAAGAGGGGCTCTCGAGTGAGTAACTTGATCGCATCTTTGTGGAGAGCTCAAACCTTTGCATACTTGCCATTTCATCTTTCTTGGTTCTTACTTGGTTTTTCTCCTTGCTGAGTTTTGGTGCTTGTTGTGATCTTCACGACAAGCCCAAGTTCACCGAAAACGAATTTCATATGGAAAACTTGTTGCGTTTTCGGTTTTGGAAGTTTGCCGATCATTCCTTTTTAGAGAGATTTTAACCTCCTCCATTTGGTTTTATCTTCCATTGTTGGACTATGAGGTTTATCTTCATGATCTTGTAAAGCTCTTCGTTGTGATTCCAACGAGCCAAAAATCATCGAAAACGGAGTCCGGATGGAAAAGATATTGACGTTTTCGTTATCGGTTTTACTGTAGTTTTTCCTAGGCCGGAATCTCCGGTCCTATACCGGAGTTTCCGGTCTGTGCAGGACCGGAGTCTCCGGACTCAACGTTTTTCTCCAAACGTTGTTCAGCCCCTGGTGGGGGGCGGAGTTTCCGCCCCCGGATGAACTTTCCGGCCCAGGGCACTGCAGAGTTTGCCCAAGCCTCGGCGGTGTTGACAGTGTTCAGCCCCTGGTGGGGGCCGGAGTATCCGGTCCCAGTAGGCCGGAGTTTCCGCCCCTGGCCGGAGTTTCCGGCCCTATTGACCGGAAACTCCGGTGTGAAGTTTTCCTGCAACGGCTCTTTTTCGTGGGACCTATAAAAAGGCCCCTTCTTCCCATAAAGAACATCTCTTCCAAGCACGAATTTTCCCCCTCTCTCTCCTCCATTGTTGACCTTGGAAAGCTTGCCCCTCTCTCATTTCCTCCCATGATTCTTGCATATCTTTGAGGGATTTGAGAGAGGAGATCTAGATCTACATTTCCACCAATCCATCTCTCCTCTAAGTGAGGGGAACCTTGTAGATCTTGATCTTGGAGTTCTTGGTGCATCTCCTCTTTGTTCTTCCTCTCTTTTTCCCCCATAAGCATCTGTTGCTTTGTTGGAATTCGAGAGTGAAGGATTTGAGCACTTGTGCTCTTGCCTTTTGCATTTGGTGCATCGGTGTGCTCTCCACGAGGATTCGTGGAAGCTGAAAGTTTGTGAGCTTGTTACTCTTGGGTCTTTGGACCCTAGACGCCTTTGTGGTGGTTGGACCCTTGTGTGGTCACTTGAAGCCGTTCGGGAGCCCCCAATCCCATTGTGGGTTGTGCCCCGGATTGTTGTTGGAAGCCGTTCGGGAGCCCCCAATCCCATTGTGGGTTGTGCCCCAGATTGTTGTTGAAAGGCTCCGGATTCCGCCTCGAAGGAATTCCGATAGTGAAAGGTGAACCAAGCCTTTGTGGTGCGGTTCATCGGAGAAGAAGGTGAAACCTTTGTGGTTATTGAACCGTTGTGTCGGTTCACACCTCTCCAACGAGACGTACTCCCTTAACAAGGAGGAACTCGGGAATACATCCTCGTCTCCATGTGGCTCGGTTATTTCTATACCCGAGCTTTTTACTTATGCAATTTACATTGTGATAGCCTTCGCGCTTGAAGTATTCTATAGCTATCACCTTGTTGTTTGTCCTTCTTAGCATAAGTTGTTGGTGCACATAGGTGAGCCTAGTTTATTTAGGTTGTCGTCTTGTTAATTTAACCAACTAGTTTTATTCCGCAATTAATAAGCCTAAACCGAAAAAGTTTTAAACCGCCTATTCACCCCCCCCCCCTCTAGGCGACATCATTGTCCTTTCAATTGGTATCAGAGCCTGGGATCTCTTGTTGGGCTTTACCGCCTAGAGAGTAAAAGATGTCGTGTAGATAATTAGTGCACGATCCCACTTTCATATTCGATGGCACAAATTATGATGTTTGGAAAATCCGCATGCTTAATCTATTTAGGGCCATGGGTCCAAATTATGTTAAGAGGATTGTAGATGTGTGTTTATCTCCTCCAAAGGATTCTCATGAATTATCTTTAGAGGATGAGATAAACTCTCATCTTGAGACTCAAGTAACTAATGGTCTTATGTGTGCTTTGACCGATGTAGTTCTTGCTTCAATCATGCCTTTTCAAAATGCACATGAGCTTTGGACCAAGCTTCAAGATATATATGAAGTGTCCAAAATTATTGAGGATGATTGTTCTCCCTCCACCTCCGGCCGTGATGAGTTCACAACTTCGTCCACTTCACCAACATGTGATTTGTCACAAGGTAATGATATGGTGAGTGGTGATAGAAATTGCATTGTTGATGGTGAATATTCTATTGACTATACTTCATCTCTATCTCATTGCAATGTTCTATCTTTAGACTTAAACTCTTATAGCACTCCAAACGCCATACATGCTAGAGTTGATAGTCCTTGCATATCATGTAATAGTTGTTTAACTAAATCTCATGATGATATGCTTCATATGTCTTGTTGCCATGAAAACAATACTTTCATATCCTCTATTTCTTGCATGACTAACAATGTAGAGGAATCCCAACATTTGTTGGAACAAGACATGGACCTCAACGGTGCTTCAAGTTTTTCTTCATCCTCTTCAACCATTAATCATGTTTGCCTTATGGCTAAGGATTCCGAGGTATCTCCCACCTCGAATCCAAATTGTGATGATGTGGATGAGGATTCTCATGAAGAAGGTTTTGACTTTGAATCCTTAACCAAGATGGGTGAGATGGTACTTGGTGCTCTTCCCAAAGGTAGTAAAGCTATCCCTCCTCTTTGTGAAATCATTGATTATGTTACTAAGAGTAGGGAATTCATTGAGGATTTGGAAAGTCAATTTGATGAGAAATGTCAAATTGAGAGAGATGACTCTATCACCATAGCTTCCTTGAAAGCTTCTCTTGAAGAGGAAGAACAGCTTAGGGTTTCTCTTGAAGAGAAACTTGAATCCCTTGATGAGTCTAATGATCTTATTATTGCTAAAATCATTAAGGAAAGAGATCATTCTATTACTAAATATAAAGTGCTTAAAAAGAAAATAGTTGAATTTGGTGTTGGAAATGCTAGACTAAGTGAGGACATAGAGAAACTTGACAAAGCTCACAAGGCTTTAGAAAGTGAACACTCTCTCCTCGTCAAGTCTCATGATCAACTCCAAACTCAACTATCTAATAATGATAAACTTGCAAAAGTGTCTTCTTCCATTTCTAATGATAATGATGCTTTTGCTACTAACTCCACTTCTTGTGAAGCATCTATTTTGAAGGAGAATGTTGAGCTAAGGGCCCAACTTGAGTTGCTAACTAGCAAGTATGGCAAATTGGAAGAAAGTCATCAAAGGCTATCTAGCTCTAATGATGATCTTCTAGCATCCCATGCTAAGCTAAAGTTAGCTCATGAGGCTATAATGTCAAAGGTAACATCTTGTGAGCCTCATGTGGACAATGGCACAACGTCTTCTCTTAATGCAATATCATCTTGTGCTAGTCCTTGTGATTCATCCACTCACAATGTTGCTACATCTCGTGATGAATCACTTTCCATACCTTGTTGCTCTAACAATGAGGCTTTTATTTCCTCTAGTATTTGTGTTGATACTAACCATGTAGAGGAACTAAAAGAGCTCAAGGCCCAAGTCACTTCTTTGAAGAAGGACTTGGAAAAGCGTCATGTTGGGAAGTCCACACTTGATAATATGTTGAGTGTTCAAATACGCCCAAATGACAAGAGTGGACTTGGATTCAACTCCAATAACAAGAACAAGTCCAAGATCATCAATAAGGAAAAGGGCCAAGAACAAGTCAAAGATTCGGCCAAGATTGTTTGCTTCAAGTGCAAAGTTGAAGGGCACCATGTTAGATCTTGCCCTTTGAAGAAGAAGGCTCTTAGTGAGAAGCAACAAGGGAAGAAACCTCAAGTTCAAACTCAAGCTCCTCAAGTTGAAGAACGGTCTCTTCCCAAGCAGAATCAAGCTACCCCTCCTCAAGTCAAGACTCCAACTAAGAAGAGAGGAGGAAGTAGATGTTGCTACCTATGCCGTGAGAAGGGTCACCTTGCTTCTTCATGCACAAATGGTACCTTATCCAACCCCATCATATTTGATGATGTCTATTCTCTTCAGAAGGATAAGGTTGGCAATGTGTTTGCCAAATATGTTGGTACTCAAAGTGGTGTCAAGAAAAGAACCATTTGGGTTGCCAAACCTATTGTGACTAACCTCTTAGGACCCAACTTGGTTGGGGACCAACAAGCTAAAACTTGATCAATTTTAATAGGTGTTGTTGGAGGACATTGGAGACTTGGCTACACTATGAAGAATTAAGGGATCTTCATCAATTATATTCTCTCAAGTCAAGTCATATGGATTATATTGTTCTATCTCATATCCAATGTTCCTCCTTGCGGTAACTTTTATTTAAATCATATATACATTGAAAGTTGCTTGCACCCTTGCATGTGTTAGGTTTAGTACCTTGCTAGAGTTTGTATGTGTTGTGCTCTCTACTTACTTATCTTGAGAAACCAAGTATGTGTACTTTGGTTTGCACACCATCTACTTGTTTTGATCCCTATTGCTTTTATTTGCTATCTTATCTTGTTGGCTCTCTTTGAGAGATAAATGGACTATCCATTTTTGGAGAGTCATATGCTTCGTGCACTTTACAATCCTAAAAATGTGTGTACATGAGGAATACCACTTAGTGTTGATATATCAATATTATCTATTCTCTTTGTGGTGTGTCATGCTCATGAGAAATTCAAATTATATAATGTCCATTAATTTCTCTAGTTGTTTTTGTTTGCCTCATGTGTTAAAATAAATGGATTATCACATTATGGGGGAGTAATAAGCTATGTGCATATTACAAGCCTAGAAAATGTGAAAATGTGAGGTTTTGCCACCAAGCATTGATATTGCTAATTATCTTGTTCCTATGTGGCATGTTGCTCAAACAAGTTCCCATTTACTTAAATGCTATTTGTCTCTCACTCTTTTGGATCTTGTTTGTGAAGGATGTTCTTGATATGGCTTTCCCTAAATATGTTCTCATATATCTTTTTGGGAAGCCAATTGATTCAAGCTACTCCTTGGAGTTGCTTTGCATTATCACATGATTTGTGAATCTATCAAGAATATCTATCTAAGCATGGCTTTTAATTCCTATACTTTTCCACATGCTTATGTTTTGTGAATATGGTCTTGAATATATCTTTGCAATCCACGCCCGAGAAATATCTCCATACATTACTTGTCGTGACAAGTGATAATCATAATTTGTGGTATATATATTGATCATATTCACTTTGACTCTTGCTTTGAATTGCCTTATTTAATTGCCAAGAATTTGTTTGATCTAACTTTCTTTTGTCTTCCTTGTATCTTTTGGATCCTTTATTGCTCTACTTGAAATTTGTTTTGTGCTTTCTTGAGTTGGGACTTGCAATGAACCAATTCTTGTGCATTGACCTTCAAGAGTCATACTTCTTAATAGTGCACTATTCTTTGGGAAGCTATCCTACTTTGAGTAAAACACCGTTCTTTAAATTGGTATTGCAATTTCTTGCCTTTCTTGAACATGACTAGTGTTTGAATATATATATGAAGAGTGATGATCTCATTTGTGTGCATTTTGTATTCAAATGCAAAATCATAAATAATGTACACATCTTGGGGGAGCAATCCTATATGCTTTAGAACATTAGTTGTCTTCATATGATATTTGATCCCGATGACATGTCTCCTTGGAAGACAAACATTTTTCGTCTTGGTACTTTGTGCCATCATGAAAAGTGTAGATGTTTTGGTTTATTCCTTGATGATATGTTCATCAATTGGTTTCTTGATTTCATTAGCATCTTTTCAAAGTGGTATCTTCACTCATGTGTTGATTTGGGTATTTGATATAATGTGGACAATTTGTTTTATTGTCACACTTGTGTGTGCCTTGTTGGTTTACTTGGAGTTTTGTCTAAATTATATCTCGTTTGGTTCTTGAAAGTCATGTGCATGCATTTTTATTATATGTATATCTTATGGCATGCTTACTTTCGTTGATCCAATATATAGGATAAACTCCATCAAATCCTATATGGCTAAGATGTGCATGAAATTCAATTTCACATTAATATGCACATATTTATGTGGAGTTTGTCCTATGTATTGTAGTTGCTCTAACTACTTTGGACCCAATGAGTTTGGGTACCTTTTTGTACTTGAATTTGTTTTAGGTATATTGGAGATGCATTGGAAGCTTGTCTCATCTAAAAGGAATGTGTTGTCACCATGTGCTTATTGGAGCCAAGCTTGGATGATCATGAGCTCTTATCTTCTATATCACCAATGCTATCTCCGTAACGAGTATCTACCTCATGCATACTTTTCTAGCTTTCAACCTTGTGTAGGTTGATTTCATGGCATGAATCTCTTTGGTTGCAATTCTTTTGATTCTTGTAAAACGTCTTTATTGCAAATGTGAGTAAGCCGGGATGATTACATATCAAGGGAGGAATATATATAATCATTTTCATGATTCACCAATCCCAAATATGTTAATCTAGCACTTTCTAATCTATGTCTCGTATATGTAATATTGATGTGTTTCAAAATCATTTGCCTTTTGTGAGACTTGTTATCCTACTCGGAGCATCCCGTTTATCACCTTATCCCTTGTGGATACGTTTGATGCTATGATGAGTGTGTGTTTGAAGTTCATCTATATCCCTTTAAGATAAAAGTGAGCTTTGTGCTATGCTTTTAATCAAAGATCTTATTGGTGTATTTATGACTTCCTCTTGGATATCATGACCTCTACCTTTGTATCTATCTTGTGTGTACATGTTTATTTGTAGACCCATATCTTAGTGATTCGTGTCTACTTAGAAACTTATACACATGAAAATAGTACATCTTTATTTGGTATTCCAATTCCTTAGTGACCACCTCTTATTGCTTTTGTTTCTTTGGTGGTTTCTAATTAAAGGCACAAGCTTTATTTTCATGTGTTATGCTTGTTGAGTTTTAATAAGCTTGTGGAGCTACTTGCTATATCTCCTTTGGTGTGTGAGTATGGGTAAGACATCATATGCACCATGTGGAACTCCTTTTGAAAGACTATGTTGATGTGTTTGCTCATCCTTGTATTAGTCTCTTAAAATGTCTTTATATCTCACACCCATCCTTTTATTTGCCGCTCCTTGCTCATGTTGCAAAACATTTTATTTGTTGCAAATTGTTTTGTTTCTTTTCTCACTTATATTTTCTTGCATGTGCTTGTGTTCGATTTTATCTAGGAGGGAGTGAGGATTCCATGTTGTGCACACTATATTGAAATACAAATCCTATTTGTGCACGTACCTTGGGGAGTTCCCTCATGATATTTAGAACACTTTTTGGATCCTTTTGATTGATTGCATCTTTCGTTGAAGTATCTTTCTATTTGATATTCTCTTGCAATCTTTGGATCCTCAATATAGTCTGATCTCCCTCCATCTATTCTTCATTGGATAGGTGCATTTGATTTCACTCACATTATGAGAAATGCACACTTTATGTGGGAGCTCTTATTATATTAGCCTTCTTACTTTTCACCCATTTCGGCAATCAATGCCAATGGGGGAGAAATTTAGAGGGTTTAAGGGAATATGGGTTTGTTCTCTTGCGGTTATCTTGCATCCTTGCTCTTTGTGTTGCGTGGCTGCTTAAATACATTATATAAACCCTCGTAAAAGGGATTGTCATCAATTACCAAATTGGGGGAGATTGAAAGTGCATGGTTGACCCCATGCGTGGTTTTGGTAATTAAGGACAATCCTTATGGACTAATGTTTACATTGAGATATTCTTATAGATCTTGTCCATGGGAAAATATAGGAGTTCATGTGTTGGACTCTTCAAGATGACATAATGACCAATGCTCTATTCAAGGGTTAATATGAAGAATGGTCATGTATAGAGTTGAGCTCATCGCAAGTATGGCTTGGAATAGAAGATTGAGTGAACAATCATGTTTACCCCCAAGCCATCTTACATATCAAGAGAAGAAGATGAAGTGCAAGTTCAATATGATGCATCTCGGAAGATATCTTTTGATTGAAGCTTGCCAAGAAGACATGAAGACGAAGCTTAGCGAGGCCCTCCCATAATGGAGTATGGGGGAGCATTTGGAGAAGTCCTCATTAAGCATGTGCTAGAAAGCACAATCAAGAAAGGTGTTTCAACTTGAGAGAGTCAAGATCGTCATCATCCCTCCCATAATGGAGTATGGGGGAGCATTTGGAGAAGTCCTCATTAAGCATGTGCTAGCAAGCACAATCAAGAAAGGTGATTCAACTTGAGAGAGTCAAGATCGTCATCATCGAGCTCAAGTGAAATGCGCAAGGCAAAGGTATGATCTTGATAGGTTTTCTATTTTACCGGTCTCATGGTGTTAGTGGGAGACCGGGTTTTAGGATAGATGACGTACTATCAAGAGGGGCTCTCGAGTGAGTAACTTGATCGCATCTTTGTGGAGAGCTCAAACCTTTGCATACTTGCCATTTCATCTTTCTTGGTTCTTACTTGGTTTTTCTCCTTGTTGAGTTTTGGTGCTTGTTGTGATCTTCACGACAAGCCCAAGTTCACCGAAAACGAATTTCATATGGAAAACTTGTTGCGTTTTCGGTTTTGGAGGTTTGCCGATCATTCCTTTTTAGAGAGATTTTAACCTCCTCCATTTGGTTTTATCTTCCATTGTTGGACTATGAGGTTTATCTGCATGATCTTGTAAAGCTCTTCGTTGTGATTCCAACGAGCCAAAAATCATCGAAAACGGAGTCCGGATGGAAAAGATATTGACGTTTTCGTTATCGGTTTTACTGTAGTTTTTCCTAGGCCGGAATCTCCGGTCCTAGACCGGAGTTTCCGGTCTGTGCAGGACCGGAGTCTCCGGACTCAACGTTTTTCTCCAAACGTTGTTCAGCCCCTGGTGGGGGGCGGAGTTTCCGGCCCTAGAGGCCGGAGTTTCCGCCACCGGATGAACTTTCCGGCCCAGGGCACTGCAGAGTTTGCCCAAGCCTCGGCGGTGTTGACAGTGTTCAGCCCCTGGTGGGGGCCGGAGTTTCCGGTCCCAGTAGGCCGGAGTTTCCGCCCCTGGCCGGAGTTTCCGGCCCTAGTGACCTGTAACATCCCAAGTTCGCTAAATAGAAATATAAGGTGTGTTTTTAGCATTGCATGCATCTCATTTAATTTGGACAAGAAGTTGCATTTAAAATTCACATGTTTGCTTTTTGCAAGAAAGGGTTAAACTCTTGTTATTCTTGGGGAACTCAAAATATTCCAAATTTTCAAAATCCAAGACTGCCAATGGCTTCCTTGTGAAATTTTGAATCTCCTAGTATTTTTCCTCAAATTTTTCTCTTTACAGAAAAGCCCCAAACCTTTTAAATAAGCAACCAGGGGCCTGTTTGTAAAGAAAACTGGAGATTTTTGTTTTTGTCAGGGGGTTTTCTGGAAAAGGTTGCCGTCCTCTTCCTTCTCACATCGCCGCCGTGCCGTGGCCTCTGCTCCGCCGTCCCCTGCCTCCTCTGCGCCAAGATGCGCGCCGCCGCCCTCCCCTGGACTACAAGAAGCTCGCCGCCGCCCGGAGGAACCCTAAGCCAACTCCATTTCGCCCCTTCTTTCCTCAACTCGCCCGAAACCCTAGCTACGGCCAGCGAGAAACTGCTGCCGATTCCGGCCACCTCCTGCTCCGGCGAGCAGCTCAGAAGCACCGCCGTGCTCTGCTCTTCCTCCTCCTCGAGTGGTTCGTCAAGGGAAGCCGCGAAGCCGCGGGGATCGTCGATTCCCTCCGCCGAGTCCGCCGCCGTCGAGCTCATTTTCCGGCTATCTCCGACCTCGCCTCACCTCCCCGACACCTCCACGAGCTCCAGGTCGTCCCCGTGGTCCTCCCTATGCCCTCCTTCTTCTCCCTCTTCCTCTGGTTCGCCAGGCCGCCGAGCGCCGCCGTCGGCCTCCGCTCCGGCGAGCCGTATGGCGTCTCCGGTGACCATTTCCGGGCGGCGCTGCCACCGTTCGGTCCGCCTCGACCCCCTCTAGCGATTGCCGCAAGGCAACTCGATCAATTTGCTCGGATTCGAGCAGTTCGTGCTCGGCAGGGAAGATTTGGGCGTTGATGACGTCAGCTGACGTCATCATCTCTTTTTAATTTCCTAAAATCATTTATTTCTTTTCTGTAAATGATTTATTATGACATGTGGGACCATGTTGTCAGAGTTTTAATATTTTCCATTACTATTTTCTGAAATAACTAAAAGTATGACATGTGGGGCCAATTTATTTAAATAAATTTGAAATAAATTGTTTAAACTTTGAAAATTCATAACTAATTCATTTTAAATCAGAAAAATATGATTTTTATATCAAAATATTCAGAAAAATAAAATCTATTCAATTATAATTTAATCATACATATTCCATACAAGGAAAATAATGTTATTAGTCTCACATTAATAAACCCTAATTTTAATTATGGGTATGTTTTATTCACCCATTTAAATTTGATGCTTGCATCTAGGGTATCCTAAAAATGACATACCATTCATGTGATTGTGCATTGCATCAATATTGTATTGATTGTGTCATTCCTTTCCGGTATTTGGTTCTTCGCGATAGGATTCGAGCCCGAGAGTATTTGCAACGCCTCCGACGATCAATATCCAGCTACTGAAGAGCAAGGCAAGCATAACCTTATATCTGCACATATAAGATTTCCAAAGTATTTGATTCTTGTGTTATGTATACGGTTCAAAGATGTTTTGGTCAAGGTATAGAGTGTCACTTGCGTTGCATTGCCGCTTAGACTTGCTTAGTTGTTCCTTCCCCCATCCAGTTGAGAAGATTGGGATGGAATAAGTATACATGATTTATTTATTGTTAAAGACTTGGACGAGAGGCCACATTGGGATTGTGGTGGATTGTCTCGTTCTCGTCGACAATAGGAACTGAGTTCCTGGGTTCGGAACCAAGACTATTCGTGCATCCACACGGGGCTCGGAAACCCCTCGACTCCAACTTGCCTAGCCTACTACGTGAAGCCACTAGTTCGAGTGTTCCATCTGCATGTGCGGTAAAATGGTTTGAGGAGAAAATTTAGGGCTCGGGTCAGGAGAGTGTGACGCTCTGATCTTGACCCTGGCAACCCGCACTAGGGATCGCTGAGATGGCGGTCTGACCTACTGCTGTGGATCATGGACATAGCGAAGCTTGGGAAAGGTCGTGGCCAACTCTCCAGCCGGCACTCCCAGGTAGAGTGCTAATGTCTGGCGTATCGGTTGGTTGGCGCGTGTGGGTAGTTACACCCCCTGCAGGGTAAATCTTTTCGGAAAGCCGTGTCCACGGTTATGGACGACTTGGTACCTTATTTCGGTGATCATAGACAACTTAAAAGCTAATCATGAAACTGTCAACTAAGGGTGGTTGGGGTTACTTCCTCGGGTTGAGCGAGGGGGTGATTCTCGAGGGTGGTGCAAGCGATGACATCTCGGTGGCTACAGAAGATGGAGGATGAAGTCAGAGGTGTTGTTTCCTTAACCCATTTTAAAAGTCTACTGATGCGAGATTCTCCCCTCACTCGATTTGAAAACAAAGATGGCTTTATGCAAAGACATTCATGAATACTCTCTGAACGGGCAGTTATATAATAGGTTAAATAAGTCTTGTTGAGTACCTCCTGTACTCAGCCTTGCGCACTTTTTGGACAGGTGAAGGTTCCAACTCCACTGCTGGTTTCTACATGGACATCGACGAGTGGATCGGGGTTCCTGGGCAGCAGCCTGGAATCGATGGGCGGGACGTCTCTTATGTTATGGCCTCTTAGGCCTTTTGGTTCTTGTTATGTAGCATAACATAATTTGCTTCCGTTGTTTGATGTACTGTTGGGTCAGTGACCTTTGCTTGTATTATTTGCTATCTTCACTCTGCTAAGAGTTTGTATAATATTGCCTTGAGTCGTAGAGTCACTGTTGTGTTACCGAATGTTCAACTGTTGGCTCTCGAGATCGAGGTTAGGCTTATATCAGATGGATATCTGGGATTTGCCTAGCCTGGCTCTCGGGTGTGCTACAGGTTTTGGTATCAGAGCAGGACTGCCTGTAGGAAACCCTTTTTGTTGGTCGATGCTGAGTTTAGTGTTTGTGAAAACTATTTGAAAGCTAAAATCATCTACAAAAATCTTGATAGGATGCTTTTTCTCCTTATCCATGAATCTATTCTTGGAGCCTCTTTTCTTGATTTGATTTCTAAAGGTTTACCATCTTATCCCATATTTCAAAATCTTAGGATTTCGAAGGTTGGGTAGTGTTCTTTCGTACCTATTTTTGGTTGCGATTCTCAGAATGTTCTATATGCTTCAATTCCGCTGAAGCATGTATCTTTCTTCCTCCAAGCTTGAATTCTACTGCTTGACCATCTCTTATCACTGATATCCTGTTACTTTCCCACGTCCTTTCATCTATCCTGTTTACCGGTGGATCTAATCTTCGTGGTCTCTGTTCTATTCTATCAGGATGTCAAGTGGTACTCGTGGTCAGGGCCGTGGTGGTCGTCACCATGGTGATGATGAACTGCCGCCACCTCCCACAATGGCGCAGGTTCTCCAGAACATCGAGAACAATCGCGTGAGGACTGAACATCTCCTTGAGCGTGTGGCCCAGAACATAGAGCGCCGTCCCAATGTCTGTGCTACACTTGGAGATTTCCTTAAAGCTCAGCCTCCTACCTTTGGTGAATACAAGGAGCCCCTTGAAGCTGATGACTGGATCCGTACAATTGAGCGTAAGTTTGCTGCTCTCCATGTTCAAGCCAATGACCGTGTGAACTTCGCCACCTACCAGTTAGAGGGTGCAGCTGGCGCTTGGTGGGAAGGTTTCTTGGCGTTGCAGACGCCGGGACATGAGGTCACTTGGGAAGAATTCCGTACTGCTTTCCGTGCTGCCTATATCCCTAAGGCAGTAATGGACATCAAGAGAAAGGAGTTCCTGGAACTGTCTTAGGGAAGGCTGAATATCGAGGCTTACGGGCGTGAGTTCACTCGTCTCGCTCGCTATGCCCCTCGAGATGTTACTGATGATGCGGATAAACAAGAGCTATTCCGCAAGGGCCTAAACCCAGCACTTCGGTATGAGCTGTTACCCTTTAAGTTCCAAACCTTCCAGGATCTGTACAATCAGGCTATCACCCTCGAGAATGGAAGGAAGGAAATGGATTCTGCTATGAAGTCTGTCTCCGGGGATCCTCGTGCATCTGGCTCCGGCTTCAAGAAGCGTCGTGTGTTCATTCCATATAGCGCTGTTCCAAGAGCCCCATATGCACCCAAGCCTGCTGGTTACGCTCCTCGCCCAACTGCACCCCATGCTACTTCGACCTATGGTGGTGGGCAAAGTTATCGTCCCTCAGGTGCTGCTCCAGCTGGACTTATCTGCTACACCTGTGGTAAGCCCGGACACTATGCTTGGGGATGTCCTCAAAGGAACATTGGTGGTGGAACACCTCCGCCAAAGAAGGATGCTAAACCATCTGGTGCTGGACGTGGTCGTCTGACCCATGTCACCGCTGAGGCTGCTGAAGAAGATCCAAGCGTCATTCTTGGTACACTTCACCTCAACTCAATTCCAGCTATAGTTTTGTTTGATTCTGGAGCATCGTATTCATTCATTTCGCAAGGGTTTGCCCAAAAGCATGGTATCCTTCTAGAGGAAATGTCTATCTCTATGGAGATTAATACCCCGGGATCTCGTTGGCGGGCAATCTGGACTGCCCCTGAGCCCAACATTGTTATAGGCTCTTTATCCTATCCCGTTTCTCTCATTGCGCTCAAGTCAACTGACCTTGACGTCATCTTGGGCATGGATTGGCTGGTACGGTACAAGGCCGTTATTGACTGTGCAGCCAGATCTGTGGATATGACCCATCCTTCCGGTGAAACCGTTCGGTACTGGTCTCCTTCCTCAGTACCTTCCTCGGCAATATCTTTTCCAAGCTCAGAGTTGTGTGCCATGGACGCCTCACCTAACCTTGAAATTCAAGACGTTCCGGTGGTTCGTGACTTTCCAGATGTTTTTCCTGAGGAGTTGCCTGGTATGCCACCTGATCGAAGTGTGGAGTTTGTTATTGAGTTGGTTCCTTGAACTGCTCCCGTCTCCAAAAGACCTTACCGCATGCCTAAGGAAGAGTTGGTGGAGTTAAAGAGACAGCTAGAGGAGATGGAAGGAAAGGGATTTATCCAACCTAGCACCTCTTCTTGGGGATGCCATGCACTCTTTGTTAAGAAGCGGGACACCAACATTCCTCGACTGGTAGTTGACTATCGACCGTTGAATGCTGTGACAATCAAGAACAAGTACCCTCTTCCTCGGATCAACGATCTATTTGACCAACTAGCTGGTGCCACTGTCTTCTCCAAGATGGATCTGAGGTCTGGTTATCATCAAATCAAAATCCGGGAGGATGACATTCCAAAGACGGCATTTCAAACTCGTTATGGTCTCTATGAGTATACCGTGATGTCCTTTGGTCTTACCAATGCTCCAGCCACTTTTATGCGGCTGATGAACTCAGTATTCATGGAGTACCTTGACAAGTTCGTCGTGATCTACATCGATGATATCCTAATCTACTCCAAAACCGAAGAGGAGCACGCAGAGCATCTGCGTTTGGTGTTGACTAAGCTTCGTGAGCATCGTCTCTACGCCAAGTTCTCCAAGTGTGAGTTCTGGTTGAAAGAGCTTATCTTTCTTGGCCATGTTATGTCTGCCGATGGTGTTACCGTCATTCCGGAGAAAGTTCAAGCTGTTTTGGATTGGGAGACACCTGAGTCAGCTAAAGAGATTCGGAGTTTTCTCGGACTTGCTGGTTATTACCGTCGCTTTATTGAGAACTTCTCCAAGATTGCAAAGCCCCTGACTGATCTTCTCAAGAAAGGAAAGAAGTTTGAATGGTCAGAAAAGGCCGAAGAAAGCTTCCAGATTTTGAAAACTAAGTTGACCACTGCTCCAGTTCTTGTTCTCCCAGATACGAGCAAGGATTTCGTTGTTTTCTGTGATGCTTCTCTTCAAGGGCTCGGATGTGTGTTGATGCAAGATGGTCATGTGGTGGCCTATGCCTCCCGGCAGTTGAAACCACATGAGCTAAACTATCCAACCCATGATCTAGAGTTGCCTGCTGTTGTACATGCTCTAAAGCAATGGCGGCACTATCTCTTTGGTAATCGCTGCGAGATCTATTCGGATCATCAAAGTCTGAAGTATCTATTCACCCAGCCGGATCTAAATCTCAGACAAAGAAGATGGTTGGAACTCATCAAGGACTATGATTTGGGTCTCAACTACCAACCCGGCAAGGCGAATGTTGTTGCAGACGCGCTAAGTCGGAAGTCTTACTGCAACAATCTGATGCTTAAGAAAGCTCAACCCTCCCTCTATGAGGAGTTTGCACGACTCAACCTTGAAGTTGTTCCTAGTGGATTCCTCGCGAATCTAGAGGTGAAACCCTCTCTCGAGGACAAGATCAAGGCTGCTCAGAAGCGAGACCCTGAAGTTACCCAGTTAAAGCAGAATGTTCCCAGCGGAACGGATAAATGTTTCTCCCTTGATGATAAAGGTACTGTCTACTTTGGTGACCGTCTTGTTGTGCCGAACCATCAGAAGTTGAAAGCACTAATCCCCCGGGAAGCTCATGAATCACCTCTTTCTATCCATCCTGGTGGCACTAAGATGTATAGGGATCTTCGTCAAAGATTCTGGTGGTCCCGGATGAAGCGAGAAATTGCTAAGTTTGTGGCAGAATGTGACGTTTGTCGTCGCGTTAAAGCTGAACATCAAAGGCCAGCTGGTACCCTTCAACCCCTTTCTATTCCTGTCTGGAAATGGGATGAAGTTGGCATGGATTTCATCACTGGTCTCCCAAAGACTCAAAAGGGAAACAATGCTATCTTGGTAGTCGTGGACCGCCTTTCTAAAGTTGCTCACTTCCTTCCTGTTCGAGAAGATATTACCGCTATTCATCTAGCAGATCTGTATATCTCCCGGATAGTTGTTCTTCATGGTATTCCGAAGAAGATCATCTCTGACCGTGGAAGTCTGTTTACCTCCAAGTTCTGGTCTAGTTTCCAACAAGCTATGGGAACACATCTTTCCTTTAGCACCGCTTATCATCCTCAAACCGGTGGCCAGACAGAACGAGTCAACCAAATTCTTGAGGACATGTTAAGAGCCTGTGTCATATCCTTCGGAAAGAATTGGGAGAAGTGTCTTCCATTCGCTGAATTCAGTTACAACAACAGCTTCCAATCTAGCATTGGTCTGGCACCCTTTGAAGCTTTGTATGGCAGGAGATGTCGTACTCCTTTGAATTGGTCCGAAACAGGTGAAAGATCACTCTTTGGGCCAGATATCATCAAAGAAGCAGAAGATCAAGTCAATATCATCTGTGAGCGTCTCAAAACAGCTCAGTCTCGTCAGAAGAGCTACTATGACAGCCATCATCAAGATGTCCTCTACGAAGTTGGCGAGTATGCCTATCTCAGGGTCACTCCTCTTCGGGGTGTCCGTCGTTTCGGTATCAAAGGCAAACTGGCTCCTCGCTATGTTGGTCCCTTTCGCATTCTTGCTAAGCGCGGAAAGCTTGCCTACCAGTTGGAACTACCCTCAAAATTTCCAGACGTCCATGACGTCTTCCATGTTTCCCAGCTGAAGCGTTGCTTCAAGAATCCCATTCGTGGTGTTGATCATGAAACTCTTGACCTTCAAGAGGATCTAACCTACCGTGAATATCCTATCCGTATCCTTGATGAAGCCGAGCGTAAAACTCGACGTCAGAGCATCAAGTTCCTCAAATTTCAGTGGTCTCATCACTCTGAGGAGGAAGCAACCTGGGAACGCGAAGATCGTCTCCGATCTGAGTATCCCGACTTCTTTTCTAAAACCTAGGAATCTCGGGGCGAGATTCTTGTAAGGAGGGTAGATCTGTAACATCCCAAGTTCGCTAAATAGAAATATAAGGTGTGTTTTTAGCATTGCATGCATCTCATTTAATTTGGACAAGAAGTTGCATTTAAAATTCACATGTTTGCTTTTGCAAGAAAGGGTTAAACTCTTGTTATTCTTGGTGAACTCAAAATATTCCAAATTTTCAAAATCCAAGACTGCCAATGGCTTCCTTGTGAAATTTTGAATCTCCTAGTATTTTTCCTCAAATTTTTCTCTTTACAGAAAAGCCCCAAACCTTTTAAATAAGCAACAAGGGGCCTGTTTGTAAAGAAAACTGGAGATTTTTGTTTTTGTCAGGGGGTTTTCTGGAAAAGGTTGCCGTCCTCTTCCTTCTCACATCGCCGCCGTGCCGTGGCCTCTGCTCCGCCGTCCCCTGCCTCCTCTACGCCAAGATGCGCGCCGCCGCCCTCCCCTGGACTACAAGAAGCTCGCCGCCGCCCGGAGGAACCCTAAGCCAACTCCATTTCGCCCCTTCTTTCCTCAACTCGCCCGAAACCCTAGCTACGGCCGGCGAGAAACTGCTGCCGATTCCGGCCACCTCCTGCTCCGGCGAGCAGCTCAGAAGCACCGCCGTGCTCTGCTCTTCCTCCTCCTCGAGTGGTTCGTCCAGGGAAGCCGCTAAGCCGCGGGAATCGTCGATTCCCTCTGCCGAGTCCGCCGCCGTCGAGCTCATTTTCCGGCTATCTCCGACCTCGCCTCGCCTCCCCGACACCTCCACGAGCTCCAGGTCGTCCCCGTGGTCCTCCCCATGCCCTCCTTCTTCTCCCTCTTCCTCTGGTTCGCCAGGCCGCCGAGCGCCGCCGTCGGCCTCCGCTCCGGCGAGCCGTATGGCGTCTCCGGTGACCATTTTCGGGCGGCGCCGCCACCGTTCGGTCCGCCTCGACCCCCTCTGGCGATTGCCGCAAGGCAACTCGATCAATTTGCTCGGATTCGAGCAGTTCGTGCTCGGCAGGGAAGATTTGGGCGTTGATGACGTCAGCTGACGTCATCATCTCTTTTTAATTTCCTAAAATCATTTATTTCTTTTCTGTAAATGATTTATTATGACATGTGGGACCATGTTGTCAGAGTTTTAATATTTTCCATTACTATTTTCTGAAATAATTAAAAGTATGACATGTGGGGCCAATTTATTTAAATAAATTTGAAATTTGAATTAAATTGTTTAAACTTTGAAAATTCATAACTAATTCATTTTAAATCAGAAAAATATGATTTTTATATCAAAATATTCAGAAAAATAAAATCTATTCAATTATAATTTAATCATACATATTCCGTACAAGGAAAATAATGTTATTAGTCTCACATTAATAAACCCTAATTTTAATTATGGGTATGTTTTATTCACCCATTTAAATTTGATGCTTGCATCTAGGGTATCCTAAAAATGACATACCATTCATGTTTTTGTGCATTGCATCAATATTGTATTGATTGTGTCATTCCTTTCCGGTATTTGGTTCTTCGCGATAGGATTCGATCCCGAGAGTATTTGCAACGCCTCCGACGATCAATATCCAGCTACTGAAGAGCAAGGCAAGCATAACCTTATATCTGCACATATAAGATTTCCAAAGTATTTGATTCTTGTGTTATGCATACGGTTCAAAGATGTTTTGGTCAAGGTATAGAGTGTCACTTGCGTTGCATTGCCGCTTAGACTTGCTTAGTTGTTCCTTCCCCCATCCAGTTGAGAAGATTGGGATGGAATAAGTATACATGATTTATTTATTGTTAAAGACTTGGACGAGAGGCCACATTGGGATTGTGGTGGATTGTCTTGTTCTCGTCGACAATAGGAACTGAGTTCCTGGGTTCGGAACCAAGACTATTCGTGCATCCACACGGGGCTCGGAAACCCCTCGACTCCAACTTGCCTAGCCTACTACGTGAAGCCACTAGTTCGAGTGTTCCATCTGCATGTGCGGTAAAATGGTTTGAGGAGAAAATTTAGGGCTCGGGTCAGGAGAGTGTGACGCTCTGATCTTGACCCTGGCAACCCGCACTAGGGATCGCTGAGATGGCGGTCTGACCTACTGCTGTGGCTCATGGACATAGGCGAAGCTTGGGAAAGGTCGTGGCCAACTCTCCAGCCGGCACTCCCAGGTAGAGTGCTAATGTCTGGCGTATCGGTTGGTTGGCGCGTGTGGGTAGTTACACCCCCTGCAGGGTAAATCTTTTCGGAAAGCCGTGTCCACGGTTATGGACGACTTGGTACCTTATTTCGGTGATCATAGACAACTTAAAAGCTAATCATGAAACTGTCAACTAAGGGTGGTTGGGGTTACTTCCTCGGGTTGAGCGAGGGGGTGATTCTCGAGGGTGGTGCAAGCGATGACATCTCGGTGGCTACAGAAGATGGAGGATGAAGTCAGAGGTGTTGTTTCCTTAACCCATTTTAAAAGTCTACTGATGCGAGATTCTCCCCTCACTCGATTTGAAAACAAAGATGGCTTTATGCAAAGACATTCATGAATACTCTCTGAACGGGCAGTTATATAATAGGTTAAATAAGTCTTGTTGAGTACCTCCTGTACTCAGCCTTGCGCACTTTTTGGACAGGTGAAGGTTCCAACTCCACTGCTGGTTTCTACATGGACATCGACGAGTGGATCGGGGTTCCCGGGCAGCAGCCTGGAATCGATGGGCGGGGCGTCTCTTATGTTATGGCCTCTTAGGCCTTTTGGTTCTTGTTATGTAGCATAACATAATTTGGTTCCATTGTTTGATGTACTGTTGGGTCAGTGACCTTTGCTTGTATTATTTGCTATCTTCACTCTGCTAAGAGTTTGTATAATATTGCCTTGAGTCGTAGAGTCACTGTCGTGTTACCGAATGTTCAACTGTTGGCTCTCGAGATCGAGGTTAGGCTTATATCAGATGGATATCTGGGATTTGTCTAGCCTGGCTCTCGGGGGTGCTACATGACCGGAAACTCTGGTGTGAAGTTTTCCTGCAACGGCTCTTTTTCGTGGGACCTATAAAAAGGCCCCTTCTTCCCATAAAGAACATCTCTTCCAAGCACGAATTTTCCCCCTCTCTCTCCTCCATTGTTGACCTTGGAAAGCTTGCCCCTCTCTCATTTCCTCCCACGATTCTTGCATATCTTTGAGGGATTTGAGAGAGGAGATCTAGATCTACATTTCCACCAATCCATCTCTCCTCTAAGTGAGGGGAACCTTGTAGATCTTGATCTTGGAGTTCTTGGTGCATCTCCTCTTTGTTCTTCCTCTCTTTTTCCCCCATAAGCATCTGTTGCTTTGTTGGAATTCGAGAGTGAAGGATTTGAGCACTTGTGCTCTTGCCTTTTGCATTTGGTGCATCGGTGTGCTCTCCACGAGGATTCGTGAAAGTTGAAAGTTTGTGAGCTTGTTACTCTTGGGTCTTTGGACCCTAGACGCCTTTGTGGTGGTTGGACCCTTGTGTGGTCACTTGAAGCCGTTCGGGAGCCCCCAATCCCATTGTGGGTTGTGCCCCGGATTGTTGTTGGAAGCCGTTCGGAGCCCCCAATCCCATTGTGGGTTGTGCCCCGGATTGTTGTTGAAAGGCTCCGGATGCCGCCTCGAAGGAATTCCGATAGTGGAAGGTGAACCAAGCCTTTGTGGTGCGGTTCATCGGAGAAGAAGGTGAAACCTTTGTGGTTATTGAACCGTTGTGTCGGTTCACACCTCTCCAACGAGACGTACTCCCTTAACAAGGAGGAACTCGGGAATACATCCTCGTCTCCACGTGGCTCGGTTATTTCTATACCCGAGCTTTTTACTTATGCAATTTACATTGTGATAGCCTTCGCGCTTGAAGTATTCTATAGCTATCACCTTGTTGTTTGTCCTTCTTAGCATAAGTTGTTGGTGCACATAGGTGAGCCTAGTTTATTTAGGTTGTCGGCTTGTTAATTTAACCACCTAGTTTTATTCCGTAATTAATAAGCCTAAACCGGAAAAGTTTTAAACCGCCTATTCACCCCCTCTCTAGGCGACATCATTGTCCTTTCATATAGGCTTATTCGTAAGAGAATCGCTTCCCTACCTACGAACTTTGTACCACAACGTCGATCGTATAATTGCATGTTTAAGCATCCCTTTCGGGCTCTCCATTGAAAATGCTTTGCCGACTAGAGAGAGAGAAACAGACACCCGCCAGCCACAGATACGGTGCAAGCCGTATGTCAGAAGTGGAACCAGTCTCGCGTAAGCGTACGCGTAAAGTCGGTCCGGGCCGCTTCATCAACTCAATACCGAAGGCATCGCAAGTGCACGCTAGAGGGTAGCAAATATAAGGAAGACGCCCTCATTCAACATGAGTTCTAACCGTACCAGCAGTACTACGCATATATCGGCTCTGATACCACTGAAGGGGTTACGGTGCAGAAAACAATAATTTTTCTAGCGAACGAAACCCTAACTAGCCAGGATCTATCTATCTAGTACATGCGATAACGGTGGCGGAACGGGTTACATTACCTCCATGTAGACCGATAGCGGGGATTACGCTCCCGCACAAGCGTTGACGATGAAGTCGTACGTAGCCGACCTCGAGGTCGCGAAGAACTTGACGCGATGTCGAAGTCGATGACGCCGGGGTGTCGACGATGATCTGCGTAAACGGGCGTCGGGCGGAAGAAGGCAGAGCGCCAACACCGGGGCTGGTGCGCCGGCAGCCGAGGGGAAGGAGGCGCGACGGCTGCAGGGGCGAGATGACGTCGCCCAGGCTACTCAAAAGGAGTTACCTCCGAGCACTCACAAACATACGGAGCTTAGCGACAACCCCCAGTCATTCAGATCCAGCTGAAATCGCAGGGGTAGATCTTATCTGGAATTCCGCAGAGCAACGACTGAAAGAGCATTTTCCCTCATGTGTGGTTTTGGTAATGGAATGACAATCTCTATGGACTAATGTTTGCATTGAGATATCATTATAGATCATGTCCATGGAATTGTGGAGTTCATGTGTTGAACTCTTGAAGCTCATGTGTTGAGTGAAGCTTATTGCAAGTATGTCTTGAAGATTCAAGACATCATCTTAGTGAAGAAAAGATGAGTTGTGCAAGACCAAGAGAAGCTTTCTCGAAAAGATCCTATGCTTGGTGCTTGCAATGGAGACATGAAGACGAAGCTTAGCGAGACTCTCCCATTGTGAGCATGGGGGAGTATTTGGAGAAGTCTTCCTCAAGCATGTGCTTGGACGCGCAATCAAGAAAGATGAACCACTTGAAGAAATAAAGATAGTCATCATCCAACTCAAGTGGAATGCTCAAGGCAAAGGTATGATCTTGATAGGGCTATAGGATAGATAGGCGTACTATCAAGAGGGGCTCTCAAGTTAGTAACTTATCGCATTCTTGTGGAGAGCTCAAACCTTTGCATACTTGGCATATCATATTTCTTGGTTCTTATTTGACTTTTATGTTGGTGAGGAATTAGAGCTTGGTTCATCTCCATGTCAAGCTCTAGTTCATCGAAATCGGTTTTACTTTGGACAACTTGTTGCGTTTTCGGTGGCGGAAATATTGCCGGTTCTTCCTTGAGGAAAGTCCCACACCTTGCCATGTGTGGAGATTTTACTCTATTTATGGGATGTAATATTGGTACTCTTCGTCGTTATCTTTCCAACAAAATTGGTCTCACCTCTTTTGGAGTTCATTTGCAAAAGTTATGAGAGTTTTCGTTTCGGTGTTTTTGCTGATTCGGATTATTGGGGTCGGATATTCCGATCTACCGGAATTTCCGGTTCCCCAACTCATCCAAGAAAACGGCTAAGGAAAGGAGAAAAAGGGTTCTGACTCCAGTCGGAAATTGTGCTCGGAAATTTCCATATACCGGAATTTCCGAGTGCCCCCAGAAAAGTCCTCCAGAAATGGCTAAGGAAAAGTTTGGTTTTGCTTCTGACTCCAGCCGGAATTTCCGAGCTCTCTTAGACAGGAATTTCCGAGTGACCGGAATTTCCGAGTCTCTCTATACCGGAATTTCCGGGTGACCGGAAATTCCGAGTCTAACTTATACCGGAATTTCCGAGTGTCGAAACAGCCAACAGTTATATTTCCTGGAGGGGTATAAATATCTCTCCCCTTCTTCTTCCCCAGCCAATCTAAGGCAGCACGACTTTCCCCTCTCTCCTACTCCATTGTTGACCTTGGAAAGCTCACTTCCCTCTCAATCCCTCCATTGAATCTTCCATATTCTTTACGGAAAGTTGAGGGGAGATCTAGATCTACAATCCTACCAATCCATCTCTCCTCTAAGTGAGGGGAACTTAGTGGATCTAGTTCTTGGAGTTCCTTTGTGGTTCTTCTTCTTTGTTCTTCCTCTCTTATCCCCCCATAAGCATTAGTTGCTTTTGGTGGGATTTGGGAGTGAAGGATTTGACTCCTTTGTGGTTTCCTTTGTTCTTCCTCTCTTATTCCCCCATAAACATTTGTTGTTGTGTTGGAATTTGAGAGTGAAGGACTCGAGCACTTCGTGTGCTCTTGCCATTGCATTTGCATCGGTTTGAGCCCTCCACGAGAATTCGTGGTGGTATTACTTGTGAGCTTGTTACTCTTGGGTCTTTGGACCCTAGACGCCGTTTGTGGCCGGCCTTTTGTGGCCAAGACCTTTTATGGTCAAGACCTTTTGTGGTCACTTGAGAGCCCCCAATTAAGTTGTGGGTGTGTGCCTCAAGACTTGGGAGCCCCCAATTAAGTTGTGGGTGTGTGCCTCAAGAGTTGTACGGGATTCGATCTCCGCCCCAAAGGAGATCAATAGTGGAAGGTGAACTCGAACCTTTTGTGGTTGAGTTCATCAGGAGAAGAAGGTGAGCCTTTGTGGCGTTGCGGCTAACCTGTTGTGGTTGCGCACACCTCTCCAAACGAGACGTACACCTTTGGGTGGAACTCGGGAATACATCCTCGTCTCCGCGTGCCTCGGTTATCTCTATACCCGAGCTCTTTACTTATGCACTTTACATTGTGATAGCCTTCGTGCTTGAAGTCATATATCTTGCTATCATCTTGTTACTAGTATTGCTTAGTTTAAGTTGTTGGTGCACATAGGTGAACCTAGTTTATATATCTAGGTTGTATGCTTGTTAAAGTAAACCTCTAGTTTTATTCCGCCTTTATCAAGCATACCGGAATTTCCGGGTCATTTGTGTACCGGATATTCCGGCTACTCGGAATTTCCGGTCACTCTTGGACCGGATATTCCGGCTCCTCGAAAAAGTTTTAAATCGTCTATTCACCCCCCCCCCCCCTCTAGGCGACGTCTATCCGTTCAACGACGCTCTGCGGTATAGCTTAGGTGGAGAGAGGGGGCAAAACGGGCGGAGAAACAGCTCGGCCGGCCTGCATACAATTAATTGTATTTTCCAATGAATTAATCCAATTAATATGCCTTGCTATATAAAGGGGGAAGGGGGTGTGCAAACCCCTTGGCTCCCCCATGTGGGACTAAACAAAGGACAAGGGAGGGGGGTTCGACCCCCACATGGGCTGGCCGAACCAGCCAATGGGGCCCACCCCCCTTTGGTGGTGCGGCTCCCCCTCTTGGGCCCTCTTAGGGCCCATGTAGGTGGGAGCCCCCTTTTTCCTTTATTTAATTAATATTAAATTAATATAAAAATCCCATTAATTCATAATTAATATATTTATATATAATTCAATATCCCGTGACTCCGAAAACTCTTTCGGACCACCCGAACAACTTTCGGACATTCCTGGAACCATTCCAGACCTCTCCGGAACTCCTTCCGGACCACCGGAACTCTTTCCGGATCATTTCTCTCTCTCCAACAAGTTCCTATAATATTCCAGAACCTATCTCCTGGTGTCGCTAAGACCTTAAGTTTGTTACGCTACGGTTCGAGAACACTCCAGACATGGTCGAGACACTCCGCTCATCAATGACCGTCAGGGATAACTGGAAGTATATGACGACCCCTGTGCATTCCACGAATATCGTCGTTGAAACATAAATATGATATTCATTCCCTTTGTCTCTGCGATACTACCTTGTCCGAGATATGATCGTAGACACACCGATGTCTTTGTTGTATCTCGTTACCGACGAAGGTTATTAACTCGTCTGTGATATTACATCTCCATGACCTAGTCATAAGCTGCGCAGCTATATAGATGCAATATCACCGAGTGGGCCCAGAGTATCTTTCCATTACAAGAATGAACAAATCCCGCTCTTGATCCTTACGTCTTGATGCTCTTTCGGAATACCCAAGATGGACACCATTATTGTCATGCTATATAAGACACAACGTTTGATGCTCTCAAAGCACCCCTACGAAGCATTAATAAGTACGGTCTCACGGTCTAAAGAATAAGTTATCATATTCTTATTTATTGCAAATGACAACCATCGTAATACGATCTTATTGCAATACTTTGTGTATGTCCATCACCTTATTTAACTAACAAGATGACCCCATTGTCAACCGACGTCATTGTCCTTGATCGGGAATCTCGATCAACTGTTGCCCAATGGACTAGCTCATATAGAGGCTTGCTAGGGACCTGGTTGTCTATGTATCACACGTGTATTAATAATTCCGATTAATACAGTTATAGCATAATACACAAACCTATTATAAACTTATGAGATAATGCAATAAATACTACTTATTTATTTGCCTCTAGGGCATATCTCCTTCACTCGCCACGGCCGTCCTCTCTGCCATACCGACCCTAGCCATGTCGGTGCTTCCCCTCTCCAAGGGGACCATCGTCAAGATGGACAGGCCGCGTAGGGGGATGTTTTGGAAAGCGGCAGCCAAATGTTCGGGCGGAGACTGCCAGGTCGCCTGGGATTTCGTTTGCAGGTTGAAGTCGGAAGGGGGCCTTGGTGTGGTTGATCTCGGGCTCCAAAACACATGTTTGCTCCTGAAAAACCTCCATGGTCTCTCGGGCGAGACACGTCGTGGACGCGCTGAGTGCGTCGAAGCTATCTGCCACCACACCCCCAGCCTTCTACCCCGTCGTGGCGCCACTTCGAGTCCCTGATCCCCCTGTACCGCTCCATCACTCGGGTGGCGCCGGGGGACGGCGCCTCTACCTCGCTGTGGCGAGACTCGTGGTCGTCATGGGGGCCCTTCTCGGCCATGTTGCTCGCCGCCTTCTCCCACAGTCTGCTCTCGGACGCGACCCTCGCGGATGCCGCCTCGGGAGAGCGAGCTCATGTGCCCCCGCAGGGGCGTCTGACCCCCCAAGCCGCCGCGGAACTCGCCTTCCTCCAGTCGCAACTGCGCTCTCTTCGGCTCTCACCCTCGCCTGATGCTCGCATTGTCGCCTTCGGGGCCACGGGCGGCTTCTGCGCTGGGGATGTCTACCGTGCGTTGCACTCGTCCGGTGTGGTTGTTCCGCTCCAGGAGGTCAATTGGACTAACTTTGCCCCCTCCAAGGTGCGAGTGTTCTTTTGGATTCTCCGCCTGGGCAAGACGAGGACGCGGGACTGCTTGTTCCGCCATGGGTGTGTTCCCGCCCCACACTGCCCCTTCCGCCTTAGTCAGGTGGAAGACGTGGATCACCTGTTCGTCCGCTGCCCTCGCTTGACCGGGCTTTGGGAGCGCGCTGCGCCTGGGCTGCGCCTATCCCCCGAAGATGGCGTGGTGACGCGAGTGCACGAGGTGGCCGCCCATATACCCCCGATGCACCCTCTCGCCCGGAACACGATCATGTTGGCGATCATGTGGTCGTTGTGGAAGTCGCGGAACAGCATGGTGTTTGACGCGGATAGGCTCTCCCTTGCTCGTGTGCTTGGACTGGTCGCGGACCATCTGAGGCTGTGGGTGGTTCGTTCCCCGCGCAGGATGGACCTTGGCAGCCTCCACGCCTGGTGTGACTACCTCGTTGGTTGACCACACGTACTGCCCCTGTGGCTTCCCCTCTCCCCCCCTATTGTTTTCCTCTCGGGTGGTATGCCGCCCCATGTGCGCCGCGCCTCCTGTTTTAGTTGCGTGGCGTTGCTGCCCCTTTATATGTCCCCGTATTTATGAAAATCGTTCAGGTGGGCTTTTCGTCCCAGCTTGCTTTAAAAAAAGTTCCTGTGGTGCCTTTTTTGACTCTATGGTGTTTACTTACACGACGGGTAGTGGACGGGAGATGCTCTTACTCATCACCAGTACCATGCCATGATGCGTCGATGATCATCGTTCGATCCTTCCAAAACCCGACCAGGTTGCTCGCCGTGAGCCCGTGACTGGCCGCTGGCGAGGGTGGGTCACGGAGGCGCACGGGCACCGGAGCAAAGCGAGACAAAGCCAAAAAGCCCTCGACGCCGCCCGTCCCGCCCAGGTACGGGTGTCCTGTCCGGCTGTCCCCCACTCCGGCTCTTCCGCCCGCCTGCCTCCCGCCCACTGCGCCTTCGCGACGGGACACGCGCGCTCTCTGGCTAAAATGGAGGAGATTTCCGCGCCGTCCCCAGATCTGCAACAGTCGCCGAATCCTATCTCCCACCCCACCACCCATCTTCGTTCTCGTTTCTTATGGCATCTTGGCGTTAAATTTTTGAAACTTTTTGGTTGAGGAGGTCGGGAAGGAGGCTGCTGTAGCTAGGGCCTAGGTGGTGCCATGGGGTGCGCGCACTCCAAGCCGCCGCGAGGGGAACAGGGCGCCGCGGTCGCGCTCTGTCGGGACCGCTCCCCGCTGCTCGCCGACGCCATCCGCCACCGTTACGCGCTCGCCGACGCCCACCGTGCCTACGCCGCCTCGCTCCGCGCCGCCGGCGCTGCGCTGCACGACTTCCTCCGAGTGCAGCAGCAGCAGCCGCCGCCCGAGGCCCCCGTGCCCCTCGCCGAGCACCGGAAGGGGGACCCGGCCCCTGCCGCCAAACAGGTGGACGACGATGGGGGGCACTTCCGCTTCCCCTCGGACGACGAAGAGGACGCGCACATCAGGTTCCCGTCCGACGACGATGACGACGCCGAGCCGCGTAAGCCCCTCCCTCCCGCGGCACCAGCGCCGGCTCCGCCGTACAGTGTTGAATATTACGCTCCGCCGCTGTACAGCTACGGCACCGGCCCCGCGAATGGGTACGGCGTAGACATTGGCGGCTACGGCCAGAGTTTCTTCAACATCAGCTATGCCCGCAGCCAGCCGCCGCCACGGTCTGTGCCATGCGAGCACCGCCCCCAATCCACCAATGCCACCGTCCAATATGAATACCACACGGTTCCCGGTTCATACTTCGGCGGCTATCAGTACCAGTACCCCCAGGGCTGTGGCTTGCATCAGGGGGCTGTGCCACCGCCTTCACCGCCGCGCGTGTCCACCTGGGATTTCTTGAACCCTTTTGAGTCACTCCAAAGCTACTACCCGGAGGAGCCGGCTGCCATGCCGATGTATTCGCCAAACCGGTGCTCAAAGAATGCGCAAGAACAGGGTTACATCCCGGAATTGGAGGATGAACAAGTGGAAGAAGAGGTCGTCAGTGAAACAGACAACAATGACAGAGTCGGTAAAGCTGGGTTGGGCAAGGAAGCATGGAGGAGCATTGCCAGTGAGGAGCCACACAGGAAGTCCGAATCGCCGGAGGAAAACAGTAGCACTGCAATTAGCATGGTTCATGATGTCCATGTAGTGGATAAGAGTGTGGTGGAAGAACATATGCAGCATTCCGATGCCGCTAGGCTACCTTCGAATTCCGGGAAGGCGTACAGTGATGTCGAGGTGGCGCGGGATGTCAGCTTGCAGTTTGAGCTTGCCGCAAAGTCTGCAGCTGAGGTCTCCAAGATGCTGGAGGTTGGGAAGATGCCTTACTACCAAAAGAGATCAGGAAAGGAAGGTTTATGATTGACTGTACACTGTCTCGATTTTTTGTTATTCTGGTCCCCTGATGAAAATAGGAAATTTTGCCTAACTCAACTGATGTTGCAGTATCCTCGTCGATGATGATATGTGCGCGGCCTTCAATGGGTGAGGAGTTCCTGCAGTTTCAGGAGGAGAAAGCAATGGAATGTGGCAACCTTTCTTCGACATTGCAGAAGCTGTATATGTGGGAAATGAAGCTTCTTGAGGAACTCAAGGTTCTTGACTTCCGAGCTACATGATGTTATCCATGTCATCTTGAAGATTTATATCTTTGCTACCTGCTTAACATTTTCGAACCATTTAATCTTGGAAATTTTTCGACAAAGTCGAGTCTGAACTACTAGGTGTTGAGGGTGCTTACTGTTGTTAGAAAACTAAAGAGTGCTTATCAAAACTTGTCAGATAGTTAATCATAGATGATTGGGATTTAATACTACGAGCAAATCCAAAACCCAATTGACCAATGTACATTATATTTTGCGTTTCTTTAAATTGAAAAGAGAGAGTTTGTTACACACCTCCGAGGAGGTGATTACAGGGTGAAAACGAAAAAATTCAGTGTACATCCCAGGTGTGGGATGGCATTCCGTAGCCCAAGCGCACCGGCGCTGGTCCAGAATGCGGCTTCTTCCTTGATCTTCGTCACCAGGTTGCGAGTCGAGGGTCTGCCTCTGTCGAAAACGCAATCATTCCGGTGTTTCCAAATCATCCATGGTACCAGTAGTGTTGTGGAGGCGAGTCCTTTGCGCATGGCCTTTGGGGTGGTCTGTTTTGCTGTCAGCCACCAGGAGTTGAGGGAGGCCTCGCCGTCGGGGGGTGGCAAGGCATTCTCAGCCAAGAGAGGATCTCATACCACACTTGCCGAGAGAAGGGGCAGGCGAGGAGGAGGTGATGCTTCGTCTCCGGCTCCTGGTCACAGAGGGGGCAGCGGGCTGGGTGCTGGAGACCATGGCGAGCGAGCCTGTCCGCCGTCCAGCACCGGTCAAGGTGGGCGAGCCAATGGAAGAATTTCACGCGCTGCGGTGCCCAGCTTTTCCAAGTGAGCTTCGAGGCGTCGCAGGTGGTGGAGCCATGGAAGGTTGCGCGGTAGGCAGTGCTGGCAGGACCAATGTACATTATAGAGTTCCTAGTACGTGTAGCCTGTTTATATTTTCTTCAATGATTTATGCTACATTTCTCTTTTTTACCTTTCAATTTTTCATATAGTGTTCTTCTGAAAGGACGGTTTTATATTTCAGTTTATACAGATTTATGTTTCTTATGCATTTGTGTTGCGTGTTCATGTAAAAAAGACTTGATTTCTCGTTTCTTCAACTTCGGCGTGGGTGTTGTACTCATGCAATTTTTTGTTACAGACTGAGGAGAAGATGAGGGTGCAATATGATAAAAAACGGGATGAGCTGAAAGTTCTGTATGAAAAAGGTGCTAAAGCTCAAAAGCTCGAGGCAATTGAAAATTTAATCAGGAAGCTATCAACAAAAATCAGTGTTGCCATTCAGGTAATCAATGTCATCTCAAAGAAGATAAATAAGTTGAGAGATGAAGAACTATGGCCACAAACATGTGAGCTGATTCAAAGGTATGCAATGTGTATCTCTTTCTAAAAACAACGCGAAATTTCACATGGGCATTCCTAGTGCATATGTATTTTATGGGCAGATTATGGTATGGGTGTAGATGAAGTGTAGAACTGGGTTTGCAGGGAACCAAGAGGTTAGATTAATCTTTGGAGCAAAATTATTAGTACGCAAGTATTTTCATTTCAGATATCAGCCAACAAGCATAAATAGAAAGTCAATCAATTGCACCATCCACTTTCTGGTTTCTTGACTTCAAACATGTCACTAGAAATAGTTGGATATTTTTTTCTGATGAAGTACTGCAGTTTGTTACCTTTTGGATATCCTAGTAAGTTGCCAGACCCAACGAGATAATTTTAATCCGCGAGTGGTATATGACCGCTATGATTTGATAGGTTTAACTTTTAAGACAAAAAAGCGGTTGTCATGCATCTTTCCTTGGATATCACTGTCCTTTGTATCTTAACTTTTATGCAAATAATGAATTTTCAGGTTGAAGGTAATGTGGCATGCCATGCTAAAATGCCATCAGATTCAGTGTCAAGCCCTTTTCCAAGCTAAAAACATTTACTCAAGCGCATCAGCTGCAAGATTCAGTGAAGCTCATATTGACTTAATTAAGCGTCTAGAACTCCAGTTGCTAGATTTGGTTGCCAGTTTTGCTGCATGGATAAATGCTCAAAAGAGCTACATTAACACAATAAATGACTGGCTCAAGAAGGGAATTGACTATTTGCCTGAAGTAACCGATGATGGGATTCCCCCTTTCTCTCCAGGACGATTAGGAGCACCCCCGGTTTTCATCATCTATAATAATTGGGCAGTGGGCATCACGAGGATACCCGAGAGAGAAGTAGTAGACTCAATGCAGGCTTTTGCTTCTAATGTTCTGCATCTCTGGGAAAAGCACAGGTCAGAGTGGAGGCAGAGTATGATGGCTAGTAGAGATATGGGAAGAGAGCTTAGAGTGATGGAGAGGAATGAACTGTCAATGCGCAAGGTTGTCAAAGCACAAAACAAGAAGCTTGTTCTTGTTTCTGACCAGAGTGGTGTGTCCTTATCTGCGCAAGCATTGCAGGACGGTGGTCCACCTGCTGAAGCGGCTTTGCAATCATGTATGATCAAATGTTTTGAAGCAATGGAGAGCTTCGCTGCTGCTTCTGCAAAGGCATACAAGGGTCTCCATCTTGAAGAAGAGAGACCTCGACCTGCCCAAGAGACTGACAGAGTATACTAGTGGCATTTCAGACTTTGCTGGTACAGTGAAAGTAACCGGCCACTGTGATTGGATGAGCAGACACGGTCCACAGAGAAGTATCAGTTTATCACAGACTCACATTGCTGGTCGCGATACCAGTATTTTGTTTTCTCGAACACAAAGTGTGTGTCTTTCTATATTAGAAGGAACCATCAATATCACGGACAAAGTACAGCGACAGAAAAAGAAAACATGGCAAAAGAAGAAGGATCAAAAGATGGTATAAAGGCCAGCACTAACCAGCCTTGTTCAGCGGTATGTTTGGATTTGAGGCACGGATGTAAAAGCTTGTCCTTTCAAGATATGGTTTGATGATATGACCGCCTTTGCTATTAACAAACTTCCAATCTCAGGGTTCGATGATCGGCTGTTACCCATGCCGGAGGAAGACGGTTTTGTAAAGAAATGAATCCACCATAGGCCAGAAAGAAGAATGCATCAGAGGCAAGAAGCCAAGCTCGCATGGGTGGGAAGTGGATGTACACCGCCAGCACCGACACGAATATGGGCAGATCATAAGATATTTGATCATTCGCGAAGACCCAAACAATAGTTTTGAGTGGTTCTCCTTAAGTCAGTGTATGAGGTAGGTACTAGGTACTCGTTATTCTCGGATGAACCATAACCAGTTCATGATCCTGAGCCATGCTTCGTGCTCACTGTGGATTTCTGCTACTTATTAGGAAACTATTGCAGTAATGTGCTGATATCTATGGTGGATTCACCGGTCTCATACTCATGATGAAAATGTCCTACCAATGCTACACTGCAAGATGTTTGTTTTACGATTAGTTCAAAGCTCAAGCGCTGCAAGGGATATGTTGAGGCAAATAAACAAAATGGTAAGATGGTGTAGACTGGATCCGAGACAGGTAAAACTAAATGTTGATGGATAATTGCATGTTAATGCCAAATTGCTAAGGCAGGATCTGCCGGAGCATCGGCTGCTGCAGCTGAAGCTGATGCTATAGGCGATAGCTACGCGGGAGGGCCTGTCGCTTGCAAATCGTATGGGCTGTAATAATATTCATGTGGAATGCAACTCCATGGAAATTACTGAGGCATGCATGTACGCTCTTTCAAAAGTCAGTTCACCACCTCAGCGGCGAACTCCATGGAAATTACTGAGGCATGCATGTAATAATATTCATGTGGAATGCAACTCCATGGAAATTCCATGAATATTCATGTGGCACTGTCGGCGTGACTAGATCACCACCTCAGCGGCCAAAGCCCGCTAATTATGATTCTGCAAAGCCAGCATGAAAATGTCGGTTTGATCGGGAGCCTGAAAATAGCGTGGGATGGTCTACCCTGCGCTCTAGTTTTGAATATGAGTTTTGGAGCCGAGCTCGTTTTTCTCCCGCACGAGAAGGGAGAATCGTCAGTTTCTTCTCTTTTCAGGCTCTTCCGTCGCGATAGAGCTGGGAGGCTGCGCAAACTACTGAGCCATGTCGTCGGCTAATTCATGACGCTAACCGCCACCTGGCCACGGCGGAAATCCGGTGGGAACCGCGGCGCATTTTTAGCAAGGTTAGGCGTGCATTCCCATTTCCCAAGCCAAGATCGGAGTTTCAGCCACGCCACGCAGATGGCAGATCCCACTACGGAGGCGCGTCGGCGTCAAGGCTCGCTGCAGCACGCCGCTGCGGCTATAAAATGCGGCCTCAGTCCCCGCTCTGTATCATCCATCAGTCAATCACACTTCGCTCTGTGCTCTCTCCCTCGATCTCTCTAGTTAGCAGTAGCACACGCACTTGTTCTCGAGGGTGGCGATGGCTCGCTGGTGGGTCTGTGAACTCCTGTCGCTCCTGGCCGTGGCCGCTGCCATGGCCGCCATGGAGGGGAATGCAGAGTCGCTGATTCGGCTGCCGACGCAGAATGAGCTTGATGCTGCTCCCGCCGCTGCCCCGTCGGCGGAGGAAGGGGTCACGAGGTGGGCCGTGCTCGTTGCGGGCTCCTCCGGCTACGGGAACTACCGTCACCAGGTGAGACTCTCCGTCTTCAGGCTTTGACCCAGCTCGCCGGGCTTTGGTTTGGAAATGTGTTTGCCAATATGTTTTTCTGTTGACCCCTAGTATTAGCTGTCAAATCAGGAGATCAGCTCTGTCCAAGTAAATAATGTAGTGCGAGACAGTTAAACCGGAAAAGGAATTTAGTTCGGGTGTGAGGGCCATTTGTGATAACTTGTTTTTCAGATTACGGTCATAATAACTTAATGCTGGTCTGTGTACATGAACGACAGGCCGATGTGTGCCACGCCTACCAGATTCTGAAGAGGGGAGGACTGAAGGAGGAGAACATTGTGGTGTTTATGTACGACGACATCGCCAAAACTCTCTCAACCCAAGACCTGGAGTCATCATCAACAGCCCGCAAGGCAAAGATGTTTACGCTGGTGTTCCCAAGGTATTATCTGGTCGTATTCCATTTAATTTTAGTTTAATGCAACAGTGTGCGCGTGATTCTGATTCCACAGCTTGGCACAGATTGTACTTTCTAATCGGATAATGGTTGCAGGACTACACCGGTGATCAGGTCACCACTACAAACTTCTTCGCAGTTCTCATGGGCAACAAAACTGCGGTTACGGGAGGGATTAGGAAGGTGGTAAACAGCAAACCGAAGGATCACATCTTCATCTATTACACGGATCATGGGGGTCCTGGTCTTCTTGGTGCATACTCCCACTCCCACATAAATGTTAGTATTGTTCAGCTGATTTACTTGTGTAACTTGGCTAACATTAGCAATTTTGTAGGTATGCCCAACAATCCATATCTGTATGCTGGCGACTTCATCAGGGTGTTACGAGAAAAGCATGCTTCCAATAGCTATTCAAAAATGGTATACTAATGTTTTCCTTTTCCTAAGAAAACTAATACAATAATTTTGTAAATATGAAACAGTGCTCTTAGAGTCTTATCTGTAATTAAAAATTACAATCTTGGCAGGTTATATATGTTGAAGCGTGTGAAAGTGGCAGTATGTTTGAGGGTTTACTGCCTCAAGATCTTAATATTTATGTTACAACAGCATCAAACCCAGTCGAAAGTAGTTGGGGAGCATACTGCCCTGGGATGAAACCGGCACCTCCTTCCGAATACATTACCTGTTTAGGTGACGTCTACAGTGTATCTTGGATGGAAGACAGGTAAGCATCGGCTGAAACATATTATGCTCTGCAGTCTGCACCTGATTTGTTTTCTGACATATCATAAAACCTTCTACTTCTATAAATTTGTAAAAGATATGCCTATAGGGCTTTATTTTGAGTTTTGTGTATGCTCTTGAATGAAACCTAATTGCATTATTTACATTAGCAGCATTTGTAATGGTTATGTTTGGACTATTTCTCATGTTTAAACTGTTTTGTCATTGTTAACCCGCTATATTTTATCTTACTCGGCTCTGGTATATGTATTGGAAATTTGTATATGCAACTTAATTTTCAGGCCCTATTCAAAATTAAATCTTACTTCATCACCATCAACGGGACATGATTTTGTTATTTTTTTAGGTTAAGGAATTATTATCGCCTAGAAGGCACAACATGAGTTTGTGCTACTAGCCTACTAGTTAGTAATTTAGTATGCACTAGCAAAACATAAAATAAATTATGAGTTGTATACTTGTATTACAATCGTAGATATAAAAGATGAGTATGCTATGGAATAATGAAATATATTAAGATTGTATGCATCATTTTTGATGAATATGCCAGAGTTTTTCCCTTTTCGAAAAAATAATAAAAAAGGTGGACATGCTTGGGAAGTATCAATGTTCTTCTAGCAGTTGTCTTTTGTATAGCCACGACTCTTGCTGTTTATAACCATTCGATCCTACTTTGCAGTGAAACTCACAATCTAAAGAAGGAAACAATCAAGGATCAGTACGAGACGGTAAGTCTTGAGTACATTTTTTTCATTCTGGTTAGTGGCTTCTATTCACTGCTTTGTTGGGCAGGTTAAAAGAGAACTTCAATCTCAGATAATTTAAAAAATGGTTCTCATGTCATGGAGTATGGTGACAAGACAATCAAGGACGAGAAGATTTTCCTTTATCAAGGTTTCGATCCTGCAAATTCCAAGATCACAAACAGGGTTCTTTTTCCCGGCCTGGAGGGTATAATCAATCAAAGAGATGCAGAGATTCTTTTCATGTGGAAGAGGGTAAAACTGCAGTTGTTTCTTCAGTCAATTAACCCAGTTATTTTCTGTCTAGTCCATATATTCTCTGTTGTTGGTTATAACCTCCCATGTTCAGAACTTTCGACCAATCGACCTTCACTTCTTTGGTTGCGGCATGTAGAACCAGCCCTTGCTGAACTATGCATCTTTCTGTGTTATGACTTATGACTCATGAACTCCTACGGATACTACATGCAAATACTCCAAGGATGGTTCATAAATCTTGGCTGCTTAGGATGTTTCAAATAAAATGTATAAATTCTAGAAAAAAATGAGATATTTAGGATGATTTTTTAAATCAAACTAACTGCTTATTTTGTGAATTTATCCTTAGCATAAACAGATTGAGTTCTTATATGCTTAAGTGTACTAGGCAAACCTTGTTCTCATATGTTTCACATTGACCAACCAATCAGAGAATCACCTGTACGGTGTATGTGGTGGGGTTTAACTAGAATCCTCGTAAACAGATTGTGGACTTCTTAGAGAACATAGGAGGCTGACCTTAAGCTTCTAAATACAAATGTTGCTTCATGGTATTGAGAAGATATGGTGTCAGTACTCCGAAACAACAGCATCCAACTTGAGAAGGTTGTAGATTGTATATTAAATTTATAGATAAGCTTGTGACCTTGCGTTCTCCCCAGATGGGCTCAAGTTTTGCACATCAATTTTTTTGTCGTGTGTTCTATTTTGCCAATTTTGTGTGCTAATGTACCTTGTTTATTTCAGTATGAGCAGTTAAAAGGGGGATCGGGCGAGAAGCTGAGGGTTCTCAAGGAGATCAAAGAAACCATGGCACACAGGAAGCATCTCGACAGCAGTATCGATTTCATCGGGAAGCTTGTGTTTGGATTTGAAAACGGTCCTTCAATGCTTGAGGCTCCTAGAAACTCTGGCGAACCATTAGTCGACGACTGGGATTGTTTAAAGAGGCGGGTAAGTACAATAGTTTCTTATCGAAATCCCATATAGTTTCTGCTTTTGCTTGCCTTCACCTTCTTTCCGTTTTATATTGGAACTTACTCTCTACTGATGCACATTTGTCAGGTGCGCATTTTCGAATCCCACTGTGGATCACTGACTCAGTATGGCATGAAACACATGAGGGCATTCGCAAACATATGCAACAACGGCGTCTCCGAGGCCGAGATGAAGGAAGCAAGCATCAACGCTTGCGGCGGTTACAACTCGGCGAAGTGGAGCCCACTGTCTCTAGGCTACAGCGCCTGATCCGCTTGCTGCAGTACACGGGAGGGAGCAACAGAGAATGCTCCAGAGGTTCCTAGACCTCGTACATTGATACATACGTACATACAATTGATACCAGAACCACCCAACAGAGTGTCCATTGTGTGTTGGGTTAATCAGTAGTTTATGATCGTGCCCATGTAAATCAAGTTTGACTGCAATCAAATGAAAGGCAATGATTATGCAAACCTCTATGAATATTGTTGCATGAGAGAGCCTTGTGATTTGGTACTAATCAACAGGTGGGCCATTATTAGTGCACAAAATTCATGACCCTAGTCATTATTAGTGATTCTCCTACAGGTAGCCCTACAAGATAAATTAGTCTATTTCTTTATTTTTCTTATACCGAGACAAAAAAAAATGTTTCATCTCACTAAATATGGGGATGAGATCACAAACAATTCTTGTAAGAAAGGTTTTCATTATATTTATTTGTGTATATACAAAGATTGTTTCATCTCACTAAATATGGGGATGAGATCACAAACAATTCTTGTAAGCTTGTGACCTTGCGTTCTCCCCATGATAACCATGCTGGTCTTCCCCGCCACCCTTTTTGTAATTTTTTCTTCTTTTATCTATTGTTAACATGTTTCTGTTAATCTGGTTATGAAACCATGCATTGCTGGAACTTGGAAGAATGGTTAGGGAGAGACACGCACACCAACACTCTTGTGAAGGCACCTTCTCTTTTCTGAAATTTTGTTTACCTTAAAGAAGTTGCATATGACACGGAAAATCGGATGATACTGCAAAGAGCATGCGATACAACATTTGATGGTCTTTGAGGTAACCATGTTGTTATTAGTGCACAACTTTGTCCATTATAGCTTTTTCTATGAAGCTTTTTGTCTGCCATTAAGATATGTTCATTTCAAAGATCAGTTGAGAGCGAAACCCTAGCCTCGACGGCCCATTTCCCCTCCTGCTACCACCAGCAGAAGGCACCAGGCAAGCCGCGAGCCCATGCCACATTGGCCATGTGTCTGTGCATTGAGACGGCGGTCAGAAACTTCAACTCTCCATGGTTCGCACCCCAGGACAAAAAAAGGGATTTGGATGTCCAAAGCGTCAGCGCACTGGTGCTTGCCATTTTAAAACAAGCCCTTCACGCTGGAACTGGAAAACAGGGCTCTAGACTTTGAGAAACCTTTGGGGGGCGGGGGAAACCAGCATGACGATGACACAGACTGTACTGTTCGTCTCGCCCCATGTAGGTTCTGTCAAGGTTCCTCCCCTACCCTCTTCCCATCCCCGAGTGAAAATTAGGGGCTCTTTGATCATATGATTGAAAAAAAGTAGGAATAGCAAAAATATTGAATATTCAGAGATTTTCCGGTGCAAAACGGAGAATGGGAAAACATTTGAAAAATGTAGAAATAGTCGTCTGAATGGAATGTATAAATATACAAGAAAAATGTTTCAATCATACACAATCGAGTCTTAAAACTAGGTTAGTGGATGTTTGAGTTCCTATGTGATTGAGCCATAGAAATTTAGTCCATAAGTACTGTGGCATTACCATTCCTTTAATGTAAAGACAATCCATAAGAAAATGTCTAATGACTGTAATAATACGAATTCCTGTGGAGTTATTGCGGTCCAAAGAGACTCTAAATCTCTCCAATTGGGTGGCGGACGACCCATCAACACAGTACCCTTCTTGGGGCACTAGCTTAGGAATATGTGGACAACTGACGGGTGGTAGTGCCTTGGCCTCAAACTTGGCAGCGGGGCGAGTTTGTGGCGGGTACTTTGTGTTTTCGAGATGGAAGCAAAACCCTAGCCTCCAAATTATGATGATGCACACAAATTTTATATTAAACTGTAAAAGTATCAAAGTAGCAGCATCCGCTTCAACGGATCAGCCAAAGTGGCCAGATGAATCAACCAATGAAAATTTTCTAAAAGGATAAGACTACACATTTTGGAATCTTCTAGCACTAATGCAGAATAGCTTACTAGTGACGGGTCTAAAACACCCACTTATGCTGTCACTGGTAATGAGTTACTAGTGACGGGCATTTTGCCCGTCACTAATATATGTGTAGTAGTGACAGGCGGACTGAACCTGCACGACACTAGTATTGATTGAAGGTCCAATAGCGTCCACTTTTCTAGCGACAAGCCCATTATCCTGCCCGTCACTAATATGCATTTCGGTAACAAAAAAATCCAATTTCCTCTGATATTCCAGATAACACAGACAATACAATGCCATAAGAACTTGCAAAGATCCATATTACAACGTGGCATTAACATCTCGCATAGGACAATCAAAAACACACGACTCAATCCAAAAATGTTCCCACGACGGTGCCAGCCACATTGATATGTCCAGACGTCCAATTCAAAGTCCACAAGGTTATTAGCTACTTGTGCATCTCTATCTTTTGACACTACAAGAAAAATTGAAGGAACAATTAAACACACATACGACCTTACCATAAAATAAATAACCCTGGCCACGTGATCAACTCTTTGAATCTGAATAAATAGACAGAAACAATATCCAGAGGCAATAGAACTACAAGGTCAAGCCATCAATGATTCATGCATCATCACAATATGACATCAATTAGGTCGTCGGCTCAAAGGTAGAAGCAAGAATATCCACGAAAAAGTGGCCCTGGTACCTGAGAAGTAGAGGAGCTCAAGGGATGAAGCAAAGCTCACCAAAAGAGGATATGTAGACAACGAGAGCGCACCACCGTTGTAGAGTGGTGAGTCAAGGTAGTCAACGCCAGGGAACATCCGAGCCTACCACCGCACGCAGGCTTTAGAGACCATGGGTAGCATAGCAACATGAGTGTTGTCGGGTGAACGGATAGACGTCGCCTAGGGGGGGGGGGGGGGGTGAATAGGCGATTTAAAACTTTTTCGAGGAGCCGGAATATCCGGTCCAAGAGTGACCCGGAAATTCCGAGTAGCCGGAATATCCGGTCCACGAATGACCCGGAAATTCCGGTATGCTTGATAAAGGCGGAATAAAACTAGAGGTTTACTTTAACAAGCATACAACCTAGATATATAAACTAGGCTCACCTATGTGCACCAACAACTTAAGCTAAGCAATACAAGTAACAAGATGATAGCAAGATATATGACTTCAAGCACGAAGGCTATCACAATGTAAAGTGCATAAGTAAAGAGCTTGGGTAAAGAAATGACCGAGGCACGCGGAGACGAGGATGTATTCCCGAGTTCCACCCAAAGGTGTACATCTCGTTTGGAGAGGTGTGCGCAACCACAACAGGTTAGCCGCAACGCCACAAAGGTTCACCTTCTTCTCCTGATGAACTCAACCACAAAAGGTTGCGAGTTCACCTTCCACTATTGATCTCCTTTGGGGCGGAGATCGAATCCCGTACAACTCTTGAGGCACACACCCACAACTTAATTGGGGGCTCCCAAGTCTTGAGGCACACACCCACAACTTAATTGGGGGCTCTCAAGTGACCACAAAAGGTCTTGACCACAAAAGGTCTTGGCCACAAAAGGCCGGCCACAAAAGGCGTCTAGGGTCCAAAGACCCAAGAGTAACAAGCTCACAAGTATCACCACCACGAATCCTCGTGGAGGGCTCAAACCGATGCAAATGCAATGGCAAGAGCACACGAAGTGCTCAAGTCCTTCACTCTCAAATTCCAACACAACAACAAATATTTATGGGGGAATAAGAGAGGAAGAACAAAGGAAAGCACAAAGGAGTCAAATCCTTCACTCTCAAATCCCACCAAAAGCAACTAATGCTTATGGGGGGAGAAGAGAGGAAGAACAAAGAAGAAGAACCACAAAGGAACTCCAAGAACTAGATCCACTAAGTTCCCCTCACTTAGAGGAGAGATGGATTGGTAGGATTGTAGATCTAGATCTCATCTCAACTTTCCCTAAAGAATATGGAAGATTCAATGGAGGGATTGAGAGGGAAGTGAGCTTTCCAAGGTCAACAATGGAGTAGGAGAGAGGGGAAAGTCGTGCTGCCTTGGTTTTTCTGGGGAGGGGTATTTATACCCCTCCAGGAAATATAGCCGTTGGCTGTTTCGACACTCGGAAATTCCGCTATAAGTGAGACTCGGAAATTCCGGTCAACCGGAAATTCCGGTGTAAGAGAGACTCGGAAATTCCGGTTACCCGGAAATTCCGAGTCGATGAAATTTCCGAGCTGAAATTCCGTCTGGAGTCAGAAGCAAAACCAAACTTTTACTTAGCCATTTCTGGAGGACTTTTCTAGGGGCACTCGGAAATTCCGGTAGACGGAAATTTCCGAGCACAATTTCCGACTGGAGTCAGAACCCTTTTTCGCCTTTCCTTAGTCGTTTTCTTGGATGAGCTGGGGAACCGGAAATTCCGGTAGGTCGGAATATCCGACCCCAATAATCCGAATCAGCAGAACACCGAAACGAAAACTGCTATAACTTTTGCAAATGAACTCCAAATGAGGTGAGACCAATTTTGCATCCCATAAATAGAGTAAAATCTCCACACATGGCAAGGTGTGGGACTTTTCCTCAAGGTAGATCCGGCAATATTTCCGCCACCGAAAACGCAACAAGTTGTCCAAAGTAAAACCGATTTCGATGAACTAGAGCTTGACATGGAGATGAACCAAGCTCTAATTCCTCACCAACATAAAAGCCAAATAAGAACCAAGAAACATGATATGCCAAGTATGCAAATGTTTGAGCTCTCCACAAGAATGCGATCAAGTTACTAACTTGAGAGTCCCTCTTGATAGTACGCCTATCTATCCTATAGCCCTATCAAGATCATACCTTTGCCTTGAGCATTCCACTTGAGTTAGATGATGACTATCTTGATCTCTTCAAGTGGGTCATCTTTCTTGATTGCGCGTCCAATCACTTGCTTGATGAAGACTTCTCCAAATACTCCCCCATGCTCACAATTGGAGAGTCTCGCTTAGCTTCATCTTCATGTATCCATTGCAAGCACCAAGCATAGGATCTTTTCGAGAAAGCTTCTCTTGGTCTTGCACAACTCATCTTTTCTTCACTAAGATGATGTCTTGAATCTTCAAGACATTCTTGCAATAAGCTTCACTCAACACATAAGCTTCAAGAGTCCAACACATGAACTCGACAATTCCATGGACATGATCTATAATGATATCTCAAAGTAAACATTAGTCCATAGAGATTGTCATTTAATTACCAAAACCACACATGAGGGAAAATGCTCTTTCATCGGGGCCGTTGCTAGACCGAAATAGTACAAAAGAGAGAAGAATGTTATTGATGATTGGACGAGTAGTAATATACATCCAAGATGACACATAGCAACCAAGAAAAAAACATATATAAACTTTAGTTAAAAGACATCATGTTTATATTTCTGAACTAAATTGCACATATATGAAGTATAGATACATGATTCTCCTAGGTATGAAAAATTGGAGGAAATGTAAACCAGAAACAGCCAACGTTATACCATGGAGACCATGTGACTCAAAGTCTCCTGAAGTGATAAATGGAGATAGCTTATTCTTAATCAACATTTATACAGACTTAAAAACAAAAAGTTATCATTTCGAGCACTGCCAACATATAGGAGTGTCAGCATAGCTATCATTTTGATCTACTATCATCATGCATGAACTAAACGATTAGCAAGATGTATTTTGGAACAACAGATATTTGTGAGAGACCAGCTGGTCAAACATACAAAACTAGCCGGATGAGGAAAGAGAAATATACGAAGGAAAAGGAACATTCATTAGGATTCACAAAATTGACATTACCTTTTCGATTTATTTCTGCTGTATCAATTTTCGTCCTCTAAATATAATAATGACTGAAAAAATAGGAGACAAAGTAGCATGTGGAAGATTAGCCAAGGAAAATATAATACAATATTCAGTCTAGTTTATTTTATTGACATATTCAGTCCGGTTTAGCTGCAAGTCTGAATGGTAAGAAATATATGTAGTACATTACATTGACACAATACGAGAGGAAAATTACAATACTTACATCATACACTAAACTAAACCTGGACTTGAGAGAAGCACTTTAAGTGCTTAACCTTGTTGCCCATCCTTTATCATGAATCACCAACGATCTCCTATACTTCAACAGAATGGATGCACCGATGGCATGGGTAGAGGAATAGACAACGATCCAAGCCGTGGCCCTTGTCCTCTTTAGATCCCTGTAGAAGTAGCTTGCGAAAATAGATGGACGCCATGGGAATGGATTAGGAAGAGGAAGACATCCGAATATCAATTGGTGCTTCTGAATATGTGTCTGGTAATTTATAATCATATATATTGGTCAGTTAGGGGCGATGCTAACTTACCCCGGTTTATTCCGACCAAACCTCATTGTTGAGACATCTGTAATGCTCAAAGGAATGTTGCTCATATTTGTAATACTAGTGACGGGCATATTAGAAGTGCATGTCACTAGTATATTTGTGTAATACCAGTGACGGACACATAATTATGTCCGTCATTGGTAATTGATATAGATGGTCACCGTATAGTTATCAGCGACATGCATTTCTTGCCCGTCACTAATGAGTATTATTAGTGACAGACTTTGTTTTGCCTGTCACTACTAGACAGGAGGCTGTAAGCTATTCTGCAGTAGTGTAGTGTGTTGCTACCATCCCGACCGAAGATAACCGAATGACCGCCATTATACGAGAGATATCGAAGTGAGGTGAATTAATATTCAAATATATTTCACAAACATACAAAGGATAAACAGGTGCTAAACCGACTCGTCCGCAAGGTAAAATGCACAAGTAGTACAATTGGTCCAATTTATTCTAAGTAGCTTATCCTTAGTAAGTATAACTTTCTGTCAAAGACACTACATAAGTATTTTAATTTTTAAAGAACTTTTAGCTTCCAACGTATTTGCGCAAGAAAGGGGTGTGTCCATTGCATAAGGTCCAAGTACATTTATTTTACTATGAATGACCCATTTATAATCAGGTTTCATTTGAAACAATCATCCGACCTATCGACGATCTCCTAAACTCAGTGTTTAAATTATTATGTGCATGACAATACATGTGCCACTAGAACATTTTTGTGGTGTGCGCTAAATAGAGAAGGATACTGAATAGCCGAAGGCCAATTCGTAAGCCACGTCCTTCCAAAACCGAGCATGTAGTCCATTACAATAAATAAAAGAACCTCGTGCAAAAAATCATTTTCACAGCCATTATCCCCTTCCAAAAGGGAGAATCATTTGGTGATGATTCAACTTGGGCTAAAGTTTTACTATTGAGGTGGGTCTTGTTGTTGTGCATTCTCACACATCATAATCCTTGTTCAACGCGATGGGTCAACACTCTCAATCCTGGGCGAGAGGGACATGGTTTGGTTTCCTTCTCCGGTTGCAGGGGCGAGGTGGTGGCGTGCTTTGGTAAGTTGTCCTTTTTGCGGCGGTGACACTATCCTACCTATTGCACCACATTTTCTTTGCGACCGCACGTTCGATCGGATCCATGTGAACCAGTGGTTGTTCATCACTGCGACAAGTCCTATTCCTTTGCCAGAAATAGAGCTCCTTCGTGGCAACCTTTCATTGGTTACATCCGATCAAGTTAAAAATAAAATTATTTTGTATGCTCAACCGTATACAAAAATTACTTTACTATCTACCACGCGCAAAACTGTGGTGCCGTCCCTCTCTTACATCATCTTCAATAGATTCCCTATTTTTAGGGCATAACTATTTTTTATCTCATTTGGGGCCAAAAAATTGCTCCAACAGACAACAGTTGCGCCCTTGGTACAAATTTGACAAAGAAAAAACAGTAAGTGATGCAAATTTAAACGCTTAGCCAGCTTCTATATAACAGAAAGGCAACACGGGCACACTAGGTGTCAGGCGGAGGTTTCATGTCGTCATCACGCCTCTCATGTGGTGACCACCACAACCTCTCTTCTCCCGTCAATTCGGCCTCGAATCCAGTAGCTCCGCCACAATTGTGACTGATTCGGTCGGGAATCCACCACTACTTCTCAAGGACATCACGAATCCGGTGGGATTCAACCTCGAGTATCGTCGTCGCTCTATTCCCGTGCACGACTACCAATGACTCTCATTTTGTAGCTCCCCGAGCGGCTCTCCTCTCGTCCCCTTCCTCACAGTGTCTCCTTCCCCTGTAAACACGAGCATAAGCGACACATGGTACGTAGCTCTGTTTTCGCCTGCACCTCGACCAGCGTCGCCTCGTACGGCTCATCCGCCTCCACACTCAAGTTTTCGGGCTCTCCTCGTTGAGAGATTAATAAATTCAAATTTGTTAATTTGGAATTACACCAGTTTATATTGGAGGTGTTAGACCAATACGTGCAATATGATTTCGTGCATGGTTATGTATGAGATACAGCATGTCATGTATTATTAACCTGAGATGCATGCATGTTCATGTATCCAAAGCCAATCATCAGTAGCTTAAGTTGCTGACTGCATCAGTGATGGGCACCTCAGCTGGGCTTACAATGCGACACCTGGTTCCTGAGGCTGGAACTTGGAAACAAGGCAGGGGACACACCCCTTGGAGGCAAAGATTTAAGCAAGACCTTGAGCTACACACTTACAGAGTCAAACAAACCCAAGTACAAGAGCTGACCTCCTGGATAGTGTCTCACCTTCCCTGATACATTCGTCTGTACCTTTGTCTTATGTGCCCTAGAGTTGTTCTTTCTCTTTTCCTTTTGGGCTTGAGTCACGATGCTCTGACTCTCCCCACCTCCTGTTTCCTTCCGTTGTATGTCTGGTGTTTGAGCATTAATCGAAAACTACACCGTAGGGGTTTTCCCTTACGGTAGAAAACTTCAAAAAAAAGGCAGGGGACACACACAGCGCGGAGATATCTCTCGTGATCAGGAGATACGATCATAACTAAAGGATCTCTCGCTCCATTAACATCTCAGACTACGCTCAGCTCCATGATTGGTCGGTACGGACGTGAAGGGAAGCTCACACGGACCATGCCCATGCCAAATGTCCTGTCCTTATCTGTGCTTCAGCGCATGCTTAGCAGCTTCGTATAGATTGGCGCCACGGGAGGCGGCCATGTGTCCAGCTCCAGTTGGCCAACTGCTCGCTGTTGGATCCTAGTACTTACGTACGATTACATATGTACATCGTCTCGCGGCGCGCACGGCAGTGGGGGGCATGCCAGCCTGCCGTGCCGGTGGCCGGCCGGCGCCAAACATGACAGCGCACGGACGTACGGTGCGCGCGCAGGTATTTATGGGCTCGCGCGGCGCCATGGATGGAGGAGCTAGCTAGGAGTTCGCTGCGACAGCGATCAACTTTGCATCCCATCTCATCTGATCGTACGTACGTATCTGAGGAGATTGTACAAAGTGAAGTGACATGGATTCCTCGTCGGCAGCGGTGATGGCGGGGGATTTGGCAGGCGTGGCGCGCGTGTACGAGCAAGTAGAGCCGCTCGTGCGGTTCGCGCACGCCCATCAGGTGGAGGAGGAGCTCGAGGCGTCCGTCGCGCTGCTCGACGCGTGCGCCGCCGCACGGGACGGGCTGCGCTCCATGCGCGCTTGCGCGTTCGACCTCGGGGTTGCCCTCCGGCGCGGGGACGCCGCCGCAGCCCAGATCGCGGCGCGGGCATACGCGCTACTTGCCAGAAAAGCGCGCGCGGAAGTCAAGAGGCAGCGCCACCCGACGCACGAGCTGCAAGGTACCGGCAGCGCGCGCTCGCTGCGGGAGGCGCGGCTGGTCACCGTGGCAGTGCTGGAGCGCGTTGTGACGGCGCTGTCGCGGCGGGTGACCGTGTCCGCGGAGCCGAGCAGGTGGTCGGCGTGCATTGTGTCCAGGGCGTTCAAGAAGAGGACTCGGGTGGCGTGCGAGGACTCCGAGAACGCCACCACCACCGCAACAGCCGTTGTGCCGTCGCTCGCTCTGCGCAAAAGCTCGGCTGCCTCGCGGGCGCAGCGGGAGCTGAGAGCTCTGGGCGACACGATCCAGCACCTGGAGGACGGGCTGGAGCTGCTCTTCAGGCGCCTGGTGCAGTGCAGGGTATTCCTGCTAAACATGAGCAGCTCTTAGGTTTTGATCAGAGGATGACGATGTCGTCTCTTGAAATTTTGGAGCTTAGGGCCTTAGAACTAGAAGTTATTTGAGGCATTGGTGAGTTTTCTCGGATTTGTGATGTAGTTTTCTGTCGGTAGGATCATAGCAGCGATGAAAATGAAATGGCTCAAAATTGTGATCTACAGTGGCACCCATATGTATCTCTTTTATCATCGTCCATTTCGTCAACTAAAGCTCAGCAAATTCAGCCTTCCCTCACAATGAGTTGGCGCCTTGATTATTTCCGTCAGCTAGCTACCTCAGATACAAACGTAATTTGTTTTTTGGCCAAGGCAAAGCACACAAGCATGCATCGCATGGCTTAGACACTTATTGATCTCCGTCCACAATTAAGATACATACACGGGTTTTTTCTTTATTTATTCCGTGTATAACCACTTTCGGATTTTGTACTTGTCACTTTGAGAAAAGGAGAAAAACAAGATTTAAGATTTATGCGTTCGGTCCTTGTCTTCCTCGAAAACCTAGATCTATCTATTTTTGTAGTGAATGAGCGAACAACTCGATATGGCATGCAAACTCTTTAGTGAATGAAATGTACCGCAAATGCAAGGAAGATGATGATGGGGAGCAGCAGAAGATGATGCATTAGCAGACCGTGAACTTAGCTGGAAAGGAGATTATTATCACTGGGTGCTGGAGCATTTGAGAACAGAGAAATGATGCCATATTGAGACTAACTGACCCGACTGTCAATAGATGCATTGTAAAGTTTAAATCTTTTTTATCTTTATCTATGCATAGGGCTAAGCCTAGTCTTAAGGAAGGCATGCAGTCATGGCTAGATACTCTATGAACTAACCGATACATGTATATATATACTATGTAAATATAATAAGTGAATGAGAAAATGGAAAATGAGCAGTAGGTGTTTTTCCCCTACTGTAGTTGTATCAAAAAAAACTTGGCTGGAAAGGAAGAAAGATAACTGTTCTTCCAACCCACCAGCTTCATTCTTTCCAAATTCAGGATAAAAACCTAGTTCTATCTTTTTTTCTCTATAAAAGGCATTCTATTAGAAAAATCAAGATGATACACAGTAGAATACCCAACCTTCTGGCCCTGTTCTGGAACACCACCATGTCAAAGAGACATTGAGGACGAATAAAAAAATTACCTCAATATTCATGTTCATATATCATCAACAATGGACTTGACAATACTTTAGGATTTGCTAGGGATTACATGTACCATATAAATCCAAAAATGCAAGAAAAAACTAAGATTGAATAACTACTTGAGTCTTAAATCAAAGCACATCAAGGATGTCGTTTTTGGATGCTCCACATGATTTTAGCAGAAACTCGAAATTGCATGAAAGACAAAAGATGAAAATGGGGCACCATTTCTTACGAACATAAAATAAATTGATGAACCGGTTGATTCTACACTTTTGGAAAATAAGGGTTTCCTCCTGGTAGAGCTAGCCATTCTTCAACTGTTAGCTGGACTCAGCTCAGTTGCTTCTTTTCCGCTAGCTGTCGTATAATAGATCGCTTGCACATAATCAGCTAAAACTGGGTTCCAAGTTCCAACCGTGAGTGGTTGCGCTAGAGCTGGACACATGGATGCCTCCGGGCGCGCCATGCTGGACGAAGTTGCCATGCGTGCGCGCACAGATAAGGACGAGGCATGGCATGATCTTCCTCTTTCGGTCTCGTCCGTACTGATCATGGACGTATATAGTTTATCCCCAGAAATGGTTCAACGCGTCGGCACAGATGATTGTTTGGGGTTTGTTAAATGAGGCGGGAGATCCTTGGGATCATCTCGGTTTCTAAACAAACTATTTCATCAGATACGTTCTCTGGTTTTTGTTGCTGGCCTGATACGATGTGTGTGTGTCATTTCAGTGAGGCTGCTAATCATAGGAGATTTCGCTCTGTCTTCTTCCTAGCACCTCCCTCAGGTGATACGTGTCACTACGTGAACCGAGCTGTGGCACTATGCTTAGTGTTAGTTTTATTATTGGATGCATGCACCAGCCTGACGACAGACTGTGATTTGCTTGCTAACTACAGGTTACGCATATAGGTCATCCGTACACTATAGGTCTATAGTTACCTGGTTCTGGAAGTTACAGCAAACTAGAACCTGCAGGCTGCAGCTTCTCATAATCTCCTTGCCCTTGGACGCCACATAAAAGTTTCAGACAGACTTCCATCACTAACAGCATGACGGATCCCTGTTTGCAGAAAAATTTAAGACGAAGACGTATTCCTGGACATGCATACAATAAGAAGGAAGAAACATTCGATGATCGTCCAATGAATCGGTCATTTGATCCGATATGTCTGAACCTTACACTAGTAGAAAACAGGCTAAATGAACAAACTTCAAAACCCCATTTGTCCCAGTCGTACTGCAAACCGGGACAGATGGGGCATAAAACGCTACAACTAGTTCAGGCGACACTCATTTGTCCCAGTTCGTGGCTGGAACCGGGACAAATGAGGTAGCACCCGCAGGCGACACCCATTTGTCCCAGTTCCAGTCACGAACCGGGACAAATGGCATTGTTTCAGTTACGTGCCACCGACGCGTTTTTTCGACGCGCACGGAAGACGAGCGGCGCCGGCGATTCCTCTGCCCTCCGCCGGCGATTCATCTTCCTCTCCGGCGCTATAAAATGCACTGCACAGTACGACTCTTCCCCACACCATTTCTCCGGCCATCTCTCCTCTCTTTTCTCCGTCCACGTACACCATTTCCTATGGAGCCACTCGTGCCTCGGTCCGATGAGTTTTACGGCTACGAGAAGGAAGGCATGCGGTTCAAGGTGTGGGTCACCCTTCGTGCATGGCGCGTGGAGAAGTGGATCGGCGACGTGAAGAACAACTTCCTCGACGCCGCTCCGATCAAAGCCGTTGGACTCGATTGCGAGTTCACCGACCCTCGACGTAAGGATACTCCGCAGCGCGCCGCCGTCATTCAACTCTCGGTGGCGACCGAGACTCTTGTCTTCCAAATTTGCAAAGCTGATCGGGTGCCACAGGTCCTCGTGGATTTCTTAGGTGACGAGACAATCAAATTCTACGGCGTGGCAATCCATAATGACATGAAGATGCTAGCCTACTACGGAATTATTATTCGGTCCGCGGTCGACCTGCAGAGGGATCGCCGAAACCCTACCGGCAATTTTACTCCTAGTCTATATGCTCTCTCTAATGCGGTCATTGGGACAAATCTTGAAAAGAAGAAGAAATACAAGAAGAGGAAGTACACGGACGACGACAAGGATGACACGTTACAAAAAGACCTAATTTTCGGATGGGGCAACGCTCCATTGAGCTACGATCAAGTCGTATATGCTGCTTTAGACGCTCGCCTTGGCTTCGAGATTGCACGGAAGTGGGATAGTCTACGCGGCTATAATACGGAAAATGATCATCTTAATGTCGTTGATGAGTAGACTATCTATGTATTCCGTTTGTCAAATATTCTGTGTGCGCGTGTTCTCTTGTATTGACCGAAATATATCTAAAGTTATTAGTTAGTCAAATTCAAACATTTTTCATATTCATAGTTTTTCCAAAATCCAAAGTTTGCAAAAGTTATTTAAAACAGAAAACAGAAAAAGAAAATAAAAAAAATGAAAAAACCTCCATCTGTCCCGGTTTCAGTCTCAAACCGGGAAAAATGGGCCTCCTTGTTGTCCCGGTTTGTGACTGAAACCGGGACAAATGGGGGGGGGGGTGCCTATATATACTGATCATCAGCAGCCCCCTCCCAAAACCATTGGAGGCATTTTTTTTTGAAATGGAAGGAGGGGGTGTGTGCTAGTCTGTTTTTTTTGTATGCATGCAAGGTGTTTGATGAAATGCCCGAGAGAGTTCACGAATTGATTTGATGTACACTTAAAGAAGTTTATTCTTCTTTTCGATCAAGGTTAATTTTTCTCTCATTTCATTTGTAATTAATTGATACCATGCATGTTCAGTGTTTATTTGTCGATGTTCTGTAATGGTTATTGATGTAGTTCATTATATAATGCAGATGGACCGACAATGGATGTATGGTGACCGACGCACTGCCGAGTACATGACAGGTTTGAGGAAATTTCTAGAGAAAGCCCAGGCCCACAGTACGAATGATTTCATGTGTTGTCCATGTGTCAACTGTCAGAATAAGACAGATCACCCAAACGTGAGAACCCTTCAAAGTCATCTTATTCGGCATGGTTTCATGCCCAGCTATAATTGTTGGACGAAGCACGGAGAAAAAGGTGTTATGATGGAAGACAATGAAGAAGAGGAAGATGATGACAACTATCCTATGTTCCCGGAGTACGGAGATTCTGCAACGGGGGAAGCTGAAGCTGAAGAGGCACCAGATGAGCCCACTGACGATCTTGGTAGGGCCATTGCTGATGCAAAGAGAGAGTGCGGAACTAAAAAGGAGAGGTTGAAGTTCGACCAGATGGTCAGAAAAAGCTGGGTACCACACTGGAATTACTGCAGTGGAAGGCAGAGTGTGGTGTGACTGACAAGGGATTTGGAAAGTTGCTGCAGATAATTAGGAAGATGCTTCCGAAGGTCAACGAGTTGCCCGACAGCACGTACGAAGCAAGAAGGTTGTGTGCCCTCTAGGATTAGACGTGCATAAGATACATGCCTGCCCTAATGACTGCATCCTCTACCGCGGTGAGTATGAGAATTTGGATGCATGTCCAGTATGCACTGCATTGCGGTATAAGATCAGACGAGATGACCCTGGTGAAGTTGAGGGTGAGCGTCCCCGGAAGAGGGTTCCTGCCAAGGTGATGTGGTATGCTCCTATAATACCACGGTTGAAACGCCTGTTCGCGAATAAAGAGCATGCCAAGTTGTTGCGATGGCACAAAGAGGACCGTAAGAAAGACGCGATGTGTAGACACCCCGCTGATGGGTCGCAGTGGAGAAAAATTGAGAGAGAGTTCCCGGAATTTGAAGATGACGCAAGGAACTTAAGGTTTGGTCTAAGTACAGACGGTTTCAATCCGTTTGGGGAGCAGAGCATCAGTCATAGCACATGGCCTGTGACTCTATGTATTTATAACCTTCCTCCTTGGTTGTGCATGAAGCGGAAGTTCATTATGATGCCATTGCTCATCCAAGGCCCGAAGCAACCCGGCGACGACCTTGATGTGTACCTCAGGCCATTATTTGAAGAACTTTTACAGTTGTGGCGGGAAGAAGGTGTGCGGGTGTGGGATGAGCACAAACATGAGGAATTTGACCTACGAGCTCTGCTTTTTGTAACAATTAACGATTGGCCTGCTCTCTCTAACCTCTCAGGGCAGTCGACCAAGGGGTACAATGCATGCACACACTGTTTGGGTGAGACTGAATGTTTATATTTGGATAAATGTAAGAAGTGTGTGTATCTGGGGCATCGTCGATTTCTTCCGATCAGGCATACCGCAAGGAAGAAAGGCAAGCATTTTAAAGGTGAGGCTGATCACAGTAGGAGGCCTGTCAACCGTACTGGTGAAGAAATATTTGATATGGTCAAGGATCTAAAAGTAATCTTTGGAAAGGGTCCTGGAGGACAACAGGTTCCGAAAGACGCTAACGGGCACGCACCCATGTGGAAGAAAACATCTATATTTTGGGAGCTACCATATTGGAAGGTCCTAGAGGTTAGATCTGCTATCGACGTGATGCACGTGACGAAGAATGTTTGCGTGAACCTGCTAGGCTACTTGGGCGTGTACGGGAAGAAAAAAGATACATAGGAAGCACGGGAGGACCAGAAACATGTGAAAGAACGAGACGACCTAAGTCCCGAACACTACGAAGGTCCTGCCAGCTACGCTCTTGCCAAACAAGAGAAAGTAATATTCTTTGAATGCCTGAGCAGTATCAAGGTCACGGCTGGGTTCTCGTCGAATATAAAGAGGATAGTAAATGTGAGACTCCAAAAATTTCAGAACCTAAAGTCTCATGATTGCCACGTGATTATGACGCAATTGCTTCCGATTGCACTGAGGGGGCTACTACCGGAAAATGTTCGAGTACCCATTGTGAAGCTTTGTGCATTCCTCAATGCAATATCTCAAAAGGTAATCGATCTGGCGATTCTACCAGGGTTGCAAAATGATGTGGTCCAGTGTCTTGTCAGTTTTGAGTTGGTGTTCCCTCCATCCTTCTTCGATGTTATGACGCATCTCCTGGTTCACCTAGTCGAAGAGATTCAAGTTCTCGGTCCTGTATTTCTGCACAATATGTTCCCATTTGAGAGGTTCATGACAGTCTTAAAGAAATATGTGCATAACCGTGCTAGGCCAGAAGGAAGCATCTCCAACGGCTACTGTAACGAGGAGGTCATTGAGGTCTGTGTTGACTTTATTCATGAGCTTAAGCCGATAGGTGTTCCACAATCACGACATGAGGGTAGACTTAGTGGAAAAGGCACACTAGGAAAGAAAACAAAAATTTGTATGGATGGACATTCTTTCACTGAAGCACACTATACAGTTCTACAAAGTTCTACCTTGGTGGCCCCGTATATCGATCAACACAAGAATTTTGTACGCTCTCTACACGCGGGGAAGTCTGACAACTGGATTGTACGTACACACATGGCCACGTTCAGCGGTTGGTTGCGAGCACATCTTGAAAATAAAGACAAGGTTGATGAAGAGTTACACTTGTTGGCCAGGGCACCATCTACAACTATATGTACTTTCCAAGGGTACGAGATAAATGGAAATACATTTTACACGAGTATCCAAGATAAAAAGAGCACGAACCAAAACAGTGGTGTTCGCATTGATGCAACAAACAACAATGGGCAGAAGAACACATATTATGGTTGCATAGAGGAGATATGGGAACTTGACTATGGACCTTCTTTTAAGATCCCTTTGTTTCGGTGCAAATGGGTCAATCTGAAAGGCGGGGTTGAGGTAGAAAAGATGTACGGAATGACAACAGTGGATCTAAACAATCTTGCGTACAGAGACGAACCATTCGTGCTAGCCAATGATGTGGCTCAGGTTTTCTATGTGAAAGACATGTCTAGCAGACCCAAAAAAAGAAACATCCTGGGAGTGGAGGAGCCTAGGCGTCACATAGTTCTTTCAGGAAAAAGAAACATCGTGGGAGTGGAGGACAAGACAGACATGTCAGATGATTATAATAATTTTGATGAAATTCCGCCTTTCGTAGTGAACATTGACCCAATCATCAAGTTGATTGAAGAAGATGCTCCATGGTTCCGACGCTGAAGAACTGGCGGTGTTGTGTGATGGAGATGTTGGTGCGATATGTAATAATTAATATATTAAACTTTTGATATGAAGAAGATGCTCCATTTTTACCTGCATATCAAATGGATTCGTCGGCGTTGATAGAACAAAACACACGATTTCACCTGCATACAGCCCCACGGTGGCTCTTGATGAGTGCCTGCATATCAAATGCACCGTGGGGCGTATGCAGGGAATCCGAGTAATTTGTATATATTCCTCAGTAGATGAATTGAACTATTCTTTTGAAAGAAAAAAACACACGATTTCACCTGCATACAGCCCCACGGTGGCTCCTGAGTGCCTGCATATCAAATGCACCGTGGGGCGTATGCAGGGAATCCGAGTGATTTGTATATCACACACCACCCGACTAGGCACTAGAAGGAGGAAACACTGAGTGCTCGCCTCGTCTGAGAGGGGGCTATATATAGGGTCACGGGCTCAACCAGTGGTACTGATAGTGTTGATCCAACAGCTCTCAAGTGCTCAAAAGAAGCACACCCCTGATCCAACGGCTAACAAGTGTTTCAAAGAAACACACGATCTGTGTGCTTCTTTAGTCCCGGTTTGAAACTGAAAGCGTTAATCGAACAGCTCAGAAGCAATCAAAAGAAACACACACCTGATCAAACGGCTTACAAGTGCTTGAAAGAAACACACGATCCGTGTGCTTCTTTAGTCCCGGTTTGGAAGTTAAAGTTTGGAATTTAAATAATGGTTATAGAAAAGAGAAAATGTTTTTGTATTAGTTAGTCAAATTCAAACACTTTTCATATTGAAAGTTTTTTCAAATTCCAAAGTTTGCAAAAGTTATACAAATTCACATTCAAAATAGTTTTAAACTAATTTAAATAATGGTTATAGAAAAGAGAAAATGTTTTTGTATTAGTTAGTCAAATTCAAACACTTTTCATATTGAAAGTTTTTTCAAATTCCAAAGTTTGCAAAAGTTATACAAATTCACATTCAAAATAGTTTTAAACTAATTTAAATAATGGTTATAGAAAAGAGAAAATGTTTTTGTATTAGTTAGTCAAATTCAAACACTTTTCATATTGAAAGTTTTTTCAAATTCCAAAGTTATTTAAAACAGAAAACAGAAAACAGAAAAAGAAAAGAAAAAGAAAAAGAAAAAACCCCATCTATCCCGGGTGGTGGCTCAGCCCGGGACATATGGGGTGCTATCTATCCCGGGTGGTGGCTCAGCCCGGGACAGATGACCCCTATTTGTCCCGGGCAGAGCCACGACCCGAGACAGATAGCATTATGCTATAAAACCAACACTTAGCGCTCCGGGCCGAGCAACCACCCGGAGCAGTTCCCCATTCCTACCGAAGTGCTGCCGAAATTTCCCGTGAACCCTAGCCGCCGCCGCCTCCTTCCTCGACTCCGGCTGGGCCTCGCCGCCACCTTCCTCCTCGACTCCGCCCCCTAGGTGAGCCTCGCGTGTGCCCCGAACCCTCGCTCGTGCCCTCTTTCTCTCTCTGCGCGCGCGTGCCACGAACCCTAGCCTGCCAGCACCGTGCCGCCGCGCGAGGAGATGGAGCTCACCCGCCCCCGCCGTAGCCGCAGCTCGCCGCCGCACGGCCTCGTCCCCGCGTGCCTCCAATCGCCGTAGCCGCACGACCTCGTCCCCGCCGTAGCCGCACGACCTCGTCGCCGCGTGCTCGCCAGCGCCGTCGTCGCCGCGCGAGGAGATGGAGCTCACCCGCCCCCGCCGTAGCCGCAGCTCGCCGCCGCACGGCCTCGTCCCCGCGTGCCTCCAATCGCCGTAGCCGCACGACCTCGTCCCCGCGTGCTCGCCAGCGCCGTCGTCGCCCGCTGACGTCGCGGGCTGACGTCAGCGGTGTCTGGCTGACGTCAGCTCATGTCCAGTTCAGAAAAATGCAAATAAACTACCAAAAATTTCAGAAAAATATATCTTTCCATCCAACACATTGGGAATTAGTATGCGAATTAGTATTTGAAAACTTGTGTATGCAAATAAAAACGTGTGTACGTGAAATTAGTATTTGTAGCATGTGTATGCATGTGTATGCGAATTAGTATTTGTAAATCATTTCGGTTATCACTGGTTTCTATGTATGCATGCAAAAAAAGCAGCTTTGTAGCCGATCCTCTTGTGACATGTGTCGCTCCAACGCGCATAAAATCTCAACAAACCACCAAACCGGCACTAGAAGAAAATCCGATACTCTCGGTTTCAAACACTTAATTATATAAGTTCGGTCAACATTGCAAATTCATATTAAATCAGACAAATGCAAACTTTATATCAAAATGTTCAGAAAAATATAATCTATAATGTTGTATCATAAAAATGTTCATATTAATTCATATCAACTGGATTCATATCTATTTTTTCTTACTTGGATTTTGCGTGCAGGTACTCGGATTTGTCACCGCGTCGTAGCCATCGCCCTCTCGGAGCCCTAGTAAAGTTCGAGAGACTTCAAAAGAGAAATGTAAATAGAAATGAGATACTCGATATGATTGAAATGTGTTTGTAAAATTGAAATGTCTTAATGTATTTGTACTATTCAAATAACTTTGCTTCAGGTTGAAATTGAAATGTGTTTGTACAAATAAATGATAAAAGATATTGAGTTAGATTTAGTTGTATGACATATCGGTAAAGTTATTTAGATGTTGAGTTATTAAAATTATTTAAATGGATTTAAATCTCTTGCAGAAACTATGGACACCCGTAGAAATCTTCAACAAGAAGAGGACATGTTCGGCATCATTCGCGAAGGTGATGAATTGGACCCCGGCAGAAACCATGAACAAGAAGAGGAACACGTAGACGATTTCACCGGGCAATTTCTGAACGAGTCCGGTGACGGAATAGACGTCACCGACAGTTCAGCTCACCTCACCGACTCTACTGTTGGAAAGTCGGCCGCCGAGGTAGATATATGCCCTCAGGTTTTTGTCTCCGTTGAAAAGATTTGTGTGTATACATATATTAACTATCACTTTTTCTTGTTTTTAGCCGTCGGCGGGCCATGAACCGGGACCAAGCAAAAAAGCAGCGGTGAAACGAGGCGGGCCACGGACCGGGACCAAAAAGCTCCAAGGGAAACAGAAGTACCACATCGAGGAGATCAATGAAAAAGGAAAACCGATTGCTCCCGCTAACCACGCAAGGAAATTTGTAGCTCAGTGCGGAGTCATCGTTCGGGACAGACTGTCCATCAGGGCTCAAGAATGGTATAAGCCAAAGGTGCCAAAAGAGGGGGTTATTTATGTCTCGAATGCAGACAAACAACTCCTCTGGGACGAGCTCATGCAGAATTTCACTTTACCGGAAGAGGAGGATGTAGAGGAGCCGGTTATAGAGAATCGATGCAAGGCCTGGACTTATATTGAGATGGGTGAATTGTTCCGCAGCTGGAAGAAAAGGCTTAACAAGTTCATAAAAGAAGGTAAAACTCCAGAATTTGTCGGAGTCTATGAAAAGATAAAAGATGAGTGGCCCGAATTTAAGGCGCACAAGCAATCGGAAGCCGCTAAGGCCATGTCAGAGAGAAATAAGAAAAATGCAGACAAAAAGATATATCACCATAACATGGGGTCAGGTGGCTACCTGACGGCCCTGCCTAAGTTTCTGAAAATGGAGGAAGATTTTTTGGCTAAAGGTATACAGATCGAGACATTTGACTGGCCAGACCGGCTTAAGGCTTGGTTCTATGGGCATGGTGGAAAGTTAGACCCTGAAACAGGTGACTGTCTTTTTACCAAGGAGCACGGACCTGACCCTATTAAAGCTCTCAGAGAGGTATGGAAGGAGGTCACGGAAGGCAGGTTCCACCCTAACAGAGAGAAGGACGAGCTATCGCGAGCCCTTAAGAATCCTGAACACAGTGGACGAACAAGAGGAACCGTCGGCTCTGTACCGTGGATACTTGGGTTTCCCAAAGATGTTGGCACTTATAGAAGCCGATCGAGAAAGAAGAAAGAGATTGCCGACCGGGCCCAGTGGATGGAAAATAAATTACTACATCATGAGAAGGAGATAGCAGAGCTGAAGGCAGCGCAGACTCGACGGATGCCCTGCGAATCTGAGACGCCCGAAAATCCTTCTCCTGATCCAAAATCAATGCGGAGAAGCAGCGTGGCTTCGACAGAGCTCGATCGCCACAATGATATGCCGGGTCCTCGTCACCCCGTGGATAATATTGTGCAGCGGGAACTTTGCGACCTACATGTGCCATGCTTGAACATAACTGTGAAGGTGGCGCACGGCTTTGCCCTACCGCCTAGCCCAAATGGAACTTACCATTGTCGCCCTATTCCAGATGGCTATGCTGTTGTCGGGGTTGATGAGGTTATCAAGACATATGAGGGAATTAAGCTGGACTTCCCTACGGGTGAAGACGAGGTTGAGTTGAGATTTGCCCTCAAGAGTACCTGCTTATGGAAAAAAGAATACATCGTGTTCCCACACATGCAGCTAAATCGCCCTCCCAGTCCACAAGCCAGTCCACATAACTACAACAATGACAACCAATGCGCTAATCCAGACACCCCCCACAACGACAACCAAGGCGCTAGTCCATCTCCGCCGTCGCGTGAGCGTACTCCGCCGCGTGAGCGTACTCCGCCGCGTCAACGGACTCCATCGCCTCCGCAAAAGAAGCGGAAGTGCACCGGTGCGTCGACTCGTACTCAGAAAAGCGAAACGGCCGGGAAGTCTCGCTTTGTGAACTCTCGCAAAGATGTCGATACATGGGTCGAGGAGATCCAGACTTCCCAGAGAAAGAAGGCAAAAAAGATGTCTTTGCCTGTTCCGGTTTATTCTCCGGAAGCGATACGGTGGGCCATAGAATTTCTTACGCATCCGTCGCAATATGAACTAAATATGGACGATGACTACACACGCGTTCTGGTGCGTACATCTAAGAGAGTGCGGGAAGAACAAAAATCTGCTGCCACCCAGAAGAGAGATGTTCCACAGCTCGGAATGCAGGCGGGACAATCGGCCCCTCCACTCATATTGGCGCCTTACAACCGGAACCCGGTCGATGATGTACTTTCGCAGCAAGCTAGAGATATGGGTATAACTCTGGCAGAGCTTAAGGCATTGCAAGCTGGCGAGAGTGTCACCATAAATGAGGTGGTGCGGACATATGTGAGAGGAGAAGATCTTGTCGACCCTGCAATGGTGCGCACTCTACCAGGTAGGTTGCACCAACTAAATGCATGGTACTTGCGTACCACGAAAAGTCAAGACGGAGACTGGCTCTATGGGAAAATTCCAAAGGATTTTTTTGCCCCAGGTGATGATGAGGTTCAAATCGAGTATTGCGAATTATGACAGTTATTCAATTTTGACGCGCTCGACAAATCTTTCATCAGTGCCTTTTGCATGTAAGTAATTAAATTATGTATATATGTCAGTAATTCTCTAGCTCTACTTATTTTTCATTGCTTGTAATTATCCTTATCACTATATTACTTTTGTACTCTATTATGCATGCTGAAAATTATACAATCTCGAAAGCTGGGACTCAATCACAAGATTGGATTCATTGACCCTAATCGAGTTCATCATCATGGTTTGTTACATTACCCAGATCAAACGGAGCAGCTTTTGCTTACTTATTTGATGGCGCAACATTACAAAAGCACCATAATTTTCCCGTTCAACTTCGAGTGAGTTGTTTACTTTCTTATACATACTCGATGTTAATTAAGTATATGTAAATGATGATTTAGTTATTAACAAATATAAACATATGGCAGATTTCACTGGGTATTATTTGAGATTGATGTTGAAAAGGCAATCGTTGATGTCTTGGACCCATTATCGAAACCTGAAGAAAAGTTCGACGACACGAAACAGATGCTCCAGAGGTAATTTCGTTCATTATCACAATCGACCTCGTCTTTTCTAATAATATATAGTAATTAGTTAACTTCTTTACTAATTTTTCATACCGTAAACTTCAGGGTTTGGGACAAGTTCACCGGTTTCCACAAGGATGTCGGTATAGCTAAGAACCTCACTTTTAAATGGCGAGAGGTAAAGACGTATACTAGCTAGGTTCCACATACGCATATTCTTAATTTCAGTCTCACAATACCATTTTTTCAATATTTTTGATTATTTTTTATTAATTTCTTATCTTATTCTATCATAAAGTGCGCGAAGCAGCAACAAGGCACCAATTTGTGTGGATTCTATGTCTGCGAGTTCATCCGAATTCACTTCAATGAGGGTGTAGACTGGAATAGGGTACGTTAACAATTCATTCAAACTTGTTCACTTCTCAAATTGAATTATTTTCATAATGGTTGATATATTGGTGTTGATCTCTCCTTTTTAGTTTGAGACGATCCAGAACAGGCTGGATGCAAAAGACCGCCTACTACCAATCGCGGAGGAAATTGCGTGCTTTCTGCTTGACTATGTCATAAAGCCAGGCGCAGAATGCAGTATAATCCGGCCGCCAAAAAAGACCATCCCGAGGAAAAAATAGGGTCTAATGCTTCTCTGTCATGTAAAAAATATTTGTACTTAGCCGTGTCCCCGGTACAGACATGATCTTCCGGTTGTAAATATTTGTTTGGGAGAACTCGTGTACTAGTAGTATTCATGACTATATCCCGAGGAAAAAATCGTGTATTCATGATATATATTACATAGTAACGTATAATATGCAACTCGATCTTGTTTGAAATGAAACATAAATGAAAAAACACAAACACAAAAGAATCAGTAACATAAATAGAAAACAGAAACAAAAATAGAAAACAAGAAACAAAATAAAAGAAACAAAAAAAAACATATATACTGTCCCGGTTCATATTACGAACCGGGACAAATGAGTCGCAGGCAGAGGCTGCCTTGATTGGCCACGTGGCCCCCCTATTGGTCCCGGGCCATGGCGTGCCCGGGACAAATAGGGGAGGCTATTTGTCCCGAACACGCTGTCCCGGGCGCGTGACCGGGGCAAAAAGCCCTCACGGCCCGGGACCAGTGGCCTGTTTTGCTCTAGTGTTACCTGTGTTTATAGCAGTTGAATATAAATGGAAGATCCTCGTTCGTAGCGCCGTAGAGGCCTTTGAGAGGAGAAAAAGGCCCGGCTCCTAGACCTCGCGGGCCATCCCCGGCTCAGGCGGTCTCTCACCGCCTCCCCGGCGGGTCCTCGGCCTCCTGCCCGCTGCCATGGCCACCCCCTGCTCCTCGGGTGGTCAACCGACCACCTTTCCGCCCTTGAACGGATGCAGCGCATCACCCTCGGGTCCCTTCGCCACCAGATCTGGTCGTTCCAGGTCCTCCCCGCCGCCGACCTCGGCAGCGCACGTCACGGAGCCTCTCCGCATCCGGTCCATAGTCGTCCACCCCATGGGCGCTGACTCCAACAGCCGCGACTGCGCGGATGGCCCGGAATGGCAACTCGTCGAGTCAAGGCGCAGCCGGAGAAGCCGCACCCCTCCTCTTCCGGCAGGTCACCCGCGGCAGCGCTCGGCACAGCGGTCCGGAGGCGGCGAGGCCCGCGCTCCAGATCCCGCCCGTGCGGCCTTTTTAAGCCGCTTCCGCGGCCTCTGCTTCCGCTGTCTGAGCTCACACCACCGCCGCCACGAGTGCAGAGACCCTCGCCGCTGCATTGACTGCAAGGACTGGGGTCACAGCGCAGGCCGCTTCTGCTCCAAATACCACCGCCACCCACCACGTGCCCCGCACCGCCAGCTTGCCCACGAGCGCCTTAGGTTCGCCCCGCCCATCAAGAAGCGCCTCAGCTTCCCCCCGCCGTCTCCGGCCATGATTGGGTCCGTCATCACGTAGCCGGCACCGCGCCGGGCCGCCAACAGCCACTCCGTCATAATGGCCTCGCGCGCGATGGACCAGCAGACCTTCACGCTGCGCGCTAGGGCCGTCCTCGTCACGGCCACCGTCGACTTCCACGCGGCCACCGCGATGCAGGTGGGCAAGGAGTTGGAGAAGGCGCTCAACCTCCCGCGCCACCTCCTGCGAGTCACGCGCCACAACCCGGAGGCCTTCTACGTCCTCTTCGACGTGCCAGAGCACCGCGACCGCGCCATCCGCCTCGGCCGCCTCACCGTCGACGGTAATGCTTTCTTGCTGCAGGGCTGGAGGGAGTCCGACCATGCTGTGCACCAGACGTACAACCACCACGTCCGTGTCTGCATCGAGAAGATGCCACTGCACCTCTGGTCCAGGGAGGGCGCGGAGGAGGTGCTTGGCAAGGACGTCATCGTCGACCGCATCGACAGCCGCACCTACGAGCAAAACGACACCGTGCTCTTCAGCTGCTGGGTGTGGTGCTGGAGCTTGGACAGGATCCCGGGGAACCACGGCTTCTCGGTGTTCCCTAGGGGGGCGGGGAGGCTGCCTGAGATGGATGGCTTCTCCCCCCCTCGCCGCGACGTCCCGCCACCTCCAGAGGGCCTCCGCTTCGACGCGCTCATCCACATCGACCTCGCTGAGGACTGGACGATCCGCGAGTCACGCACTCCTTCCTCGGTCCGGAGCGGGGTCATGTCGTCTAGCTCGGAGGAGGAGCTGCCGTACCCTCTGGTGCAGCCGTATACTTGGCGTTTTGGGGTCCCCGACGGCGAGCCCCCCATCACCGACTGGCGCCTCCGTGTTCCGGCAAACTTCCACGACATCGCCTCCGGCTCCCGGCGTCACGACGACGACGACCTTGACAGGCAGCCGCGCAGGCTCTGGCAAGACCCTGCGCCCGCCCCTGGGCGCATGCATGGCACGGGCGCGCCCCGTACGTCGGCCAGGGACGGCGCACGCCACCGCAGCCGTACACCCGCCGGACATCGTCAGCGCGCCTCCTCCCCACCTGCAGCAGGCCTAGGGACCGCGGAACAGCTCCCTCCCCCGCCTCCGCTACCCGCCAGCGGCCCGAGGCCCATGTGCATCCCCGAGCTCATCAGTGTCGCACCCTCCCCGCCACCCCAGGCATTCTCGCCGGCGCCCACCTCACCACCCTTGACGCCCACCTTCGACGACGTGGGCGCGGACCCGCTCGTGGACATCCTGGCGATGGAGAAGATCGACGCGGGGCCCTGGCCAAACCTCGGCCCAGACCCCATGGACATGGAGTTCGAGGCCATGTGCTCAACACTCCTAAGCCAACCCATTAGCTTCTCGCCACCTGCAGGTAATGCCGCCACAGTGTCGGCCCGGTCCTCTTCTCTGTCGCCGCTATGCCGCCCACAGGTGCCAGCGCTGCCAGAGCAAGGATTCGACGACGCTATCCACCGCCTCTTCACCTCGTCGCCACCGCTGCAGCCACCTGCGCCTGCGCCGGTCATGCCTACGCCCCGCCGCAGTCTTCGCCACGTCGCCCACGCCTCCGTCCCCGTGGCACAGCGCGCCACCGTCAAGCTCGCTCAGGAGCTCGGCGTCTTGGAGGGCGAAGCTGTCAAGGCCGACGCGGCGGCCGTGGCGGTCACCGCCCGCCTCAAGTCCCCGCTCACCAACCTCGACATCGACGGCATCGCCATCCTGACTCGCAATGACAAGGATGCTCTCCACCGCGCGGCCGCCAATGCCCGCGCGGCGCGCGTCGCGGCCACAGCCGTCTAGTTTCCCAATGCTAGACAACTACCGTAGTTCGGCGACGACAGCTGGCCCTCTGCCAGTCCAAGTTAGGTCTAGTTTTCTTTCAATGTCCGCGGTGTGTTGCCCTGAGACGACCATGTTGGGGTCTAGTAGGTGGGGTGCGTCTCAGCCTCCTGTATGCCTGGCGGTGTTGCTGTTATTTCATGTTTCGTCGTCGTCACTCCCTCAGTTCAGCGAGTTTCCCCAATGAGTGCACCTATTGTCCCGATCGCCACTTGGAACCCGCGCGGCCTCAACATGCCGGCCAGACGCGCTGCAGTTGCCGAACTCGCCAATTCGGCGAAGGTTGCTGTAATGCCCCAATCCATAAATTATACATTGATGCTATGTGTCGGTGGTCATGCTACATAATCGAAGGTTACTGGGGTTACCACTCCCAGGCCGAGTAAACATCGGCAGGCGTGCTCGGCATGGATCATCGGCAACACAACCCTTCGATCATGCCATATCCAAAGCATAGCCCTCAAGTATAATAAAGAGACTAAGACACCGGAACACCTGGCACCTGACAGACCCTACGACTCAAGATAATATAGTTCAACTCTTAGTAGAGACAGATAACAAATATTACAGTCCAAGGTCATAGACCCATCAGTACATCAAGCGGAAGCAAATTAAGTTGTTCTAAACAACAAGATCCAAATGTGGCCTAAGAGGCCTACAGATAAACAATCCCGTGCCAGCTGGTTCCTAGTTGCCCCAAGCTGCCACCCGGGAACCCCAGACTACTCGTCGATGTCTACATAGAACCCACCTTCGGGGTAAGTAAAGTCCTCCTCTGAAACAAAAATAAACAAGGGTGAGTTCGACGAACTCAACAAGATTTTGAGCTATTTGCTCTATGATTGGCTCTCAAGGTTTTATGGCTGTTTTGCGTAAAGCTGATTTTATTCTTAAAATATGACTCCAAGGCATCGACTATCAGAACATTTTTGAAGAGGGGTAAGAAGTAACTCTTTTCTTTTTATTCACTTACTCATCCTCTTCCACCACTGTACCTGTTTGACAAAGGCACCTCCCCGAATCAACCTCGAGGAAGTCAACCTTACATTCGTGAGTGGTACCTTTAGTACCCAGTTTTTAATCATTCCGTTAAAGTTATTCTATGATCCCTGAATTCGTCACCAAGTCGTCCTTAACCGTGGACACGGCTTTTCGAAAAGATTTATCCCTGCAGGGGGTGTACAATGTGAAAGTCGCCAGGTTCCCGAGGGACCTCCCAGCTCCTTATCCATGCGTACCGTCCGTCCCATTGCCTGTACAACTAGCTCTCTTCCGGGGAAATCCGGCTGGGTGGGAGCGGCTACGACCTTTACCTCGCTTTGGACTAACCTAGGATCATCAGTGACTGGGGGACAAGTTCAGTGCCTCCAACACCCTGCCCCTCGGCCACTCATTTTCCTACCACCATCATCCTCATCTCAGTCTTGGCCACCATCTCAACACACGCGCAAATGGAAAGCCAAACTAGAGGACCCCCGGCTAGTCCGACACAAGTTAGTCGGTCGATGAGGTTCCATATACCCACGCATGGTAGCACGCTCAACTTGGCTCGAAGGCGAGAACTCGCACTGAGGCGGCGAGAACGAGACAACCCACCACATACCATGTGGCCTCTCATCCCCACCTTTTAGCATTTTAATATTTTATCACCATTTCTCCACCATCATCCGCGGAATTTCCACATCTGATCCCAACATGAATATCCATCGGATCACTAAGCAGTTAACTAAGCAGGGCTAAGCAACGACCTAGCGAAGTAATTAATTCAGGCCATCAACACAATCCTATGGATAATAGGAGGGGAGACAGGTAATGGCTTCGGTAACTGAATGCAACATAGGATACTCTAATCCAATCAAATTGACATTTGGAACCGCATGCAATATTATAGTGGAGAAAATAATTTGCATAAAGTAGGATAAGATATGCAAGAGGGTGGGGATCACGCTTGCCTTGCTCAGCAGGCGGGTAATACTGATCTTCGGGGTATTGTGGCGAGACCCCGGTTCCTGGATCTATCGATGCGTAAAACACCGGAAAGAACACAATCAATACAAGCAATTCATATGCAATGCGCAAACACATGATGGTATGACATTTTAATGCACTGAACTATTATCACAACTATATGACATTTAAATGGGATGCTAAGAATAATCATTCAACGACATAGGAGATATATTTTCCTATTTGTTTTTAAGTTCCCCTCCACTTTTAATTTAGGTACACGCTTGAATTATTCTGAATGTGTAGAACCAGTGCTCATAACCATTTTTCCTTAGAGGGTACCATTTTAGCACGTTGAGGAATTTATTATGAAGTTAAACTACACCTTTTTATTTCTACCCCTCTCTTCATTTTAGCAAAACAGAAAATTATAGTAGCAGTAATGAAAGTGTGCAACAATCCATTAGATAGCATTTATTTTTCTGAGCATTTTGGTATATTATTTGCTAAATTTGGATAAGTATTTTGAAAGTTATGAATTTTTGAAGTTTAAATCATTTCTGTCCTTTTTATTAATTCGCAGGAAATACCCCTGGGCGTTTTTCACCGAGCGCGAGGCTAGCCCGTGCCACTGACGGGTGGGCCAGCGCCACGCTGGCAGCCACGCGAGCGCGGGGGCGGTCAACGCACGCCGGAGCGCGCGGCCGTGGCGTCCGCCGGCAGCGTCGTGCACGGGCACGGCGTTTCACGGCGCTAGGGGGCTCGCGAAGGGGGGCGTTCGACGCGCCAGAACGTGGGGAGCCTCGTGGCGGGGCTACGGACCAAATGGTCGCCGGGAGGTGCTCCGGCAACGCGCGGCGGCGGCGGAGTGCTACGGCTCCGACGGAGGCGACGTCTACGCCGCGAGCCAGAGAGAGATGGAGAGGGAGGAGGTGTCTAGGAGGTGCGCCCGCTCACCCTCGACGCGTGGGGACTCGCGGCGGTGATGGAGGAGGTCGGAGGAGGTCGCGCGCGTGCCCGGAGTCCGGCGGCCGGAGCGGAAGGAGACGAGGAAGCTGCGGTCGATGGGCGGCGTCCCTCTTCGATTCCTTCGGCGCAGAGGAGGAAGGAGACATCGCGGAGCTCGTGGTGCTCTCCGATCTGCTCTGCGAGGTCTCTAGCGACGGCGGTTCGCGGCGATGACCTCGTCTAGGTCACGGCCATGGCGGCTCGGGAAAACGGGGGAGGTGCAGGGGAAAATATCGGGGGGAGGAGAAGCAGAGCGGCGGCCGTGGCGTTCTTATCCACTTGCGGCAGCAGAGGAGGAGAGGGGGGGTCCGGGCGCGGCGCACGGCCTGGCGACAGGCGCGGCGGGGACGAAGCCCTCGGTCGCTACAGGAAGAAGAAGACGATTTCGCAAAGAACCCCCTGCCCAATTATTTCCATCACAAACAGGTCCTTTTCTATTTATTTTTAAAACCAGTACACTGTTTTGATTTAATTGGGGCAGTTAAACACTTTATAAAAATCTGAGAAAAATCAGGGAGCTTCCCCACACTTTGTAGAGGCACCACAAAATTTGGCTCTTCAAAATAAAATGTTTTGGTGCACTTTTGTTCTTAGGTGTTAGAAAGGGCATTTTGTTGATATTTGCATAGGTTGTCACTTTAATGATTTGGTGACCAAGCAAATATAATATTTGGAACTCTTGGAACTTCCTTGACAAATATGCCATTATTCAAAATAGTTTGATTGCAATTGACATAATAGTAGCAAGTGGATATGAATGCCATGATGCAATTACACAAAAGTGGAAAAATTACAGTGGGTTTCAGGTTTTCAAACTTGGGCTGTTACAAATCTACCCCCCTTACAGGAATCTCGTCCCGAGATTCTACAGTTACGGAAGAAAGCCGGGATACTCCTCACGAAGACTAGACTCTCTTTCCCAGGTAGCTTCATCTTCGGAATGGTGAGACCACTGAACCTTGAAGAACTTGGTAGTCTTATTCCGAGTCTTCCTTTCTGCTTCATCTAGGATACGTATGGGATGCTCGCGATAAGTGAGATCCGCCTGGATATCCAGCTCCTCATGACTGACTCCACGGATAGGATCCTTGAAGCAACGGCGGAGTTGGGATACATGGAACACATCATGTACATCCGGAAAGTTGGCGGGGAGTTCGAGTTGGTACGATAGATCTCCTCGTTTGGCCAGGATAGTGAAAGGGCCAACAAAACGAGGGGCCAATTTTCCTTTGATTCCAAAGCGACGGACACCACGAAGAGGAGAAACGCGTAGATAGGCCTTGTCACCAATTTCATAATGGACCTCCTGATGGTGCTTATCATACTAGCTCTTCTGCCTAGACTGGGCAATCTTCAGATTCTCTCGTATGATTTTCACCTTCTCCTCAGCTTCATTGATCACCTCTGGACCCAAGAGTTGCCTCTCTCCGGTCTCGGACCAATTTAGCGGAGTTCAGCATTTTCTTCCATACAGAACCTCGAATGGGGCCATACCCAGACTCGCTTGATAGCTATTGTTGTAGGAGAACTCAGCGTAGGGAAGGTATTTTTCCCACCCCTTTCCAAAAGAGATTACACAAGCCCGAAGCATGTCCTCTAGAACTTGGTTCACCCTTTCGGTCTGTCCATCAGTTTGGGGATGGAAGGCTGTGCTGAAGTTGAGGCGGGTTCCCATGGCTTGTTGGAAACTCGTCCAGAACTTGGAGGTGAACAAGCTGCCACGATCAGAGATTATCCTCTGGGGAACACCGTGAAGTACGATGATCCGGGAGGCATACAGGTCAGCCAGCTTAGCATCTGTGATGTCGACTCGCACTGGGAGGAAGTGAGCCACTTTGGATAGTCGATCGATGATCACCCAGATAGCATCGTTGCCCTTGGGAGACTTTGGCAGACCCGTAATAAAGTCCATACCAATCTCATCCCACTTCCATTCTGGTATCACAATAGGGCGAAGAGTGCCAGCAGGCCTTTGATGTTCAGCCTTTACATGACGACAGGTGTCGCATTCCGAAACATACTTGGTGATTTCTCTTTTCATCCGAGTCCACCAGAATAGGGGTCGGAGGTCTTGGTACATTTTAGTACTACCGGGATGAATAGAGAGAGGGGAATCATGCGCTTCTTTGAGGATCAGCTCCTTCAGATTTTGTTCCTTTGGCACTACCAGACGATCACCAAAGTACACGATTCCCGCTTCATTCTCCGAGAAGCATTTGGCCTGTCCGCTAGCAATGTTCCTCTTGATATTAAGAATGCCAGTATCTAGTTTCTGCGCCTCCTTTATCTGGTCTACCAGAGTAGATTTGATTTCCAGATTCGCGAGATAGCCAGAAGGGACAATTTCCAGGTTCAAACGGGCGAACTCTTCATGGAGAGCAGGTTGAGCCTTCTCAACCATCAGGTTGTTGCTATAAGCTTTTCGACTTAGCGCGTCAGCCACGACGTTCGCCTTGCCGGGTTGGTAATTCAGACTCACATCATAGTCTTTAATTAACTCCAACCAACGTCTTTGCCTGAGATTTAGATCCGGCTGAGTGAAAAGGTACTTCAGACTCTTGTGATCTGAGTAAATCTCGCAACGGTTACCAAACAGGTATGGTCTCCATTGCTTCAGAGCATAAACCACTGCGGCAAGCTCCAAATCATGAGTCGGGTAGTTTTGCTCATGTGTCTTCAATTGGCGAGAGGCATAGGCCACTGCATGGCCATCTTGCATTAACACACCGCCCAAGCCTTGCAGAGAGGCGTCACAGAAGACCACGAAATCCTTGCTTGCGTCTGGCAGGGCAAGCACAGGAGCAGAAGTGAGTTTGGCCTTCAGGGTTTTGAAACTCTCCTCCGCTTGGTCCGTCCATACGAACCTTGTATCCTTCTTGAGAAGGTTGGTCAGAGGCTTGGCTATTTTGGAGAACCCTTCGATGAATCGGCGGTAGTAACCTGCCAATCCCAGAAAGCTTCGGATGTCCTTGACAGACATGGGGGTTATCCAATCCATAATAGTTCGAACCTTGTCGGGAACGACAGCCACTCCATTTGCGGATATCACATGTCCAAGGAAGACAAGATTATCCAACCAAAACTCACACTTGGAGAACTTGGCATAAAGGCGGTGTTCTCGAAGGCGTGTCAGGATCAAACGAAGATGTTCGGCATGCTCTTCATCGGTTTTGGAGTAGACGAGAATGTCGTCGATGTAAATGACAACAAACTTGTCGAGATAATCCATGAAGATGGAGTTCATGAGCCTCATGAACGTCGCCGGAGCATTGGTGAGACCAAAGGACATAACGGTATACTCATATGAGCCATAGCGAGTAACAAATGCCGTCTTTGGAATATCCTACTCTCTGATCTTGATCTGGTGGTACCCTGATCTCAGGTCCATCTTGGAGAATACCGATGCTCCAGCTAGTTGATCCAATAGATCATTGATGCGAGGAATAGGGTACTTGTTTTTGACTGTCACCGCATTTAACGGCCTGTAGTCAGAGACTAAACGAGGCACGGTAGAATCCCTCTTCTTGACGAAGAGTACGGGACAACCCCACGGTGAACTGCTCGGCCGAATGAACTCTTTCGCTAACAGTTCATCAGTTTGCTCCTTTAACAGCGCCAGCTCCTCCACCGGCATCCGATAGGGCTTCTTGGCAACCGGCGCGGTACCAGGAAGCAACTCTATGACGAACTCCACACTTCGATCAGGTGGCATGCCCGGCAATTCCTCCGGGAACACATCCGGGAAGTCACACACAACGTGGATGTCTTGGATTTCAGGAGGGGATAAGCCTTCCATAAGGCAAAGGAGAAGCTCAGGTGAGTTGGGCCTGGATGGAGATGGAGGGCTGGACTGTGCGGACCAATACTCCACAATTTCGCCCGAAGATGAGGTCACGGTGATGGTTCTGGCAGCACAGTCGAGGTTAGCTTTGTATTTCCCTAGCCAGTTCATACCCAATATGGCATCAAAGCCGGTTGAATTGAAGGCTATCAGCGGAAACGGGAAGGGGAATGAGCCTATATTAATTGAAATTTCAGGGGTCACCCTTTTGGTTTGCCAACGAGTACCAGGGCTGGTGACATATAACGGTGCTTCCAACTCTTCAAACGGTATATTGTTTCGTTGTGCAAATGCTACCGAAATGAATGAATGTGATGCTCCAGAATCAAACAGTACTGTAGCTAGAGCTTTAGCAATTCGAAGCGTACCCATGAGAACACTGGGGTCGTCCTCCACGTCTTCAACAGTGACGTGGTTCATGCGACCACGACTAGCCGTACCCGTCTTGGCTACGGGCGTGGCAGGTGCTGGTGGTGGCGCCTTCCTCGGGCATTCCCTGGAGTAGTGGCCTGGCTGGCCACAGCTGTAGCACGTGCTGGTTGGTGGTGCAGGGAGTTGAGGACGATAACCACTTCCGCCCGGGCCCACTTTTGGAGTAGGAGGGCGCGGCAGAGGTGGCCTATACTCCGAGGTCCTTGGCACAAACGGAGGACGGGGCACAGAGCTATAGGGGACGAAGACCCTACGCTTCTTGCCGTCAGCAGCCGAGGAGCTCTGATGATCCCCCTGAAGTGGCCTCTTAGTGGCCTCTAGTTCTTTCCTTCCCTGTTCCAGTGTGAGAGCCTGGTTGTACAGTTCCTGGTAGCTCGGGAACTTGAAGGGCAGCAACTCGTAACGAAGCCTTGGATTGAGCCCCTTGCGGAACAACTCCTGCTTGTCCGCATCATTGGTCACATCCCGAGGGGCGTAACGGGAGAGACGGCTGAACTCATGACCATAGACTGGAATGTCCATCCGTCCCTGATGCAAGTCCAGGAACTCCCTCCTCTTCAAGTCCATGAGGGGCTTGGGAATGTAGGCAGCGCGGAAGGCAGTGCGAAACTCCTCCCAGGTGAAAACATGTCCAGCAGCGAACATCGCCTGGTGGCTCTCCCACCACGCGCCCGCTGCACCTGCCAACAGGTAAGTGGCGAAGTTGACTTGTTCCACAGTTGGAACATGCAGGGCAGCGAACTTGCGCTCCAGTGCACGCAGCCAGTCATCTGCGTCCAAGGGCTCCTTAGCATCGGAGAAGGACGGTGGCTGGGACCGCAGGAACTCAGTGAGATTATGACAATCGTTATTCCTCCGGTTCCCTTGGTGCACCAACTGCTCGAGGAGTCGGTCGCTGCGCACACGGCCCTCCTCCATAAGCAGGAGGACCTCCGCCATTGTGGGAGGTGGCGGTAAATCTTCGCCACGGCGACGGCCCGTCATTCTGTATAGTGACAAGGACACAGTTAGAATCCCATCGTGTCATCCTTGTACACAAAAATAGGGACAGCAAAATTGGTAGTAGCAACAGATACAACAACAAGCACATTACTAAACGCACGCATAGATGGAACTGAGTTCTCAAATATAGGTTCTAGTACAAGCCACAGTCTGCTGAGAGAGAGAGGTACAAGCCTCATACATACTACACCGAATGGTTACTAGGAAGATAACAGTGACGAGTCTGTTACATAACGAGCTCTACTGCTCCGGGCTCCAGAGATACAACAAAGGAGTAATTGGCACAACTCGCAGGAAGGCACAATCACTCTATCATCTCCTGGTATTACACATAGCTAGTAGTACGCCATGACATCCTCATCAAGTGGCGCCGGGGGAGTGCGGAAGCGGCGCGCACTGGCAGGCTGGTGGCCATACGGCGACTCGAGTGCAGTAAGCCTCGGGTCTCGGTGAGGACCGATAGGCGGGGTTACGCCACCAACATCCGGACTGCAAACGTCGGTAGGCATCTCCTCCAACGGGGGTGGGCGAAGTAGTGTGAGAGGAAGCGTCCCATCCATGACATACGGGCGCACCCTCATCAGAGTATGACGGTGGCTAGCGCGCGCCGAGACGGCGTAGAGGTACCACTGCCGGGCTCGACGGTCCAACGCTCGGACTAGCTCAATCAGTGCCCGGTGCCTGCTGTCCGACTCCATCTCGCCGCTGCTGTACACAGCTCGGTAAACACCCGACGTGCTGTCGTCGGCAGCTGGGAAGTGGCAGAAATCCGACGCCTGGTTAGCGAGGTACGGACAGTAGCTGCGGTAGATAGAGAGGCCGTTATACGCGGCCTCCTGAACCGCCTGCTCCACGGTCATACCCACGCCTCCAGCTACGTTCTCAACGCGACCCTCGTCGTTGAGCACGCGCACCTTACAGAAGAACTGCGCCTGGCTGTACGGTGCATACTCCTCATACACCGTGTACTCCGGGTACCACCTACAACCCTGGCTCGCCAAAGCTGCGGCAAACAAGGCGGGGAACCCTCGAACACCCTCACATCGAGTGAGGCGAACAACCAAGCCCGAACCAGTCATCTGTAGCAAAAACAGTTCAAATGTCAGGTCCGGAGACTCTAGATTCAGGAATGAAAGTAGAACTCGGGTAGAGACTAGGAACAGCAAGGAAAATGATCCTGAAAGCAAACAGAGGGACGGGAGCCCCAAAAGCTGGTCGCCCCGCGCCCTGAACCCAAAGTGAGTAAGAGTACACCACTGGTATGACAAGCCATGCGCGGCGGAAGCGACACGTAATAAGGCTCAAAACAAATAGAGGTAAGATGGCTCCGAGATTAGAGGGTAACCAGATAAGGAGTAAAAAGAATCCTAAGATGGTTTTCACAACTCATTTTTAGTTTAAAATATTTTTACCAACACTAGACTCAACGTCGACCAGTAGTAAGGGTTTCCTACAGGCGGTACTGCTCTGATACCAAGTTGTAATGCCCCAATCCATAAATTATACATTGATGATATGTGTCGGTGGTCATGCTACATAATCGAAGGTTACTGGGGTTACCACTCCCAGGCCGAGTAAACATCGGCAAGCGTGCTCGGCATGGATCATCGGCAACACAACCCTTCGATCATGCCATATCCAAAGCATAGCCCTCAAGTATAATAAAGAGACTAAGACACCGGAACACCTGGCACCTGACAGACCCTACGACTCAAGATAATATAGTTCAACTCTTAGTAGAGACAGATAACAAATATTACAGTCCAAGGTCATAGACCCATCAGTACATCAAGCGGAAGCAAATTAAGTTGTTCTAAACAACAAGATCCAAATGTGGCCTAAGAGGCCTACAGATAAACAATCCCGTGCCAGCTGGTTCCTAGTTGCCCCAAGCTGCCACCCGGGAACCCCAGACTACTCGTCGATGTCTACATAGAACCCACCTTCGGGGTAAGTAAAGTCCTCCTCTGAAACAAAAATAAACAAGGGTGAGTTCGACGAACTCAACAAGATTTTGAGCTATTTGCTCTATGATTGGCTCTCAAGGTTTTATGACTGTTTTGCGTAAAGCTGATTTTATTCTTAAAATATGACTCCAAGGCATCGACTATCAGAACATTTTCGAAGAGGGGTAAGAAGTAACTCTTTTCTTTTTATTCACTTACTCATCCTCTTCCACCACTGTACCTGTTTGACAAAGGCACCTCCCTGAATCAACCTCGAGGAAGTCAACCTTACATTCGTGAGTGGTACCTTTAGTACCCAGTTTTTAATCATTCCGTTAAAGTTATTCTATGATCCCTGAATTCGTCACCAAGTCGTCCTTAACCGTGGACACGGCTTTTCGAAAAGATTTATCCCTGCAGGGGGTGTACAATGTGAAAGTCGCCAGGTTCCCGAGGGACCTCCCAGCTCCTTATCCATGCGTACCGTCCGGCCCATTGCCTGTACAACTAGCTCTCTTCCGGGGAAAGCCGGCTGGGTGGGAGCGGCTACGACCTTTACCTCGCTTTGGACTAACCTAGGATCATCAGTGACTGGGGGACAAGTTCAGTGCCTCCAACACCCTGCCCCTCGGCCACTCATTTTCCTACCACCATCATCCTCATCTCAGTCTTGGCCACCATCTCAACACACGCGCAAATGGAAAGCCAAACTAGAGGACCCCCGGCTAGTCCGACACAAGTTAGTCGGTCGATGAGGTTCCATATACCCACGCATGGTAGCACGCTCAACTTGGCTCGAAGGCGAGAACTCGCACTGAGGCGGCGAGAACGAGACAACCCACCACATACCATGTGGCCTCTCATCCCCACCTTTTAGCATTTTAATATTTTATCACCATTTCTCCACCATCATCCGCGGAATTTCCACATCTGATCCCAACATGAATATCCATCGGATCACTAAGCAGTTAACTAAGCAGGGCTAAGCAACGACCTAGCGAAGTAATTAATTCAGGCCATCAACACAATCCTATGGATAATAGGAGGGGAGACAGGTAATGGCTTCGGTAACTGAATGCAACATAGGATACTCTAATCCAATCAAATTGACATTTGGAACCGCATGCAATATTATAGTGGAGAAAATAATTTGCATAAAGTAGGATAAGATATGCAAGAGGGTGGGGATCACGCTTGCCTTGCTCAGCAGGCGGGTAATACTGATCTTCGGGGTATTGTGGCGAGACCCCGGTTCCTGGATCTATCGATGCGTAAAACACCGGAAAGAACACAATCAATACAAGCAATTCATATGCAATGCGCAAACACATGATGGTATGACATTTTAATGCACTGAACTATTATCACAACTATATGACATTTAAATGGGATGCTAAGAATAATCATTCAACGACATAGGAGATATATTTTCCTATTTGTTTTTAAGTTCCCCTCCACTTTTAATTTAGGTACACGCTTGAATTATTCTGAATGTGTAGAACCAGTGCTCATAACCATTTTTCCTTAGAGGGTACCATTTTAGCACGTTGAGGAATTTATTATGAAGTTAAACTACACCTTTTTATTTCTACCCCTCTCTTCATTTTAGCAAAACAGAAAATTATAGTAGCAGTAATGAAAGTGTGCAACAATCCATTATATAGCATTTATTTTTCTGAGCATTTTGGTATATTATTTGCTAAATTTGGATAAGTATTTTGAAAGTTATGAATTTTTGAAGTTTAAATCATTTCTGTCCTTTTTATTAATTCGCAGGAAATACCCCTGGGCGTTTTTCACCGAGCGCGAGGCTAGCCCGTGCCACTGACGGGTGGGCCAGCGCCACGCTGGCAGCCACGCGAGCGCGGGGGCGGTCAACGCACGCCGGAGCGCGCGGCCGTGGCGTCCGCCGGCGGCGTCGTGCACGGGCACGGCGTTTCACGGCGCTAGGGGGCTCGCGAAGGGGGGCGTTCGACGCGCCAGAACGTGGGGAGCCTCGTGGCGGGGCTACGGACCAAATGGTCGCCGGGAGGTGCTCCGGCGACGCGCGGCGGCGGCGGAGTGCTACGGCTCCGACGGAGGCGACGTCTACGCGGCGAGCCAGAGAGAGATGGAGAGGGAGGAGGTGTCTAGGAGGTGCGCCCGCTCACCCTCGACGCGTGGGGACTCGCGGCGGTGACGGAGGAGGTCGGAGGAGGTCGCGCACGTGCCCGGAGTCCGGCGGCCGGAGCGGAAGGAGACGAGGAAGCTGCGGTCGATGGGCGGCGTCCCTCTTCGATTCCTTCGGCGCAGAGGAGGAAGGAGACATCGCGGAGCTCGTGGTGCTCTCCGATCTGCTCTGCGAGGTCTCTAGCGACGGCGGTTCGCGGCGACGACCTCGGCTAGGTCACGGCCATGGCGGCTCGGGAAAACGGGGGAGGCGCAGGGGAAAATATCGGGGGGAGGAGAAGCAGAGCGGCGGCCGTGGCGTTCTTATCCACTTGCGGCAGCAGAGGAGGAGAGGGGGGGTCCGGGCGCGGCGCACGGCCTGGCGACACGGCGACAGGCGCGGCGGGGACGAAGCCCTCGGTCGCTACAGGAAGAAGAAGACGATTTCGCAAAGAACCCCCTGCCCAATTATTTCCATCACAAACAAGTCCTTTTCTATTTATTTTTAAAACCAGTACACTGTTTTGATTTAATTGGGGCAGTTAAACACTTTATAAAAATCTGAGAAAAATCAGGGAGCTTCCCCACACTTTGTAGAGGCACCACAAAATTTGGCTCTTCAAAATAAAATGTTTTGGTGCACTTTTGTTCTTAGGTGTTAGAAAGGGCATTTTGTTGATATTTGCATAGGTTGTCACTTTAATGATTTGGTGACCAAGCAAATATAATATTTGGAACTCTTGGAACTTCCTTGACAAATATGCCATTATTCAAAATAGTTTGATTGCAATTGACATAATAGTAGCAAGTGGATATGAATGCCATGATGCAATTACACAAAAGTGGAAAAATTACAGTGGGTTTCAGGTTTTCAAACTTGGGCTGTTACAGTTGCAATCCTTTGCCTTCAGGAAACAAAGTTGGCTAACATCCCACCTCCGTTGGCGCTGGAAATCGCCGGCCCCTCGCGCCGCGGTTGCTGCTTCCTCCCTGCAGACGACACTCGCGATGGGATCGCGATGTTCTGGGACACAGACGTCGTCCTAGTCTCCAACACCTCCACCCGCTGTTTCTCAATCACGGCCGAGATCACAATCCTCCAGACCAACACCACCTTTCTGCTCACCACGGTCTACGGGCCAACGCTGCACGCAGAGAAACAGAACTTCCTCACCGAGATGACCTCCATCAAGCCGGCCAACGGCACGCCATGGCTCATCACGGGCGACTTCAATCTGATTTATGAAGCCCGCGACAAGAACAACACAAACCTTTGCAGGCGCCTAATGGGCCAATTCCGTGCCGCCATCGACCGAGCGGAACTGTTTGAGATTAGATGCTCCAACCGCAGCTTCTCCTGGAGCAACGAGTGAGAAACCCCAACCTTGGTCTGTCTGGATCGCTTTTTCTGCAACGTCGCCTGGGACACCCTGTTCTCACAGTGCGGCGTTCTTGCTCTATCCTCCTCGCACTCAGATCACTGTCCCCTGCTCCTGGCAGCGACCCACTCGCCGCCGCGCACGGCCAGGTTCAGGTTTGAGAACTTCTGGGTTCAGCAGCAGGGTTTCAGCAATGTTGTCTCTGAGGCGTGGCAAAAACACCTAAGGGCCACAGACCCGCTGCTCCGCCTTAAGATCAAACTTGGCCGCACCGCCAGCGCACTTAAGCGCTGGAGCAGGTCTCTTTTCGGCGACAACCAGCTGCAGTTACACCTGGCCAACGAGGTCATTCTGCGACTTGATGTCGCTCAGGAACATCGTACTCTGACGGACACCGAATTTCAGCTGCGCAAAGCTCTAAAGGTCAGAGTCCTTGGCCTCGCAGCCATCGAGAGATCTAGGAGACGGCAGGCGTCTCGCATCGCCTGGCTTCGGGAAGGCGACGCAAACACGCGCTTTTTCCACGTCAAGATGAACGCCAGACGCCGCCGCAATTTCATCCACTCCATAAGCAGTGCGGCCGGCATCGCCACAACCCACGACGACAAGGAATCGGCCATCTTCACTCACTTCTCGGCCTCGCTCGGCACTGCAACGTCGCGCACCCGCACCATCGCTTGGGATCAGCTTCTGCTGCCAACGATCCAGACGGCGGGCCTGGACATCCCTTTCACCGAACAAGAGGTCTGGGCGGCGATTATGGCCTCGCCAGCGGAAAAAGCGCCCGGCCCCGACGGCTTCAATGGCACCTTCTATTGTCGCTGCTGGCACATCATCAAACCGGAGATCATGGCGGCGTTCCAGCAATTGTACAGGCTAGCAGGCGGAAATTTCGCGGACCTCAACAATGCAATGATTTGCCTCATCCCAAAGAAGCCTTGCCCTACAACGATCGGTGATTACCGCCCGATTTCTCTCATCCACTCGATTGCCAAGCTGTTCGCCAAGGTTCTGGCTGGACGTCTGACGCCGATCGTCGGGAATATCATCTCCATGGCGCAGAGCGCCTTCCTGCGGAACCGTTGCCTGCATGACAGCTTCCTCTACGTCCGCAACCTTGCTCGCTCGCTGCACCGCAAGAAGAAACCAGCACTGATGTTTAAACTTGACTTCGCTAGGGCTTTCGACTCCGTCTCCTGGGATTACCTGCTTGAATTGCTCCAAAAACTAGGTTTCTCAGCCCGTTGGCGAGATTGGATCGCCCTCCTTCTGTCCACGGCCAGCTCGGCAGTACTCCTCAATGGCTCCGAGGGTCCTCACTTTACACACCGCCGTGGTCTTCGGCAGGGAGATCCCCTGTCCCCGCTTTTGTTCATCATCGCCCTAGATCCTCTCCACCTACTGCTCCAGCAAGCCACCTCCCGAGGCATGCTTTCGCCACTGCCAATCACCGAAGGGAGACTGCGTGTCAGCCTTTACGCAGACGATGTGATCGTTTTTCTGAACCCCGTACAGCAAGAGGTGCAGGATTTACTAAGACTGCTACACCAATTCAGCGAATCCACTGGCCTCCAAATCAACATCGCCGAATGCACGGTCGCTCCCATCCGCAAAGGAATCCAATCCCTGATCATCCTGACTTGTTCCGCGATCTGGAGCGAACGCAACGGCAGAATTTTCCAAAACAAAAAACTGCCCCTGCATGCAATCATAGCAGCCATCCATGACGAGGCGGCTGTCTGGACAAGGGCCGGAGCGAAGGACCTGCGCGCAACACTCTTCGAACCCCCTTGATTCTTTTTTCCTTATTTCGTCCGTGAATTCTCTTTTTTCTTTTCTCTATACCTTTTCTAAGCATTACGACGGGCACTTCGCCCATCGGATGCTCCTGTAATCTATTTCCCTCTCCTAATCAATGAAAAGCCAGCAGTTGCTGGGTCTTTCAAAAAAAAATGGAAGATCCTGCTTCCGATCAGCCAAAACATGGCTCAACACTGGCGAAGTTTCCAAGCACTTCTGCTATTTTGTTTGTTCTGGACACGTTCATCTGAACCCAACAATGCATCGACCTGCACTTGAGCGTGCACCTTAGTCTGCTGGGCACGCATCCGACATGACAACCAAGCGATGTTGGTTAGCCATGTGCTAGAACTGAATTAGACAACAAGAGAAGAAGGACATATGCACTGTCTGTGGCTGCAGGTGGCCATAAAAAAATCATGAGCAGATGGAGATTCCTGCTGCATTCCTGTACATCTTTTGCTAGCCTCATGCCACATTATAATATCTCAACCTACTGATTTTAATTACGTTTGTATGTGGAGTCTAGAGTATCGACACCACCAAACAGCAGATGGATGTTTGTTTTTGGCACTTCCAAGTTCCACCACAGTCCGCATCATGCTTTGCTCATACTTTCAGTTCACACAAATATTCCAGACAACGAGCTGTTACTTACTATAAACTATACATTCACTTACATGATTGTCGTCCTTGTTGTGGATAGCTGAAACACGCTGATGCTGCTGGGTATGCGCTAGAACATATCCTAATGTTGAAGAACCAGCAGACAGCCACGCTTATGAATCATTGCATTGCGGCAACACCAAACCTCAATCACGTTCTGTAATCTTCCATGATCCGAAATCAAACTAAACACTCGTGGAGTGTGTTGTGCCACCAAGAACTGATACATGTCAGGCATATAATCCCACTCATTGAAGTTTTCTGTGCTGACCAAAAAAATGACAAACATATCACTCAACACAACAATCCAGCTCATATGGAGGTTAGCGGATGATATTCTTCCTGTCGACAGCTCTGTTCATCACGCATTGCTTCAGCCACTCCAATATAAATACAGGGAGGTCCCCAAGGCTTGAGCATCAACAAACTGCAACTCGTATTGCCAACTAGTCTCCTCCATTACATATAGAAGAAGAAAATAGCATCAAAGCTTCAATCTCCAAGCATGGCTTACCATCTAAGATCTGCAAGTGCGCCTTCGAGCCCTCGCACGAACAAGCTTGAAGTCGAGCAGCTGCTACAGAGCCTGAGCAGTACCATCTCTTCACCGTCCGCAACCATCGATACGACATGTGATAGTTTGACGAGGCTTGAAGGCATCTACCACTCTATCGAGGAGATGATCTGCACACCCAGCAACCAAGTCAGCCTTTGCCAATCCTTGCAAAGGAAGGAGGTGGAGGCAGAGCTTGGACGGTCACTCGTCCTTCTCGACCTCTGCAACGCCATGCAGGAGAGCTTCATCGACCTGAAGATGAGTGTTCAGGAGCTCCTGTTGGCTTTAAGGCGAGGAGAAGATGCCGGTGCTCAAGTCAAGGCTTACATCCGGTTAGCCAAGAGGGCGCAAAAACAGTTCAAGAAGGTCAGCAAGAAGACTGTTTCTGACAAGGACTGCAGGGTGGTGATGCTAATGGCTGAAGCGAGAGAGATCACCATCTCACTACTCGAATCCACATCCGGTATCTTGTCAAAGCAAATCGAGATTCCCAAGTGCTCTCTTGTTTCCAAGACATTCCAGAAGAGCAAGTTCGTGTGCGAAGAGGAGCAATTGCGGGCACTAGAGCTCAGTATCGGCGATCTTGAGACCGGAGTGGAACTTCTGTACAGGAGATTGATCCAAAACAGAGTTTTACTTCTGAACACTCTTAGCTCGTAGATAAGTTCTAGTTCCCTGCGGTTGGCATCCAACTTTTAAAGGATAAGTCAATCATCCTAACAGTTTTGCATCATGTACACTTGTGGATAATCATAGAAAGTTCAGTGAACAGAAAGACAAAGAAAAAGATTCTTGTCAATTTCATTTTGTGAATTTATCCCTTATGCAAGACAACAATATTATTCATATCGTGGTACATGACTTATTTTTTTCATAATTGACAGATAATTACTGCTCCTCAATCCTATTCTGAATTTAAAGGGCTACCATACTACTACAAGCTATAGCCTCTAACCTGGTAAAACATGCCAGCTCCAGGCCTCAAGCTCAAACGTTGTGGTTAGCATAAGCATTTTTAAGGGGGACACCTAATACTGATGACTAAAAAGAATCAAGCAAGTACACATACAACCAATAATAGTCAATAAAAAACACAGGAAAGAATCTTCCTAACGTTCATTTCAATAATCATCCCGATTATAAAAACTAATGCAGATTATTGCTACCAATAACTTATACATGCTAGAGTGTTAAGCACATTTTGGAGGGTTCGGTGACCTGAAATATCATGCACAACATCTAAATCCTCGGCAACTTGGAAATTCTACAACATTTCCATGAAATTAACAAAACGCTTCTTCGAGATTAAATGACATGATTCTTGTTGTCTACCCTTCAGAAGATGTTATTTAGCTGCTTCTGTTGTACTCCTTCCGTAAGTTATTTAGTCCACAAATAATTGTTTCTAAGTTTGGCCAAGTATAGATACAAAAATACAAAAATTACGGTACCAAATTAGTATCAATAGATCCCATCAGACACGTTTTGTAATGTATTTATTCGATATTGTAGTTGTTAATATACTCGTAAATAAATTTTGTCAACTTTTTTAAGATTTTACCTTCAACAAAATTTATACTTGCAGACATTCCACCAGCCTCACGGGTTTCTTCCCGATGGGTGAAGCCGGAGCGCGCACACACACCCACCCCCAGCCTGCCGTCGCCACCCCTAGAAACTCTCCGATCTGCCGCCCCGTCCACCCTGCCAGCGCCGGAGGAGACACCCCTAGAAATTCTCACGAAAGTATCATTTAGGAGTGACTAAGAATGGTCTAGGCTTAGTTCGCGCCCAAATTTTACACAAATGTGCGCCTGTGCGCGCCCACAGCACGCTGGGCACGCTCTGAGCGCGTCCAGAGTGTGCACCTAAGGTGTTCGACGTATAATAACAAAAATTGCTGGTGATGCTCATGTTGAAAAACGACTCCAGCACGCCTCGCTTTCGTCTGCGCAAGTGGTATTTAGTTTTACCCTTCTTACTTGTCTTTTCTGTGGCATCACGTCCCGTTCCCCTGGCGGGCGTAGACCGAAGCGATGGGTGCTGCAGTCGGCGCCCTGCAGACGGAAGCAAGCGTGCTCGAGTCGCAACAGCTGGAGTCGCAATAACGTCACGCCGCTTCCAATGGCGCAGACTGAAGCGACGCGTGCTGGTAGTCGCAGCATCTGGTCGCGTCGGCGTCAATGCGCTGCCAAGCGAAGCGGTGGCCGCGTTATTGCAGGCCACCCAACCCCGCTCCTCCGGACGCCTTTAAAACCCGACGCAACGCAGCCCTACTCTCCTCACACCAACACTTCCTCCTCTCTCTTCTTCTCCCCAAGGAAACGGAAACATAGGGCACCATGGCGGGCAGCCCTGGCGGGCAGCAACGCCACTTGCAGCTGGAGAAACTCCGGGGTCGTAACGAGGACGCGGAGATGGCCAAGGCGTTCGAGCAAGTCATGTGGCGCGAAGAGGCCAAGACCTCTCGTCCCTACGTGCTCTCGCTGGACATTCCGGTGGCGCCGCGGCTCAGCGGGCAGGCCACCGTCGAGTTCATCAAGGGCAAGTGGGCGGAGATGCCGTGCGAGCAAAGGCTCGACCCCAAGTACTCCATCTCGGCGCCCTATTGGCACGCCGTGGTGGACAAGGAGTACGAGGCGCGTCTTGGCGGTCGACGAAAGCCGACGCCGGAGTTGTTCTCAACGGACGACGACTGTGATGGTGAGGACGGCGACGCCAGCCACGACGACGACGACCCCGAGCTGCCCGATCTTCCTCTACAAGCGTCTGCATCTTGGTCAGCAGTGTCGCTTTCACCGAAGAAAGCGGCGACGCAAGACGAAGAGGCTTACCTTAAACCCCCCCCCCCCCCCCCCCCCCCGCATGTCGTGGCGGTGAACCAAAGACGGCGTCGGCGAAGCCAGAAGCCTCAGCCGCCACAGCGGTGGCTATGGACCAGGTGAAGGTTGACTTGGTTCGCATCTTCTCCCCCTCACCGGGATGGAGCGGTATCTCTTCGCCGGCGGTGGTGTTGAGGGATGGCCATGCATAGGCCTCTCTCTCATCCCTAAACCCTAAACCCTTTGTTTAGTTTTGCTTTATTTATTAAGCGGGGCGAAAGCCTATTTTGTTTAGGCTTAAGTTTGTTAAATCTCATTTAGATTTGTAATTGTAAGTTTGTTATATCTCGTTTAAATGTTTGAATCAATTTGTGTTCACCGTTTATGTTGTTCATCGGCGGCGGTTTGTGTGCCCACATGGTGTTTGACAGTATGCATTCATGTTGAATTTGTTTCCGAACCACCTTAATCTTGTTCATCAGGCGGTTTGTGTGGCCCGCAATGTGTTCGACATGTTAAATTCGTTTCTGAACCACCTCAATCCTGCAGTAGGATGAAACTGTCCACAATTGACCAGCGGCACAGGCGGAACGGCGAGGCCTGGATCTGCCGCCATGGATGCGTCTTCCAAGCGGAGGTGCAGTGTCACGCTGACCCCACACGCACCCCACGTGCCGTCCCCACTAGTCAGACTAGTGACACAATCCTACCAGACAAGTGCCATAGCCCCACCAGTCAGACTAGTGCCCGGCCGCACGCGTCGCCCCCAGGAATTCCCAACCGAGCCGACAAACGAGTCGAGTCGTGCCAGGCAGACCCCACCAGTCAGGCCAAGTGCGGGTCAAAGTAGGTTGATCAGAGTGAAACGAGCGTTTAAACGATATGCGAGCAAATCAGGGCACATACCAGAGAAACATCGTGAGTATGGCACGGACCGATAAAATTCAGATAGGTATGGCACATAACCAATTAACCCTTTTATTTTTGGAAGTGTGCATTATTGGTGTATATCCAATCTTGACGTTATATTCCTGTAGAGACCAGATTAATTCGTATATTGTAAATATTACTAATATATTTTGGTTTATTAAAAGACTAACTTACATGGCCATAAATCTTGGGATGAACGGAGTTCAAAGTGGCCACATAGACCCTCGAACACTTGCCCCATAGCAATGACCCATTAAAATTCCCACGAATCGGGCTAGTTGCCCTTTCTGATTAAATTACTCCTTTAAATGTCCCTGCGCTACCCGGCTCCTCAGCCATCCGGGCGAGGCAGCTTATCCTGGCCGTCCACGCTCCACCACCCTTTGCGCCTCGGCCGTTGGATGGGCTTCGTTTTCCTTTTTTACTTCCTCGCTGCCGTGCTGGGTCGATGACGGGTGGGTCAGCCTCAACGCGGGGCCACGGTTGCATCGGCGCGCTTCTGCGTCGGCCCTTTGCCCCTTTTACGCGCGATGCGGGTGGCGCGCAGTGAAACCTAGCGACCAATCCCTCCTTTCGTCCTCGAGCCCCGCACCCCTCTCCACTTCCCATTCTCATCTCCCCCTCGCATCCTCCCCTAAACTCCGCCGCCGCCGTGCGCATCCTCCTCCCCTCCCCTTCACGTCCTCCCCCGCTATCTCTTCTGCTGCTGCTGCACCGCCGACCATCTCCGTGCCTGCAAGGTCGTCGCCATGGGAGGGAAGCGGTGGTGGGTGGCTGGATGTGAGAGAGTAGGGAGGGTAAAGAGGATGGGGGTGGGAGGAGGAGCAGCCAGGTTGGAGATCGACCCAGACCGAGCTCGCTTCCCTCCGTTGGCGAGCGGGTGGAGTCACACGGGATGGACGCGGTGCCCGGCAGGAAGAAGCTCTGGAGGAGGGCGAGCGGCGAGCAAACAGGGAGGCCACGGTGCTAGGCGGGAGGATGCGCTGCAGGTGCGCGTCCCGAACGTGCGGAGGGTAGTGACGGCAAGACGAACAGCTGATTGAGGTTCCCGAACACTAACTCTCCATTTGCTTTTCTTCTGATCTATTCATGGAGCTCTTGAGAGATTTCTTATTTGGGCTTTCAAGCTCGACCGTCGCAATGATATATTGTTGTGTATTTTGGTTTATGGGCGATTTTCTGCAGGAATTTGAGGTTTGGAGTTGGATCGGATGGTGATCAGCAATGGAGGTATGAGAAATAGAAATGGGACATTGAGAGACGCTAAGGTGAGCCTGTTTATCCTTCTCCTGTTTCTCTGTACTACACTTTGTTTCAGATCTTTGTATGAAAAATATGGTGAGCTCCTCCTGTTATGCCCACACCGTCTATGATTTTTCTCCCTTATTGATATATCTCAATGCCACTATTTGATATTTTGTGTGCTTTTGTTTGAATCGGGTTGATTTCTAGGGTACAAATTCTATGATGGTTGATGCAAGCCCATAATCTGCTAGGATGATTCAGGTGGTTGGATATGCTTGTTTCCTAACATTTTTAGTGATGTTTGTTTAATAGCAATGTCTTCTGAAAAACATACTATTTTTGGTCCCAATGCAGGTACACAAGAGGAAGAGAAGATTCAAGGTGCAGTCCTCTTTGTGCGGCAGGGCCTCACGTGTTGCTCGGTGGCTGCTCCGGGGCCAGGTGTTATTCTGGAACAATTTGGGATAGATAAGCAGCAACTTTGTCATTTCCATCCTGTCACAAACACATGGTGGGCCTTATCCATTTTTTGTTTCTTACTGGGTTACTGAGGCAGTAGATGTTTTGCTGGCAGTTGATGCATTTTTTATATATAACATTTTGGTATATATAGTATCTTTCTCCTCCTTTCGTACAAAGGATTCTAAATAGAAGCAGTAGGAGAAGAATGATTAGAACTTCCATACATTCTCCACTACTATTAATCCAAATGGTTAGTTAGCACGCCCCTATACCAATCTCTCGGTTTGGAGGTGTACATGTTTAGGAAGGTCTTGGCTGACGTGCACGGTGCTGCTGCTACTTGTATTCCTCTCTTCTCAATATCTGTTGAGTCTGTATCTGTTGGTTGGTGTGTAGGTTTATTTGTATAGCAAAATCTTTTGATCAACTGAAAATTTGCATTTCAGATTTATTAAACAAAGCAGTCTGATCAGATCTTGTACAAGCATATAAATGCATTTTTCAGAACAGCGCTACATATTTTGGATTATTATCAGATCTTAGAGAGAGACCGTGTCTTTGTTAGGATAGAGCTTCCTTTTAATGGGTTTTAGTTTGAGAATTGATGGTGTTCTTTAGATGCAATTTGACCTTATCGATGAAGGGTTGTGCTGCTTTTCTTCTAAATCACTTAATAGAAAACGTAGCTATACAAAGGAGCTTCTTGGTCTTTGTATTACATGCTTGGAATGCGTGAAAGCCAAATGCAGTACTTACCATCACCAATGTTTCAATTATAGATAATAGATAACAACAAGTGAAATAATTGAGTTATTTTCAGTGGGTAATTGCACTATCCTGTTGTTAGTAGCTACGTTTTGGTTATTGGATCATGGATTTATGTATGCTATTTTTTTGCTTAATTGTTAATTTCGCTAGATTAGTTGCTGTCGTGATTATGCTCTTGTTTACAAATATACTATTGCTTGAAAATGCTTGAAACACACCGATGCTTGCAATATATGACACAAATGATGGAGAAGTCATTATCCAGTACTTATTGATTTCTTGTTGTGCAATCCAGCACCAGTTTTTATTGTCGAACCTTTTGACCTTGTGAAGATATGTTTTTTTGTTCTCTCTTTCTTCTGGAGAATTAGGAGATTCACTTCCTTGGTAAGTCATCAGTTTTATCCTAGAAACCAGCAATTAATTATTATGTGACAAACATATAGAGTGATCTGTTAATTTGCTAGAGAGTATATAAAAAAAATATTTAATGAGACTGGGAATCATAGGAACTGGATATTGGCATGTTAACGCTTATTGGATACTTGGGGCTATGGCATTTTACTTCTTTCGTTTAGCCATTTTATTAGTGTTCCCTCTGAGCAGATGACTAAACTTTTGTATGCTTGGGCTACCATAACATGTGAATCCCTTTACATGGGGTTCCATGTGTTACAATGGCTGGTTCTGTCCATGCTCATAATGTTGATGGATGATGGTCGCCACCGAGCTACTAGCAGCAGGTAATGCTATTTTTGTGTATTCATGAAGGATGGGTTAGTTCTTTGGACATGATGTAGCAAGTTGACTATTGGTCATTTATGTGATTGCGTTCAGTTGTACATTTCTTTCATTACAGAAATCATTAGCTAGGTTATATTGCTTGTAGTCATAACTTTGGTTCAATTGTGGCTTCAGTCTTTTGCATCCCTTAGTAGATGTTTTTTGTCCAATGTCATTAGAATAAATAAGGCACGCCAATAAACTGTACATGGTATCTGTAAGAGAAACCATGTTCACATAGAAGTTATGTTACTAAGATTAATGTAGGGCTAGCCCGGTGCAGTAGGTACTGCTTAAGACCAACCAGAGTCATGGCGTGTAGCCCACATATGTACCATTCAATGCTAAAAAAACTTTAACGTCCATGGAACCATGCACTCACAGGAAAGAGCATTACACTTGTGTTGTCAGCCTACTTCTATACCATATTGGTTGATTTTGATAGCTGGACTAACTTAGCAGGACCCATAGAAATAACAGTGTAGGATTGTATCTTCACTTGTGTTTTGGAGACAGCGATAGGCAAGCAAACAATCATGCGGTTGTCATGCGGTGACAACAAGGGCAGTCCATGATAAAACACTGTTAGGTGCTCCTGTTTGATTCACACTTTGGCTCCCTTCTCCTTAAGGTTGAGGTATGTTTACCTTCCGTCTTTACTATTTTACCTTTACATATCTGCTTTCTCGCGGTCATTCTTATGGAAAGAACAGTCAAGCTAAGAGAAACAGAAATGGGGCTAAAGTTATTTGATAATGTAGCAAGTGAAGTTTTCCGAGCTACCAAGAATGGAGGCTAAATGTACCTACAATTGTGACCTAAAGCGATGATGGGATAACTGTACATAAGATGGATGAATCATCATGTGTCTTTTTGGCAGGAATTGTGAAGAAATGAGAAGCCGTTGTGCTGATAGATAGTGTTCCCTTTTTGTATCGTTGGGTTTCTTTGAGCATGTTTTTTACCAGTTCAGAAATCTTTGAGTATGTTTTGGAGAGGTTCAAACATCTTTCAGCTCAAATATATATGATCCCAATATTTTTAGTAAAGATTGAATGTTTCTGTAAGATTGCTTGGATCCTGTTTTTTAGTAAAGATTGGCAGTCCAGTTTTTTTGTCGTTCTGTTTGTTGTAAGATTGGTACAGGCGAAGTTGCCATGTTGATCTTGTGCTTGCCCAGTTGTATTTTGTAATTAGCAATGTACTTCATTCAATTTTATGTTTTGTGGGTATTGTACTTTATCTAAGAATAGGCACATACTAATTTTTAGGACAAGCACGTGTCCACTGTGTTATAGGGTGTAGTGTGCAATCACAAGAAAATAATCGCTCTATAGTACTAATTAAACGTGATGCTTTTTTATGCATACAATTTACGTAAAAACAAATTTAGCATATTCATTTTAACTACATAGTATGCATGCTCCCAATTATAGGTGATAAATTTAATTATAAAACCTACATACTTAAAAGTAGGGAACCTAAACTATAAACCCTATACTATCCGTACGAATTGCAAACACAAACAATAGTATATGCATAATATACAAAACTTAAGGTTACATTACAATTCTCAGTTCGGCACCTGCGCCAGCGGCGCAACCGGTCATTTAGTTCTTGTAAAAACGGTGGCGTATTCTGGCGTTGTGGAGGCGTCGAAGGTAAGCCTGTCAAGATTTGTGCGTAGATCTCTCTTGAAAACGGATAAGTGGAATATGACGGCGACGACTTCTAAAGTGTGTGTTGAAGTTCTGCTCTGCTCGCCGTTAGAGGCTTTTCTTTTAAGCAATCCTTACTACATTACTAGTGGATGTCGCGCGGCATCGTCGCGCCCGTAGAGTAAATAGGATCTGAATTTGGTAATGGATACATTTAAAAATTAATTGGATTTGAAGTTTAGTGAAATTCAAAGGAATTCGTGCTAAAAAGTTTACATTTTCAGAAGTTTATAAACTTGGGGGTGTGTTGAGGTGTATTTAAAAGTTATGTTAGTTCTTCTAATTATTTGTTAAACTGGATTAGAATTTATTGTTTTGTGTGTACGTACAAATTCAGGAATTTGAACTGTTTTTCTGTAAGCTCATATAAGAACGTATAAGTTATAAAGCTATGTTTGGTCTGCATTTTTTGACTTTTTTTGTCTGTGGATTGAAGTTTTGAATTTACGAAATTTGCAGTTTTAGATATGTTATGTCGTTATTTAAAACCAACAGTGAGCTATAATAGAAGGTTATATTTAGTTCGTGTATTTGTTTTTTTAAATGAATTGGAATTGTTGATTATATTTTTTTGAATTATGGTTTGTAGGTTATAAATTTTACGTTTGCAAATATTTTCTGTAGTTTTTTAAAACTAATAGTGAGTTTTACTAAAAAGGACATTTGAATTTTGAATATGTGGCACTATTAATAGAATTATATTTTTGCGGTGGTAGGTGGTAGTCGTAGAATTTTTTTGACGGTCTAGAAATTGGTGTAGTTAATAAAAAACTATATCATTTTTTCTATTTATTATTTTTAAGTTGTGTAAATATGCATACAAATTTATTGGTTGCGAAGATATAATTTTTCTTTAAATGTTGGTCATTTTCCGTATTTTTCTGAGTTGTGAATTAGAAGATATGTTTTTTTTCTGGCGTTATCCGAAATTTCAAAAAATGGCTGACCCACTGGTTCCACATGTCAGCCTCATAGTGGTGACGTCGGCCCTTGACATCACTAGGCGGCGGACGCAGCCGGCGGCGACGACCCCGCGGCGCGCGGCGGAGCATGCGCACGGCCCCAGATGGTTCCTAATCGAGAGAGGGAAGGAGAGGAGCAGAACGTGCGGCGCCCCGAGCCGTTTGGTCGCCAGAGTCGCCGGCGGCGACCAATTTGGCAGTGGCGGCCCGGGAGCACGGCGTCGACAAACCCCGGCGATTTCAGTCGTCCTGGGATGCGGCCCCTGGCGAGGTCGTAGAGCGCGTGTCGGCGGACCTTTTTGTGGTCGTGGGTTGGAGCAGGGCGGCGGCTGGCGGCTGCGCCGTGTGGCGGCGGTTGCGAACTCGGCATCGCGGGAGATGAGAGAAGGAGAAGGGGAAGTGCGGGGGCAATTTGCAGGAAAGCATGTGATTTTTTGCGTATTCACGGTCGGGGCCCTGGGCACGTAAAACAGTGGATTGCGGGTTGCGAGCGCATTCTTCGGGGGGTTTTTCTGCAAAAGAGGCAGGGTGACGCTGTGTACCGCTGGATCTAGAATGGATGGTTGGGATACGCCGGGATACACGCGTCGGGCTCTGATTGGTTATAAATCGAGTGAACAGTACTACCGTCGCTGGAAAGGCAGGGATCCTGCAAGCCATCATATATAGTAGGATATAAGTAGCTCGTTTAATGATTAAATAGGCTCAGGCTTATTGTGTATTGGCGTGAGGTCAAGCACTTTTGGGGCTCATCAGAATCACCCATTATCATTTATAAGCATAGCGACAGAAGTCGCCACAAAGGTGGCTTTAGATTGATTGATTTATTTTTTATCATACTTTTGTTGAATAATATAATTAAAAAGAAGATTGCATCTGCTGCAAGGTCATGGTTTCATCTTCCTTTTAAAAAAACTAGAATGATACCCGCAACGCGGGTACCTCTTAAGAAACTAATAAAAACAAAATTTGAAGCATGATATAGGAACATGCAAGTAAAGCATTTCAGTTGGTTGGAGAACTAATTTCATTGTTCCTCAAACACATGATTTAATTTATAATTACATTGCACAAATGTTACAAAATAAAAAAGGATGACATGGACTACTTAATATCTAAAAGAAAATATCTTGCACGTAGAATAATAAGTAATGAATATTAGTGCGATGATGTGGAAAATAGGTTGGCTAAAAGAGGAAGTGACGTGTATAGATTGCATGTTGAGATAGAATCATTAATTTTAACTTAATGGGGTTTTGTTTTATAAGAAGTATAGATTCCATTTCCACAATAGGACGGCCTCAGTTCGATTTTGTATAACTTTATGCATTATGTTGGTTATGTGATTTTGATTTTGTATAACTTTATGCATTATGTTAGTTATGTGATTGGTTCCACTTCGGCAAAATCTTGAGGCTCACATTAAGAAGAGAAATAGAACGTTATTGCTAGAATCATTCAACATATTATTTTGTGCTACTATTAGGACAACTCCAATGGTCCGATCTAAATAGACGCAACATATGCCATTTTGTCCGCTTAATTGGCTCGCCGGGAGGACAAGTGTCCAACCCCTGACCGGTCTTTTCTACCTAGTGGAACCAATAAACCGACACATTGGTCTGCCTGGCCCTTTTCATTTCAAAACTTTGAACAATTTTAAATTTCAAATACTACTTGAAATAAGGTTTACATATGATCATATAGATGGCTTATATAATGTATTTAGGGCGCTTAATCATCATCGTCTTATACAATTGTTGCACTAGCCATCTAAACCATAAGTCTGAATTGATGAAAAGGGGTTAGGCACTATATTTATATTCAACACTCCCCCTCACGTCTAAGCTATTTTAGTCCTTAGTGTGGGATAGGAGGGGGGCGGGGGGGCAGGATCTTTTTTTCCTTTTCTTTTCAATCTGCGTGAGCGAGGTATCAAACTCGAGAGTCGAGACCTCTTGGCTCTGATACCATATATAATTGCTGCACTAGTCATCTAGACCAAGTCTGAACTGATGGAAAGGGGTTAGGAACTATATTTATATTCAACATGTCCTTCTCCGGTGGTGGTAGTGGACTTTCCATCTTGTCATCGTCCTTCATCTCTTGTGGGGGCGGTGGAGATCTCGAAGCTATCAAATGGTGTGCAAACTACGTAGGCCGATCTACGCTAGCCAACTAGCCAACTGTGAGGCCCATGGGGACAAGGACTCCCACAGTGACCAAGTCAACTTTGTCGGTGGCGGACTTCCAGGGGTTTCTCCCAAACACCGCCAAAGCCATCTACTTGGGGTTCGCCAACAACATCATGATACTGACTATGAAACGGCCGTCATGCATATATTTTATAGCCGGTGACTAAAAGCGGGTCTGAAGGGAGGTTGGCTGCCCAGAAACTCCCGATGATCTATCTCCTCGTTCGTTAATAGTTAATGTCATAGTGACAATGATAATTTAACAAAATTGTTCCTGCGAAGGCCAAGGCAACAACTATCGTTGTCGGAGGTAATTTTGCTTCAGTGGGATCTATACTCAAGCGGCAACGCATGTATTGGGCGGTCACTGATTGACAAAATAGGTTGTAGCCTCGTTATATTAATACAACAACCACCCGTAAACCAACGAGTCTCGTGCCACCACACACCTATAGGAAGGAAAAGAAGAAACAAAATAAGAGGCTAAATGGCGGGACCCGCAACCGCTGCATCCTCTGAGAAAGTATCATCGCGCTCTTTGCACCAGGTCGTCAAGTACCAAGCATGACCTTCAAATAGAAAGGCCATGATGTTGCATGTGTGAGGGTACGGGTCCTAAGATTTCTCCCGACACACAAAGCGAAGAGAGGACAAAGGGTAATCACAACACTCTTTAGGAAGGAAAGATGTCATCCGTGGGCGGCACCGCGTCGTTGTTGCGTGAGCCGGCAAGGTTTTCTCTCAAAAAACCTTATCCATAATGCAGGCGTTTGTAACACAAGAGCACCGCAAAGTACGAGAGGACGAGACTCGACACCACCAGACTAGGCACCCAACAACATGCGCTAAAACGACCACGAAGCCACTAAAACATCATCTCACCGAAGCACCTGTCACGAGAACCGCACAACAAAGGTGAGGAGTTTATATCGGTGTAAATAGTACCGCCTCCGCATCGAGGGAACTACAGGACACGGCCTCCTAGGTCGGGATGGGCCCAGTAGTTCTAATATGGTCCATCCAGGTTCACAAAGCCCAAATCCATTGACACCATCACTCCTCTAAAGCCGCCGACGCCAAGGAACACCACCACCAGGAAGATGGAGCCTCAGCTTTTTTGGGTGACTCAGCTGTTGTTTATGAGGGCATCACCGATCACGGGAGTTTGGAAGCCCTGGCGTGTAGGGAGGCTCTCGATGTGGCGGCAGATCTTCTTTTGGGGTCTATCACCGTTGCTTCGGATTGCCTGGAGGTCATCGATGGCTTACATGGTGACTACCGCGGAGTATTTGGGAACATTTTGTTGGAGATCAAGGACAGGTGCACCCAAAGAGGCAACGCTACCTTCATTCATGAAAGAAGGGCGACGAACGGAGAAACTCACAGATTGGCAAGATTTGCATCATCCTTGCGAGTGGGTAGGCATGTGTGGTTCTTAGAACCACCCGCTGGGTTAAACATAGATGTAACTCTTGTAGCCAAGTTTTAGAGGGCCCTGTAATTTTAAAAAAAAAACCAGAAAGATGGAGCCCTGCCTCCATCCAAAACCAGCGCGGGAAAGGCAGGTCGCGGGAGCCTCGAGGAGTCGGTGCCATCGACGGCGTACCCCGGCGTTCTCAACTGACATGTTGGGCTCCGGCTAGCGCACGTCGTTGTTGCTTCAACCACTGCGAGTGGTTGCGCTAGACATGGACGCATCTGGGCGGGCCATGCGCTGGGCGAAGCTACCATGCGTGCGCGCAGATCAGGACGAGGCATGGCATGATCCGTATTATCATCGTCTCATGTCCGTACTGATCATTGAGCGGACATCTTAGTTTTTTACAAGGATCGTCTCGAGTTGTAAACAATCTTTTCATCAGATACGTTCTCCGGTTCTTGCTGCTGGCCTGATACGATGTGGTTGTCTGTCAATAATCCAGTGAGGCTGCTAAGCATACGAGATTTTGCTCTTTCTTCTTCCTAGCCCCTCCCTCAGGTGATACGTGTCACTACCTAAACCGAGCTGGCGAGCTGTGGCAGTGGCACTATACTTGGTGTTTTGTTTTATTTCCGGGAACAAACGGATCTCGTAAATGCGAGGACATCATCTCTAGCGGGTTGAATAGGTTTTTATTTTTGAGTAAAATATGAAATTCTTAATTTCATGGTGATATGGACACCGAAATCATGTTGATAAGTAAAATAATATATGTGAAAAATATTTGGAACTAATGAACGGGAATCCGGCGCCTAGAGAGGGGGTGAATAGGTGCTATTACAAATTTTAGATCTTTTTAAATTTAGGCTCAACACAAAGTTAAATTTTCTAGATATGTAACTACGGTGAATTTACATAAATGACAATCTAAGCAATAACAAGATAAACAAGTTAACAAGACAAGCAAGTAAGGGAGCAAAGATAAGGGGAACCAAGCGAAGCACGCGGAGACGAAGATGTAATCCCGAGTTCCACCCAAGGGTGTACGTCTCGTTTGGAGAGGTGTGCGCTACCACAACAGGTTAGCCGCAACGCCACAAAGGCTCACCTTCTTCTCCGATGAACTCAACCACAAAGGTTGCGAGTCCACTTTCCACTATTGATCCCCTTTTAGGGCGGAGATCGAATCCCTTACAAACGCTTGAGGCACGCACCCACAACTTAATTGGGGGCTCTCAAGAAGACCACAAAAGGTCAAGGATCACAAAAGGTCAAGGCAACAACAAGATTACAACAATGGTGAACTAGGTTTTCCCACCAAAAACTCTAGCCACGAAATCCCCAAGTGAATGGGGAGGAAATGCAAATCCCTTCGGTGAAGATGTAGATCCGGGCCTTCTCCTCCAATCCTTCAAAGATCAACGAATTTGGGTGGAGGGATTGGGAGATCTTGTTGATTTGAGCTTTCAACAATGGTAGGAGAGAGAATATCTGAGAGCTACTTGTTCTTGAGTGAGTGAGGGGGTATTTATACCCCCTCCCAAAATCTGGCCGTTGGCTGACTCGAGGACCCGGAAATTCCGGTATAAGTGACACCCGGAAATTCCGGTCACCCGGAATATCCGGTGAAATGAAATGTCCGAGTTGAATTTCCGGTTGAGATCAGAACCACTTTCTGAACTTCACTTAGCCAATTTTCTGAGGGTGACTCGGAATATCCGGTGAAATGAAGTATCCGAGTTGAATTTCCGGTTGAGATCAGAACCACTTTCTGAACTTGACTTAGCGAATTTTCTGAGGGTGACACGGAAATTCCGAGTCAGTGAAATTTCCGAGCTGAATTTCCGGTTGAAGTCAGAACCACTTTCTGAACTTGACTTAGCCAATTTTCTGAGGGTGACTCGGAAATTCCGAGTCAGTGAAATTCCGAGCTGAATTTCCGGTTGAAGTCAGAACCACTTTCTGAACTTGACTTAGCCAATTTTCTGAGGGTGACTCGGAAATTCCGAGTCAGTGAAATTTCCGATCTGAATTTCCGGTTGAAGTCAGAACCACTTTCTGAACATGACTTAGCCAATTTTCTGAGGGTGACTCGGAAATTCCGAGTCTGTGAAATTTCCGAGCTGAATTTCCGGTTAAAGTCAGAACCACTTTCTGAACTTGACTTAGCCAATTTTCTGAGGGCGACTCAGAAATTCCGAGTCAGTGAAACTTCCAAGCTGAATTTCCGGTTGAAGTCAGAACCACTTTCTGAACTTGACCCGGAATATCCGATCGTTGAAATTTCCGGTTCCAATAATCCGATTCTGGGAAGAATTACAGAAACTCTTTTTCTCTACATTTTGGCTTTGGGATTTGTGATATGAAATTCACTCAAACTGAAATACTTAGCAATAGGATTAGTATATCATTGGTATTATAAACTAACACACAAAACACTAGGGATTAAGAAATGTTCTTTCAATCTCCCCCTTTTTGGTGTTAGATGACAATACCAAGATTTGCAAAGAAACAAAATGCAATATCATGTTTTTGACAGAAAATGGCTCCCCCTAAATAAGTGCATGTAAGCAACACAATATGACAAAAGATAGGAGCAATTTTATAACAACAAACAAGATATCACAAAGGAGAAAAGAGACAAAATGTAAGGTTATGGTAGCATTTGAGACTAGATAGATTTCCATACCTTGTGTATATAGAATATGAAGAGAATACCAACACAATAAATTCGAAGTCTCAACCATAGGATACCATAGGATAATGATAGCAGCATAACATTGTCTCAATACATAGTTATCACACATAGAAATTAAAAGAGTTCAACAAATAACTTCAAACAAGATAAATTGACACAAGCGCAAATAAATGGTAAACGCATATGCTTGTGCCCGACCCCTTGGAAATCCCCGAAGAAGTCCTACTAGAGCAACTTCTCCCCCTTTGGCATCTAAACGCCAAAAAGGAAGAAGAGCGATGCTATGTCCCATGGAGGTCTTCAGTCCGAGGGGGTCTCCTCATCATCATCCTCAGCATCATCATCTTCGTCATCCTCCTCATCCTCCTCATACTCTGCCTCCTCATCCTCATCTTCCTCCTCATCATCATAGTCATGTCCTGTGGTGTATGAGCTGCCGCCAAGGTCATGGTCAATCTGAGTCCACGGAGCCAAGGAACCCTGGTTCCACTGAGCAAAGGTCAGGGGATCAGACATTTCAGCAGGAGCAGGAGAGCCAAATGCATGGTGAAGGATCAAGTCTTGCTTGTAGGCCAACTGACGGCGATCCTTGTAGGCAGTGTATTGCTCCTTGCGGATGTCCACATTCATGCATAGGACATTGCGTTGGAACCAATTCAGCTTCTTTACCTTCGCATGAGTGGCTAGGACATGAGTGGGAGCAGCAGCCCTCCTAGCATCACCCATGAAGGATCCACCCCGAGCTGAGCTAGTAGAAGGCCTAGGAGGGGGCTTGACCACTGTCTTCTTCTCATACAGCTTCTTGAAGTCATGCGGCTCCAAATCATCATTGCTGAAGTTATAGTCAGGGAACTTGAACTTGAGGAGCTTCATGATGTAAGGAGCATAGGGAATAGTGACCCTGGTGGTCATAGCTTCATACATCTCATTGTAGATATAATCCATCACATCTACACTCCAGTCAGCATCAGAACCAGTGTCCTCCACAATGCGGTTGGCATGAAGAAGCATGTTGCATAGAGGGGTCACCACATTGTCGTTGTTGCCACCACTTGGTGCAATGTTCTCACGCAGGATGCGCACAAGAACATCATACAGTGGAAGCAAGTCACGAGAATTGCCAGGGGTGGCTCCCTCACCATATAAGTGCGCTGTTTGCTTCTTGTTGAGCTTGTAGGGGTTGTGCATGCGAAAGCCTTGGGGATTGTCACCATCAAACCTGTAGTCCAGTACCTTGGCGAACTCCTCAAAGTTGGACTCACAGAACGATTCCCCAGTCATCCACTTCATAGTCTTCTTCGAGTCACCCTTGATCACTAGGGTGGCGAAGAACTGCATCACAAGCTGGGCGTTGTAGGGACAACGGGTGAGCACCAGCCTCTCCAAGACCATGGTCTTGACAATATGAATAGCCTCAACAAATGAGGCTTTCTTCTGCAGAGATGCAAGATCAAACGGGTGCATGGGTCGAATGGGCTTCGACAGAGAGAGGTAGAGATCCACGAGTATGTGCTCTTGCTCTTGGCACCAATAGCTGCGATCATCCAGAGAGTTGTCCCTTGGCCTAAGGTACCAATCCCCCTGTCTAAGCTGAGAATAATCCAATGAGTTCATCTTGGAGTAGTTCTGGCGTTGAGGAATAGGGGCATTCTTCCTTTTCTTGGATGCTGGCTTGCTAGCAACAGCTTTCTTTGGCCTTTGAATTGCAGGACCCTTTCCCTTGTTGACTGGGTTCTTGAGGACAGGTGTTCTTGCTGTGTTTCTTGATGCCCCAGCGGACGGACTCCCACTAGAACCTGTGAATTTGAGCATAGTGGATAGCATAAGGCAAGTACACACAAGTCAGGAGATTATACACACATTAGATAGGCATTTGATGAATCATATGTAGTTAAACATAAGTTAATCTTAAAACTGCAGTGTTTGACTCGGAAATTCCGGTTCAGACATGACCGGAAATTCCGGTACCCCGGAATTTCTGAGTCAGTCTGAGTTGGAAATTCCGAGTCAGACAGAAACTGTGCAGATCTGAGATTGACTTGGTCTAAAACTAGATCGATCCAACATAATGCAAAACTAATGTATGTAGATGGCAGGGAATAGTGCTAGGAACAATCTCTACCAAGCAACATTGAAACAAATAACTCCACATCAAGATCCAAGTGCAAGCACATAAGGAAGAAGAAAAGTGAAGTTACCCTCATCCATTGAGGCCATTGCTTGGAGAAGAGAGTTCCCGGGGCGGAGGAGGAGCAGATCCGGCCGAGAAAGAGGTTCCCCGGCGGTCGGAGTGCTCCGGAGGGATCTTGGAGCAGCAGGGGCGGTGGCTGGAGGAGAGGGAGGTCGGGGGTGGAAGAAGGGCACTAATGAGCCCTTCACCCCGAGCCTTCCCTTATATTTTTGAACAAACCGCCCGACCGGATATTCCGAGTGTAACTTACACCGGATATTCCGAGTCACCGGATATTCCGAGTGTAACTTACACCGGATATTCCGACCTGCTGAACCAAAATCCCAGTTTTCAAAAGGATGACTTGTGTGCAATAGAGAGAAATGTTTTCAGGGGAAAGTAGGCTTGGGATAGATTTCCAAACTGTCATTGGTACACCATACTCAACTCACAACTACCAAATCGAAACATAAAGCGCCAAGTTGAGTAGGTTTCCCACATGCATGAAAAGGAGGGCAAATAGCAACAATAAGCTCCAAATAAAATCAACTCTTCAAAGAGAAGAGGTCGGTGGCCGAGGCCACCATGTAGGAGTGTATGGCATGTTACCGCGAAGATGTATCTTGGGTACATAACCAATACTCGTCGTTTTAGCTCATTAGTCATAAGAATGAATATAGAGATAAAAGAACACTTGCTATCGGCATAATGGGGGGAGGGATGGTCCAATGTATTAGGACCGCACTCCCCCTATTTCCATGCCTACATCTAAACAAGATAAGATGCAATTACGCCCTAGGTGAGTGTGCAAGCGATCAAGCTAAGGACCTCGAATCAATGATATTTAGCTCATTCCTCATAAAGCAAAACCTTCCTTCCTCAAGGGGCTTCGTGAAGATATCCGCCAATTGATCCCTTGTGCCCACATATGATAAGTCAATGTCTCCTCGGGCCACATGATATCTTATGAAATGATGGCGGATCTCAATATGCTTGGTTCTTGAATGTTGCACCGGGTTGTAAGCAATCTTGATTGCACTTTCGTTGTCACATAGAAGAGGCACTTTGTCACAATCGACTCCGTACTCCTTTAAAGTTTGCCTCATCCATAGCAACTGAGTGCAACAACTTGCGGCGGCAACATACTCGTCTTCGGCGGTGGAGAGAGATATATAATTTTGCTTCTTAGAAGACTAACTTACCAAGGACCTCCCAATAAATTGACAAGCGCCGGAGGTTGACTTCCTATCATCATGATCTCCCGCCCAATCGGAATCCGTGTACCCACATAATGAGAAATTTGCATCCTTGGGGTACCACAATCCGAAGGTTGGGGTATAAGGCAAATATCTAAAGATTCTCTTGACCGCCATATCATGGCTTTCTTTAGGAGCCGCTTGATATCTTGCACATACTCCTACGGCTAGCACTATATCCGGTCTAGATGCACAAAGGTAGAGGAGAGATCCAATCATGGAGCGGTATACCTTTTGATCCACATACTTACCCTTCAGGTTGAGCTCAAGGTGGCATTTGGTTTGCATTGGGGTAGAGGCACCCTTGAGATCAAGCAACTCGTACTTCTTGAGCATGTCTTGAATGTACTTTGCTTGGTTGATGAACGTTCCTTCCCTCAATTGTTTGATCTCAAATCCGAGGAAGAACTTCATCTCGCCCATCATAGACATCTCAAACCTGTCAGTCATAAGCTTAGAGAATTCTTTGTTAAATGCTTTGTTAGTCGATCCAAATATAATGTCATCCACATATAATTGACAAATGAAAAGCTCTCCATTAACTTTCTTAGTGAAAAGTGTGGGGTCGATTTCCCCAACTTGGAATCCACGGTCTACAAGTAGTTTTCTAAGGTGCTCGTACCACGCTCGTGGGGCTTGTTTAAGGCCATAGAGTGCCTTATCCAACTTGTAGACATGGTTCAGATACTTGAGGTCTTCAAACCCCGGTGGTTACTTAACATAAACAAGTTCATTTAGTGGACCATTTAGAAAAGCGGATTTAACATCCATTTGTTGCAACTTAAAGTTATGATGAGAGGCATAAGCAAGAAGAATACGAATTGACTCAAGTCGAGCCACAGGCGCATAGGTTTCTCCAAAGTCAATGCATTCAATTTGGGAGTAACCTTGAGCCACCAATCTTGCCTTGTTCGTCACCACCATACCATGTTCATCTTGCTTGTTCTTGAAAATCCACTTGGTGCCGATAACATTGCGGCAATCTTTGGGTCTTTCCACCAACTTCCACACCTTGTTGCGCTCGAAGTTGTTGAGCTCTTCATGCATGGCATCAAGCCAATCTTTATCTTCAAGAGCTTCAAAGACCTTCTTGGGTTCCACCATGGAGATGTGAGCTTGATGTTCACTAAAGCTTGCAAGTTGTTTTCGGGTAGAGACCTTGCTTCTCACATCACCAAGCACCTTGTCAAGAGATAGAGCTCTCAATTCTTGTGAGGTGTCAACCCTATTCAAACGGCGGATCTCGATCTCCCTCCGAGTGGTGGGAGGAATCGCTTGATCATCTTGATCATTCATGTCTCCGCCTTGACAGTTTTGATGGCCTTGATCAACCATTGGAGTGGTGTCCAACGGTGAAGGAGAGGGTTGATCTTGGCCTTGCGAGCTGCCACCGGGAATGTCAGCAGGACCGGATATTCCGGGTTCATGGACCGGAAATTCCAAACCACCGGAATTTCCGACTCCAGTTTGAACCGGATTTTCCGGTCCTCTAGAAATTCCAGGAGCAGCTGGAGAATCTTGTGCTTCTTCTTGGCTAGGCGTATTGGGCACGGTGTTGTCGATGGGTGTTTCTTGTGTTGGGGTGGCCACCACTTGTGAGAACTTGATCCTTGTTGAGCAACCTCATAATAGAGTTCAACGGGGCGGTGGACTCCCAACCCCATTCTTCGGATAGCATCTTGAGGTTGATCATCACCTACAACGGAAACACCACTTTGCTCCACAAGGGAGCCGTCATTCTCCTCGAACACCACACTACAAGTTTCTATGATTATGCGCGAGGCCTTATCATAGACTCTATAAGTGTGGGATTCGGATCCGTAGCCCACAAAAGTCCCTTCAAGAGACTTAGATTCAAACTTGCCTAAACGAACACCTTTGATGAGATAAAAACACTTACAACCAAAAACTCGGAAGTAGGAGATATTGGGCTTGTTCCCGGTGAGCACTTCATAGGGGGTCTTCATGAGTCCTTTGCGTAAGAAGAGTCGGTTGGATGAATGGCAAGCGGTGTTGACGGCTTCGGCCCAAAAGTTGTGAGGGGACTTGAACTCGGCCATCATCGACCTTGCCATCTCAATAAGAGTGCGATTCTTCCTTTCGGCTACACCATTTTGTTGGGGAGTATAAGCAGCGGAATATTGATGACGAATCCCTTCTTCACTAAGGAACTCGTTTAAGGTGTAGTTCTTGAACTCGGACCCGTTGTCACTTCTTATCACCAAGATAGGGACATTGTGTTGACGTTGAGCCTCATTGGAGAAGTCGATGATAGTTTGTTGAGTCTCCATCTTCGTCTTGAAGAAGAAAACCCATGTGTATCTTGAATAGTCATCAACAATCACCAAACAATATTTCTTGCCACCAAGACTAGCTTCCGGAATGGGACCAAAGAGGTCAACATGGAGAAGCTTCAAAACCCTTTTTGACGAGATGATGGTCTTGCTTGGATGGTAGATGTCATGTATTTTTCCTTCAACACACGCCCTACACATTCGATCCTTCGAGAAATAAACATGGTCTTTTAGTCCTAAGATATGGCCACCCTTGTGGAGACTTTGAAAAGTCCTCATGTTGACATGGGCTAGTCGGCGATGCCATAGCCAACCCAAGTCCGCCTTTGCGAATAGGCACATTGTATGGGAAGTGGTGACTCCGGAGAAGTCAACCACATAGAGCCCATTCTCAATGTACCCAACGAAAGACACATTGAGAGACTTGCTCCGCAAGAGAATGACCATTTCCTTTTCAAAGACAACGGTATAACCCAAACAAGTTAAGGAATGGACGTAGATCAAGTTGAAACCTAGGGACTCGACAAGCAAGACATTCATAAGTGTGATGTCCGGTGCCACTACCACCTTGCCGAGCCCTATTACCTTAGACTTTGAATTGTCACCATATGTAACGGTCATTTGATCATCATTGGGCTTCAACTCCGTTACAATCTCCTTGCTTCCGGTCATATGACTAGTGCACCCACTATCAATTATCCATTTTGATCCTACGGAAGCAAGGCCCTACACACAATCAATTCTTTGGTTTAGGTACCCATTTTGCAATGGGTGCCTTTTGGTTAGCAACAAGGGTCTTTGGAACCCAAATAGCATATTCAATATAACCATCAAAAGGACCAATGTATCTAGCATAGACATCCTCATAATAATCAACATATAAAGCATAGTTGGGGTTAGATGTGCCCGCAAAGTCATCACGAGTGGGAGTGCCCCTTGTGGCATTTCCACTCGCAATGTCATCTTGCTTGGCTTGTGCGGGCTTGGTCTTCTTCTTGATCTTCTTCTTCTCCTTAGCAACATAGCCTAGACCTTCCTTACCCTTGTGGGGCACTCGCTCATGAAGTGGAGTAGTGAGTGTCCCCTTACCTTTATCAAGGGAGGTCTTGGACTCGGTTACCATGGAGGGAACAAACAAGATCCTAGCTTTATCCTTGACAACATTTGCATTAGTATTCAAAGGAGTAGAAGTACTAGGTTTCTCAAGAATAGATATCCGAGTTTGGAGTTGATCACGAAACTTGAGGAGACGTTTGTGATCACTTGTCAATACCTTGTGAGTATTTTCAAGCTCACCCTCAAGCTCACCTATACGACTCATAATTGAGCCAAAGTGTTTCTTTCCTTATCCTTGCAAGTTAGTCATGAATTTATCAAATGCAATAATTTCATCCTTGACTTCTAGGCTCATATCATCATCAATGTCATGGGATATGGAGGTGGGGGACAATTTTACCTCGTATTTCTTCGCCATGAGACATCTTGGATTCTTGATGATGGGGCTCTCGTTTGGTGAGGAGAAGAGTGACGGAGGTGTGGAAGAAATGGCTAGTGCGGCCACTTGCGTTGGAGTATCCTCCTTGTCACTATCTTCATCATCGGTGGGATATTGCTCTTGAGTCACCAAGACAATCTTTTGGTTCTTCTTGAAGAAGGGCTTCTTCATGGGCATGGGCCCTTTGCCCTTCGTCTTGGCCACGAGCCTCCCACCATGATCCTCTCTTCTCTCCTAAGGGCAATCTGCAATAAAGTGGCTTTTGTCATCACAGTTATAGCAAAGCCTCACCTTGTTGAATGGCTTCCCTCCATTAGAGGGAAACTTCTTGTCAATCCTCGCTTTGGCCCTTCCGGGGTTCTTCCAAAACGTTCTTGCCGCAAGACCCATGTGTTGAGTAAGAGTACTTGAGATGGTCTCACTAGATAGCTCGACTTGATCATCATACTCCTCTTCATCCTCTTCTTCAACGGTGGCCTTCAAGGCAATTGAGGCATGCTTGTGCATCCCTATGGCTCTAGCTCTTGCATCTTGTGCAATCTTGGAGGCCACCTTGTATGCGGTCATCTCTTGCATGACTTCATTGGATGTCATCTTTGCGAAGTCATGTCTCCCTTGGAGTGTCTTCAAATCCGTTTCCTCAAAGGGCAAGAGAACGGTCACAAACTTCCTCTTGATCCAAGCATCATCAATGTAGACCGCCCCGAGGTTCTTGAAGGAGTTGGCAACCAACACCAACCTCCGGTACATGTCCTCGTGGCTTTCTCCATCCAACTTGTAGAACCCTTCCACCTCATTGCATAATGCATCATACCGGTTCTTCTTCATGCTCTCATTCCCGACGAAGATGTCGGAAAGAGCATTCCAAACTTCTTTGGCGGTGGAGAATTGTTGGATGAGCGCCATGTCCTTCTCTCCAACGGCCATTTGGAGTTGATGAAGAGCGGTGGCGTTGAGTTGGCTAACAACCACCTCTCTTCTTGTCAAGTTGGTTGGATCATGGGGCTTGTATCCTTCTTCAGTGATGCGCCATAGCTCAATGGAGGCACTACATAGATGAGACTTCATTAGAAATTGCCATTGAGAGAAATGAGTAGGTTTAAGCTTAGGAGGATCACTTCTAAAGTTTACATGAGGGTGAGGGATAGGAGGGTTAGGAGAGTAATTATGGTTGACATTATGAAATTCCTCTCCTTTGAGGGTGTTAGAGGAGCTAGGTGATTCATCCTTTTCCGCCTTCCCGAGGGGAACACTTGGAGTAACATCTTTGGACCCATCCGAAGATGACTCCTTAGAGTTCTCAGTATGCTCCTTAGGAGAAGGAGAGGGAGAAGTAGCCTCGGACTCCTTAGACTTCAAGAGTGCCATAAGCATCTCATTCATCTTGAGGAGTTGGGACTCCAAGGACGATCTCATATCAATAAGATCGGCCATACTTGCCCCTTTGGCTAACGCCTCCTTCTCCACCTCTAATTTCTCACGGGCGGCCCTCTCGGCATCGGATTCCGTCATCGTTGCACTTAGGCGGTTAAGCCCTTAAAAGTGAACCTGGCTCTGATACCAATTGAACGGGAATCCGACACCTAGAGGGGGGGGGGGGGTTTGAATAGGTGCTATTACAAATTTTAGGTCTTTTCAAATTTAGGCTCAACACAAAGGTAAATTCTCTAGATATGCAATTACGGTGAATTTACCTAAATGACAATCTAAGCAATAACAAGATAAACAAGTTAACAAGACAAGCAAGTAAGGGAGCAAAGATAAGGGGAACCAAGCGAAGCACGCGGAGACGAAGATGTAATCCCGAGTTCCACCCAAGGGTGTACGTCTCGTTTGGAGAGGTGTGCGCTACCACAACAGGTTAGCCGCAACGCCACAAAGGCTCACCTTCTTCTCCAATGAACTCAACCATAAAGGTTGCGAGTCCACCTTCCACTATTGATCCCCTTTTAGGGCGGAGATCGAATCCCTTACAAACGCTTGAGGCACGCACCCACAACTTAATTGGGGGCTCTCAAGAAGACCACAAAAGGTCAAGGATCACAAAAGGTCAAGGCAACACCAAGATTACAACAATGGTGAACTAGGTTTTCCCACCGGAAACCCTAGCCACGAAATCCCCAAGTGAATGGGGAGGAAATGCAAATCCCTTCGGTGAAGATGTAGATTCGGGCCTTCTCCTCCAATCCTCCAAAGATCAACGAATTTGGGAGGAGGGATTGGGAGATCTTGTTGATTTGAGCTTTCAAGAATGGTAGGAGAGAGAATATCTGAGAGCTACTTGTTCTTGAGTGAGTGAGGGGGTATTTATACCCCCTCCCAAAATCTGGCCGTTGGCTGCCTCGAGGACCCGGAAATTCCGGTATAAGTGACACCCGGAAATTCCGGTCACCCGGAATATCCGGTGAAATGAAATATCCGAGTTGAATTTCCGGTTGAGATCAGAACCACTTTCTGAACTTGACTTAGCCAATTTTCTGAGAGTGACTCGGAAATTCCGAGTCAGTGAAATTTCCGAGCTGAATTTCCGGTTGAAGTCAGAACCACTTTCTGAACTTGACTTAGCCAATTTTCTGAGGGTGACTCGGAAATTCCGAGTCAGTGAAATTTCCGAGCTGAAATTCCGGTTGAAGTCAGAACCACTTTCTGAACTTGACTTAGCCAATTTTCTGAGGGTGACTCGGAAATTCCGAGTCAGTGAAATTTCTGAGCTGAATTTCCGGTTGAAGTCAGAACCACTTTTTGAACTTGACTTAGCCAATTTTCCGAGGGTGACTCGGAATATCCGAGTCAGAGCCCCGGAATATCCGATCCTTGAAATTTTTGGTTCCAATAATCCGATTCTGGGAAGAATTCCAGAAACTCTTTTTCTCTACATTTTGGCTTTGGGATTTGTGATATGAAATTCACCCAAACTGAAATACTTAGCAATAGGATTAGTATATCATTGGTATGGTTAACTAAACACTAGGGATTAAGAAATGTTCTTTCAACTAATTTATTATGCGACCAATTTTTTGTGAGATTTTAAAAAAAATATCATGCACGGTCGTAGGTACTGTTACTTTGATCTATTTTCACTCCTTTCATATTGTTCTTTATTGTTCAATCTAGCTGATATACAGTTCTACTCACATATAATTGTTATGTTTGTCATAGAACTATTTTCAAATTTAAATTAGTCTAAGGTTTACTCCATGTGTTTTAATCGCTACTATTTCCACTACACCAACAAATCTGGCCCAGCTTATCATCAACACTCCTTGATAACTATCATCAGCATGTCCCAGTACAATAGATAAAAAGTTTTCATCTTAAATAAAATATGAAATAAAAAATTAATGCCAATGTATGTCAACTGAAATATAATAATTTAAGTTATAACCGAGAAAGTGTTTTATATTTTCGAAAATAGGACATACATAGAGAATTTTAACCACGGTTCCTGTGTGATCAATAAGAACCATTCCTAAGACCTGTAATAATGCAAATAATGTTTTCAATAAAAAATCATAGGATCAAACCTTCAAATTATATTTCATGATTTTAATTCAGACCTTAGTGTAGCCTAATATCCAAAAGACCACACACAATTTTGTTTTGCTACCTACGTTTATACACTCTCTTATACACATGTTATTTTTATTAACATTTATGTGCGGAAACTTATTACACTATATCATGCATGCCTTTAAGTCTTCTCAATCTACAACCTTTTTTTATAGCGATCAAGAACTCTACCCGTTTATATCGATGATCGTCTATGTTCTACTTTGACATATCACCATATGTGCTTCTCCAATAGAGAAACAAATCCTTCTATATCAAAGCAATTCATGCAACATTATTACAACACAACAATATGCATTGGAATCAAATTGTAAAAAAAAACCAAGTGGTCAGATCGTTAGTGGAGGTCGTTGTACTTCTAATTCATCGGAGGTCAAATTCCGTGGTTAGCATCCTATACATCTCACCAAGACATATTAAGTTTTTGATGGATTAAGCGATGCGTGAATCAACTGCTTAACCTGTGTTTTCTAACTATATGTGTGGTGGTGGGCATATACATTGCATTTGTTTAGAAAAAAGTTATATATAATTGTTTATTTTAACTATGAATTGTCTTAGGTGCCTCATCAATTAATCAATGGTCATCAAATCTTATGAGTGTCCGGTTTCATAAAACTGTAACACTTTCGTTAATTTTTTATGGGGACATTGATTATAGTTCTTAACTCAAGTCGAGTATTTTATGCCCGTGTTCCATTTGTTATGCAGTGTTGGGTGTAATATTTTTTGACTAATAAATCGTCTTTGAAGAAAATCGTACGAGTATATATTCCAAATTTTACATTGCACTATTCCTTCGACATTGTACAAGCTATGGCGAAATATTTCTTTGAATGTAATATCACACAAACTATTTTTCTTGTGTCTTCAGCTTGTGTAAACATATGTTCAGTAGAGGGTGCTTCATTTTTTATGTGTTTTTGGCTAACCGGGTTAATGTTTTTGATCTGGTCATTAGGATTAATAATTCTTGAGCCGAATCCCATACACTTCTGCATGTTTGTCTCATGCCGATTTGGCTTGGGATTCTGATTGGCTTGGTATTCTGAATTTTCATATATTTTCATTGACTATCGGTTGACCTCCGGGACAAAAAAAATAGTTTTGCTATTTCCTTTTTATTGACTTTGGGAATGTTTTCTTGTACTTTTGAGATGTCGCAGTATGAAATTACTGTCGCAGCCAACAACACAAAAGTTCTTAGTAAAAAATGTAAAGTGAACGTATTATATCTTTTTTCTGGGAGCAATTATATGTGTCTTTGTAATCCACATTACTGATGCATATCTAGGAAGCATTGGCCGCCTAGTCAGGTCAATATGATCAAACTAGATGGAAGAAGCATACTAATTAAAAATAAACAATCAGATTTTAGATCTTATTATCAAATAATTTTGATAATATTATCTAACATCTTTGATTTAATAATTGTGTTTGCAATCTCTAATCATCATAAAAAATCAATGTTCTATTGATTTTAGATCTAACTATCAAATAATTTTGATAATATTATCTAACATCATTGCTTTAATAATTATGTTTGCAATCTCTAATCACCATAAAAATCAATGTTACAATGTAACATACGACAACCGGCCGGTTTCATCTACGCCAACGGCCGGCCGACCGGCCGGTTCATGTACGCTCCCCATTTTTTTTCCAACGCTACCTAGGTTACGACAATGATTCGTAGTTTTTTTACAGATGCGCATGGGCTTACCTAAAAAAAAGTTTTACATCTGATGTTGCACGTAACACTATTTAACTTTTGGATCGTGTCAAGAGATAATATAGTTACGTTGTTAATATTATCTAGTTAAAATCCTAATCAAATAATTTAGATCTAACTGTTAATATAATTCTAATGATGTGGTGCGAGGGCATTATCTCTAGCGGGTTGAATAGGTTTTTCTTTTCGAATAAAATATGAAATTCTTAATTTCATGGTTCTATGGACACCAAAATCGTGTTGATAAGTAAAATAATATATGTAAAAAATAGTTCAAACCAATTTATTATGTGATCAATTTTTTGTGAGATTTTTTAAAAATGTCATGCACGGTCGTAGGTAGTGTTACTTTGATCTATTTTCACTCATTTCATATTGTTCTTTATTGTTCAATCTAGCTGATACATAGTTCTACTCACATATAATTGCCATGTATTATCATAGAACTTTTTTCAAATTTTAAATTAGTCTAAGGTTTACTTCATGTGCTTTAATCTCTACTATTTCCACTACACCAACAAATCTGGCCCAGCTTATCATCAACACTCCTTGATAACTATCATCAGTATGTCCCAGTACATTAGATAAAAAGTTGTCATCTTAAATCAAATAAAAATAAAAAATTAATGTCAATGTATGTCAACTGAAATATTAATAATTTAAGTTATAGCCAAGAAAAGTGTTTATATTTTAAAAAATAGGACATACATACAGAATTTTAATCACGGTTTTTGTGTGATCAATAAAAAACCATTCCTAAGACCTGTAATAATGCAAATAATATTTTCAATAAAAAATCATAGGATTAAACCTTCAAATTATATTTTATGGTTTTAATTCAGTCCTTAGTGTAGCCTAATATCCAAAAGATCACACACAACTTTGTTTTGCTGACTACGTTTATACACTCTCTTATACACATGTTATTTTTATTAACATTAATGTGCGGAAACTAATTACACTATATCATGCATGCCTTTAATTCTTCTCAATCTACAACCTTTTTATAGCGATCAAGAACTCTACCCGTTTGTATCGATGATCGTCTATGTTCTACTTTGACAGAACACCATATGTGTTTCTCCAATAGAGAAACATATCCTTTTATATCTAAGCAATTCATGCAACATTATTACAACACAACAATATGCATTGGAATCAAATTGTTAAAAACAACCAAGTGGTCAGATCGTTAGTGGAGGTCGTTGTACTTCTAATTCATCGGAGGTCAAATCACGTGGTTAGCATCCTATACATCTCACCAAGACATATTAAGCTTTTGATGGATTAAGCGACGCGTGAATCAGCTGCTCAACCTGTGTTTTCTAACTATATGTGTGGTGGTGGGCATATACATTATATTTGTTTAGAAAAAAGTTATATATAATTGTTTATTTTAATTATGAATTGTCTTAGGGCCTCATCAATTAATCAATGGTCATCAAATCTTATGAGTGTCCGGCTTCATAAAACTGCAACACTTCCATTATTTTTCTATGGGGACATTGATTATAGTTCTTAACTCAAGTCGAGTATTTTATGTTGTTCCATTTGTTATGCAGTATTTGGTGTAATATATTTTTACTAATAAATCGTCTTTGAAGAAAATCGTACGAGTATATATTCTAAATTTTACATTGCAGTATTCCTTCGACGTTGTACAAGCTATGGCGAATTATTTCTTTGGATGCAATATCACACAAACTATTTTTCTTGTGTCTTCAGCTTGTGTAAACATATGTTCAGTAGAGGGTGCTTCATTTTTTTGATGTGTTTTTTGGCTAACCGGGTTAATGTTTTTGATCTGGTCGTTAGGATTATTAATTCTTAAGGCAAATCCTATACACTTATGCATGTTTGTCTCATGCCAATTTGGCTTTATCTGTTGACCTCCAGGACAAAAAAAATTAGTTTTGCTATTTTCCTTTTACTGACATTGGGAATGTTTTCTTTTCCTTTTGAGATGTCGCGGTATGAAATTATTGCGGCAGCCAACAACACAAAAGTTCTTAGCAACAATATTTAAATTGAACGTGCTATATCTTTTTCCTGGGAGCGGTTATATGTGCCTTTGTAATCCACATTAATGTTGCATATCTTGGAAGCATTGGCCGCCTACTCAATTATCAGAGGTCAATATGATCAAACTTGATGGAAGAAGCATACTAATAAAAAATAAACAATCAGATTTTAGATCCTATTATCAAATAATTTGATAATATTATCTAACATCTTTGATTTAATAATTGTGTTTGCAATCTCTAATCACCATAAAAAATCAATGTTCTATTGATTTTAGATCTAACTATCAAATAATTTTGATAATATTATCTAACATCATTGGTTTAATAATTATGTTTGGAATCTCTAATCCCCACAAAAAATCAATGATAATGTAACATACGATAACCGGCCGGTTTCATCTACGCCAACGGCCGGCCGGCCGGTTCATGTACGCACGGCATTTTTTCCTTTTCCAACGCTACCTAGACTACGACAATGATTGGTAGCTTTTTTTATAAATGCGTATGGGCTTACCTAAAAAAACTTTTACATCTAATGTTGTACGTAACACTATATAACTTTTGGATCGTGTCAAGAGATAATATAGCTACGTTGTTAATATTATCTAGTTAAAATTGATTTTAGATCTAACTGTTAATATAATTCTAATGATGTGGCTTAACCTTATATCTCGAAAAATTAACTTATTTTGCTTTTAGTATATAATAGAATAGATGCATCAGCCTGATGACAAACGGATTGGCTTGTTATAGCACTAGGTTAACAGATCATCGGTGCATTCTAGTTCCCTCATCTTGGAAACAGCCAACTAGAACCTGCAGCTTATCACAATCTTCGTTAATATATATAGACGTATCATAGTTTACCAGACAATCTTGCATCATTAGCAGCAGGACGAATCGCTGTCTACAGATAAATGCAAGACGTATCCCCGGACATGCATACAATTAATTCTGCTTATCGATTTGTCCGCAGCAACGAAGAAGCAAACCTTTTGATTTGTCGTCAAATTAATTGGTCATTTGATGAGACATGTCTGAACCCCTTTCTTTGTTTTTAGAACGCTCCCCATACATCACGAGGGTGAAATCTCCACCCTCTCAAAGCCCACCCTCGCTGCCCACTCGCCGCCACTGCCGTCGGCCCCTGTCACAGTGGCGGCGCCCCCTTGCTGCCACAAAGGCTGCAGCGGGAAGGTCCTGCTCGTCGTGCCGTGGGCCGGCCACCTCTGCTGGGGAGCGGCAGTCGTGTCACCGCCGTATGGAGGCCAAGACGGCGTCCCTGCAACTGGCGGAGCTCATGTCTGTGGTGGCTGCGTGGGGGCGCCATGGTTACGACAGCTGGACCATGGGCTCGGCCGTGCAGTTCAGATCTGGGCCCTCTCGGGCTCGATCTGGGCTTGGCGGGCCCGCATAGTCGTGGAGCTCGAAAGTTGTCGACGAGCTTCTCACGTCGAGGCTACAGATCGATGGCGTAAGAGGAAGCTACTTCAGCGACAACGAGTGTCGGTTCAACCACAGTGGTGCATGTTAGCGGGTGATTTTGGCCCGTCGTTCCCCGGCTGGCAGGAAGCCATGGTGGCATTGGAGTGCTGCTAGGACCCTGGATAGGTGGTCTACATGGCATGGCCGTCCCTGCATGAGGTGTTGCGACCCCCACGCCTCGTAGCTGGATCTCGTGGTCGGCGTCAGAGCCACGCCGTCTTGCTGCTTCCTAGCCCAAGCCCTAGGGCTTGGCGGTTCAAATTGCCCTTCGGGTGAAAGCCTCACACTTCGGTGCCGACGAAGACGGCTCTAGGGTATCGTTCTCCTACTTGATTACGTCGTTCGGAAGCTGCAATCCTACACCGACGCGAGTGCCATAGGTCTCTTCGGGTGAAAACCTAAGCTGCCATGGAGCGGGCGGTGGCGGTGGCGGCGTGTGCGCTCACGATCGCTACCTTCTTGGGAGGCGCCGTCTTGGAGAGTCCTATCTCTCGTCGTGCCTCGGGTGCGCAGCAGTCGTGAAGGGTGGCTTTGTGGCCTGGGTGGTGGATGTCGGGGCGGCGGCCCCGGATGTTGGACGTGCGCCGAGGCGGCGGCCTCGGGAGGCATTGTGACAAGGGTCAACTAGGTGGGGTCATGGTTCTACATCGCCGGAGTGTCGATACATTCATGAGGGTGGTTGACTTGTCGCCCTACGTTTTTCTTTTCCAGACGTAATTTCGTCCAGGACAACATCTATGTAATATTGTGTACTAATTTCCTCTGCTAATACCGAATATATAACAGCTACCAAGATTCGGCTTCAGCCATGTCTCCACGTCGCCCCCATTGTTCTGACCGTCCGCTTCGGAACGCTCCAGATCACTCCAAGCCGCCTCAAATGGATGGGTATTGTTCATTTCCCTATTTTTAACCAATCATAGGCTGCCACGTCTCCCGGTCGCCACCCGGTCATCTCCGGTTTCACCGGTAACCGTGGTGTTTTTTGCAGAAAAGTGCCTCCAAGATTTGCCCACTAACCCACAGGCCAAGTTCTAACGCACGAAGGGACCTAATTGTAATTCATAGGAACGTCACAGACTTTTTTGTAAAAACGCCTGCACAATCTCTCTCCCCTTCCTCTCTCTCCCGCGACTCTGCCGCCGCCGCTTATGCGGACCTTCCCTGTAACATCGAAGGGAATGGAGGGGTGCGGCACTGCGCGCTCTAAATCCATGTCTGCTGATGCGGGCCGGGGAGCCCGCAATCGCCGCCGTTCGTCGCCGGCGCGCTTCGCCACCACCATCGCATCGGCGCGCCCCTCGTCGGCACTACGGCGACCTACAAGAGGCGGCGCCGCCCCTCCGGCGTAGCTCGCATCGAGGCGCGTCGAGCGCGGCCGGCCGCGCATCCTGGCTCTGGCTCACGCGGATGCGCTGCCGGCGCTGCCGCGGGCCGTTCCGCCCGCCGGTGACTTCGCCGTGACGTCACGGTGGAGTTCGCCTGTCAGCCGCCTGTTTTTTCCCAAGTAGAAAAAACAATCCAAAAAATATTAAAACTGCAAAATCAATAAACTTAAATCTATCCATCCAAAAAATATGAAAAATATATCAAAATGATCACAAAAAAGAAACCTAATTACTTATGGTATTAGGAAAATATATTTCAAAGATATAAATACGATGAATAGTTGGGACAAAATCAATACCTTTAAATGTATCCGTCCGAAAAATAAGAAAAATTTCATCAAACTGATCACAAAAAACAAATTACTTACGGTATTGATAAGATAGAAACGGTGAATATTTAGAACAAATCAAATTCATTTCCTCGAATTACGAAATCAAATTACTTACTCCCTCCGATCCATATTAATAGACTCAACTTTGTCTAGATACGAATGTATCTAGTCTAAACACTTAACTAGATACATACGAATCTAGACAAAGTTGAGTCCATTAATATGGATCGGAGGGAGTACTAATATTTCAAGCGCCAATATTTCTTTTTCTAACATCATGGACATATTTCAAAATTTTGTTTTATTTTACAAATGCTCATACATTGTATTCCATCTTATCATGCAAATAAATTAGTTATTTACTAAAATCACCAACATATTTCAATTTTTTACGAATGTTCAGTACAGTTGATTTAAACAAAAAAACAAATTCACTTCCTCTAATTATAAGTTTTATTTCACAAATGGTCATACAATGTATTCCATCTTACCATGCAAACAAATTAATTGTTTATAATATTATACAACAAAATATATCAAAATACCTCTTCCAAAAAAATTCTTCCGATTAGACATCCTCTAAGAAAAAACTACTTGTGCCATATCACGAATCTCAAATCTACATATTCTAAACAAGATTTAATATTTTTAGTTGTAATCATTTTACGTAGGTAAAACAAATTCGAATCCATAAGACGGTCCGTCCTGGACAATTTTTGTGAACTAAACAATTTTTAAACGCATTCTTCTTTAAATTACACTAATTTTCAAACCTACATTATTTAACCATATGCACATCACCGTCTTAGTTTTTCTCATGCCGCGTCCACATTCACTAGTATAATGAAAAGCCAGCAATTGATGGACCTTTAAAAAAAAAGGCGGATCCTGCTTCCGATCGCTGAAGCATGGCTGAACACTGCCGAAATTCTCATGCGCTTTTGTTGTTATCTTCGTACTGGTAACGTTCATCGAGCCCAACAATGCGTCAACCTGCACTTGAGCGTGCACCTTACTCTGTTTTTTTTTATACGTATACGTATAAATTAAGTCACAAACATAAAGGAGTATAGAACACGTACACACCCAACAGAATGCTTCCGAAGGACACGTACACCCGTACACTTTGCAGAAAAACCCCTGAGAAAAGAAGGAATTACAATGAAATCCTTCTGAGGCCCTGCAACCACCCATACGATCCGCCTCTCGTCTCCAACGCCGACGAGCACCACGAGCCGAAAGAACAGAAGCCAGCTTGACTAAGGATGAGGAAGCTCCATCGCCACAGTGGCTTTATGAATCACGAGAAGAAGCACCAGAGGCGCCCATCTTTCGCTGTGTCACGCGGGTCGGGGATCATCCCCGAGCTCACCCTCACCCTCCAGATCCAGCACCCTTCGTCAACGAGGTCGAGAAGAAGCACCAGCTCCGCCTGCCTGCATCCACACACCTTGTACAGAGCACGTCGCCGACCGGGCCGCCGTACCGCCCAGCAGGCCCACAACAGAAACCTCTCCAACACACCAGTACCCCACAAGCCCTGTAGCATCGCTGGAGGAGGCGACGTCACGATAAAAATAGGGCCGAAGGAGGGGAACCCAAGCGCAAGCGGTCGGCGACATCGCTCGCCGGCCACCTGTAGGGAAAATTTGCTCCAAAGATCCGCAGATCTAGAAGCATAAAAGGGTGCACCGGATCGGCCGATCCGGAGGCCAACAACGCCGGAAGCTCCCCGCTGCAGCCACGCATGGCCTCGCCGGGATGGGGAAAGAACTCCAGCTTCTTTATTCCACGCCGCCGCCGCCACCCCCATCCAAATCGCGACGCCGGGAATACTAACCCTACTATCTACATGCGTCAGGTACAGATCGGAGGCCCCTCCACCCTCCCACCGCCGCATAGACGGCCGGAGAGGGAGGAGACCGGCGATCCGGCCGTCATCAGAGTGAGCGACCTTGGCTTCTTCCCTTTCGCCTCTCTCACTACCTGTTCACGGGGGAGGGGAAGGGAAAGCGAAACTGGTCGCACCCTCTTGCACCTTACTCTGCTGGCCACGCATCCAACATGACACCGAAGCTATGTTGGTTAACAATGTGTTGGTACTTGGTACTGAATTAGACAACAAGTGAAGAAAGACAACAACATTGTCTGTGACTGCATTCCTGTATATTTTGCTAGCCTCTGGCCACATTATAAAATCTCATCCTTCTGATTAGAAGTACGTGGACTCAGAACATCCACACGACCAAACAACAGTAAATTAGTTTTGGTCCCTTCGTCTGCTTCATCTTTCATTTCATTTCCAACACCAATGAATATGAGGAATCAAAAAAAAAATCTTCTTAAAACCCTTGCACATGCTATTAGTTGTGCACACACTTACATGATTGTCGTCCTTGCCGTGGATAGGTGAAACAAGCTGCCGCTACTTCTTATGCTCTAGAACATATCATAATGCTGAAGAACCAACAGAGAACCACACTAATTAATCATGGCACTGACACGAAACCTCAAGCGCGCTCTGTAACCTTCCGTCATCCGAAATCAAACTCAACACTCGTGCGGTGTGCTGTGCCACCAATAACCGAGACATGTCAGGCATATAATCCCACTTATTGAGATATTATGTTCTAACCGAACACACAGACAAGCAGATCACTTAACACAACAATTCCAGCTCATATGGAGGTTAGCAGAAGATATTCCTCCTGTCGACAGTTCTTTTCATCTTACACTTTCCAGTATAAATACATGGAGAACCGCAAGGGTTGAGCATCAACAAAACTGCAACTCGTCTTGCCAATTATTCTCCCCCATCTAGATACACACAGAAGAAAATAGCAAAAAAGCCTCAATCTACAACTATGGCTTACCATCTAAGATCTGCAAGTGCGCCTTCGAGCCCTCGCTCCAACAAATCAGAAGTCGAGCAGCAGCTGCAGAGCCTGGGCACAACAATATCTTCTTCCTCGGCAACCATCGATACGACATGTGATGGTTTGAAGAGGCTTGAAGGCATCTACAACTCCATCGAGGAGATGATCTGCACACCCAGCAACCAAGTTAGCCTGTGCGAATCCTTGCAAAGGAGGGCGGTGGAGGCAGAGCTTGGACGGTCACTCGTCTTGCTTGACCTCTGCAACGCCATGCAGGAGAGCTTCATGGAGTTGAAGATGGATGTTCAAGATCTCCTGTTGACTCTCAGGAGAGGAGAAGATGCATGTGCTCAAGTCAAGGCTTACATCCGGCTAGCCAAGATGGCGCAAAAACAGTTCAAGAAGATCAGCAAGAAGACTGTATCTGACAAAGACTGCAGGGTGGTGATGCTAATGGCAGAAGCGAGAGAGATCACCATCTCACTACTCGAAGCCACATGCGGTCTCTTGTCAAAGCAAATTGAGATGCCTAAGTTCTCTCTTGTCTCCAAGACATTCCAGAGGACAAAATTCATGTGCGAAGAGGAGCAATTGCGGGCACTCGAGCGAAGTATCGGCAATCTTCAGACCGGAGTCGAACTTCTGTATAGGAGATTGATCCAAAACAGAGTTTTGCTTCTGAATACTCTTAGCTCCTAGATACGTCAAGCATGCATGCTCACCGTACCGGTGCACTGCGATTGGCATTAGACTTTTATGGTGCCTGCCAACCCGCACCAAATTTTGTAGGTGATATATAAATCTCCAAATGTGGTAAATATTTCTAACATTAAAAGACACGGCTGCCACCTTGCAAAATAGTTTACCTTGTTTTCTTGAACTATTTGTAAAACTGGGGAAAAAGGTTTGTCTTTTTTAGGTGCCCAATTTATTAACAAAAACAGCCGTCGAAGCCGATACACCCGCGGCCAAACTCAAGCGAACACCAACACAATAGAGTCAATCTCACCCTGAAAATCACGGCTCACACTCGACATGCGCCACCAGAATGTTGTCCACCCGTGTGGCCGCCCCCTCCTACCAATATCGTTGCTGCAAGTCCTCAACACGCGACACACAGGAAAATATATTATGTGCCGCAAGTCTTCGTCGCAACCAAAACTCCTATCCGCTATCACAAGCCTCCGATCACAGCCATCATGACTTTCTTCACCACTATCGATGGCGTGGAAATATAATTTAGACATGTCCCAAGACACCGACAAGACAACGAAGCTTTGCGCCTCACCCTCATGAAGCCAATCTGGCCGAAGATAAGGGCGTGCACGACCGGATCAATTCCGATCTCCACTTCAAGTGGCTCCACGCCAAACAAAAGAGATCTTCTAGGGGAAGACCGAAACACGTTGGCAGTCAGATCGAGGAGGTCAGCATGAAGCAAATTGATGATTTGAAACTCAAAAACCAATAGGGCCAAAGCCACCTTTATCCAAGCCTAACCAGCAGCCCCCACAACGGAAGCCGACTTCAGGCTATAAGAACGAAGGGGCCGACCCAACGCCCAGATTGAGTTGGCCGATCCCAACGCCCACATCAAGCTTGGGGATAGCCCTAGATCAGATCCGCACGTAGACGCATTACATCACCGCGTAGATGCATTAGCAGACGTGGCCGCCACCGACAACGCGTGTTACCTTTAGCTAGTGGTACCTTTTTGTACCCTAACCCGTATAAGAGCATCCCACCGGGGGCTCTAAATGTGTGTCGACACCTCAAAGGAGTCTCCTTTGGGGGTGCTGGACATGTGTCCGGCCAACATTTAGAGACCGCCCACAACGGCACTCTCCAAACGTCCACCCCTAAACGTGAGCAAAATGTCAAACACCTCGCGGGCGCACGAACTGGCGCCGATCAACAACACAAACAATGAACACAAATTGATTCAAGCATTTAAATGAGATTTAACAAACTTACAATTTCTAATCTAAATGAGATTTAACAAACTAAACCTAGACTAGGGGCGAGAAATGGCCGATGCATCTTCGTGCATGGCCATCGCTCATCACCATATTTCTTGACGCCCGGAGAAGAGATGCCGCTTCATCCCGGTGAGAGGGAGAAGATGCGCAGGGAAGAATCAAGCCCATCGCTCATCTCCGTTCCCATGGGCAACACCAGCTGAGCCGGCCGAGGCTTATGGCTTCAGCCGGCACCGTGTTCGATTCACCGTTGTGACAAGTGGTGGGGCGTTTGATGGGAAGCCTCTTCGGCTTGCGGCGCCTCTTTCTTCGGTGACGACGACGCTGCTGAGCAAGATGCTAGCACCTCTTGGCGGCCGCCTTTCTTCGGTGACAGCGACGCTGTTGATGGCGTCGTCGGTTGTAGAGGCAGATCAGGCAGCTCGGGGTCGTCGGCGTCGTTGCTACCGTCGCCGTCCTCGTCGTCACGGTCGTCGCCCATTGAGGACAACTCTGGCGTCGGATCTCGTCGACCGCTACGATCCGCCTCGTACTCCTTGTCCACCACGGCGTGCCAGTAGGGTGACGAGATGGAGTACTTGGGGTCGCGCTTTTGCTCGGTCGGCATCTCCGTCCACCTGAAGCTGACGAACTCGACGCGTTCCTAGCCGCTGAGTCGCGGCGCCACCGGAATGGCTGCGGCGCTCCTCGCCCACCTGTACGGAAGGGTGGTGACGAGGTTATACCAAATGGGTACCCCTTCGTGTGGGTACCTGGTGCACGTAATGACTAAATCCCAATTGTCAATAGGCTGAAGAAGCCCAACAAGCGAAGCCCAAGTCGAAGACTTCTACCATAGATAGCATAGTCGGTCATACTTTCCATAAATGTAGTCCTAGTCGGTTATGACGCAAGACCTATACCACTATATAAAGGACAGGAGGGCGACCGATCAAGGACACGTCCAACCAGGATCACCAAACCCTGGCAAGATCGACATCTTGCTAGACCTCTGTACTCGCCGCATATACCCAATCATAACTGACAATCAGGAGTAAGGGTTTTACCTCACTCGAAGGCCCCGAACCTGGGTAATTCCCACTTGTCAGCCGGCGAATCTACCAACACTACGCGTTTTCTACCTCATAACTCTTATCCTAGGCTAGTAACCATGGGTATTGATGGGGACATCCCTCGTCAATTGGCGCCATCTGTGGGAATAGGTAGTGTTGGATCTGCGGTTTTTTCGGTCCAAATTTCAAACGGCAACTCGCCGACTTCTTCAAAGGGATGCACATCAACGACAGCAGATCACATCCAGCTCATAGGCAAACACTTGCCAAAGGCAGCGTCACCAGCTAGGATCAAGCCATACGCACCCGAAACTCAGGAGATTTACTCCAATCTCGATTCTGATTTAGATCTAACCATTGTGGAACATAACTTTTTATTGATCAGTTTGGTGTGCAGGATCTAGTCGAACAGATCGCAACTAAGCCACTCCAGGAGAGATCGACTGAGATCACATCTTCGGCAGACAAGGAAGATACCTCATCACATCTCGATCTGATCCCGCCATCAAAATCCCCCACAGATTCAATGTCATCAGCAGAATTCAACAAATTCATGGCAGATGAGTTTCCCAAAGCCGAAGGACAATCGAATACCTTAGTCGAAGATATGCTCATATCAATGGCATCGGCTGGAAGCGTAGGAGCTACAACATCACAGATCGATCCGATCTCACCCATAGCAGGATCCATGTCCACACGAGAATTCAACGAGTTCATGATGCAAAACGAAATAGAAGAAGAAGTGCAATCAACTCTTCATACCAATCCAGTCGAAGATCATATGCAGATCGATGCTCCAGAAGAAAGCTTCCACCTCTCCGAGTATGATGATCCTACAGAAGATAGCATACGTTTGATCGACTTCGCCAACCCAGAGATCCAATCTCCACATCACGCTTCCGTCGACTACGAAGAACACATGCAGCAAACAGAAGATGGCGAAAACAGCAAAAACAAAAACGCAAGCACTAAGTGGGATAGCGACATTGAGGCAGCATATGAATAGCACTCAGACTACACATATCCTTATTACATACCCCAACAAGTTTACGTGGCAACAGCTGCAGAGACATCAGAAAACGCAGCCAATCGCCAACCAGTCGAGTACCCCCGCATGGTCACTCTACCAGACGGTAACACCACTCTGGATATCACGGCGGAGATGGCTGCAAAAGTGACAAAGGTCATCGAAGATGGCATAATGATGCCAGCAGACGCAACTCCATATGAGTTAGCAACATACAACTACTTCAACTGGCAGGAGTCGCATCGCTTAAAGCAATACAGGGCAGCACTCGAGGAACAAAGAATGCAAGCAAGCATATCAAGTGCACGCAGACGACAACTGTCTATCAGCTATACAAGAGGAACATCAGGACGACGCAGATCCAGATTCGATAGAATCCCTGAAGACGGAAGGGCAGGAGTCACTCAAAATCTCGACAACTCGTTCCTAACGTTCGACTCAAGCGGCGTACCCATCCCCTAAACAACAAAAGGTGCCCTCATATCCATAGGGGCATACCTCCAAGCAGGAAAGCCACCAGCGGGTGATCCTGCTGAAGCAAGATACCTCCAGCAGATGAAGGCTCTAGAAATCGCAGCAAAGGAACTGATGGATGGAGGAAGGCGAGGACGAAGCGAAAGTCACTCGCGAGGACGCCATAGTCGCAACGCTCAACGAAGTAGCGCCAGAAAGAATTCTAGTCGTCGCAGATCCAGAAGTCGTTCAAGAAGCAGGTCCAGGAGATCAGGCAGTCGCGACTCACCCGACAATCGCAACGCAGGACCATGCGGAGCACAATGTTTCACCCGGCGGATCCGAGAAACAAAGTTTCCAAAGAAGTTTGGCCTACCAACCATCACAAAATTCAACTCAAAGCAAGAACCCTCAGGCTGGCTAGAGGATTACAAACTGGCAGTTATATGCCAACGAGGAACAACAACAACGACACTGCAATATCTACAATTAATGCTTGAAGGCACAGCCCGCGACTGGCTCAAATCGTTACCCAAAGGAACCTACGACTCCTGGGACCACTTCAAGGAGGATTTCTTAAAATATTTCGACCCCCTTTGCGAAAGGTCGAAAACATTCAAAGAACTAAGAGCATATCGACAAAAGTCAGACGAAACGCTCAGGGCATACATCAGAAGATGGACCTCCATCCGAAACTCTGTGGGCGCAATATCAGAAGATAGGGATATGGACGCTTTCACAAATGGAGTCTACAAAAAAGATTTCAGGGAAGCGCTCGGACGACAGGAGCCAAAAAACATGGCATAACTCATGAAGCTAGCAACTTAATGGGCGGATGACGAAGACGCAGTTCAAAGCAAAACTCCGCACTCGCCGCAACGACACCGCGACCGGCGAGACAGTCAAGACCACCGCGATAGTTGAGATCGCCGCGATAGAGACGACAAATGAATAAGACGCGATTACGATCACGGCAGCAAAGACAAAGTCAAATGCGTAGCAGCTGGGTTCTCACATGACGATCGGAATCAAGACGACAAAAAGCAAGATGACCGGCGAAGCAGTTGACAAAACTATCGTCGAGACACACGAAGTGATAACTACCGACGAGACAGACCTGCCGATAGACGCGACGACCGAGGCCGTGACCAGCGCGGGGGCTATAGAAGACAAGACTGGCAAAGACGAATGGAGGACGAATGCAGACTCCATATGTTCAAAGATCCTGCGACTGGCCGATTAACATCACACCATACAATGGGAAGCTGCCGCGAGTTCGGGCAAATGGCGATAGATTACATGAAGCAGACAAGGAGAGAATAACCACTAATTTCATCATATATAGTACCTCCACAGGCAGTCACATCATTACCGCCACCGCCACAACACGACGCAAATAACCAGATGGCAGGCGCCGTACATCACATACCGCATAATGTGGACACTCAATATCCACAACCGAAAGGACATATGTGTATGATCCAGAAGGGATGCACATCCAACAGAAACCAAAAGCGCCACACCAGAAACGTCGATATGGCAGTATTAGCTCTACCCCCAGTAACATAATTTTTGCGAGGGTCATACACAACAATCGCTTTTGATCAGTAGGATCACCAGCCAACCATCTATCGACCGGGACACGCCCCTCTAGTACTCGAAGGACAGATCAGAGGATATACTATAACCAAAATATTCATAGAAGGAGGCAGTGGCGTCAACATAATATTCACCGACACGCTCCGAATAATGAATATTGTTGGGGATATATCAACTAGGGGTATCTCCAACATGGATCAATCCGGCTAGTCCAGGGTGGCCCAAGGGTGGTAAGGCTGAAGCCTGCCGGGCGGCCCAGATAGCTGACGTACAAGGAAGTAGGCGGACTGTCCAAGGAAGGCGGAAGGCTGAAGCCCATCAAGGCACCAAGCCCAAGACGGAAGGCGGCAACTAAGCCGGCTAGGTCTAGGACTCTGATTACTTGCCGGACAAGTACTTGCCTTGTACCCTGGGGTCTGACCGCCTATATAAGCCGGCCACCAGGGAGCCTTTAGGGAACGCTCCAATACGCATCATACACATTGTAACCTGTTCACGGCTATTGCCTCATAGTGAATTATAGCAGCACGTAGGATCTCGCCACCGCTACGGGATCCGAAGCTGGGTAAACTCGCCGTGTTCAATCCCGTCCTCGACGACACCAACCTTCTTCCCCACAATCCATATGTAGGCTAGAGGACCCCCTTCTCCTATCAATTATGCCGATACCACGACCGTATGGCGGCCACAGCTACGTCAACTCAGATGAGTCCTGGCTCCCGGCGGACGACTACCTTATCGGATGCGCCATCATACCGATTGGAGGGATCGACGTCTTCATCGGGTACACGCCAGAGGCGTACGGCCTACCGTGTTTCTACAACCCCACCCACCAACCCTTCGACCAAGAAGTCGACTGACAAGATGGATCTGAATCCGTCTTCTCCCAGGAGTCGACCGAATCTGATTTCCACTTCGTCGGAGTTGTCGGACTGGGATCCGACTCCCAGCCGGAAAACAACGATCCTGAGTCAATCCTCCCTGCTCTCCAGGAGGATGCGATGTCAGATGCCGGATCCAGATCTACCGTTCAAGTCAACGTAGACTCTGATTCTGATGATGATGCTAGTCTCTTCGAAGAGAAGATCAAAAGCCGCTTTTCCAGTGATAATCCGGCTCCTTCAGAGGGCACAGCGGATACTGACATGCCTGACAAGCTGGCTATGATGGTTGTCGTCGGTCACGAGACAACCCCAGTTGCTTCTGAAACGCAAAACAAGCCGGTGGAAGTTGCCGGCGACACCACTGCCGGTCAACTCATTGAAAGTTCCGACAAGGCCTCGCAATCCTTCTTCAGATCGCGACACCGTTGGTTTATCTCAAATCGAGAGGATATAAGCTCAACGTTGGCAGACAGGAGGCCCTGCAGGCAAAGGCATATAGCATATCGTCAAAAAACCACTAAGCCGGCAGTCAATGTACTCGACTTGCCATCTAAGTGCTCGGAGGGAAGACTATGTATATGCCGCAGTTAAAAAAACTTACAGACATGTCGCCCTCCAAGTCGGCAAATGCCTGGGAGGCGAAGTTGGCAAAAGCAAGGGTAGACTCCTTGGCCGCCTTAAAAGTGGACTAAGGGTCCCTGACTCGGCCGCCTCCCGCAGCCGGGGCTGCCCTCTGCGTCCCGCCGGCAACCACCTCTAGCAGCTCCTCCTTGGCGGCACAAGATTGGACGGCTTCATTGGCCGTAGAATCAGCCGATGGAAGGGGAGTACTGGTGGCGCGGCCCGCGGAGGCGGACCGAAAGTCGGAGCCTGGGGCTGGCAGCGAGCATCGCTCATAAAGCCGCCGGCCTGGGGCTGGGGAGTTGGCGGCATGGTAGCAGGCGAGCTGCCTTGGGGCCGTTTTCCCTTGGAAAGGAGTCTGGTCGGCAACCTGGAAGTTGCCACCCGCTCCCTGTCAATAAAGCAAGCACAGTCAGATAAATGCCGTCAATAGAGGAATTCGTCAACTATATAAGGCGGAAATGAGTACCTTCGGGGGATGTTAATCCCCGCGTTCTCGTCGAGATCGACGAGCACCGGCATTGTAGCAGATGCGGTCTGTTTCTTCCTCTCGGCATTGACCGTAGAGGAAGCAGCGCCGGACGCCTTGCACTTCTTGGTTTTCCCGGCTTCCGACTCGTAGAAGTCGGGAGCCAGGTCATCCTCCCTCAGGGAAGAGAGCTGAGAAAAAAAGGCAAGTGTTAATAGGGCTCTTGTTAGCCGGCAAAAGGTGTCAAAGAAGGGCAACGAGCAGGACATTTTACCTCAAGGGGAGGGTTGTCGTGGGTGTGCACGGGCACGCCTTCCGCCGCCTTCACCAGCCCCGCTTTGACAAGGCTGCGAAGTCGGAACGCCAGGTCGGCGGCCGGTAACCCCTCTTCGCTTACGCGAAGAGAGGCTGTGGCAGTAGGTGAATACTGACACGTTTTATGCGGGCTGTACCGCAGGGGCAGTATCTGCCAGTTAAGCCAGCAGATGACGGTGTCCACCCCCATCCAGCAAGGGAGGAGACATCGTGCGAGTGAGGAACTCGATCCGCCTTTGAATAAGGCGAAGCTCCTCCGTCAGCTTGGGCACCGCCTCGTCCCAGCATGGTCTGGGCATAGGCGGCGCGTTGACAAAGTCCGGGATGCCAAATTGGCGCCCCGGCGCTGCCATGTCTTGGCAGTAGAAGAAGGTGGACGTCCAGCCCTTGACGGACTCGAGGTATGGTATCTTGGGATACCATTGGCGTCCTTGGCGGCAGTTGAAAGTGACACTGCCGTAGGTCGCCAGTCCGCCGTCCGGCAGGGTCTAACGCCGGCAACGAAAGCAGTATCTGAAGAAGTCTAAACTAGGCCTAATACCTAGATAGCCCTCGAACAGAGCGGTGAAGCCGGCTAAGACTAGAATGATGTTGGACGTTATGTTATGGGGTTGGAGCCCATAGTGATCTAACACCTCGCTAAAGAAGGCGGAAGGCAGTAGCGCCATTCCCCTGACTAGGTGGGAGGTGAGGATTGCCCGTTCCCCGGCTTTCGGAGCCGGGATGATGTCTCCTAAGGCGGATCTCCATTGGCAGTCCTCCCGAGTGGGGAGGTAGCCGACGGCCTCCAGGTCTTGGAGTGCGTCTTCATCGACTATGGAGGGAAGCCAGTAGCGTGACCCGGGGTCAGCCGCTTCCTCCTCCTCGTCGACGGGAGAGCCTCTCGCCGCCGTCGCCGCGGCGGAAGATGGAGGAGCCGAGGATACCGCCGCCGACGCTCGCACAGTAGGAGTCTGAGAGGCGACGGTGGCGACATTGCCCGTCGCCGCCGTCGCGGGGCGTGATGTCGCGCCGCCCATCGCTGCCGCGGGGATGGCTTCGGTCGCCGGACCGCCGGATGCCGCGGAAGGGATGTCCTGGCCGGTGGACATCGCCGTGTGCGAAGGTCGTCGGAGGAGAACGCTCGCCGGAGTTCGCTCGGAGCAAGAAGCGGGAAAGTGGGAGAGCAAGAGGCCGAGGAGAGCAAGGGCAGGGGTGCAAAAATGAACCATTCGGTTCCCTATTTATAGGTCCGGGCGTTGCTTCCTGTGCAAACGGCGTTTTTAGTCGGACACGTGTCCAACATCCGCTGCGGCGCATGATCGCACGATCTCCGCGCCTCCTCTTTTCCCGCGATTTGTGATCATGGCGAGATTCCCGCCTAGGCCGGTTTCAAACTGTCGTGAGTCGGCTAAGCGGTGTCCGTCAAGAAGTATGCTCGGCGAAATTGTGAATTAGACGTCTTTTCCCATGTTGGATAAAGGCGGTCGTGTGTCGATATCAGGACACACATGCCCCCGTTGATTTTTCAGAATGGTTCAAGTCCTGCAGCCGCCAACATTGACGAATGAAGAATCAAGAAGAAGCTGGCGCCTGGAGAACTCCAACCTTTCTGGGGCTAATGTTGGGGATATATCAACTAGGGGTATCTCCAACATGGATCAATCCGGCTAGTCCAGGGTGGCCCAAGGATGGTAAGGCTGAAGCCTGCCGGGCGGCCCAGATAGCTGACGTACAAGGAAGTAGGCGGACAGTCCAAGGAAGGCGGAAGGCCGAAGCCCATCAAGCCACCAAGCCCAAGACGGAAGGCGGCAACTAAGCCGGCTAGGTCTAGGACTCTGATTACTTGCCGGCAAGTACTTTCCTTGTACCCCGGGGTCTGGCCGCCTATATAAGCCGGCCACCAGGGAGCCTTTAGGGCACGCTCCAATACGCATCATACACATTGTAACCTGTTCACGGCTATTGCCTCATAGTGAATTATAGCAGCACGTAGGATCTCGCCACCGCTGCGGGATCCGAAGCTGGGTAAACTCGCCGTGTTCAATCCCGTCCTCGACGACACCAACCTTCTTCCCCACAATCCATACGTAGGCTAGAGGACCCCCTTCTCCTATCAATTATGCCGATACCACGACAAACATGGCAGTCGAGAATCTTTTGTAATCTACAAATACCTTCCACGGTATTGTACCAGGCAAAAGCCGTACGACCAGAAGGGAAAATCCAACTCGACGTCACATTCGGGGATGCAACCCACTTCAAAAGCGAACTCATCGACTTCGACGTCGTCGACTGGAAATCACAATACCACGCCATATTGCGACATCCGGCATTCGCGAGTTTCATGGCAGTGCCGCACAATGAATACCTCAAGCTCAAAATGCCAGGTCCAAAAGGAGTCATCACAGTCAATGGAAACTTTCAGAAATCAGATGACTGTGACAGAGACTTTTGCAGAATCTCGGAGACATTCGGAACAGAGCAAACCTCAGACAGGACGCGAGTCGAAAGGGAAGCTGCAACAAAGCCAGAGCGTAAGAAGCGGTGTCCGGGGGCTGCCCCCGGGGTAGGGCAGAACCCGGTCCTGATCAGCATTACAGCTACAAGAGTTGACCTTTGGAAGTGACCAAGAATTGTCCTTTGGTGTGCCGAAGGGGCAGCTTGGCCTTTGGCTGTTTGTCAGGGACAGAGTGCCCCCTGAGGGTCGCGGGGGTCATCGGTGGAGACTATAAATAGACCTCCAGACCCCCAGAGCGGCATAGGCACCAGCGGAGAGTTCCTCTAAGCACTAGCTTCTCGAAGATGTCTTTGGGGGGGTAAGTCATGTCCTTCTTGGCATGGAAGTATGGTCACCTCCTGCCTCACACAGGAGCGTGTCAGCCGGTACGATGACGTTACGACAAGATCGGACATGCCTAGCCCAGCAATCCGGAAAAGGCTACTAGGCATGGGCGAAGACATGTCTTTTCTCTAACAAGGGGACAATGATGATCCAGGATGGCGCCTGCAGTCCTTGTCGGAATGATGACGGCAGGGCTATGCCGGATAGCACAGCGACTAGGTCGCACTAGCCGGTGTCGACATAACCGTTAGCCTGGCCGGTGGGCCCAAGCCGGATTAGAGTTTCCGGCCCTCCCGGCAGGAACTCTATAAAAGGCGCCTTAACTCCTCCTGTGGAGGGACGACCAACTTGGGTGCCAAAACTATAGTCTCATTTACTCCTAGTGCATTTACTTCCTCCTTCTCTCTAGTTCATCCGGTTCATCACCAAAACAGCTCAAGGAGCAAGTTGTAGATCTTGAGACATACATATATTGAGAGGAAAGGCAGGAGTAGGGGTCTTACCTCCTCACGAGGGCCTCAAACGTGGGTATATCGTGTGTGTGGACTTGCCTTCGTGCATTTGTTTGGGTTTTATAGATGTGTGAGTGTGTTCTTCGGTGTTCTTGAGTGTTTCGGCATTTCCTACCGTGTGAGCTCCTTAGCTCGCTAACCCTCCCCGGATCCACCAGCGTCCATCGGCCCCACACATTAGCCATCCCATGGCATCTGCCGTGATACCACCACGACAATTGACGCCCACCATGGGGCAGGTAGAGGCGCTGGCTGGTGTACACATCCGGACGGGTTCCATCGTTCATTCCGGCTTCCGAGTTCTCTCCGGCCTCGTCAACAGGCTGGGCGAGATGGACTTCGTCAGCGACAACGCCGGCTACTTCCGGAACAGGCCCTTTCAGGCGAACGGCTGCCTCATCAACTTCGGTATCTTCACCACCTACGTCGCCACCGAGATCGTCTGCGACTACCCGAACATTGTCCTGGAGGCTGAGGATCTGATAGGCGAAAGGTTGCCCGATCTTTCGATGAGACGGTAGCTAACGATTTGGGTGGAGGTCGACGTTGACGATCCGACTACAAACGTGCGAGACGTTGCGCCAATGCAATCGCTACACCAACTTCCTGAGCCTATTGATCTCGCCGGAGCTAGATCAACCTGATCCGTAGATCAATTCCTGCAAGCAATCGAAGAACTAGCAAGAATTATAGATGCAATCAAGATATTGTGGAATAAAGATGAAAGCTTTATATGTGAGATTCTGCAAGTGCGATGTACAATAGGTCTGGACCGACACTAGAGTCTTTGGCGAAGAATAGCAATGGCTAAGTCTTAAACTAAACAAAATCCGCGTCTAAACGAAGACCTAAACGGGGTATATATGGAGGGACGAAGGGGAAGTCGGCCAGCCTTCGAAAAGGGGTCGAATTCCACCCTAAGTCGGTTTTCTTCCACTTATACGGACTCTAATTGTTCTCACACTTAATTTGGACAAAAATACATGGGCCTGGCCCTTAACTAAAAGGTGATGCAGCACCATACAAATATATGGACGAAAATATGAAGTATAATTCGTCCAAGTCTTATCCTCTCTCTATGGTGGCTTTAATATATGAATTCTCCATAAGTGGCATCATCTTCAATCCTCTTCATGCGAGATCATGCTCCACTGTTTGTCCCTCTCATCCTTGCTAGGGCCATCATTCCTAAGTATGACAAATACGTCTGATTTAGACAGCATCATATGTTCATGTATGTGAGGATTGATTCCAAGAAACGAAAGTACCTGATAATTAAGTTGTTGTGCACGAGCTCGTGTGACAGGTCCTTGTATTGTTGTTGTAGGTGCAACGGTTGTATCAGCATGTGGGATGTCCTCATCATCCTCCCATTCTTGAAATGAAGTCGTCCTCGACGCAATGTCATCATCCTCTCCCAAGTATGGCTTCAAATCTACAATGTTAAATGAAGGGCTTACAGTACCATATTCTGTAGGGAGCTCAACTTTGTATGCATTATCATTAATTCTTTGTAACACTTTAAAAGGACCAGCAGCGCGTGGCATTAATTTGGACTTGCGCAAATCAGGAAAACGTTATTTGTGCAAATGTAACCAAACAAGATCTCCAACATCAAACACAACATGCTTTTTTGCCTTATCACCAGCAACTTTAAATTTAGCATTCATATGTTCTATATTGGCCTTAGTAGTAGCATGCAATTTCAATATTAGTTCAGCACGCTGTGACGCATCTAAATTATTTTGCACCGAAGATGGTAAAGGTAATAAATCAATTGGTGCACGAGGAACAAAACCATAAACAACTTCAAAAGGGCACATCTTTGTGGTAGAATGTATTGAATGATTATAAGAAACTCAATATGAGGTAAACAATCTTCCCATAATTTTAAGTTCTTCTTTAGAACAACCCTTAACATAGTAGACAAAGTTCTATTCACAACTTCAGTTTGTCCATCAGTTTGGGGATGACATGTAGTACCAAACAGCAATTTCGTCCCCAATCTAGCCCATAAACATCTCCAAAAATGACTAAGAAATTTAGTATCACGATCTGAGACAATAGTATTGGGCACACCATGTAAACGAACAATTTCACGAAAGACTAAATCAGCAACATGTGCAGCATCATCACTCTTGTGACAAGGAATAAAATGTGCCATCTTAGAAAACTGATCCACAACAACAAAAATACTATCCCTCCCCTTTTGTGTACAAGGCAATCCCAAAACAAAGTCCATCGAAATATCCTCCCAAGGTACACAAGGAACATGAAGAGGCATATATAAATCATGGGGATTAAGACGTGACTTAGCTTTTTGACATGTAGTGCAGCGAGTAATGAATATCTCAACATCCCTACGCATCCGTGGCCAAAAGAAGTGTGTCGCGAGTACATCCTCCGTCTTATTTACTCCAAAGTGACCCATCAAACCGCCTTCATGTGCCTCCTGTAACAACAAAAGACGAACAGAGCTATACAAAATACATAGTTTGTTAGTACGGAACAAAAACCCATCATTGAGGACGAATTTGTTCCAAGTTCTGCCCTCTTTGCAATTTTGCAACACATCTTTAAATTCAGCGTCATGCACATATTGTTGCTTAATTGTTTCCAATCCAAATATTTTGAAGTCAAGTTGAGATAGCATGGTATAACGACGTGACAAAGCATCAGCAATAATATTATCTTTACCCTTTTTGTGTTTAATAATGTAAGAAAAAGACTCAATAAATTCGACCCACTTTGCATGCCGTTTATTTAACTTAGCTTGACTACGAAGGTGCTTTAATTATTCATGATCAGAATGTATAAAAAATTCTTTGGGCCATAGATAATGTTGCCAAGTTTCTAATGTTCGAACTAGAGCATATAATTCGTTATCATAAGTAGAATAATTCAGACTTGGCCCACTTAGTTTTTCGCTAAAATATGCAACAGGTTTGCCCTCTTGTAATAACACACCTCCTAATCCAATACCACTAGCATCACTTTCAAGCTCAAAAGTCTTATTGAAATTAGGAAGTTGCAACAAAGGAGCATGAGTTAACCTTTCTTTCAGTAACATGAAAGCCTCTCGTTGTGCATCTCCCCAAACAAAGGGGACATCTTTTTTTGTAAGCTCATAAAGCGTTGCATTAATGGATCCAAAATCTTTGACGAAACGCCTATAAAATCCGGCAAGCCCGAGAAAAATCCTCAATTGGGTGACCGTTAGAGGTTGCGGCCAACTCCAAATTGCTTCAATCTTGGCTGGATCAACTTTAATACCTTGTGATGTAACAACAAAGCCAAGAAAAGCAACTCGATCCGTGCAAAAGGTACACTTCTCAATATTTCCAAACAAACGTGCATGGCATAAAGCAGTAAAAACAGCACGCAAATGATCCAAGTGTTCCTCTAAAGATGTGCTATATATAAGGATATCATCAAAGTAAACCTCCACAAAACGTCCAATAAAATTACGCAAAACTTCGTTCGTTAATCTCATGAAGGTGTTAGGTGCATTAGTGAGACCAAAAGGCATTACTAACCACTCATATAAACCGAACTTAGTCTTAAACGCTGTTTTCCATTCATCTCCTAATTTCATCCGAATTTGGTGGTAACCACTACGCAAATCAACTTTAGAGAACATGGTAGAGCCACTCAATTCATCAAGCATATCATCTAAACGTGGTATAGGATGACGATAACGAATAGTAATATTATTGATGGCCCTACAATCAGTACACATGCGCGATGAACCATCTTTCTTAGGAATATAATAGGTACATCACATGGACTAAGAGACTCACGAATAGGACCTTTATCGAGTAGTACTTGAATTTGTCGCTTAATCTCTTTGGTCTCCTCCGGGTTGGTTCGATATGGCGCACGCTTGGGTAGTGATGCTCCAAGAATTAAGTCAATTTGATGCTCGATTCCACGAATAGGTGGCAATCCTGGAGGTACATCTTGTGGAAAAACGCCCACGAACTCCTGCAAAATATTAGCAACCGCAGGTGGCAAAGAAGGAGGCATGTCCTCGAAACAAAACAACACCTCTTTGCAAACAATAGCATAACAGGCGGTAGTACTCACATCAATTTCAGAAATATCAGATTTGCTAGCAAGCAAGTAAGTACTTTTCAAACGAATTTTATTAACATGTTTCGGATCAGATTTGAAGTACTCTTAGAAGGCATCAATTCTTTTGCAACAATCTAATTTTCGCTCAGCTTTTTCTCCTCATTATGTGCTCTACTAGCTCGAGCAAGATCATCTTTCAAAATATTTTCAGGAGATATAGGAAGTAACACAATTGGTTTATCATTATGAACAAGAGAATATTGGTTTGTGCTACCATGATGTACAGAATTTGTATCAAATTGCCATGGTCTACCAAGTAAAAGAGCGCATGCTTGCATAGGAACAATATCACATTCAACATAACCAGAGTGTGCAACAATAGTAAAATGCACACGAATGGTACGTGTTACCTTAACTTTGCCGCTGTTGTTAAACCATTGAATGTAATATGGGCGAGGATGAGCTCGTGTCGTGAGAGAGAGTTCTCCACCATCTCAATACTCGCCAAATTGTTGCAGCTTCCTCCATCAATAATAATGCGAATGCATCAATCTTTGACAACACCCTTTGTATGGAACAGATTATTGCGCTGACTTGGTTTTGCTTTTGTCACTTGTGCACTCAAAACGCGATGCGCAATTAAGCTCGGGTATCGCTCTGCATGTGCTGCAGCCATGTATTCAGCATCTTGTGTCGTGGTTGCAGCTGTGCATTGCTCCTCGTGTGCGAGAAGAGCCAACGTATCTTCATCATAGTCACTGGCGGAGTTGTATCCACCATCGTCAAGAGCAATCATCACGCGCGCAGAGGGGCATTCGTGTGCAAAGTGACCAAGCCCGCTGCATTTGCGGCACTTAATGGTGCTAGTCTTGCGCGTAGAAGCCATGGACGACGACGAACTTGAGGCTGGTCCAGCAGGTGTACTCTTGGCTCCAAGTGGTGGAAACGAAGACGATGTAGACTGTGTGGGGGCGGTAGTGGTAGGAGTCGGAGCAGCAGTCTGTGACGGTGTAGACTGTGTTCGTGGTGTCCATGAAGTAGAACGCCTTGCAGAAAAATTAGGTTGTGTTGCGGCTCACCGATCCTGCACTTCACATTCAACTTTGCAAGCAAGATGAAACAAACGAGTGATAGTGGCATAATCCTTATATTCCAGAATTGTTTGAATATCTTTATTTAACCCACCAAAAAATCTAGCAAGTAAAGCTTTAGTATCCTCTACAACACCACAACGAATCATGTCCGTCTGTAATTCCTGATAGTACTCTTCTACGAAATTTTTGCCTTGTTCTAAACGAGTTAATTTCTTGAGCAAGCCACGTTCATAATATGGAGGAACAAAGCGAGTATGCATAGCTGTAGTGTACCTGCACTTAAAATATGGCAGATATCTGTGTATAGTGCAAATCCCTGGATCGATTCGTTTGCACACACAGTTACGATGTAATATCACAACAAAGTATCAATTTATTACAACGCTGATCCAGACTTAGAAAATGTTCATTACAAATTTGCATAGCATAAAGCTAGCAGTGAACAGAGTAAACAGCGGAAATTATTCTTCATGGAGTCCCCAATCATCATCATGTGCCACAGGCGAGCATGTTGGTTGAAAACTCGAAACCCTTAGTAAAATTCTCACTCATCATCAGAACAGTCTGCAATAAGATATATATTGCAACAACGTGGGTCAGAACCATTAAAATGGAACTGGCAAGTGACACTATGGTGGACACTTAGAGGAATAACTCTATGACCTATATGCTTATTTGGCTGGTGGAGCTCAAGGCTATTTTGCAGAAAGCAAGTTTTTCCCTAACTTTTTGAAACAACTTTACCTCGTTGAGACAAATATGGTATGAAAGCCATAGTCTCATTCTACCCTTGTTCACCCATCAAGTTTTTAACTAAAAAATTGGAATGGTGGAATCCTCCGTTGACGTCCTCGTTCAGCTGCTCAATTGTCCGTTTCCGGGGACACGGCTAAGTACTTAGTTTTACACTCTGCAGAGGTTGTGCACGTTCACCATTGTACCCATTCAACCCAAACTATCCTTTACACACCATTAGTGATAAGGAAAGGAGAAGAATGAGACGAGATCTTTCAGAAGCATTTTCCCTCCCCATGCCGGCCTGACGCGCTCTACCTACAAACCACTACCACCACCTGTCAGGCCGGGGCGAGTCCACGCAGCTTAGTTGATCAAGCCAGAGCCCATATTGGCAATGGCTACATGAGAAACAATCTTCACTCGGAGTTCTTCAGATTCCTTTGTTCCTGGGTGGCCATCCATAAGTGAATATCCCACAGGTAAATCCCCTGGGGACAACACTCAACTCATACAGCCAAGCAACCAATTCCACCCAGGTGTTTGATTATAACTTAGTAGAATTTAACATTTCATCAAAAATAGTTTTGCATAGCATCACAATTCTACTAAGTATTTTCATAGGAACCTAGACACAGGAATAAGGAAGTCTAAACATGGCTTGCATATCAATACTATCCTACACATGCTTATAGAAAAATAATCTACTCAGGCATAGAAAAATAATAGGACTTTTATGGGGATGTGCCACTTGCCTTGGCAACCGGGAGTGCAGCGGTTACTGTTGCAAAGATTCTCGTTTCTCTCAGAATAGTCTAACAAAAGAAATAAAGAGCCACACATAAACACAAGCAATATGTTCATTCAAAGAAAATATATGATATGCATGAGATGAGATGCAATAAATTATTTCAACGTCAAGAAACAAATATATGCATCTCTTTGAATTTTTGTGATATATGCATGAATAAATTTTTAATTTATTTTCATTTATTTAGACATGAATAATAGGTAATAACAAGGATTTTAGTTTTTCTTAGATAACACTTCATAACCAAATTTTGTAAAAATGACATTTTGGCAGAGGGCATCTAAACAAGTTGTTAGCAATTTGATTTACTCAAAAATAAATTTTCTAACTAAGGTTATATCAAAAACACTTAAACTACTCTCAAAAATATTTGAAAATTTTGTATGTGTCAAAACATAAAACTAATGAAGCCAAAGTGTTCTACTGGTTCTAAGGATTTCAAATATATAAAAATATTTAAATTTGGTTAAACAGATAAAAAGTAATGATGAAAACAGTGTGCAGGGGGTTTTCTGCAAAACTGCCAAATTAAATGATTTAATAAAAATTCAGTAAATAAATCTGACGCGGCGCTGACGCGGCGTACCGGTTCGGAATTTTAAGTGATCTAATCCTAGCCGTGCACGGGAGATCTAACGGTCTAGATCAAAACGACCAGAAACGAGCGGCGCGGCCGGCCGGAACCCTAGCCCGAGGCGTGCTCGCGGCGGCGCCATCGTCGGAGTTGCTCGTTTCGCACGCCCTACTGCCTACGAGGACGAACGAGTCATACCCGTGTGTGGAGGAGGTCGAGGCGGAGACGATGGCGAGTTGGTCGACGATGGAGTGCTCTGTCGCGCCGGAATTTGCTCGTCGGAGTCGTGCTCGGCGGCGGTCCTCTTCGAGCGTGGATGGAGACGATGTTCTGCTGCCCGAGAAGACGCAAAAACTTGTCAAAACGATGCGCGAGGTCAAAATAGACCAGAAGGAAGTGGAGAGAGGGCTTGAGGGGGACGCGGCTCACCGGAGTTCGTCGAACTTGCCGTCGGTAACGGCGGGGCTCGGGGGGGTGCTCGTGGGCGGCCTGGTGGCTCTCGGGAGGTGGTGCTTGGGGCAAAAGAGAGAGGGGATCGAGGGGATCTTATAGCAAGAATTGGCGACGTAAAAGGGGCAATGAATCCTCCGCAATGAATCGAGATTACTCGGCCGTTTCTCGGTGTCGTCGCGGGCGTGATTTGGGGCGAGCCGTTGCAGCGGGAGGGATGACAGGTGGGGCCCACCTGCCAGAGAGTGAGCGCGCGCGCGGGCGGGGACGGGCTGCTGGCGGGCTGTGGTGCTGCGCACGCGGTAGATAGCTTGTGGGCTTCGGCCCACTTGCTGGCCCGACTCGATTTTTCTTTTATAAATCATTTTTCTGTTTTTAAATCTTTTGAGTATAAAACAATTTCAAAACTATATCAAAACTTCTCAGAAAAATTCATAAAAATATAATTTGAAAAACTTATTAAAAATAGATCCTTTTGATATTATTTTTGTCTAAAGTAAAAATAGAATAAAAAGAATATTATTATAAATTCAAATAACCCTTTTTATAGACATAAAATCAATTAAAACATATATAAAGATTTAATTTAAAATCTATGTGATTTAAATGACAAGTTTAATGATGATGATGCATGGCTGCAAAGTTTTAAATTTTTCTGAAAATTGGGATGTTACAAACCTAACCCCCTTAAGATGAATCTCGCCCTCGAGATTCGGATTGGCTAGCAAATAGGTGAGGGTGGTCTTCTTTAAGGTCATCTTCTATTTCCCAAGTTGCTTCCTCTTCTGAATGGTGATTCCACTGTACTTTACAAAATTTGATGGTCTTGGTTCGGGTGATACGTTCTGCTGTCGCCAAAATCTTTATGGGTTTTTCTTGATAAGTGAGATCACTTTCTAGTTGTACTTCCTCTAGTGGCACCGTATCTCTTAGCAGTGTTTCTGCCATTTCTGGGTAACATTTCTTCAGCTGGCTGACATGAAACACACTGTGAACCGCGGAAAGTGCTTCCGGGAGTTCCAATTCATAGGCGACCTCTCCTTTGCGGGATAATACCTTGAAAGGTTCAATAAATCTAGGTGCCAATTTTTCTTTGATTCCAAATCTTTTAACTCCCCGCATAGGTGAAACTCTGAGATAGACTCGATCGCCTACTTCATACGTGACTTCTCTCCTTTTGGAATCCGCATAACTCTTCTGTCTGGATTGTGCTATCTTTAAACGGTCCTTAATCAACCTGACTTTTTCCTCAGCCTCCTTGATTATGTCTGGTCCGAACAAACTACGTTCTCCTACGCCACTCCATAGTAGTGGGGTAGTGCACTTTCTTCCATACAGGGCTTCAAATGGCGGCATGTCTATGCTCGCTTGATAGCTGTTGTTGTAAGAGAACTCGACATATGGGAGATTTTCATCCCAGCTTGACTTATAATCTAGAGCGCATTTTCTCAGCATATCTTCTAGGATCTGGTTTACTCTTTCTGTCTGTCCATCCGTCTGCGGATGAAACGCTGTGCTGAACTCTAACCTGGTTCCCAGAGACTCATGTAATTGGTTCCAGAAATGGGAAGTAAACTGAGTACCCCTATCCGACACAATTTTCTTGGGAACACCATGTAAACACACAATCCTCTTCATATAGATGTCAGCTAGTTTGGCACTAGTGTAAGTAGTCTTCACGGGTATAAAATGAGATACTTTCGTCAGACGATCGACTATAACCCATATAGAATCATACCCTGATTTAGTCCTGGGCAGACCCGTGATGAAATCCATACCAATATGTTCCCATTTCCAATCTGGTACTGGTAAGGGTTGTAGCAACCCTGCTGGTTTTTGGTGTCCTGCTTTCACACGACTGCAGACGTCACACTTTGCAATGTATTCAGCAATATCACGCTTCAAGTTGATCCACCAATACCTCTCCTTTACATCCATATACATCTTGGTGTTACCCGGATGTATGGAATACGGTGAGTCATGGGCTTCTTGAAGTATTATCTTCCTAGGATCGGCATTATCAGGAACACATATGCGTTCTTTATACCATACGGTTCCTTCTTCATCTTCTCTAAAGTCCCTGGCTTTGCCTTCGCTTAGGTTCTACTTGATTTCTTTTACTGCTTTATCCTCTAACTGAGCTGTCTTGATTTTGTTAAATAGAAGAGGTTGAACTTCTAAGGATGCTACGAATCCTTCAGGTACCACTTCCAAACGAAGGTCCTTAAATCCTCTACAAAGATCTTCCGGCAATTCTCCTACCGTGAGTCCGTTTACATAAGTCTTACGGCTCAAGGCATCAGCCACTACGTTGGCTTTCCCTGGGTGGTATTGTAGACTTAAATCATAGTCTTTGATCAATTCTAACCATCTCCTTTGTCGCATGTTTAATTCCTTCTGGGTAAAGAAGTACTTGAGGCTTTTATGATCCGTAAATACTTCACATCTCTTTCCCCAGAAATATGGTCTCCATATCTTTAGCGCATGTACCACAGAAGCTAACTCTAGATCATGAGTGGGGTAGTTTACTTCATGATTTTTGAGTTGTCTTGAGGCGTAAGACACTACTTTGCCTTCTCGCATCAATACGCTTCCTAGGCCACGATATGAAGCGTCGCAATAGACTTGGAAGTCTTTCTCTAAATCTGGTAAGCATAATACTGGTGCCGACACTAAGCGCTTCTTTAATTCTTGAAAACTGGTCTCACAAGCTTCTGTCCACTCAAATTTCTTTCCCTTCTTCAGTAGTTCAGTCAAGGCTTTGGCAATCTTGGAGAAATTTTCAATGAATCTCCGGTAGTAGCCTGCAAGTCCTAGAAAACTGCGGATTTCCCCCACATTTTTGGGTGATTCCCAATTCTTCACAGCAGCAACTTTTTCAGGATCCACTGCTATCCCATCTTTAGACACCAGGTGTCCTAGAAATCCTACTTGTTTTAACCATAATTCACACTTGTTGAACTTAGCATATAACTTATGCTCTCGGAGCCTTTGCAACACCAGACGTAAATGTTCTTCATGTTCTCTGTGACTTTTGGAGTAGACTAGGATGCCATCGATGAAGATAACAACAAACTTGTCCAGAAAATCCATAAATACCTTATTCATCATATTCATGAAATAGGCTGGAGCATTGGTTAACCCAAAAGGCATTACGGTGTACTCATACGAACCATGTCTTGTAAAAAAGGCAGTCTTGGGTATGTCCATCTCTCTAACTTTCATCTGAAAGTACCCTGATCTGAGATCAATCTTGGAGAACACGATAGCCCCTTCTAGTTGATCGAAAAGCTCATTGATTTTGGGTAGCGGATACTTGTTCTTAATTGTATGCTCATTTATTTCACGGTAATCGGTGACTAATCTCTGGGTACTATCCTTCTTCTTGACGAAAAGGATTGGGGCTCCCCAGGGTGATGAGCTTGGATGGATAAAGCCTTTCTGCATAAACTCTTCCAATTGCTTCTTGAGTTCCTTCAGTTCATCAGTTGCCATTGGGTAGGGCCTTTTTGCTATTGGTCTTGTACCCGGCTTTAGTTCAATGAGGAACTCTACATCTCTATCGGGTGCCATTCCTGGTAGTTCTTCCGGAAACACATCAGGGTATTCCTTAACTATAAGGACCTCACCGAGACTAACCCCCTTAAGAGAATTAAGCCTAACCTTCTTTAGTTCAAACTTTGATCTAAAGTTGATCTTCGAGCCTTCTGGAGTGGTGAGAGTGATGGTTCTATTTGCGCAGTCTATGATTCCTGCATAGCGGGACATCCAATCCATCCCTATGATAACATCCAGACCTTGTGTTTCCAGGATGATCAAGTCCGTAGGAAACTGATGCTTTCCAATCTTCAGACTCAACTGTCTACAGCCAGAGGTTACTAGCATCTCTGTCCACGGAACGCAGCCAGTCATCTGCCACAATTGGCTCAGTTGCAGTGGAGAACTTGTTGGGCCGGAGCCTCAGAAATCTGGTGAGTCTATCCACTTGGGGGGGGGGGGGGTGGCGGTGGTGGGTTGTGGTTATGGTTGTTGTTATTGTTGTTGGTCGCCGCAATGAACTGGGTCATCATAGTCATTAGCTGAGCTTGAGCGGCCATCAACTGTTGTATAGCATCGTTATTGTTGTGGTCGTTGTTGTTGTTGTTATCGGGCGCACGGCGGGGAGGCATCTGCGGTTTTTGCATAGATGAGTTTTTTTAGACGGGAAGGTCTAAAGAGAAAAATACCCCAACAAGCAAACCGATTATAAGAACAACCATCACACAACTCAAACTTTGGATTAAAAAGACATGAAATTTTTTGGAGAATAAAACTCGCGAGGTTCCGGGGATACAAGGGGAGGTACTGCGTTACAACAAGTCGGTAAGTCAATTCAAGACTAAGATAACGATGGGGTGTAAAGTAAATGGTAGTCTAACTATTCGACCATGTCATCTTCTTCTTCTTCAATCTCATGAATCTCGATTCCTTCATTGTCGAGTACTTCCTTTAATTCCTTCACTTCTTTCTCCAGGGCAAGGTTCTTCTCTTGCAGCTCCCTCTTCTCAGTACGAAGCCGCTTGATCAAGTCACTATCAGCCTCAAACTCGACTTCATTGCTCTCGAGTTCTGCCTTCTGTTCTCTGATAGTCTTGTTCTTCTCCTAAACCCTTTTCTCCTGTCTCTTGAACTTCTCCTCTTGTGCAGCAAACCTCTCTTCTTGGGCCTTAGTCACTTCCTCCCGAGCCTCCATCTTTTCCTCGTTCTCCTTGAGTAAGGCACATAGCTCATCGTTTTCAGGAGCTCAGTGCGCCTATCCTCATAAAGTTATGTGACGAGGATCTCCAGCTCCTGGAAACAAAGACTGAGGGGCTTTGCTTTGCCTCTATCTCCGACATCAAATAGGTAAGGTTCTCCATCCTCGTTTCTCCTTCCAAAGAAAATGGAGTAGTGGCCCCTCAATTCTGTGCTGTAGCGTCCACAGATACGCCCAATCAGGTCTTGCATGACTAGATTGAGTCCTTTATCTTTGGAGTCACTAACAATTTTGATTTCCAATGGGGGCTCTTCTCCACGTCCTCGCTGAGTTGCTTTTATTCCCCAACAGCCTTCTTTGTTAAACTTCTTCAGAATGAAGCCCTTAACTTGAGGTAGCGGTAAACCTATCTTCTCGCCGATGTCGAGAAGGTAGCAGCCAAAACGGGTGTCCTCGAAGTCCTCCGCAATGGTGAAGTGGAAGCTCGTCATCCTTTAGAAAGAAAGAAAAGAATTTAAAACAAGAAATGTATAAGGTAAGGAAGTACTAGTCATATGTGCATTATTAATTTAGAGACAAAACTAAGTCAAATCTCAATGTGATCAACAATTATAAACAACTCTCTGTAAATTGGATATTCACTATAGTGAGAGAGACAGACACCCGGCCAGCCACTTAATTGTGGAACAGGTCTCATGTACGCGGACATGTAAGGTTTGTTTCCAGGCCGCTTCATCTCACTATGCCGCTAGGATCCCAAATACTTAAGTAGTTAATCCTATGATCTAAAGGTTTTTCCAATCCTAAGGTCTTGAACCTACAGGCAACACAGTGCTCTGATACCATCTGTAGTGTACCTGCACTTAAAATATGGCAGATACCTGTGTATAGTGAAAATCACTGGATCGATTCGTTTGCACACACGGTTACGATGTAATATCACAACAAAGTATCAATTTATTACAACGCTGATCCAGACTTAGAAAATGTTCATTACAAATTTGCATAGCATAAAGCTAGCAGTGAACAGAGTAAACAGCAGAAATTATTCTTCATGGAGTCCCCAATCATCATCATGTGCCACAGGCGAGCATGTTGGTTGAAAACTCGAAACCCTTAGTAAAATTCTCACTCATCATCAGAACAGTCTGCAATAAGATATATATTGCAACAACGTGGGTCAGAACCATTAAAATGGAACTGGCAAGTGACACTATTGTGGACACTTAGAGGAATAACTCTATGACCTATATGCTTATTTGGCTGGTGGAGCTCAAGGCTATTTTGCAGAAAGCATGTTTTTCCCTAACTTTTTGAAACAACTTTACCTCGTTGAGACAAATATGGTATGAAAGCCATAGTCTCATTCTACCCTTGTTCACCCATCAAGTTTTTAATTTAAAAATTGGAATGGTGGAATCCTCCGTTGACGTCCTCGTTCAGCTGCTCAATTGTCCGTTTCCGGGGACACGGCTAAGTACTTAGTTTTACACTCTGCAGAGGCTGTGCACGTTCACCATTGTACCCATTCAACCCAAACTATCCTTTACACACCATTAGTGATAAGGAAAGGAGAAGAATGAGACGAGATCTTTCAGAAGCATTTTCCCTCCCCATGCCGGCCTGACGCGCTCTACCTACAAACCACTACCACCACCTGTCAGGCCGGGGCGAGTCCACGCAGCTTAGTTGATCAAGCCAGAGCCCATATTGGCAATGGCTACATGAGAAACAATCTTCACTCGGAGTTCTTCAGATTCCTTTGTTCCTGGGTGGCCATCCATAAGTGAATATCCCACAGGTAAATCCCCTGGGGACAACACTCAACTCATACAGCCAAGCAACCAATTCCACCCAGGTGTTTGATTATAACTTAGTAGAATTTAACATTTCATCAAAAATAGTTTTGCATAGCATCACAATTCTACTAAGTATTTTCATAGGAACCTAGACACAGGAATAAGGAAGTCTAAACATGGCTTGCATATCAATACTATCCTACACATGCTTATAGAAAAATAATCTACTCACGCATAGAAAAATAATAGGACTTTTATGGGGATGTGCCACTTGCCTTGGCAACCGGGAGTGCAGCGGTTACTGTTGCAAAGATTCTCGTTTCTCTCAGAATAGTCTACCAAAAGTAATAAAGAGCCACACATAAACACAAGCAATATGTTCATTCAAAGAAAATATATGCTATGCATGAGATGAGATGCAATAAATTATTTCAACGTCAAGAAACAAATATATGCATCTCTTTGAATTTTTGTGATATATGCATGAATAAATTTTTAATTTATTTTCATTTATTTAGACATGAATAATAGGTAATAACAAGGATTTTAGTTTTTCTTAGATAACACTTCATAACCAAATTTTGTAAAAATGACATTTGGGCAGAGGGCATCTAAACAAGTTGTTAGCAATTTGATTTACTCAAAAATAAATTTTCTAACTAAGGTTATATCAAAAACACTTAAACTACTCTCAAAAATATTTGAAAATTTTGTATGTGTCAAAACATAAAACTAATGAAGCCAAAGTGTTCTACTGGTTCTAAGGATTTCAAATATATAAAAATATTTAAATTTGGTTAAACAGATAAAAAGTAATGATGAAAACAGTGTGCAGGGGGTTTTCTGCAAAACTGCCAAATTAAATGATTTAATAAAAATTCAGTAAATAAATCTGACGCGGCGCTGACGCGGCGTACCGGTTCGGAATTTTAAGTGATCTAATCCTAGCCGTGCACGGGAGATCTAACGGTCTAGATCAAAACGACCAGAAACGAGCGGCGCGGCCGGCCGGAACCCTAGCCCGAGGCGTGCTCGCGGCGGCGCCATCGTCGGAGTTGCTCGTTTCGCACGCCCTACTGCCTACGAGGACGAACGAGTTGTACCCGTGCGTGAAGGAGGTCGAGGCGGTGACGATGGCGAGGTGGTCGACGATGGAGTGCTCTGTCGCGCCGGAATTTGCTCGTCGGAGTCGTGCTCGGCGGCAGTCCTCTTCGGGCGTGGATGGAGACGATGTTCTGCTGCCCGAGAAGACGCAAAAACTTGTCAAAATGATGCGCGAGGTCAAAATAGACCAGAAGGAAGTGGAGAGAGGGCTTGAGGGGGACGCGGCTCACCAGAGTTCGTCGAACTTGCCGTCGGTAACGGCGGGGCTCGGGGGGGGGGGGGGGTGCTCGTGGGCGGCCTGGTGGCTCTCGGGAGGTGGTGCTTGGGGCAAAAGAGAGAGGGGATCGAGGGGATCTTATAGCAAGAATCGGCGACGTAAAAGGGGCAATGAATCCTCCGCAATGAATCGAGATTACTCGGCCGTTTCTCGGTGTCGTCGCGGGCGTGATTTGGGGCGAGCCGTTGCAGCGGGAGGGATGACAGGTGGGTCCCACCTGCCAGAGAGTGAGCGCGCGCGCGCGGGCGGGACGGGCTGCTGGCGGGCTGTGGTGCCGCGCGCGCGGTCGATTGCCTGTGGGCTTCGGCCAACTTGCTGGCCCGGCTCGATTTTTCTTTTATAAATCATTTTTCTGTTTTTAAATCTTTTGAGTATAAAACAATTTCAAAACTATATCAAAACTTCTCAGAAAAATTCATAAAAATATAATTTGAAAAGCTTATTAAAAATAGATCCTTTTGATATTATTTTTGTCCAAAGTAAAAATAGAATAAAAAAGAATATTATTATAAATTCAAATAACACTTTTTATAGACATAAAATCAATTAAAACATATATAAAGATTTAATTTAAAATCTATGTGATTTAAATGACAAGTTTAATGATGATGATGCATGGATGCAAAGTTTTAAATTTTTCTGAAAATTGGGATGTTACAATAGCACGTTTCAATTCAGTCCAAGTAGTAGGTGGATTAGCATGGTTCAAACGGCAATATTCAGACCACCAAACGGAAGCAAAACTAGTGAACTCTCAACTAGCAGCGCTAACACGTCTCTCCTCGGGATAATTTAAGCACGAAAAACGTTGTTCTAATTCTAATTCCCAAGAGAGGTACGCATCGGGATTATAACGGCCATCAACAGGCGGAACGTTCAACTTAAGTTTGGCAACATGGTCATCGTCACGTACCAGCGGCTGTGGAGGGGGACGCGCGTTGCGTCTGTGCACTCGTGCACGTCCAGCTGCGGGTTGGGGAACTTCACCTGCGTCGTCCGGTTCATCGTCATATTCATCCTCTTCTTCATACTCTGGTTCATACTCGTCATGTCGTCTCGTGTTAGCCGAAGCACCCGCAGTCTATGTGTTGGCATGATGTAGAGGTACACGCTGGGCGCGGCCGGAGGTGTTCGGTGGTGGGAGGCGACGCAACAGCTCCTGAAACTTTTCGTCAAGCTTGGCAGTGAAGGATGTGTCGAGGCCGTCTAGTTTGGCGGTAAAGGATGTGTCTAGGCCGTCAAGCTTCTCCATGGTATCCCCGAAACGCTTGTCGACGTCCTATATATGGTCTGTGACAAGGTGCGTAAAGTGGGTGTGGAGCTCCGGGATGGTCATCAGCTCCGGGTCGGTTGTTATGGCCGGACCTGTCATGATTAGAAAGCAAAACACAAAGATACAACTAGATGGTGGCGGTTGTGGCACAGAAAGGTGGTGGAAACAACACTTTATCCATCAAGCAAACCAATACTCTTACTCATTCTTACCCTGCAGCAGGTGGTGACTTGCCACCGAGGAGATCAAGCTTCGAGAAGATTGAGAGTAGCGATTACCAGGTGGTGTCAACGCAGGGTGTAGGAGTATGTGGAGCTGTAGGTGGCTGTGAATATCTGTAGCAACAATTCAAAACAGCAATGCAACAAGTTGAATAGATGCTCAACGACGGCACCGTGCCGGTCCTATGCTAGATCGAACTAGAGACGCGAGCCTAGAACACTAACAGAGTCAAGCCGCGACAACTCGCACACTGGAATAGCTCAAAAGCGAGATATAAGTGAAGATCACAGAAATTTGCCAAAACTAAAACACAAAAATGGCAAAAAGTCCCCCTTCCCGGCCTTTTTTGGGGATTCTGAGCAGTCCGAAAGGCCGCAAACCCCAAAGGTGTTAGGGCTGGATGCGCTTTAAAATCTACAAAATTTGAAGGTAAAGATCGCTCAAATCGGAGTTCGTATGCGGAAGTTATAGCCGGTCAAAGTTGTGGTCAAAATCTATCTCAATTCGGACTAATTTCGGACTGGACTAGTAGAAATCGTGGTCAACCCGACTGGGATGCGGATTGACTTTTTTCGGCCTTTTTTTTTGTTGCTCTTTTTTTTAACTACACCGAATCTGGTACGAAACAAACACCGAAACTAGTACAAAACAAACCCGAATATGAGATATGGTTGGATCGAATATGAGCACAAAGCTTAATGAGAAAGTAAACAACAAATCCGAACATGACGTGAGGTATGAAGATGGCGGCGGCGTATAGATGGAAAGGATGGCGGTGGCGCGGAGGAACAGATGGTATGGTGGATGGTGGTGGCGAGTGGATGGCTAGGGTTTATCTTTTGGTGGCGGCCGTGCGGCGGCGGCGAGATGAATATGAACAGAACTCGAAACTCTAAAGGTCAAAACGCTACGACCAGCACTCGACACGACGATGCAGACACGAATTCAACAATGCAAAAAACTGAAAAGAAAAGATGCAAAGGCTCAAAATTGTTCTAGGAGAAGATCTATCCCTAATATTTTTGGCATTTTCGTTGACTGTAGGAAGAAAAACAGATGCAATCTACACTAGTAAACTGTAAGATCTCACCGATAAACCTGAAATCTGATACCACTTGATTGGGGAAAGGTTGCCCGATCTTTCGATGAGACGGTAGCTAACGATTTGGGTGGAGGTCGACGTTGACGATCCGACGACAAACGTGCGAGACGTTGCGCCAATGCAATCGCTACACCAACTTCCTGAGGCTATTGATCTCGCCGGAGCTAGATCAACTTGATTGGTAGATCAATTCCTGCAAGCAATCGAAGAACTAGCAAGAGTTATACATGCAATCAAGATACTGCGGAACAAAGATGAAAGCTTTATATGTGGGATTCTGCAAGTGCGAAGTACAATAGGTCTGTACCGACACTAGAGTCTTTGGCGAAGAATAGCAATGGCTAAGTCTTAAACTAAACAAATGCCGCGTCTAAACGAAGACCTAAACGGGGTATATATGGAGGGACGAAGGGGTAGTCGGCCAGCCTTGGAAAAGGGGTCGAATTCCACCCTAAGTCGGTTTTCTTCCACTTATACGGACTCTAATTGTTCTCACACTTAATTTGGACGAAAATACATGGGCCTGGCCCATAACTAAAAGGTGACGCAGCACCATACGAATATATGGACGAAAATATGAAGTATAATTTGTCCAAGTCTTCTCCTCTCTCTATGGTTGCTTTAATATATGAATTCTCCATAAGTGGCATCCTCTTCATGTGAGATCATGCTCCACTGTTTGTCCCTCTCATCCTTGCTAGGGTCATCATTCCTAAGTATGACAAACACGTCTAATTTAGGCAGCATCATATGTTCATGTATGTGAGGATTGATTCCAAGAAACGAAAGTACCTGATAATTAAGTTGTTCTGCACGAGCTCGTGTGCTAGGTCCTTGTATTATTGTTGTAGGTGCAACGGTTGTATCGGCTTGTGGGATGTCCTCATCAGGATCCCCCCATGATCTGCGCCGCCCGGGATCAGCGTATCGATTGCCCCGCGGGCTGCATCGCAGTCATGATGGTTGGCGTGACCGAAGAGGTGTCTGAGGATGCTCCCGAAGGCGATGCCGGCGGTGGCCGAACTCGGTTGGCAAAGCCTCCTCAGGAGCGAGGTGCTGCCCGAGATGGTGATTCCCAGCCTTCCCAGCTTCGTCGCAGGCCGGATCCCCTCTCGGGTCCGGTCGCCAAGTTGGCTGTCCCTCTGGCAGCTGATGCTGATGACCAAGTCACTTCTGCTGATTTGGAAGAGCATCGCAGGTTGCTGCATGCTGAGGCACAAGAGATCGCCGAGATCAGGCATGAGCTTAGTGCTAGCCTCCGTGAGTACAATGCAGCTCACGGGTTCCTAGGATAGATTCCCGGGACAAGCACATCGCCGATCTGCGCAAGAAGGGCAGGATGTTGAACGATGAGTTGGCTGGTGCCGCAGCAGCTAGCCATAGCAGAACGGCTAGCCTGATCTTGGCCGAAAAGCCGGTATACAGCTCACCGGCGAAAACTCTCAGGGCTGCTGAGGCAGCTATGGCCGAGTTGGCTGGACTATCCGGGGAAGCCCTGCGCAAGCAGCTGGAACGGGTCAACGAGTTAGTCGTTGAGGCTAATCGGCAAAACAAGGCCTTTAAGAAGAAGAACCCGAGAGCAGGATCCCAGGTGTACTCGGCTAGGGCCGAGAGCAACAAATCGGGAGGAGAGGCTTCCTCTCCCCATCCGAGTAAGAGCAAGAGCCGGAGCCGAAGCCGTGGCTCCGGGAAAAAGAAGCAGTTGCAGACATACGGCCTGGCATTTGCCGGAATCCAGCAAGCCGGACAGAACAATCCCGGCCAGGCTCAAAGCAGCCATGGTGGTGGTACCGGGGTGTATGAATTAACGGCCCGGCTAGCCGTGGTAATCCACCTCGGAATCCACCGCAAAATCAGGGAAACCGGCAGAGGGATGCCGCTTCAGTCCCACAGCAAGGTGCAGTTCATGTGGTTAACACACACTACGATGGCAACTCGAGGTTGCAGCAACTCGGATATCATCCTAACGAAAATCCTTTGGGATCTTGGATAGGAACTCGGTAGCTAGATCCAGCTGATGCCAGGTTCAGGCTCGACTGGATTCACCGGTCCGAGTTGGTAGAAGAGCAAGGCCCTCCGGGACCTACTTGCTTCGGACCCCGGATCATGCGGGAGTCGGATGTGCGAAATTTTTCAGCTCAAATGGGGTGCCAAGACCTATGACGGCAGCTCGAAGCCGGAGGATTGGCTGACCGACTATGTAACTGCAGTAAGCATAGCCGATGGAAACAGACGCTGGGCGGTGCGATATGTGCCACAAATGATGGAAGGGCCTGCCAGGATCTGGCTGAACAACTTGAGGACGAACAGCATAGACTGTTGGTTAGACTTCGAGGAGGCCTTCATCAGTAACTTTGCCAGTACATACAAGAGGCCCAACCGACCTCAGCAGCTTGACATTTGCAAGTAGAGGGACAATGAGACTGACCGAGAGTACCTTACTCAGTGGAGCAACATTCGCAATTCTTGCGAAGGGGTTGTCGAGGCACAGACCATATCATGGTTTGCGCAAGGATACTGACATGGCTCCATACTGTGGCAGAAGTTGCAGAGGAAGATGCCGGCAACCTTGGCCGAGACCATGCGCATTGCCGACACCTACACGCTCGTGGACCCCATGCAACCCTTGGTGGATGTCGGGGACTCCAACAGGAGGAATTCGGGGAGCCAGCGGTCGGGGACGAGCAGGAACCATGACCGCCAGGATTTCGGTCAGAAGAGAAAGCAGCCTGACTTCCACTATGCCTCAAAGCATGTTGCAGCTGTAGGCCGAGATCAAGGGGATGCCGGCAATAATCAGCGGCAGAAAGTGGATGGCCCGGCTTGGGGTCAGAGTCAAGAGGTGCAGAAGACCTGGGTAGACCAGAAGAAGCCATTGACGTATGAAGAGATGCTGAACAAGCCATGCTGCTATCATACTCTGGAATCCAACAAGCCTTCGAATCACTCTACCCGACAATGCAGCTCGTACCAGCGCACGTTGCGGGAAGGTAGTGCTGGGGCTACTCGGTCAAATGCACCGGCACCACGGCCAAACATTCCGAGACCTCCTCCACCACTGTCAGGTGCCAGTGCAATTCGGGTCAATCAGCCCAACCAGAGACCTCCTCTCCCGCGACCCGTGAATATGGTCAATGTCAGAAATGACAATGGTGCTGGTCGGAGTAACCAATCCGTACATCAGTAGGGCAATTACCGGGAAGCACATCAGAGCTACGTAGTCTTCGTGATCGAGCCCGCTGACCGGAAGAGTGTGCGACAACGTGCTCTAGAGGTAAATGTTGTGATCCCGGCGGTGCCAAAGTTCCTGCACTGGTCCGAGATGGTGATCACCTGGAGCCGGAAGGATCATCCCCGGGTTATGCCCAAGCCAGGTGGCTATGCTTTGGTAGTAGACCCGACCTTTGTCGGACCAAGCCTCAACGTCCGTTTCAGCCGGGTTCTGGTTGACAATGGCAGTACCATTTACATCATGTACAAGGATACCATGCTGAAGCTGGGGGTGTCCATGAACACGCTGCTCCCAACCGAGACGACTTTCCATGGCATTGTGTCGGGAGTCTCTTGTTCTCCCATGGGCAAGATTTGGGTGGAAGTGTTGTTTGGAACCCGGGAAAACTGCCGGACTGAGAGTTTGGAGTTCGAGGTCGTGGAGCTCGAAAGTCCCTACCATGCACTAATCGGCAGGCCGACATTAGCCAAGTTCATGATCTCCACTCACATGGGATACCTGAAGATGAAGATGTCGGGGCCTAATGGAGTGATCACCATCTCGGGAGACCACAAGCGCTCCATGGACTGTGCATCTGCCGGCTCCTGCTTAGCTGTAACATCCTGGAAATTTTCAAATTTTGAAAAATCAGAAAAATTTAAAAACTTTTGAAAACCTATTAAGTATTTTACTTTGAAAATAAAATTCAAGCATTGCACTCATGCATTCATGCATAAACATCATTTCATCTTGTGGCTTAAATTAAATAAGAGTTTGAAATTTAATATTTATTGATATGTTTGTTTTGGAAATTATTCCATAAACATGTTAAATTGTATCTTTCAAAATATTCCAATTTATTAATTTTTATTTTGGGCAAGAATACTACCAAAAAGTTCTAAATTAAATTAGCTTTCCAAAACATATTTTTATGATTTTTTCTGAAAAGGTTTGGTTAAGTTTAAAAATCAATTTTGAATTAAAAGTTTGAAAACAGAAAATGATTTGTCAAAAAAAAAAGAGAAGAACAGCCCGAGCCAACTGGGCCGAAGCCCATCCGCTTTCTCCCGCGCGTGCAGCGCAGTAGCCCAGCAGCGGCCCATCTTCTTCCTCCTCTCACTGACGCGCGGGACCCACACGTCATCTCCCTCCTCCCGTATCTCAACGAAACAGCTCATGAACCGGAAGAGACCGATCCGGAAACGATCGATACACCACGATTCTTGCGGGATAAGTTCTCCTGACGCCCCCTATTTAAACCCCACCTCCACCGCCCTCTCCCGCACCCGAAAACCCTAGCTCATCGCCTCCAGGCTGCCCACAATCGTCTCCGCCGTGTCGCCATTGCCGTCGGCGTCTTCTACAATTTCCGGTGAACTTCGATCGATCTAGCCCCTCTCATCCACCCCCCTAGCTTCACCTTGATCTTATGCACCTCCCTGACTTGGCGCGGTAGCTTATTGCGCAGCAGGACGAGCAATCCGTCCGTGACCGAAGCTCCCCGCCGCCGTGCGCAACTCTGACGAGGTATTGCCGAAGAACGAGGAAGCGCCGAGGACCGTGAGCACACCATCGACCTCGCCTAGACCTCCTCTTCATCACGGTACGCTCCGCTAGTCCTTTTAGGTTGTAGATCATCGGAAACGCGCGTCACCGGCGTGTCGCCGCCGCGGGATTTAGGTCACCGGAGTTATTCCGGCGAACCGCGCCGCCCAGACTTAGTAGAATAGATCTACACCGTTAGATCGAGATCCAACGGCTGCCAATTGATCACTTATCCGAACCGGTACCGACGAATCAGAGGATGCCATGCGGATGCCCCGTCAGCGCCTCGTCAGCATCCGCGTCAGCGCCAGCGTGTAAATCATTTTCTATTTTAATTTTAATTGGAAGTTTTGCAGATTAGTCCCTGTAATTAAAACATCTATAACTTTTTAACCACAACTCCAAATTTAATAATTTTTATATATTTGGAAAGCTCTTGACATGTAGATTATTTTAGATCGGCCAAAATTCAAATTTGACTTAGTATAACATATTCAAATTTCAAATGGTGAATTTGAGTATATTTGTAATAACTTTAAATCTATAAATCCAAAAATTGCAAATAAAATTGTTTTAGAAACTTTAGAATATTTGTAAATTAATGCCACTGCTATAAAATATTTTTGAGTAATTTTTGAATGAATTCATAGTTATATATTTAATTTGAATGGTTTGACTATTTTCAACATAACTATTAATATTATTGATTAAAGTAAATTTCTATAAATTTAATTAAAATACCCGTGTCTATTAACACTATTTATTAAATTATATTATAAAAATTTAATCATATAAAACTTTAATCTTATAATTACTCCTTTTATTATATTTTCCCAAAATTAGAAATTAATTAAATTGCATTTATAAATTCATGCTTATTTATAAAGAAATCACAAAAGTTATTTTTATGTTTCTTGTGATTTAAAATTTCATTTCATTTATAGAATATTTTATTCTCATAGGAAAACCTTTCTTCATTAGTTTTCTCTAAGTTAGAAATAATTTCAACTTAGCATTTTTGTGAAGTGCTACACTTAGACACTTAGTAATTTTCAACATGGAGCTGGAAGACCAATGAAGGACTTAGCCAAACGAGACTCCAGAAAAATCTCCAAGGAGTGGAAGCAATTAGAAGAAGATCAAGAAGAAGTGCATGAAGACCAACCAGAAATATTTTCTAAGTCTTTCTCCCTCTTTCTTCTTTCTCCCTCCTTCTTCTGTTAGACTTCATGATGACTAAGTAAATCCAAGACCAGCCTCGAGGATACAAGAACCACCAAGTCTGAAGATCTATCAAGTCTATCAAAACTTCAATCAAGACATCATCAAGGAGAATATTACAAGTCTGGAGATGAAGCCTGGAGGACAACTACATCTTTCTTTCTATCTTTTCCCTCTTTTCTAATCTTGTCTTTCACATTTGACTTAAACAAATTTTGATCATGATGTTATCATCTTGAAGTTGTTGGATCCTAGCGGCATAGTGGGATGAAGCGGCCTGGAAACAAACCTTACATGTCCACGTACATGAGACATGTTCCACAATTTAAGTGGCTGGCCGGGTGTCTGTCTCTCTCACTATAGTGAATGTCCAATTTACAAAGAGTTGATAATAATTGTTGATCATCTTGAACAAAAGACTTAGTATTTACTCTAAATATTTCTACACATCAAGACTAAGCCATTAGAGGGCTTATTCAAGTTGATATAAAACAAAATATTTTACTCAACTTATGACCTTAGCCCATAGTCCTTATGGACCACCCTAATTGCCTTGCATTAACTTAAAAGATTTTCATGGCATGAAAAAGCATTTCTAGCCCTTGGGAATATTTTGCACATCATGCATAAACATATTTTCCTTAGAAAGTTTTATAAAACCTATTTATTCATCTAGTATGTGTTTTTATGCATTGTGGAGTTGTGCTTGCTGTTGATTGTTGTATTGTTGCTTGTCTATACTGTTAGATTGAACGGAGAGTCCCGAGTATCGTTGAAAAGAGTTGTGAACAACGACAACATTCAAAGGCAAGTGGCACACCTCATAAACTTCCTATTATTTTCTATAAGCATTACTTAGTGTATTTTTATATGCATGTGTAAGATAGTATTGCTATGCTAAACCCGTGTAGAATTCCCTTACTCCTGTGTCTAGGTTCCTATATCATACTTAGCAGAAATATTGATGCTATGTAATGGATGAAAGGTTTTTACAAAATGTTAAGTGACTACTCAGGACTGTGCTCATGGTTGCCGTCGCCTAGGATGAATTTCTATTCTACTTAGGGCCGTGAGCATGGTGATTTTTACCTGAGAGTGCACATCCACTAAGTTAAGGAAACTCCTGGGTGGATTGGTTGTATGGCGGTGAAGTTGAGTGGCTGCTCAGGTCCATGTCTATGGTTCCTGGAGTACGTGCACTTGTGGAAAGCCACCCAGGGAACAGAGGAATCTGAAGAACTCCGAGTGACGAATGCTTCCAGTGCAGCCATTGCCATATGGGCTCTGGCTTGATCAATTATGTTGCGTGGACTCTCTCCGGCTTGACAAGCAGATGTAGGGGGATGTTAGGTGGAACGGGTCAAGCCAGAGTGGGAGGGAAAATGCTTCTGAAAGATCTCGTCTCATTCTCTCCTTTCCTTATCACAAATGGTCTGTAAAGGATAATTTGGGTTGAGTGGGTACAATGGTGAACGTGCACAACCTCTGCAGAGTGTAAAACTAAGTACTTAGCCGTGTCCCCGGTACGGACAATTTGAGCAGCTGATCACGGACGTCAACGAAGGATTCCATCATTCCAACTTCAGAAATAAAACTTGATGGGTGAACAAGGGAAGATGAGATTTATGGTTTTCATGCCATACTCGTCTTGATTTCAAGAAAAGTGTTTTTTAAAAGAGTAGGAAAAATTGGCTTTATGCAAATTAGCCTTGAACTCCACCAGCCAAATATGCATATAGGCTTTAGAGTTATTCCATTAAGTGTCCACCATAGTGTCACTTGCCAGACTCCATTTTTAATGGAATCTGACCCACGTTGTTGCAATATTTTTCTTATTACAGATTGATCAAATTACGAGTGAGGTTTCGTTTAAAGGTTTCGAGTCTACAACCAACATGTTTTCGCCTGTGGCAACATGAAGTGTTGAAGACCCATTTCTATTGTATTTCCGCTGTGTACTTTTTCAATGCTAGCTTTATGCTATGCAACTTGTATCGAATATTTTGTAATTCTGGATCATCGATGTAATAAAACTGACGCTTTGTTGTGATATTACATCGTAAACTGTGTGTGCAAATGAATCGATCCAGGGATTTGCACTATACACAGGTATCTGCCTTATTTAAAGTGCAGGTACGCTACATTAGCCGGGTCCCTCGTCATAGCTGAGGAGAAAAAAGAATCCAGCAAGTGGTTGCGCTGGCCAAGACGTCGCAACTAGGCATGTCCGGGAGGGTGAACCCGGAGCAAAACGCCTCGTTCCAGGCACCAAGGGAGACCAAGAAGGTGGGAGTTGACCCCAGCAACCTGGAGCGCCAGGTTATCATTGGCAGCAACCTGGACAGTAAATAGGAAGGCGAGCTTGTCGACTTCCTCCGTGAGAATCGGGATGCCTTTGCGTGGTCGAGTGTCGATCTGCAAGGTGTTCCGAGGGAGTTGGCTGAGCACTCATTATTCGTCAGGCCTGACGCGAAGCCGGTGAAGCAACCAACTAGGCGCCTCTCGGACGAGAGAAGAGCTGCCATCATGGAGCATCTCACAGTGCTTCTGGCTGCCGGGTTCGTGATGGAGGTACTTCATCCGGATTGGATATCAAATCCGGTGCTTGTTGAGAAGGAGAAAAATGATCCCCTCCTTCTCAAGGTGTGGCACATGTGCATCGACTTCACCAATCTCAACAAGGCATGCCCGACAGATCCATTTCCGCTACCCCGGATAGATGAAGTGATCGATTCCACTGCCGGGTGTGAGCTTTTGACTTTTTTAGATGCTTATTCTTGTTTCCACCAGATACCTTTGAACCCGGATGATCAATTGAAAACTGCTTTTATTACCCCATATGGGGCTTATTGCTATCGTGTCATGAATTATGGTTTGAGAAATGCTGGTGCTACATACCAGAGATGCATGCAGAAATGCTTACACGACCAGATAGGCCGGAATGCCGAAGTCTATGTTGATGACATAGTCATAAAAACAAAAGAAAAATCCTCTCTGATCAATGATCTGAGAGAAACATTCAAAAACCTAAGAAAATTCCGGATGCAGTTGAACCCGGATAAATGTATATTCGGTGTTCCAGCAGGCAAGTTACTCGGTTTCCTCATATCAAGCCGGGGAACTGAGGTCAATCTGGGTAAGATACGTGCCATCGAGAGCATGAAATTACCGACACGTCTCAAAGATGTGCAGAAATTCACGGGCTGCATGGCATCCCTAAGTCGGTTCGTGAGCCGACTAGGGGAGAAAGCCTTGCCCTTGTATCAATTGATGAAAAAGAGCAAAACTTTTGTATGGACCCCGCAAGCTGATGCGGCGTTCAATGATTTAAAGAAGATGCTCTCAACAGCACCAGTGTTGGCATCCCCATTGCCCAAGGAACCTATGCTACTCTACATCGCTGCCACTAACCGGGTGGTAAGTGTGGCCATCGTGGTGGAAAGAGAAGAAGGGACAAGCTGATACAGAGACCCGTATACTATCTGAGCGAGGTGATCTCGACATCCAAGCAGAACTACCCGCACTACAAGAAGATGGCATATGGGGTTTACTTGGCGGTTACCAAGCTCAAGCACTATTTCCAAGAACACCCGATCACGGTGGTATGCGAAGCTCCCCTAGCCGAGATCATCGGCTGTAAGGATGCGAGCGGCCGAGTTGCCAAATGGGCCATCCAGTTGTCTCCGTATGCTCCTCCGACATACGAGAGACGCGACACAATTAAGTCGCAGGCGCTGCCGGACTTCCCGGTGGACTGGGCCGAGATGCAATATCAACCTCCAGTTCCTGACTTCAATTTTTGGAAGATGCATTTCGACGGTTCCAAGGCCAAGATCGGATTGGGTGTCGGGGTCGTCCTCACCTCGCCAAAGCAAGATGTGCTGAAATATGTGCTGCAAATTCACTTCCGGGCATCTAACAATGTGGCCGAGTACGAAGCATTGGTGCATGGACTCAATGTTGCCAAGGAGATCGGTATCCGCTGAATAGAGTGCTTTGGTGATTCTGAACTGGTGGTGAAGCAGGTGTCGGGAAACTGGGATGCAATTGACGCCAACATGGCCTCATATCGGTTCCATGTGCAAAAAATATCCGGATTTTTCGAAGGCTGCGAGTTCAAGCACATACCAAGAGGGGAAAATGAAGCAGCGGATGTGTTATCCAAGCTGGGGTCATCTCGGGATGCTATTCCACCCGACATCGCCCTGGAGCATCTGAGGAAGCCGTCTATTCATCCCTCGCCCGAGTCGGAATCCATCTTCATCCCCAAGGAACCTGGTCCGGAAGTCATACTTATGGAGGTAGAAGTCGGGAGTACTGCATTGAACCCGGGGACTGCACACCAGAACTCGGAGACAACACATGGCATGTATGCTGAGGTGATGTCGGCTGAGTCAATGGATATAGATCTTCCCGTGTTCCCGATACGGCCTATCCCGGGTTGGGCACAGCCCAGCATGGCCTACATATCAGATGGAACCCTTCCGGAGAACGAGGTAGAAGCCCGGCAAGTACTACGAAGATCCAAAGCCTACACCATCATCAGTCAAGAGTTGTACAAGAGAAGTGTCACCGAGGTGCTTCAAAGGTGCGTGGAGCCATAGGAAGGCCAAGAAATGTTGCTGGAGATACATCAGGGAGAGTGTGGACACCATGCCTCATCTCGGGCGCTGGTGGCAAAATTATTCCGGCATGGGTTCTATTGGCTAACAGCCTTGCAACAAGCAGAGGACATTGTCCGAAAGTGTGGAGGGTGCCAGAGGTTTGCGCACAAGATACATATGCCGGCGTCAGCACTGAAAACCATCCCTATCACTTGTCCATTTGCCATGTGGTGCTTGGACATGGTGGGATAATTTAAACCGGCAAGAGGCAATATGACACACATGCTGGTGATGGTGGACAAGTTCACCAAATGGATAGAAGTCAAGCCAATCCGGAAATGCGACGGGCACACCTCGGTCCAATTCTTGAAGGATATCATCCTGAGATATGGCTACCCGCACAACATCATCACGAACAATGGCACCAACTTCGCAGTGGGGGAGTTCGCTCGATTCTGTGCGGAGAAAAGGATCTGGTTGGACGTGGCCTCGGTGGCTCATCAAGAGGCAAATGGGCAAGTCGAGAGGGCTAATGCCCTGGTCTTAGCAGGGATCAAGGCTCGTCTGATCGAGCCGCTACTGAGAACTCTGGGGTGTTGGATAGAGGAGATACCGGCAGTACTATGGGGTCTCCGGACCACACCAAATAGATCCACCGGGTACACACCATTTTTTATGGTCTATGGTGCGGAGGCAGTGTTGCCAACCGACATTCAGTATGACTCACCAAGGGTAATGATGTTTACCGATACCAAGGCAAAAGAAGCCCGGGAGAACGGTGTTAACTTGCTCGAGGAAGCAAGAGAATTGGCATTGTCTCGGTCAGCTATTTATCAGCAGAACCTCCATCGCTATCATAGCTAGAAGGGGATCTGGTGCTAAGGCTAATAAAGCGCACCGCCGGGATGCATAAACTTTCACCTCCTTGGGAGGGGCCTTTGGTTATAAGAAAAGCATTGCACAACGACTCTTATTACCTTGTAGATGCACAAGAAGCTAGGAAAGGTGTGATGGACAAAGCCGGTGAGGAGACCAAATGGCCATGTAATGCAGCCTTACTCTGTCCCTTTCACACATAAAGGGCGTTGTGTATGTATCTCGGTCTCTATCAATGAAATGTCGGCACCCCGAGAAGTTACTCGGGGACTGCCTTGTGCAATTTGTTGGTTGTTTATCCAAAACTGCATGTCGGCATCCTCAAGGGGAACCCCGGGACTGCCTATGTTTGTTTCACTATTATCTTGTCATTTAATTGTTATATGCATGTCAGCAACCCAAAGAGAAGCTCGGGGATTGTCTTGTTTTTATTTGTGTTTGGTGTATGCCGGGAACATTCTGAACTCGGTTTCAGAGTTAAAGTAATGTATGCCATGTGAAATAATCTTGTGACTCGACTGACGAACACCGAAATTGTAGTCAAGAGCAAAGAACGTCAAATATGGTGAACACGAAAACGAACTCGGGGACTTGGGATAGGAATTGTTCCGGCATATGCGTCTTACTAACCTAGTTTTTTGGTTTGTGCTTCTTATGTCGGAAATTTTGCAACTAGAACTCGGGCATTTGTAAGTAATGTATACCGTGAACAGGGTTTCGTGACTCGACTGTCGAACACCGATATGGTAGACAAGAGCAGAACTCGCCTAACTACGGTAGACATGAAAATGCACCCGGGGACTCGTGGCGGAATAAACCAACATAACTTGTAATTTGTTAAAAGCAAAAGTTAACTGGCATAGCATACTGAAGGAGATATGCCCTAGAGGCAATTAATAAAGTGTATTCTTTATCATATCTCGTTTGTTCATAATAGGTTTTTGTGTCATGCTAGAACCGTATTAAGCGGAAACATTAATGCGGGTGTGATACGCAAACAACCAGGTCCCTAGTAGTCTCTACTAAGACTAGTTTCGTTGCGCGATTGATGATCGAGGTTTCCCGGTCATGGGGCATGGTGCCGGTCGGCAATGAGAGTCATATCGCTGGAGAGTGATGTGATGGACATACCCAGATTTGGAGAACGTAGTCGTTACGCCTTTGACCGTGAGATCAACTCTTATTGATATTCCCGGAAGATACTTTGATTGCACCAAACGTCGTATCTTATTTAGTATGACAATAACGGTGATACTTTTGGGTATTGGAAAGGAGTATTGAGACGAGGGGTCAAGAGCGGGATTTGCCAGTCCGCGTAGCAGGATAGATACTCTCGGGCCCACTCGGTGAGATCATGTCTAATGAGCTTGCAAGCATGTGACTAGGTCACGGAGACATGAGATCATGAACGAGTAGAAGATAGCATCGTCGGTAACGAGGTCGGGATTAGGTATGGAGATATCTATGGAACGACACTCGGACGTGCTAAGTATCGCTATGGCAAAAGGTCTAAGACTTCACGTTCAGGTTTGATAGATGAAAGTCATTCGTTATATCTCAGGGATTAATTCATGGGGTCCAGGCCTACGGGTTAGTCGTTGATCATTGAGGAGTCTTGATCATACCTGATATTATATCGAACCGCTAGGGTAACACACTTAAGGGGTTTCGACAAGACAACCGGAAAGGAAGGAGATCACCGGGAGCGTCCCGAGAGAGGTCCGATGGAGATCGGGCAGCGCCGAAAGAGTTTTTGGAGCTAGGAAATATTATATATATTATGTTTGATATTAATTAGTGTTATTAATATGCAAATATGATTTTATATATTTATTTTCGAATTTATTAAGGCAGATTTCCCTAAATGGGCCTTCCGGACGAAAGAAGGCCCAAGAGGGGGGGAAACCCCCTTCGGAATTCGGTGGGGGCTTGGTGGCCGGCCTAGGTGGGCCACAAGGGGCCCACCAGGGGGCCGGCGCACCCCCTCTGCCGAACCAGGCTATGTGGGGATAGTCCCACATTGCCTGGCTGGCAAGGTTGGCTCCCCTTGGGAGCCTATATAAGAAGGGGCACCCCCAGCCTTTTAATTCACCAATTAATTCCTGATTTCTCTCTCGATCTCGTGGTTCCCAAGTCGGAGCCGCGCCGAGCAAGAGAAAGAGGGGATCTCCTCCACCATAGCCCGCTGCCGCGCTGCTGGTGTTCCGGTCCAAGTCTTCCGCTGCTCGTCCTGGACTGGAGCTTCGGAGGCGTCGTCTCCACCGTACGTGTGCGACTCCCTGTGAGGTGCTGCGCTAGCGGTACTCGGAGGCCTGCTTCCTCTACACGACCTTGAGGTCGGCTTCGTCGGTCTGCATCGACAACGTTTGTGCGGGAACGTAATCCCCGCTTTCGGTCTACAAGGGTACGTATTCCGATCTCCGTTCGTACTACTATATCTGCATAGAATAGATCTTGGCTAGTTTAAGGATATCGTTGCTAGGAAATTTTTTGTTTTCTGCACACGATCCCCTTCAGTGGTATCAGAGCCGATCTATCGTAAGATATAGTTGTACGCTGTTAGAACCCGTGCTCTGCACGGGGGCACCGTTCCTGTTATTTGCTACCCTCTAGCGTGCACTTGTGTATTCCAGCGGCATTGAGTTGATGAAGCGGCCCGGACCGACTTTACGCGTACGCTTACGCGAGACTGGTTCCACTACTGACATACGGCTTGTACCGTATCTGTGGCTGGCGGGTGACAGTTTCTCTCTCTTTAGTTGGTCTTCGCATTTTCAATGGAGGGCCCGAAAGAGATGCTTAAACATGCAAGTATTGGATCGTTGTTGTGGTCATAAGATTCGTAGGTATGAAGCGGTTCTATTTACGAAAGCGCCAAGCCACGTAAAATATGCAAAAGATAAAGTAGAAGCGTCTAACTTTATTTTGCAGGGGCTATGTGATATGGTCAAGGTAAGTTTATTAAATTGTTTATAAACTGCGGGCGCCAAGAAGACCATGGCGCGATGAACTATATCACATTGCATTACATTTGATGTTTTGTGTGCATCTTATTTTTGTGTGATTGTGTGTTACATGGCGGTAGCTGAATAAGATGATCCCTTCAAAATACCACTAGTGTTCTCCCTCCAACGCGCACCACCAATAAAGTTCTACGTTATGAGGCAGGCCGTGATGATCGGGTGTCAGACATATCTTCGTTTGCATACGGTGGGTGTAAGCCATGTTGCACAAGCGTCAGCGTGGAGGTTTTTGGGGGCGAGCCTAGCATACTCAGAGGTATGGCCTCGGAACAGGAAGACCGAAAGGTCGAGCACGAGTCACAAAATTGGTGTGACGGACGATTTTGTCTACTCTTGAAGTTGTGCCGCCGGCTTTGATGATGAGGGGTGGTGCAATGGATGGGGGTCGTGTAATCGCTTAAACGACCAGGAGGGATGTTCGTTTGAGTGGGAGTTATGTTAGTTATTTTCTAAAATACTATAACTCAAAATTATTATGAACAAAGTCTTATGTTGTTGCAAATTCCATTGTAGATGTCTCGCCCCTCGTTTAACCTAGGTCTGTTCCTTGAGAAAGAAAAGCTTAAGACCAATGGGTCAAACTTCATGGCCTGGTTCCGCAACCTGAGGATCCTCCTCACTCCCCATAGGGTGGCCTACGTCATTGAGGCCGCCATAGGTGACCCTCCTGCAGATGATATCTCTGAGGATGAGAAGAAGGTCTTCCAGACCCGATCGGAGGATTCTGCCTTTGTCCAAGTGGCATGCTCTACGCCATGGAAGCCGATCTGCAGAAGCGCTTTGAGAAGATGAGCGCCTTTGAGATCATCTCGGATCTTAAGGCTGTCTTTGCGCCGCAGGCTAAGGCTGAGAGATATGAGGCTTCTGAGCTTTTCTTCTCAGCCAAGATGGAAGAGCATAGCAGTGTGAGCGAGCATGTAGTCAAGATGTCTGGCTACGTTCAACGCCTGAATGCTCTGGAGTGCAAGATTCCCGATGAGCTGGCGATTGACAGGGTGTTGCAATCGTTGCCACCAAGCTACAAAGGCTTCGTCATGAACTACAACATGCAGGGCATGGCTAAGTCCCTGGGTGAAGTGTTCGTGATGCTCAAGACTGCTGAGGTAGAGATTAAGAAGGAGCACACGCTGTTGATGGTCAACAAGACCGTTGATTTCAAGAAGTCCGGTGGCAAGGGAAAGCAGAGCTGGAAGTCCCGGAGGGAGGCAAAGTTGGCTGCCAAGCCCAGGACTAACAGGTCTGGTCCCAGAGCTAGCGTGGAGTGTTTCTACTGCAAGGGGAAGGGTCACTGGAAGCGCAACTGCCCCAAGTATCTGGAGGATAGGAAGTCTGGCAAGACGGTCGACAAAGAGAAAGGTATATTTGATATACATGTTATAGATGTGTACCTTACATCCGCCCGGAGCAATACGTGGGTATTTGATACTGGTTCTGTTGCTCATATATGTAACTCTCAGGAGGAGTTACGGAATAGAAGGCGGCTAGCGAAGGATGAGGTGACGATGCGCGTCGGCAACGGATCGAGAGTCGACGTGGTGGCTGTCGGCACGCTCCCTCTGCATCTACCATCGGGATTAGTTTTGGTTTTAAATAAATGTTATTTTGTGCCATCCTTGAGTGTAAACATTATAAGTGGGTCTTGCCTGTTACAAGACAGTTATTCATTTAAATCAGTGTCAAGCAATTGTGCTATTTATATGAATGATATCTTTTATGTTGATGCTCCCGAGAATAACGGTTTATTCTTGTTGAATCTCGATCATAGTACGCACATCCATAACATAGAGGCCAAACGAATTAAGTGTAGTGACGATACCGCCATGTTTTTGTGGCATTGCCGTCTTGGTCATATTGGTATAAAGCGCATGAAGCGACTCCACTCCGATGGACTCTTGGACTCGTTGGATTTCGGATCCCTCGATACATGTGAACCATGCCTCATGGGCAAAATGACCAGGACACCGTTCAAAGGTTTCGTTGAACGGGCGTCGGATTTGTTGGGGATCATACATACAGATGTGTGTGGACCGATGAGCGTTTCGACACGCAATGGTTATCGTTACTTCGTCACCTTCACTGATGACTTGATTAGATACGGTTATATCTATTTGATGAAACACAAGTCTGAAACGTTTGAAAAGTTCAAAGAATTCCAGAGTGAAGTTGAGAATCAGCTTAATAGGAAAATCAAGCATCTCCGGTCCGATCGCGGTGGAGAGTACTTGAGTTTTGAGTTTGGCACACATCTGAAGAGTTGTGGCATAGTGCCCCAACTTACGCCCGCCGGAACGCCACAGCGAAACGGTGTCTCCGAGCGACGTAATCGTACTCTACTGGATAGTGTCCGATCTATGATGTCTCTTACCGATCTGCCAGTGTCCTTCTGGGGTTATGCGTTAGAAACAGCCGCATTCATTTTAAATAGGGCTCCGTCCAAGTCCGTTGAAACGACGCCGTATGAATTATGGTATGGCCAAAAGCCTAAGTTACCGTTTCTGAAGGTTTGGGGTTGTGAGGCGTACGTTAAGAAACTATAGCCCGACAAACTCGAACCGAAGTCGGAGAAAGTCGTCTTTGTAGGATATCCGCGGGAAACCGTTGGGTAAACCTTCTACAACCAAGCTGAGGGCAAAACTTTTGTCGCGAAGACCGGTGCTTTTCTAGAGAAGGAGTTTCTCGCGAAAGGAGTAAGTGGGAGGAAGGTAGACCTCGATGAAATCGTTGATCCTGAACTCGAGATTCCGAGTGGCGCAACGGAAGCAATTCCGGAAACGTCCTCCGTGGAAGGAGTGGGAGAAACTGTCGAGGAAGATGTTCTACCTCGTAGGTCTGGTAGATCTCGGATCCCACCAGAATGGTATGGCAACATGGTTTGCACCGTCATGCTAGTCGAGCAAGACAAACCTACGAACTACAAGGAGGCGATAGAGAGTCTAGAGTCCGAGAAATGGCTTGAAGCCATGAAATCCGAAATAGGATCCATGTACGATAACAAAGTGTGGACTTTGGTAGATATTCCCGAAGGGCGCAAGGCCGTCGAGAATAAATGGATTTTTAAGAAGAAGACTGATGCTGATGGTAATATGACCATGTATAAAGCTCGGCTTGTCGCAAAGGGTTTCCGACAAGTTCATGGAATTGACTACGATGAAACTTTTTCACCGGTAGCGATGCTTAAGTCTATTCGGATTTTGTTAGCGGTAGCTGCCTACTATGATTATGAAATCTGGCAGATGGACGTCAAAACGGCCTTCCTGAATGGAAACATTGAGGAAGAGTTGTACATGGTACAGCCGGAAGGTTTTGTCGATCCAGGAAGTGCTAACAAGGTGTGCAAGCTTCAGCGATCCATCTATGGATTGAAGCAGGCATCTCGGAGCTGGGATCTTCGCTTTGATGAGTTAATCAAAGGTTTTGGATTTATCCAGAATGTGGAAGAGACCTGTATTTACAAGAAAATGAGTGGGAGCTCGGTTGTGTTCTTAGCACTGTATGTTGACGACATATTGCTAATAGGGAATGATGTGGAACTTCTGAATAGCGTGAAGGAATATTTAAACAGTAAGTTTTCCATGAAGGACTTAGGAGAAGCTGCGTATGTTTTAGGCATAAAAATCTATCGTGATACATCAAGGCGCCTATTAGCACTAAGTCAGAGTACTTATCTTGATAAAATATTGAAGCGTTTTCATATGGAGAAGGCAAAGAAGGGTTCTCTGCCGGTTATCAAGAATAAGATATTGCCTAAGGCGCAGTGTCCGGTGATGGAACTGGGTAAGGCCGAAATGACGAAACATCCTTATGCTTCAGCCATAGGATCGATCATGTATGCAATGTTGAGTACTAGACCAGATGTGGCATTAGCTCTGAGTTTGACCAGCCGGTTCCAGAGTAATCCTGGAATGCCGCATTGGGTAGCTGTTAAGAGCATTCTTAAATATCTCAATAAGACAAAGGAAATGTTCCTTGTGTATGGTGGCTGCGATGAGGAACTTGGCGTAACGGGTTACGTAGATGCAAGTTTCTGCTCAGACCCCGATGACTGTAAGTCACAGACAGGTTACGTGTTCAAGGTGAATGGAGGCGCCGTGTCCTGGAGAAGTGGGAAGCAACCCATAGTCGCACAATCTACAATGGAGTTGGAGTACATTGCTGCCTGCGAGGCCGCGAATGATGCTGTGTGGCTGAGGAAGTTCGTCATCGAACTTGGAGTGTTCCCGAGCGTGCAAGACCCCGTGGTCCTCTTCTGCGACAATACGGGTGCCATTGCGAACGCCAAGGAGCCAAGGTCTCACTCCACCGCCAAACACATTCTCCGATGCTTCCACGTGATACGTCAGTACGTACAAGGAGGCGATGTGAAGATTTGCAAAGTGCATACGGATCTGAATGTGGAAGATCCGCTGACGAAGCCTCTCCCGCTTGATAAGCATGAACAGCACCAATTAGCTATGGGTGTTAGGCTTTTACCAAGTTGTAATCTAGATTAAGTTGTACTCTAGTGCAAGTGGGAGACTGAAGGAGATATGCCCTAGAGGCAATTAATAAAGTGTATTCTTTATCATATCTCGTTTGTTCATAATAGGTTTTTATGTCATGCTAGAACCGTATTAAGCGGAAACATTAATGCGGGTGTGATACGCAAACAACCAGGTCCCTAGTAGCCTCTACTAAGACTAGTTTCGTTGCGCGATTGATGATCGAGGTTTCCCGGTCATGGGGCATGGTGCCGGTCGGCAATGAGAGTCATATCGCTGGAGAGTGATGTGATGGACATACCCAGATTTGGAGAACGTAGTCGTTACGCCTTTGACCGTGAGATCAACTCTTATTGATATTCCTGGAAGATACTTTGATTGCACCAAACGTCGTATCTTATTTAGTATGACAATAACGGTGATACTTTTGGGTATTGGAAAGGAGTATTGAGACGAGGGGTCAAGAGCGGGATTTGCCAGTCCGCGTAGCAGGATAGATACTCTCGGGCCCACTCGGTGAGATCATGTCTAATGAGCTTGCAAGCATGTGACTAGGTCACGGAGACATGAGATCATGAACGAGTAGAAGATAGCATCGTCGGTAACGAGGTCGGGATTAGGTATGGAGATATCTATGGAACGACACTCGGACGTGCTAAGTATCGCTATGGCAAAAGGTCTAAGACTTCACGTTCAGGTTTGATAGATGAAAGTCATTCGTTATATCTCAGGGGTTAATTCATGGGGTCCAGGCCTACGGGTTAGTCGTTGATCAGTGAGGAGTCTTGATCATACCTGATATTATATCGAACCGCTAGGGTAACACACTTAAGGGGTTTCGACAAGACAACCGGAAAGGAAGGAGATCACCGGGAGCGTCCCGAGAGAGGTCCGATGGAGATCGGGCAGCGCCGAAAGAGTTTTCAGAGCTAGGAAATATTATATATATTATGTTTGATATTAATTAGTGTTATTAATATGCAAATATGATTTTATATATTTATTTTCGAATTTATTAAGGCAGATTTCCCTAAATGGGCCTTCCGGACGAAAGAAGGCCCAAGAGGGGGGGGGGAACCCCCTTGGGAATTCGGTGGGGGCTTGGTGGCCGGCCTAGGTGGGCCACAAGGGGCCCACCAGGGGGCCGGCGCACCCCCTTGGCCGAACCAGGCTATGTGGGGATAGTCCCACATTGCCTGGCTGGCAAGGTTGGCTCCCCTTGGGAGCCTATATAAGAAGGGGCACCCCCAGCCTTTTAATTCACCAATTAATTCCTGATTTCTCTCTCGATCTCGTGGTTCCCAAGTCGGAGCCGCGCCGAGCAAGAGAAATAGGGGATCTCCTCCACCATAGCCCGCTGCCGCGCTGCTGGTGTTCCGGTCCAAGTCTTCCGCTGCTCGTCCTGGACTGGAGCTTCGGAGGCGTCGTCTCCACTGTACGTGTGCGACTCCCTGCGAGGTGCTGCGCTAGCGGTACTCGGAGGCCTGCTTCCTCTACACGACCTTGAGGTCGGCTTCGTCGGTCTGCATCGACAACGTTTGTGCGGGAACGTAATCCCCGCTTTCGGTCTACAAGGGTACGTATTCCGATCTCCGTTTGTACTACTATATGTGCATAGAATAGATCTTGGCTAGTTTAAGGATATCGTTGCTAGAAAATTTTTTGTTTTCTGCACACGATCCCCTTCACATACGACTTAAAAGTATATTACATCTGCACCCGACATCCCGGGGATTTAATGTTTAAAAAACAATGTTTTCAGACAAGGCCTAAGAAGTATGTTGGGGTAGACTCGAGGCATTCAAGGCGCAACCGGAGAAGTCGGCTTCTCAGTTTCATCGGCAATAGGCGGCTCGGTGCTGACTTCCTCAGTAGCAGCAGTGGTACTCGGCACGGACACACTCATCTCAGGCAGCGGGACCTCGGGCGGCGGAAGATCGGCAACATCTCGGTCAGCGGTGGTCTCGGTGGCTGCAGTTGCCTCGGCATCTCCAGCATGCGGCGTCTCGGTATCCGCATCCCCGGCACCCTCCGCTTTGCCATCATCTTCTTAGTCTGACTCGGAGTCAGACGCAACAAGACTCGTGATGAATGAGCCGGGGTCCGCCCAACTCGCAAGGCGATGTGCATTCTCTTGGCCCAGTACGATCTTTGTCGGGTCGGTGTACCACTCCGAGATGGTACACAAGCTCTTGATCACCTCGAGGTCGAGCTTCTCGTACCAGCTCAGCACATGTTGCAGAACTTGGTCGGCACCAGCGCGGGCGGCGGACCGTTTCCAGGCATGAAGCCGGTTACCGGCATCCTGGAGCGTAGTGGCCAACTCGGTAATCGAGAGCTTGCCAGTAGCGTCAGGCCACAACGTACCATGCGCATGAACTGCCGCGCTAAGGAGCCTGGTGCCGATCGTCCGGAGAGGGACTATCTGGGCCTTCAGGGCGATGAGATGATCATCGATATCCCATGCGTCTGAGACCGGACCCTTCCCGGCCCTCTTTTCCCGGGCGGCAGCGATCGCAAGGGTGGCGGCTTCTCGGGAATGCTCGAAGTGTCCTTCAGACACAAGAACTGTCACACGGACAAGCCATGAGGCAATGTCGACGAAATAGGAAGACAAAGAAAGAGAACTCGGCGTACTCACTGTTCATATCCAGGTTGAGACCAGTAAGCTCGGAAAGCCAAGTGTCCTGCTTCGACCGAAGAAGGGCCAACTCGGTCTCGGCAGCATGCGCACGCTCCTCGGATTGGTCCAAGGTCTCCTTCTGTTTCTTGGTAGCATCCAAGAAACAGGTCTTCAAGTCCGATGTAGAAGACCTAGCCTTCCCCAGCACGGCACTCAGCCGCGCGATCTCGGATTGTGCGTCGGTCAGCACAGACTTTTGCTCCACCGAAACCTTGCGCGCGATATCTCACTCCTCCTGGAGTCGCTCCTCCGACTTCTTGGCTTGACCGAAGTCGGCAAGAAGCCTGTGGAATATGCTGCTGCGCTTTTTGTTGCAGTCCTGTAGCAGTGTTTATCCGATATCAGTCGCGGGGACTTCGATTGAGCAAGAGATAGTAGGAAAATTTCTTCAAGATCCACACTTGCGAACCGGCTACTCGGTAGAGTTTTGGTACCCAAGAGAGGATCTTGGGGACTGGGAATTGAAAGTTTCTTTTTCAAAGATTTGCGCCTAATGATCTGCTACTCGGTGGAGTCTAGATCGCTAAGCGCCAATCTCGAGGACTAGGGATTATAGAAGATAGAAGACTTATGTCCACAACTCGGGTAACATCCAAGACGACCACGTGGAGGGCGTGCAGGGCTTGCACGCTGCGGCTTGGGCCAGCAGCATGTAAGTCTACCGCGACCTCGGAGGCGTCAGCAGCGATCCAGGCCAAGTTGTATTCGTCAACCGCGCGTAAGCCGGTGACGGTGGGCGCGCTCACTTCTCCAGCTTCCCGGGATCCTGAGGACACAACTGCGCTTACGGATGCTCGCAGGGCTTGCAAAGCAGCTGTGGGGATGTCGGCAGGAGGTGGTGGTAGCCCGGAGTACTTACCCAAAGCGGAGGAACCCATGGTCAAGACCATGTCTTGGGAAGAGGATCTCGGCGGAGCGTTGGGCTTGACAGGAGCATTCTTCTGGCTAGAGGCCTGGCTACGTTGTTTCCCGGCTTGAGGATCCGGCTGCCGGGTAGGCGTGGGAGTGGGCTGCTTCGGCGGCGGTGTTTTCCGCGGAGCTAGCCGAGTAGGAGCTCGCGACACAACCTGCTGCGGGGGACTCGGTACGACCGCGTCAAGATTTGGAGACGCTACCCGGTGCGGCGTATCCGGAAAAACGACGCTCTCGGTGGCTGCGGCTTGCCTGGCCAGGATCTCGGTCACCACAGGCTGACCACCCGAAGTCCCCATGCCGGTAGCACAGTGCTCTGATACCATCTGTAGCGTACCTGCACTTTAAATAAGGCAGATACCTGTGTATAGTGCAAATCCCTGGATCGATTCATTTGCACACACAGTTTACGATGTAATATCACAACAAAGCGTCAATTTTATTACATCGATGATCCAGAATTACAAATATTTGATATAAATTGCATAGCATAAAGCTAGCTTCGAAAGAGTAAACAGCGGGAATTCAATAACAATGGCTCTCCAACAACTTCATGTTGCCACAGGCGAAAACATGTTGGTTGCAGACTCGAAACCTTTAAACGAAACCTCACTCATCATCTGATCAAATCTGCAATAAGAAAAATATTGCAACAACGTGGGTCAGATTCCATTAAAAATGGAGTCTGGCAAGTGACACTATGGTGGACACTTAATGGAATAACTCTAAAGCCTATATGCATATTTGGCTGGTGGAGTTCAAGGCTAATTTGCATAAAGCCAATTTTTCCTATCTTTTTGTAAAACACTTTTCTTGAAATCAACACAAGTATGGCATGAAAACCATAAATCTCATCTTCCCTTGTTCACCCATCAAGTTTTATTTCTGAAGTTGGAATGATGGAATCCTCCGTTGACGTCCGTGATCAGCTGCTCAAATTATCCGTACCGGGGACACGGCTAAGTACTTAGTTTTACACTCTGCAGAGGTTGTGCACGTTCACCATTGTACCCATTCAACCCAGATTATCCTTGACACACCATTTGTGATAAGGAAAGGAGAAGAATGAGACGAGATCTTTCAGAAGTATTTTCCCTCCCACTCTGGCTTGACCCGTTCCACCTAACATCCCCTACATCTGCTTGTCAAGCCGGAGAGAGTCCACGCAACATAATTGATCAAGCCAGAGCCCATATGGCAATGGCTGCACTGGAAGCAATCGTCACTCGGAGTTCTTCAGATTCCCCTGTTCCCTGGGTGGCTTTCCACAAGTGCACGTACTCTAGGAACCATAGACATGGACCTGAGCAGCCACTCAACTTCGCCGCCATACAACCAATCCACCTAGGAGTTTCACTAACTTAGTGGATGTGCACTCTCAGGTAAAAATCACCATGCTCACGGCCCTAAGTAGAATAGAAATTCATCATAGGCGACGACAACCATGAGCACAGTCCTGAGTAGTCACTTAACATTTTGTAAAAACCTTTCATCAATTGCATAGCATCAATATTTCTTCTAAGTATGATATAGGAACCTAGACACAGGAGTAAGGGAATTCTACACAGGTTTAGCATAGCACTACTATCCTACACATGCATATAAAAATACACTAAGTAATGCATATAGAAATAATAGGAAGTTTATGAGGTGTGTCACTTGCCTTTGAATGTTGTCGTTGTTCACAACTCTTTTCAACGATACTCTGGACTCTCCGTTCAATCTAACAGTATAGACAGGCAACAATACAACAATCAACAACAAGCACAACTCCACAATGCATACAAACACATACTAGATGAATAAATAAGTTTTATAAAACTTTCTAAGGAAAATATGTTTATGCACGATGTGCAAAATATTCCTAAGGGCTAGAAATGCTTTTTCATGCCATGAAAATCTTTTAAGTTAATGCAAGGCAAATAGGTTGGTCCAAAAGGACTAAGGGCTAAGGTCATAAGTTGAATAAAATATTTTGTTTTATATCATATTGAATAAGCCCTCTAATGGCTTAGTCTTGAGGTGTAGAAATATTTAGAGTAAATACTAAGTTATTTGTTCAAGATGATCAACAATTATTATCAACTCTTTGTAAATTGGACATTCACTATAGTGAGAGAGACAGACACCCGGCCAGCCACTTAAATTGTGGAACAGGTCTCATGTACGTGGACATGTAAGGTTTGTTTCCAGGCCGCTTCATCCCACTATGCCGCTAGGATCCAACAACTTCAAGATGATAACATCATGATCAAAATTTGTTTAAGTCAAATGTGAAAGACAAGATTAGAAAAGAGGGAAAAGATAGAAGAAAGATGTAGTTGTCCTCCAGGCTTCATCTCCAGACTTGTAATATTCTCCTTGATGATGTCTTGATTGAAGTTTTGATAGACTTGATAAATCTTCAGACTTGGTGGTTCTTGTATCCTCGAGGCTGGTCTTTGATTTACTTAGTCATCATGAAGTCTAACAGAAGAAGGAGGGAGAAAGAAGAAAGAGGGAGAAAGACTTAGAAAATATTTCTGGTTGGTCTTCATGAACTTCTTCTTGATCTTTCTTCTAAGTGCTTCCACTCCTTGGAGATTCTTCTGGAGTCTCGTTTGGCTAAGTCCTTCATTGGTCTTCCAGCTCCATGTTGAAAATTACTAAGTGTCTAAGTGTATAGCACTTTACTAGAATGCTAAGTTGAAATGATCCTAACTTAGAGAAAATGGGGGAGGAGTTTTCTTATGGGAAATATAACTACAAAATAAAATATGCTATGAATGAAATGAAATTTTTAATCACAAGAAACATAAAAATAACTTTTGTGATTTCTTTATAAATATGCATGAATTTATAAATGCAATTTAATTAATTTCTAATTTTGGAAAATATAATAAAAGGAATAATTATAAGATTAAAGTTTTCTACGAATAAATTTTGATAATATAATTTAATAAATAGTGTTAATAGACAGGGGTATTTTAATTAAATTTATAGAATTTTACTTTAATCAAAATAATACTTTTATTAATAGTTATGTTGAAAATAGTCAAACTATTCAAATTAAATATATAACTATGAATTCATTCAAAAATTACTCAAAACTATTTTATAGCCGTGGCATCAATTTACAAATATTCTAAAGTTTCTAAAACAATTTTATTTGCAATTTTTAAATTTACAGATTTAAAGTTATGACAAAAAAACCCTAATTCACCATTTGAAATTTGAATATTTTGAACTAAGTCAAATTTGAATTTTGGAAGATCCAAAATATTCTACATGTCGAGGCCTTTCCAAAAATATAAAGTTTGTTAAATTTGGCTAAACCAATAAAAAGTTATAATAGATCTAAGATGCGGGGGCTTTTCTGCAAAACAGGCATTTAATTCTATTCGGAAATAAAACAGGAAATAGAGAGGGCCACGTGGCAGTTTGTGGTTGGTTGGGCTCGGCTTGGAAGCGGCTCGGCTTAGTCTGAGCCGTGGCTTTGCTCGGCTTGGCTGCATCAGATCTGGGTCGTCAGATCCAGATCTGACGGTCCAGATTGAATCTTACCGATTCGTTCAAACAATCTAATCACGGCCATGGATATCAGATTGGACGGCCAGGAGAGGCGTTGACCATACCTGCCGGAGAAGCTCGCCGGAGAGGAAGGAGATGGTGGCGCGCGGTTCGGGTGTGGACGGATTCGTTGCTCCGATGGTCCCCTTGCTCGGCGGAGACGACGGCGACGCGCGGCGCGCGGCGACGGAGGAGATGGAAGTGGCGGCGTCGTCGATTGCGTGCGAGGGCAACGAGGATACGAGGACGGAGTGGCCCGAACGCCGGTGACCTTCTGGTCGTGCTCTCGCCCCCACGTTAGGCTGCAGGACAGAAGCGAGGGAGGGGTCAGAAGAAACGCACGGGCGCGGCGGAACAGATAGGCATGGTCTCGGGAACGGGGCTGGCTCACCTCGCCGGAGAACGAAGAAGATGACGGCGGAGGCGATGAACTCCGGTGAGCCGAAACGGCGGCCTGGGGGCACTTCGAGCTAGGTTTTCTCGGGGAAAAGATGCGGCGAGGTCTGGGATTTATAAGGACGCACCTACGGAAACTAATCCCGCAAGAAACGGAGAGGATTTGACGCTGATTCGAATCAATCCTCGGGCGCAATTTTCGGACAGAGGTTAAAGACGATGCTGACGTCATCGCTGACGTCAGCGATTTTCCTTTTTCTGATTTTTTTCAATTAATTCATAACTTTTGATTTAATGTCCAAATGATGTCAAATTAATTTCTAAATTTTTTTAAAATTAATATCTTTGTGTTAAACCATTTGGGGGCATGTTTTGAAAACTTTTTAAAATTAATAAATTTGAAATTTTGGTTTAATACAAAATTGATACTTAATATCAATTTTGAAATTATAACTTAATTAAATTTTCTTTTTGCTAAATAAAATTTGTAAAATACCCACATTCAAATATGTTTGAAATAGAGTTATTAAAACTCATTTTACTGTAATTATTCATCTTTATTTTGGCATAAGAGTAGAATAACATAATATCAATATTTTTAAAGTAATAGAAATTATAATGGATTCAAGTTTTAATTAAATTTTATTTTATGCACCATTAAGTTTTATATTATGATAAATCATTTGAAAACTTCATAACAACTTTGGAAAAGTTTTTAGATTTAATTCATTTCCTTATATAGAATATATTAATCATTTCATGCTTTGAAAATAAATGAAATTCATTTAAGCAAATGAAATGTTTATTTGGCTAATTCATTAATTTAAATCTATGAAGTTTATAGTTATAAATTACAGAATTGAAATTTTAACACCATGTTTTGAACATAGTTGAGAGAATGTAAACCCTTTGGCAACTAACACCATTTTTAAATAATTTATGAATTTAGGAATAGATATGGCTAAGTGGTTGAAATCAATTACTTATAAGTAAACTATTTACTTAAAGTAAAATGGATTGTAGTTTGTAAAATATTTGTCAAATTACATTTTAAGGTTTTTGAAATACAGTGGATAATAAAATGTTTAAACTGTGACATTTGAATATTAAACTCTTTCAATAAGTTTGGAGTCTTTCATAGTTGGTTTCCTTATGCATTTAATATTTTATTTTAATAAAAAGAAAAGTTTTAAATTTTAGTGATTTTTGAATATTATAAAATGTTGGGATGTTACAGACTACCACCCTTAAAAGGAATCTCGTCCCCGAGATTCGGAGAGGCTAGAAAGACAAAGCAAATGCTTGATTGATTCTGATAACTCGGGATGTTTTGGGAAATGAAATTTCTGACATGGAAACTTGAAAACTTGGCAGCGAATGATTTTTCAGATTAGGAGGATGGAAAGAAAGATAGTTTGAGATCTCTGGGTTTAAGCGACTGGGTTTGAATTATCTAGGTGGCTACCACCCTTAAAAGAAAAGTTTTGTTGATAATTAAACATTCTAATGCACAACCGAAAATCAAGGTAATCCATTACAAACATCATCTAACAAACATCAAGCAACAAGGTTCAAACACAAGCAAATACATACATGAAAATTTCAAACTTATTTTGAGAAATCGAACAATTCGTTTATCAAACGAAACACACCAAAGTCGGGGAAATACAAAAGCAACAGTACTGCCATACCACAATTTGATAGGTCAGTACTCTAAATTAATACGATAAGCTAAATAAGATAAATGGTGGTCCCTCTAACATGGTTTTGATTGCTTCATTCATTCCTCTTTGATCTTACGCTTGCGTTTCATCGCGTGGTTATTTGCCACAGGTGTGACTTCTTCCTCAATTGACTCTTCAGAAGGCACCTCCTCGGGGTCTCCTTCTTCCTTTACAGCTGCGGGTACAGCCACATTTCCAGTACCTTCGTCATCCCCTTCTTCAGTTGCTGGCGGTGGTGGAGGTGGGTTGAGTTGCGCCTCAAGTGTGGCAATCTGCTCATCCTTATCGAGGTTCTGCAAGTGTAGGTCATGGATGAGTTCCTCCATATGGCCAACAAGGGTTTCAGAAGTCTGGAGTTCTTGGGTTTTTGCGGGTATGACGGCTCGGGCATTATCTGCGATGTCATAAGCTTGTTGAACCTTTCTAGTCAGACAGTTGATGAGGAAATCCAGGTCTTCAAACATCTTGTTAATGATGGGCAGGTCCAAGCGATTTCCCGTGTGAGCCATCGAGAGACCATGTGCATCCCTCTTCCCAAAAGCACGGAAGGGCGATCCCGGTGCTAGCTTGTTGCGATACTTGTAACACAAACGAGCCATTAAATCCACCATAGCTATGTTCACTCCCTCAATCCACTCCGGGTAGTAGGTGACATAGTCCACGGGCTCGAAGTCTGGCATCGTGGGATCCGGGGTCATGATGGTGCGGACTTCCCAACGTGTCACATTGGGTATGTCGGTCTCCTCTTTCCTTCCTCGGAAATAGGGCGGTGGTAGCTTCAATTGACTTGTCAACCTGGACAGCTGCCTCCCAAAGATGAAACCTGACAAAACTCCGGCATACGCGGTCTCAGTGTACTCTCCCATCTAAAATTTTGAACAGGTAAGAGTATTAGAATTTAAAAAGAAAGGGAAAGATGCAAGACAAGATAATTAATGTAAAACAATATTAAAGGAAATTTCAAAATTTACTCAGGTTCTGGAAACCTAGTTTATTTAACTATTTAACCTTTGGGGTCTCCGTCCAATCCTAGGGGTTTCGAACCTACAGGCAACACAGTGCTCTGATACCATCTGTAGCGTACCTGCACTTTAAATAAGGCAGATACCTGTGTATAGTGCAAATCCCTGGATCGATTCATTTGCACACACAGTTTATGATGTAATATCACAACAAAGCGTCAATTTTATTACATCGATGATCCAGAATTACAAATATTTGATACAAATTGCATAGCATAAAGCTAGCTTCGAAAGAGTAAACAGCGGGAATACAATAACAATGGGTCTCCAACAACTTCATGTTGCCACAGGCGAAAACATGTTGGTTGCAGACTCGAAACCTTTAAACGAAACCTCACTCGTCATCTGATCAAATCTGCAATAAGAAAATATTGCAACAATGTGGGTCAGATTCCATTAAAAATGGAGTCTGGCAAGTGACACTATGGTGGACACTTAATGGAATAACTCTAAAGCCTATATGCATATTTGGCTGGTGGAGTTCAAGGCTAATTTGCATAAAGCCAATTTTTCCTATCTTTTTGTAAAACACTTTTCTTGAAATCAAGACAAGTATGGCATGAAAACCATAAATCTCATCTTCCCTTGTTCACCCATCAAGTTTTATTTCTGAAGTTGGAATGATGGAATCCTCCGTTGACGTCCGTGATCAGCTGCTCAAATTGTCCGTACCGGGGACACGGCTAAGTACTTAGTTTTACACTCTGCAGAGGTTGTGCACGTTCACCATTGTACCCATTCAACCCAGATTATCCTGTACACACCATTTGTGATAAGGAAAGGAGAAGAATGAGACGAGATCTTTCAGAAGCATTTTCCCTCCCACTCTGGCTTGACCCGTTCCATCTAACATCCCCTACATCTGCTTGTCAAGCCGGAGAGAGTCCACGCAACATAATTGATCAAGCCAGAGCCCATATGGCAATGGCTGCACTGGAAGCAATCGTCACTCGGAGTTCTTCAGATTCCCCTGTTCCCTGGGTGGCTTTCCACAAGTGCACGTACTCCAGGAACCATAGACATGGACCTGAGCAGCCACTCAACTTCGCCGCCATACAACCAATCCACCCAGGAGTTTCATTAACTTAGTGGATGTGCAGTCTCAGGTAAAAATCACCATGCTCACGGCCCTAAGTAGAATAGAAATTCATCCTAGGCGACGACAACCATGAGCACAGTCCTGAGTAGTCACTTAACATTTTGTAAAAACCTTTCATCAATTGCATAGCATCAATATTTCTTCTAAGTATGATATAGGAACCTAGACACAGGAGTAAGGGAATTCTACACAGGTTTAGCATAGCACTACTATCCTACACATGCATATAAAAATACACTAAGTAATGCATATATAAATAATAGGAAGTTTATGAGGTGTGCCACTTGCCTTTGAATGTTATCGTTGTTCACAACTCTTTTCAACGATACTCGGGACTCTCCGTTCAATCTAACAGTATAGACAGGCAACAATACAACAATCAACAACAAGCACAACTCCACAATGCATACAAACACATACTAGATGAATAAATAAGTTTTATAAAACTTTCTAAGGAAAATATGTTTATGCACGATGTGCAAAATATTCCTAAGGGCTAGAAATGCTTTTTCATGCCATGGAAATCTTTTAAGTTAATGCAAGGCAAATAGGTTGGTCCAAAAGGACTAAGGGATAAGGTCATAAGTTGAATAAAATATTTTGTTTTATATCATATTGAATAAGCCCTCTAATGGCTTAGTCTTGAGGTGTAGAAATATTTAGAGTAAATACTAAGTTATTTGTTCAAGATGATCAACAATTATTATCAACTCTTTGTAAATTGGACATTCACTATAGTGAGAGAGACAGACACCCGGCCAGCCACTTAAATTGTGGAACAGGTCTCATGTACGTGGACATGTAAGGTTTGTTTCCAGGCCGCTTCATCCCACTATGCCGCTAGGATCCAACAACTTCAAGATGATAACATCATGATCAAAATTTGTTTAAGTCAAATGTGAAAGACAAGATTAGAAAAGAGGGAAAAGATAGAAGAAAGATGTAGTTGTCCTCCAGGCTTCATCTCCAGACTTGTAATATTCTCCTTGATGATGTCTTGATTGAAGTTTTGATAGACTTGATAAATCTTCAGACTTGGTGGTTCTTGTATCCTCGAGGCTGGTCTTTGATTTACTTAGTCATCATGAAGTCTAACAGAAGAAGGAGGGAGAAAGAACAAAGAGGGAGAAAGACTTAGAAAATATTTCTGGTTGGTCTTCATGAACTTCTTCTTGATCTTTCTTCTAAGTGCTTCCACTCCTTGGAGATTCTTCTGGAGTCTCGTTTGGCTAAGTCCTTCATTGGTCTTCCAGCTCCATGTTGAAAATTCTAAGTGTCTAAGTGAAAGGATCGGTATGACACCTAGAGGGGGGGGTGAATAGGTGCTAATTCAATTTTAGTTCTTTTTCAAATTAGGCTTGACACAAAAGGTAAATTCACTAGATATGCAACTAAGGTGAATTTCCTATATGACAAGCTAGCAACTAAGCAAGATACAATAAGGCAATAAAAAGGATAGAAGTAACCGAAGTGAAGACACGAGACGACAAGGATGTATTCCCGAGTTCCTCCCTTGAATGGGAGTACGTCTCGTTGGAGAGGTGTGAACCAACACAATGGTTCAACGGCCACAAAGGCCTCACCCTAATCTCCGGTGAACCGCACCACAAAGGTTTGGTCACCTTCCACTATCGGAATCCTTCAAGGCGGAATCCGGAGCCTTTACAACAACGATTCGGGGCACGACCCACAAAGGGCTTGGGGGCTCCCGAACAGCTACAATCTGTCACAAAGACAATAGGTAAGTACAACAATGGGCTAGGTTTCCTAGTGGAAGCCCTAGCAAGTGTTCCCTCAAATGAATGAGGGGGAAATGAAGAACGGCTCGGTGAAGATGTAGATCGGGGCCTTCTCCTTCAATCCTCCAAAGATCAACGAGTTTGGATGGGGGGATTGGGAGATCTTGGGATTCTTGGCTTGCAACAACAATGGAGCTCCTCCTTTTTAGGTCAAGCACTTTTCTGGAGGAAGGAGGAGGGGTATTTATACCCCTCCAAAGATGTAACCGTTGCAGCCAAAACCCAGGCCGGAAACTCCGGCCCTAGTGGCCGGAAACTCCGGCAAGGGGCGGAAACTCCGGCCTAGGGAGGCCGGAAACTCCGGGGGGCACCAGGGGCTGAACACCAGATCTTCAAACTGAACTTGGACATCTTCGAGATACATGAGGCCGGAAACTTTGGCCTGGGGCGGAAACTCCGGTCCTTGGGACCGGAAACTCCGCCCCCCACCAGGGGCTGAGCACACTTTCGGCAACCGAGCAACGGAGAAGATTCCGGTCCTCAGGGACCGGAAACTTCATGCAGGGCCGGAAACTCCGGCCCCCTGGACCGGAAACTCCGGCCCCCACCAGGGGCTGAGCACACTTTCAGTGCTGTCTCTTTTTCTCCTGTTTTGGTGCTGAGGCATCTGAAGAGTTCCTAGATTATCCTGCATTACTTAACACCAACTTAATACATCCACATGTTAACTAACACACAAAACACAGAGATCATAGAAATGTTCTTTCAATCTCCCCCTTTTTGGTGTTAGATGACAACATATGGATTTGCAATAACAGTAATTTCACTAACATGAAATGATAGCTGAAAGAGCTCCCCCTAGATGTGTGCATCAAGAATATTTGCTTTGGAATGCACGTGCACACATATAGAGGCAATACATTTCACAAATAAGACATAGTATAGTATGGGTTGAGTGTTAGGAGATAAACCATACCTTGTGCATAAAACTGAAGATATTAACCCCACATAATCAAGGCACAATAGTAGTCTCAACCACATAATATAAGAAATCCAAATGTCTTACACACACAGTTCATGACAAAGAGAAGGCAAATGAGTTCGAAAATCAAATAACATAACAAGGACACAAGCGCAATAAAATGAAAGAGGCACATGCTTGTGTCCCAACCCATGCAAATCCCGGAGAGAACCTAATAGAACTACTTCTCCCCCTTTGGCACCGAGACACCAAAAAGGGGAAAAGAGCATAACTAACGGGCCCAAGAAGATCACTCGGTGTCTTCATCCATGTCGTCATCTTCTTCGTTGTCGTAGTCCTCATCGGAGAGGTTCATGGGAGCCTTGCCGTGGTTGTGAGACGAGGTAGGAAAGGAGGTCACATCCGAAAAATCAGCCCAAGGAAAGACATCCTGATTCCATTGCTCAAGAGGGACCGTGTCAGACGAAGATGAGGAAATGATGGGAATGCCAGCTTCATCTTCTTCCGGAGGAGGAGTAACATTTCCATTGTTCATTTTGCGCATCTCCTTGATCATCAAATTTTGGTTGCTCAAAATGTGTTTCTTTCTCACATATGACCCATGATTCTCCTTGTGAATGGCAACATCCATGCATAGCAGTTTCCTCTTCCACCAAGAGAGCTTGCGAAATTCTGCGTTTACCTTGTCCTTCCCTTGAAGACTAGTGGGGGGATCGGCATTCTTACTTCTCCTCTTGGGTAAGGGAACGTCCTCTTCATCACTAGTTTGTGGAGGAGGTGCATGAGAGGATGAAGCTTGCTTTGCGTGCTTGGAGAGAATATGGAGAGTACCCTTGGCATGCTTGACGAAGGTAGAGCGATCAAGTGTGGGCACTTTGGAGAGAATGAGCTTCATCACATAGGGAGCATAGAGTGGATTCTTGTGCTCGAAAATGGCCCAATGCATCTCGCATTTAATGAAATCCATGACATCCACCTCTTGGCCACGACACTCCGGACCGGCTTGAAGGACCCTGTAAGCATGGTGGAGTAGGTTGACAAGGCCTCCTCGAATAGCATCCACATTCCCGGCTTGAGGAGCAAGGTTGAGCCGAACCATGCGGAGGAAGATGTTGAAGGTGGGAAGGAGGTCTTGATTAGAGCCCACAGAAGAAGCAACGGAGTAAAGAGGACGCAAACGGCTCTTGTTATATGCAGTCCCTTCCACATGCATCCTCAGCCCAACTGGAGTAGTGGCCCCCTTGAATTCATAGCCCAGAGCTGTCGCAAACTCCACAAAGTTGGAGGTGCACCTGATAGGTCCAGTCATCCACGTCATAGTGACATCCTCATCGTTGTCAAACACCACCGTGGCAAAGAACTGCTGCACAAGCTGAATATCATAATCCTGTTGAGTGAAAGAGATGAGCTTTTCCAGACCAAGCTTCCTAGCAATCCAAACAGCCTTCCGAAAGTATGCTTTCTTGTTCAGCGCCTCAAGATCCAGAATCTTCTGTTCACAGACTGCGTGCTTCTCAATCCGAGCATAAATCTCCTGCATGATCAGCTGCTGCTCCCTCCTTGGGAAATTGGGGTTGGTGGTGTTGGGAGGCAAGTCATAGAACTGTTGTGACCTCATACGACGGAACTCAGTCCTTCCCATACCAAGAACAGTGGACAAAGAGTCAAAATGGGCTTGCTCGGCCTCTTCTTCATTATCAAAACCACCAAGTTCAGCTTGTCTAGTGGCTTCCTCATCAATAGTGCTCTGTTGTCTCATGCGGCCACTGGTGCTATCAAAAATAAGATTGTCCCTTGTTTGAGCTCTTTGTTTCCTTGAAGCAAGGAGCGGATTACGAGTGACCACCTTTTTCCTATGACCTGTGAAAAGAGAGTACAAGGATAGCATGGAGATAAGTTTGCATGTCCAAGATAGCCAAAAGAAGAAAATTAAAAGTGTCAGAATTTCTCCCAGATATGAGCTAGGCCGGAGTTTCCGGCCACAGGGGCGGATATTCCGGTCCACACCGGAGATTCCGGTGCAGGAGGGGCCGGAGTTTCCGCCCTGTGGCAGGAAAACTTCAATCTAGGTCAAATCTAAGAAAAAAAATGAGCACAACTAATTTTCTAGGGATTGAAATGCCAACACTAGGGTTCTACACCATGCAGCACAGGCAGAACTTCTCTCAAAACAAGATCTAGAGTGAAAACCTAGAGAGAGAGAGAAGCAAGCCTTTACCCGACATGGTGGAGGTCAAATGCGAGGGAGAAGGATCCCTAGCACTTGTACGGAGGAGGGGCCGGTGGCACGGCGGATTCCGGCGGCGGGGAGCGGCCGGAGCGGTCCTTGGAGCCGGTGGCGGCGGCTGGGGGAGGAGTGGGGGTCGGGGTGTGTGGGGAGTTGTGGAACAACTCCTCACCCCGATCCCCTTTGAAGATCCCAGCGAATCTGCCCAGACCGGAGTTTCCGGCCCTAGACACCGGAGTCTCCGGCCCTGGCCAGAGATTCCGGTTCTAGGGGCGGAAACTTCAGTCAGACCGGAATCTCCGGCCTGGAAGGCCGGAGTTTCCGGCCCCACCGACTCCAAATCCCAGGTTTTAATGTGTTTTGGACATGCAAAGGCAAGAGGAGCAGTTTTTAAGATGAGGTAGGCCTGGGATAAGACAAAAGGTCACTGGAGATGGTACCATGCACTCAAGTTTGGTAAGAAACAACAAAAGCGACATTAAGAAGCAACGCTTGAGTGCATTTTCCACAAGAGTAAGAATGAAACACGGAAAAACAAGATAACACCACAAGAGTATCAATTCTTCACAACGAAGAAGTTGGTGGCCAAGGCCACCATGTATGAGATTATGTGGTGTGATACCGCGAAGATATATCTTGGGTTCACCGCCATTACTCAACATTTAAGCTCGCAATTCATAAGAATGAACAAAAGAGACGAAAACAATTCTTACTATTGGCATAATGGGGGGAGGGAAAGTCCAATAGATTAGGACCGCACTCCCCCTATGTCCATGCCTACACCTAGACCAAGATAGAAAGTTGAGATAGAGGTGTGCATGCAAGGTAGTCAACCAATGCTCCTAGAATCCACGATATTTAGCTCATGCCTCAAAAAGGTGAACCGTGCTTCGTCAAGTGGCTTGGTGAACATATCGGCAAGTTGAATCTTCGTTGGAATATAACCAAGCTCAATATCACCCCGGTTGATGTGATCTCGAATAAAATGATAGCGAATCTCAATATGCTTCGTTCTTGAGTGCTCCACGGGGTTGTGACCAATCTTGATAGCACTTTCATTGTCACATAAAAGAGGCACTTTGTCACAAAGGACACCGTATTCCTTTAAAGTTTGCCTCATCCAAAGTAATTGAGTGCAAGCACTAGCGGCCGCCACATACTCGGCTTCGGTGGTAGATAAGGATATGCAATTTTGCTTCTTGGAGGACCAACTCACCAAAGATTTCCCAAGGAATTTACATGCACCGGAAGTAGACTTCCTATCATCCTTGCAACCGGCCCAATCCGAATCCGTGTAACCGGCAAGAGAGAAGTTGGACCCCCTAGGGTACCACAAACCAAACCTTGGGGTATAAACCAAATATCGGAAGATTCGATTCACCGCTATCAAGTGACTTTCTTTAGGAGCCGCTTGATACCTTGCACACACTCCTACACTCAACACAATATCGGGTCTAGATGCACAAAGATAAAGCAAAGAACCAATCATAGAGCGATAGAGTTTTTGATCGACATCTTTACCCTTTGGACTAAGTTCAAGATGGCATTTGGTGTCCATAGGAAACCTCTTTTCTTTTGCATCTTGCATCTTGAACCTCTTGAGCATGTCTTGGATGTATTTGGCTTGAGAGATGAAAGTCCCTCCACTTAATTGCTTGATTTCAAAACCAAGGAAGAACTTCAACTCTCCCATCATGGACATCTCGAACCTATCCGTCATAAGCTTTGAAAATTCATCATTGAAAGCTTTGTTAGATGAGCCAAAGATAATATCATCAACATAAAGTTGACATATGAAAAGCTCCCCTTTTACCCTCTTTGTGAAGAGAGTGGGGTCGATTTGCCCCACTTCAAAACCACGGTCTAGCAATAGCTCTCTTAGGTGCTCATACCAAGCTCGAGGTGCTTGTTTGAGACCATAGAGGGCCTTATCAAGCTTGTAGACATGGTTTGGGAAGTGTGGATCCTCAAATCCCGGAGGTTGCTTTACATATACCAACTCCTTTAAGGGACCATTAAGAAATGCACTCTTCACATCCATTTGTTGCAACTTAAAATTGAAATGAGATGCATAGGCAAGTAGGATACGGATGGACTCAAGACGAGCCACGGGAGCATAGGTCTCTCCAAAATCAATGCCTTCAACTTGAGAGTACCCTTGAGCTACCAATCTCGCCTTGTTCCTTACAACCAATCCATGCTCATCTTGCTTGTTCTTGAAAATCCACTTGGTGCCAATGACATTGCGGCAATCCTTTGGCTTTTCTACTAGATTCCATACTTTGTTGCGCTTGAAGTTGTTGAGTTCTTCATGCATGGCTTCCAACCAATCCGGATCTTCAAGTGCTTCAAACACCTTCTTTGGTTCAATCATAGAGATATGAGCTTGATGTTCACTAAAGCTTGCCAATTGACTTCTTGTGGAAACCTTGCGAGATACATCACCAATGATGGCTTCGAGCTTGTGACACTTGATTTCCAAGTTTCTCTTGACTCTTTCTTGACGACGGGTTTCGATATCCCCATTGTTGCGTGGAATTTCGGCTTGATCACCTAGATCATTTTAGTCCCCGTCTTGACGGTCTTGATGAGCATTGCCATCTTGTTGCACATTTTCAATGATGGGAGAAGATGGATGCTCTTGCTCTTGATCTTGACTAGGGTTGAGGATAGGAGTTCTTGAATCTTGTGAGACCTCTTGGTCAACTTGAGGAGAAACTTGATCTTGTTCTTGGATAGGTGTCTCATTTGCTTCCATAGAGGGTGCCACTTCAACTTGTGATGATGGAATCTCCACTTGAGTGGAGCTTGTACTTCCTTGAGGAGGCTCATGATGAATCTCGATGGGGCGATGAAATCCAACACCCATCCTTTGTATTGCATCTTGAGGTTCCTCGTTATCTACATCACAAACATGAAATTGCGCCACTTGGGAGCCGTCATTCTCATCAAACCTCACACTACAAGATTCTACAACTCTCCCTAAGGATTTGTCATAGACTCTATAAGTGTGAGAGTTTGCACCATACCCAACAAGAACACCTTCTAAGGCTTTAACTTCAAACTTAGAAAGATGTACACCTTTGATTTTGTAGAAACACTTACAACCGAAGACTCGATAGTAGGAGATGTTGGGCTTGTTGCCGGTAAGCATTTCATATGGAGTTTCCTTCTTCCCTTTGCGAAAGAATAACCGGTTGGAGGAGTGACATGCCGTGGAGATAGCTTCGGCCCACAAGAAAAGTGGAGACTTAAACTCCCCCAACATGGACCTAGCCATATCCATAAGAGTCCGGTTCTTCCTCTCGGCTACACCGTTTTGTTGAGGAGTGTATGCGGCGGAGTATTGATGTCGAATTCCCTCGTCGCTAAGAAACTCATTTAGGGAGTAGTTCTTGAACTCGGAGCCATTGTCACTTCTAATGGCCAATATGGGAAGATTGTGTTGACGTTGAACTTCATTGGAGAAATCGATGATGGTTTGTTGAGTTTCATCCTTTGTCTTGAAGAAGAAAACCCAAGTGAATCTTGAATAGTCATCGACAATCACCAAACAATATTTCTTCCCACCAAGGCTAGGTTGAGGTACGGCACCAAAAAGATCAACATGAAGAAGTTCCAATACCCTTGATGATGAGATGATGGTCTTGCTTGGGTGGGGAGAATCATGCATCTTTCCTTCAACACAAGCCCTACAAAGACGATCTCTAGAAAAAGAAACATTCTCATTTAGTCCAAGAATGTGGCCACCCTTGTGAAGACTTTGCAAAGTTCTCATATTGACATGGGACAAGCGGCGATGCCACAACCACCCCACGTCGGCCTTTCCGAATAGGCATATTGCTTGAGTGTTGGTTGACCCCGAAAAGTCTACCACAAACAACTCATTTTCAACATGCCCAACGAACATGACCTTTAGAGTCTTGCTCCTCAAGAGTACCACCATATCAAGAGTAAAATAGACATCAAAGTTCATCTTATTAAGAGCACGAACGGACATAAGATTGTAACCTAGAGACTCAACAAGCATGACATTTACAAGGGTGATATCCCTTGCAACTACCACCTTGCCAAGACTCTTTACCTCGGCTTTGGACTTGTCACCATAAGAGACGGTTGAGTGATTTAAATTTGGTCTCAACTCCGTCATGATCTCCTTGCTTCCGGTCATATGACTAGTGCATCCACTATCAATCACCCATTTAGATCCACCGGAAGCATAGTCCTACAAGAAATCATTTCTTGCATTTAGGTACCCATTTCTCAATGGGTCCCTTTCGGTTAGCAACAAGGGTATTAGGAACCCAAATAGAATAGTCAATGTAACCATCATAAGGACCAACATATTTTGCATAAACATCACCATAATAATCAACATAAAGAATGTAGTTGGGATTGTTATGCCCCGCAAAGTCACTACGAGTGGTCTTGCCCCTAGTGGCATTACCACTCGCAATGTTAGTCTTAGCTTGTGCGGGCTTGGTCTTGTTCTCCTTGGTGTTGCTCACCTTCTTCTTTGCCTCGGCCACATACCCAAGACCTTCCTTTCCTTTGTGTGGTTTTAACTCAAACAAATAAGCAAAACCCTTATCGTTACCTTTAGGAATAGAGGTCTTAGCATGATCCACCTTTAACCTAGCATTTTATTCAATGACATTTTCATGAACACGAGGAAGAATGGTTATGCTAGTTGAGCAAGTTTTATAGAGTTGAGTTTGGAGTTGCTCATGTGACTTAACAAGGATGGAGTGGGTCGTTTTCAAGACCTTGTGAGCTTTATCAAGCTTCTCCATATCCTCAAGAAGTATAGTATTTGCAACCCCAAGTTCAACTTTCTCCTTTTTAATCACTTTATATTTGGCAAAAACATGATCTCTATCCTTAATGATTTTACTAATGATTTCATCATTTTTAGCATCAAGAGATTCAAGTCTTTCCTCTAGAGTGGTTCTATATTCACTTTCTTCATCAAGAGAGCTATTTAAGGATGCTATGGAAGCATTCAAGGAAGCAATGGTGAGAGAATCCTCTCTCTCAATCTTACTCTTTTCTTGAAGAAGTTCTTCGGCCGCACATAGTTGTCTCATGAGAGACTCAACATGTTCCTTGGCCTCGCCTTGCAAGTTAGTCACAAAAGTATCGAAGGCAACTAATTCCTTCTTAATCTCAAGACTAGATTGATCATGCATAGTCTTAGGAGAAGGGGATGATACCTCGGTGACATGAGCCATGAGGCAACGAGCGGTGTTGATGGAGAGGTTCTCATTGGGGGATTCAAAGAGAGATGATGATGAAGTGGAGACAATGGCCAATGCGGCTACCTCTTTGTTAGGTGCATCTTCATCTTCGGAATCACTTGTGTCATATTCCTCTTGTGCCACCAACACTATTCTCGGTGCCTTCTTGAAGAAGGGCTTTCTTGGTCTTGCGGGCTTCTTTTGAATCAACTTGGAGTGATCCTTTGGGATAAGCTTCCCACCATTTTGCTCACGGTTCTCATAAGGGCACTCTCTTATGTAGTGGTTCTTGTCATGACAATTGTAGGATGTCTTTGTCCTTGAGGCAAGCTCTTTCTTGCCACTTGAGTTGTTATCTCGATCAACACGAGCTTTAGCACTAGCCGGGTCATTCCAAAACACTCTTGTGGCAAGTGCAATGTGACCATTGAGGGCTTGCTCAAGCTCATGTGGAGCAATGTTGCTAGGACAAGCTTCAACTTCGTCATTGGCATCTATGCAAGTCACCTTGGCCTTTAAGGCAAGAGAGGGACCTTGTCTCATTCCCATGGCCCTAGCACGGTTATCTTCGGCATTCTTGGTGGCAACCTTGGAGGCTTGGACTTCTTGCATAACTTCATGGGAAGACAATTGAAGGTAATTGTATCTTCCTTGAATAGATTTCAACTCCATTGGCTCCGAAGGCAAGAGGGCATTCTCATACTTTCTCTTGACCCAAGCATCATCAACATAGGTAGCTCCCACATCATAAAAGGCTTTGGCAAGAGTCTTGAGTCTACCATACATCTCTTCATGTGTCTCGTTGTCAAGCATGTAGAAGCCTTCGGCGGCATTGCTCAAAGATTCATATCTATTTCTCTTCATGCTTTCATTTCCAAGGAAGGCACGCTCAAGACAATCCCAAGCTTCTTTGGCGGTGGTGGCATGTAGAACATGATGCTTGTCGTGGTCGCTCAAGGAGAGTTCAATCATGTGGAGAGCGGAAGCGTTTAGTTGCTTTTCGGCGAACTCTCTCTTGGTCATGTTGCTTGGATCCTCCACTATGTATCCTTCTTCAATAATCCTCCAAAGCTCGATGGATGCACTGTTGACATGAGATTTCATTGAGCGTTGCCAACTAGAAAAAGCTAATGCATTAAGCTTAGGTGGGGGACCTAAAGGGTTGGTGCGGGTAGTGATAATTGGATCGGGAGAGTACCATCCCCGAACGGCATGATACTCTTCCTTTTCCTCATGCGAGTTGGGAGATGACTTAGGCTTATCATTTGCTTTCACCTCCTTCTCTTTTTGCTCTTTATCCTCCTTGGGTCCACCCTCATCGGAGTTAGAAGCTTTTTCAAGCTGGATGATATCCGAGGGCTTGTTGTTAATGAGTTTATTGAGCAAGTCACGAAACTCATTAAACCTAGCATCCATGGAAGATGTCAAAGTTGTTTCCAAGGCTTTGATATCGGCCATGGATGCCGCGGTGGCTTGGTCCTTTTTAAGGGACTCATTAGCCTCGGCAAGCCTTGCGGTCTCATCCTCACTTTGTGTCATACTTCTCTTAGGCGGTTAAACCCGAAAAGAGAGCCTTAGCTCTGATACCAATTGAAAGGATCGGTATGACACCTAGAGGGGGGGTGAATAGGTGCTAATTCAATTTTAGTTCTTTTTCAAATTAGGCTTGACACAAAAGGTAAATTCACTAGATATGCAACTAAGGTGAATTTCCTATATGACAAGCTAGCAACTAAGCAAGATACAATAAGGCAATAAAAAGGATAGAAGTAACCGAAGTGAAGACACGAGACGACAAGGATGTATTCCCGAGTTCCTCCCTTGAATGGGAGTACGTCTCGTTGGAGAGGTGTGAACCAACACAATGGTTCAACGGCCACAAAGGCCTCACCCTAATCTCCGGTGAACCGCACCACAAAGGTTTGGTCACCTTCCACTATCGGAATCCTTCGAGGCGGAATCCGGAGCCTTTACAACAATGATTCGGGGCACGACCCACAAAGGGCTTGGGGGCTCCCGAACAGCTACAATCTGTCACAAAGACAATAGGTAAGTACAACAATGGGCTAGGTTTCCTAGTGGAAGCCCTAGCAAGTGTTCCCTCAAATGAATGAGGGGGAAATGAAGAACGGCTCGGTGAAGATGTAGATCGGGGCCTTCTCCTTCAATCCTCCAAAGATCAACGAGTTTGGATGGGGGGATTGGGAGATCTTGGGATTCTTGGCTTGCAACAACAATGGAGCTCCTCCTTTTTAGGTCAAGCACTTTTCTGGAGGAAGGAGGAGGGGTATTTATACCCCTCCAAAGATGTAACCGTTGCAGCCAAAACCCAGGCCGGAAACTCCGGCCCTAGTGGCCGGAAACTCCGGCAAGGGGCGGAAACTCCGGCCTAGGGAGGCCGGAAACTCCGAGGGGCACCAGGGGCTGAACACCAGATCTTCAATCTGAACTTGGACATCTTCGAGATACATGAGGCCGGAAACTTTGGCCTGGGGCGGAAACTCCGGTCCTTGGGACCGGAAACTCCGCCCCCCACCAGGGGCTGAGCACACTTTCGGCAACCGAGCAACGGAGAAGATTCCGGTCCTCAGGGACCGGAAACTTCATGCAGGGCCGGAAACTCCGGCCCCCTGGACCGGAAACTCCGGCCCCCACCAGGGGCTGAGCACACTTTCAGTGCTGTCTCTTTTTCTCCTGTTTTGGTGCTGAGGCATCTGAAGAGTTCCTAGATTATCCTGCATTACTTAACACCAACTTAATACATCCACATGTTGTTAACTAACACACAAAACACAGAGATCATAGAAATGTTCTTTCACTAAGTGTATAGCACTTTACTAGAATGCTAAGTTGAAATGATCCTAACTTAGAGAAAATGGGGGAGGAGTTTTCTTATGGGAAATATAACTACAAAATAAAATATGCTATGAATGAAATGAAATTTTTAATCACAAGAAACATAAAAATAACTTTTGTGATTTCTTTATAAATATGCATGAATTTATAAATGCAATTTAATTAATTTCTAATTTTGGAAAATATAATAAAAGGAATAATTATAAGATTAAAGTTTTCTAATATTAAATTTTTATAATATAATTTAATAAATAGTGTTAATAGACAGGGGTATTTTAATTAAATTTATAGAAATTTACTTTAATCAAAATAATACTTTTATTAATAGTTATGTTGAAAATAGTCAAACTATTCAAATTAAATATATAACTATGAATTCATTCAAAAATTACTCAAAACTATTTTATAGCAGTGGCATCAATTTACAAATATTCTAAAGTTTCTAAAACAATTTTATTTGCAATTTTTGAATTTACAGATTTAAAGTTATGACAAAAATACCCTAATTCACCATTTGAAATTTGAATATTTTGAACTAAGTCAAATTTGAATTTTGGCAGATCCAAAATATTCTACATGTCGAGGCCTTTCCAAAAATATAAAGTTTGTTAAATTTGGCTAAACCAATAAAAAGTTATAATAGATCTAAGATGCGGGGTCTTTTCTGCAAAACAGGCATTTAATTCTATTCGGAAAAAAAACAGGAAATAGAGAGGGCCACGTGGCAGTTTGTGGTTGGTTGGGCTCGGCTTGGAAGCGGCTCGGCTTAGTCTGAGCCGTGGCTTTGCTCGGCTTGGCTGCATCAGATCTGGGTCGTTAGATCCAGATCTGACGGTCCAGATTGAATCTTACCGATTCGTTCAAACAATCTAATCACGGCCGTGGATATCAGATTGGACGGCCAGGAGAGGCGTTGACCATACCTGCCGGAGAAGCTCGCCGGAGAGGAAGGAGATGGCGGCGCGCGGTTCGGGTGTGGACGGATTCGTTGCTCCGATGGTCCCCTTACTCGGCGGAGACGACGGTGACGCGCGGCGCGCGGCGACGGAGGAGATGGAAGTGGCGGCGTCGTCAATTGCGTGCGAGGGCAACGAGGATACGAGGCCGGAGTGGCCCAAACGCCGGTGACCTTCGGGTCGTGCTCTCGCCCCCACGTTAGGCTGCAGGACAGAAGCGAGGGAGGGGTCAGAAGAAACGACGGGCGCGGCGGAACAGATAGGCATGGTCTCGGGAACTGGGGTGGCTCACCTCGCCGGAGAACGAAGAAGATGACGGCTGAGGCGATGAACTCCGGTGAGCCGAAACGGCGGCCTGGGGGCACTTCGAGCTAGGTTTTCTCGGGGAAAAGATGCAGCGAGGTCTGGGCTTTATAAGGACGCACCTACGGAAACTAATCCCGCAAGAAACGGAGAGGATTTGACGCTGATTCGAAACAATCCTCGGGCGCAATTTTCGGACAGAGGTTAAAGACGATGCTGACGTCATCGCTGACGTCAGCGATTTTCCTTTTTCTGATTTTTTTCAATTAATTCATAACTTTTGATTTAATGTCCAAATGATGTCAAATTAATTTCTAAAAATTTGTAAAATTAATATCTTTGTGTTAAACCAGTTGGGGGCATGTTTTGAAAACTTTTTAAAATTAATAAATTTGAAATGTTGGTTTAATACAAAATTGATACTTAATATCAATTTTGAAATTATACCTTAATTAAATTTTCTTTTTGCTAAATAAAATTTGTAAAATACCCACATTCAAATATGTTTGAAATAGAGTTATTAAAACTCATTTTACTGTAATTATTCATCTTTATTTTGGCATAAGAGTAGAATAACATAATATCAATATTTTTAAAGTAATAGAAATTATAATGGATTCAAGTTTTAATTAAATTTTATTTTATGCACCATTAAGTTTTTATATTATGATAAATCATTTGAAAACTTCATAACAACTTTGGAAAAGTTTTTAGATTTAATTCATTTCCTTATATAGAATATATTAATCATTTCATGCTTTGAAAATAAATGAAATTCATTTAAGCAAATGAAATGTTTATTTGGCTAATTCATTAATTTAAATCTATGAAGTTTATAGTTATAAATTACAGAATTGAAATTTTAACACCATGTTTTGAACTTAGTTGAGAGAATGTAAACCCTTTGGCAACTAACACCATTTTTAAATAATTTATGAATTTAGGAATAGATATGGCTAAGTGGTTGAAATCAATTACTTATAAGTAAACTATTTACTTAAAGTAAAATGGATTGTAGTTTGTAAAATATTTGTCAAATTACATTTTAAGGTTTTTGAAATACAGTGGATAATAAAATGTTTAAACTGTGACATTTGAATATTAAACTCTTTCAATAAGTTTGGAGTCTTTCATAGTTGGTTTCCTTATGCATTTAATATTTTATTTTAATAAAAAGAAAAGTTTTAAATTTTAGTGATTTTTGAATATTATAAAATGTTGGGATGTTACATAATCAGAAGGCAGGTTAGTAAGGATCTCGGGCAGGGCCCGGATAGAACAACTCGGTGGGAGAATAGCGTACCCGGTGGACACGGTACGAGGACCTCTCCTCCACCGGGGAGGCTTGTCGCCAGCACGCTTGGTGGTCTTGGTCCTCTTGGTGGTCTTGCCCGAGCTACCGGCATGCACGCCCTCGGGCACGGAGCGCTTGCGGCTCTCGGCGCGTTTCGTTGCGGCAGAAGGTCCCGGAACCACTGGCAGCGCGTATTTGAGAGGACGGGCGTCAATTACATCGAGTATTTGACAATCGTCATCATCATCTTCGTCAGATTCGACTTGGATAGGGTCTTGAGCTGAAGGCTTACCCGGAGCGGCTGCACGGGCAAGGGGTATCGAGAGGTGTTCCTCGCCATCGGGATCCTCCTCCGGCATCCTTTCGGGCACCGGGAAATCGGCGGCAAACTTGTCCCCGGCATGCATCGCGTCCTCCTCTATCCGTCGCTCGAACAGCTACAATAAGAAAAGGAGATCAGTGCATGTCAGGGATGTCGGTATCTTGCGGAACCCAGCATAACACGGAAGTTGGCTAAGGCATGCACGGGCACCTCCTCCAGTCGCTTCCTCCAGGTGGCCGGAGCTAGGCCCCACTTCCAGTCTTCCTGCATCTTCGTCTGAGCGATAGCTCGGACGCGGCGGTAAACCGTGGGCTTGTCCAACCCGAAGATGCTTGTTCGGGTGGGGTCGTACAACCCACTCATGAAGCACATCTTGTGCACCCGGGTCTGGAGAGGGCAAACCCGGCGGATAAGGAAGGTGCACAAGAGGTCGTCGGCCGTCAGCTCCTCCCCAAGAACCCCTAGGACATCGTGCATACTCTCGACATCCTCGGAGTCCGGGAGTCGGCTCCAGAGTTCGAAGTCGGTAGGAGGGCCCATGACGAATTCCGGGAGATTGAGGAAATCCGGGGCGAAAGAACTCGGTTCATCTCCTGTTGCGGTCGGGTTCCGCACGTAAAAGAAACTCCGTTGCCACTTCCGGCAAGACTCCAACCCATGAATCTTAGGGAATCCGGAGTCGGCACGGGGGATGATGGTCACCGCGCCACAGACGACAAGATCCTTGACCTTCTGGTCAGGGTTGGGGATGACTTGTCGGCGAAGGAGGAAGTACTTTGCCCAGAGCTCCACGAACGGCCAGATACCGAGATACCCCTCCGCATACGAGGCAAAGCAAGAGAGCATCATGATAGCGTTGGCAGGGAGATGATGTGGTTGGAGGTCGTAGGTATCGAGGAACTCGCGGAGGAACGGGCTAGCCGGAAGGCCGAACCCGCGCTCGAAGTGTGTGACGAACACTACACGTTCGCCGGGTTGGGGTTCCGGCTTGACCTCGCCGGTAGGAAGACGGCTTTCCACTTGAGGTGGAATCTGGTGCGTCCGATATAGCCAGTCGAGATCTCCTTGGTTGTCCTCGGATCCATCCCAACATCCTCTAACGCTCTCATCGCCCATCTTGGTGGCTTCAGAGGTCATGTCGGAGCTAGTCTGCAGGCGGAAGGTCTGGTTAGTCGGGTTAGCATGTCGGTAATGGTGGAACCCGGACTAAAAACTACCACTACAGACCGACATCCGGACAAATAGATCTACCGAAGCAAAATAATTGGGATTTAATAAGAACTTATATCAAGGTCCTAGGCCGTTCTAGTGCAACAGAGCATGGATGGAGATAGTGCTAGCAGAGGCATGTCCAAGGAAATCTCTTCACTAGACAACTACAACAACAGCTACGCACTACCCACTAGGCAATATCGGTCAAGCAATCCCACGATGAACTCGTGGTTATTCGAGAAGAACTATTGATGAACACGAACCGTCACGGAAATGGAGAGATCTACCGGAGGAAATCAAGAAACTCACCGCAGGCGACGGGGGAACGGAGGCGCGTGAGAGGCGCGGACCGATGGCGACGGTGGCAAGATCGCTCGGCGACGTTCGGCGCTCGAGTGCGGCACGGCGACGGCGGCGGAGCGCTCGGGGCAAGTACGGGAAGAGGAGGAGAAGCGGGGAAGAAGAGGAGGCGACCCCTCCGTTCCCCTATTTATGGGCAGCACCGGGAGCGGTTACGAATCTCCCGCCCACGATCTCGCGAATCCTGGGTGGGATCGGGCTGCGCCGTCGCAGGCACGTGGCTGCACCCGGAGGTGCCCCCAGGGCCACACCGAAGGCCACACGGCGCCAACGGTTGGCGTGCGGATCCAATGCGGATCCCGGCGCGCAAACCCGAGCGACGCGCTCATAAGTCAAGGGCACTCGAGTGCCTCCCTGACTTGACAAGACCCTAGGTGGGACCACATGGCATATATGGCTTGTCCGGCATGAAGGGCAGGGTGCCTGCTGTCGTTCCGACTTCCGGGTATAAACCCAGAAATGCTAAGTCTTGTTCTCTAGGAAAAGTCTTCTCGGTGGATAGATCTCGGGAAGCAGATGTCGGAAAGGGACACCCCGGTCACCGAAACAAAGGTCGATTCGGAGTTCTCGGTTGATCTTCTTCATGAATCTGATGTCGCACTTCGTCTAATGTCGCAGCACAGCACCAGCTTCGGGGACTGGTGTCGGGGGGCTGCCCCCAGGGTAGGGCAGAACCCGGTCCTGATCAGCATTACAGCTACAAGAGTTGACCTTTGGAGGTGACCAAGAGTTGTCCTTTGGTGTGCCGAAGGGGAAGCTAGGCCTTTGGCTGTTTGTCAGGGGCAGAGTGCCTCCTGAGGGTCGCGGGGGTCATCGGTGCAGACTATAAATAGACCCCCAGAGCAGCATAGGCACCAGCGGAGAGTTCCTCTAAGAACTAGATTCTCGAAGATGTCTTTGGTGAGAGTCTAAGACATCTTCGGATGCTAGGCCTAGAGATACTTCTCTTAAGTGGTACCCGGGTTCTAGGTGGAACTCGGTACTGACCGGGAGGATCGTCCGGCTTCGCAGTAGGTCGGGATCCTCCGGCATGATCTCGACACAGGAGAACCTGGTTGACCGGGTAGGCATCCCGGTATGAGCTTAACTGACTAACGTACCTTAGCTCTGCTTGGTTGTATCTGATGCGCAGGACGGTTCTCTGGAGGTACCGGAGTGATAAACCGACATGGGACATGTCGGGCAGGAGTCAAGGAGCAGGTACGAGTTTTCCGCCTGGCGCGGTGGGGAAGTCATGTCCTTCCTGGCACGGAAGTATGGTCACCTCCCGCCTGACACGGGAGCGTGTCAGCCGGTACGATGACGCTACGACAAGATCGGACATGCCTAGCCCGGCAATCCGGAAAAGGCTACTAGGCATGGGCGAAGACATGTCTTGTCTCTGACAAGGGGACAATGATGATCCAGGACGGCGCCTACAGTCCTTGCCGGAATGATGACGGCAGGGCTATGCCGGATAGCACGGCGACTAGGTTGCACTAGTCGGTGTCGACATAATCGTTAGCTTGGCCGGTGGGCCCAAGCCGGATTAGGGTTTCGGCCCTCCCGGCAGGAACTCTATAAAAGGCGCCTTAACTCCTCCTGTGGAGGGACGGCCAACTTGGGTGCCAAAACTATAGTATCATTTACTCCTAATGCATTTACTTCCTCCTCCTCTCTAGTTCATCCGGTTCATCACCAAAACAGCTCAAGTAGCAAGTTGTAGATCTTGAGACATACATATATTGAGAGGAAAGGCAGGAGTAGGGGTCTTACCTCCTCACGAGGGCCCCGAACCTGGGTATATCGTGTGTGTGGACTTGCCTTCGTGCATTTGTTTTGGTTTTATAGATGTGTGAGTGAGTTCTTTGGTGTTCTTGAGTGTTTCGGCATTTCCTACCGTGTGAACTCCTTAGGTCGCTAACCCTCCCCGGATCCACCAGCGTCCATCGGCCCCACACATTAGCCATCCCATGTCATCTGGCGTGATACCACCACGACAAGCGGGCAACCATAACCGCAACACATGAGGTAAACGCCATATGGACAGTCGAGCCTGCAGAAGAAGAAGGCACACGCGCCAAACCATGGGCAATACACTTTGACGGGTCAAAAAATGGCAGAGGTACATACACAGGTATGATACTCATAACACCCCACAGGGAAGGAATAAGCTATGTACTGCAGATAGACTTTCCGTCTCCATCAAAGGTCGAAGTCGACTACGAAGGATTGTTCCAAGGCATGCGACTAGCAAGAGCATCAGTAGCACAAAATACATCATCCGGGAGAGCTCATGCATAATCACGCAAAACGTGGCAGGCGCAAGTAGGATGAGCATGGACAAGCTGGCCAGATATCAGGATTACTTTTATATGTGGCAAAGAAGATTTCACTGTTGTGAGCTGCAGCATGTATCGCGCACGCGTAACAAACAAGCCAACATGCTGGCAAACATTGGAGCAGCAAAGGCGCAAATACCGACATGTGTTTTCTTCAGGAGCATAAGTCATAGATCAATCAGAAGGTGGCACCCACAGGCCACTTGAGCAATAGAAGTCTTCGGACAGAAACCATACCAAGAGGATCCTCCAAGCAAAACAAATCAAGCCACGATTGATAAGACGAGATCAGTCACAAGCAGGATGACAAAGCCAAATCACATCACTACTATCTTCAGCCAAGGAGTACCAAACTGTGTCATCATAAGTGGCAATCACAAGACGGAAGAGCAAGACGCAAAGGCTGCATTGCCATTCGAAGCTTTTGCCGCCATGCACATCATACTATCACAAAAAGACTCATTCCACGGAGAACCCCTGATATTTCGACTACACGAACCAAAGAGATCGTACGAGAGGAAGTACAAGCCAAAGATGCTACAGCACAAAGAGGAAGCATACAACTCGAAGAGTGTGGACAATTAGGGTCATCAATATTTAGCAAAAACATCTAGTCGATGTAGCAAAAGCTCATGTATCAAAAAGACCAGCAGGTTCCAGACGCGCTCTTTTCCTAACCAGGGTACCTGAGGGAGCTGGAAGGTTTATAATGAGGCGGCTTGCTGGTCAACATTTATAAAGAAAAGAGATTCTCCATACTTTCCCCGCATAATTTATCGTCACAACGAAAAACAGCCACTCGATACACTCGGGGGCTGCACATATATCAAAAAGCAAAGAGCAGTCACTCGATACGCTCAGGGGCTGCACATCAAAGGACAAAACACACAAAGCAACCACTCAACACGCTCGGGGGCTGCGCATGTATCAAAGAACGAAACACAAACAACTCAATAAACTTGAGAGCCACACAAAAGAAAATATTCGCTACACTCGGAGCCCACGCCTCCGAAAGCAGATCACAAATGATGCACCCAGTAAATATGAGTGATGGATTTCTAGCATAAGCAGACATACAAACAAAACCCCACTCGCTATACTTGGGGGCTGAATCTCTATACTACACATCATATACAACACAAAGCCTAAAAGACAGAGGCTAAGCATCTTCGTCCTTCAACGGTAAGTTGGAGTCGATTAGTTGCTTACACGCTCGGCTTATCAACCTCTCAGCATGAGCAAGAGTCCGCTCCATGTCTTCGATCGACAATCGAAGCTCCGACCGAGATGAAGAAGAAGAAGGACGCGCGGAGTCTTGAATCTTCATGTATGCGAACACGGCGTTGGCTCCAAGCACAACCCGATGGATCACAGCCTTTTGAATAGGCTCATGAGCACGAACGACTAGGGCATGGATCCTTCGAGGTTGGGGACCTTCAGGGAACAAGTAATGGTTTGCCCGCATAAGTGCTGCCCGACAACGCTCCAGCAAGATAGCACCATGCCACAGACGGTCCTTCAGAGTGTCAAGGATATTGGCATGATATGCATCAAGCCAGAGATGTTGCGGACCGGTGACAGCCGTTGGAGTAGCATCTGCCAGGTGTTCCGCCACGCGGGCAGCTTCAGCTTGGGAGTCATCTACAAAAACTGCAGACATAGCAAAATGGCGAGACATTAGGCGCAACTCACACATACGCAAGAAGCAAAGTCGACACACTAAATACCTTCAAGTTGCCTATTCGAGTCCTCCATCTCATAAAGAACATACTTCTCTCTCTACATAGAAAGAGAAGGCCTCCCTTGAAGAATCTCCATGTCAGTTCGAGCTGCTTTAAGCTCCTGCTCCAGTTGAACAACCTTCTTCTTGGCGTACTCAAGAACTCGGGCATCATTCCTCAGTTGTGTAGTCGAGCGGAACTCTCCTTCCGCAGGAACATCCTTCTGAGTAGTTGAGATGCTCAACTGAGACACAATCGCACAGTCTCAGACAAGATACAAGTCAAAGCAAAAAGGACGCATGAAAGTACACATCAAGGACCAACAGGAGCTGTATTTCCCAAAAGATATCATAAGTGGCAAAATATACATCCCAATTTACAGCATAAAACAAAAAGCTCTAGCAAATGCTGCCTACGACTGGGCAGCAGACTCAGACCCAGCTTTTCGGACAGAAGCAACGGCTGCCGAACGACGCTCCATAGTCGCAATGCTGGACTTAGCAAGGCTAGAGATGCGTGTGTCGTATTTCTTCAGACTCGAAGGCCTCCCATCTAACTTCTTATGAAAGTCAGACAGGACGGACTCATAGTCAGCGTCCACGCCACGACTAAGGAGAAGCTTGAGGGTGGAGTCTGAGCCGCGTACCATCAGCTCATGCGTGTAGTCGTTCAAAGTCTTCGACTTAGGGCCCAGTTGCGCAACAAATCCCACAACAGTCGACGGGACCTCGGTCGAAGGCAACACCTCCTTGAAAACAGTGCCAAGCGTCTGGACGGAGGTCTCCAGAGATTTCTTGGCATGTTGTATGGTCACGCCAACCTGGTCGATGGCTTGGTCGAGTGACAAAGTGTCACTCGCTACACCACTGGAGCTGGAAGAGGGACCTGCAAAACAAAAAACAGGTCAAGAAGCTGGAAAAGACCAACAACAAATTCTCACACAAAAAAGCATACTATCCTCACCTGCAAGAGAATGTGCAAAGCCGAGCAGTCGCTTCACCCACTCCCCCTCAGAAGCACAAAGTGCATCAAACTCCTCCTTGGCGGTCGACTCCTGGGAGAGGGTCTTTTCTACTTCAGCCAACCGGGACTCCAAAAATCTTTCTCCCATGAAGCAAAAGGGAAGAACTCCAGTCACATGGAAGAAGAAAGACAACATGCGCAAGGAAAAATGGGGACTTACGGTTGAGCTGATCTAGCTGAGAGCGAAGAATGACTCGCTCCTCCTCCGACCGTGCAAAAGCCTTGCCAAAAGAAGCAAGGCCAATTACGGCCGGCTACAGGCACAATGCATACATCACACACACATGTCAAAGACAAGAAAACTATACTGACAGAAAGAAGGAATCTTACGTGATTCAGCCAGGAGGGCGAAGAAGAAGATGAAGACGCGGCAATCGAAGTAGCCACGGTGGGCGCCGCGACTTACGGCGTAGGAACAGAAGGTGGCAAAGGAGCAACTCCCGCCTCCGCAGCAGGAGAGGAGGTGGCAGTCGTTGCACGGGCAGCTAAAGGACTGGCTGCCCGATCATTGCTAGAGTATGAAAGATGCAGAGGAAGGACATTCAGAAATTAAACAGAGCAAACAGTCGAAATATGTACACACATACATATGACAAGAAATTACCTTCACTCATCTTCTTCAGAAGTGAGGTCAGCATCAAATCGAGGCCCGCCAAAGCCAGATTGGCAAGTAGAAGGTGGCGGCGAGCGCTGGGCCAAGTGTGGCACATCCCTCACGGGAGAACAAGCACCGGAGTCCGATGCCTCCTCATCTTTGCCAGTGCGCACCGGACGGTGGCGCTTGAGATCGGGCTCAATGGCCGTCTCAGCCTCGAGCTGCCCTACACCTTTTCCATCGACTTCAGATTTCTCCGAAGAAGAGGATTTGGCCTCGGGCAGGGAGTCTATCGACTTCTCTCGCTCCTTCAGCACAGTCGTCTCTTCGACAGGCCCAGCTTCAGGAAGGGGAGGAAGTGAAGACTTTGTCGAGTGCTCCTACACGAGACAAAGCAAAAGCAAGAGCAAATGAGAAGAAGATAACAAAATCCAGTCGACAAAAAAGATGCAAGCATAAGCAAACAGCTTACTTCAGGAAGAGGATTCTCCAAGCATAAGCATACGCGTAGTCGATGGTATACTCAGCTTTATAGCTGGTCACCGACTTCACAAGTGCGTCGAGCTTGTTAGCCGAGAGCTCCACGACACTGACCCTGGTGGCGTCATGTACCCCCTTATATGCCCACATCGGGTGCGCACGCTGTTGGAGGGGACACACCCGACGCTTCAGGAAGGTGAAGATCAGCTAAACACCGGTAACACCGGTGTTCAGCAACCTGTCGACCTGAAGGGGATCGTGTGCAGAAAAAAAAAATCCTAGCAACGATATCCTTAAACTAGCCAAGATCTACACTATGCAGATATAGAAGTACGGCGGAGATCGAAATACATACCCTCGTAGACCAAATAGCGGGGATTACGCTCCCACACAAGCGTTGACGACGAAGACGACGTAGCCGACCTCTAGGTCGCGGAGAACTCGGCGCGATGAAGACGACGAAGATGACCTCAAGGTCGGGTTGAGAAAGTAGGCCTCCGAGTACCGCTAGCGCAGCACCTCGCAGGGCGTCACACACATACGGTGGAGACGACGGCCTCCGAAGCTCCAGTCCAGGACGAGCAGCGGAAGACTTGGACCGGACCACCAGCAGCGCGGCAGCGGGCTATGGTGGAAGAGATCCCCTCATCCTCCTCGGCGCAACTCCGACAAAGGGAATCACGAGATCGAGGAGAAATAAGAGAATTAATTGGTGAATTAAAAGGCCAGGGGTGCCCCTTCTTATATAGGCTCCCGGGGGGAGCCAACCTCCCTAGACAGGCAATGTGGGACTATCCACAGCCTTGGTGAGCTAGGCAGGGTGCGTCGGCCCCCTAGTGGGCCCCTTGGCCCACTTGGGTCGGCCCCCAAGCCCCCCACCGATTTCCCCTAGGGAATTTCCCCCTCTTGGGCCTTCTTTCGACCAGAAGACCCATTTAGGGAAATCAGCCTAAATAAATTCGAAAATAAATATATATAATCATATTTAGACATTAATTACACTAATTAATATTAAACATATTATATATAATTTATTCTAGCTCCGAAAACTCTTTCGTCGCTGCCCGATCTCCATCGGACCATTCCCGAGACGTTCCCGGTGATCTCTTTCCTTTCCGGTTGTCTTGTCGAAACCCCTTAAGTGTGTTACCCTAGCGGTTCGATATAATAACAGGTACGATCAAGACTCCTCTATGATCAACGACTAACTCGTAGGCCTGGACCCCATGAATTAATCCCTGTGATATAACGAATGACTTTCATCTATCAAACCTGGACGTATAGTCTTAAACCCTTTGTCATGGCGATACTTAGCGTGTCCGAGCATCATTCTCAGATATCTCCATACCTAGCATGATCTCGTTACCGACATCGCTATCTTCTACTCGTCTATGATATTATGTCAGTTGGTGACCTAGTCACATGTTTGCAAACTCATTTGACATAATCTCACCGAGTGGGCCCTAGAGTATCTATCCGGCTATGCGGACTGACCAATCCCGTTGTTGACCCCTCATCTCAACTACCCCCTTCCGATACCCAAAAGTATCACCGTTATTGTCACACTATATAAGATATGACGTTTGGTGCGATCAAAGTATCTTCCAGGGATAACAATAAGAGTTGATCTCACGGTCTTAAGTCGTAAAGACTATGTCCTATAAATACTGGGTATGTCCATCACATCGTTACACCTAACGACATGACTTCCATTGCCGACCGGCGCCATGCCCTATGATCGGAAAACCCCAATCATCAATCGCGCAACGAAACTAGTCTTAGTAGAGGCTACTAGGGACCTGGTTGTTTATCTACCACACATGTATTAATGTTTTCGCTTAATACAGTTATAGCATGGTATAAAATATATACGAACAATTGGGATATTGCCAATAAACTATGTTTATTAAGTGCCTCTAGGGCATATTCCCTTCACGACCTTCTCTAGCTGACGTGGGGCTACTATTCGACTACCCCACGGTGAGGCTATCTAGGCCGCGCCAAGCTTATAGAGGCCCGCAGAAGGCCCACTAGCGGTATCATGTGACCCAATCCTAGTCGGTTAGGTCGCATAGCTTGCCATATCTGTAATTGCCATCGACACCGTTCACCCGGAACCTGGCCTACCTATAAAGGCCAGGAGGGCTGCTCGTCTCAAGGACACGCTCATAACCGCCACCACAAACCCTAGCGAGATCGCAATCTCGCCATTGTAATCGCTACTCGCCATCAATACCAGACAAGCAGAAAGTAGGGTATTATCCTTTGGGAGCCTGAACCTGGGTAAATCGCCTCGCTTGTCAGCCGTCGTGATCACCAACGCTTCTCTCTCTCCCCCTCAATCAACCCGGGGGTGGACAACCCAGGGATTTGTCGAGTTACACCCTCGTCAATTGGCGCCGTCTGTGGGAAAGAACAAGCGTTGGAATCATGGTCGTACCGGCTCCATCCGCAAGGAAGATCGACATCTGCACCACCCTGGAGCCCATCCGCTTTGTCTCCTTCGAGTACGCCTTCCACCCGCCGGCCCACCGCTCGGTGTACGCCGATCTGTACGAAGGTATACACATCACCTTTGGCTCCATATACTGTTTCGTCGACAGTCGGGGAACATTCAGGTCCGCGGCGACCATGCCACGCGCGGCGGTGACACCCGCATCGGCCACCCTTGCACCGTACCCGCCGTCGTCTACCGCGGAAGCCGCATCTGCTACAACTGCGAGGATCGCATCTACTTCGACTACATCGACTACTTCGACAGCGGCCATGCAGATCGAGTCTACTTCAACCACCTCGATTGCACGGCCGGCAAAACCAAGATCTACCTCAACCGCAGCTGCATCGATTGCACCCGCACGTGTGACCAAGGACGCGCTGCCGACAGCCACGTCGCCCGCATCTTCATGGACTCATCAAGTCTACCCCAAGCCGATCGCACTCGCTCCGGCGACTGTGAAATCTCCTTCCACGACCCCTATAAAGATCGCAAGAAGACGCAACAACGGCTGCGCCGCCCGCCACGTGGCAGTAATTTTTGATCTAGAGCAAGATTCGGATGACGGAAGCAGCTGCGGCAGCGTAAACACCCCTACCCAGGTTTACCCCGCGTAAGTCTTCATGGCCGGCACAACACCTCCAGAAGGCAACGACGAACCCGCATACCCACTGGAGGTGGTCATGCCCGGCCAGACGACTCGGCTCACCATCACGCGCGACATGGCGATCATGGCCATGAAGCACGTCGACGACGACACGTTTCCACCACCCGACGCACCTCGGGAGGATCAGCTGGAAGTCCAGTACTTGCTACGCAAGGAAGGCGAACGACTACGCGCCGAAAAAGCCAAACTTATCCGGCGCAAGAGGGATGCGGACGCGTCAAGCGCCAGAAGGGTTGCCTACTCGTTTACTTCCTCCACCGAGGTCAGCCAAGGAGGACAAAGACGCAGAGCCCGCGTTCCCCTCATGACGGAAGCCAATCGAGCCAGGATCACCCGCAACCTTGACTCATCCTTCGTCACCGCGGACGAAAACGGGATACCCGTCCCAAAAACAGCGAACGCCTGCATCATGGCAGTCGAAACGTACCTTCGGCTCACACAGCCACCGGAGGGATACGCACGAGCCCTTCTCCACAAGCAACAAATCATGTCCATGAAGGCAATCGAGGAAGCCCTAGAAAACAGGGTGCCAAGCAACCGGGCACGTGAAGAGCAAGAACACCAAGCCCGCGATCCGGCAGCACCAGATGTCCCTACAGCGCAGCCACTACGACAGCCACAACCAGGCGAAGACCTTCGCAACGTCATCACGCAAAGGAAGGTAGACCGCAACCGCAGCCAGCGTTCGGCTGACACGACGAACCCAGATGAGCAGGCCGATCGCAACTTCAAGCCGTGCGGCGCCGCATGCTTCAGCTTCAACATTCGCGACACCCGCATGCCGAAGGACTTCAAGCTAGCAGCAGGAACACCCAGGTACTACGGGAAATAATACCCGCGCCTATGGCTCGAAGACTACCTCATCGCTTGTACGTCGCCCTAGCACGGTCAGTCGTGTATCAGCAAGACCCGCGCAACTACCACGGAAGGAGGTTGCGACCAAGGGCATTCGTCGCAGGCGACCTGGTCCTCCGCCTCAAGCAGAAGAAGGTGCACAAGCTCGCCTCCCCATGGGAGGGCCCATATGTTGTGACAGAGGCAATCGGCAACGGAGCTTACCGTCTGAAGGACTCGAAGACGGGAGCAGTCTGCAGCAACCCATGGAACGTCGCGCAACTTCGCCGGTTCTACGCCTAGTCGACAAAATCATTGTACCAAAGAAAGCATGTCAACGCGGCAGGTTTCAGATGCACTCTTTCCCTTACCAGGGTACCTAAGGGGACTAGAAGGGTTTTAATGAGGCGGCCTGTTTGCAAGAATCAATAAAGAAGATTTACAGAAAAAGCTGTCCACCTTACCTTCTCAGTCAAGGCAATTAATAACCTAGGTCATCACTCGAATCACTCGAGGGCTGCGCCATACAGGTTGAAACAAAAATCCTAGGCCGTCACTCGAATAACTCGAGGGCTGCGCCATACATGTTGAAAAATAAGCCTAGGCCGCCACTCAAATCACTCGGGGGCTGCGCCATGCAGGCCCTACTCGTAAAATCCTAGACCGCCACCCGAACCACTCGGGGGCTGCGCCATACAGGTCAAGTCCTAAAATCCTATGTCGCCGCCCGACACACTCGGGGGCTGCGCTTCACAGGTATCACTTGAAATCCTAGGCCACCACTCGAACTACTCGGGGACTGCGCCATGCAGGCCCTACTCGTAAAATCCTAGGCCGCCACCCGAACCACTCGAGGGCTGCGCCATGCAGGTCAAGTCCTAAAATCCTAGGCCGCCACTCGAAACACTCGGGGGTAGCGCTTTACAGGTATCACTTGAAATCCTATGACGCCACTCGAAATACTCGGGGGCTGCGCCATACAGGTCCACGACACAGCCATGGCCTCTACCCAAGGCACTCGGGGGCTGCGCCGTACAGGTCCACGACTCGCGCTCAATGTACTCGAGCCACTTCGCACAAGACCTAGTCCTAAGTCGCACTAAGTCCATTCGAAGAAGCACAATTTCTCATACAGTAAAGCAAACAGTTTTAACTTGCTTACTCGGGGATTCCCCATATCTCATACATTGATGTTTACATTTGGCAAATTTGCCTCCTATGACTAATCCTGTACAACAGAAGATTGTTGTCCCTAATCTGCAGGTTCATCCTTAGGCGCGTCGAGTGGCCCCGCAAGGCGCTCACTCAGCTTTTGGACCTGCTCAACCATTTGGCGGGCAGCCGCCAAGGTGTCGGGGTAGTCATCGTCCCCGGGAAGGCCACCCAACACCCTCTCCAGAGGAAGGTTCGGCCGGTGCAGCCGGACGTATGCCAGCGCCATATTCGCCCCAGCGACGAGTTGCGCGTTGACTACCTCCTACAACGTGTCACCCTCGCGGAACCTCTCCAGCAAGGCGGCCAACCCATGCGGCTGCCCATTGTGTGGGAAGTACACACGGTGGATATGCCAGAGGTCTTCCGACAACCTTCAAGAAGAAAGGCAGCCCACCAAGTTCGATCGAGCATGCGCGCGAGGATTCGCCCTCCTAACTTGTTTGCCTAGAAGTGGAGAGCCTCGAAAGAATCGCCAGTCGCCTCTTGGGTGACCCGCTCTTCAACCCGAGCCTGCTCAGCCTGCCAATCTGGGTTCACATCTGCGCCCAGAAATTACAAGTTATAACAAGCAAATCTCAAGGAGGAAGTCAAGCAACAAAAGGATACCAACCTTGCAGCTGCCGAATGATTAGATCAATCTCGCCAAGCAAAAAATTCCTCGCGTTGGGAGAACCCCGCAGTAGGACGCGATTTGGAGCGCTCCAGCTCCAACTCAGCAAGCTTCAGATTCGCTTCAAGGCCAATCACCTTATTTCTCATATAGGTGATCAACCGCTGGTCATTCATGCTTCGCTGAGGAATGGGTGCTGATCGACGACGACGCCCAGCTGCAGTCGAGCGAGAACCTCCCTCGACACTCGCGCCAGTCGTCGGAGCAACGGAAGCGGACTCGTGCAGGACTGTCACGAATATGCAGCGTCAATACAGAAAAAATAACTTCTCAACCAAAGCAAGTTGAAGGGAAGGAAATTATAACTCAGCATAAAAGAGGATCCAAGGCCATAAGACCTGACAAAATAAAGGTCATTACAAGCTGCAGAATGAAGTACAGGTTCCTGTGACTAAAAGACCTACACTACAAAAGCTCCTAAGCTGCTGACTCCGACCGGGAGCGACTCTTCCGAGAAGCCGCCTCAGATGCCTTGGCAAGCGCCCTCTCGAAGGTTGCCACAAGCTTCACAGCCAGTTGTGCAGCCTGCGCCTTCACCCCACTAAGGGACGTGGTTCGGCCATCGGACCTTCGCGGGAAGCCGCTGACAACCTTCTCGAAGTCGCCAGCAACCTGATGGCCTAGCAGAAGCTGGAAGGTGAGCTCGGAGCCGCGTACCGTCTGCGCCCGAGTGAAGTCGGCAAGGGTGGTCGCTTCGTCTTCAAACGGCGCCGTGAGAGCATCGACGGCAGTCGGCGGCGGGTCGCTGGAAAAAATGCTCTGATGCACAGTCGTGAGCGCCCCAATCGACTTCTACAGCGCCGACGACGACTTCTGCAGCGCAGCGGATGCATACGCGCATACACGATCAAGGAGGCCGACCGCGGTCGCCAAGTCGACGTCGTCACTGGACGAGCCTTCCGGAGGGGCGCCACCGCATCTCTCTGGACAAAGGGCCAGCAGTCAACAAAAAACAAGTCAAGCAAAGACAAAGTAGGCGTTAAGCCGAAAACTCACCTCCAAGGGCACCGGCGAGTGAGAGCAGGTGGTCGACCTGGGTCTTCTCCTGGATGGCCCGCACACGCTCACGCTCATGAGACTCGTGCAGCGCTTTTTCAAGCTCCGCCTGAGCTCGAAGCTTCAACTCTAACTCCGCAGCTCGCTTAGTAGCCTGGTCCAGAGAGGCGTGCAGCTGGTCCCTCTCCTTCTCCAGGCGAACATAGGCAGCGGCTGCCTCAAGCTGCTAGCGGTAGTGCGGCTGCAAAAACAACAAGAAGTTATAAAGTTGCGGGCGACTATACTAGTCACCCACACCTTCGGGGTCTACTCCCATCGGGAGCGCTGTTCGCGCACCCGATGAAATTTAAGGACTACAAGAACAAGAGCAAGGACTTACGTGGTCCAGAAGGTCGACGTCATCCGAAGTCGCGGGGGGGAGCACGACTCAGTGCCGTGAAGCCGCCAGTCGGCGCACGCTCCTCGACCATCACCTGTGTCACCAGCTCCGTCGAGGGAGCAGAGGTGTGCTCCACTTCACGACGAGGGGAGCTGACGCCGCCAGAGCGGTTGCTGGAACAAAATCAAGGCAAAACTCAACTCGAAGCTCGAAACTCGAAAATGCAACTCGACGAAGAAGGAGGAAAATGAACTAACCTGGTGGCCTCGTCGCCATCATCGCTCCCCAGGGAGACGGACGGCATCCGAGCGAACCCGCGCGGCGGCGCAGAGCTGACCGAAGGAGCAGCCAAGGGTTCGTCCCAGTTGTCCTGGGACCACACACCCGAAGAAGACATGCCAGCCTCCTCCAAGTCAACATCGGCATCCTTCGCGGGTGACGAAGCAGTCGTAGAATCGCCACCACTTCGCCGCTTCTGCCTCTTCTGAGCGGGTTCCTCCTCGTCGTCATCATCCTCCACCTCTTCGCTATGAGAGATAGCAGACGGGATGTCTTCATCGTCACCCTCCTCCTCCACAAACTTCGACTCATTGTGAGGTCCGTTTTCTGGGAGAGGAGGAAGGCTGACCAGAAGAGAGCGACCCTGAATCAAACAAAGCAGAGTCGAATCAAGAAACAGAAGATCAAGAAATCAAGCAAAGAAGAGAACAACGCAAAAGCTCACCTCAGGAACAGGGTTCGCTCCTCCGTAAGCAGCGACCGGACACTTGACGTTGCAAGGGTCCGCGGCTTGGAGGCTGGTAATGCCCCTCACCTTGGTCTCCACCTCCTCGTCGTCAAGCGGCTGGTCGCTGACGCCCTCGACTGCCCACATCAGGTAGGGGCGAGCGCGTAGCGGCTGGACGCGCAACCGGAAGAAGGTGGCCATCAAGTAGACACCACCCGACGCGCGCCCCAGGGTCCGGAGGAGGTTGCGCAGCAGGCTCAGCAGAGGCCTCGCGGACTCCTTCTCCTCCTCGGCGAGCGGGTGCGCCCAGGCACGAGTCTTCCGCAAACCGTGTTCGCCGTCGAAGTGCGCCAGGCCCTCCTGGTCGCACTGGATGTAGAAGCACCTCTTCCGCCACCCCTAGACGGAGTCCGACTTCTTCATCTGAAAGAACGCGGTGTCGCCGCGCACCTGGATGCCGAAGCCGCCAACTGGGTATGTCAACCCGCTCTTCCCAACGTTCTTGCGAACAAGGAAGAGCGGTTTCCATAGAGCCCAGTGGGGTGCGATCCCCAAGAAGCACTCGCAGAGCACGATGAAGCTCGCGATGCTTAAGACGCCACTGGGGTCAGATCGTGGATCTGAACCCCATAGGCGTACAGAAGACCACGAACGAAATCGTGGAGAGGGAACCCGAAGCCCCGTGGTAGGCAATCCACGAAGCACATGCCTTCCCCCTTGCGAGGAGCGGGATACACCTCCTTGCCAGGAGCACGTACCGTGGCCTCATCCGTCGGGGGCAGGAGACCCTGCGCGCGCAGGAGCTCGAGGTCCATCTTCTTCACCGTCGACCTCTGCCAATCGCCCTCGGGTTTCTTCATCACCCCGGCTTCGGCGGCGGCGGCGCTAGCGGCGATCTTCGACTTGCCCATAACGTCGATGATCACAGAAGGTGGGAGGACAAATGGAATAGAGCTTACGGAGGCAAGAATGGCGAGGAGCAAGGAATGGAAGGACAGACGATTGGAGAAGATGTCCTGCCCTCGCACCGCGGCGCAGTACTTATGTCGTGCACAATCCATCTCAGCCATCCGTGAAGATACTGCTCCACACAAGCGCATCCAGCCGTCCACGCGTCGTTCGGAGAGACTAACCGTCGCCACCCACTCCGTCCACTACACACGGGAATCAAGGCGTCATCATCGTGCCGCGCAATTTTTGCGCCCAGTTTGGAGAGACCTGACAATTGCTGACCACAGTCAACATTGACAGTGGGGCCCGCTACGTCACGTCCCATCGGGCGCAGAGGCGTGCCACGAAGCGTCATCGCTGACGTCAGCAAGACAATGAATCTGAAGAAGACGCGGAGCAGCGGGTCAACTCGAACGCATGATTCGAGTAGTAAGCTTCACTTCTGAAAACAAACAAGACAAGCTACTTATCCGAGAACTCGAAACAATCATTCGGGTGGCAAAGAAAAGGAAGTAAGTTCAGAAGGCTGAATCAATTCACAAGTAAGCCACCAGGCCGAATAGAAGCAAGATCCACACAAGAACAAAGCCAAAGTAATTCGACTGCAGAGAGTACTCCCATCGGGAGTGTCCTCTTCGAAACGAGTTCAAACTCAAGAACAAGCAAACTTGCGGCGTGCCCAGGAGGAAGGAGTCCTTTGCCCGACTCTACGATTTGACCAAGCACTCGGGGGCTACTGACGTGGGGCTACTATTCGACTACCCCGCGGTGAGGCTACCTGGGCCGCGCCAAGCTTATAGAGGCCCGCAGAAGGCCCACTAGCGGTATCATGTGACCCAATCCTAGTCGGTTAGGTCGCATAGCTTGTCATATCTGTAATTGCCATCGGCACCGTTCACCCGGGACCTGGCCTACCTATAAAGGCCAGGAGGGTTGCTCGTCTCAAGGACACGCTCATAGCCGCCACCACAAACCCTAGAGAGATCGCAATCTCGCCATTGTAATCGCTACTCGCCATCAATACCAGACAAGCAGGAGGTAGGGTATTATCCTTCGGGAGCCTGAACCTGGGTAAATCGCCTCGCTTGTCAGCCGTCGTGATCACCAACGCTTCTCTCTCTCCCCCTCAATCAACCCGGGGTGGACAACCCAGGGATTTGTCGAGTTACACCCTCGTCACTAGCAGTAGGGCAGCCTCGTCTTTTTCGGCTGGAGCAAGAGTGTGCTCCCAGGCCTTTGTCTTCTCAGGAGCATCTCCAGCCGAGAAATGCTGGCCTGACGTCCTGGTCCACGGGGACGTAGAACCACCTGGTCCTCCACCCCTGAGCGGAGTCGACTGCCTTCAAGGAGAAATACTTGCAGCCGCTCTTGACTTGGAAGTCGACGCCTCCAACTGGGTTCACCCGTTGTTGCGGGCCATATGGTGCACCTAGAAGATGGACTTCCAAAGAGGCCAGCTAGGGGATACCCCCAAAAAGCACTCGCACATTATCATAAAACAGACAATATGCAGAACGCCATTGGGGACCAAATCATGGATTTGTATCCTGTAGGCATAAAGAAGACCGCGTACAAAATCGTGGCACGGAAAACCAAAGCCCCGAGGGAGAAACTCAGCAAAGCAAACCCGCTCACCGAGGAGTGGCGCGAGGGAGTTCTCCTTGCCGGGAGCACGAACGGCGAGCTCCATCGCGGGCGGAAGCAGTCCCTCATGGCAAAGGAGCGTCAGCCTTTTCTCCGTCATGATCGACGAAGTCCAGCCGCCGGACTCCTTCTTCAGAACAAGGGGGACGGTGGCATCACTTGATTTCTTCCTTTTCTGGCCGGCCGTGGCAGAGGACGGTGCGCTCTTTTTAGGAGCCATGGTAAGCAGTGGGGTGCAGAAGCAATGGAGAATGAGCGCGCGCAAGGAGAAGACGAGACGAAAAGTGCAAGAACAGAGCAGCGGCGGGCGCGAGGAAGAAGATGAAGTAGAAGGCGACGGAAGGCAAATGGCAAGGTAAAACAAATCATAGCGGAGAAACCCGTACTTATGGTAAAAATCAGAAGATCATCGCAGCCGTCCAAATGAAATTACTACGACGCGTGGCACAATCAGAGGACAATCGTCGCAGGCCACGCCACCCACTACGCGCGCAAAACGAGGAGATCATCATCACGTCTGCGAAAATCTTGCCATGTTAGGTCAAATCGGAACTGAACCGGCGTCCACAACGGTCAAAGAGTGGGACCCACTATGTCACGTCCCATCAGAGTGCTATTCGCACGCCAAGGATGTCACGCGTGACATGATTCGTCTGACAGACGAACACATGCAAAAAACAAAAAGGCGTCATACTACGACTGACAAAAAAGAAAAGTTCATTGCAACTCGAAAGCAAAAATACAAAGCAAATGCATAAAAATGGTCGAGTGGGAAGCTCCCATCGGGAGAAGATAAAAAGTATTCGACTGACAAAACGCAAATTGAAATTATCCTCTACTACAAGCAGTAAAGCACAATCTCGGGGGGCTACTCCCATCGGGAGCACTTTCGTGCACCTATAGAATCAAAAGCGTTAAAAACATACGAATTCCCGAGTGAAAATCAGTCGATGATACCTCGGATGTTGTATACGAAAAATACAGAGGTAAGACCCATCGATCAGTCGAGTGGGCCGAGGATTACTCCAGCAGTGGTTTAATCCTAGACATTTCCGTATCAACGGATACGATGAAAATCCTGGCGGACGCGCTGGACAAATTGAAACTGCAGAACAATATCAGTAAGTCCATCGACTGGCCTGAGATGAGTCTGTCCAATATGTTTCAGGCTCGAGCCCAAGGACTAAAAACCTGATTGAAATCTAGTAAGGTTTTTGCCCAAGTGCAGTTAACTGGTTTCGACTCATCGAATAATTCTAGACCTACTCAGTTGAAATACTTCGGCATAATTCATAGTCAGAAAAGCAAAAAAATCATATCAAAAACATAAAACATGAGATGTGCACTATGTAGTGAGTCCATGACTGATTCTCCGAATTAGCCAAGCACTCGGGGTCTAATGACGAGGTTATACCAAACGGGTACTCCTTCGTGTGGGTACCTGGTGCACGTAATGACTAAATCCCAATTGTCAATAGGCTGAAGAAACCCAACAAATGAAGCCCAAGTCAAAGACTTCTACCATAGATAGCATAGTCGGTAGTACTTTTCATAAATGTAGTTCTAGTCGGTTACGACCCGAGACCTGTACCACTATATAAAGGACAGGAGTGCGACCGATCAAAGGCACACCCAACCAGGATCACCAAACACTGGCAAGATCGAAATCTTGCTAGACCTCTGTACTCGCCGCATATACCCAATCAATAACAGACAAGCAGGAGTAAGTGTTTTACCTCACTCGAGGGGCCCGAACCTGGGTAATTCCTGCTTGTCAACGAATCTACCAACACTACGCGTTCTCTACCTCATGACTCTTACCCTAGTCTAGTAACCATGGGTACTGATGGAGACATCCCTCCTCAGGTGGCGTCGTCGGGCACCGGCAGCTGGTGGCGGCTGCTCAGTCGGGCGGTCTCCAGCGAGACCACGTATGGACGAGCGCTCTCGGCCTCCTCGCGCCACAAGGCTCGCTGGAACGCCTTGGCCATCTCCGCCTCCTCGTTGCGACGCCGGAGTTTCTCTAGCTGCTCGCGGCGAGGCTGCCCATCGGGGCTGTCCGCCATGGTGGCCTATGTTTCTTGGGGGAGAGGGAGAGGGGGAAGTGTTTGTGTGCCAATGAGAGTTGCGCTGCGTCGGGTTTTAAAGCGGCCAGAGAAGCGCGGTTGGGTGGCCTGCATTAACGTGGCCACCACTTCACCTGGCCGCGCATTGACGTCGACGAAGCGTCTGCAGGATGGCGACGCTACGACTTCAGCACGCGCCGCTTCCCGTCTGCGCTATTGGAAGCAGGACGGCGTTATTGCGAGGCGTCGCTTCGGTTTGCAACGCGTGATGACGGGCGTGGCGCTGTCTAGTCGCGTCGACATTAAACACGACGCAACGACCTCCTACCCGGCGTTCGTTAACACAGTGCGAGACGCGCGTGTGTATGATGGGCGGGCCAGCTCTATCAAGACGATACGCAAGTCGGATGTCCGACATCCCAGGAGGGCCACTAATTATAGAGACCCTCCTGGAGTGCGGGACATAAAAATGGTCAGGACGAGACTTTAGGGATATTGCTGGTGGACACTTTTTGTGTGCGTACCCCCAAAGGGGTCGTTTAAAGGCACCGGTGAAGATGCTCTAACACAAGTCGCGTCCTCTGTAAGAAGAACAGTCGTGTTGCTCAAGGAAAGGTCACGCAGCTCACAAGATTCGTGTGCACCGACAACACAGCCGTCACCGATACGAACTGGTTTTCATGCGGCACAGCACAGGAGGAAGGTGCATGCAAAACTTGTACTCTCATTGCTCTCTTTTTTTTAGAGCGGATGAAAAATTCTTTCGTTAGTGGACATCAATCAAAATCTTGACGAGCCTGCAAGTGTAAGAAGATAGCGTAAAAACATTTCGGCCTAGTTTACCCAGGCGAGCAGCACAGTAAAGACAAACGTGAACTCTTGGGCCGGCCCCGCAGCACCTTCGCGTGTCGGCTTAGCTCTAAACAGAAGCCATTACTGCTCGGCTCAGCCCAACAACTTGCTCAAAAACGGGCAGTCAGCCCAGCTGCAGAGTGGGGCCAGCGATGGACGGACGGACGGACGGACGGTGTGGACCCCGCCGTCGATACTACCGATGCCGCCATCACTCCGCCGCGCATAAATGTTGGCGGAGGGCACTTCCTCCAGCTCCAGCCCACCCCAGCCCACCCACCTTCCCAGCCCAGGCAGCCAACCCCTCGGTCGCTCTCACGCTCTTCGTGCTCGCCGCCTCCCCTCCCGTCGTCATGGCTTCCATCGCCGGATCCGCCCTCTCCTTCGCCAAGCCCGTCAAGGTATAGCTCTCCGCCGTCAGATCCGCCGCCACACCCGTCTGGTTGATCTGCCATGCTGGGGTTTTAGCGTTCGTCTCCGTCGATCTAGGCTTGTTTGGCAGCCCAGTGTAGAGGTGATCTGCGGCTTAGCCGTCGAACCTTGTAGGATTGTTCGAGGAAAACTGTTTTTTTTTCGTCTCTGTTCGGCCACCTTACGATTTACTACCTCGTAAATTTTGTCTAGCAAGTAGCAACTCGTGTTCTTATTTTAAAAAAAAATTGTGGACATAACCTCTTTTTGTGCGATGGTGTGTCTTACCGAGCCATTTTGCGAGGTGGATTCGGGCAGATCTGCTTTTCTGCTTGGCTTACTGAATGTTTGTGCGCTGACGAGCAACAACAACTTGATTTGTTACTAGGCGTGTAGAAAGTCCACTTTGCTCTGAACGTGTAAGAGGCTTAGATCCCTGCATGTGCAATTAATGATTGTGTTAGTATAATGGTTGCTGTGGTTACATAAGACTGCATCCTGGCGCGGAATTATTGAGTTTGCATTATGGTGTGTAATTGTTGGTTGTGTTGGAATGTTGGATGCTAGTACTAGGTAGTTGATATGCATGCTCCACAGGTTGCAAAAGTTGGTCCTTCTTTTATACTGCCACCTAAAATGCCTTTTGGTATCATGTCTTTACTACTATGTGAAACACTTCCTTTGATTCTCCAATTGGCTAGTGAAACTGTAACTTAGCCACTGCAGTGGCAGTAAATTCTATTTGTGATGTAAATAATTTTTTGTTTACGTTTACTATTTATTTTCTCCTCTTATGTTTACTTGACATTTTGGGGGGCGTACCATGAAAGTAGTTGCTGTTAATATTTTCTCTGCCTATATTCTTCTTACAATCATCATACTGTTGGCAATTATAGCTGTAAAATTAGTGTTTTGCAGATGTGGGATTACCTAGTGAATGAATTGCTAGATGGATAGAAAAATCATCAGAACAGTGTTTGACTGTTTGTATTTTCTTCAGTCATGAATAGGGAACACAGTGCATTATTTTCTGGCACGTGCAAGTTTTGTTGTCTCAGTAAGTTCGTTCCTTCAATTGCAGGCAATCAGCTCGAGCTCGCTGTCTTTCTCCAGTGCAAGGAGGGGTAATGCATTTCTCCGCCTTCAGCCAGTGCCGATGAGATTTGCAGTTTGCTGCTCGGTGAGTTACATCCTTTCTCTTCATGCATGATTTACTTTGCTAAACAGGGGTGAGCTAGGTAGCTATACTAGTTGTATATCTGAAAAGTTGTGTTACTGTGCTAAAAGCAGTGATGTGTTTCTGTAGGTTTTAAGTTCAGCTAAACTTGTAATTTGTTCTAACATACACGAGTACTCTTTAGTTCTGAATACATGATTTTTTTCAGGCAGCCAAACTCACATAACGGGGCCCTGTAGAAAATGTACTAGTTGTGAAGAACTAGCTTATTTTCCTTCATTCTTGGAGAGTTTTTCCTTTGTGCATGTCAGCAATGACCCGATGAACACATATTTTCTTTTCTAAAAGAAGTTTATTTTATTAAAAAAATCGTCATATTCTAGCACCACTTGTGAACTTAGCTTGTACTTAGCGAGATAACAGCATAGAAGTTAGTGTTTTATCAACCACTAAGCAATGTTCTTTTATTGCTACAGTTTGAATGCATTACATAAGTTCTTTTCACTGAATATGTGTTCCAACTTCCAACAGGCAAAACAGGAAACAGTGGACAAGGTTTGTGAAATTGTTAAGAAGCAGCTTGCTGTTCCAGAAGGCACTGAAGTTGCCGGTCCCACAAAGTTCTCTGACCTTGGAGCTGATTCGCTCGACACGGTAACTGGCAATAATTTTTTGACTGTATGTCAGGCATGAAAGTTTTGTTTTGAAGCAAACAGCGCCTAACCTAACCTTACCGAATAGCTGTATGATCCTCATAAGGTGTTCTGCTTGGTTTACCTATATTCCGAGTGATGTGAAGTTACTCTGAAAGCATGTGTTTTCATGACAAGACTGAAAATTAACAGGTTCTTCAACATGAATGACTGACTATGTTTCTCCACACCTAGATACCTTAAGATTAGACTGTGAAGTAGCTATTAGATTCCCGAGTGACCGGTGACCCCACATACTAGAAAAACTTTTGCATCTTAATATGGAGCATAATACTGGATATTTAGTTCCATGTATAAAAATAGTTTTTTTTGCGGGTATATAGTAGACATAGTCCATTCTCTTTTGTTGCATATTTCTGTCGTGACGTCAAGTAAAACTCACTGTCAATCTTTCTCAGGTCGAAATCGTGATGGGCCTCGAGGAGGAGTTCAAAATCAGCGTGGAGGAGTCGAGCGCACAGGCGATCTCGACAGTCGAAGATGCCGCCACACTCATTGACAAGCTTGTCTCTGCACAGTCATCTTAAGAAAGGGAGGTCATAAATCTTAATGCTTGAAGCTAGTAAGCTAGTGGTCCTACCTTGGGTTGATCCTTGTTCTACTATAGCCCTTGTTATGTGTAAGCTAGTGGTCCTACCTTGGGTTGATCCTTGTTCTACTATAGGCCTTGTTATGTGGACTCTAGAGGCTTGATGATTTTCTTAGGACGATTGTCCCTGCTGTGTGGTAATAAGATAATTGTTGAAGTGTTTATGGTGATGAACATCTTGGTTGTGAATCTCGTGGTGCATGTTTCTGTACACATCTTCTGTGCCCCAAGAGAAGAATATGGGGGTACGGGGCAACTACTTGTGCATGCGCAGTTAGTAATTATTATGAGCGCTTTTACGTTGATTGGTGAGCATTTCTCAGTACTCTCGAGTACTTACCCTTAAAAAAATGGCTGTTGATTAAACAATGTTGCCTCGAGTACCAGTCCTTGTTTTCTTTGCAATTTCCAGGAACTGAAGACATCAGCAAAGATTCAATTCCAGCTTTAGACCAATGGCACACGGCCTTGGCACAGCAGCTGCCACTGTGACGCCGTGGGTGGATATTTGTTTCCCTCCAGGAGTGAAATGGTGAACGTGGGTGCATATATGTTTCCCGGAAAAATGGCTGTTCGATCTCATTGTGGTGCCCACGACTCAGCCACCACCGTAGCAGATATTTTTTTTTAAGATACCAGCGGGGAGCCCTACGGCCTTGAAATTAAGCTTTCAAGCGCACATAAGTGCCAACGGTGCGTATGTGCCCACGAGTGAGCACCAGGTTTCGAACTCGAGCGGGGGGCATAGCAGGTATCATCACCCTGCTAGCCATCTGGGCCAGGCCTCAAATAAGAGCCGCACAAATTGGAGAATGGAGAGCTTGTCGCTGTCCTTACGCCACCACCCCTAGATATGTTCCTTCTTTCTACTACGAGCTTGCCCGCACATGGTCGCTGCTCGTCATCCCCTCCGGCTTGCATGTAGGAGAGGCCAAATCGGTGAGCTTGGCGTGGAGGTCGGCGCCGAGGAGGATGGGTGGCGGCCTTGTGTAGGTAGGTGATAACCACAGTCTTACGAGGTGTACACGTCAAAAGAGTCTGGCGGCATCATGTTTCATGTTGTGAGAAAGATGTAGACAAAAGATAATGAAATGAGAGACATGCGGTACCGATTCAAAATAAACCTTATAGTTAATCAAACAAATCAATATTTTTAACTAATAAATCAGTACTTTTCGGTACCTTTTTTATAGTACTCTCTAATAAGTCCAATTTCCAACCCATTGGATCGAGTTCTTGGACGGTCCCTAAAATCTTCAACCATGGTAAAACTTATAAATTGTTATACGTCGTGGTTTCACTGAGAGGTGGTCGGAACGTTGATGTTAGTATATATAATTATTCGGTTTTGTTCGACTAGAAATGCCTCGTATCTTTTGTTTATACACGAGCTGTGGCAATGGCATCCAGCGTTTATTCTGTATGTTTTGTTTGTCTACCTGCTGCTATATCCAACAGTTGATTACTCTTCAAACAGGGTGATTGCACCTAATAACATTATGAACTACTCCTATTTTAGGGAGGTTGTCAGCTTATGGTTCCTTTTCACTGCGAGCTACTTGAATGATATCCAAGCTTTGTATCAGGCCTTCTTGTTTCATACTCTATTTTGTGGCTTAGGTGGGGAAATTCTTAAAAAAAGCTTCCCTTCACGAAAGTCTCTTTCTATCCGCTCCGCTGCTGACACGTGTCGCAATTTCGTTTGTTTTCACCCAACCTTTCTTCCGTGCGTGACAAGTGGCGGCTTCCTGTTGGTGCGCAGGATGTACGTGCATTCATTTTGAGATTCTTTTTATTAATGAAATATCTTGATAACCGTTTATCCGAATTATGAACCGTTTTCACTTTTGAACTCCTCGCGTCGAGATCTTCAAAACTAGATCCATTATTAATAGGTTTCGACAAACTTTTTTTTTACTTCGGATTATGTATAGTTGTACAACCTGACATGTGTATTTGTACTGAATCTGAATATAGTTGTACATATAACTAGATTTGTACAACTTGATTTGTGTACTTATACGTTCAACCATGTTTCTGTACAACATGATCTGTATAGTTGTACGACCTGATCTATACAACATGAGTCTGTGTAGTTGTACGTCTGAGTATTTGTAGTTGTACGTCTAAGTTTATGTAGTTATACGTCTAAATCAATGTAGTTGTAGTTGTACGTTTGAAACTAAATCTACAATGTTATACGTATAGCTGACCGTATAGCTGACCTACGTCCGTGTATAGTAGCCTTCATGCAGTAGATATATGAGCCGTGTATAGTAGCCTTCATGCAGTAGATATATGAGCCGTGTAGGATCTTGTACGCGTGACGGTCTGGTACGTGCGGGGGCTTCCTATTCGCAGCGCACAGGCTCATGGGACCGCGTACATCGGGGACACGTGGCTTCTCCACGGACGCCCGCATAGCCCTTCATGAAGGACGACCTCCGGCTAGTCCTACCCAACTCTTGGTGATTCTTAAAATAGAGAGAAAGTTCAAAGGCCGGTCTGTCAAACTCTTTCTTTTTTAGATTGGCGGGTAGTGATGTTAAAGGCTCGTATTCTTCGTTACTTTTTTTTTGCATGGTAATACGCTTCTCATTTATATAATAAAGGTAGGTTACAAGACACGTACGTACTGACGTTACAGATCTGAATAGATAGGATAAACCTATGCAAAAAACCAGCACCGATTCTCCTCCTTCGCCAGCACCGAAGTGATCACCAAAAGAACGGAAGACATATCACCTCTACACCTGAGATCGAAGCGGCTCCATCGCTGATAAGCAGCTTTACGGACCTCCAAAGTAGTTTGCCAGAAGCAAAACCATTATCGTTGAACGAATCAGACCGGGGCAACGTGTCCCCGGACACGCCATCGAACTCCAGAACTGGCACCACCGCACGACTACGACGTCGAACGAGTGAGCCAAAACTGTCAACCTTTAACCACAAATCCAACACAGGATACACCATCTTCCAGCTGTCACATGCGCCAACAACAGTCTGCGCGTACTCCTGGACCATACATCCTCCCTGCTCCACCATGACGTAGGAGACAACGCCACAACAACGGGGACAAAGCAGAAGGAGAGACACACCTGATGGGGTCGCCGTCACCGCCTCACCGTCACCATCCATGAACACTAAAACCACCGATCTAGAAGATCGGCAAGCACACGATGCCACCAACTCCGAGACGCCACCATGAAGGAGAACGCCGGTGTGGGAGTAGAGTTGAGACAGATTTATTCGTCCGGGCGTCGCTCCCACCACCCCAACGACGCACCATGCAAAAATAATCCAAAACCTAATCACCATGCAAAAACGGAGGAGACGGGGTCCCCCTCCTTCTCGCCGCTGAAGCAGCAAGCGGAGGAAGAGGGGCTCAACTCAATCACCGGTGGAGATCGGTGGAATTTTTCTCCCTGATCACCCGTCACCTGAGGCGGCGGCTCGGTTACAGGAGTACGAGGTATTCTTCGTTACTTCCCGCTTCACTCACGGCTTCCTAATCACGTTGTACTGTATTTTGTCAAACAAAACAAAACCACCGTACAAGTTCTTAACTATGAAGATTTAGACAGGGCAGGCATTAGGACGGACATTAGAGGATGTGTGCATGACCGCACGATGAGAATTTTCTTCTCAGTTGTTTAGAGTCTAGTTTAGACTGATTCAGAAATGCACTAAAAATACTAATAAGAAATACTTGTCCGCACTAACAACAAGGGCGTTTGGTCTAGTGGTATGATTCTCGCTTTGGGTGCGAGAGGTCGCGAGTTCGATTCTCGCAACGCCCCTATCTATTTTTTTTGGTTCTGTTAATTATAGTACTAACTGTTGAAGTTTTCATCTGAAGATTAATCATCACCGATGAAGAGACCTTCAGCCCGTGTCAGTGAACTAGTGTGTCCATTATTTTCAGAACTTATTTACCAAATAGATTGATTTTCACGTTTGCTTCTCAGCGTCCATCTACTCCTACAATTCACAGGAATCAACAAATCAAGTAGTACAACATGCACGCGTCCCAAAACAACAAGCATGAAAATGACATCAGGCGGCGATCGTCGGCGGCGAGGAGAGGAAGGAGGAGGAGGCTACGATTCTATATATAAGTTAGCTTATTGGTCGGCGGTCCTTTGCCTCTTGGAGCACTTTGCCTGCACGGCGAGCGTGGCCGTGGTGCCGGGGCAGTTGAGGTCCCCGCCGTACACCTCGTGCGACACCTTGAGCTCGCAGCTCTTCTTCCCAATGCACGCCTTCTCCACCAGCTCCTTGGCATTGGGCGTGTGGCAGTTCCCCACCGTGTAGTTGCCGCAGATCCCCAGCGGGTTCCCGTAGCTGGCGAACACCACCTGCTGGATGGTCTTCTTCTCCGGGCACGACAGCACCGCCCGTGGCTTCATGTCGCCCGTCACCGAGACCAGCTGGCTGTCCTTCCTCTCCCACGACCGCACGTGCCCGGGGTTCTTCTCCGAGATGAAGCTGCAGATGTTGTCGCGCTTCACCGTCAGGATCATGATCGCGTCCGGCTTCCCGCCTTCCTCCTCGAAGAGCGTCAGCACGTTCCCGGTCGGCTTCAGGAAGCACCGCGGCACGTGGTAGAGGTACTGCGACGGCCGGCCCAGCGCGTGCTTGTACGAGCTCCAGTACCGGCCCAGCCCTTCGCCGTTGACGTACAGGATGCCCTTGCCCATCGGGTTCAGGTCGATCACCACGGGATCCTCCCCGGAGGGCATGTCGAAGCGCCGCCGGTACCACGTGAGGGGCTGGTCGAACACCGCGGGCGTCCACTGCACCTCGCCGCCCTTCTCCGTGTGCGCCTGCTTCTGCTCGCCGTCCAGACCCACGATGTGGCCCCACCCGTTGCCCGACAGGTCCAGCGTCCCCGTGTTGAGGCCCTGGATGGTGACGGCGTGCACGCCGGCCTGCCGGTGCTCCAGGTACGCGCCGCTGTCCTGCATCCCGAGCGTGGTGGACAGGATGGAGATGTGGTTGATGCCCACCTTGAGCTCCACGGGCTTCTCCAGCGTGAACGCCTTGTTCATCTTGGTGCCGTGCCCCGTGCCCGCGTACTTGCCGTTCACGAACGCCACCATGGCATGCCCGTGGCTGCTCACCTCCAGCACAGAACTGATGTCCTTTCTGAACGGCAGGTCCTCCGCCTCCAGCTTGAAACTATACACACATGGTCATGGTACCGATCATCCTCCGACGAGACAGCTTGAAACTACGTTTGAGGAATTCACCGGCGGCGTCGAACACGGACAGTAAACTTATATACCTGGTGGTGTACCAGAGGTAGTCGGTCTTGTCCTTGGTCATGTTGTAGGACTCGAGGGGCTTCTCCGTCCTGACGGTGGTGAGCTTGTAGGTGGGCACCTTGTCCACCTCCGTGTACATCTCCCACACGTTGTTCTTCACCGTCTGGTCGGCGAAGTGGAAGGTGCGCTGGTTGTGCTGCGAGTTCACGTGCTGCGTGCTGAACACCACCGTCTTGCAGTCGCCGAGGATGCTCACCGACCGCCGCGGCACGAAGTACTGCTGCCCCCGGAACGTCACCGTCCCGTCCTCCTTGGTGTTGTGGTTCGACAGGAACGCCACGCACACATTCTGCTCCGGGATCTGGAACAGCCGCGCCTGCATCCATCCATGGTGATCAGAAATGCCCAAGAGATCAATGGTGACCAATGGTGATCGATCACAGTCAAATCCAAGAGAACCTCGTATAGCTTGCCCAATGGCTCCGTGGAGGGGGTCCCCCAGAGGAGAGCCTTCTTGCACAGCCTTAGTGCTTGGTGCAGGTCCCTCAGATGGCCCCACTTTGGCTCCTTGTACAAACCTGCGGGTTCATTCATGATTCAGCAGCTCGCTCATCAGCAAACAACATGATGATCTCTTCAGACTTCCATTCAGTGCTTTTTATTCTATCTTAATCTTACCGAATTCGTCGAGAGGCGCCTCGTCATAGTATCTCGGCATGACGAAAGAGGCGCCTGTTCTTCCAAAGTTTGTTCCTCCATGGTACTGTTCAAAGAGGCAAAACCGTGCAACTCAGTTTTTTGTTTCTAACGGAGAAGGAAAAAAATTCTGTAAAATCCTTGCCAACAGCATATTACTGGTCGGTACCATGTAGTAGTTCACCATGGTGCCGCCCACGGAGAAGAACCGTGCCACGGCGAACGCAATGTCCTCGGCTGATCTCTGAGATGGCGGATCACCGAATACTCTGTATCTGTATGGACCAACCAAAATAGTTTAGCTGGCAGTGGCACACACCATATTCTCTTGATGAACAAGGAGAGATTCAGCTTACTGTGCAGTCCAGTTCTCAGTCCATAAGAGGGGCTTGTTCTTGTCAGTTGGACCTGGCCATGTATCTCCGCAGTGCCTACCGTTGCAGGTGGGGATCTAGAGATGATATTAATTAATCAGGGTAGATCCTAAATCAAGAAGAGATTTGCATATATCATATCATCTAATGATTGCCAATTTGAAAACCAGTCATCGAATCCAAAATGTTCATACATTTGAACAATGAACCTACAACAGGGGAATATGTGAACTCGCGATTGATCATAATAAAGGCATAAGTACCAATGACTGATCGTAACAAAGTTACCACTTCCTTTGGAGCTTTAGTCTGCTTGCACATGATCCACGGCACCCCGGTGTCGGTGCTGATGGCCATCTTAGCTGCCCAGTCAATGTACCTGGTTCCGTTCTCTTTGAACGCCGCCTCCATGTGTTGGTACTCATTCTCGATCTTATTTATGCACCAACATTTCATCACATAAGCATGAATCATCAGCATTCATCAGGCAATTGATGCGTCGCCCGGAGAAATGGAAATCAAGGCGATGTAGTACCTGTGACAGAATAATAGGGCCCCCCTGTGATGCGAAGAGCTTGGCATCCTTGAGCTTGGTCACTATCATAGTCACAAACTTCTGCATGAGCTTCTGTACAAAGAGAAAACCCAAGGTATGCATGTCATTCTCATGGGCCTGAAATTACCTTTACATGTAGAGAATTTTACTTCCAATTTTCAATATTAAAATGCATTTATTCGATATGACAATCTTGTGTGGTTTGATTTGATTGTCTGAAATTTTACCTTGAAAGGCTCATTGTCGGTGCGGAAGACGATGCCGGGGACTTCCCGGAGCCAGTAAGGTAGCCCTCTGTGAGAACAAGAAGAAGAAGATCTTCAATTAAACGTGGTCATCGATCTTGTTTGTAGCAACGAAATCAATCGAGGCGATGAGACGAGAAGCAAACGATCGAGACGAACAAACCCATGGTTCCATTCAGCCTGAACGAAGGGCCCGATCCGGACCATGGCGAACATCCCGTGCTCCTGGATGAGCTTGAAGAACTTGATCATGTCGTACCTCCCCTCGAAGTTGTACTGAAATCAAGCGATCAATCCATCGAGGAAGAACGCACGAAGATTGTTATGAGCACACGGACGGGATGTCGATCGTAGGAAGGATGAGATGAGATGAGTGGGGGCGGAGTGCGTGACAGTTACCACGCCCATCTCGGGTTCATGCCCGTTCCAGAAGACGTAGGACTCGATGACGTTGAGGCCGCCCTCCTTGGCCCTGGAGATGAGGTCGGGCCACTCCTGGGGCGGGCTGCGCGGGTAGTGGATGGAGCCGGAGAAGAAGAGCTCCCTCCGGCCGTCGACCATGAGCGACCGGCGGTCGTAGGTAATGACGGTGCCGGGCTTGGTGAGCTCGTAGGCGTCGCCGTCGCCCGCCGCGGGCGCGGCGAGGACGACGGCGAGCACCGCGACGGCGGCGAGCCGGACGCGGAGGAGGGACATGGCGGGTGGATCGTGCATGCGTACGTGGGAGCTAGGGGCTTCGAGTTCGCGCTCCCGCTAGTCCTAAAATAGGGAGGGGGTTTAAAGGCCGCGCGTCGACGGGGAGTGGCCGCGCGGGAACGCCGGGACCGACGTGCGCGCGCGCTCCGTCCGTGGCAAGCTGTGCAGCGCGGGGGCGGGAACGGTTGGTGTCTCTCGCCGCTCGCTCCTACGCGTGGTCTGGTTTTCGTCGTGGTTTTGGGCATTTTTCTTGACTGAATCCTCAGCCGTGGTGGATCGGCATGGTTTCCGGACGGGGTGTCGCGTGCCGTGCTATTGCTCTGCCCACAGGATATACGTACTTAAAATACGGAGTACATTTTTTAATAAAGAGCATTTGTTAAGGACAACCACAGTGTAGCCATAGCTAAATTTGCCACGTTAGATTCATTTAGCAACGATGATATATTCTGTTCTTTGACTGGGCCTACCAAAAAATAAACAACTACACATGCGGTTGCATTCCTATTCTCTCTCAGCTTTCATACACATCTCAACACTCCACGGCTCTCTCTCCAATTTTTTTATTCCCTTCACCAATTTGACGTCGGAGCAGTTACATACGCCGGCTTCCAAATATTTGGTTTTTTGGTATCGATTGAAACTTGCCCTACAACGTTGTACAGCGATGCCGAAAGCAAAATTTCTATTTGGCATCGATATTTGGCTACACACTGTGGATGCCCTAATATCACGGAGATACCAATTACATCCAGAATCTACAATAACACAATAATCTAACATGCACACAACCAAAAACAAAAAGAGAAATAAAAAAGAAAAAGTCCTGCTACGGAGTTACAATCCTTGCAGCAGCACCACAACCACCACCAAGGCAATACCTGATGTCCAATTCTTCAAAAGCAACGCCTTCAAGAAGAAAACAGTGCCATATACAACCAATTAAGGCCAGACCTTGGGTTTTCACCCTGAAGATAGTCCCCGCTCTCAAAACAATGTCTTTAGAAAGACCATTGCCAGGCTCAACCAATTAAAACCAGATCTTGGATTTTCACCCCTGAAAGGTAGGACTTGGAACTTCACTTATGTTGTCGCCCCCGTTTAGCTTACATACTGCTACCACAATTCTTGAAACTCAAAGCCAGATCCTCATCGATGCAAAGACTCCAATCATCATTACTTGTCCTCCAAGCTCAGCTTCCATGACATTCTCCGTCTCTAACTTCATCATAGATTTTCCCATGATGGAAATAGACACAGAGCTTCACGCCGCTCCCTCCGGCGCGAGTGTATACCATCCAATTCAGCAATGTCTAGGCATAAATTTCATGAGAGATCGCCGGCGGAGCATTCTGGAACCCGACACTCGAGCAGTAAGATCAAGGAGGACCCAAAGACGGATTTTCGTCTTTGAACAAATTGGACCCAAAGACTGCATCCATTATTTGATCACACCGGTAGGCCCCCACGCCTATGGTCAGAGCAACAAAGGAGGCGGTCGGGTCCTTAGGAGCCCTGCATCCATCTCCAACTCGCCGCCCCGGCTACAGGCCTACTACCTGGACGACACAAGGCGCGTCCAAGAAGCCGTGTTGGCCGATCTCCTTCGGCGAAAGAGAAGATTACCACCTGCCTAGTTTCCTCATGATGCAGGACGACCCTAGGAGCACGGTCAGCTGCAGATGACGAGGCCGGCGAGTAGATCATGGCCCGACCAAACGATCGGACCGAACTGCTCCAAGCGCCCGGCCACCAGAGCACCGAGGCCCCCAGGTTGCCTGCACCACTGCCGCCAGAAGGCCGGAGCGAGCGCCGCCGCTGTCCCTCCATGGAGCTGAGAAGCTCCTCCGCCACCGTCACGCCACACGAGTTTCTCTCGGCGGGGATGCACTCGGAGGAAGGGTCGAGGGATGACGGGAGGGACCGTCACACAAAGATGGGATCGCTCAGATCGGATCTCAGATGCGTGGAGCGTGGAGCAGAGCGATTTGGATATAATTAATTGGGGGAGAATTTCACTTCCCCGGCCTCTTCACCAACTAGGGATGTACACAGGCTTATTGCATGAGTAGGATACTTAAAATACATATTTTTAAAATATTAAAAAACTGAAATCAAATTTTGTGGATGCATCTTCATATTCTAGATGTTCACATAGTCCTTTAATCGAAAATCGATATTTTTGTTCAAAACATGCCTCGTGAAAAGTTTCATTTTAACAATATTTTATTCTTTTTACACAAGTCATAGAAAATGTTGGTTTTTTCATGAAACAACTTTGTGGTATAGAATGTTAAATTGTAAGATTGAACATTTTCTCTCAGGGCAATCGTACTTGAGACCTCTCATTTTACTTGATATTTGATGTACCATTTTAAAAACGAATATATACAAGGGTACATGGTATTTTGAGAAGATAGCTGATACGATAATGTTGTGAGTATTTATAAAAAAAAGTATCCTTGTGTTGAAGTATTGATTATGATGAAGTGTTAGATCTACGGGATTACATGATATTGGTTACTCCCTCCATTTATGTTTATAAGTAATAATTAGCAATTCTCTAGGACCAAGATATAATTCTATTAATTTCAAAAAAATAAAGTCTAGTGGGTGATTTTTTTCTTCATAAATCGGACATTTATTACACATAATCCCAATGACTAGCACATGCATGCATTAGCCTAATGAATTGGAGCTTTTTAGGTAAAGCCCATGAAGATTGATGGAAGAACACATCATCCCTAATTAAAAGGGATATTAAATATCTAAATTGTCTCCTATTCTTGTGAAAATTTGGTTTTTGAAGTGCATCCTATAAACCGGGACAGAGAGAGTATTGGTTAACATTAATTTGTAGTCGGGGCATGACTTATAAGAACGCTCCTTCTCATGAACTAGATAAACATAGTATAGTCAATGATAAACTTGCCAAGATCATCGTTATCTCTATCAACGCCCCACATCTAGTCCATAGCCCATGTTGTCTTTATATAAAAGACCCATGTTACGCGAGTTCAACCCAAGGACTAAGCTCTCTTTGTTCCAATTCCAACTGTAGGCATTTACAGATATTTCACATATTCCAAAAAATACAACAAATATTTTCTAACCATCTTAATCCATCTTCACGTGAACACATGTGTATTGTATGAGCCAACCTCCAAGTCCATCACCTCGGACTTGGTCATGTCAGCTCTATTGCCAGGCCCGGCTGTTCTGTTACAAGCCTGAAGCTCAACACATCAAATGATGCTTATACTCATACACTTCGTCATGCGATTCTTGTTCTTCTTGACTCTCATGATCTTCTTGTACTTTTCCACCATGTAGCCACAAGTTGTAACATAATGCTCACAGATCAACATGTCTAATATCATTTAACACACGTTCACCAGTCTTGATCTCGACATCTTCAATCCGACTACGTACCGAGGCACATCACTAGCTTGATAGACCACTCCCGGATCACGTAACTTCCAGGTAGTGAACTACTCTTTGCTAAACATCACATGATATGATATTGCCATTTTCACCCACTCATCACCGGACAACTCGATCACTTCACGAGGTAAGAACTTCACCATCAAAATCATTCATATTGAAGGACTTCTCGCACGGGTAACTGCATCAATATTCTTAAACGTTGGCCGATGCTTCCTCATGCGTCTTCCAAATTACAACTACAGCTTTGCAGCCATCCCCCCCCCCCCCCCCCCCCCGCACATCAAACTTCTCACCTTAATTATACTTGACCACTACACCCACATCTTTACTATTTTCTTAAGCTTCTCAACATTTTCATTCTCACGTTGATCATAAATATAACCGTAGCAACCTCACACTTATACTCACATGAGTCTTTCAGTATGTCATAGTAGGAAGATAATTCTCGTAGGACCAAGCTCAGGGACGGAGGGAAGGGGGGACGAGACCCCCCTATCGATTCTCTTGCGCTTCAAGAACGATTAACGAGATCACTAATTTTTGCCCCCCCCCCTATCCGTGTGCCACACACGTAAAGCGTCCACATATCCTCTATTCCAAGCCCATCCGGAAGCCCATTAGGAAGACATGATCAATTGGCACGGTCAGAATCAGATCGATCGTTTCTGTTCTTTCGCCTGATTCTGGCTCACCGCCGCCACCGAGGACTCCAGTCGAGAGAAGACCAAAATATTCCTAGATTGGTCAAGAATATAAATCTGAGAAGGAGCTGCCAGCCAGAAATCCATAACACAATCCCTAGCACGGTGACCTGACGACCGACCAGCCGCACTGCCAGCATGAGCTACGATTAAAGGAGGAAAGGTTTTAACTTCGTCTCTTGATTTGATCATGTCCTAGACTCCTAGTCAATTCTTAGCCCTGCTCTCAATACTAGATTAGTTTATGTATTTGTGCCAAAAATCTTAGTAAGGAAAATTTTGGATTTCTCCCAACACTAGTTAGTCTACTATCCCGATATGATCTCCCGGTCTATTATTTAGTTGTGTTGTGAAATTGTTGTGATTTTCCTCTCTGATGTCATTCTATTATCATAATAAAGCCTAAATCATGGTAATTATTGTGTGTTAGTAGAAAGCTGGTTTGGTATTTTTGTATAGATATAGTTCAGCTTATTATAGAGTAAAAACCACCGGTGAAACCTTGTTTAGTCCCTTTATTTCGGACGGAGTTTACTAAGCTTTCAAAAGGTTCGATTTTTTTAGCCATGTCGCCCCCCTATGCCTAAATCCTGGCTCCGTCCCTGACCAAGCTAACGAAGATAGCAGGGGTAAGGTAGTGTTTTCAGTTTCCACTTTGGCCTTTAACTAGCCTAAGACTGAGACCACCTAGTTGAAGGCATTGTCATGCCTTGTAAGGTCTCTCCCTCGATCCATCATTCGGTCCATATAGCTCATGTTTTAGGTATGATTTGTCTGGGTGTTGTCTTTCTAAGAACCGAGCTTCCACCTTGGTCCAAATTGTGGCACGTGACACTTCATCTATCACATGATATAAAACCTAATTTGTCAAGCACAACGGTCTGGTCCTGCTACCTTGATCTTCAGGTCGTGCCAATCTTTGATGTACACCCTGGAATGCTTTAAGCGTCATCTTTGATTGACTTCATGCAAGAGCGAGGCCTAAAATATTAAGCAATACAATCCATTTCAATAAAAACAAATGTCACATTGGATTCGGTATGTGTGTTACTTACAAAGCTATAATCTAATAAGAAAACATACAATTTTGTTTTCCATTTATATAATATAGTGTGCTTTCAAAAGATTTCGGTTTAAGAACGTGTTTTGTTCCTTAATCCCATAAATAATCGTCACATCTCCCCTATGGCTTTTGGCTTGTCCAATATGTCGACATCGTCCTATCTTTCCATGTTCATCTCCTTCTCGGGTCCATGTCGATGACAAAAAATTTCAAGGCAATGTCATGTGTCCACGACTTGTCTCAACCGATTGAGATCCCATCTTCGCCCCCACCCTAACCCTAATTGTACATCTTGCCTTCATCTTCCCTTAGATCCAACTCACCCATGTCACCTATATTTGATATTTAGTGGACATGAGAATTCAGTTGAGCAAAACAGAAAAAAGTTGGGCGATACAACTGAAGGTGGGCCCCAGACTACAGCGAGAGGTACACGTGTAGCGTGGATCCAAGTAAAACCCAAGCCGGCAGACCACGACTCGACGGCGCTGAGCAGCCAATCGCCCGCTCGCGTTATCTCGTCGCCTCCTCCCCATTCCCGTTCAGCCATTCCCGCTGCTGCTGCTACTACTGCTCCTCTCACCCCATACGCACCACGCTCCCCGCCGATCCCTAGGGTTCACTCCTCGTCGGCGGCGATGGCGGCCCCGGTGGTGGATGCTGAGTACCTGCGCCAGATCGACAGGGCGCGCCGCGCCCTCCGCGCCCTCATCGCCTCCAAGGGTTGCGCCCCCATCATGCTTCGCCTCGCGTACGTGCAGTTTCCCGTTTCCCTCCTCTGATGCACCCCTGCGCCTTGTTTTTGTGCTTGTGCTTGTGCTTTCTCTTCGCCTGCCCTTGTTCATGCGGTGCGAGTGCTAGTGTGTTGCTGAAATTCGCGGGATCGCCTACTGGCGTTGTGAGCTTAGGAGGGCGCACGTCAGATTTGGACTCCTGCTTTGCTGCTTTGTGGTGCCACGGCCTGCGGATACTGGAAGTCACTAGCCTGGCGCATCGTGGTTTCCGTTTTGGGCAAGGCAATTCGTCAAACACCTTATTCGCGTGCCTTGAGCTTTGAACGGGGGATCTAACGAGGAAGCGGTGATGTTTAATTAGCAGATAGACCATAGTGGTCTTTGTGTTCGCTTTCTCACGTTTATGTTGTGGATATGTATCATGTGTTACATTTTCAGTAGCATCGGAATTCTCAGACAGTGCTCATTCGCGTATACACACATAATTGCCTAATCGAATAAGCTGAGATGGATTGCCTGTTCCAAGGCTTCCAGTTTTTGAAATTTCCTTGGCATTTCTGGTGTTTCTGAGTAGTTAGGAACAATATGTGATACATCAATCTGATCAGGTCTCATGAACACTTATGGAATGAACTATAAAAGGCATTGCATTAAGTTTATGCACTGAATTTGTAGTTTTATGTACTGCAGGAATGCAGGTATAAACTTGGTTCCTCTGTAATTGTAGCTATAATAAGTAAAATCTAGATTATTCTGTCTCCGACTTCCATTTTCGTTGTGTTTGTGGTTACGATTTGACTTTCTTCTAGAATAACTTGCTTTCCTGCATGTGGAAGGCTTAATTACTTCAATTTCCGTTGCAGATGGCACGATGCTGGTACATATGATGTGAACACAAGAACTGGTGGTGCAAATGGCTCGATTAGATACGAGGAGGAGTACACTCATGGTTCAAATGCTGGCTTAAAGATTGCTATTGATCTACTTGGTATGCATAGTTTATACCTCATTACCCAATGTGCTAGTAGATGTCTGCGCAAAATACCATTTTAACTATACGGAATTATTTAATGTAAGTAGAAATTTAGTCTGCATTCATGTTAGTTTCTAGTTGAAATTCGATTTCTGTTGCCGGTTGTTTGTGCAATAGCTCGATACAAGGCTATACTTATTTTTGTCAAGCTAAATGATGTAGGATTATAACCAACGAAAAGTAACTGTACGCTAGTATGATCTCTTGTTAACTATTGCAAGATTGTATCCTTACATATGCTTTTTTATGTACCGAGTAACTGTTTCTGTTGGAGTTGCAACTTTGTGCCTAAATAATAATTCTCTGAAAATCACACGACTTACTCATTTCAGCTTTGCTTGCGCATGTTGATCCTTTCTTCACTACTAGAATAAATGAAATAGTTGTCATGGCTTATCCAACTGTCCTTTGTTGCCACAGATCCTATCAAAGCAAAGTGTCCAAAGATTACATATGCAGACCTTTATCAGGTATTTGTCCATTTGCTTGAGCTGACTCGTGTACTAAACTGAAGGAGTATTCTTCTACACATCTTAGATGTTGCTTCCTATTGGTGTTGTGAAATTGAAAATTTTATAGTTATTAGCTAAGTAGATTTTGACTTGCAGCTTGCTGGAGTAGTTGCAGTTGAAGTCACTGGGGGTCCAACCGTTGAGTTTGTTCCTGGAAGACGTGTATGTGAAATGTCAATTCCTTATAAATGGATGCATTGTTGCTGATGTCACATATTGACTGCTTTCATATGTATCAGGATTCCTCAGTTTGCCCCCGCGAAGGGCGTCTTCCTGATGCTAAGAGAGGTCACTGCTGCAAAATTTTCTTTCTACTGGTCAATTGTTTTCATCACTTTACATAAACATGGTTCCTGATTCCTTTATATCTCAAGCAAAAATGTGATCTAGAAATTTATGTACATGTAAAATGTAGCCCCATACTCCCATTGAATATTTTCTATACTGGTCTGCTACTCTGTTGTGATCTACTCCCTCCGTCCCTAAATATAAGACACTCTGTCACTTGAAATTGAACTGCTAGGACGTCTTATATTTAGGAACAAAGGTAGTGGAAGGTTATGTGCATGTCAAATGTAATCCCATACTCCTATGGAATATTTTCTGCACTGGCCTGCTCAGGTTCGTACTCTGGCTTATAATACTTGCTAGTATTTCACGCAAGTAGATTTGTCTGGTTCTACTTTTTCTCTGTTCCCACCAACATTTTGTTCACATACACCACATCTTCTTCCAAAATAGGAGATCAACTAATCGTATCTCCCTGCATCACCACTTGTCTATTTTACGTGCTATATTATGTGGTCTTACTTCATTTATTCGTATACAAGAGCTTTCTTTTCTCTCTCTGTTCATACAGTCTTATAAAAGCAGAGTCAGTATTATTGCAGTTACTGCTTATCTTGCTGCAGCCTATACATATCTGTGGTTCTGACTTTGTTTCCTTTATGAATAGGTGCACCACATCTAAGGGACATCTTTTATCGAATGGGCTTGACAGATAAAGATATCGTAGCTCTATCTGGTGGCCACAGTCTGGTACTTGTTGTATTCTTCGAAGTAGCAGCTCACCTGTTCATCAGAAACACAGTATTTAATACTGGGAGTTTGTTCTCTTAGGGAAAGGCGCACCCTGACAGGTCTGGGTTTGAAGGTGCATGGACTCGTGATCCTCTGAAGTTTGACAACTCATACTTTCTGTAAGCTGAATTCAGAATCAGAATATCTTACTTGTTTTGGATACTAGATTAGAGAAGGAGAATCTGTGTATTTAATTACTTTCTAACCTCACTGCAGTGAGCTGCTGAAAGGGGAATCTGAGGGCCTTCTGAAGCTCCCTACTGATAAGGCATTGCTGGATGATCCTGAATTTAGACGTTATGTGGAGCTTTATGCAAAGGTGCATATGATTATTGTTATTCTTAATTTTTGTTGAGTCGATACCTGACTCTACTATGCTATTACTGCACTTTTATTTCAGTGTACAAGTTTCAGATCCAAGCAATGCAATTTTTTTGTATTGCAGGATGAAGACATCTTTTTCAAGGACTATGCTGCATCACACAAGAAACTTTCTGAACTTGGCTTCACTCCACGGACCGGTGGCTCAGCATCCACAAAATCTGAACTGCCAACTGCTGTTGTACTCGCACAAAGTGCTGTTGGTGTAGCAGTTGCTGCAGCTGTAGTCATCGCAGGCTACCTCTACGAGGCTTCCAAGAGGAGCAAGTAAGGTTGCCAAGTTCTTCGACGGCACTGCCTTATTTAGTAAGCATCAAGATCAAATAACAGAATTACAGTGATGAACTACCCGCAGCATCATCTCCCAAGTATTTCAAGTATTCTTAAGGACACTCCTTTCATGTTTACGCCATACTCAGTGAACATTTCAATGACAAGGCATAGATTGGTATTAAAATCACTTTCAGCATGTACTTACCTCGGGTAATATAAAAGCACTTGCGTATCTCCTGAAATAATACTCCGATTTATCTACAGTATTAATCAATGTGGCGTACTCGGCAGTGACAGCAAAGGTGGAACAACCTGTTTGGAAAAGAAAAGAAAAAAAAGGTGTAACCAGCCGTCTTTGCAGCCCACTGTTTATTTAGTTGTTGAACACCAATCATATGATGCGACTGGAATGGAATGCATAGATGTTAGCGTGTTCTATCTTCCAAATGATATCTGTGTATAATTAACTCTTTAGTAGTTACAGTGGCGACGTTTATTTTGAAAACAAAAAGACAATGGCGACGCACACCTGCTGACCTGGAAAGATAAATGTTCCATTCTCTGTTTACCCTTTAATATTCATGGAGTTGGGGATGAGCAAACCTGATCAAACATTTGTAGAATATGACATTCGTATAATAATTAAGTACTAATACCTGCGGTTGAAGTATTAGGTTTGCCTTGACTATGTGAACTAGCCTTGGTTTTGGAATTGCGTGCACAACGCAGCTACTACTAGCCAGGCCATCAACTTGGAACAGCGTTGGGAACAAACTCTTTTCGAGCTTTATCCTTCCTAAAACTAAGCTCCTTAGAAATAGAGCCTTCTCTTTCTCCAACATGTACACATCATGTTAGACCTCACTCATATTTTAATTTATATTTACTTATAATTTACATTTTTAAATTTAGGAATAGAGTCTTCTCCTTATCCGACATATCTTTGTCCGACATATCCACATCATGGTGAATCTCACTCATATTTCAATTTATATTTAGTTATAATTCATATTTTTAAATTTAGTTTAATAATATTCTATTGGATATATTATATATACATATATTTGTACTTATTTACTAAATTTTTGTGTTAAAAAGAGATTCATATCTTAAAAACAAAAACAAACCAACTTCATTTTCCATCAAAATTTCTTTTTATGTAGATAAAAGTAACCCTCTCTCTTATCTTTAGCTAGCGTTCAACATATCGCCATGCCGCTTGTGCTACACGACACCGTTTCTCTCCCTCCGTCTCCCGCGAGTCGTATTGTACCGAAAACAATCGTCCCTACGTAAAGTTTGTCTTTCTCTCTACACACACCTCTATGCAAAGTTTGCCCTTCTCTGCACACATCTCTGGCTTCGTCAAGCACTTGGGACTACATGACACCGGATGCCACGTGACACCATTTCTCTCCCTCCACGTGTCTCGAGTCGTATTGCATCAAAAACACGCCATTAATCTGACTTCTACGATCCTCATAGTAGTTGCATATAAACACTCATGTCGCCTCCCACATCGGTCACCGCTATCATCGTTGCTATTAGTAGTGGTTGACTCGCCAATCCTAGTGTCGCCCCTCAAATACATTGGTAACTTGCATTCTACATACGCTCATACTATATGTTAAAAGAAGTGTATTTCCGCAATTCAATATATAATGATTGGTGGTATTCATACCATTTAAATTTTTATAATTTATTTTATACAATCTAGATCTAATGCATAAACAATTTAATCTCTTAGTTCGCTCTATATTTTTGTGAATTATTTACTATTTATTTGTGAAATGTTACTCTGTTTTTATGTAGTACCGGCTGTATTTGATGCAATTTATTTAAATATGTTAGGACATAATTATGCCAACCATTATTGATTTTGGGATAATTTATGTCAAAAATATACTTAATTTCATTATACTAAAATTAATGAGCATCACTATATGACCTCGATGCCTAATCTGTCTCTTTGAGTTTGCAATGTTCATCATATAATGTCTCTAGATTGTTGAAATTGGATCAAATCATTATAAAACCATGTACACAATTTAAATTTCATGACATTACAACTAAACAATTATGTCCCGTCTTTTCATTCTAGTCAGGATCTAAGTCTGAAGTCAGTTGGATCCTATAAAAATCTTGTAGTACAAACATCATAGGAAAATAACATGAGATCCAACCTCTTCGAAAAATTTCTTTGCCAATCAAATAAACTGTCTTTTCCCATAAGATTCAAGATTGAACCTATCAAATTTCTAAGGGATTCTATTCCTATGTCCTTGATTTTTATAGAAATCTTAACATGATCTCAAAACTCATCTTATTTTTCCTTTACAAATTCCAATACAATTACACTCTATTTCTCTACTCTCTCATTCCTGCAAATTTTCGATGTTTGTTTCTTGTATACCATGTAAAGACATTGTATACTTTTTAAAATTTTATATCTTTAATCTGCTTTATAAAAGACTCTGTTCATCACTTTATATAAGTTCAACCGGATGGTTTTATATATAAATCGAAGTGAAAGTCTATATATTTCGAGTACTGGCTCGAAATTAAGAAGCGGTCGAGGCAAAGTGGAGAGAGCGAACGGCAAAGTCGGCTCTGAGTGGATGCAGATGGAGGCGAAGTAGGCCGGCCATACGCATCACCGCCGGCCGCCACATGTGTAAGCACCGCACATGCCACCGCTCACGGTTACGCACCCTCTAGTAAACCATACCTAGATTACACCAGTGGCGGTGCAGCGCCCCACTTTGCACCTACCTCCTCCGTCCCTCCGCCGTGGCAGCGCCGTGAGAAAAATCGCCGGCCCGCGCGCTCTACGATGCCAGGTCGTGTCATGCCGTCACCCTAACCACCTCCGCTCTCCCTCCACCAAACCAACCAACTCGCCATCATCATCTCCCACCTTCCTTCCGTTCCGATAGAAGCAGAGGAGCTACGTACGTGGTATATATAAACCCGCCCGCCCTTTCCTCCCCAATCTAGCACACGCTCCTAGTACACGTCAGCTGTTAAGCCCACAACACAAGGTGGATAGATCGAGTCGACTCGCGACGAAAGCCAGCAGCCCAGGAGCCATGGGGAGGTCGCCGTGCTGCGAGAAGGCGCACACGAACAAGGGCGCCTGGACGCGGGAGGAGGACGAGCGGCTGGTGACCCACGTCCGGGCGCACGGGGAAGGCTGCTGGCGCTCGCTGCCCAGCGCGGCGGGCCTGCTACGCTGCGGCAAGAGCTGCCGCCTCCGGTGGATCAACTACCTGCGACCGGACCTCAAGCGCGGCAACTTCAGCCGCGACGAGGACGAGCTCATCGTCAAGCTCCACGCCGTCCTCGGCAACAAGTGGTCGCTCATCGCGGCACGCCTGCCCGGGAGGACCGACAACGAGATCAAGAACTACTGGAACACGCACATCCGGAGGAAGCTGCTCGGCAGGGGGATCGACCCCGTCACGCACCGCCCAGTCGCCACCACAGTCTCCTTCGTCGGCAACCCCGAGACGCCGCCACCACAGACTCTCCCGCCGCAGAAGCAGCAGCCTCGGGCTCGGGAGGAGGAGAGCAAGCCGCCCAGGTGCCCGGACCTCAACCTGGACCTCTGCATCAGCCTGCCGTTCCAACAGGAGGACGCCAAGCCGGTGAAGATGGAGCAGCTGCAGGGCGGCCTCTGCTTCCGATGCAGCCTGGGCCTCCGCAAGGGAGTCACGCCGGAGTGCGGCTGCGGCAGCAACTTCCTCGGCCTCAGGGCCGGCATGCTCGACTTCAGAAGCCTCCCGATGAAGTGAACAACTCGTTGATTCTTCCCATCACACCACTTGTGCTGCTGTAAATTGTTACCTACGTACGGTAGTTCTTTACTACACTACAGTAGTTCTTAGGAAAGAAAAATACTCTACATGGTGAGGAGGAGGAGACGAATTATGGGTCAGGATAGATCCTCCCTGCTCTCCTCGATGTCCCCCGTTTTATGTAAAAACTTTTGCTGCTCCACTGTTTGGCCAGGATGAAATAACAGTTCGATGCTACCTAGGCACATCCATGTGAATTTCCATTTTTTTTCACAAGCATTTCGCTGTCTTCGAAACCTTGTCAAAGAAGAAAATTTATGTTTCCTGGATAAGCACGCACTCCACTAGTTTCCAGTGTTCATCATAACATCGGTGAAACATACTAGCTTGGCACCCATGATGTCTTTTGTTTCTTACGGTGTCATGAAGACTGATGCAGATGGGTTCTACAGTTTGGAGCTGGCCAGTTTCGTGGACGAGCCACTGGCTAGAGAGAGACAGAGCCCTGTTTTTGGGAGGGGCGGTGGCAAGTTGCACCGTTGCAAGTCACGGTTCAGATGCCGCTGCAAAGAAAGCGTTAAGCGGCTGCTTTGGACGGGGTTCAAGTTGTTGGTGTTGGTGCATTTCTCGCTAGATTCGCTTGCTGCTTTTGTGTTGCTCCCGCTCCGGACTCCGGACCACCGGACCAAAGACACGAAAAAGACTCGTCGGATATGGACCAATTTCATTTATCTTTTCCTACTTTCTTTCTCTGATCCTTATCTCCTTAAACTAGATAATGAACTGCGTTCTGTCCAAGATTTTTGGATCGCAGGATAACAGAACAAAGAAATTGTAAAAACGTAAATTTACCAGGATTGTGGATACGAAATAGAGGACTGCAAAACAAAAGGAAAATCGTAATAATGACCATTTGAATGAAAACACAGTACCTCAATGCCACACTGATGAGTGTAACAAGGTCAAAGTGAATGCTAAAATTTCTATATTATTATGGGTAGGAATGTAATCCATATGAATATATAAATTTTATATCTTATTAATTGGAATCCTCTAATTGTTTCAATCCAAAAAGGCCCTCGGTGGATGAGGAGGGTTTGGATAGTGCAGATCGTATGTGCACGAGGGCAGTGGATCGTAGAGTGAGGGCCCGTGATGGCCGGCAACGACGGTTTGGTAGGTCGGCACGGATTCTCTGACTTTTCTTCTCTAACTTTTTCCTGACTTTGGGTCACTGATTTGTGGGGCATGCCGGATGTGGGACCCACCTGTCAATGAAACAAAGTCAGGCTATTCCAAGTCAGAGAATCCACACCGTTGGTAGGTATCATGCCCATTCTTCGATCCTTATTTTATCTTATATAATGGTTGCCGACATGACATGTTGCAATGTACCTAATGCTATCGCTATACTTACGATGAGCTCAATTGGTCGACTGGTTCTAGAGCGTTCTTTTTTTAAAAATAGGGATAAGAAAAGCTTTTAAAAAATCCGTCAAAATGGTCCCTGCCTGATATATTGACTAACTTTGCAAAAATAACCGGAGTTCTAATTTGATAAATTGTTGGGCATTGTTTGAAACTTGCCAAAAAAGGAAATCCCTTGGGCGGCGACCAGGAGGCATGCTAAGCATATTGAGACTTTTTTATGTTTGATTAGAGTTTGTATCCTACTCACGAAGATGAGGTGGTGGCGGCTTACTATAATGGGATAAACTTCTCTCCACCTAGCCCCTGTTCCGACATTGCATCTAACGCTCGTTGAAGGATGTGTGAAGTTGTGTCTCTGGCGAATCTCGTAGAATTCGATTGGTTTGTCTTCGGTGGATCCGGTCTTCCTTCTTATGCCTTGGTGTGTTTACATGTTGGATTCTTTTTATCTATGTTTCTCTCCATTAACGACGGTTGTTGTTCTGGTGCATTGGTTCCTATGGGGCCTTAACATGACGACTTCCTACTGTCTGTTACAAGGTTTGCTCGGCTTGGTGATGGAGGGGCGATGACAGCGATGCAACTTTGGTTCGCCTTAGTGCTTGTACTTATTGTTAGGTGGCATATGGATATGAATGTACTTTTTGTTACTTCGTCTGTTCATTGTACCGCCTTAAAGAATGATGAAGAGGTCATCTTTTTAGCTATGAAAAGGATGCCTCTCTTTTGTTCATTCTCTTTCTTCTAACTAAACAAATAACCTACGTGTCAACACCAAAAAATTACTGTGCCATCATATTGTATAAGCCCCTTCAATATAACCAGCCTCGGCGATGCATAAAAACGACAGGTAGGCCTTATGGAGATCCTGATTTTCTGGAAAATAAACATCTCTTGTCCGGGTAGAATCAAATAAGAAACTAAGTCGTTTTCCATTCTCTGACTAGCGATCATGGACCTTTGTACTTACACGCACGCGTCTGTCTGAATCTCCAGTTTCCAGGGTGACGAGTTCCTTAGGCTGCAGGAGCTTCCACGCTCTTGGCAGTTGCTTCTTTCATGTTTAATCTTCCCGACCTTGCTGTTACTTTCACCCCTTTTCAGCTCAACTTTATTCACAAGGTCGCTGTGAGTTTTGGCAGATAGTTAATTACAGTTAGACATTTGCATCAACCACAGTGCTCAAGTGTGCTAATCCTGAACTCCAGCTGGTAGTGGCCCGTAAAAAAATACTACTCCAAGTATTGATTTACTTGCAGTTGTGCCGATGTTTAGCAAAATCAGAAATAGCTTATCACTATAGATACTGCTGAAGATATAAGATTCATGTTCTATGTCTGTAACAAAATCCTGTAGTAATGTAAACTGACGAGCAGCCGACGAGGTCTTGCACTAATTAAGAGCTTGTGTTTTCACGCATGTACACTCGCAGTAATTAAGAATTTGCGATGACAACCCCGAGTGCTGCTAATGGCAACACCTACCGAGCGAGCGACATGCGGATGCTTATTAAGAAGAAGAGGGTGACAATTAATTAAGTGGAGCCATCACTAGATCTTAAGACGGATAGCCGTAATAGGACGAATCGGATGGATCATATATAGACGCATCTGTGGGGAGTTCCCATGTTCACATGGGACAAGGACATTCTTCCAGTGCTGTCACTGTAGTTCCGATCGACCACTCCATCGCCGCTACCTATCTCTTCAACGAGAGGTGGGTGAAGCATCGATGGATTTGACGCACGGCTCCCTGATGTAATGCGATCGAGTAGGTTGTTGGGTGGGTGTACAGCCGTTCATCTCAGATCTAATCTAACTGATTAAAAAAATCTACATTATATACTCTATAGGTGCACACATATTTTCGTTGGTAATCCGCTAAGAATACTAAGCTCGCTACGAATAGAGCATTTTCCTTCTTCCGCATGTTCACATCATGGTGTACCTCACTCATATTTCACTTTAGACATTTCACTTTATATTTAGTTATAGTTCACAATTTTAAATTCAGTTTAAAAAATAATATATTAAATATATACACATTTGTACTTATCTATTAATTTTTTGGTAAAATAAAATTAGATTCTCATCTTTAAAAAAACTCAAATTTCTCTAAAATTACTCTTTTTGTGTAGATAAAAATATAAAAAACTTCTAAAGTGTGTGCATGCAGTGGCATATTTTATTTCAAAACTTTGAATCTAAACATGTCATTTCATTTTCTTTAAATGACATGTGGTGAGTTTGGATCTAGCGATGATATCCGATAACGCTCTCTCTTATCTAATTTTTAGCGTCCACATAGCGTCGTTCCATCTGTGCCACACGCTGATGTTTCTCTCCCTTCGCCTCCCTCGAGTCGTATTGTACCGAAAACAATCGTCCCTACGTAAAGTTTTCTCTTCTCTCCACACACACCTCTGTTTTTGTCAAGCACTTGTGACTACATGACTAACATGACACCTCGTCTCTGATGCCACATGACACCATTTCTCTGTCTCCGCCTCCCTCAAGTCGTATTGTACCAAAAACAACCGTCCCTACGCAAAGTTTACCCTTCTCTACACACACCTCTGGCTTCGTCAAACACCTGTGACTACACACCTCCATTCATGATGTGGAGGCTCAAATTCATTGTTAATTTGCACACACCAGATACGCTTCCCTCTGGTGGCCACCCAACACTAAGTGCATTGTTAACTTACGCGCCACGTACGTCTCCCCTCTAGTGCGCACCCAACGTCATTGAGCTAGCTTCATACAATTCTCACAGTAGTTGCATGTGAACACCCATATCGACTCCCGCATCGGCCACCGCTGTCACTATTGCTATTAGTACTGGTCGACTCTCCATCCCTGATGCCGCATGTCAAGTCCATTGTTAACTTGCATGCTACGTGCGCTCCCCTCTGGTGGCCAGTCAACGACATTGAGTTGACTTCCTACAACTCTCACAGTAGTACATATAAATTGTATGTTAAAAGAAGTGTATTCCTATAATTCAATATACAGTATTTGGTGGTATTCATACCATTTTTTGTATTCAATCTAGATCTAAACAGATTAATATTACATGTTTATGATCCTTTATATTTTTGTGAGTTATTTTAATATAGTATCGACCGTATTTAATGCAATTTACTTAAATATGAAGTAGGACATAATTATGCCAACTATAAACTATTATTGATTTTTCGATAATTTATGTTTGAAAATATACTTGATTTTATTATATTAACATCAATGACCTTCACCGTATGACCTTGATGGCTAATCTAGCTCATATCATATAATGTATGTAGATTGTCAGGAATTTAAACAAATCATTATAGAACCATGTATATAATTTAACTCTCATGGCATTTCATAATTATCGCATCTTGATTATCTATCTGAGTCTGATTGTCTAGGTGAGTGTAAACTCTTTTAAGTGGGTCATGCTCTTTCTGTTAAGTGGTGTACTCCTAACCTTAATACAACTAAATAAGTGTGTCCCTTCTCTAATTCTATGTAGTGATCGAGTTGTACTATTTTTCCATTGTTAATATTGCTTTATATGTATGTTTCCCTATATATATTTTTTATTTATCGTTGTTCGTATTAGGACGGACGCGGCAACACACGCGTCTTTTCCTTCAAGTACACATTATAACATCTCGATATCGAGACCTCATTTATGAAGGTACGCACACGACAAAAACGGTGAAGAGAGATATTTTTATCCGACGTAGATGATTGCTTGAGCTACGGAGTAACCTCTTAGGATGACTCCAACGGGTTGATCCAACGAATAAACTCTTTGTCTGTTTTTTGTCCGTTTGAGTCACCGAACAAATAGGGTCTAGCCCATGTCCGCCCCTGAACGGATAGACGTCGCCTAGGGGGGGGGGGGGTTAATAGGCGATTTAAAACTTTTTCCGAGGAGCCGGAATATCCGGTCCAAGAATGACTCAGAAATTCCGGTATGCTTGATAAAGGCGGAATAAAACTAGAGGTTTACTTTAACAAGCATACAACCTAGATATAAAAACTAGGCTCATCTATGTGCACCAACAACTTATGCTAAGCAATACAAGTAACAAGGTGATAGCAAGATATATGACTTCAAGCACGAAGGCTATCACAATGTAAAGTGCATAAGTAAAGAGCTCGGGTATAGAAATAACCGAGGCACGCGGAGACGAGGATGTATTCCCGAGTTCCACCCAAAGGGTGTACGTCTCGTTTGGAGAGGTGTGCGCAACCACAACAGGTTAGCCGCAACGCCACAAAGGCTCACCTTCTTCTCCTGATGAACTCAACCACAAAAGGTTGCGAGTTCACCTTCCACTATTGATCTCCTTTGGGGCGGAGATCGAATCCCGTACAACTCTTGAGGCACACACCCACAACTTAATTGGGGGCTCCCAAGTCTTGAGGCACACACCCACAACTTAATTGGGGGCTCTCAATTGACCACAAAAGGTCTTGACCACAAAAGGTGTTGGCCACAAAAGGCCGGCCACAAAAGGCGTCTAGGGTCAGAAGACCCAAGAGTAACAAGCTCACAAGTATTACCACCACGAATGCTCGTGGAGGGATCAAACCGATGCAAATGCAATGGCAAGAGCACACGAAGTGCTCAAGTACTTCACTCTCAAATTCCAACACAACAACAAATGTTTATGGGGGAGTAAGAGAGGAAGAACAAAGGAAACCACAAAGGAGTCAAATCCTTCACTCCCAAATCCCACCGAAAGCAACTAATGCTTATGGGGGGAGAAGAGAGGAAGAACAAAGAAGAAGAACCATAAAGGAACTCCAAGAACTAGATCCACTAAGTTCCCCTCACTTAGAGGAGAGATGGATTTGTAGGATTGTAGATCTAGATCTCCTCTCAACTTTCCCTAAAGAATATGGAAGAAGCAATGGAGGGATTGAGAGGAATCAAGCTTTCCAAGGTCAACAATGGAGTAGGAGAGAGGGGAAAAACGTGCTGCCTTGGATTAGCTGGGGAAGAAGAAGGGGAGGGGTATACCCCTCCAGGAAATATAGCCGTTGGCTGTTTCGACACTCGAAAATTCCGATATAAGTGAGACTCGAAAATTCCGGTTACCCGGAAATTCCGAGTCCATGAAATTTTCGAGCAGAAATTCCGGCTGGAGTCAGAACCAAAACCAAACGTTTCCTTAGCCGTTTCTGGAAGGCTTTTCTGGGTGCACTCGGAAATTCCGGTATATGGAAATTTCCGAGCACAATTTCCGGTTCGAGTCAGAACCAAAAGTCCTTCTTTCCTTAGCCAAAACCGGAGGGCTTTCTGGGTGCACTCGGAAATTCCGGTAGACGGAAATTTCCGAGCACAATTTCCGACTGGAGTCAGAACCCTTTTTCTCCTTTCCTTAGTCGTTTTCTTGGGGAACCGGAAATTCCGGTAGAGCGAAATATACGGCCCCAATAATCCGAATCAGCAAAACACCGAAACGAAAACTGTTATAACTTTTGCAAATGAACTCCAAATGAGGTGAGGCCAACTTTGTTGGAAATATAGCAATGATGAGCACCCAACAAAGCATCCCATAAATAGAGTAAAACTTTCCTCACGGTAGAACCGCCAATATTTCCGCCACCGAAAACGCAACAAGTTGTCCAAAGTAAAACTGATTTCGATGAACAAGAGCTTGACATGGAGATGAACCAAGCTCTAATTCCTCACCAACATAAAAGCCAAATAAGAACCACGAAATATGATATGCCAAGTATGCAAAGGTTTGAACTCTCCACAACGATGCGATCAAGTTACTAACTTGAGAGCCCCTCTTGATAGTACGCCTATCTATCCTATAGCCCTATCAAGATCATACATTTTCCTTGAGAATTCCACTTGAGTTAGATGATAACTATCTTGATCTCTTTAAGTGAATCATCTTTCTTGATTGCGCGTCCAAGCACATGCTTGATGAAGACTTCTCCAAATACTCCCCCATGCTCACAATGGGAGAGTCTCGCTTAGCTCCATCTTCATGTATCCATTGCAAGCACCAAGCATAGGATTTCTTCAAGAAGCTTCTCTTGGTCTTGGTCTTGCACATCTCACCTTGATGACGATCACCACATGACGTCATCCTCCATGAGCTATATGAAATCTTCATTTGATGCAAGCCCATGGGAAGATACCTAACCTCATATAAAGATACCACACACACATATATCATGGGTTAGTTCACAAAGCTATGCGGACAAGTTTTTACCATCCCAAGAGATACATGATCGCTCTTGGTACATCTTGTAGCTTTGTGTGTTGATCAACATCTTGATCAACCTTGTATCTTTCAACATTTCTTTACTAATATGATGTCTTGAATCCTTCAAGACATACTTGCAATATGCTCCACTCAACACATAAGCTTCAAGAGTCCAACACATGAACTCCACAATTCCATGGACATGATCTATAATGATATCTCAATGCAAACATTAGTCCATAGAGATTGTCACTCAATTACCAAAACCACTGGCGAGGTGGTAACTCGGCAAATCCCAGGGTTGTGCACCCCGGGTTGATTGATGGGGAGAGAGGTCTTGGTGATCGCGACGGCTGACAAGCAAGGTTTTACCCAGGTTCAGGCTCCCGGAGGATAACACCCTACTCCTGCTTGTCTGATTATTGATGCGAGTAGCGATTACAATGGCGAGATTGCGATCTCGCTAGGGTTTGTGGTGGTGGCTATGAGAGTGTACTCTAGGAAGGGCAACCCTCCTGGCTTTATAGGTAGCCAGGTCTCCGTGGGTTGGTATAGATATGGCAGGTTATAAGACCTAACCGAGTTGGACTAGGATACATGGTATCCCGAGTGGGCCTTCTGTGGGCTTTTCCATGCTTGGCGCGGCCCAGGTAGCCTTACGGTGGGCTAGTCGAAAGTTAGCCCCACGTCAGTATCCCCCGAGTGCTTGGTTGAAGCGCAGCGTCGGGCAAAGGACTTCCTCCTCCTGGACGCGCCATTGGATTGCTTGATCTTGAGCTTGAACTCGATTTCTTCAGTCGAACAGGCCTCTCCCGATGGGAGTAACCTTTGCAGTCGAATTACTTTGTCATGTTCTTCATGTGAAACTTGCTTCTATTCGGCCTGTTGGCCTACTTGTAGATATGATTTGGCTGCGGGAGCTTACTCGACTTTCTTCGTCACCCGAATAGACGTTTCGGGTTTCTTGACCAGGGCATTGTCTTCAGTTGTTTCAGCTTAGAAGCCTACCACTCGAACCTTGTATTCGAGTTATCTCGCCTTGATGACGTCGCTGATGACGTTTCCTTGCACGCCTCTGCGCCCGATGGGACGTGACATGGCGGGGCCCACTGGCAACGCTGACCGCGGTCAGCAGTTGTCACGTTTCCGAACTGGGCGCGAAATTTTCACGCACGATGATGACGCCTCGATTCTCGTGCGTAGTGAAGGAAGTTGGCGGCGACGGTTGGCCTCTTTGCTTGACACGTGGACGGCGGGATGAAGATGCTCTGAACCGCTGCGCGACGGACGGCTGAGATTGATTTTGCTGAGGCATAAGTACTGCGCCGCAGCGCGAGGGCATCGTCTTCTCCATTCGTCCGCGCCTCCTTTCCTCTGCCTTCTGCCATTCTCGCCCTCACCAGAGCTCTGTGCTATTTGTCCGCGCACCTTGTGCTGCCCCGCGAAGCCATGGGCAAGCCGAAGACTGCCGCTGGTTCCTCCGCCGTCGCCGACGAAGCCGGGCTGATGAAGAAGCCCGACGGCGACTGGCAGAGGTCGTCGGTGAAGAAGGAGGAGGTCGAACTCCTCCGTGCTCAAGGTTTCTTCCTCCTGCTGATCAAGTCCAGGTACGCGCTCCTGCCAAAGAAGTTTACCCCAGACCCCGGGATGGGGAACGCGTATGCTTCGTGGATTTCCTTCCGCGGAGCTTCAGGTTCCCCTTGCACGATTTTGTGCGCGGTCTCTTGTATGCCTATGGGGTTCAGATCCATGATCTGACCCCCAGTGGTGTCTTGAGCATCACCGGCTTTATTGTGCTCTACGAGTGCTTCTTGGGTGTCGCGCCCCACTGGGCGTTGTGGAAGTTGCTCTTCCTCGTTCGCAAGAACATCGGGAAGAGCGGGTTACCATTCCCCGTGGGCGGCTTCGGAATCCAAGTGCGCGGTGACACCGCGTACTTCCAGATGAAGAAGTCGGACTCCGTCCAGGGGTGGCGCAAGAAGTGGTTCTACGTCCAGTCGGGCCAGGACGGCCTGGCGGCATTCGACAGCGGGCGCGGGCTGCGGAAGACTCACGCCTGGTCGCACCCGCTGGCTGTGGAGGAGAAGGAAGCCGCGCGACCGCTGCTGGGCCTGCTACACGACCTTACCAAGACCCTTGGGCGCGAGGCGGGTGGCGTCTTCTTGATGGCCACCTTCTTCCGTCTTCGGGTGCAACCGCTCAGTGCTAGGCCCCACCCGATGTGGGCCGTCGAGGGCGTCAGCACTGAGCCACTTGACGAGGAGGAGGTGGAAGCCAAGGTGAGGTCCATCACCAACCTCCGAGTCACGGATACCTGCAACGTCAAGTGCCCGGTTGCTGCTTACGGGGCATCGAACCCCGTTCCTGAGGTAAGTTCTTGTCTTGTTCTCCTTGTTGTTCTGTTTCTTGATTTCTTGCTTCTTGATTCGACTTGCGTCTACTTGCTTCAGGGTCGGTCCCTGCTGAACAACCTTCCTCCTCTCCCTGAAAACGGACCCGATGACGAGTCGAAATTTGTCGAGGAGGAGGATGATGATGATGACGAGCTTCCGTCCGCTGTCTCCCCCAACGACGAAGTGGACGATGATGATGATGACGAGGAACCCGCGCGGAAGAGGCAGAAGCGCCGGAGCGGCGGTGACTCTGCGACTGCTTCGTCGCCCGCAAGGGGTGCGGAAGCTGATCCAGAAGAAGTCTTCGCGACGTCGTCGGGTGCGCGGTCACCAGGTGGCTGGAGCGAGCCCCTGGTTGTTCCCCCTGTCAGCTTCGCGCCACCGCGCGCGTTCGCGCGGCTGTCGTCTGTCTCCCTGGGGAGTGATGATGAACTCGATACCACCAGGTTAGTACCTTGTTGACTTCGAGTTGTCTTTTGTAGTTCCAATCTTGCAGTTGGTCATTAATCTGTTGCTTCAGTCGTCGTTTTGGCGATGTCCACTCTCCTCATCGTGAGGTGGAGCATACGTCCGCCCCTTCGACCGAGCTGGTGACCCGGGTGGCAGTTGAGGAGCGCACGCAACCTGCCATCATCGCGTCTTTGAGCCGCGCTCCTCCGCCGTCTTCCGTTGATGCCGAGCTTCTAGACCATGTAAGTCCTTTGTACTTGTACTTGTAGTCTTGAATTTTCATCGGATGCGCGATCAGCGCTCCCGATGGGAGTAGCCCCCAAAGGTGTGGGTGACTAGTAGAGTCGCTCGCAACTTTATTAAGATCTTGCTTTTGTTTCAGCCCTACTACCGCCAGCAACTTTATGCAGCCGCTGCTTACGTTCGCCTGGAAAAGGAGAGGGACCAGCTTCGCGCTTCCCTTGACCAGGCTGATAAGCGGGTTGCTGAGCTTGAGTTGAAGATTCGGAGTCAGGGTGAGCTTGAGAAGTCCCTCCACGAGTTCCAGGAGCGGGAGCGGGCGCGGGTTGACCAAGAGAAGACTCAAGTCGACCGCCTTCTTTCCCTCGCCGGTGCTCTTGGGGGTAGGTTTCGGCTTGATGCCTACTGTGTTGTTGCTTTTGCCTTTGTCTGATGTTTTACTTCTTTGCACAGATACATGCGGTGGAGCTCCTGAGGAGGGCTCGTCGAGTGACACCATTGACTTGGCGACGGCTGTCGGCTTCCTAGACCGTGTCTGCGCGTATGCGTCTGATGCTCTGAGGAAGTCAACAGATGCGCTGAAGAAATCGACAGGAGCCCTTACGACGGTGCACCGTAACATCTTCCCAAGCGACCCGCCGCCGACTGCTGTGGACGCCCTTGCTGCTCCGTTTCAGGTTGACGCGACCACCCTTGCCGACTTCACTCGGACGCAGACGGTACGCGGCTCCGAGCTCACCTTCCAGCTCCTCCTAGGCCACCAAATTCAGGGCGACTTCGAGAAGGTCGTCAGCGGCTTCCCCCGTAGGCCTGATGGCCGGACCACGTCCTTGGGCGGAGTTAAAGTGTGGGCTGCACAGCTTGCTGTGACGCTTGTGTCTACCTTCGAGAGGGCGCTGGCCAAGGCGACTTGGTCGGCTGCTGCTCGGAAGAGTCGCTCGCAGTCGGAGTCTGTTGCCCAGGAGTAGTTGTAGGGGCTTAGAAGTCGCAGTGTCATGTACTGTTAACTTTTGCTTAGTAATTGTTGTCTATCGATATTTTGTCAGGTCTTCTGGCCTTTGACAATACTCTGGCTGAAATTGAATGTTTCTTCCCATCATATTTGTCTATGCTGATCAGTCGTATATTGGTATTGATTCTGCACGTTCATGACAGACTGACTTGCTCGTCGACACGTCTTCTGCTTCTGTGGCTGGTCCAAGTGGCGATGGATCTTCTTCAGGTGCTCGCCGTCGCCAAGCTGCTCCGGCCCCTCCGCGAAGTGCGAACGACCAGCGCATAATCACTTACTTGAAGAATAAGGTGATTGAGCTTGAGGCTACCTTGAAGAATACTGAGCTGCTCTTGCAGCGCGCCAGGTCGCATCCGACTGCGGGTTTTTCCGAACGCGAAAATTTTCTGATCAGGGAGATCGATCTCATCAGTCGGCAGCTTCAAGGTTGGTACCCTCTGCGGCTGCCTTTCCTTGTTGGAATTTGCTGGTTCTGACTTCTAGCTTTTGTATGCAGACGTGAACCCATATTGGGAGGCTGAGCGGGACCGTGTTGAAGAGGGTGTTACCCGGGAGGCGTCTGGCGACTCTCACGAAGCTCGCCAATTCTGGGTGAACAAGTCGCGAGGGCGCATTCTTGCTCGCATGCTCGACCGGACTTGGTGTGCGGCTTTCCTCTTCGAGAATTGCCGGAAAACCCTGTGGCACATCCACCGCGTCTACTTCCCGCACAATGGGCAGCCGCATGGGCTGGCCACCTTGCTCGAGAGGTTCCGTGACGGCGATGCTCTGAAGGAGATCGTCCACGCTCAGCTTGTCGCCGGGGCGAATGCGGCTCTAGCGTACGTTCGGCTGCATCGGCCTAACCTTCCGTTGGAGAGGTTGATGGGTGGACTGCCTGGCGATGCCGAGTACGCCGATGCCCTGGCGGCTGGGTGCCAGATGATTGAGCAGGTGCAGAAGCACATCGAGCTTCTTGTAGGCCCACTCGGGGCGCCGAAGGCCGAGCCTGCAGACTAAGAGTAGTTTTCTTCTGCTGTGGCGACTATGCCAATGTAAATGACAGTATATGAAATTAGAAGAATTCTCGAGCAACAAGTTAAATTGTTTTCTTTACTGTGCGAGTATTTGCTTCTGTTTTGACTTGTGTGGCTAGCCCCCGAGTACCTTGGGTGACGGCCTAAGCCTGCGTTGTGAACCTGTGTGGCGCAGCCCCCGAGTGAGTCGAGTGGCGTCCTAGGATTCTTTCAAGTGAGACCTGTGTACCGCGGCTACCGATTGCATCAGGTGGCGATTTAGGGTTTTGGACTTGACCTGTATGGCGCAGCCCCTGAGTAGCTCGGGTGGCGGCCTAGGATTTCTTCAGGGAAGCCTGTATGGCGCAGCCCCCGAGTAATTCGAGTGGCGGCCTAGGAATTTTCAAGTGTGACCTGTGAGGTGCAGCCCCCGAGTATTTCGGGTGGCGACCTAGGATTTTGGACTTGACCTGTGCGGCGCACCTCCCGAGTAAGTCGGGTAGGGGCCTAGGATTTTTGAGTTGTGCCTGTTCGGCGCAGCCCCCGAGTTGTTCGAGTGGCGGCCTAGGCTTTTCAAGTGTGACCTGTGAGGTGCAGCCCCCGAGTGCGTCGGGTGGCGACCTAGGATTTTGGACTTGACCTGTGCGGCGCATCTCCCGAGTAAGTCGGGTAGAGGCCTAGGATTTTTGAGTTGTGCCTGTTTGGCGCAGCCCCCGAGTTGTTCGAGTGGCGGCCTAGACTTTTATTTCAACCTGTGTGGCGCATCTCCCGAGTAAGTCGGATAGAGGCTTAGGATTTTTGAGTTGTGCCTGTTTTGGCGCAGCCCCCGAGTGGTTCGAGTGGCGGCCTAGACTTTTATTTCAACCTATGTGGCGCAGCCCCCGAGTGAATCGAGTGGCGGCCTAGGATTTTTGTTTGTCTTGACTGAGAAGGTAGAGTGAACAACATTTTCTTCAAATCACTTTATTGATTGCTGAGAACAGGCCGCCTCATTAAAACGCTTCCAGTCCCCTCAGGTACCCAGGTAAGGGAAAGAGTGCGTCTGAAACCTGCCGCTTTGACATGCTATCCTTGTTACAATGGTTGATTCGACTAAGCATAGAACCGCCGGAGTTGTGCAATGTTCCACGGGTTGCTGCAGGCTGCTCCTGTCTTCGAGTCCTTTAAGCGATATGCTCCGTTGCCAATCGCCTCTGTGACGATGTACGGACCCTCCCATGGGGAGGCGAGCTTGTGCACTTTTTTCTGTTTGAGGCGAAGGACCAGGTCACCTGCGACGAAAGCTCTTGGTCGCAATCTTCGTCCGTGATAGTTGCGCAGGTCTTGCTGGTATACGGCTGATCGCGCCAGGGCGATGTCGCGTGCTTCGTCCAATATGTCCATGTTGTCTTCGAGTGCCTCTTCTGCATCTGACTCGTCGTAGACGACCACCCGTGGTGCGTCAAACTTGATGTCGCAGGGTAGGACTGCTTCTGCACGGTACACCATGAAGAATGGAGTGTACTGGGTGGATCTGTTGGGCGTGGTCCGCAGACTGCAGAGGACTGACGGTAGTTCTTCGACCCATGTGCCCGATGCGCGCCTGAGTGGCACACGCAGTCGCTTCTTGATGTCGCTGCAGACTAAACCGTTGGCCTTCTCCACTTGCCCATTGGATTGCGGGTGTGAGACGGATGCATAGCTGAGTTTGATACCTTGCTCTGAGCAGAAGTCTTTGAATTCTTCGGCTGTGAAGTTCGAGCCGTTGTCTGTGATGATCCCGTTCGGCACTCCGAACGAGAAGATGATGGACCTGATGAAGTTGACCGCTGTTGATGCAGTCGAACTTGTGATGGGTGCGGCTTCAATCCACTTAGTGAACTTGTCGACTGCAACCAGGATGCGAGTATGCCCTCCGGGTGATGATTTCTTCAGCGGGCCCACCATGTCTAGCCCCCATTGGGCGAAGGGCCATGATAGCGGTATTGTCTTGAGCTCTGATGCTGGCGCGTGTGGCTTGTTGGCAAACTCTTGGCACCATGTGCATTTCCTTACTAGATCTTCGGCGTCCTGCATGGCTGTTAACCAGTAGAACCCGGCTCGTAGTGCTTTGGCCACCAGTGCTCGACTGCTGGCATGATGCCCGTAGATACCCGCGTGGATGTCGAGTAGGATGGCTTGGCCGTCGACTGGGTCTATGCACCTCTGCAGGATTCCCGAGATACTTCTCTTGTAAAGCTCCCCGTTGATGACGGTGAAACTTTTGGAGCGCCTGATGATGCGCTTTGCTTCGACTGGGTCCGCTGGCAGCTTCTGATGCAATATGTACGCCAGGTATGGTCCTGTCCATGTGGCTTCGACTAGCATGACTTCCATGGGGACCTTCTCTTGGCTTGGCGGGTTTGCATCGCCTTTTGCTTTTGTTGCGGTGCTTGCTGCGGCTTGAGTCTTGATAGATCTCTGCGTGATGCGCTCGAGGAAGACGCCGGGTGGAACTGGAACTCTGTCTGATCCCATGTTAGCGAGGACGTCGGCTTCTTCGTTCCTGTCGCGGCCGACGTGCCTTAACTCGCAGCCCTCGAAGTTGCCTTCCATCTGGTTGTACAGGTCTCGGTAGGCGATCATGTTGTCGGCGATGGCGTCACATGACTTCATGGTTTGTTGTACCACCAGGTAGGAGTCGCCCTATATCATGAGGTGCGTGGCGCCGCAGCTCTTGGCCATCTTCATGCCGTGGATCAGGGCCTCGTACTCGGCTTCGTTGTTGGATGGCGTCAGAAAGTCCATCTGTAGGACATACTTCAGCTTGTCACCCTTGGGGGAGATGAGCACAACTCCTGCCCCGACTGACTTGAACTTCTTGGAGCCATCGAAGTACATTGTCCATGCGTTGGACAAGTCGGGGACATTTGGTAGCTGAGCTTCTATCCACTCGGTGGTGAATTCTGGGAGGACTTGGGCCTTGATGGACTTCGGGTGAGCATACTTCAGCCCCCATGGTCCTAGTTCGACAACCCACTTGGCGACTCGTCCTGTCGCGCGTTGGTTTGTGAGAATGTCTGCTAGTCCAGAGGAGCTTACCACCGTGATCGGGTGCTCGGAGAAGTAGTGGACGACCTTCCTGGAGGTCATGAAAACTCCATACGCCAGCTTCTGGTAGTGCGGGTAGTTCTGCTTGGACAGGGTGAGGACTTCGCTGAGGTAGTAGACGGGTCTTTGCACCGGGTGACAGTGCCCTTCTTCTTCCCGCTCGACTACGAGTACCGTGCTCACCACCCTGTTTGTTGCTGAGACGTATGAGTATGGCGGCTCGTTTTCCAGCGGTGCCACTAGGACTGGGGAGGTTGTCAGGGTTGAAAGAACATTTCTTAATCCCTAATGTTTTGTGTGTTAGTTAGCAATACCAATGATACTAATCCTATTGCTAAGTATTTCAGTTTGGGTGAAACTCATATCACAAATCCTAAAGCCAAATTGTAGAGAAAAAGAGTTTCTGGAATTCTTCCCAGACTCGGATATTCCGGTTCCCCAACCCGGATATTCCGAGTCCACCCCAGAAAATTGGCTAAGTCAAGTTCAGAAGTACTACAGAGTTCAATCGGAAAATCAGCTCGGAAATTTCAAGGACTCGGATATTCTGGTTCCCAACCCGGATATTCCGAGTCAACCCCAGGAAAATTGGCTAAGTCAAGATTCAGAAGTGGAACTGACTCCAATCGGAAAATCAGCTCGGAAATTTCAAGGACCCGGATATTCCGGTTCACCAACCCCGATATTCCGAGTCAACCCCCAGGAAAATTGGCTAAGTCAAGATTCAGAAGTGGCACTGACTCCAATCAGAAATTCAGCTCGGAAATTTCAAGGACTCGGATATTCCGAGTCAACCTCAGAAAATCGGCTAAGTCAAGTTCAGAATTGGTTCTGATCTCAACCGGAAATTCAGCTCGGATATTTTCAAAGACCCGGATATTCCGGGTGACCGGAATTTCCGGTGGTACTTATACCGGAATTTCCGGGTGCCCAAGACAGCCAACAACCAGATTTTGAGGGGGAGTATAAATACCCCCTCACTCACTCAAGAACAGTGAGCTCTCAGATTTTCTCTCTCCTACCATTCTTGAAAGCTCAAATCATCAAGATCTCCCAATCCCCCCACCCAAATTCATTGATCTTTGGAGGATTGGAGGAGAAGGCCCGGATCTACATCCTCATCGAAGGGATTTGTATTTCTCCCCCATTCACTTGGGGATTTCGTGGCTAGGGTTTCCGGTGGGAAAACCTAGTTCACCATTGTTGTACTCTTGGTGTTACCTTGACCTTTTGTGGTCCTTGACCTTTTGTGGTCTTCTTGGGAGCCCCCAGTTCAGTTGTGGGTGTGTACCTCAAGCGTTTGTAAGGGATTCGATCTCCGCCCTAAAAGGGGATCAATAGTGGAAGGTGGACTCGAAACCTTTGTGGTTGAGTTCATCGGAGAAGAAGGTGAGCCTTTGTGGCGTTGCGGCTAACCTGTTGTGGTAGCGCACACCTCTCCAAACGAGACGTACACCCTTGGGTGGAACTCGGGATTACATCTTCGTCTCCGCGTGCTTCACTTGGTTCCCTTTACCTTTGCTCCCTTACTTGCTTATCTTATTATTGCTTAGTTTCTCATTTAGGTAAATTCACCGTAGTTGCATATCTAGAGAATTTACCTTTGTGTTGAGCCTAAATTTGAAAAGACCTAAAATTTGTAATAGCACCTATTCAACCCCCCCCCCCCCCTCTAGGTGCCGGATTCCCGTTCAATTGGTATCAGAGCCAGGTTCACTTTTAAGGGCTTAACCGCCTAAGTGCAACGATGACGGAATCCGATGCCGAGAGGGCCGCCCGTGAAAAATTAGAGGCGGAGAAGGAGGCGTTAGCCAAAGGGGCAACCATGGCTGATCTTATTGATATGAGATCGTCCTTAGAGGCCCAACTCCTCAAGATGAATGAGATGCTCATGGCACTCTTGAAGTCTAAGGAGCCCGAGGCTACTTCTCCCTCTCCTCCTCCTAAGGAACATGCGGGGAACTCTAAGGAGTCATCTTCGGATGGGTCCAAAGATGTTATCTCAAGTGTTCCCGGGATGGCGGAAAAGGATGAACCACCTAGCTCCTGTAACACCCCCAAAGGAGAGGAATTTCATAATGTCAACCATAATTACTCTCCTAACCCTCCTATCCCTCACCCTCATGTAAACTTTAGAAGTGATCCTCCTAAGCTTAAACCTACTCATTTCTCTCAATGGGTATTTCTAATGAAGTCTCATCTATGTAGTGCCTCCATTGAGCTTTGGCGCATCATTGAAGAAGGATACAAGCCCCATGATCCAACCAACTTGACAAGAAGAGAGGTGGTTGATAGCCAACTCAACGCCACCGCTCTTCATCAACTCCAAATGGCCGTTGGGGAGAAGGACATGGCGCTCATTCAACAATTCTCCACCGCCAAGGAAGTTTGGAATGCTCTTTCCGACATCTTCGTTGGGAATGAGAGCATGAAGAAGAACCGGTATGATGCCTTATGCAATGAGGTGGAAGGGTTCTACAAGTTGGATGGAGAAAGCCACGAGGACATGTACCGAAGGTTGGTGTTGGTTGCCAACTCCTTCAAGAACCTCGGGGCGGAGTACATTAATGATGCTTGGATCAAGAGGAAGTTTGTGACCGCTCTCATGCCCTTTGAGGACACGGATTTGAAGACACTCCAAGGGAGACATGACTTTGCAAAGATGACATCCAATGAAGTTATGCAAGAGATGACCGCATACAAGGTGGCCTCCAAGATTGCACAAGATGCAAGAGCTAGAGCCATAGGGATGCACAAGCATGCCTCAATTGCTTTGAAGGCCACCGTTGAAGAGGAGGATGAAGAGGAGTGTGATGATCAAGTCGAGCTATCTAGTGAAGCTCTCTCAAGCACTCTCACTCAACACATGGGTCATGCGGCAAGAACCTTTTGGAAGAACCCCGGAAGGGCCAAAGCAAGGATTGACAAGAAGTTTCCCCCCAACGGAGGAAAGCCATTCAACAAAGTGAGACTTTGCTATAACTGCGATGACAAGAGCCACTTTGTTGCCGATTGCCCATGGGAGAGAAGAGAGGATCATGGTGGGAGGCTCGTGGCCAAGACGAAGGGCAAGGGGCCCATGCCCATGAAGAAGCCTTTCTTCAAGAAGAACCAAAAGATTGTCTTGGTGACTCAAGAGCAATATCCCACCGATGATGAAGATAGTGACAAGGAGGATACTCCAACGCAAGTGGCCGCACTAGCCATGTCTTCCACACCTCCATCACTCTTCTCCTCACCAAACGAGAGCCCCATCGTCAAGAATGCAAGATGTCTTATGGCAAAGACATCCGAGGTACAATTATCCCCCAACTCCATATCACATGACATTAATGATGCTATGAGCTTAGAAGTCAAGGAAGAAATCATTGCTTTTGATAAATTCATGACTAACTTGCAAGGAGAAGGAAAGAAACACTTTGGCTCAATCATGAGTCGTATAGGTGAGCTTGAGGATGAGCTTGAACTAAAAGGTGAGATTGAGAGAGAGGATGCACACGCTAAGGTGTCTCTCCAATCCTCTCTCGAAGATGAACAAGAAGCTCATGCTCTCCTCGAGGAGCAACTTGCTAAGATCACTAAGGATCGTGATCTCTACTTTGCTAAATGCAAAATTGTGCAAAATGAAAAGTCCGAGCTTGTAGTTGCTCATGCTAGACTTTGCGAAGACTTCGAGTCACTTGACAATGCTCACAAGGTGTTGACAAGTGATCACGAACGTCTTCTCAAGTCTCGTGATCAACTCCAATCTCGGATATCTACTCTTGAGAAACCTAGCACCTCTACTCCTTTGAATGCTAATGCAAATGTTGTGAAGGGTGTTGCTAGGGTTGTGTTTGTTCCTTCTATGGCAACCAAGCCCAAGACCTCTCTTGATAAAGGTAAGGGGACACTCACTACTCCTCTTCATGAGCGAGTGCCCCACAAGGGTAAGGAAGGTCTAGGCTATGTTGCAAAGGAGAAGAAGGAGATCAAGAAGAAGACCAAGTCCGCACAAGCCAAGAAGGTTGACATTGCGAGTGGAAATGCCACAAGGGGCACTCCCACTCGTAATGACTTTGCGGGCATATCTAACCCCAGGTATGCTTTATATGTTGATTATTATGGGGATGTCTATGCTAGATACATTGGTCCTTTTGATGGTTACATTGAATATGCTATTTGGGTACCAAAGACCCTTGTTGCTAACCAAAAGGCACCCATTGCAAAATGGGTACCTAAACCCAAGAATTGATTGTGTGTAGGGCCTTGCTTCCGGAGGATCGAAATGGATAATTGATAGTGGGTGCACTAGTCATATGACCGGAAGCAAGGATATTGTAACGGAGTTGAAGCCCAATGATGATCAAATGACCGTTACATATGGTGATAATTATAAGTCTAAGGTAATAGGGCTCGGCAAGGTGGTAGTGGCACCGGACATCACACTTGTGAATGTCTTGCTTGTCGAGTCCCTAGGTTTCAACTTGATCTCCATCCATTCCTTAACTTGTTTGGGTTATACCGTTGTCTTCGAAAAGGAAATGGTCATTCTCTTGCGGAGCAAGTCTCTCAATGTGTCTTTCGTTGGGTACATTGAGAATGGGCTCTATGTGGTTGACTTCTCCGGAGTCACCACTTCCCATACAATGTGCCTATTCGCAAAGGCGGACTTGGGTTGGCTATGGCATCGCCAACTAGCCCATGTCAACATGAGGACTTTTCAAAGTCTCCACAAGGGTGGCCATATCCTAGGACTAAAAGACCATGTTTATTTCTCGAAGGATCGAATGTGTAGGGCGTGTGTTGAAGGAAAAATGCATGACATCTACCATCCAAGCAAGACCATCATTTCGTCAAAGAGGGTTTTGGAGCTTCTCCATGTTGACCTCTTTGGTCCCATTCCGGAACCTAGTCTTGGTGGCAAGAAATATTGCTTGGTGATTGTTGATGACTATTCAAGATACACATGGGTTTTCTTCTTCAAGACGAAGATGGAGACTCAACAAACTATCATCGACTTCTCCAATGAAGCTCAACGTCAACACAATGTCCCTATATTGGTGATACGAAGTGACAATGGGTCCGAGTTCAAGAACTACACCTTAAACGAGTTCCTTAGTGAAGAAGGGATTCGTCATCAATATTCCGCTGCTTATACTTCCCAACAAAATGGTGTAGCCGAAAGGAAGAACCGCACACTTATTGAGATGGAAAGGTCGATGATGGCCGAGTTCAAGTCCCCTCACAACTTTTGGGCCGAAGCAGTCAACACCGCTTGCCATTCATCCAACCGGCTCTTCTTTCTCAAAGGACTCATGAAGACACCTTATGAAGTGCTTACCGGGAACAAGCCCAATATCTCCTACTTCCGAGTATTTGGTTGTAAGTGTTTTTATCTCATCAAAGGTGTTCGTTTGGGCAAGTTTGATTCTAAGTCTCTTGAAGGGACATTTGTGGGCTACGGATCCGAATCCCACACTTATAGAGTCTATGATAAGGCCTCGCGCATAATCATAGAAACTTGAAGTGTGGTATTCGAGGAGAATGACGGCTCCCTCGTGGAGCAAAGTGGTGTTTCCGGTGTAGGTGATGATGAACCTCAAGATGCTATCCGAAGAATGGGGTTGGGAGTCCACCGCCCCGTTGAACTCTACTATGAGGTTGATCAACAAGGACCAAGTTCTTCACAAGTGGTGACCACTCCAACACAAGAAACACCCATCGACAACACCGTGCCCAATGCACCTTGCCAAGAAGAAGAACAAGATTCTACAGCTTCTCCTGGAATTTCCGGAGGACCGGAAAATCCGGTTCAACATGGACACGGAATTTCCGGTGGTTCGGAATATCCGGTCCCTGAACCCGGAATATCCGGTCCTGCTGACATTCCCGGTGGCAGTTCGCAAGGCCAAGATCAACCCTCTCACTCACCAATGGCCACCACTCCAATGGTTGATCAAGGCCATCAATTCAGTCAAGGCGGAGACATGAATGATCAAGATGATCAAGCGATTCCTCCCACCACTCGGAGGGAAATCGAGATCCGCCGCTTGAATAGGGTTGGCACCTCACAAGAATTAAGAGCTCTATCTCTTAAAAAAGGTGCTTGGTGATGTGAGAAGCAAGGTCTCTACCCGAAGACAACTCGCAAGCTTTAGTGAACATCAAGCTCACATCTCCATGGTGGAACCCAAGAAGGTCTTTGAAGCTCTTGAAGATAAAGATTGGCTTGATGCAATGCATGAAGAGCTCAACAACTTCGAGCGCAACAAAGTGTGGAAGTTGGTGGAAAGACCCAAAGATTGCCGCAATGTTATCGGCACTAAGTGGATATTCAAGAACAAGCAAGATGAACATGGCATGGTGGTGAGGAACAAGGCAAGATTGGTGGCTCAAGGTTACTCTCAAATTGAAGGCATTGACTTTGGAGAAACCTACGCGCCCGTGGCTCGACTTGAGTCAATCCGTATTCTTCTTTCCTATGCCTCTCACCATAACTTTAAGTTGCAACAAATGGATGTTAAATCCGCTTTTCTAAATGGTCCACTAAATGAACTTGTTTATGTTAACCAACCACCGGGGTTCGAGGACCTCAAGTATCCGAACCATGTCTACAAGTTGGATAAGGCACTCTATGGCCTTAAACAAGCCCCACGAGCGTGGTACGAGCACCTTAGAGAACTACTTGTAGACCGTGGATTCCAAGTTGGGGAAATCGACCCCACACTTTTCACTAAGAAAGTTAATGGGGAGTTTTTCATTTGTCAATTATATGTGGATGACATTATATTTGGATCGACTAACAAAGCATTTAACGAAGAATTCTCTAAGCTTATGACTGACAGGTTTGAGATGTCTATGATGGGCGAGATGAAGTTCTTCCTCGGATTTGAGATCAAACAATTGAGGGAAGGAACGTTCATCAACCAAGCAAAGTACATTCAAGACATGCTCAAGAAGTACGAGTTGCTTGATCTCAAGGGTGCCTCTACTCCAATGCAAACCAAATGCCACCTTGAGCTCAACCCGAAGGGTAAGGATGTGGATCAAAAGGTATACCGCTCCATGATTGGATCTCTCCTCTACCTTTGTGCATCTAGACCGGATATAGTGCTAGCCGTAGGAGTGTGTGCAAGATATCAAGCGGCTCCTAAAGAAAGCCATGATGTGGCGGTTAAGAGAATCTTTCGATATTTGGCTTATACCCCAACTTATGGATTGTGGTATCCCAAGGATGCAAATTTCTCATTATGTGGATTCACGGATTCCGATTGGGCGGGAGATCATGATGATAGGAAGTCAACCTCCGGTGCTTGTCAATTTATTGGGAGGTCCTTGGTGAGTTGGTCTTATAAGAAGCAAAATTGCTTATCTCTCTCCACCGCCGAAGCCGAATATGTTGCAGCCGCTAGTTGTTGCACTCAGTTGCTATGGATGAGGCAAACTTTAAAGGAGTACGGAGTCGATTGTGACAAAGTGCCTCTTTTATGTGACAACGAAAGTGCCATCAAGATTGCCTACAACCCGGTGCAACATTCAAGAACCAAGCATATTGAGATCTGCCATCATTTCATAAGAGATCATGTGGCCCGTGGAGACATTGACTTATCATATGTGGGCACAAGGGATCAATTGGCGGATCTCTTCACGAAGCCCCTTGAGGAAGGAAGGTTTTGCTTTTTGAGGAATGAGCTTAATATCATTGATTCGAGGTCCTTGGCTTGATCGCTTGCACACTCACCTAGGGCGTAATTGCATCTTATCTAGTTTAGATGTAGGCATGGAAATAGGGGGAGTGCGGTCCTAATACATTGGACCATCCCTCCCCCCATTATGCCGATAGCAAGTGTTCTTTTATCTCTATATTCATTCTTGTGACTAATGAGCTAAAACGACGAGTAATGGTTATGTACCCAAGATACATCTTCGCGGTAACATGCCATACACTCCTACATGGTGGCCTCGGCCACCGACCTCTTCTCCTTGAAGAGTTGACTATATTTGGAGCTTATTGTTGCTATTTGCCCTCCTTTTCATGCATGTGGGAAACCTACTCAACTTGGCTCTTTTGGTTCGATTTGGTTGTTGTGAGTTGAGTATGGTGTACCAATATCAGTTTGGAATTCTATCCCAAGCCTACTTTCCCCTGAAAACATTTCTCTCTATTGCACACAAGTCATCCTTTTGAAAACTGGGATTTTGGTTCAGCAGGTCGGAATATCCGGTTCATTTTGAACCGGAATATCCGGTGACTCGGAATATCCGGTGTAAGTTACACCCGGAATATCCGGTCTGGCAGTTTGTCCAGAAATATAAGGGCAGGCTCGGGGTGAAGGGCTCATTAGTGCCCTTCTTCCACCCCCGACCTCCCTCTCCTCCAGCCGCCGCCCCTGCTGTTCCCAAGTCCCTCCGGAGCACTCCGACCGTCGGGGAACCTCTTTCTCGGCCGGATCTGCTCCTCCTCCGCCCCGGGAACTCACTCCTCCAAGCAATGGCCTCAATGGATGAGGGTAACTTCACTTTTCTTCTTCCTTATGTGCTTGCACTTGGATCTTGATGTGGAGTTATTTGTTTCAATGTTGCTTGGTAGAGATTGTTCCTAGGACTATTCCCTGCCTTCTACATACATTAGTTTTGCATTATGTTGGATCGATCTAGTTTTAGACCGAGTCAATCTCAGATCTGCAGTTTCTGTCTGACTCGGAATATCCGGTTCAGATTGACTCGGAATTTCCGGTCCACCGGAATTTCCGGTCATGTCTGTACCGGATATTCCGAGTCAAACACTGCAGTTTTAAGATTAACTCATGTTTAACTACATATGATTCATCAAATGCCTATCTAATGTGTGTATTTTCTCCTGACTTGTGTGCACTTACCTTATGCTACCCTCTATGCTCAAATTCACAGGTTCAGGTGGAAGTCCGTCCGCAGGGGGATCAAGGAACACAGGTAGAGCACCTATCCATAAACAACCAGTCAACAAGGGAAAGGCCCCTGCAACTCAGAGGAAGAAGAAAGCTGTTGCCAGCAAGCCCTCATCCAAGAAGAGAAAGAATGTCCCTAGTCCCGAACGTCAGGACTACTCCAAGATGAATTCTGTGGATTACTCTCAGCTGAGGCAGGGGGACTGGTACCTCAGCGCAAGAGACAACTCTCTCGATGATCGCAGCTTTTGGTGCCAAGCGCAAGAGCACATATTTGTGGATCTCTATCTCTCATTGTCGAAGCCCATTCGACCCATGCACCCGTTTGACTTTGCATCGCTGCAGAAGAAAACTGCATTTGCTGAGGCCATCCTCATTGTCAAGACCATGGGTTTGGAGAGGTTGGCGCTCATCCGTTGTGCCTACAACGCGCAGTTTGTAATGCAGTTCTTCGCCACCCTAGTGATCAAGGGTGACTCGAAGAAGACCATGAAGTGGATGACTGGGGAATCATATTGTGAGTCCAACTTCGAGGAGTTTGCCAAGGTACTGGGCTACAGGTTTGATGGTGACAATCCCCAAGGCACTCGCATGCACACCCCCTACAAACTCAACAAGAAGGAGACAACTCACTTATATGGTGTGGGAGCCACCCCTGGATTCACTCGTGACTTGCTCCCTTTGTATGATGTTCTTGTGTGCATCCTGCGTGAGAACATTGCACCGAGTGGTGGCAACAACGACAACGTGGTTACCCCTCTCTGCAACCTGCTCCTTCACGCCAACCGCATTGTGGAGGACTCGGGTTCTGATACTGACTAGAGAGTAGATGTGATGGACTACATCTACAATGAGATGTATGAAGCTATGACCACCAGGGTCTCTATCCCTTATGCTCCTTACATAATGAAGCTCCTTCAGTTTAAGTTCACTGACTACAACTTCAGCAGCAGTGATTTGGTGCCACATGACTTCAAGAAGCTCTATGTGAAGAAGGCTGTGGTCAAGCCCCCTCCTAGGCCTTCTACTACATCAGCTACAGGTGGATCTTTCATGGGTGATGCTAGGAGGGTTGCTGCTACCTCTACTCATGTTCCTACCACTCATGCGCATGTCAAGAAACTGAACTGGTTCCAGCGCAACATCCTTTGCATGAATGTGGACATCCGCAAAGAGCAATACAACGCCTACAAGGATCGCCGTCAGCTGGATTACAAGCAAGACTTGATCCTTCACCATGCTTCTGGCTCTCCTGCTCCTGCTGCCCTGTCTGAGCCCCTGACCTTTGCTCAGTGGAACCAGGGTTCCTTGGCTCCGTGGACACTGATTGACCAGGACCTTGGCGGCAGCTCGTACACCACTGGCTATGACTATGATGATGAGGGGGAAGATGATGATGAGGAGGCCGAGTCTGAGGAGTATGAAGAGGATGATGATGATGAGGATGCTGGTGATGATGATGATGAGGAGTACCCCTCGCACTGAAGACTTCCATGGGGACGTAGCATCGCTCTTCTTCCTTTTTGGCGTTTCGATGCCAAAGGGGGAGAAGTTGCTCTACTAGGACTTCTTCGGAGATTTGCAAGGGTCAGGCACAAGTTATGCGTTTATCATTTATTTGCGCTTGTGTCCATTTATCGTGTTTTAAGTTACTTGTGAAACTCTCTCTTTATTTCATTTGTGATAACTTTGTATTGAGACAATGGTTGATGCTATCTTTATATTATGGTTGAGACTTCAAATTGATTGTGTTGGTATTCTCTTCATATTCTATATACACAAGGTATGAAAATCTATCTAGTCTCAATTGCTTCCATAATCTTACATTTTGTCTCGTTTCTCCTTTGTGATATCTTGTGGTTGTTGTTATAAAATTGCTCCTATCCTTTGTTATTTTGTGTTGCATACTTGCATTTATTTAGGGGGAGCCATTTTCTGCCAAAAACATGATATTGCTGTTTGTTTCTATGCAAATCTTGGTATTGTCATCTAACACCAAAAAGGGGGAGATTGAAAGAACATTTCTTAATCCCTAATGTTTTGTGTGTTAGTTAACAATACCAATGATACTAATCCTATTGCTAAGTATTTCAGTTTGGGTGAAACTCATATCACAAATCCTAAAGCCAAATTGTAGAGAAAAAGAGTTTCTGGAATTCTTCCCAGACTCGGATATTCCGGTTCCCCAACCCGGATATTCCGAGTCCACCCCAGAAAATTGGCTAAGTCAAGTTCAGAAGTACTACTGACTTCAATCGGAAAATCAGCTCGGAAATTTCAAGGACTTGGATATTCCGGTTCCCAACCCGGATATTCCGAGTCAACCCCAGGAAAATTGGCTAAGTCAAGATTCAGAAGTGGTACTGACTCCAATCGGAAAATCAGCTCGGAAATTTCAAGGACCCGGATATTCCGGTTCACCAACCCGGATATTCCGAGTCAACCCCAGGAAAATTGGCTAAGTCAAGATTCAGAAGTGGCACTGACTCCAATCGGAAATTCAGCTCGGAAATTTCAAGGACTCGGATATTCCGAGTCAACCTCAGAAAATCGGCTAAGTCAAGTTCAGAATTGGTTCTGATCTCAACCGGAAATTCAGCTCGGATATTTTCAAAGACCCGGATATTCCGGGTGACCGGAATTTCCGGTGGTACTTATATCGGAATTTCCGGGTGCCCAAGACAGCCAACGGCCAGATTTTGAGGGGGAGTATAAATACCCCCTCACTCACTCAAGAACAGTGAGCTCTTAGATTTTCTCTCTCCTACCATTCTTGAAAGCTCAAATCATCAAGATCTCCCAATACCCCCACCCAAATTCATTGATCTTTGGAGGATTGGAGGAGAAGGCCCGGATCTACATCCTCACCGAAGGGATTTGCATTTCTCCCCCATTCACTTGGGGATTTCTTGGCTAGGGTTTCCGGTGGGAAAACCTAGTTCACCATTGTTGTACTCTTGGTGTTACCTTGACCTTTTGTGGTCCTTAACCTTTTGTGGTCTTCTTGGGAGCCCCCAATTCAGTTGTGGGTGTGTGCCTCAAGCGTTTGTAAGGGATTCGATCTACGCCCTAAAAGGGGATCAATAGTGGAAGGTGGACTCGAAACCTTTGTGGTTGAGTTCATCGGAGAAGAAGGTGAGCCTTTGTGGCGTTGCGGCTAACCTGTTGTGGTAGCGCACACCTCTCCAAACGAGACGTACACCCTTGGGTGGAACTCGGGATTACATCTTCGTCTCCGCGTGCTTCACTTGGTTCCCTTTACCTTTGCTCCCTTACTTGCTTATCTTATTATTGCTTAGTTTCTCATTTAGGTAAATTCACCGTAGTTGCATATCTAGAGAATTTACCTTTGTGTTGAGCCTAAATTTGAAAAGACCTAAAATTTGTAATAGCACCTATTCACCCCCCCCCCCCTCTAGGTGCCGGATTCCCGTTCAAGGGTTTTGTTGAGATGGTCGAACGCATCCTGCGCCTTCTGTGTCCACTTGAACTTGTCCGTCTTCTTCATCAGTTGGTAGAAAGGTAAAGCTTTCTCTCCCAACTTACTAATGAACCGGCTGAGAGCTGCGACTCGGCCGGTTAATCGCTGCACCTCACGGAGCTTGGTTGGTGCTGGCATTGTGAGAATGTTCTGCACCTTTTCGGGGCTCGCTTCGATTCCTCTTGCAGATACGAGGTACCCTAGTAGCTCTCCGGCTGGCACGCCGAATACGCACTTCTCTGGGTTGAGCTTGATCCGGTACACATCGAGTGTAGCGAAGACCTTGCGGAGGTCGTCGACTAAGGTATCTTCCTTTCGGGTCGTGACGACGATGTCATCGACGTAGACTTGGACGATCTGCCCGATGAGCCCTTTGAGGCACGCTTGCATTGTCCGCTGGTACGTGGCACCTGTGTTCTTTAACCCGAACGGCATCGTCTGGTAGCAAAAGACGCCGTCGGGTGTGATGAAGGCCGTCTTTTCTTCGTCCTCGACTTTCAGCATGATCTGCTGGTAACCTGAGTAGGCGCCCAGGAAGGACAGGCGCTCGCATCCTGCTGTCGAGTCGATGATCTGGTCTATCAGCGGGAGCGGGAAGTGATCCTTGGGGCAGCACTTGTTGACTGCAGTGAAGTCAACGCACATGCGTAGTTTTTCGTCTTCTTTTTCTCCAATAGGACCGGGTTGGCGACCCGGTCCGAGTCCTTGATCTCTCGGATGAACTTGGCGTGCAGTAGTCTGTCGACTTCCATGGTGATCGCGTCTCGCTTGGGTCCTGAAAAGCGTCGCATGGATTGCTTGACTGGTCTTGCGTCCTTGTGGACCTTTAGAGAGTGCTCGGCGAGTTCCCTGGGTATCCCTGGCATGTCAGAAGGTTGCCATGCAAAGATCTTCCAATTCTCACGTAGGAACTCGACGAGCGCGCTTTCCTATGCGGGGGTCAGGCTTGACGAAACCTTGACCGTCTTTCCGCTATCAGTCGGATGGACTTGGTGAGTGACGGTGTCATCGTTCGTGTTGAACGCTGCGTCCTTAGCTGGCTTCTTGCGAGATGGAAAGATGGTATTGTCGTTGTCGGCTGATATGGCCTTTAAGTGCTCCTCGACCCCGAAGAACTCAGAAATCTTGACGAACTCGCGATCACAGCTGTTGGAGAGCCCGAAGTCGCCGCGTACGGTGATTACTCCTTTCGGTCTGGGCAACTTGACCATCAGGTAGGCGTAGTGGGGTACTGTCATGAACCTGGCAAAAGTTGGGCGTCCGAGTATGGCGTGGTACTGCGACTTCCAGTCGACGACTTCGAAATCGATCGACTCCTTCCTGAAGTGCTCGGGTGTGCCGAGGATGACGTCGAGCGTGATTCTTCCCATGGGTGTGATTGCTTGCCCTGGTACTATGCCGTGGAAAGTGGTTTCCGATTCCGGCAATTTCTCTGCCGACCTGTTCATTCTTCTCAGGGTGTCGGCGAATATGATGTTGATGCCGCTGCCTCCGTCCATGAACACCTTCTTCAAGCTGTAGTCGCCAATCAGGGCCTCAATCACAAGCGCGGCGTGTCCGGGTCGGGTTACCTCGGATGGGTGATCAGCCCTGGAAAACGTGATGGGTGTCTCTGACCCGCGCAGGTAGTCTGGTACTGCGCGCGGGCTGTTGATGGCCTGAAGTACTTGGCGGGTGATGAGCTTTTGGCGCCTGTTTGACGGGGGTCCCTTCTGGATCATGTTCAGCTGCCCCCGTACGGTTGGATACGTGTCGGTCGCTACCGACTTACCTTGTTTCTGTTGCTGCTGCGGCGGCTAGGGGAATGCTCCGGCCGCCTGCACCTGGTTGTTGTTTGCGGGTGCCGCCTGAATGGTTAGCTGCGGAGCTGCCTGTATTGCTTGCACTGGAGCGATGATTTGCTGCATGGCTTGGTATATCTTCCGTGCTTTGCTACAATCCTTCAGCAGATGGCTGGAACCCCACTTGCCTGTCTCCGGGTTGCGGAACGAGTGATGCTTACAAGGTTGCATCAGCTCCTCTGCCGGGGTTAGCGGTCGCTTCCACTCGCGTTTCTGGCCTCCGTCACTGTGGCTAATGCTACTGCTGCCACGGTTGTACTGACTCGAGTTGGACTGTCGACCTTGATCGTACTGTCGACTTTTGTCGCGTTTGTCATCACAGGGGGGTTTCATATCCCGCCGCTACTAGCTCGATTGTGTCGTGGGTGTAACGTGGCTTCTTCTTTTGACGTGCCTCACGCCAGTTGCTCGTTTCGACCTCTTTCTTGGGGGAAGTATCGCGGACGTAGTCCTCTCCTTCGGCCCACTGGTTGGCTGTCTTCATGAGCTCTATTGTGGTTTTCGGCTGGAGTCTACCAAAAATCCTCGCGGAGGTCGCGGCGAGCAACGCCGTGCATGAAGGCGTCCATCACCCGGTCTTCAGAGACGGGTTCCATGGTGTTGCGGAGGAGTGTCCACCGCTGGATGTAGGAGCGGAGCGACTCATCCTTTCCTTGCTTGCAGGCCTGCAACTCGATGTAGGTCGTTGGCCTTGCGAATGTTCTCGAGAAGTTTTTTACAAAATTATCCTGGAATTCTTCCCATGTTCGGAAAGAGTCCTTGGGTTGGCTTGTGAGCCACCCGCGCGCTGAATCCGTCCGCATAAGCTGGATGTACTGCATTGCCGTAGTCGACGTCCCGCCTTGGCAGGTGCAGGCGATGAGGTAGTCCTCGAGCCACAGTCGTGGATCTTGCCTCCCGTCGTACTTTGGGGTGCCTGCTGTCAGCTTGAAGTCACGGTCGGCCTGGTCGTCTAGGTTCGCAGCTCCAACCGAACGTTCTTTGCGGTTGCGGTCCACCGTCTTCTGCGTGAGGACGTCGCGAAGGTCCTTGATTGGTTCTCGCTGTGCTGCTGGGACCTCCGAGGTTGCTGGCTCGCGCACTCGGTTGCTTGGTACCTTGGCCGCTAGAGCTTCTTCGATCGCCTTAATGGAGACGATTTGCTGTCTGTGGAGCAGGGAACGTGCGTCCCCCTCCGGTGGCTGCGTGAGCCGGAGGTATGTCTCGACTGAGATCAGGGCGGCGTTCGCCGTCTTTGGGACGGGTATCCCCTTCTCATCCTCGGTGACGAAGGACGACTCGAGGTTGCGGGTGACCCTGGTTCGGTCGGCGTCTGTCAGGAGGGGAACGCGGGCTCTGTTTCGCCGTGCTCCTTGGTTAACTTCCGTGGAGGAGGTAAAGGAGAGGGCAGCTCGCCTGGCACTGGATGCATCTGCGCCCCTCTTGCGCCGGAGTAAGTCGGCTTTTTCGGCGCGGAGTCGTTCGCCTTCCTTGTGTAGCAAGTACTGGACCGCCAGGTGATCCTCTCTAGGTGCGTCGGGTGGAGGGAACGTGCCCTCGTCGACATGCTTCATGGCTTGGATTCCCATGTCCCGTGTGATGACGAGTTTAGTCTGGTCCGACATGATCACCTCTAGTGGGTATGCGGGTTCTTCGTTGTCCTCGGGTGGCGATGTGCCCGCCATGAAGCATTGCTTGGGGTAGACTTGGGTTGGTGTGTTTGTGCTGCCACTGCTGCAACGTGATGCGCGGCGCAGTCGTTGTTTTGCCTCCTTGCGATCGTCCACGTGCTCGGAGGTTTCGCAGCCGCCGGAGCGAGCGCGATTGCCTTGGGGTAGACTTGGCATCCCCATGAAGACGGAGACGTGCGCGACGTGGCTGTCGGCCGCAAGCCCTTGGTCGTCCCCGCGGGTGCAGTAGTTGCGGCAGATCTTGACTTTACCGACCGTGCGATCGAGATTGGTGTAGTAGACTCGATCCGCGCGGCCGTTGCTGAGGTTGTCGGTGCAGTCGACGCAGATGTGATCTTCCCGGGCGCAATAGGAGCGATCTTTGCGGGTGCGACGTATGCGATCTTCGCGGGTGCGGCAGATGCGATCTTCGCGGGCGCGGTAGATGCGATCTTCGCGGGTGCTGCAGATGCGATCTTCGCGGGCGCGGTAGAAGCCGGCGGTAGATTCGCCGATGCGGGTGCTGCCGCGCGTAGCGCGGTTGCCGCGGATCTGAGTATTCCGCGACTGTCGGCGAAGCAGCCTATGGAGCCGAAGGTGATGTGTATACCTCTGTCCAGATCGGCGTACACCGAGCGGCGAGCCGGAGGGTGGAGGACGTACTTGAAGGAGCCGAAGCGGATCGACTCCCTGGCGACGCGGACGTCGGTCTTCATTGCGGATGGAGCCGGAGCGACCATGATTCCAACACTTTTTTGCCTTCCCACAGACGGCGCCAATTGACGAGGTGGTAACTCGGCAAATCCCAAGGTTGTGCACCCCGGGTTGATTGATGGGGAGAGAGAGGTGTTGGTGATCACGACGGCTGACAAGCAAGGTTTTACCCAGGTTCAGGCTCCCGGAGGATGACACCCTACTCCTGCTTGTCTGATTATTGATGCGAGTAGCGATTACAATGGCGAGATTGCGATCTCGCTAGGGTTTGTGGTGGTGGCTATGAGCGTGTCCTCTAGGACGGGCAACCCTCCTGGCTTTATAGGTAGCCAGGTCTCGGGCGGTTGGTACAGATATGGCAGGTTACAAGACCTAACCGAGTTGAACTAGGATACGTGGTATCCCGAGTGGGCCTTCTGTGGGCTTTTCCATGCTTGGCGCGGCCCAGGTAGCCTTACGGTGGGCTAGTCGAAAGGTAGCCCCACGTCAACCACACATGAGGGAAAATGCTCTTTCAGCCCCTTTCTGGCCACTGCATCCAACGAAGTCGACGCATCGCAACTTTTTTTCCATTTTGCGTTAACATGACATATATGGGACTAATTTTCATTGCCAAGGGGGAGGTGTGCCACAAACGGCCATTTTACATAATAAGATAAAAACAAAAATACTAAAACTAAACTACCACTAACGAGGTGTAAACCCGGCAAATCACTCGGTTAGGTACCTCGGGTTTCATATAGGAGAGAAGTATGGCGGCTGGTGGTTCCGGACGGCTGACAAGTAAGGATTTACCCAGGTTCGGCCCCTCATTGTGAGGTAAAGACCTACTCCTGCTTGTCTGATCTTATATTGAAGATGATTACATGGTGGCCGTGATGGCTATGGTGGCGAGGCGTGGTCGCCTATCTATTTTCTGTCTATCTGTTGGCCTATCTTTTTGTCTACCCCTCCCTGTCTTTATATATGGAGCCAGAGGGTTTTACATGAGAGTTCTAATAGACTACGAATAGGAGTCATTTTCTTGTCCTTCAAGTTATTTCCTTAGCAGCTTCTTGGTCTTCCTTGGGCCACCCGGTGGGCCCCCTCCTCATTATACGCCATAGTGGGGATACCCGTAAAGTATACCCACGTCAACCACTATGCCCTTTCGCGGGATTTTTCTACCCTTGTCTGAGGAGATGGACACGTACAGTGGCGCCAGCCACAATTACGCGCGTCGGCGGTGTGGGAGGCTACGCCTGCTTGTGTTCCTCTGATGGCGTCGGTGACGCCTGCAGCCAAGGCACTGCGTCCTGGTTCCAGCTCCAAGACTAGCCGATCAGGCCGTCGGGGAGTGGAGAACATTGAGATCGGTCGTTGTCCTCCATGTACTCGTACCATGGACGCAACACTAGCTGCACGTACATGGCTTCTTAGAGCTGTTGCGCGGCTTCGTCCTGTCGCGCGACCCCGGCGAGGACGTGCTCCCACCGCCTCTGCTCGTCATCACACAATGTCGCGATGCAGAGGTCTTTGTCCATCTCGTCGTCGTCCTCAGTCTCCTGCTTGACTTGGAGCTGGTGCGATAGAGACGGCGGTGGATAGCCCCGCATCCGCATGTGCGGTGGCGGTAATCCGGTAACCACCACCCACTCGACGGTGTTGGGGGCCTCGTGAAAAGGCTCTGGTGGCTGAGGTTGTGTTCGTCCTTGAACCACGAGCGCCAGTTCGACGAGTTGGCGGCGAACGCTGGGTCGCATTGGTGCTCTTGACTGAGTCGGCGCGTTGCTGCACGATCTCCAGTTCACGGGCACGTTGGCTTTGCGGGATCGGCGGCACTGGAATCCATTGGGGATTCAGGTGCTAGTGGTCCGACAACTTGACATCTCCCCATGGCACGGGGACTGCGTGGTTCTAGTACCACTAGCAGTTCACTTTCCGGACATACCGGCGGCTCCGGGCCCATGCCACCTCTGCGCCCGGTGGCGCAATGGTGAATGTGCCCGTTAGCGGTGCCCTGGCTGCGTTGGAGGAGGGTACCGGAGGAGGCATCGTCTGACGCGGCGAAGACGGCGTCAGCATATGGCGGCGGAGGCCCAAGGACGAGCCGGCCGCGTGGTTGTTCTTTGTAGGCTTGCCGAACCAGTGGCGCATGACAGTGAGGTGGGCGGCGAAGTGGCTTGGGTTCATGCAGAAGAGGGCAGCGCGAGTGAAGCGAATGGGTGTGGGGACTGACGTGGGTGGGTGAGAGGGTGACCGGTGGCATTAAAAAGGACTGCCACAGAACACGCCGTGTCCCTGACAGATGGGCCAGAGGAGGACACCACACGGTTAGTCTGCTCTGCGTCCCTCGCTAGGTCGCCCCGTTGGAGTTATCAGGCTCAGAAATTTTCTTTCATGATTGTGATTCGTCTAGCGCTGTTTTTTGTTGTCCAATACTCTTGTTTGATGGTTGTCGGATGTAATGTTTAATGTTTAAACATTAAAGCCCTTCATCGAAAAAAGTGTACTCCCGCGTTACTCTTTGCAGTTTAAAAATGATATTTTAACTAGTGTACACGTTATTTATACGTGGATTAAAATGGATGAACATAGATATAAATCATATCTAAATACATGTAGTTACGGAAAATATAATTTACATGTCAAATAAATCTATACTTATTTAAATAATTTGGAAGAGAAGGAATAGCCGGCGCCACCAAGCTATGCATCATACCACCAACCTGGATACCCATCCATCCAATCAGTCAATCATTCACCATCTTATCCTCTCCCGGCTGAACGATAGCACGTAGCAACCTGCCGTAAGGCTTATCTCCGCCACGTCACCGCCGTAAAGGAACTCACTTCCTCGATCGAACAAATGACTTGAAAAATGATAACAATTTCATACTCAGTTAGGCCGTTAGGTACTTGCATGAGAATATTCTATAGTTAATTAGCTTAATAATCCGGTATCATCTGAGAATAATGTACTAGTGATAATATACGTTTCAAATCTTGTCGCCTTGTGATCGGGTCGGCCAATTAATAATGGCGTGCGTGATGTAGTTGGGGCGCGAAGGCGACAGTATGGTTATCACTTATCAGTAGGAGCTGAGCTGATGACAGCCGCAAGTGGACGAGCCCGATTAGGTAGGTTGGTTGGTGTTTGTTTCCCTTTCCGTTTCCTCTCGTCTTCTTGTCCGGGTGACATGGCATGGGACTGGATTATGGTTGGTTCGTTCGCTGGTGACATGGGGCTAGGGGTCCACCGGAGCCCCATGGCTCTTATCCGAAACAGCCCATCATTTGTTATGCTATGTTGGATTAGTTTCTAAAAATGAACAAATCCGTCTCAACTTGCAGTAAGAAGGTGTTGTTGGGTCACTAAGAAATGAGTTGTTAGGTGGATCATGCTTCCTATCTATTCATTTTAATGATAATCCTCTTAATTGCTGGTTCATACATGCGCCAAGTGACAAATGATAGCCACAACTTGGACGAGTTGTGATTACACGCCACTTAGTCCCTCACATGGTGATCTGGACAGAAAACCGGACTACGTTACCACAGCCACCATCTTCTCCTATTTCCTTGTCACCGCCAGCTCACAACAAATCATGTACACCAGGAAAACCACTCCTCTCCTCCCGTGTCGCTCCCCAGGGCGACACCGGGGGCGACCGGCGCCCGCCTCCAGCCCCTTCCTCGTCTGGCCCGCTCGCCGCCGCTGCCGCCGGCGCCCGCCGCGGTGGCGGCGGGCCCCCATGCGGACAAATGACGCTGGGGGAGGTTACTGCTACGCGTCCCGCCAGCCTTCGTCCATCTCTGCTGGGGGAGGTGGTCATCCTCGCCGGCGTCGGGAAGCCGGGGCGGCGGCCCCGGATCTGGTGGCCTCTACAGTCGTCCTCTCCATCTGCATCGGCAATGGCTGAAGGGGAGCGGGCCTCGGGCAGGCCGCAGACGGTTTGCTTCTCCAATCTGGGGCTCAGCTCCTTCCTCGACGGGCGGCGGCGCCCTCCTCCGATCGGGGGCTCGGCTCCTTCCTCGACGGGTCGCGTCGTCGGCTATGACAGCTCCATGCGCAGCTCCCGGTGGCGGGCCGTGCGGGCCCAATCTGGGGCCGCCTTGGGCCGAGCGGGCCTCAACAAGGTGGGCACGATGGTGCTCCCCTGCCCCTCCTGTGTGCCTTGCGCATGGCGTCATGAGCGGCGTTCGGTGGTGCTCCTCTTCCCCCGCACGGTGGGCGTTTGTCTCCAGGGATACAGATCCAGGCCGGCAGTGCGTTGGGGACCAGACCCCAATTGGTCTTCGACATGAGAGTTTTTTTCCGGCTTCTCGTCAGCTCAGCAGGTGGTCGGCGACAGAACCTAGCCACTCGGCTTGCTGCTCCCTGGCCCAAGCTCTCCGGCTTGGCGGTCGGGATTGTTTCTCCGGGTGAAAACCTCGTACTTCGGTGCCGACAGCGGCGGCACCTTAGGGTGTCGTTCTCCTTCTTGTCTGCGCTGTTTGGGAGTAACAATCCTCTACCAGCGCGACGGGATAAGGCTCTCCAGGTGAAAACCTAACTCCTCTGGAGTGGGCGGCGGCGGCGCACTCGTCGCTACCTTCTTGGAGGCGCCGTCTTGGAGTGTCTTTTTCCTCGTCGAGCTTCGGGCTTGCAGCGGTCGTGTGGGGTGGCTATGAAGCTTGGAAGGTGGAGGTCGGGGTGGCGGCCCCGGACGGTGGATGTGCGCCGAGGCGGCGGCCTCGGGAGGCTTTGCAACCATGGCTCGATGAGGCGGGGTCATGATTCCGCATCGTCGGGGTGTCAAAAGTCACGAGGGTGGCTAGCTTGTCGCCCCATGTTTTTATTTTCTTTTTCTTTTTCTGCTCGCCTCCGGACGTAATTTCGCCCGGGGCGACATCCGTGTACGGTTTCCCTCTGCTAATATACTGGAAGCCAGCAATTGCTGGTCTTTAAAAAAAAAATCATGTATGGCCGACGAGGTGCGGCAGCAGGGCGAGAAGTGGTGCACGACATGCGGTGGTGCTAAAAATCATTTGGCACCTAAGTCGCGCGTCGAGGAGCGTGTAGGTGGTTATGTCTGTGTGGCTCATCGGGTGCGGTTCCCAGCGGCTCGGGGTAAGTGGCTCAATGGGAGGCGAGAAAGCAAAGCGGCGGCCCGAACCGTCGAGAGCTAGTATCACACATTCTTCATGGTGTGAGGTGACATGGTTGGCCGTGCGGCATGCTAGAGGTTGGTGGTCAAACAGAGGAGTATGTGGAAGTTTGACGAGAGGACGATGTTGTAGAAGAAAGCCTATCACTAGCTTTGTTCAGGTATCCATTACGGCCCTTTAGTCTTGTCGACTGCGTTTAAATGTCTATGTTTGCGCGGCTGCCTGGTGTGCCGTAATTTTTGTCAGCATTAAGCTCCACGATTTCTGAGTTTTGTGTAAATACTTATGTGCATTGAACCACTATGCTGAGGATAGATGTCTACTCGGATGTAATAAGTGGATGTGAGGCCGTGAGGAAGACCCAACTGTCTAAGGCTCCGTTTGGCATCAACGTATTTTTAAAGTATATAAAGAATACTTTACTTTCTAAAAATACTAAAGTATTGAATATTTTAAGGTGTTTGGATCTAATAAAAAATGTGGTTTTAAACTGAAGTATTATCTAAAACTGTACTTTTTTGAAGTATTGGAGAAAGAGATCCGACCCTCTTTTTTTGAAACTGAGAAAGGAGAGAAATGAAGTATTACTTTGCCAGGCGTTGGAATACTTTGGTTTGAAAATACTTCAGTTTAGAAAATATTGTGCTGCCAAACTGAGCCTAAAATTTCCCCAAAACTGTGGCATCCTAGATCAGCTTTTCTTAAAAAAAAAAAAAATCAACCATTCGAATGCCCCTTCTACACGTAAAGCCTGAACCGGCTATAGCAACTGTACACTAATCCCAACTTCCCAAGTTCCCAACCTATCCCGCACCTGTTAAAAGAAAAATAGCCCACACGTGATAAAAGAACGCAAAATAGACAAGACCGAAAGAGCGATGAGTAAGTGCATCAGATCCAGACCATACGGGCCATTTCGCAAATTGCGTCAACAGCCCTACGCACAAACGTCGTTCACACGATTAAGGGGAACTGCAGCCTAATCCAAACAGCTCTGCCAGGAATAAATCATCACGAGACATTCTATGGAGCATAAAACGGGTCTAGAGGAGCAATGTGCTATGACTGCTGAATCATGAGTACATTAGGTGTCTTTTGGGCCACCCTTCTTTGCAGCCTCAGCTGCTGCCTTCTCCGCTTCGATCTCAGCGACATACTCATCAATCTCAGCCTCCTCAAGTTGGCGCAGGCCATCCTTGTGTGTCATCACTGCAATCTCTATGTTCTTGCCACCACTCTCGACAACCTACGGAAAAGAGGGGAGATTAATTCAGTGTTGTGAAGTCGATAAGTGAAAGCAGACAGCACAGACAACAACACAAACAGAAGGTTTAAGCTGGAGATACAAGGTGCACGATGATGGATTTTCAAACGTATTTCAATTAATATCAATTAATTTCTGAATATCAGAAAAATGACATGACAAAGAATGAGGGGGCAGATAAAGTATTAAGCGCAGTAAATGCACTGAAGAGAGATCAACGAGGTCCCGTGCACAGTACAGCAGACAGTAAATCTTTGCAATCAACAAGTGATGCACTTCTTACACTAAGTCAGTTACCAATAATGGCAATTACACAATGTGCAACGTCGTACTATTGTAGAAAAGAAACAACCATAAACCATTGTCTATGATAGTGAATGTGGCTATGTGATAACAATTTGCAATCAACAAATGAATTTAGAACTAAATTTTACATTTAGCTAGAGGTACTTTTGTGGTGGAGAAGAAAAATAGTTGACACTTGAAATTTTATTCCTCTAGAACGTCCAAATTTGCTTTAAGATGTTATCTGGGGTGGATAGAAATGTCTCTCCAATAAATATGTGCGGCAGCATATATGCATTGTCCCTATATATATAACACACCGATGCCACACAATTACGCATCCTCTATATGCTACAATAATACTGAAGCAACAATTGAAGTTGACAACACATAGTCAAGTTTTCAAAGTATGAAGTGCATACTAGTAGTAACTAATAATAAGACCATTAAGAGGACACGGACATTTTTTTAGAACTCACTTATAAATGAACACTAAATCCACATTTTCTGTACTGTAATGCCTCGGCCGTCTATTAATCTGACTTCACCACTCCCCTGCTGGGACGGCACGCGAGCATCACTTCAGAACACAGCACAACATTAATGTCAGGGACCGGCAACACGGCACCAGCATTAATGATGGCGATCGGGCCACACCTACCTATCCTCCCAACCTTTATCCAGGTCTGCCAACATTGCCATCGTCTCGCCTTCTCTCCCCCCCCCCCCACCCCCTGGACGAGGCATGTGTGTTCTCCACCCACGGCCTCTTAGCGCCGCCGGCTGCTGGAGGGGTCGGTGCAGAGCCAGGGCGGGGTTCCTGTGCCACCGATCCCCACTAACAGGGCGCAGTGAAAGCCGGCATACGTATTCCTCACTTGCTTTTCCGAACTGCCTGTATTCTCAGAGCTACGGTCCAGTTGCTTAGTGGTTTGCTTCTCAGTCTAGTCTTACCAATAAAGGTTAGACCTCACTCTATCAACAAATGCTTTAAAAAGTACTCGCTCCGTTCCACAATATAAGATGTTATAGCTATTGTACATGCTGTCTCGATTCATAACAAAACAAGTGTACACAGACATATACTAAAATGTATCTAGATACAAGTTTGGACATGTGCATGTGGAAAAAGGCTAAAACATCTTATATTGTGGAACGGAGGGAGTATCATGTTATTTCAATGGGGTGGAGGCATAGAGGAACCTGCTGTACATTGAGGAGGAATGCTAGGCAGCGCGGTAGTGCTATCTTAGCGGCAAAGCAAAGTGTCAAAATTTAGAGTGGCAAAAGCAAAATGGACAAAAACTAGAGTGGCAAAAAGAAAAAAATTCCCTATCTTAGCTGGCGACCGTCGAAGAAATTCAGCAACCTGAGGAGGCGAGGAGCGGCACCGAGTCTAGACATGCATGACCAAACGTGATTCGTTATAGCCGAGGACCAAACCACCGACGCTGCCTGCATCGGTGCAAGGCCAAGCCGTGCATGAGTGCAAGGCCAAGCCGGAGCCGAAGGAGGAGCCCGTCAAGTAGTGGCTGAATTTGGCTGCGACTCGCTATGTCAAAGGTGGAGGCGCTGGCCATCAAGAAAGAGCCCTTGGAGAAGTGGTTCCATACAAACAATGAGGAGAACGCCCAGCCGGCGCCCGCTGCCAGAGGTTAAGCACAAGCCTGGTGACCCAGAAGACACACCAGGCTTCATGGAAACCATGCGCCAGTCGTTGGCCATCATTAACGACTACGATTAGGGCCAGGGATAGGGTTGTGTTTAGTTTAAATTGGGTGTAATTTGGCTGGTGTAAATATCTAAGTTTGCTTACAAAATATGACATATGGGGAGTCAGGTTGTGGGCTGCTGCTGGAGGCAAGCCCAGTTTTGCCCGGACGGTGTGTCCATCCAAGCAAGTGCACCCGCACTAACAAATCTGGACAATACACAAGTATAACTGCAAAATAGCAAGCAAGTGCACGAATCAATCCATCTCACACTAATTTGATTTTAATGCCTTCTAAATGCAATTGATTATAAAAAACGGCAGGGAACTTTACCTAAATTTGTATTCAAATCCAACAACGTTGCTGGTTAGTTCAATAGTGAGAACCACATGGTAAATCAATTAGACTAGTCAGTTGACATATTACTACCCGGAAGAATTGAAATTTGTCCTACTTTGTTAATTACCCTTTACAATCAATTTGACGCCTCTTAGAGTATTTGAATGCAACAGAAATCAGGGAACTAATCAAAATTTGCAGCGAAGTGGTTCTATTCAGTTGACATCATATTAGTTCCAGAATTCATATTCATCTTCATATCTCTATAATCAATTAGTAATCTCTCAGATCATCTGTTTGTACATTATCTCAAATGTAACAGATAACATGGATCATGCACTCTGGTGTTCAAGATCTTTAGGATGACGGATCTTAGAATTCTTATATTCCACTTAAGCAATTATTTTTTGCTTGGATGTGCCACAGTGCTGGCCTGGAGATGCTGGCTGCAAAGTGTGTGAGAAAGTGAAACTACTAACCATCTTCATTTCCACTGTCCTGTTTCTCATCTCTATTACTGTCTTTGAATTGGCCACAAACACCACAGAACTTGGACGAGTTTATCTCGCTTGGCCTGAGAGAAACTTTATCGGCTGGACAGCATTTGGGGCACAGGCCTGGTTGATCTGGCTTATGCGGAATGAACTCATTTTTTAGAACAATGTGATAACTTCACCTGTTCATGGTATTCATAAACTATCTTTGTTCCTCTCTCAGTGGTGTGGTGATTGAGCTTAGAAAGGAGATTGCTGCTAAGGCCAGTGCGCTCAAGGTGGCGTGCGATGGACGACGGGTGTTGGTTAATACCTCTGTGTTCAGCGCCTGCATGCGTTTCACGTGTTGCCCCCTGATGTGGGTGCTACAATCTGCAAATGCTGTTTTTTTTCTTTATTTACTTCTTTCGATCCTTAAACTGGTAACCCCAGATACTATGTAAGACTTTGCTTTCATGAAAGCAGGGCCATATGCCATATGGCCTTTTGTCTACAAAAAAAATTGATAACAGGGAAGTGATCTAAGTTTGCATGAAAGTTTCAAAGCACTAAACCATGGTTAACACAGACCAAGCACTTTGCTTGTTGAGCAAACTAAAGAACACGCATAAACTCTAGATGCGAGCATTCTGTTGACACCTTGAGTAAGGACAGTTTAGTTCCATTGTCAGCAACACATGGTCCAACAACTAATCAGTCATTTGACATGTTCTTTTTACAGGAACAATCGGCAAATTATCACTTGAGACAAGTAAGTTTGTCCTCCTATGTTAGCTCTACACTACCTCTTTGACATCTCTTATTAGCATCTGCCTTCACATGATCAATTACAAAATTTTCGGATGAGGCAATCGATGTTACGCTTGTTCTCCAACATTTAACATAAAATATATCAGATTGAATCTAGCTCCTGGCCAAATAGTAGTAGTATAATTCAGTGTCAAGTATCATACCTCAAGCAGGGCTCGGATGGCAAGCTTGATGGTCTCCTTGCCGGACGTCTCCTTGTAATTCTTTTCAAGGAACTCGCGCATGGAGTTGGAGTTGCGGCCGGTGGCATTAGCCTTCCAGGCGGAGAAGGTGCCGGAGGGGTCGGTCTGGTACAGCGCCGGTTTCTCGGTGTAGGGATCGAAACCGACGATGAGCGTGGAGAGGCCGAAGGGGCGCACCCCTCCGCTTTGCGTGTACTTTTGCTGCAGCCCGGCGATGTAGCGCGTGATGTACTCGACGGTGACGGGGTCCTCGACGGTGAGGCGGTGGCTCTGGCACTCGACTCGCGCCCGGTTGATGAGCACGCGCGCGTCCGCCTTGAGCCCTGCGCAGGCCAGCGCGATGTGGGTGTCCAGGCTCGCGATCTTGCGCACGGACCTGGGAAATTCGAGGGAGGGGGAGGGGGATTTCCCGGTGAGAAATCGCGAGATCCGGTCGATCCCCCGTGGCGTAGCGCGGGGGGAGGGAGGGTGACGGATTATGTTTGGTCGCCTACCTGGAGTCCTGGAGCTTGGGAGTGGACTTCTTCTCGACGCCGAGGACGACGGTGTCGACGCCGCGGACGCCGACGGCGGCGTTGCCCTTGCGGACGGCCTCGAGGGCGTACTCCACCTGGAAGAGGTGGCCGTCGGGGGAGAAGACTGTGATCGCGCGGTCGTAGCGGGCCATGGCTGGTCCTGGTGCGTGTCGCCGCCGGGGGAAGAGATTTGCGCTGCGGCTTCCGATTCGAGAGGTGCGTCTGTTGTTTAGGAAGTCTACTTCAGTTCAGAGCTGACTGTCCGGCTCGGCCACTCTGACAGCGTTCTGTTCTCTTTCTTGGGAGAGAAGAAGAAGCTAGAATATATATTTTTTTGGATCAAAAGAAGAAGCTCGTAGTTCCCTTCCATGCCTTTGAGACCGCTATCTTATTTCAACTGGACCGGGCTCTAATTTAATCGAAGAACATTTACCTGAAAACCAGGCCAACATGGTTAAACAACTGGCTTGTTTTTCTTTAATGTTTCAACTGCTATAGCACCCTTATTCTAAAAAAAAAACTGCTATAGCACCCTCGTTCTCAAAAAATAAAAACTCCATAGCCCCCTAAATTTATTTGAGTCATGTGTAAATAACCTACGTTCAAAATTCTGACAATTACAGATCATACAAATTGCATTAACTTCCTGAATGTGAATCCGATGTTGTGGTATAGTTCAAGCCACGTCGTAGAATTTATTTCAATTGATTTGCCCAATCTGGTTTAGTAAGAAAGCAAAAGTTTAGCCTAAAATGTACTCCCGATGACCACATCATGGTACTATGAGGAGAGTTGCACCACTAGCACGATGTCATGGAAAGAAGAAAGACAACACTATGAGGTTCAGAGATCAACATATTAGATTAAAGAGTGTCGCTACAAGAGAAATGATCTCATGGGAAACAATTAACCCTAATCCTCCACATATCAAGCATCTCCACCTAACAGGGGAGTTGACCACATATTAAAAGAGAGAACATTACCACTCTCCCATGAGAGGGAAGGTTGCGGTGGGAGGCAGGGGAACTCGTATCTTGCATTCAACAAATAGCAAGATTTTGGTTTCCTCACGGAGTAACATTGCTGGTTTTGTTAGCGTTGTTTCTAATAAGATCTCCTCGGCTCCAGCCCCATTGGAACGGTCTGTCTGGAGATGTCGAGGAGCTTTTGGGAGCTCTACTTTGTTGGACCTATGCTTCAACTTGATAGATCATTGTTTATGATGCTCGTTCACTTGTTATTCTTCTAACCTAGTGTGCATCTTGTGTCGGTTGTTCGTTCTCGTGGGCCTAGATAGACCAGACCACCAATTCGCGCAAGTAATGTTTTAACCCTATCTTCATATCAGGGTGTTGCCCCGATGTGGTTTTCTCAAGGATCTATATGGTTAACCTAGAGGGCGTGAGTATGTTTCATGAATCTTCATAAGATTTAGTCTTATGTGGATAACAAAGGTGAGCTTAAGGCAACTGTGTAAAAGCAACCTATGTGATGATAAAACACATCGGCGTGAAGGTTACCACAAGGTAAAATCACAAGTAAAGATCTAGGATAAGAAAGTCACACAGAGACAAAAATTCTTGATGTTCACTTTCTTGTGGGAGAGGGATACACTAATCATCTTCTTAGAGGCGTGATTTACCACGTAAATATTACTCTTAATGCCTCATAGGCTTACAGTGTTATTCTTCAGACTCCTTCGCTTAATAGGAGAAGAATCACTTGTGGTAGTCCTCGGGTAACCTCAAACTCTCACAAACTTTTTGAAGCACACATCCAGAACTTGGAAGCTTCTAAATGGCCCTAGAAAGTCATGGGTTTGCCAAATAGCTAAGAGTAACAAGTATGTTGAAAAAATCATGGGTATCACTTTTGGTTTGTAGGCTTTTTGGTCCGGATCTCCTCTTTCTTTCAACCAAAGGATTTGAGTTTGGATGGAGGGACTAGAAGAACTCCATGCTTTGACGAGGCCAACATTGGAGGAGAGAGACTATGAAAGTGAAATGTATATGTGATACCCACAAGTATACGGGATCGATGAAATCTTCGATGGGAAGTATTACCCAAATATATAGTTCGACTCAAGGGGAACACAAGAATACGAATAAGATATTAGCAATTGAGATGTCACTCTCAACCACACATGTGTACCAATATTCTCAAAAAGGAAGTGGCAATTGACGCAGCTGAATCAAGCAGTAAAACAAAACAGTGAACATGCAATAAATTTCCAGTTTTCACCGGAATTAGTGAACTTGTAACTGTGGCTAAAAGTGTAGGCATGAGGTGATAGCGGGGTGTTCTACGGATAAGATTGATCATATAATAAAATACAAATAACACAGTTCATTTCTAACTCTTTTGTGTGTAGGTATGTGTCCTAAATATAGTCATGCGTACTGACAAAGAGAATTTGCATAACATATGTTGTCCTACCTACCAATTTCACCGGGGCCAACTTGAAACTACATGTAATTAAGGCCTACCCTTTCAAATAGTTCGAAACAATACATTAACACTCCATGGACACACATCACCCTCAAACTATCACATGTCCCCCTTGTTTCCCTAACTTTCACTTTAGATTTCGCATGTTAACGTAATAACAAGTAATACACTTTGCAGTTTGATACCAAACAAAAATATATGATGGGGCGATAAAAGTTTTCAGTACTTAAATCATGTCACTTGAGCCATACTAACAAACAATGACCATAGCTAAAGTGCTTTAACACCATGCAAGAATGTCCTCAAGATAAACCCCTCAAATATCGGCACAGTTGCATGTGACGCCCCAAAATCGGTACTATGTAGATTTAAGCAATCCCGCCGAAATCCGCATAATAACAATTTTAGGTCGCCCACCAGACATAATGTGCACGCCAAAACATGCGCATTATATGGGTGGAATTGTGATAACTTTACAACAGTTCCTATACATCCACAACAACAACAGAAGATATAAATACAACAACGACTCGAATGAGTCAAGATACAAATTATACAATATAAAGATACAAATGACAGCATAAGCAAAATAGTATCCGACTACGGATAAGATATAAATTGGATTAAGAGTCTTGAAGATAAGCAATGACGCCATATCCCTGCCCAGCCAAGCCGGAGGGATTCCCAAGCTAACGTACTCAGACTTCAAACCTGTTGACTGCACATAAAGCACAACCCAAAGAAGGGTCAGGGCACTCCCTGCCAAGCAAAACCAACCTGCCTACTTTTTACAAGATCTCCCAAAATATAGGGTAGGTGGACTTAGCGGCAGTAGCACTAGCAACCTAAGAGAGACACGCTACAACTTCCGTCTAATTAGAGAGGGATAAGAGAGCGCATAAGTAACCAACTGCAACTAACACCAAACATAACCCATTCTCGGATTAACCCCCTCAACCAAGTATGAGGAAGCAATTCGAGAAAACTCACACATTGAACAGTTTTAGTTACCATTTATTGTGAAAGTAATTCTATATTACTAGTCAAATTAATTAACAACGATTAGGTGTAATTTGTCTATGATCTTATTAGCCAGCATCATCACCAAGTCGTCCATAACCGTGGACACGGCTCATCGATAAGATTATACCCTGCAGGGGTGCACTATTGTACCCATACTCGTATGATCAACCCAGTCAAAAATATTAGGGCCTCTCAACCCAACCCTTTTCCTTCACCGCAACAAGTCCATGGAGCCACTGGAGCTATGCTGGTCCCGGCCAAAAGGGTGCAGATTCCCGCAGGACACACCCCTTCGCACCAACAGGCCGCGCCCTATATGCATGTAACAAGGCACATCGCCAAAGTAAAATACTACACTAGTATCAATGCATATGAGACAAATGGAAAGCCCGAACTAGGTGCGGCTCCTGGACAAGTTGAAGTTCCAGTCAAAGTCGAGGGGGACTCCATAGGGCCTCCCACAAGTGGTTAGTGCGCTCAAAATTGGATCCGAGGACAAGAACTGAGTTCCTAGGTCGACACTTAGCAGAACAAAGCACCTCGCAAGGCCTTCCGCCGGTGCCTTATCATTTCCTTATATACCCCAATATAAGACAACATTTTATTAAGGTAGAATAATCTATCATACTAAACATGTGAAATATAAGACATGACAGACGACTCGCACAACCAACTCTAAGCATGCACTACGACTCGTAAGGCTAACAGATAAACATACAACATGTGATGGGATGTGGGAATAAAGTTGTATGGGCTGCAGGATAACATGCGATGGGATCACGATAATGGATCGAATAGTAGGGCAGCAGAGATCAACGGCAGGAATGAAAGACAATGTATAGGTAAACAAGCAAACTTTGCTTGCCTGTAATTCCGCATGGAAGAAGATCTTGCCGTTGCTCACACATCTCAACGTCTTATCCGCGAAGAAGCAACAAACACTGGAAAGCGTAAAAGATGCATCTTACAACTACGGCAAAAGATCCAGCATGATCATGAGAATGATGTATGGCATGGCAAGATGCAATACGAGATGCACTTAATCCAAATTAACCGGAACCGGGATTCTGACAATTAATATTTAGTCTCAAGTTATTTATATACCCATCAAATTAAATGTTGATTAACATGGCAAGAAATAACATGGATGATCTAGTCAATTTAAATGGAATGGGGCAACAATAGTAAATAAATGCCCACACATTCCATAATTATTAGTTAGGTGAATTGCGACACCCCCAAACCCAAAAGATGCAACACATGCAAGAATGATTCGATATGCACAAGGTAGATGATATTTCATAAAAGAAATAGGCATGTGGCTAGGGTTTGGGTTCGCACGTCGGATCGGGAGAACTAGGGTTTAAAACCGACGTCTTCGGTCCGTAGAGGAAGTATTTGTCGTCGGGGAAGTAGCCGTCGCTTAACCGGGGCATCGTCGTTTGTCAGTGTCGTGGGAGTGATCGGAGTCGTTGTACCCGATCATCATCGTTCACGGTTCATGATCTTCCTGGACACGCACGAAAGTAGCCAACGCAAAGCGGTCACGGACACGAAGTAGAGATCTCGTCGACGGTCACGGGCACGTAGAACTTGTCACGGTCATCGTCGTGGCGGATCTTGTCGACGAGCAGCGATCACGAGCGAGGCTCACGGCGTCGGTCTTGTCGGGTCACGGACACGGAGGAGCATGGCAAACGGACACCGAGAGAAGCGCGCACGGGCGTGTACCGCAACACGGACACGGGCGGTCACGGCAACACGACACCGGAAGGAGCGCCCGCAAGCGCACAAAGCAGCACCTCGAAGGGTGGACAAACTTGGACACGGGAACGCCGGAGGCCTTGCGGACATTTCGTCGAACACCTGGTGGGCGATGGACAGGAGGAGGCGTCCGGGACGGAGCAACTTGGCAAGGCCGGGGAGGCGCGTTGCGGCGAGTCCAGGGTGGCAGGGAGGAGCTCGGGGAAGGAGGCGAGGCCGGGGAGGTAGCGGCGCCGGGCGACACCGTGGCGAGCCAGTGGCCGGAGGCGGGAGGGAGAAGCAGGGGCGCCGGTGGAACGGCGTCGGGGAGGTCGAGGACGCGGCGGCCGGGGAGGCGGAGGCGGAGCAGGCCGGAGGGGGGAGCAGGGGGTGGCGGCGGCGGGGTGGAGGCGCACGGGGGCGGGGCTGGTGCGGGAAGGAGCAGGGTGCGGGAGGAGGAAGAAAGAAAAGGAGGGAGGAAAAAAGAAAGAAAAGGAAGAAAAGAAAAAGGAAAGTAAGAAAAAAGGAAAGTAAGGGGGTAAAAGGAAAAAGAGAAAAGGGAGGAGGGTGGCTGCAAAAATGCAGGGGGTGGGAAAGAATTTTGCAAGGGGAAACCCTAGGGTTTGGCTTAGGTGGGCTTTGGGCTGAAAGTGGCCAAGCTGGGCTGCTCTCTCTCACACCAACATATTTTTATTTGCAGGAACCTTTTGACAAAATAGAATATAGGAACGGCGTCAAACAAAACAAAAAGAGGGGAAATATTTGACAAACAAAATAGAGTTTAGCAAAATAATTTTGTTGTCAAATTAATGCAATGCTGATGATGCATGATGCCACGATGATGCGAAAAGAAAAGACGCAATTTTCTAATTGGGGAAAACCCCGGGGCGTTACACTTCACGATTACATGATCAATCTCATCCAATCCCCATACACCTCACATGCCTACAAGGAACTACACACCCATGGTTATGGAGAGTGAGCACATGGTTGTTGGGAATGACGTTGGTGATGATGGCGGTGAAGACGGTGATGGAATCCCCCTCTTCGGCATGGAGGACAGGATCAGTCTGACCTCTGAAAAGAAGATCGTGTTGGTGGCGGCGCCCTACTTCGCGTATGGATCAGTGCTTCCGAAGGGGTAGGTTTTTTGGGTATATAAAGGGGTGTGCGAAAACAGGAGGTGATACGATGCCCGAGGACCAAACAGTAACCGGTGGCGTGGTCCCCTTCTTTGGTCGCACCACCCCTGTCCGTTTGTTCCTTGTGGCCTTTCCCGTGAGCATCCCATTTCCCGAAGTCCTCATTTTGGTGAAAACTTCCATAGTATTTTCCCCAAAAAAATATCCTGCAAAAACAGATTAAAAGAAGACTTCGCTAAAAACAACGTCAGATTCTGCAGTTTAATTCAAGTATGGTGAGATTCTGGAACAGATTATTGAGCAAAGTACTTGAAAAAATAGATGCATTTTGAATATATCAATATGCAATACATGGATCAACTTACCCCTTCAAGGAGGAAGTTTTTTTTACAGTATCTCCAAAATCGAACCATTGTGCACAGTTGACGGTCCCATCTAGATTATGGGTAAAATTTCGGGTGGTCCGGAAATATTTGCGTGAATCCGGCTTGAATCTACCCAGACTAGAGATGATGGACCAGTCTGGATGACACCAGATTTTTCCGGGACATCCATACCATTCGTATTTTCTGAAATGAATCCACACTTCACAAAAATGCAAATATGCCTTCTGGTAAGGAAACACTTGCCCCTTTTTGTGGTAATCTTATGGATGGGATGTGGCTTGCCTTAGGTGGTGATCCTCTCATATTGCCTCTTAATAGTGGGGCGTACCAATTTCAACCATGCTATGTGGACTACAATGGACAACATTATGTATTCATCAAATCATAATTGTATATACTCAACACTTGCCCAATTCGAAATATGACTATGAAATTGCATAGTCATCTCTAAATGAGCTATCTCTCTATACAATTACAAGAATCCACGCTTGGGCCATGAATAAAATTACATTCTTCTTTAGCTATAATGAGCAATGCTACGGACTGGGCTTACGGAATATTGTTACGGGATTAGGTGGGATAGGTCAGGGGGTGAGCCGGAGTGAAATTCGGGGGGGGGGGGGGGGGGGGGCATTTGAGGGCAGGGACGAATTAGGAGTAGACACGTACGCCCAAAGTGTTTCTCAGGAAAAAAAAAGACGTACGTCCGGAGTGAAATACACTCTCTTTGTATTTTTTAAGGAAGGCAATTTTTTTGCCCCGATCAAAAGAACAGGATTGTCAAGTTAATTTATATAAACTAGGCAAAAACTGTTAGAAATAAAACAAAACAACAAGAGATCCACTCCTGCATATAGGTACACGAGCAAACTCTCCCAACACTTGAACAACTCAACTCACTTCTTGATGAGAACACCAAAGCCACGGAACCACAAACACCGTGAGGACGAGCTGGAAAAACAAAATACATCCATCAAATTGATGCGGGTGCCTTACTTTTTTGTGCCCCTGATTGTCGTCCCTGTTAGGAGTAGAGCAATCACCCATGTCAAGGAAAAATCATCTTTGTACTGGTTTGGCCGTATTTCGGGTTTGATTCTCGATTTTTGTGGAGCTGCACCTTAAAAAAACAGATCTGACTTGGAGAGCCTAAATCGTTGGAGGGAAAAACAACGCGACTAGTAGTATTATATTTCCGGGGAAGATTTAATTCGTGGAGGAAGTATAAACGCTCAGCTTCAACGGTAAAAAAAAATGTTCCCGGGATAAGACAATGCGATGATAAACAATGTGACTATCATCTTTCAGGGGAAGACAATGCCAATATCAAGCCAATAAGGTGAAATAAGGTGAAATAGGGGTCATGTCATACATTTCATATGTACCGGTGCAAATCGATAACGGTTTTGCTAATTCTCAGGTGCCTGAGATTTTCTCACGTCTTAGTCGACCAAAAAAAAGGCACGAATTACACTTTTCTGATAGAAATGTGCAATTGCACTTTTCTGTCTGAAAAGTGCATCTCGTTCCAGTTATACTTTTATTTGAACTCCAGTTGCACTTTTCTAAATAGATTGAGAATTAAGAAAAAATCAGTCAACCGAGACATAAGCACTCCCAATCGATAAGATAAATTCTAAAACGGTGATAACAAAACTATGAAAACTAATTGAATTTGTCGACGTCATCAAAGTTGTTTCCTTCTCTCACGAAAAGAAAAGGCTCAACCGGGATACTGAGAATAGATATGCCACCGCAAGACTGGCAGTTGTGGGAATTGTGAGCTTCCCAAATGCATATTTTGCAGTGTCGTCTATCTAGATTTTATTTTCGTCAGTGTCCCAAGGGACTAAATCTGACTCGTACTTGAAAACTTCTTGTATGCATTTGTGATGCACTGGGACCTCTGCTATCTTGCCCCTCGAAAAATCGTACCTGTAAAGAGATTAGTCCTCTGTTTGCGAAGATGTAAAAGGGTAGTAAACGAGAAATTCGATTACCAGATCACTCTGTAGACACTGTTGAAGAATGCAACGTCCGAGGAACAGAGATCTCTCAGTATGAGAGCTCCCCCTTCTTGCACCTCGAGGCTCCTTAAGCTGATCGCCATCTTCCTCTCCCACCTCTCCTGCTGCATGCCGTAGCCAGCGATCACCCATACCTCCGCCTCAAGGTCCACGATCACCAGCAGGCACAGCTTCCCCGCCACCGTCACCAGCTTCTTGCGCGCCCACTTCTCCGCTCCGTCGTCCCCCACCTCGGGCGGGAGAGCGATGAGACTCCACGTCTCGCTCTTCATGTCGAACGCAAAGATGTCATGTGCTCCTGTGTGCCTGTCCGGCCCCCGGAGCCAGTGCATGGTGCCGTGGGCCCTCGTCGCCGGACCGGCGGCCACGAGTGAATCCGGGCACACCATCACCTCCGGCGACCGCCGCCACTGTAGGTGTTAACCTAGTTGGACACGAATTAGTAAGATTATGAATATATGCTAGTACTAGTCCTAATAGGAGTAGGATTTCTTATCCTAGTGTGTTTCCAAGTCCCTGACTAGTCTTGTATAAATAGAGCACCAGGAGTGCTCTGTAAACACAACGAAAGCACAAGAAGAAACAAAGAGGAGAGCAAGGCAGGCTCGATACGGGTCTGTGGCAACCAAATCTATTTCTGTGTTGTTCCGTTCGTCGCTAGTTCGTAAGAAGCCGGGAGGATCCGATCGCGGGAGAGCTAGCTGGTTTCTCCTAGCTGCTCACGTTTTCTGATCGAGTTAGCTAGCTCGTCTAGTTGCTCACGTACGTACTAGTCAATTGATCAAGGTGTCTGACGAGGCTAGCTGAACACATAAGACGTGTGTGTTTTGCTAGGAAACGGCAACGATCTAGAGGCTAGAATCCAACATTTGGTGTCAGAGCGAAGGTCGAGAAGACAATGGGCAAAAGTGACAACGAATCCGTCAACGGCTCAACGTCCGGAAAGACCAACGACTCCAAGGCGAACAAGAAAATCGACAAGATCGTGAAAAAGGCCAAGAAAACAGCAACGAACAGGGCGAGCGGTGCCAATGTAATGGCGCACCGCAATATCCCGGTGCAGTACCCGATGCTGACCGACACCAACTATGGTGTTTGGGCGCTCAAGATGAAGATTATTCTCCGATCACTCCGAGTGTGGCAGGCAATCACCGACGATGAAGTCGACGACGAGTGCGACGATGGTGCCATGGCCGCCATAGCCCAGTCTGTGCCGGATTCCGTGCTGATGACATTGGCGGAGTTCGAAACGGCAAGAGAGGTGTGGGACGCACTCAAGGAGATGAGGATTGGAGAAGATCGCGTCACGAAGGCTCGGACACAAGTGCTGAAGCGCCAATTTCACAAGTTACAGATGGAGGAAACGGAATCGGTGAACGATTACGCTATGCGTCTCACCACGTTGGTAGGAGAGATCCGCGCACTTGGTGCAAAGCTTGAGGAAGTCGAGGTCGTGGAAAAGTTTTTCAGCTCGGTTACTGATAAATTCACGTACATCATCGGCACGCTCGAGCAGATCACCGACATCGAGGACATGACCATAACGGAGGCGATTGGACGCTTGCGGACGTGGGAAGAAAATTCTCGTGGTTGTCGGAGAGGCCAAGGAGGAGGCGGGGATCAACTCATGTACTCACGCGCTGACTGGGAAGGCCCAAGAAGCAAAGGAAAGCGTGATGGTGAAGAATCAAGCGACTCGGACAACGACGGACACCATGTGAAGGGCAAAGGAAAAGGCAAGTCACATGGACATGGCAAAGGTGATCAATCTAACGAGCAGATGCCACGGAACTTGGATATGTCCAAGGTCAAGTGCTACAACTGCAATACGATGGGTCATTTTGCAAAGCAATGTCCGGAGCCCAACAAGCGGGACTTGAGAGCAAATTTGGTGAAGTATGAAGACGACGATCCAACTCTTCTAATGGCCAAAGTTTGTGATCTCACCCAAACGGTGGTTGTGAAGCCAAACCGGAAGGTGGTACTTCAAGAGAAGAAGGTAACACCGAAGTTATCCGGGAACGAGGACACAAGCAACCAAGGTGACCGAGGTGATCATGATCACCACGATGCGGACACCGACGACGACATGAGTGAAGATCTTGGCAACGATATTGCAGATGAGGCGTTGCATGGTGATCAAAATCACAACGAGGCGCAAAGTGACAACGACCGCAACGACGATGGTCACGGTCACGACGGCTACGCCGGTGATACGGATGCCAACGACCCGACGCCAAGCATGCCAAGTTATTCACCATCTTCCTCAATCGCATCGACATCGACACAATTTGTTTCTCCTAACGTCGAGGAGCCGACAAATTTTGTAGAGGCGAGCAACGAACCAAGTTGGAAGCACGCCATGGACGAGGAGATGAAGGCGATTGAGAGCAACAATACTTGGTCCTTGGTAACCCGACTTCCGAGCCATAAGCCTCTTGGTTTGAAGTGGGTTTACAAGTTGAAGAAGGACACGAAGGGTGTTGTTGTGAAGCACAAGGCAAGACTTGTTGCGAAGCGCTACGTACAACGTCAAGGAGTTGATCATGAGGAGGTGTTTGCACCGGCTGCTCAACTCGAGATCGTGAGGCTGCTCCTAGCTTTGGCAGCACAAGAGGATTGGAAGGTTCATCACATGGATGTTAAGTCCGCATTCCTCAACGGTGATCTCACGGAAGAAGTGTACGTTGAACAACCCCTCGGCTACGAGAAGAAAGACGAAGAAGAGAAGGTTTACAAGCTCAAGAAGGCACTATATGGGCTCAAGCAAGCGCCACGAGCTTGGAAGTCAAGGTTAGACCAAAGTTTGGTCTCTCTCGGCTTCACAAGAAGTCCCCTCGAGCACACGGTCTATATGAAGCACTACGATGATGTTGATGATCGGAAAAGCACAACGGGCATGGTATTCTACCTAGGTCCGAATCCAATCAGCTGGAGTTCTCAGAAGCAAAAGGTGGCGGCACTCTCTTCATGCGAGGCAGAGTTCATCGCGGCGAGCATGGCGGCTTGTCAAGGTACGTGGCTGAGAAGACTTCTAGCTGATCTTATAAAGAGGGAGGTGCGGAAGGTGTCAGTAAAGATCGACAACCAGGCTGCAATCTCATTGTGCAAGAATCCGGTTCATCACGAGAGGAGCAAGCACATAGACACCCGGTTTCGTTACATCCGGGAGTGCATTGAGAAGGGGATGATCAAAGTTCAACATGTGAACACGAACGATCAGCTTGCTGATATCCTTACCAAGTCACTCGACAAAGAGAAGTTTATCGAGATAAGGAAAAACGTCGGAGTGCAAGAATTGAAGGAAAGAGCCAACCAGGTCAAGGAGGTGAATGTACGTGTTAACCTAGTTGGACACGAATTAGCAAGATTAGGAATATATGCTAGTACTAGTCCTAATAGGAGTAGGATTTCTTATCCTAGTGTGTTTCCAAGTCCCTGACTAGCCTTGTATAAATAGACCACCAGGAGTGCTCTGTGAACACAACGAAAGCACAAGAAGAAACAAAGAGGAGAGCAAGGCAGGCTCGATACGGGTCTGTGGCAACCAAATCTATTTCTGTGTTGTTCCGTTCGTCGCTAGTTCGTAAGAAGCCGGGAGGATCCGATCGCGGGAGAGCTAGCTGGTTTCTCCTAGCTGCTCACGTTTTCTGATCGAGTTAGCTAGCTCGTCTAGCTGCTCACGTACGTACTAGTCAATTGATCAAGGTGTCTGACGAGGCTAGCTGAACACATAAGACGTGTGTGTTTTGCTAGGAAACGGCAACGATCTAGAGGCTAGAATCCAACATTTGGTGTCAGAGCGAAGGTCGAGAAGACAATGGGCAAAAGTGACAACGAATCCGTCAACGGCTCAACGTCCGGAAAGACCAACGACTCCAAGGCGAACAAGAAAATCGACAAGATCGTGAAAAAGGCCAAGAAAACAGCAACGAACAGGGCGAGCGGTGCCAATGTAATGGCGCACCGCAATATCCCGGTGCAGTACCCGATGCTGACCGACACCAACTATGGTGTTTGGGCGCTCAAGATGAAGATTATTCTCCGATCACTCCGAGTGTGGCAGGCAATCACCGACGATGAAGTCGACGACGAGTGCGACGATGGTGCCATGGCCGCCATAGCCCAGTCTGTGCCGGATTCCGTGCTGATGACATTGGCGGAGTTCGAAACGGCAAGAGAGGTGTGGGACGCACTCAAGGAGATGAGGATTGGAGAAGATCGCGTCACGAAGGCTCGGACACAAGTGCTGAAGCGCCAATTTCACAAGTTACAGATGGAGGAAACGGAATCGGTGAACGATTACGCTATGCGTCTCACCACGTTGGTAGGAGAGATCCGCGCACTTGGTGCAAAGCTTGAGGAAGTCGAGGTCGTGGAAAAGTTTTTCAGCTCGGTTACTGATAAATTCACGTACATCATCGGCACGCTCGAGCAGATCACCGACATCGAGGACATGACCATAACGGAGGCGATTGGACGCTTGCGGACGTGGGAAGAAAATTCTCGTGGTTGTCGGAGAGGCCAAGGAGGAGGCGGGGATCAACTCATGTACTCACGCGCTGACTGGGAAGCCCCAAGAAGCAAAGGAAAGCGTGATGGTGAAGAATCAAGCGACTCGGACAACGACGGACACCATGTGAAGGGCAAAGGAAAAGGCAAGTCACATGGACATGGCAAAGGTGATCAATCTAACGAGCAGATGCCACGGAACTTGGATATGTCCAAGGTCAAGTGCTACAACTGCAATACGATGGGTCATTTTGCAAAGCAATGTCCGGAGCCCAACAAGCGGGACTTGAGAGCAAATTTGGTGAAGTATGAAGACGACGATCCAACTCTTCTAATGGCCAAAGTTTGTGATCTCACCCAAACGGTGGTTGTGAAGCCAAACCGGAAGGTGGTACTTCAAGAGAAGAAGGTAACACCGAAGTTATCCGGGAACGAGGACACAAGCAACCAAGGTGACCGAGGTGATCATGATCACCACGATGCGGACACCGACGACGACATGAGTGAAGATCTTGGCAACGATATTGCAGATGAGGCGTTGCATGGTGATCAAAATCACAACGAGGCGCAAAGTGACAACGACCGCAACGACGATGGTCACGGTCACGACGGCTACGCCGGTGATACGGATGCCAACGACCCGACGCCAAGCATGCCAAGTTATTCACCATCTTCCTCAATCGCATCGACATCGACACAATTTGTTTCTCCTAACGTCGAGGAGCCGACAAATTTTGTAGAGGCGAGCAACGAACCAAGTTGGAAGCACGCCATGGACGAGGAGATGAAGGCGATTGAGAGCAACAATACTTGGTCCTTGGTAACCCGACTTCCGAGCCATAAGCCTCTTGGTTTGAAGTGGGTTTACAAGTTGAAGAAGGACACGAAGGGTGTTGTTGTGAAGCACAAGGCAAGACTTGTTGCGAAGCGCTACGTACAACGTCAAGGAGTTGATCATGAGGAGGTGTTTGCACCGGCTGCTCAACTCGAGATCGTGAGGCTGCTCCTAGCTTTGGCAGCACAAGAGGATTGGAAGGTTCATCACATGGATGTTAAGTCCGCATTCCTCAACGGTGATCTCACGGAAGAAGTGTACGTTGAACAACCCCTCGGCTACGAGAAGAAAGACGAAGAAGAGAAGGTTTACAAGCTCAAGAAGGCACTATATGGGCTCAAGCAAGCGCCACGAGCTTGGAAGTCAAGGTTAGACCAAAGTTTGGTCTCTCTCGGCTTCACAAGAAGTCCCCTCGAGCACACGGTCTATATGAAGCACTACGATGATGTTGATGATCGGAAAAGCACAACGGGCATGGTATTCTACCTAGGTCCGAATCCAATCAGCTGGAGTTCTCAGAAGCAAAAGGTGGCGGCACTCTCTTCATGCGAGGCAGAGTTCATCGCGGCGAGCATGGCGGCTTGTCAAGGTACGTGGCTGAGAAGACTTCTAGCTGATCTTATAAAGAGGGAGGTGCGGAAGGTGTCAGTAAAGATCGACAACCAGGCTGCAATCTCATTGTGCAAGAATCCGGTTCATCACGAGAGGAGCAAGCACATAGACACCCGGTTTCGTTACATCCGGGAGTGCATTGAGAAGGGGATGATCAAAGTTCAACATGTGAACACGAACGATCAGCTTGCTGATATCCTTACCAAGTCACTCGACAAAGAGAAGTTTATCGAGATAAGGAAAAACGTCGGAGTGCAAGAATTGAAGGAAAGAGCCAACCAGGTCAAGGAGGTGAATGTAGGTGTTAACCTAGTTGGACACGAATTAGCAAGATTAGGAATATATGCTAGTACTAGTCCTAATAGGAGTAGGATTTCTTATCCTAGTGTGTTTCCAAGTCCCTGACTAGCCTTGTATAAATAGACCACCAGGAGTGCTCTGTGAACACAACGAAAGCACAAGAAGAAACAAAGAGGAGAGCAAGGCAGGCTCGATACGGGCCTGTGGCAACCAAATCTATTTCTGTGTTGTTCCGTTCGTCGCTAGTTCGTAAGAAGCCGGGAGGATCCGATCGCGGGAGAGCTAGCTGGTTTCTCCTAGCTGCTCACGTTTTCTGATCGAGTTAGCTAGCTCGTCTAGCTGCTCACGTACGTACTAGTCAATTGATCAAGGTGTCTGACGAGGCTAGCTGAACACATAAGACGTGTGTGTTTTGCTAGGAAACGGCAACGATCTAGAGGCTAGAATCCAACAGCCACGCGCCCCTCCGTGAGTCGAAGATCTCACAGCGCAGGTGATCACGCAGCGTTGGGACTGAGAGCCGTAGGATCTTGAAGTCCGCGGCGCCGCCGGCGGGGCGCGCCACCATCGCAGTAACCGCAGTGCGGAAACGCAGCCTCGGGGTGGGCAGCGCCAGCCACTGCCTAGTGGCGGGCTTGCACGCGTAGTAGCATCGCGCCGACGACGCCTTGCCGTCCATCCATGCGTCAGCGTCGACGCAGCACGCGAGGCCGCGGTGCGCGGAGACGGCCTCGACGCGGACATGCGCGCAGGGCATGAAGTCGAGCGAGACGGGCGGAGAGGAAGCGCGCGTCATGGAGACGAACGTGGCGGAGTATCGGTTGCGGGCCATACCCTGGACGAAGTAGCCCGAGACGACGGCGTCAGCGCGGCGGCGGCAGTGCAGCGGCGCGAACGCCGGCTCGTACGTGAGCCGGCGCCACTGCGCGGACACCTGGCGGCACACGGCGAGGTCGTCAAGGGAGACGCGGGTGAGCATCTCGAACATCTGGTCCTCGGGGAGGCCCTCGTCGTCGACGGTTCCACCGCCGCCGTGGCAATGCTTCGCCCCGGTCGACATATGAGCGATCCCGGCCGGAAGGACAAGGAATTCGGCGGGTGATATGATCATATGAATCGGAGTTTGAGAAGGAAACAAGGTACAGTTCGGCTGCGATAATTGACCACGGCGAAATAACTCGTGTCGCGAAGGGAAGAGGGTAAGCTTGAGAACCAAGGAAACAATAGTCCACTTGAGAGCCAAGAAATCAACCTTGAGATTAGCTTGGTGCATCTACGGCAAGATTGACTAACCGTTGGATTAAGATCTGATGGTGCTAATCAGTCAATGGCGCCCAGCCAATGCCCGATTACTTCGTCTTGTACTGAGAATAAAAAATGACTGGACGGTCAGAAACCAGCAACCAGTATCACTGTCACACGGCAATGGACCTATGGTACGTCGAAGTTTACGCCTTCCAGCCCTAGGGCTAGGGCCTAGGAGCAGGACTGCACCGCCTTACCTTAACGCGTGGCGTAAAGAAAAGGATCGAGCCTTGGACACGGCGTTTCCGGCGTGCAGATGCACGTGAAATATTTTAAAAACTTTTTTGAATGGTAAAGTATTTTAAAAACTCGGATATCCATTTTAGCGCAAAAAGGTTGGCTGTGAAAATATATTTTATGTGCCCTGTGCAAAAAAGACAAAAAAAGTAGTATTATACAAAATTATTTTGAAGCGTCTAAATTTGTAATTATACACAGGTCATAAAAAAGTTCATCAGAGAACTTTGTGTGCTAACATAAAATGTCTTGAAGTATATCCGATTTTTTTTTTAAGTATTTTAAATTATGTTTGTTAGCGTGGGTGCATCTGCAAACCGTGACCCACGTGGAATCCTGTCGAGCCTTTCTTTCTTTTTTCGTCGAAAGAAATAAGGATCGAATCTATCGCAACGTTCACACAGGATTCAAGGCTTAGGTTGAAAATAATTGAGTCGAAATGGACAAGAGAATACTTAAACGTTACAAAATTATTTGTGTTGTGTAGTTCATGTTTTCACAAGTTGTTTAACGTGTATATTGAATTATACCAAGTCTACCATGTTTTTGGTGACCTCCCTGCTGTAACGCCCCGGGATTTATCTCCTTTTAAATTTGTGTGTTTTTCTTTTTTTGCGTCAACATGGCATCGCATTGCATCTCATTAATTTAATTTGTTATATTTAAATTTAATTATTCTAATTAATTAAAATTATGTTATTTTAAATCTTTTTCAAATGTTAAAAAACTAGTTTATTAAATTGTCTATTTAAAACTAAAACTATTTTGTATAGTTTTCGTATTCAAATTCTTTTTCTATTTTGTTTTCAAAATATAAAACAGAAAATAATAGAAGGGAGAGAAATAAAAACCCAAAAGCCCACCTAAGCAAACCATAGGTTTTTCCTCTGAAAATTATTTCCCACCCCCTGCCATTTTTGCTGCCACCCTCCTCCTTTTTCCATGATTTTGCAAAAGGTCCTCCCACCCACTTTCTTTTCTTTTCCCCTCTCCTTCTCTTTTTCTTTTCCTTTTTTTCTTTTTTTTCTTTTTTCTCTCTCTCTTTTCTTTTCTTCTTCCCATCCCGCACGGGAGTAGCCAGCCCCGATTTTCCCGAGCCGGCCCGACCTCCCGCACCCGTCCCCGCCGGCAGCCGCCGCCTGCGCCTCCGGCCTGCCGCCGCTTCCCCGCCGCCGCCGCGCCACCCCGCGTCGCTGCCGCGCGCGCCGTCGCCGCGCGCCCCGCGGCCGCCTCTGCTCCGTGCGGCCCGCTCCCGCCGCTGCGCTCCTACAGCCCAAGCTCCAGCGCCTCTCCACGCCGCCGCCGAGCGCGCGCCCGCGCCGCCGCACCGCCGCGCTCGCCGCGTCGCTCCCCGAGCTCCACCGCGCCCCTACGCGACCGCCCTTGCTCCGGCCGCCCCGAGCAGCGCCGCCCCCGCACGGCCACGCCGCCGCCGAGCGCGCGCCCTGCGAGAGCCTCCCCTGCTCTCGCAGCGCGCCGCCCCGCCGCCAGCTCGCCGCCCCCACGCGCCCGTCGCCCGCCGCGCGTCCGCCGGCCGCGTGCCGCGCACCTCCATGCCCGTGCACCCCGGCCTCCCCTTGCTCCGGCCCGAGCGCCTCCAGCCCCAAGCCGCGCCGTGCGCCCCGGCCTCCTCCGCCTCCCGCGTTGTAACGCCCCGGGTTTTATCCCAATTAGATTTTTGTTGTTTTTCTTTTGTGCATCATCATGTCATCATTTCATCATGCATTGGTCAGTTCATTTTATTTATTGCATTTAAATTTAAACTCCACTTAAATTCTTTTTCTCACAATTAAATTCAAATGCTTTTGAAATTAATTAAAATGTGTATTTCAAATATTTGCAAACTAGTTTATTAAATTGCCTATTTTAAACTAAACCTGTTTTGTAAAGTTTCTTTATTAAAAATTCTTTTCTATTTTGTTTTAGAAATACAAAACCAGAAAAAGAACTAAAAGAGAAATAAAATTTCAGAGAAGGAAATAAAAGAAAACCTTCCTGGGCCGCAACCCACTTACCTCAGCCACCTCTCCCCTCTCCTCCTGGCCCATCTCCTGGCCCACTTCTCCTCACCCCTGTCGTCTTCCTCCCCGTACGGGAGAAAGCTTTCCACGGTGGAGGCATGGCAGCCCCCACCACGTGCTCCACCTGCTCCCCCTCCTATTAAGCAAGCCCCCTCCAACCCTAACCCTAGCCTCGCCCCTCTCTCCTCCCTGCTCCGCCGCCACTCTCCCCCTCCTCTCTTCCCTCTCCTCTGTAATTTTCCCCACCGGACCAACACCATGGACGAGAGGTCGAGCGCTTCTTCCCCGCTGAACTCCGACGCTTCCTCCATCTCCCACACGCCAGGAGCCGCGGCACCTAATCCCCCTCCTTCGTCGACAGTGAGCCGGACCCGGGAGCCACTGCGTCCCCTCCACCCACGACGTCGACCGCGGCTTCATCTCCTCCTCCTCGACATCGACGTGGTGGCTCCGTCCTCCCCGCGCTTCCCCCTCGCGCCACCACAACCCACGAGGTGAGCCGTGACTCTCCGTCCACTATTCCCCTTCTATCTGTCTCAGGTTCCTCACGGCTTGGCCGGCGCCGGAGTGGGCACGTCCCGGACAGTGTGCACTGCACGAAGCCGTGCATGAGCACGAGGACTCCGCTCCTTATCCTTCGCATCCGGGCGCAAAAACGAAACCTCCACTCCTTCACACACACCCCACGCACGCATGCGAGCACCCACCGCCTCCAGATCGTGGTCACCGCCGGCCACTTGCCCCGCCGCTGCTCCGGGTTTCAGACTTTCAGTTTCGTCAGTACGTTGAAATCTTTACCTGTTAAAGAAAGTCAGTTCCTTTCTCTGTCAACATCACCCGAACTGGCCCCTTGGCTAGCGCAGCGATCTCTCCGCAGCGCGCGTCGCCGGTTCGATCCCCCGCGGGCGCGTTGACCAGTAAAGCCCCCTTTTTTGTTTTTCTCCACCACTGACATATCGGGTCCACCGGTCAGCAGCCCACCGTGCCAGCACCGCGTGCTTGGCGCCCAGGCCCGCATGTCATCCTCCCTGGGTATGTTTCCCTCGGTGACAAAAGTTCTAGAAAACAGAATCGCTGGGAGTTTTACACCAAGCCCCCTACACCTTCTGTTTTAGCTTTTAAAACCTCCCTGACATGTTTACAATCACGAACAGGTCCCTGCTATTTACAGAAACACCCCTAATCTTTAATTTGTTAATAACTTTAATTCTATAACTCGAAATTTAATAATCTTTATATGTTTATTTATCAGAAAATGCAAGGATTATTAATATGCCATTTGTATGCCATTTTGCATCTGTTATTTTAATTGCTTAGTATAATTTGTTAATTGCAACTAAATAATTAAATATGGAATGTTAGGGGTAATAAATATATAATGCCCTATTCCATTTAATTTAATTAGGTCACCCATGCCATGTGTTGCCATGTTAACCAACATTTATCATTGCATGTAAATAAATAACTTGCACCTAAATATTAATTGTCGGGGTTGCTTTCCCGCTTAATTTGGAATACCTGCACTGTATTGCATCTTGCCATGCCATGCACCATTCTCGTAAGATCATGCTGAATCTTTTGCCGTAGTTGTAAAATGCATCTTTCACGCTTTCCAGTGTTTGTTGCTTCTTCGCGGATAAGACGTTGAGATGTGTGAGTAACGACAAGATCTGCTTCCATGCGGGATTCCAGGCAAGCAAAGTTTGCTTGTTTACCTATACATTGTCTTTCATTCCTGCCGTTGATCTCTGCTACCTTAGTATTCGATTCTTTATCGCGATCCCATCACATGTTTGTCCTGCAGCCCATACAGCTTTATCCCCACATCCTAATACCTGTTGCATGTTTATCTGTTGGCCTTGCGAGTCGTAGCGCATGCTTAGAGTTTTTTGTGCGAGTCGTATGTATGTCTTATTTTATTTCACATATTTAGCATGATAGGTTATTCTACCTTAATAAAATGTTGTCTTATATTGGGGTATTATAATTAAAAGATAAGGCACCGGTGGAAGGCCTTGCGAGGTGTTTTGTTCTGCTAAGTGTCGACCTAGGAACTGAGATCTTGCTCCCCTAATCCAAGACTGAGCGCACTAACCACTTGTGGGAGGCCCTATGGAGCCCCCCTCGACTTTGACTGGAACTTCAACTTGTCCGGGAGCCACACCTAGTTCGGGTTTTCCATTTGTCTCATATGCATTGATGATACTAGTGTAGTATTTTTACTTTGGTGGTGTTCCTTCTTACATGCATATAGGGCGCGGCCTGTTGGTGCGGAGGGGTGTGTCCTGCGGGAGTCCGCACCCTTTTGGCCGGGACCAGCATAGCTCCCGTGGCTCCTAGACTTGTTGCGGTGAAGGAAAAGAGTTGGGTTGAAAGGCCCTAATGTTTTTGACTGGGTTGATCATGCGAGTATGGGTCCAGTAGTGCACTCCTGCAGGGTATAATCTTATCGATGAGCCGTGTCCACAGTTATGGACGACTTGGTGATGATGTTGGCTAACAAGATCTAGACAACTTACACTTAATCATTGTTAATTAACCTGTCTAGTAATATATAATTACTTTCACAATAAATGATAACTAAAATTGTTAACGTGTGAGTTTCCCGAAAAGCTTCCTCATACTTGGTTGAGGGGGTTAATTCGAGAAATGGTTATGTTTGGTGTTAGAAGTAGTTGGTTACCTTATGCGCTCTCTTATCCCTCTCTGATTAGACGGAAGTTATAGCGGGTCTCTCTAGGTTGCTAGTGCAGCTGCCGCTAAGTCCACCTCCCCTATATTTTGAGAGATGGTGTAGAAAGTAGGCAAGCCGGTTTTGCTTGCCAGGGAGTGCCCTGACCCTCTTTTGGGATGTGCTTTATGTGCAGTCAACAGGTTTGAAGTCTGACGACGTTAGCTTGGGAATCCCTCCGGCTTGGCTGGGCATTGATATGGCGCCATTGCTTAGCTTCAGGACTCTTAGTCCAATTTGCATCTTATCCGTAGTCGGATACCATTTTGCTTCCGCTGTCATTTGAATCCTTGTATTCTATCATTTGTATCTTGACCCGTTCGAGTCGTTGTTGTAATTATATATCTTCTGTTGTATTTGTGGATGTATCGGAACTATTGTAATGTTATCACAATTCCACCCACATAATGCGCATGTTTCGGCGTGCACATTATATCTGGTGGGCGACCTAAAATCGTTATTATGCGGATTTCGGCGGGATCGCTTAAATCTACATAGTACCGATTTTCGGGCGTCACACGCGTCGCGCCGCCGCTCCCCGTCGCCCGCTCGCCGCCGCCCTGCGCTCCGCGCCCTCGCCGCCGCCTCCTCTTCCCGGCCACGTGCACGCCGCCGCCGCCCCCACGCCGCGCCGTCCTAGCCCGGTTCTCCGTCCGGTGGCGTCCCCGTGTCCGCCGTCCGCAAGGTGTTTGGTGAAATGCCCGCAAGACCCCGGCGTCCCCTTTTTGTGTCCGAGTTGTCCACCCTTCGAGATGTTGCTACATGCGCGTGCGCGTGACTCTTCCGGTGCCGCGTTGCCATGACCGCCTATGTCCGTGTCGCGGTGCCCGTCCGTGCGCGCTTTTCCTTCCGGTGTCCGTTTGCCGTGCTCCTTCGTGCCCGCGCCCGTCAACGATGATGACCGAGTACGACTACTTCCCCGACCACTTCCACGACACCGGAAAACGACGATGCCCCGGTTCAGCGATGACTACTTCCTCTACGGACCAAAGACGTCGGTTTCGAACCCTAGTTCACCCGATCCGACATACGGACCCAAACCCTAACCCTATGCCTATTTTTATTAAATGTCATCTATCTTGTGCATATCTCATCATACTTGTATGTGTTGCATCTCTTGGGTTTGGGGTGTAGCAAATCACCTAAATAATAAATATGGAATATGTGGGGGCAAATCAATATATGTTTTGCCCAATTCCATTTAAATTGACTAGCTCACCGATGCCATGTCTTGCTATGTGAATCAACATTTAATTTGATGGGTAGATAAATAACTTGAACATAAATATTAATTGTCCGAATCCTGTTCCGCTTAATTTTGATTAAGTGCATCTCGCATTGCATCTTGCCATGTCATTCATCTGTCCCATGATCATGCTAGATCTTTTGTCGTAGTTGTAAAATGCATCTTTTACGCTTTCCAGTGTTTGTTGCTTCTTTGTTGATACGACGTTGAGATGTGTGAGCAACGACAAGATCTGCTTCCATGCGGCATTCCAGGCAAGCAAAGTTTTCTTGTTTACCTATACATTGTCTTTCATTCATGTCGTTGATCTCTGCTTTCCTAGTATTCGATTATTTATTGCGATCCCATCACATGTTTATCCTGCAGCCTATACAGCTTTATCCCCACATCCCATCACCTGTTGTATGTTTATCTGGTAGCCTTGCGAGTCGTAGCGCATGCTTAGAGTTGTTTGTGCGAGTCATCTGTTGGTCTTACGTTTCATCTGCTTAGTATGATAGATTTTCTACCTTAATAAAATGTTGTCTTATATTGGGTTATTATAATTAAATGATAAGGCACCAGGCGGAAGACCTTGCGAGGTGTTTTGTTCTGCTAAGTGTCGACCTAGAAACTGAGATTTTGTCCTCGGATCCAATTTTGAGCGCACTAACCACTTGTGGGTGGCCCTATGGAGCCACCCTCGACTTTGAACGGATCTTCAGCTTGTCCATGTGCCGCAACTAGTTCGGGTTTTCTATTTTCTCATATGCATGTGCATAATGATGATGATTGATGAGAGGTTATGTTACTTGAGGGTCATATAGGGGTGGTGCGCGCGAAGCAGACAATTCCTACTGTGGTTTGAGCCGCATGGCGCGTGGAAACAAACTAATGAGTCCGCAGTTGAGATTCGGCCGGACTCCTGACGCGGGTAACAACTCATATGGGTGGCACTTGGACTTGCTGTCGTGAAGGAATGAGTCGAGTTGAGAGGCCCTGATGCTTGCTTGGGTTGATCATACGAGTATGGGTACAGTAGTGCACCCCTACAGGGTATAATCTTATCGATGAGCCGTGTCCACGGTTATGGAAGACTTTGGTGATGATGCCACCTAACAAGATCTAGACAACTTACACCTAATTAATGTTGAATAAATTGACTAGTAACATAGAATTACTTTCAACATAAATTATAACTAAAACTGTTCAATGTGTGAGTTTCCCGAATTGCTTCCTCATATTTGGTTGAGGGGGTTAATTCGAGAATGGGTTATGTTTGGTGTTAATTGTAGTTGTTTACTTATGCGCTCTCTTATCCCTCTCTGATTAGACGGAAGTTGTAGCGTGTCTCTCTAGGTTGCTAGTGCTGCTGCCGCTAAGTCCACCTCCCCTATATTTTGGGAGATGGTGTAGAAAGTAGGCAAGTCGGTTTTGCTTGCCAGGGAGTGCCCTGACCCTCTTTTGGGTTATGCTTTATGTGAAGTCAACAGGTTAGAAGTCAGATGACGTTAGCTTGGTAATCCCTCTAGCTTGGCTGGACAGGGATATGGCGACATTGCTTATCTTCTGGACTCTTAGTCCAATTTGCATCTTATCCGTAGTCGGATACTATTCTGCTTCCGCTGTCATTTGTATCTTTGTATTGTGTATTGTATCTTGACTCGTTCGAGTCGTTGTTGTATTATATCTTCTGTTGTATTTGTGGATGTATCGGAACTGTTGTAATGTTATCACAATTCCATCCACATAATGCGCATGTTTTGGCGTGCACATTATGTCTGGTGGGCGACCTAAAATCGTTATTATGCGAATTTCGGCGGGATCGCTTAAATCTACATAGTACCGATTTTAGGGCGTCACAAAGTGGTATCATAGCCTTGGTTTCGATATCCTTTTTGTTTCGATACAAATGGTTATGGAAGCAGCGGGTCCGCAAAAGCCTGTAGGATAACCTCGCTAACGATTGTTGTTTCTAGAGTGTCGAAACTACTTGAGTTAAATTATTTTTGAAAAATATCTCAATAGGTTTCTGTTTACTCCTTACCTCAATTCTATTTCTCCTCTTATCTTATTTGTTTTGGAGTCTCTTCTCTTATCCAAACTTTCAAAGTTTTAAGATCCTACGTGTGGGTGGACGATTTCTTGCCTTTTATCCTATTAGGTTCGATCTTCGGGAATCGTCATCGACGTTAGCAACTCTTGTTAGTGTTGTCGAGAATTTCGAGGTGGAGCAACAATCCCTTATAGTGGTGTCGAGGAGTTCATCACGAAGCCGGAAGACTCGGTAGTTACCCCTCTCTTTTTCTGGTCTCGGCGTGTATCGCGGGACGCGATCCCTTGTTAGCGGTGTCGATTGTAACGCCCCGGGATTTATCCCCTTTTAATTTTGTGTGTTTTTCTTTTTTTGCGTCAACATGGCATCGCATTGCATCTCATTAATTTAATTTGGTGCATTTAAATTTAATTGTTCAAATTAATTAAAATTGTGTTATTTCAAATCTTTTGCAAATGTTAAAAAACTAGTTTATTAAATTGTCTATGTAAAACTAAAACTATTTTGTATAGTTTTCGTATTCAAATTCCTTTTCTATTTTGTTTTAAAAATATAAAACAGAAAAGAATAGAATGGAGAGAAATAAAAGGCCAAAAGCCCACCTAAGCAAACCCTATGTTTTCCCTCTGAAAATTCTTTCCCACTCCCTGCCATTTTTGCAGCCACCCTCCTCCTTTTTCTGGGATTTGCAAAAGGTCCTCCCACCCACTTTCTTTTCTTTTTTTTCCTCCTTCTCTTTTTCTTTTCCTTTTTTTCTTTTTCTTCTTTTTTCTCTCTCTCTTTTCTTTTCTTCTTCCCATCCCGCACGGGAGTAGCCAGCCCCGATTTTCCCGAGCTGGCCTAACCTCCCGCACCCGTCCCCGCCGGCAGCCGCCGCCGCGCCACCCCGCGTCGCCGCCGCCGCCGGCCGCGCGCTCCGCCGTCGCCCCGCTCCCGCCGCCGCGCTCCACCAGCCCAAGCTCCAGCGCCTCTCCACGCCGCCGCCGAGCGCGCGCCCGCGCCGCCGCACTGCCGCGCTCGCCGCGCCGCTCCCCGAGCTCCATCGCGCCCTGACGCGACCACCCTTGTTCCGGCCGCCCCGAGCGCCGCCGCCCCCGCACGGCCACGCCGCCGCCGAGAGCGCGCCCTGCCTGCGCCTCCTCCGCGCTCGCAGCGCACCGCCCCGCCGCCAGCTCGCCGCCCCCACGCGCCCGTCGCCCGCCGCGCGTCCGCCGGCCGCGGGCCACGCACCTCCATGCCCGTGCGCCTGGGCCTCCCCTTGCTCCGGCCCGAGCGCCTCCTGCCCCAAGCCGTGCCGTGCGCCCCGCGCCCCGGCCTCCTCCGCCTCCCGCGCTGCCGCTCCCCGTCGCCCGCTTGCCGTCGCCCTGCGCTACGCGCCCTCGCCGCCGCCTCCTCTTCCCGGCCACGTGCACGCCGCCGCCGCCCCACGCCGCGCCGTCCTAGCCCGGTTCTCCTTCCGGTGGCGTCCCCGTGTCCGCCGCCCGCAAGGTGTTCGGTGAAATGCCCGCAAGACCCCGACGTCCCCTTTTTGTGTCCGAGTTGCCCACCCTTCGAGGTGTTGCTACATGCGCGTTCGCGTGACTCTTCCGGTGCCGCGTTGCCGTGACCGCCCGTGTCCGTGTCGCGGTGCCCGTCCGTGCCCGCTTTTCCTTCTGGTGTCCGTTTGCCGTGCTCCTGCGTGCCCGCGCCCGTCAACGATGATGACCGAGTACGACTACTTCCCCGACCACTTCCACGACACCGGCAAACGACGATGCCCCGGTTCAGCGACGACTACTTCCCCGACGACGACTACTTCCTCTACGGACCAAAGACGTCGGTTTCGAACCCTAATTCACCCGATCCGACATACGGACCCAAACCCTAACCCTATGCCTATTTTTATTAAATGTCATATATCTTGTGCATATCTCATCATACTTGCATGTGTTGCATCTCTTGGGTTTGGGGTGTAGCAAATCACCTAAATAATAAATATGAAATGTGTGGGGGCAAATCAATATATGTTTTGCCCAATTCCATTTAAATTGACTAGCTCACCCATGCCATGTCTTGCTATGTTAATCAACATTTAATTTGATGGGTAGATAAATAACTTGAACATAAATATTAATTGTCGGAATCCGGTTCCGCTTAATTTGGATTAAGTGCATCTCGCATTGCATCTTGTCATGTCATTCATCTGTCCCATGATCATGCTGGATCTTTTGCCGTAGTTGTAAAATGCATCTTTTACACTTTCCAGTGTTTGTTGCTTCTTTGCGGATACGACGTTGAGATGTGTGAGAAACGACAAGATCTGCTTCCATGCGGGATTCCAGGCAAGCAAAGTTTGCTTGTTTACCTATACATTGTCTTCTATTCTTATTGTTGATCTCTGCTACCCTAGTATTTGATTCTTTATTGCGATCCCATCACATGTTTATCCTGCAGCCTATACAGCTTTATCCCCACATCCCATCACCTGTTGTATGTTTAACTGTTAGCCTTCCGAGTCATAGCGCATGCGTAGAGTTGTTTGTGCGAGTCGTCTGTTGGTCTTACGTTTCATCTGCTTAGTATGATAGATTTTCTACCTTAATAAAATGTTGTCTTATATTGGGTTATTATAATTAAATGATAAAGCACCAGGCGGAAGGCCTTGCGAGGTGTTTTGTTCTGCTAAGTGTCGACCTAGGAACTGAGATTTTGTCCTCGGATCCAATTTTGAGCGCACTAACCACTTGTGGGTGGCTCTATGGATCCCCCCTCGACTTTGAACGGATCTTCAGCTTGTCCATGTGCCGCAACTAGTTCGGGTTTTCCATTTTCTCATATGCATGTGCATAATGATGATGATTGATGAGAGGTTATGTTACTTGGGGGTCATATAGGGGTTGTGCGCGCGAAGCGGACAGTTCCTACTGTGGTTTGAGCCGCATGGCGCGTGGACACAAACTAATGAGTCCGCAATTGAGATTCGGCCGGACTCCTGACGCGGGTAACAACTCATATGGGTCGCACTTGGACTTGCTGTCGTGAAGGAATGAGTCGAGTTGAGAGGCCCTGATGCTTGCTTGGGTTGATCATACGAGTATGGGTACAGTAGTGCACCCCTACAGGGTATAATCTTATCGATGAGCCGTGTCCACGGTTATGGACGACTTTGGTGATGATGCTGGCTAACAAGATCTAGACAACTTACACCTAATTAATGTTGATTAAATTGACTAGTAATATAGAATTACTTTCACCAGAAATTATAACTAAAACTGTTCAATGTGTGAGTTTCCTGAATTGCTTACTCATATTTGGTTGAGGGGGTTAATTCGAGAATGGGTTATGTTTGGTGTCAGTTGTAGTTGTTTACTTATGCACTCTCTTATCCCTTTCTGATTAGACGGAAGTTGTAGCGTGTCTCTCTAGGTTGCTAGTGCTGCTGCCGCTAAGTCCACCTCCCCTATATTTTGGGAGATGGTGTAGAAAGTAGGCAAGTCGGTTTTGCTTACCAGGGAGTGCCCTGGCCCTCTTTTGGGTTATGCTTTATGTGCAGTTAACAGGTTTGAAGTCAGACGACGTTAGCATGGGAATCCCTCCGGCTTGGCTGGGCAGGGATATGATGCCATTGCTTATCTTCAGAAATCTTAGTCCAATTTGCATCTTATCCGTATTCGGATACTATTCTGCTTCCTGTAGCGTACCTGCGCTTTCAATAAGGCAGATACCTGTGTATAGTGCAAATCTTTGGATCGATTCGTTTGCACACACAATTTACGATGTAATATCACAACAAAGTATCAATTTTATTACATCGATGATCCAGACTTACAAAATATTCAATACAAGTTGCATAGCATAAAGCTAGCTTTGAAATAGTACACAGCGGAAATACATAGCAGTGAGTCTCCATCTCATTCATGTTGCCACAGGCAAAGACATGTTGGTTGTAGACTCGAAACCTTTAAACGAAACCTCACTCGTCATCTGATTAATCTGCAATAAGAAATATACTGCAACAACGTGGGTCGGATTCCATTAAAAATGGAGTCTGGCAAGTGACACTATGGTGGACACTTAACGGAATAACTCTATAGCCTATATGCATATTTGGCTGGTGGAGTTCAAGACTATTTTGCATAAAGCCAATTTTTCCTATCTTTTTGGAAAACACTTTCTTCAAATCAAGACAAGTATGGCATGAAAACCATAAATCTCATCTTCCCTTGTTCACCCATCAAGTTTTATTTCTGAAGTTGGAATGGTGGAATCCTCCGTTGACGTCCGTGATCAGCTGCTCAAATTGTCCGTACCGGGGACACGGCTAAGTACTTAGTTTTACACTCTGCGGAGGTTGTGCACTTTCACCTTTAGACTCAATTAGCCCGAGAATCCTATACACGCGGAGTGTATTAAGGAAAGGAGAGAATTGAGACAAAAACTTTCAGAAGAAGAATGCAACCATACTAGACAGACCCATTCCACCTATCGTCCCCCTACATCTGCTTGTCAACCTGACAGGTTGCACCCTCACAACTTAATTATTCTAGACAGAGCCCATTGTCAAAAGGCTGCACGGGAAGCAATCGTCACTCGGAGTTCTTCAGATTCCTCGGTTCCTGGGTGGCCATTCACAAGTGTACATACTCCAGGAACCATAGACATGGACCTGAGTAGCCACTCAACATAAACCATACAACTACTTACCACCCAGGTGTTTCATTAATTTAGTGGATGTACTCTCAGATGAAAATCACCATACTCACGGCCCAAAGTAGAATAGATATTCATCCTAGGCGCCGACAACCATGAGCACAGCCCTGAGTAGTCACTTAATATTTTGTAAAACTTTTCATCAATTGCATAGCATCAATATTTCTGCTAAGTATGATATAGGAACCTAGACATAGGAGTAAGGGAATTCTACACAGGTTTAGCATAGCAATACTATCCTACACATGCATATAAAAATACACTAAGTAATGCATATCGAAATAATAGAAAGTTTATGAGGTGTGCCACTTGCCTTTGAATGTTGTCGTTGTTCACAAACTCTATTCAACAACGAACGTTTGCTCTCCGTTCAATCTAAACAATATAAGCAAACAACAATACAACAATCAACAAACAACAATCATCAATCATACATGCACATACGTAGTTAACAAATAAGTTTCATAACACTTCCAAGGAAAACATGTTATGCATGATATGCAAATTATTTCTAAGGACTAGAGATGCATGTCATGCCATGAAATTATTTTAAGTTAATGCAAGGCAATTAGGTTGGTCAAAATGACTCAGAACTAAAGTCATAGGTTGGACAAAATACTTTGTTATAAATCATCTTGAATAAGCACTCAATGACTTAGTCATGATGTGCATAACTACTTAGAGAAAATACTAACTCTATTCTTCAAGGTGATCAACAATTATTAACAACTCTGGTTAAATTGGATATTCACTATAGTGAGAGAGACAGACACCCGGCCAGCCACTTAAATTGTGGAACAGGTCTCATGTACGTGGACATGTAAGGTTAGTTTCCAGGCCGCTTCATCTCACTATGCCGCTAGGATCCAACTAACTTCAAGATGGTAATAACATGATCAAAAATCGTTTATGTCTAAAGTGAAAGATAAGATTAGGAAAGAGGGAAAAGATAGAAAGAAAGATGTAGTTGTCCTCCAGGCTTCATCTCCAGACTTGTAACTTTCTTCTGGATGATGTCTTGATTGAACTCTTGGTAGTCTTGATGAATCTTCAGACTTGATGATTTTTGTATCACCTAGGCTGGTCTTGGATTTACTTAGTCTTCATGAAGTCTCAGAGAAGGAGGGAGAAAGAAAGAAAGAGGGACAAGACTTTGAAAATATTTCTGGTTGGTCTTCATGAACTTCTTCTTGATCTTTATTTTAAGTGCTTCTACTCCTTGGAGATACTTCTGAAGTCTTGTTTTGGCTAAGTCCTTCATTGGTCTTCTAGCTCCATGTTGAAAATCCTAAGAGTCTAAGTGTATCACTTTACCAAAATGCTAAGTTGAAAATATTTCTAACTTAGAGAAAATGGGGAAGGAGTTTTCTTATGGGAAAAATATATCTATATGTGAAAATAAGTTATGCATGCAATGCACTTTTAAATCCTAAGAAATATCATACAAAATTTGTGATATTTATAAAGCATGCATTAGGCTATAAATGCAATTTAATTAATTTCTATTTTTGGAAAATATAATAAAAGGAAACATATACATTAAAGTTTTATGTGAATTAATTTTGATAGCACAACTTTCTTATAAACGGTGTTAATAGATGGAAGGGTTTTAAATAAATTTATAGCAATTGGATTTAGTCAAAATAAAGTTTCTATTAATAGTTATGTCAAATTTACTAAATATCATATTTTAAATTGGAATAAATCTAAATTTCTCAAGGTTGGAAAATAACATAACTAGCACAATCTATAGGTCATGGGCTTTTCAAAGATATTTTATTTACAAATTTTGACCTTACAGAATTAAAACTATAATTAAAATAATGTTTTACATGTTTCTGTAAATATCAAGTTAGTGCACGACTAAAATACAAGTTTTTATTATACCACTATTTTCTACATGTTCATACGATTCCATAGACTACAAAAACATCAAAAACAGAGTTACGGTCGATTTAATATGAATTTTGGAAGTTATGTCTAGTCAGAAAAACGAAAATGGAAAATAGCTAACACAACAGTCGCGCGGTGCGATGCTATTGTATCAAACAAGTCATCTAATCTACACCGCTGGATCAAGATCTAAGAGCCTACAGCGAGATGGTCCGTAGGTGGCGGCGCGGTTCACCGGAGTTGAGGGAGACGGCGGCGCCGGCGTCAGGTGGAGGTCGGAGACGACGTTCCCGTGGTTCTCCGGACGTGTAGAGGGGTTCCCCGTATATGGCGCGTCGCGACGGAGAGGATGGTGGCGTCGACGTTGAGCGGCGCGCCTCGGTGCGGCGCGGAGGAGCGGTCGGAGTGCGTCGGGCGTCGGCGAGTTTCGGCGTGCTTGCCCCGAGCGTTTTGGTCGTGGAGGAGAGGCGAGGATGGGTCGAGGGGGTGCGCATGGGCAAGGCAGACAGAATGGAGGTGGTCTCGGTGCTCGGAGGTCGACTCACCTCGCCGGAATAAATGAAATCGTCCGTGGATGTGAAGAACTCCGGCGAGCAAATTCGTCGGCCTTGTGGCGTATTGGAGAGGGCTTTTGGGGGAGAATGGAGGAGGAGGTCGAGGGCTTTATATAGAATTCGATGGTGCTTGATTTGGTGCAGTAATTTGACCGCAATCAATCGGACATTAATTTCGACCAAAAACGTCCATGTTTAATGGCGGACGAAATTAGAGCAATTTAGGCATTTAAGAGAGGGCTTTTATGGGGTAATGAAAGAGGAGATCAAGTGCTTTAATTAGAAACAAACGGTGCGTCATTTGGGGATCTAAATCAATGGGAATCAATTCGGGAAGTTTGCACGGGAGCTGATTTCGCGTTTCCTGGTTCTGGAGCTTGAAGACGACGCTGACGTCATCATGACGTCAGCATTTTTTTCTTTTTCTTTTTCTGATTTTTCTTATTTCTTTCATAACTTTTGATTTAAGACTCCAAATCAAGTCAAACAAAATTTCTAAAAATTTGTAAAAATAATATCTTTGCGTTAAACCAGTTGTAGGCATATTTTTAAAACTTTTCAAAAATCAAAATTTTGCATTATTGATTAATTACAAATTTGCCACTTAATGTCAAATTTGAAAACATGGCTTAAATAATTTCATTTTTGGCTAAATAAAATTTATAAAAATACAAAACTTATAGAAGTTTAAAATTAAGTTATTTAAACTCATTTTCCAACATTAAATCATTTTTGGCTTTAGTACAACGTTAAATAACATAACACCACTATTCGCAATGAAAACGGGAATATAATGAATGTATTTTTAATTGAAAATAATTTGTGCACCATTATATTTTATATTATGATAATTCATTTGAAAACCTTATAACAACTTTGGAAAAGATTTTTGATTTAATTCATTTCTTATATAGAAAATATATTCATGAAAGTCATTTAATGTTTTGAAAATAAATGAAAAACATTTAAGCTAATGAAATGTTTATTGGGGTTGTTAAGTAGTTATAGAATCTATGAGGTTTTAAAGTTATATGCTATAGACTTGTAATATCCAAACTATGTTTTGAACTAAGGTAAATGAATAATAATCTTTTGACAAATAGACAATGTTTTCAATAGTTTAAAATAACACTTGTAATTATTATTTTAATTTATTTATAGCTAAGGCTAAGTGGTTGAAATCAATTACTTATAAGTAAACTATTTACTTAAAATAAAATGGTTTTTACTTTATAAAACATTTGTCAAATTACATATGAAGGATTTTGAAATACAATGGATAATGTAATGTTTAATTGGAAATAACTTTTGAAAATAATGACACATTGGGAATTTTGAAATAATAGACTTTTTCAAAATTGGTTGAAGTCTTTTATAGTTAGTTTTCTTATGCATTTTAATATTTTATTTTAATCAAAACAAAAGTTTTAAATTTTAGTGATTTTTGAACATTGCAAAATATTGGGATGTTACAGACTACCACCCTTAAAAGGAATCTCGTCCCCGAGATTCGGAGAGGCTAGAAAGACAAAGCAAATGCTTGAATGATTCTGATAACTCGGGATGTTTTGAGAAATGAAATTTCTGACATGGAAACTGGAAACTAGCAGGGGATGAATTTTCTGATTGGGGAGGCTCGAAAGAAAGATGGTTTGGGATCTCTGGGTTTCAGGCAGCTGGGTTAGAATTATCTGGGTGGCTACCACCCTTAAAAGAAATTTTTGTGGTCAGTCTAGGAACTTTGTTTAATCTTGTTTATTTTTCTGATGTAGAGTATTCTACTATTTAAAATGTAATGGTATGTGGTGATACGGCAAGTTATAGTACTTTACGTTTTCCACTCGGTCCTTGGAGAGATTTATCCTTCTTCCACTCAGGGCACTTATCAACGTAATGTCCCTTATCTTTGCACTTGTAGCAACTTATGTGGCTAAGAACTTTCTTGGATTTAAGCTTTTGTCCTTGTTCCTCCAGGGTCTTCATGAGAGACTGTTGCATTCCTTGCTTGGTTTGCTGGATAACTTGTTGCACCAAGGGATAAAGTTGACACTGTATTAGGACATGATTTGTTCCTTCACACAGGAAGCAAGTAACCTGACTTGTGGGCATTCTTTTAACTAGATGTCTGGTATGACCATGGGGCCACTCATCAGAACATTCTTTGGACGTATGTCCTATCTCTCCACAAGTTTTGCATACCTTTGGTTTGGTCATAAGGTCCTCTTCAAAAACACTATGGTTTTGATCAATCTTTGGCAGTTGATCATTGATCAAATTCCACAGCTGACTCTGGTTCTCAAATAGCAGTTGCATAGTTGTATGCAAAACATTGGTGTTGGTATTTGGTTGAGACATCTGGTTGGATTAGAAAGCAATGAGTTGAATTTTACTATGGAGAAATCCTAGTTCAATAAAACAAAACAAAGCAACCCATCTATAACATAATCAATCAACATCTAACAAACATCAAGCAACAAGGTTCACAACAAACAAACAATCTAGTATTGTCATATAGCCGAGTTGATATGATCAATACACTAACACGATATCGTCATTCTATTTAGGTGGTGGTCACATCTACTTCCTTTGCAAGTGCTTCAAGTTCTTGTTCAACCTTTAGGGATATCTCCGAAGTGTTGGTCGTATCCTGGTTCTTCAGTGGTCTTTCATGCATGTTGAACTTTATGTTGCATCGTAGCTTTTCCATATGAAGCAGCAGAATCAGACTTAGACTATAAGAACATGGTCATCTAGAATAAGATAAGGTATTTTCAGAAGGTTGATAGTAGATGAGAATATGAGGAAGACATAGTGAAAAGATTTGTTTTTAGAAAAGTGAAGAAAAATAGATTTTCAATCCTATGGTCAAACCTATTTCTATCCAAACCTAGGGTTTCGAACCTACATGCAACACAGTGCTCTGATACCACCTGTAGCGTACATGCACTTTCAATAAGGCAGATATCTGTGTATAGTGCAAATCTTTGGATCGATTCGTTTGCACACACAGTTTACGATGTAATATCACAACAAAGTATCAATTTTATTACATCGATGATCGAGACTTACAAAATATTCAATACAAGTTGCATAGCATAAAGCTAGCTTTGAAATAGTACACAACGGAAATACATAGCAGTGAGTCTCCATCTCATTCATGTTGCCACAGGCGAAAACATGTTGGTTGTAGACTCGAAACCTTTAAACGAAACCTCACTCGTCATCTGATTAATCTTCAATAAGAAATATATTGCAACAACGTGGGTCAGATTCCATTAAAAATGGAGTCTGGCAAGTGACACTATGGTGGACACTTAATGGAATAACTCTATAGGCTATATGCATATTTGGCTGGTGGAGTTCAAGGCTATTTTGCATAAAGCCAATTTTTCCTATCTTTTTGGAAAACACTTTCTTCAAATCAAGACAAGTATGGCATGAAAACCATAAATCTCATCTTCCCTTGTTCACCCATCAAGTTTTATTTCTGAAGTTGGAATGGTGGAATCCTCCGTTGACGTCCGTGATCAGCTGCTCAAATTGTCCGTACCGGGGACACGGCTAAGTACTTAGTTTTACACTCTGCAGAGGTTGTGCACTTTCAACTTTAGACTCAATTAGCCCGAGAATCCTATACACGCGGAGTGTATTAAGGAAAGGAGAGAATTGACACAAGAACTTTCAGAAGAAGAATGCAACCATACTAGCAAGACCCGTTCCACCTATCATCCCCCTACATCTGCCTGTCAAGCTGACTGGTTGCACCCTCACAACTTAATTATTCTAGACAGAGTCCATTGTCAAAAGGCTGCACGGGAAGCAATCGTCACTCGGAGTTCTCCAGATTCCTCGGTTCCTGGGTGGCCATTCACAAGTGTACATACTCCAGGAACCATAGACATGGACCTGAGTAGCCACTCAACATAAACCATACAACCACTTACCACCCAGGTGTTTCATTAATTTAGTGGATGTACTCTCAGGTGAAAATCACCATACTCACGGCGCTAAGTAGAATAGACATTCATCCTAGGCGACGACAACCATGAGCACAGCCCTGAGTAGTCACTTAATATTTTGTAAAACTTTTCATCAATTGCATAGCATCAATATTTCTACTAAGTATGATATAGGAACCTAGACATAGGAGTAAGGGAATTCTACACAAGTTTAACATAGCAATACTATCCTACACATGCATATAAAAATACACTAAGTAATGCATATAGAAATAATAGGAAGTTTATGAGGTGTGCCACTTGCCTTTGAATGTTGTCGTTGTTCACAAACTCTATTCAACAACGAACGTTTGCTCTCCGTTCAATCTAAACAATATAAGCAAACAACAATACAACAATCAACAAACAACAATCATCAATCATACATGCACATACGTAGTTAACAAATAAGTTTCATAACACTTCCAAGGAAAACATGTTATGCATGATATGCAAATTATTTCTAAGGACTAGAGATGCATGTCATGCCATTAAATTCTTGTAAGTTAATGCAAGGCAATTAGGTTGGTCAAAATGACTAAGAACTAAAGTCATAGGTTGGACAAAATACTTTGTTATAAATCATCTTGAATAAGCACTCAATGACTTAGTCATGATGTGCATAACTACTTAGAGAAAATACTAACTCTATTCTTCAAGGTGATCAACAATTATTAACAACTCTGGTTAAATTGGATATTCACTATAGTGAGAGAGACAGACACCCGGCCAGCCACTTAAATTGTGGAACAGGTCTCATGTACGTGGACATGTAAGGTTAGTTTCCAGGCCGCTTCATCTCACTATGCCGCTAGGATCCAACTAACTTCAAGATGGTAATAACATGATCAAAAATCGTTTATGTCTAAAGTGAAAGATAAGATTAGGAAAGAGGGAAAAGATAGAAAGAAAGATGTAGTTGTCCTCCAGGCTTCATCTCCAGACTTGTAACTTTCTTCTGGATGATGTCTTGATTGAACTCTTGGTAGTCTTGATGAATCTTCAGACTTGATGATTTTTGTATCACCTAGGCTGGTCTTGGATTTACTTAGTCTTCATGAAGTCTCAGAGAAGGAGGGAGAAAGAAAGAAAGAGGGACAAGACTTTGAAAATATTTCTGGTTGGTCTTCATGAACTTCTTCTTGATCTTTATTTTAAGTGCTTCTACTCCTTGGAGATACTTCTGAAGTCTTGTTTTGGCTAAGTCCTTCATTGGTCTTCTAGCTCCATGTTGAAAATCCTAAGAGTCTAAGTGTATCACTTTACCAAAATGGTAAGTTGAAAATATTTCTAACTTAGAGAAAATGGGGAAGGAGTTTTCTTATGGGAAAAATATATCTATATGTGAAAATAAGTTATGCATGCAATGCACTTTTAAATCCTAAGAAATATCATACAAAATTTGTGATATTTATAAAGCATGCATTAGGCTATAAATGCAATTTAATTAATTTCTATTTTTGGAAAATATAATAAAAGGAAACATATACATTAAAGTTTTATGTGAATTAATTTTGATAGCACAATTTTCTTATAAATGGTGTTAATAGATGGAAGGGTTTTAAATAAATTTATAGCAATTTGGATTTAGTCAAAATAAAGTTTCTATTAATAGTTATGTAAAATTTACTAAATATCATATTTTAAATTTGAATAAATCTAAATTTCTCAAGGTTGGAAAATAACATAACTAGCACAATCTATAGGTCACGGGCTTTTCAAAGATATTTTATTTACAAATTTTGACATAACAGAATTAAAACTATAATTAAAATAATGTTTTACATGTTTCTGTAAATATCAATGTAAATATCAAGTTAGTGCACGACTAAAATACAAGTTTTTATTATACCACTATTTTGTACATGTTCATATGATTCCATAGACTACAAAAACATCAAAAACGGAGTTACGGTCGATTTAATATGAATTTCGAAAGTTATGTCTAGTCAGAAAAACGAAAATGGAAAATAGCTAACACAACAGTCGCGCGGCGCGATGCTATTGTATCAAACAAGTCATCTAATCTACACCGCTGGATCAAGATCTAAGAGCTTACAGCGAGATGGTCTGTAGGTGGCGGCGCGGTTCACCGGAGTTGAGGGAGACGGCGGCGCCGACGTCGGGTGGAGGTCGGAGACGACGTTCCCGTGGTTCTCCGGACGTGAAGAGGGGTTCCCCGTATGCGGCGCGTCGCGACGGAGAGGATGGTCGCTTTGACGTTGAGCGGAGCGCCTCGGTGCGGCGCGGAGGAGCGGCCGGAGTGCGTCCGGCGTCGACGAGTTTCGTCGTGCTTGCCCCGAGCGTTTTGGTCGTGGAGGAGAGGCGAGGATGGGTCGAGGGGGTGCGCACGGGCAAGGCGGACGGAATGGAGGTGGTCTCGGTGCTCGGAGGTCGCCTCACCTCGCCGGAATCAATGAAATCGTCCGTGGATGTGAAGAACTCCGGCGAGCAAATTCGTCGGCCTAGTGGCGTATTGGAGAGGGCTTTTGGGGGAGAATGGAGGAGGAGGTCGAGGGCTTTATATAGAATCCGACGGTGCTTGATTTGGTGCAGTAATTTGCCCGCAATCAATCGGACATTAATTTCGACCAAAAACGTCCATGTTTAATGGCGGACGAAATTAGAGCAATATAGGGCATTTAAGAGAGGGCTTTTATAGGGTAATGAAAGAGGAGATCAAGGGCTTTAATTAGAAACAAACGGTGCGTCATTTGGGGCTCTAAATCAACGGGAATCAATTCGGGAAGTTTGCACGGGAGCTGATTTCGCGTTTCCTGATTTGGGGCTCTGGAGATTGAAGACGACGCTGACGTCATCATGAAGTCAGCATTTTTTTCTTTTTCTTTTTCTGATTTTTCTTATTTCTTTCATAACTTCTGATTTAAGACTCCAAATCAAGTCAAAAAAATTTATAAAAATTTGTAAAAATAATATATTTGTGTTAAACCAGTTGTAGGCATATTTTAAACACTTTTTAAAAATCAAAATTTTGCATTATTGATTAATTACAAATTTGCCACTTAATGTCAAATTTGAAAACATGGCTTAAATAATTTCATTTTTGGCTAAATAAAATTTATAAAAATACAACACTTATATAAGTTTAAAATTAAGTTATTTAAACTCATTTTCCAACATTAAATCATTTTTGGCTTTAGTATAACGTTAAATAACATAACACCACTATTCGCAATGAAAACGGAAATATAATGAATGTATTTTTAATTGAAAATAATTTATGCACCATTATATTTTATATTATGATAATTCATTTGAAAACCTTATAACAACTTTGGAAAAGATTTTTGATTTAATTCATTTCTTATATAGAAAATATATTCATGAAAGTCATTTAATGTTTTGAAAATAAATGAAAATCATTTAAGCTAATGAAATGTTTATTTGGGTTGTTAAGTAGTTATAGAATCTATGAGGTTTTAAAGTTATGTGCTATAGACTTGTAATATCCAAACTATGTTTTGAACTCAGGTAAATGAATAATAATCTTTTGACAAATAGACAATGTTTTCAATAGTTTAAAATAACACTTGTAATTATTAATTTAATTTATTTATAGCTAAGTCTAAGTGGTTGAAATCAATTACTTATAAGTAAACTATTTACTTAAAATAAAATGGCTTATACTTTATAAAACATTTGTCAAATTACATATGAAGGTTTTTGAAATACAATGGATAATGTAATGTTTAATTGGAAATAACTTTTGAAAATAATGACACATTGGGAATTTTGAAATAATAGACTTTTTCAAAATATGTTGAAGTCTTTTATAGTTAGGTTTTGTTATGCATTTTAATATTTTATTTTAATCAAAACAAAAGTTTTAAATTTTAGTGATTTTTGAACATTTCAAAATATTGGGATGTTACACTTCCGCTGTCATTTGTATCTTTGTATTGTATATTGTCTGTATGTTCACTTTAGTGCTAAAAAACATATTGACTCGTTCGAGTCGTTGTTGTATTATATCTTCTGTTGTATTTGTGGATGTATCGAAACTGTTGTAATGTTATCACAATTCCAGCCACGTAATGCGCATGTTTTGGCGTGCACATTATGTCTGGTGGACGATCTAAAATGTTTATTATGCGGATTTCGGCGGGATCGCTTAAATCTACATAGTACCGATTTTAGTACGTCACACCTGCTTAATAGTTTGTCAAAGAGTACACAATTAATTGTTTCAATCTTTACTACTCCAAAGTATTAAAGCAAAATTGCCGATTCATCCTCCTACGCTTGAGCATCTTGAGGCCAAACTTTCGGAAGCCTCCCGAGGCTAGCCTAGCCTGACAAAAAATATTATTCTAATTAATTTGGAGTACAAAAATTCATCGTTAGATATATATTTCACGAGTATACTACTAGTTTTCTAAGTGTTTTCATTCTTTTACGGGTTTTTTTGCCCAACTTCAGAACGACTGGAGCCCACCCGACCCGATGGCCGGCTTAAGTGTTGGCTTTACCAATGGGTATCACTAGTGGAAGGGAAGCCTTTGGGAAGATCTATTTTGGTCTATGCGCGGTCTCTCAGCATGTCACTGTCACGTGGTTGTACGAAGCGTGAGTCCGTACCAGATTCAGATCCAAATCCGTTTCTAAATAAAATGTACAAAAACAAACTTAAGTAGTACAACTACACAGACATGGTTATACGTACAACTACACAGATCACGTTGTACAACTACACAGTAGGTTGTACAGATCAGGTCGTATAACTATATAGATCAGGTTGTATAGAACAGAGTTGAACGTAGAACTACACAAATCAGGTTATACAGATCTGGTTGTACGTACAACTATACTCAGGCTCAGTAGGATGTACAAATACACATAACAGGTTGTACGAACTATACAGAATCCGAAATACAAAAAAAAAGTTTGTCGAAACAGAAGGGGTTACGGTGCAGAAAACAATAATTTTCTAGCGTATGAAACCCTAACTTAGCCAGGATCTATCTATCTAATACATGCGATAACGGTGGCGGAACGGGTTACATTACCTCCATGTAGACCGATAGCGGGGATTACGCTCCCGCACAAGCGTTGACGATGAAGTCGTACGTAGCCGACCTCGAGGTCGCGGAGAACTTGCCGCGATGACGAAGACGATGACGCCGGGGTGTTGACGATGACCTGCGTCGACGGGCGTCGGGCGGAAGATGGCGGGGCGCCGACACCAGGGGGTGCGCCGGCGGCAGAGGGGGGGCGGCGCGACGGCTGCAGGGGCGAGACGACGTCGCCCAGGCTCCTCAAAAAGAGTTACCTCCGAGCACTCGCAAACATACGGAGCTTAGCAACAACCCCCGATCATTCAGATCCAGCTGAAATCGCAGGGGTAGATCTTATCTGGAATCCCGCAGGGCAACGGTGCCCGGCGGTATAGCTTAGGTGGAGAGAGGGGGCAAAACGGGCGGAGAAACAGCTCGGCTGGCCTGCAATACAATTAATTGTATTTTCCAATGAATTAATCCAATTAATATGCCTTGCTATATAAAGGGGGAGGGGGTGTGCAAACTCCCTAGCTCCCCCATGTGGGACTAAAGGAGGAGAGGGAGGGGGGTTCAGCCGAACCTCCATGGGCTTGTCCCACTCCTAGTCCAACTCGGACTAGGGGGCCCAAGCCCCCCCTTCCTTAGGTGGTGCGGCTCCCCCTCTTGGGCCCTCTTAGGGCCCATGTAGGTGGGAGCCCCCTTTTTCCTTTATTTAATGTAAAGGCCCTCCTTATTATAAGGTAGCGACCTCCTGTGTATAGTGCTAGTCCCTGGATCGACTTGCTAGCACACATAGTTTAAGATGAAATATCATAACATTGCATCAATATTCATTACACGATGATCCAGAAATAAAAGGGTTCGACACAAGGTGCATAGCCCATGGCTAGCTCAAACCGAAATAAGCACACAGCGGAAAGCAAATGGATAAGTGAGCTCCATCTTCATCATGTGCCACAGGCAAGGCATGTTGGTTGGAGACTCGCGACCCTAACAATCCTTACTCCTCGTCTGAGGGTCCTGCAATGGTGAGTTGCAGCCCAAACTATATTGGGTCAGGACAATTGAATTGTGGTGGCAAGATGACACTTGGTAATTAAAATTACTAAGACTATATCTACATGCATATTTGGCTCAGTGGAGTTCCAGGCAGATTTGCATAAAGCCAGTTTTGTCCTATCATTTTTAAAACAACTTTTCATCTTAGACAAAGGGTATCACTGATAGACAACAGTGAACACCTTTGACAACAAAGAGTACCACCGATAGAAAATGGTGAACAACTTTGAAAACTACTCACAACGAGCACCACCGATAGAAAGCGGTGAGCTCTCCCAAACCCTTGTTCACCCATCAAATTTTATTATAGAATGTCCATAACCGGGGACACGGCTAAGTATACTTAGTTTTTAACTCTCGAGAGGGTGTGCACTTTCACCACAAGACCCAATCATTCCCTCGTCCATGTCACCCATTTATGAAATGGAAAAGAGAAGACCGAGACGAGACCTTTCAGAAGCAATTCCCCAAAATCCATAAAGCGGACCCATCCCCACCTATCACCCTACATCTACTGGTCACGCGGATCTCGGGGTCTCGCAACTTATGTGGTCAAGACAGAGCCCATATGACTTGTGGTTGCACTGGAAGCTTCTAAGAAAGGTGTGTCTATAATCTCTTTAAGCCTGGGTGACTTTCCACATTTGTGCGCTTCCACCAAGGGTAATTACCATAGACATGGACCCCCTGAGTAGCCACCCACCATGGTTCTCCAACCAGCACCCAGGTAGTTCATTAATTAACTTCATTAATTTTTCACTATCCAACTAGTCAAAACATTTTTCATTGCTTGGCTAAGCATCCTACTATGTGTTCTTGCTTTTAAGCTCAGGGTGGGGGAAATAGCTAAACACTACATAGGAGCATAGCATAATATAGTAACTTCACACAACTCCTAACATGCATACTACAGAAAAACACTACTATGCAATATATCAAAATAATAGGAGGTTTATGAGCGTCACTTGCCTTTTGGAAGTTGTCATTTCTCACACTCTTTTTAACGAATAACGTTTCACTCCGTTCAATCTATACGAGGAAAGAGAAGTACAATAAACGAACAATTCAAACAAGCACATAACACATAAAAGCATACATCACAATTATACGTTCATCAATAATTGTTTTAGTTCATTTATTTTATGGTCAAGTCGTATCACATAATTCAATTTACAGAAGGAATTAATGTGGTAGGACTTAGGGTTTGGCATTTGTGGTCAAGGGATGGTCTAAAAACAAATTTGAATATTTCCAATCTGAATAGGGTGAAGTATTGTTTCAGTATTGTAATATTTGGTCACGTTCAAAATATTTGCACAATGCTTTTGTCAAAAGGAAATAACACCATCTTCAAACTTTGGTGGTGATTTAAGAAGGTCACAAGATTTTAATCAACTTCACATGTTTATTAATTATATGAATCTAATGAAGTTTAGTGTTGGTTTGTCTAAGACTATAGTTATTTTTAGTGACATTTGCAATAGGTTTCCCATTAACATGATTTATAGAATTAAGTTATGTCTAAATTACACAAATTGAGTCTCTGATTTATATAACAACATATCATTAGATAAAATTGTTTTCAACAAGTTTTAAACACATCTTTATAAGTTTGTATTTCAAAAGGGGTTGAGTAGGCTTAGTTTTGATACTTCTTGTCAAAATACATTACTTGTTTTATTTTTGTAAAGTAAACAAATTAATAAGGTTAATAGAATTTAAACTATGTTTAAAACCACAATTAAGATTTCTGATTTTTAAATGGAAGTGACATTACTAAAAATTAATTTCTAACAGTGCAACATTGTTAAACAGATCCTAAGGTTTCCAAAAAATATTTTATTTGAAATTTTCAGATTTATGAATTTGAACCTAGGTCAAATTTACTCAAATCTTCCATTTGAAATTTGAATGAATTTGAACTAGTCAAATTTGAAATTTAAAAGTGCTAAAAGATTCTACAGGTCAAGGGCTTTCCAATGGTATAAATTTTGTCAAATAGGGATTTGTGGATAAAAAGATATGCGAGTTTGAAATTACAGGGGCTTTTCTGCTAAATCGCCATTTAAATTAATTCGGAAATTAATCCGGAAAAGCTCGGGTGATGTGGCGTGCTATGATTGGTGGTTGCCGGTTTGTTAAGCGATCTATTCGTGGCCGTTGGATGGAGATCAGGCGGCTGTGAATGAAAGTACCTCTTCGCTTCGCTCTTCTAATCCTGGTCGTAGAGATTCAATCGGACGGTTCCGACAGCGTTGACTAGAAGTGGGCGGCGCTTCTTGCAGGAAATGGAGGCGACGGTGGCCGGCGGGTCGGGCGTGGACGTGTTGGTGCCTCCGATGCTCCTCTTGCTCGGGGGAGGCGACGACGAGGTGCAGAAGGATGTGGTGGAGGTGTTGGACGAGGTGGTGGCGCCGATTGCGTCTCGTATGAGTGTGGAGTCGCGGTCGGAGTTGCGGCGGCGCAAACGACCTTACGATCCTCCACGAACCGCTCGTTATGCTGCGTAAATCATTTGGTAAAGGTGTCAGGAGGATGCGGTGCGACGAGGGGGAAGGGATGAGATAGTTTCCGAGCGCAGGGGATGCGTACCTCGCCGGAATCGATGCAATTCGCCGGCGTAAAGAACGAAGTCCGGCGAGCGGTTTCTCCACCCTTGCCGTTCGTTTGGATGAATTGGAAGAGGGGAAAAGAGGCCGGGTTCGCGGGCTATGTAGGGAGGAAGGCGGGGGCGAGTTTCCGGGGCTCGGGCGAGTGGGAGAAGTGGAGGTCGTGGGCGCGGTGCTCCGGTCGTGGGCAGTTGCTGGAGGTGGGAGATGACCAGGGCTGACCGGTGGGTCCCCGTGGTCAGAGAGAGAGAGGGGGAGAGGGCCGCGGTGGGCGGGTGTTGGGCTCGGCCCAGTTAGGTTTTTTTTGTTCTGTTCTTTTTCTTGTTTTCCTTTTCTGTTTTTTTTTTCTTATTTCTTTTGTACCTTTTATTTTATTTATCCAAATGATATCAAACAAACTTCTATTTTTTTAAAATTAAGATATTTCCTTTAAAACATTCAAATTCATGTTTTCAATATATTTCAAATATAAATTTTAAAATAACATGATTTGACACTTTTTGTTGGATTTAAAATAGAGTCTCAATTATGAAATTTGTGTCTTAATAAAATTAAGTAAAATTTCACAAATGCATAAGTTTAAAATAAATCTTTCAAACCCATTTTCAAAATCAACACTTGAATCAAAACCATATTTTAGAAGTAGAGGATGTTTCAAAAGTTTTGTGACTATAAACATTGACCTAGGGTTTTGTTAAGAACCCAAATATATTGTTTAGAAATAGGCATAACTTGAATAACCTGAAGTACTTTGCAAATATGTTTTAGGGTTTAATAAATGTTTAGAAAATGTATTTATAGTTCCTTACTCAGGTTTGAAAATAAAGTTCACTTAATTAACATCAGAATACTTTTGAATACATTCTAATAACCTTTTTAGTTGATCTTCTTGGACATTGTTGATTTTATTTTACTATGAAGTAAAAGTTTTAAATTTTTGTGATTTTTCAACATTCCAAAATTTTGGGATGTTACAGACTACCACCCTTAAAAGGAATCTCGTCCCGAGATTCGTAGAGGCTAGAAAGAAAGATAGGTTTGGATATCCGGGGTTAGGACAATTGGGTGGGCTACCACCCTTAAAAGAAATCTTTCATGGATGGTCTGAACTTTCTTCCTTCAAACAAGGCCACATATGGGTTTATAAATCCTCGTTAGGTAAGCTGGAGTTGTTGGATGATGCTTCCTCGTTCCTTATTCCACTAGGCTTGTACTAGCACCTTACCTTGATTGAACCGATTGATACTTGGTACCACACCTTGGATTTTGTGATTATCCACTCTTCCCTTCCAATAGGTAGGTGTTTCTCATACACCTTGTAGTTTTCCTCAAGATGGTTTGCATAAAACTTTGCTTCACGACAGAGTTGTGAACGACTGTATGAGAGGTTTTCACGACATCATCTCATTATTCCGTTGATGTCCTTGGCAGGCTTGCAACTCGTAGTTGACTTTCTTCAGTGCAAACACCAAACTATTGTTGTCGATACTCTCATGGTAGGCACAAACTCTCATTCCAAGGTAACTACAAAACCTTGCTTGTGGTTATCCTCACTTGTCTTAACACGTAGGTAGTTTCCAAGGGCACGAACTAAAGTTTGAAACTCCCACTTATTCTATATGTGTGACAAACCTTACTAATCTATCAACTCTCAAACTATTGGGATAGCGTAACACATAACCAATCTAACTGGAAATTTTCCAAAAACTTCATCGATCCTTCTCCTTATTTATAAACTTTCCAAAATTGTACTTGTATCAAATTGTCATGTGGATAAAAGAATTGTCTAGGAACTTACCTTTCACCGCTCGACCCATTGAGTAACGTATTCTTCATCTTCTCAGGACATCCACTAGCATAGTGCCCTGTAACTTTGCATTTGTAACATATAACATGACTGATGTCTTTCTTGTTGGAGTTGGCGGGGCATTCCTTAAACTTCTTTCCTTGGCAGTTTTGATGTTTCTTCTCAGGGCATTTGTTCGCCCAGTGTCCCTTGTGCTTACATTCTGAGCTAGTGACTTGGCAAAAGTCTCGTTTTGTGCATACGCTCTTGTCGCTTGTCTTGGATTTCCCTTCTAGACAATCACTGATGTAATGTCCTTCCTTTTTGCACCCGTAGCAAATGATCTGGGTCAGGTTCCTCTTCTTCTTAGATCTTTCCAAGGCTAATAGGGTCTCTATATCGTGATGGTCGTATTGTACTACTATGGGTGATGATCTTGTTCGTTTGTTGGGGCAATCTCGAGAAAAATGTCCGTCTTCTTCACATGAATAGCGACATTTGGTGGTGCCTTCGGATGTGTTAGGTTGTGTATTGATTCTGGCATTATTCTCCTCCTTGGTATGATCCATAATTCTTTTCTGCAATTGATCGAGTTCGATCGTATTGCCAATCTTTTTCTCTCGGCAGTACTGTGAATAATGTCCTAGTCCATCGCATTTGTGACAGTCTACTTGACCAACATCTCGCTTGCGCTTACCCTTCTTTTCTTGTTCTTTAAATATATTCTTCAAAGTCTGGTGCATTCCCTCCCTGACTTGTTGACTAACTTGTTGTACTATCGGGTCGAGTTGACACTGAGCTGGAACATGTATGTCTCCTTCACACAAAAAAGCAAGTAACTTGAGTGGTGCAGTATGAAGGGGATCGTGTGCAGAAAAAAAAAAATTTCCTACCAACGATATCTTTAAACTAGCCAAGATCTACACTATGCAGATATAGAAGTACGGCGGAGATCGGAATACAAACCCTCGTAGACCGAATAGCGGGGATTACGCTCCCGCACAAGCGTTGACGACGAAGACGACGCAGCCGACCTCTAGGTCGCGGAGAACTCGGCGCGACGAAGACGACGAAGATGACCTCGAGGTCGGGTGGAGGAAGTAGGCCTCCGAGTACCGCTAGCGCAGCACCTCGCAGGGCGTCACACACATACGGTGGAGACGACGGCCTCCGAAGCTCCAGTCCAGGACGAGCAGCGGAAGACTTGGACCGGAACACCAGCAGCGCGGCAGCGGGATATGGTGGAAGAGATCCCCCTCCTCTACTCGGTGCGGCTCCGACAAGGGAACCACGAGATCGAGAGAGAAATTGGGAATTAATTGGTGAATTAAAAAGCCAGGGGTGCCCCTTCTTATATAGGCTCCCAGGGGGAGCCAACCTTGCCAGCCAGGCAATGTGGGACTAACCCCCATTGCCTGGTGCGGCTGCACATGGTGCGCCGGCCCCTGGTGGGCCCCTTTTGGCCCACCTGGGTTGGCCCCATGGCTCCCACCGAATTCCCCTCGGGAATTTTCCCCCTCTTGGGCCTTCTTTCAACTAGAAGGCCTTTTAGGGAAATCAGGCTAAATAAATTCGAAAATAAATATATAAAATCATATTTGCACATTAATTACACTAATTAATATCAAACATAATATATATAATTTTTCCTAGCTCCGAAAACTCTTTCGGCGTTGCCCGATCTCCATCGGACCCCTCCCGGGACATTCCCGGTGATCTCTTTCCTTTCCGGTTGTCTTGTCGAAACCCCTTAAGTGTGTTACCCTAGCGGTTCGATATAATAACAGGTACGATCAAGACTCCTCTATGATCGACGACTAACTCGTAGGCCTGGACCCCATGAATTAATCCCTGTGATATAACGAATGACTTACATCTATCAAACCTGGACGTATAGTCTTAAACCCTTTGTCATGGCGATACTTAGCGTGTCCGAGCATCATTCTCAGATATCTCCATACCTAGCATGATCTCGTTACCGACATCGCTATCTTCTACTCATCTATGATATTATGTCAGCTGGTGACCTAGTCACATGTTTGCAAACTCATTTGACATAATCTCACCGAGTGGGCCCTAGAGTATCTATCCGGCTATGCGGACTGACAAATCCCGCTGTTGACCCCTCATCTCAACTACTCCTTTCCGATACCCAAAAGTATCACCGTTATTGTCATACTGAATAAGATACGACGTTTGGTGCGATCAAAGTATCTTCCAGGAATAACAATAAGAGTTGGTCTCACGGTCTTAAGGCGTAATGACTATGTCCTATAAATACTGGGTACGTCCATCACATCGTTACTCCTAACGATATGACTTCCATTGCCGACCGGCGCCATGCCCTATGATCGGAAAACCTCGATCATCAATCGCGCAACGAAACTAGTCTTAGTAGAGGCTACTAGGGATCTGGTTGTTTATCTACCACACCTGTATTAATGTTTCCGCTTAATACAGTTATAATGAACGATTGGGATATTGCCAATAAACTATGTTTATTAAGTGCCTCTAGGGCATATTCCCTTCAGTCTCCCACTTGCACTAGAGTAACACTTAATCTAGTTTACAACTTGGTAAAAGCTCAACACCCATAGCATCTTGGTGCCTGCTCGCCTCGTGGAAGAGGAATACAGTCAATAGATCTCACACATTGAGACCTATATGTGCTTTGCAACACTTCTATGTCACCTAGTTTGACATAATCCCGTATCTTACGATGACGGTGAAATATATCCCAGTGGATGGAGTGAGACTCGAGCATTCGCGTAGCATGCGCCTTAAAAGTCCGAAAGATCTATTAAGGGGACCACCTACGCTCGGAAAACTGCTCAGTCCAATCACACTTGCTACTTCTAAAGTCACGATATATTTGTATACCTATGTAGATTATACGACAGTGCATTCATATGCGACTTCGCAAACTAACCATGTCTATCTTCAAAATAAAGGACATCTCCTATATGAGATTTCTAGTCGTATGGGTCAGTGTAATAACTTGCATCATCATAACCGCTTTACGGCAAGTTGCCATTCCACTCTTACCCGTTACTAGAAAACCTATCTTCAGTTATCATAGACACTGAAGAATAAAATTAACGTTTGTTGATTGATCCACACAAGGATCACTCTAGAACCTGTTCTTTAACCAAGAACCCGGGTCACACTAAGTCAAGCTTTCAGTCTGATAGACTCTATGTCTGATACATAGAGAATGTCGAACATCATTTTCTATCACTGAAAAAGCCAATATTAACATAATCTTTTACCTAGTAGTACAAGCAAGAACCTCTTTCTTCGCTTGTCCTTTTCTGAAACACTTCAGAATCCTGACTTAGGAAATACTCCGACTCAATGTTATTAGGCCCCCTCTGATCTATACAATTATAAATCGGATGCCTAATACTCCTAACTTCATTTCATAGAAAATTTAATCACTTAAATAATCCTTTACACTCTACTAGAGGATCTGTGTCATTCAATATGTAGTTACATACAAAATTACGAATGACACCTAGCTCCCACTCAAATATGCCTTCCGCATATAAGATCAAGGAAAAGTTACTTAGCTCCCACTCAAATATGCCTTCCGCATACAAGATCATGGAAAGCTACTTTGCTCCCACTCACTTCTTTGCAAATGTAGGTTTCTTCAACTATTTTGGACAACTCCAAAATCCTTTGATCACATTATCAAAGTGAAGATTCCAGCTCCGATATGCTTGCTTCAGCCCATGAATGGACCACCGAAGTTTGCATACATGTTTAGCATCCTCGGGATTACAAACCATTCTTAATGACACTATTAAGAACCATGGTTTTCTCATCCATCTATCAATTTCTCATTCGAAATTATAGTAATTGCTAAATGACCCAGAATAGATTTAGGCTTCGCCACTTGAGACAAACTCTCATGTGGTCTGTCGGAACTGTTTCACGACAAATCGAATCTGCTCAATGTCTATTCTCTCATAAAATTCCATATACTATTAACATCCTAGATGCCATCAAGAAGATCTCCCAAGTCAATACTTGGTAATCGTATATGGATTTTATTTTGGATCATAAATGACTCATAGCCATTTCTCGGGCTTAGGTCCACCATTTCTTCTTCGTAGTTCGTAGGTCTATCATATTACATTAATATGACCTTCATAACAAGATTGTCGTAACACACAGTGTGGAACACAACCTCGTATGCCTACGCTCTTAGTATGAGCTCAGAACATCATGATTTTGAATCATCAGCTTTTTCAAGCTGTGGAGCCTGACACCGAAAACACTTTCGATTGCGCCACTCTGATGTCTGGAGAGAAAGTTCTCCAACTTCGTCTTGCTCTACTTTCTTTCTCACTTATACCCTCGGACAAGAAACTATTTCTTTCGCAAGGTATATCCCGGCAATGATTTTGCCTATGTCGTGAGACATGTACCCAACTAACTCTTTAGGTAGGGTATACTACAAAGATTAATCCATTTTAGGTTCGACTACATCGAAACACTAAATTGCTGAAACGACAATCCAGGCTCAAAAGCCATGCCATCACTCGTATGGTATTGTCTCCATGGATTCAAATGGTTTCCCTATTTGCTAACGTGAGTGTTTACGTTTCTACCATATGACTCTAATGATCACAATAATTCGGTAAGAGATTTATTTACCACACACTATCCGATAGGGTGCAATTACGACGTCCTAACACACCATGACACTATGGTGTTCCATGCGACGTAATTTGTGGAACTCTTCTCACAAGTCTTTCAATGATGTGCCAACATTATAACTCAAATCTTCATTTCCTCGACCTACATCGCGGGAATTTGATTTTCTTGTTAAGTTTATTTCCTACTTCATTCTGAACTTGATTGATCGAATCAAAATTTCAGACTAACATTCCCCGGAGTGGATATCCATATATCTGCTCGGAATATTCATGAAGTCTATGAAATAAAGACTTCCACTACACGTTAAAGTACTTCATTGATTCACATACACCCATATGCACGATTCTCAACAAGCTATACTCAAAACGTTCAGTGAAGTTCACGAAATAAAGGTCTCCACTACCCGTCAATTACTTCATTGAACCACATACATCTCTATGAATGACTATCAATAAGTTATATGCCCGTTTTTCGAAAACGGTGTCACAGTTATTTTGCAAGTGTCAAAAGATCAAATCTTAGGACTTGTAGGTCCATCCAGTGTAGAGCTAATGCATATAACATTGATATGACTAAACGGTAGTGCCACACATATGTGGTGTCTTTATTAAGTTTGTATCCTTTGGCATTAATATTATGAATGTGGGAGCTTCTACCATCTAAATTCAAATCGGCATATGATCATTACTTCATAAATATAGGACACCAATTTGTCACTATCATGTATGAACAAGTGTCTCGCTAGAGGAGACACACTCGTAACGATCATACCAACACCCGATCATAAAGAATTTATTCAAATGGTAGATCTAGAGGGAGAGTGTCTATGGCCGTCACAACAACTTGACTGCCATTATCAACACGCAATGTCGCCTCATCCTTTCAAGCTACTCAAGCAGTAAACCTGGTTTTTCACAAAACATGACTAGTTCAAGACTTAGTCACTACTGCGAGCACTTGCTTAGCTAAAACATTCACAACATGTATATCATATATACACCATCATCATTGATGACTTCCGGCGATCTGTTTCATCTTCTTGATACTTCCACCGTAATCAAGAACCATGAAGGTGAACGATTCCCCTTGCATGACATAGTCTATGACAGAGGATTTGCACTTGGCAACGATGTCTCTCATCCAGTGATTGAGCTGAGCGAGGCGTCTCAATGTTCATTAATCATGAACATACGTCATTAAATATGACCGCCACGTGCTCCCTCAATGTGTGTATTCTCTTCCATCTTGGTTGAGAAGACAATCAGTCAACGTACTGATAAACTTCATCAACCCAACGTTTGGTGTGCCCCGAGTTTAGCGACCATATCATATGTTCACGATCTAAAAACTCGTACCCACCGTAGGTTCTTTTTGGCAGAGATCATAGCATACACTGGACTATGATGATATCATCCGCACAAAATCCGATAATCAAAATTATCTTTTGTTAGCGGAATCTCCGGGTTTATCTCCTAGCGGGTATTGTAACACAAAGAGCTAACGGTTTAAACAAGGAGTATCCTCAAGCTAAAGTATAAAACTATGAAGTTTGGACCCAACCTTTTAAGTTTCTCAATCGCAGGAATGCGCCTAATTTGAAAAGATGCTATCACAATGGTTAATATCTACAAAGGTTTGCAAAACAGACTCTGTTCATTATATTCTGAGTTCTAGTATTTTAGAAAATAACTATCCGAATTCCCACTCAAACGAACATCCCTCCTGGTCGTTTAAGCGATTACACGACCCCCATCCATTGCACCACCCCTCATCATCAGAGCCGGCGGCACAACTTCAAGAGTAGACAAAAGTCCGACACACCAATTTTGTGACTCGTGCTCGACCTTTCGGTCTCCCTGTTTCGAGGCCATATTTCTGAATATGCTAGGCTCGCCACCATAACCTCCACGCTGACGCTTGTGCAACATGGATTACACCCACCGTATGCGAACGAAGATATGTCTGACACCCGATCATCACGGCCTGCCTCATAACGTAGAACTTTCTTGGTGGTGCGCGTTAGAGGGAGAACACTGGTGGTATTTTGAAGGGATCATCTTATATAACTACCGGCGTGTAACTAATGTATACTATACACACAATCACACAATATAAGATGCACACAAAACATCAAATGTAATGCAATGTGATATAGTCCATTGCGCCATGGTCTTCTTGGCGCCCGCAGTTTATAAACAATTTAATAAACCTACCTTGACCATATCACATAGCCCCTGCAAAATAAAGTTAGACGCTTCTACTTTATCTTTTGCATATTTTACGTGGCTCGGGGCTTTCGTAAATAGAACCGCTTCATACCTACGGACCGTATGACCACAACAACGATCCAATAATTGCATGTTTAAGCATCCCTTTCGGGCCCTCCATTGAAAATGCAAAGTCAACTAAAGAGAGAGAAACATGCACCCGCCAGCCACATATACGGTACAAGCCGTATGCCAGTAGTGGAACCAGTCTCGCGTAAGCGTACGCGTAAAGTCGGTCCGGGCCGCTTCATCAACTCGATGCCTCTGGAATCACAAGTGCACGCTAGAGGGTAGCAAATAACAGGAACGGTGCCCCCGTGCAGAACACGGGTTCTAACAGCGTACAGCTATATCTACGATAGGTCGGCTGAAGGGGATCGTGTGCAGAAAACAAAAAATTTCCTACCAACGATATCCTTAAACTAGCCAAGATCTACACTATGCAGATATAGAAGTACGGCGGAGATCGGAATACATACCCTCGTAGACCGAATAGCGGGAATTACGCTCCCGCACAAGCGTTGACGACGAAGACGACGTAGCCGACCTCTAGGTCACGGAGAACTCGGCGCGACGAAGACGACGAAGATGACCTCGAGGTCGGGTGGAGGAAGTAGGCCTCCGAGTACCGCTAGCGCAGCACCTCACAGGGCGTCACACACATACGGTGGAGACGACGGCATCCGAAGCTCCAGTCTAGGACGAGCAGCGGAAGACTTGGACCGGAACACCAGCAGCGCGGCAGCGGGCTATGGTGGAAGAGATCCCCCTCCCCTACTCGGCGCGGCTCCGACAAGGGAACCACGAGATCGAGAGAGAAATTGGGAATTAATTGGTGAATTAAAAAGCCAGGGTGCCCCTTCTTATATAGGCTCCCAGGGGGAGCCAACCTTGCCAGCCAGCCAATGTGGGATTAACCCCCATTGCCTGGTGCGGCTGCACATGGTGCGTCGGCCCCTGGTGGGCCCCTTTTGGCCCACCTGGGTTGGCCCCATGGCTCCCACCGAATTCCCCTAGGGAATTTTCCCCCTCTTGGGCCTTCTTTCGACCAGAAGGCCCATTTAGGGAAATCAGGCTAAATAAATCCGAAAATAAATATATATAAAATCATAATTGCATATTAATTACACTAATTAATATCAAACATAATATATATAATTTTTCCTAGCTCCGAAAACTCTTTCGGCGCTGCCCGATCTCCATCGGACCCCTCCCGGGACATTCCCGGTGATCTCTTTCCTTTCCGGTTGTCTTGTCGAAACCCCTTAAGTGTGTTACCCTAGCGGTTCGATATAATAACAGGTACGATCAAGACTCCTCTATGATCAACGACTAACTCGTAGGCCTGGACCCCATGAATTAATCCCTGTGATATAACGAATGACTTACATCTATCAAACCTGGACGTATAGTCTTAAACCCTTTGTCATGGCGATACTTAGCGTGTCCGAGCATCATTCTCAGATATCTCCATACCTAGCATGATCTCGTTACCGACATCGCTATCTTCTACTCATCTATCAAACCTGGACGTATAGTCTTAAACCCTTTGTCATGGCGATACTTAGCGTGTCCGAGCATCATTCTCAGATATCTCCATACCTAGCATGATCTCGTTACCGACATCGCTATCTTCTACTCATCTATGATATTATGTCAGCTGGTGACCTAGTCACATGTTTGCAAACTCATTTGACATAATCTCACCGAGTGGGCCCTAGAGTATCTATCCGGCTATGCAGACTGACAAATCCCGCTGTTGACCCCTCGTCTCAACTACTCCTTTCCGATACCCAAAAGTATCACCGTTATTGTCATACTAAATAAGATACGACGTTTGGTGCGATCAAAGTATCTTCCAGGAATAACAATAAGAGTTGGTCTCACGGTCTTAAGGCGTAATGACTATGTCCTATAAATACTGGGTACGCCCATCACATCGTTACTCCTAACTATATGACTTCCATTGCCGACCGGCGCCATGCCCTATGATCGGAAAACCTCGATCATCAATCGCGCAACGAAACTAGTCTTAGTAGAGGCTACTAGGGACCTGGTTGTTTATCTACCACACCTGTATTAATGTTTCCGCTTAATACAGTTATAGCATGGTGTAAAACATATAATGAACGATTGGGATATTGCCAATAAACTATGTTTATTAAGTGCCTCTAGGGCGTATTCCCTTCACAGTATTCCTCAGCAGCACTGGTTGCATCCAAATGAGGCCACTCATCTTGACATTCTTTGGAAGTGTGTCTGATTTCCCCACAAGTCTTGCAGGCTCTAGGTGTTTTCACCACCTCCTCTTGGATCTTGTGGTTGTCATAGTTTATTTCTAGTTGTTTGTCGTCATTTGCATTCATAGTCTGATACATCATCAGAACTATTTGAGTTTGGCTACACAACAGCTGCTGCCATCCAGGGGGTAACTCCTTCTTGGGGTTGTTGACTTGATTCTGGGCCATCAATTGCATCAACTTATTCTGAGTCTCTAACAGTGATTGCATTCCTCTTGGCATCTCATTGCTTTTGGTAGTTTGGTGAAGCATCTGATTGGGGTTTAGCATAGATGAGTAGAGGTAGAAAGGTACTAAGGAAAGATCCTACCCAAACACAGAAGATTCAACACAATTCATTTTACAATCAACATCTATCAAACATCAAGCAACAAGGTTCAGACACAAACAACAGTCTACTATTGTCATACAACCTGAGTTGGTATGATCAACATACTAACACGATATCGTAGTTCTAATTAAATGGTGGTCTGATCTAAGGAAACAAAGTGATGCACTTCCTTGTCTTCTTATCCTTCATGGACTCAGTGCGATGATTCTTCAGAGATCCATACTTTTACTTCATTGATGAAATCTGGGTATCCTTGGCCAGCATCTGGTCTTCCTGATTGCATAGTTCAGAATCCACATTCACCACGTCAGTCATCTACTGGTTCACGGTGGTCTTCAAGTCATTGGTCTTCTCTATCTCCTTTTTAAGTTCTTCAAGTTCTTTTTCCGCATCTTTGAGATATCCTTGAGTATTGTGCATTCTAAACCTTATTCTCCTTGAAAGTTCCTCAATGGCTCTCCAAGCTGCTCTTCGTGCTGCATCAAAGAATGATGTTTCCAGTACTTTATTGGTGAACATCCATCGCCCCGTTGTCTTGTGGTCGTCTTCTTTATCCTGATACAAGTGTAGTTCTACCCACCAGTATTCTTGGTCTTCATCCATTACAGGGAATCCTTTGTAAATTGCTTCTCCATTAAATCCCATGGTTTTCATACTCTCCTTAAGTACTTTTGGGAACTCAGTTTCACATTCCAAAGTCATGGTAAACACTGGTCCTTTCTTGAGTGAGTCTATGAGGCTGGACATCTATAAAATATTTTGGGGAGAAAAAGATTAGATAAGAATATGACATAAAATTTTATGCAAAACTTAATAAAATATGTTTTTATTTCCTATGGGCATTCCTAAATACTAATCCAAACCTAGGGTCACGAACCTACAGGCAACACAGTGCTCTGATACCATCTGTAAAGGCCCTCCTTATTATAAGGTAGCGACCTCCTGTGTATAGTGCTAGTCCCTGGATCGACTTGCTAGCACACACAGTTTAAGATGAAATATCATAACATTGCATCAATATTCATTACACGATGATCCAGAAATAAAAGGGTTCGACACAAGGTGCATAGCCCATGGCTAGCTCAAACCGAAATAAGCACACAGCGGAAAGCAAATGGATAAGTGAGCTCCATCTTGATCATGTGCCACAGGCAAGGCATGTTGGTTGGAGACTCGCGACCCTAACAATCCTTACTCCTCGTCTGAGGGTCCTGCAATGGTGAGTTGCAGCCCAAACTATATTGGGTCAGCACAATTGAATTGTGGTGGCAAGATGACACTTGGTAATTAAAATTACTAAGACTATATCTACATGCATATTTGGCTCAGTGGAGTTCCAGGCAGATTTGCATAAAGCCAGTTTTGTCCTATCATTTTTGAAACAACTTTTCATCTTAGACAAAGGGTATCACTGATAGACAACAGTGAACACCTTTGACAACAAAGAGTACCACCGATAGAAAATGGTGAACAACTTTGAAAACTACTCACAACGAGCACCACCGATAGAAAGCGGTGAGCTCTCCCAAACCCTTGTTCACCCATCAAATTTTATTATAGAAATTGGGATGAGGAGATCTTCAACATCTGCCCTGCCTAGTTGCTCAAATGTCCATAACCGGGGACACGACTAAGTATACTTAGTTTTTAACTCTCGAGAGGGTGTGCACTTTCACCACAAGACCCAATCATTCCCTCGTCCATGTCACCCATTTATGAAATGGAAAAGAGAAGACCGAGACGAGACCTTTCAGAAGCAATTCCCCAAAATCCATAAAGCGGACCCATCCCCACCTATCACCCTACATCTACTGGTCACGCGGATCTCGGGGTCTCGCAACTTATGTGGTCAAGTCAGAGCCCATATGACCTGTGGTTGCACTGGAAGCTTCTAAGCAAGGTGTGTCTATAATCTCTTTAAGCCTGGGTGACTTTCCACATTTGTGCGCTTCCACCAAGGGTAATTACCATAGACATGAACCATAGACATGGACCCCCTGAGTAGCCACCCACCATGGTTCTCCAACCAGCACCCAGGTAGTTCATTAATTAACTTCATTAATTTTTCACTATCCAACTAGTCAAAATATTTTTCATTGCTTGGCTAAGCATCCTACTATGTGTTCTTGCTTCTAAGATCAGGGTGGGGGAAATAGCTAAACACTACATAGGAGCATATCATAATATAGTAACTTCACACAACTTCTAACATGCATACTATAGAAAAACACTACTATGCAATATATCAAAATAATAGGAGGTTTATGAGCGCCACTTGCCTTTTGGAAGTTGTCGTTTCTCACACTCTTTTTAACGAATAACGTTTCACTCCGTTCAATCTATACGAGGAAAGAGAAGTACAATAAACGAACAATTCAAACAAGCACATAACACATAAAAGCATACATCACAATTATACGTTCATCAATAATTGTTTTAGTTCATTTATTTTATGGTCAAGTCGTATCACATAATTCAATTTACAGAAGGAATTAATGTGGTAGGACTTAGGGTTTGGCATTTGTGGTCAAGGGATGGTCTAAAAACAAATTTGAATATTTCCAATCTGAATAGGGTGAAGTATTGTTTCAGTATTGTAATATTTGGTCACGTTCAAAATATTTGCACAATGCTTTTGTCAAAAGGAAATAACACCATCTTCAAACTTTGGTGGTGATTTAAGAAGGTCACAAGATTTTAATCAACTTCACATGTTTATTAATTATATGAATCTAATGAAGTTTAGTGTTGGTTTGTCTAAGATTATAGTTATTTTTAGTGACATTTGCAATAGGTTTCCCATTAACATGATTTATAGAATTAAGTTATGTCTAAATTACACAAATTGAGTCTCTGATTTATATAACAACATATCATTAGATAAAATTGTTTTCAACAAGTTTTAAACACATCTTTATAAGTTTGTATTTCAAAAGGGGTTGAGTAGGCTTAGTTTTGATACTTCTTGTCAAAATACATTACTTGTTTTATTTTTGTAAAGTAAACAAATTAATAAGGTTAATAGAATTTAAACTATGTTTAAAACCACAATTAAGATTTCTGATTTTTAAATGGAAGTGACATTACTAAAAATTAATTTCTAACAGTGCAACATTGTTAAACAGATCCTAAGGTTTCCAAAAAATATTTTATTTGAAATTTTCAGATTTATGAATTTGAACCTAGGTCAAATTTACTCAAATCTTCCATTTGAAATTTGAATGAATTTGAACTAGTCAAATTTGAAATTTAAAAGTGCTAAAAGATTCTACAGGTCAAGGGCTTTCCAATGGTATAAATTTTGTCAAATAGGGATTTGTGGATAAAAAGATATGCGAGTTTGAAATTACAGGGGCTTTTCTGCTAAATCGCCATTTAAATTAATTCGGAAATTAATCCGGAAAAGCTCGGGTGATGTGGCGTGCTATGATTGGTGGTTGCCGGTTTGTTAAGCGATCTATTCGTGGCCGTTGGATGGAGATCAGGCGGCTGTGAATGAAAGTACCTCTTCGCTTCGCTCTTCTAATCCTGGTCGTAGAGATTCAATCGGACGGTTCCGACAGCGTTGACTAGAAGTGGGCGGCGCTTCTTGCAGGAAATGGAGGCGACGGTGGCCGGCGGGTCGGGCGTGGACGTGTTGGTGCCTCCGATGCTCCTCTTGCTCGGGGGAGGCGACGACGAGGTGCAGAAGGATGTGGTGGAGGTGTTGGACGAGGTGGTGGCGCCGATTGCGTCTCGTATGAGTGTGGAGTCGCGGTCGGAGTTGCGGCGGCGCAAACGACCTTACGATCCTCCACGAACCGCTCGTTATGCTGCGTAAATCATTTGGTAAAGGTGTCAGGAGGATGCGGTGCGACGAGGGGGAAGGGATGAGATAGTTTCCGAGCGCAGGGGATGCGTACCTCGCCGGAATCGATGCAATTCGCCGGCGTAAAGAACGAAGTCCGGCGAGCGGTTTCTCCACCCTTGCCGTTCGTTTGGATGAATTGGAAGAGGGGAAAAGAGGCCGGGTTCGCGGGCTATGTAGGGAGGAAGGCGGGGGCGAGTTTCCGGGGCTCGGGCGAGTGGGAGAAGTGGAGGTCGTGGGCGCGGTGCTCCGGTCGTGGGCAGTTGCTGGAGGTGGGAGATGACCAGGGCTGACCGGTGGGTCCCCGTGGTCAGAGAGAGAGAGGGGGAGAGGGCCGCGGTTGGGCGGGTGTTGGGCTCGGCCCAGTTAGGTTTTTTTTGTTCTGTTCTTTTTCTTGTTTTCCTTTTCTGTTTTTTTTTTCTTATTTCTTTTGTACCTTTTATTTTATTTATCCAAATGATATCAAACAAACTTCTATTTTTTTAAAATTAAGATATTTCCTTTAAAACATTCAAATTCATGTTTTCAATATATTTCAAATATAAATTTTAAAATAACATGATTTGACACTTTTTGTTGGATTTAAAATAGAGTCTCAATTATGGAATTTGTGTCTTAATAAAATTAAGTAAAATTTCACAAATGCATAAGTTTAAAATAAATCTTTCAAACCCATTTTAAAAATCAAAACTTGAATCAAAACCATATTTTAGAAGTAGAGGATGTTTCAAAAGTTTTGTGACTATAAACATTGACCTAGGGTTTTATTAAGAACCCAAATATATTGTTTAGAAATAGGCATAACTTGAATAACCTGAAGCACTTTGCAAATATGTTTTAGGGTTTAATAAATGTTTAGAAAATGTATTTATAGTTCCTTACTCAGGTTTGAAAATAAAGTTCACTTAATTAACATCAGAATACTTTTGAATACATTCTAATAACCTTTTTAGTTGATCTGCTTGGACGTTGTTGATTTTATTTTACTATGAAGTAAAAGTTTTAAATTTTTGTGATTTTTCAACATTCCAAAATTTTGGGATGTTACATTTAATTAATATTAAATTAATATAAAATCCTATTAATTCATAATTAATATATTTATATACAATTCAATATCCTGTGACTCCGAAATAATTTCGGAACCACCCGAACAACTTTCGGACATCCCTGGAACCATTCCAGACCTTCCCGGAACTCCTTCCGGACCACCGGAACTCTTTCCGGATCATTTCTCTCTCTCCAACAAAATCCTATATTATTCCAGAACCTATCTCCTGGTGTCGCTAAGACCTTAAGTTTGTTACGCTACGGTTCGAGAACACTCCAGACATGGTCGAGACACTCCGCTCACCAATGACCGTCAGGGATACCTGGATGTATATGACGGCCCCTGTGCATTCTACGAATATTATCGTTGAACAATAAATATGATTCTCATTCCCTTTGTTTCTGCGATACTACCTTGTCCGAGATATGATCGTAGACATACCGATATCTTACTTGTATCTCGTTACCGACGAAGGTTATTAACTCGTCTGTGATATTACATCTCCATGACCTAGTCATAAGCTGCGCAGCTATATAGATGTAATCTCACCGAGTGGGCCCAGAGTATCTTTCCATTACAAGAATGAACAAATCCCGCTCTTGATCCTTACGTTTCGATGCTCTTTCGGAATACCCAATATGGACACCGTTATTGTCATGCTATATAAGACACAACGTTTGATGATCTCAAAGCACCCCTACGAAGCATCAATAAGTACGGTCTCACGGTCTAAGGAATAAGCTACCATATTCTTATCTATTGCAAATGACAAACATCGTAATACGATCTTATTGCAATACTTTGCGTATGTCCATCATCTTATTCAACTAACAAGATGACCCCACTGTCAACCGACGTCATTGTCCTTGATCGGGAATCTCGATCAACTATTGCCCAATGGACTAGCTCATATAGAGGCTTGCCAGGGACCTGGTTGTCTATGTATCACACGTGTATTAATAATTCCGATTAATACAGTTATAGCATAATACACAAACCTATTATAAACTTATGAGATAATGCAATAAATACTACTTATTTATTTACCTCTTGGGCATATCTCCTTCAGTCTCCCACTTGCACTAGAGTACAAATAAACTAGCTGCATTTTACTTTATCAAAATCCCTTATCAAATAAGAATCATTTGATAATGCTTGCTTGTGGAAGAGTGTTACTCTGACAATCTGCACAATGATTGTACATACTTTTGCGATTCATTGATATCATCTTGCTTGATATCACCAAGTTATCTAATAACATATATGGAAATACCGTAACTAAGTGAGACTTATGTTTCCCAGCGCTTACTCTGATTATACCAACCAGATAACTGCCTAGAAAACACACTCAGTCACTATGAGCCCCTCGTAACGATTACAAACTCACGATATCTACATACTTTCACACCAATGTAGAAAACTTGACATTCTCATGTCAATCCATCAACTAACGCACTTCTACTTCCAGTAAATTCTTAATTTACTTTTACAATTGTTCTTTTCTTAAGAACATCGGTTATATTTTATCGAGCAGATAATATGGTTTCTGTATGATGTCTAATATTACATAATAGACCAACACGTCATACAACCGTTACTACTTTGTATCATTACTCTTAATGATCAATTGGATTTCAAAGGACCATCCTTTTGACTCTATTCTGACTCCTCAGATATAATCCCAAACAACTCGACTAACTATTTAAAATTCCCGTTCTATTCCAAATAGACACTAACTTTCAAATAGTTTCACAACTTCATCCTTCTCATCTATTCTACTGGTACAATTTCACAATGTGTCATTTACACAAGATGAATTTGACTCCCACTCAAAACATGTTTCCACATATTTGAGAACACGAACTCCCACTCAAAACATGTTATCCACATATTTGAGTTCCTAAGCTCCCACTCAAAAATATGTTCTTCACATATTTCACCTGAGTGAACTAACTATGACTCCCACTTAAATCGACATTTTGGTCAAACCAAAATCATTGATCTATTATCAATTCGAATTTAATACAAACTATAGTATTACATTAATACAAATCCTTCAGACTTCAAGCATGTCTACATAAATGTAGTCAACAAATTTGATCTTGTCAAAGACACATTTCTTGACAAGACATGCCTCCACGTCTTTCTTATAGTCACATTTCCCATATAACACTTTATATGATGATTAAACAATCTTATTCCTCTTTTAAGAATTGTAGCAACAATTACTCTTTTAATCATTTCAAATGTAACTTGGATTTCCAGGCTGAAAAATTCTTTGTTCATATTCTGATATTTTCTCAACTTTCTTTGTATTCATAAAGTGCACCTTGATCTGTCAACAAGATCTGAAACATTTAATACAGTGATGTGACCTGACAGCAATATTAAATATAACAGCACTTTATTTAGAAGTTTCTTTCATAAAAATATTATGATCTTTATGAAGAGGATTGCAAGCAGAAAATAATTTTCTAGTCTCCCTCACTCTTAATCACCAAATTTTCATTAGCAGACATATACTCTTTGGAACACCTTCCAACATAGGTCTGACACTTTATTTCAAGCTTCTAATTTCAATCCACAAACCATAATTCAAAAAATCATATTTTCCTCGGAATTACACAGACAACAAACTAAGTTTTGTTTCTATTTGGTTTTGGAATACACACCCACTCAATGCGAGCAATCTACAAAGAATTGTTCATGTATACTCTGAATTATCGTATAATCATGTACATGTCGACACTACTGTCGATCCCATGAATTCTCGTTGAGAAAAATATATATTTTCTAAAGTGGACATCGACTATAATGTTTCGAACATATTAGGAGATTCTAAGACAGATTCTGACAGAATAGAGCATGATTATAATTCCCCACATATCACCATATATGACATTATAATTTTGTGAAACGAATTTCCACAAGTCTTTTGTGTTGAAACCAAAATTCAAAAATATTGTCCTTTGGTCGAATCTTGTGAATATAATATTCACCATTCTCTCTTCTGAAAAACCCCATTTGATCTCTTATCAAATTAATTTCAGACTTATGATTTGTCGGGCAAATACTCCTATTTACCAAAATCATAGAAGAATTCGGATCAAGGAAAAAACCATTAATTAATCATTAAAAATGACACTCAATTAATTTCCTCTAGTATTGCAACTTCAATACTTGATTTCAAGCTTAATCAACTCGGCACTCGAAATACTTAAATGGACCAAAAACATCCATTACTTCTTTCATTGCTTTCATGACTAAACTTGACAGTGTTTGTACTAGTAATAGAACTCTTATTCATAGGACACACTATTTTATCATTTCTACAATTATGAATAATTATCATACAATCAATGTAACTGAGATGTGGAACCTTTATTCATAATATAAAACAACTGACTTGTTCCATAACATAAAACAACTGAACTTGTCTTATTACATGAATAACTTTGTCTTGCATCAATCAACACACACACACTCGCTCACTATTACAAAAGATCTTATCAAAAACTATTGATGATAATTGTGATGACTTGAGGACGTCAACACCAAATGGCCATCAACTCCTTGATCACCATCTTCAGCGCCAGGTCACATCAAACTGCGCCGCATATATGTGATAATTAGGACCTGTTTCACAAACAGAACAAATATCAAATACTTCATCATATATCAAGAGGCGAATTCGTAATTCTGTATATATCAAATATATACCTGTAGCATTGAAGATTTCTCCTTCGATGGAATCAACTTTCTGAGATTTGAATTCAGACACAAACTTGTAGAAGTTCATATCATCGGCCTTCAAAATGTACTTGCGCACATGCTTCTCATAGCTAGGAGGTAGAGATATCAGGACAGTCTGAATGGCACAAGAATCTGCCATCCAGTAATCGAAGACCATCGTCAGCTGGAAGTAGATGTCATACAATCTCTTCAAATGTGTCTCTAGACAGGTATGCTCCTCCATATGAATGGTCTGGAACATTCTAAGCTGCCTGAATTGCTCACGCTTTAATTCATCCCCGAAGTGTGTCTTTATCGCATCAATCATGACGCTTGGCTCCTTGCGTCGAAATAACTCTTTCAACTCAGGTGCCAGGCATACGGTCATGGTGATCTCCACTTCAATGAATATGTCTCGACGCCTACGGAAATCATCTTCCTCCTCCTCGCTAGCAGAATCTCCTGGTCCTTCTCCTAACGGTTCATCAAGAACATATAGAATGTTGTTGTGTTCGAGGATGTTTCTAAAACCCTTGTACCATCTGATGAAGTTGGACCCGTCGGCTTCTAAGGTAGCATCCGGGCTCTTGAGGAAGTAACCGAAGTATAGTTGCGTAGTCTACAGATGTGATCGCAAAAGAGTTAAGGTAAAGTTTATAATATGTAGGTGAGTTTTAGTTTTATAATTACATTATCTAAAACACACCACACCAAGATTATTATCCCTAAAAATAATAATGGCGATTACACGACCATCATCCACCACACCACCCCCGATCATCACGGTCGGCAGCATAGCTTCAAAGGTGGACATAAAAATGTCGATCACAACAACTCTATGACTCGTGCTCGATCTTTCGATATTCCCGTGTTCCGAGGCCATATTTCTGGATATGCTAGGCTCGCCAATCAAAGCTCGAAGACCCTGCGCGTGCAACATGACTTACACCCACTGTATGCGAACGACGAGATGTGTGACACCCGATCATCACGGCCTGGCTCATAACGTAGAACTTTCTTGGTGGTGCGCAACGAGGGAGAACACAATTTTGGTATTTGTTAGGGATCATCCTATTCATGATGCTACCGTTGTATATCTTGCATATAAGCAATCAATAGGATGCACACACAATAGCACACAATAATGATGCAATGAAGTGCGATGTGACATGGTCGATGCGCCTCGACCTTCATGGCGCCATGTGCCTGGCCCCCCGGCGCCCCGGCATGGCTCCAAGTCTACGGAGCCCTCCATTGCCTCCGACAGTACGAGTAATATCAAAACTTACCGTAACCATGTCACATAAAATAACGCCTCTGCAAAACAAAGTTAGACGCCTCTAGCTTTATTTAGTTTTGCAAGTTTTACGTGGCAAATAGGCTTATTCGTAAGAGAATCGCTTCCCTACCTACGAACTTTGTACCACAACATCGATCATATAATTGCATGTTTAAACATCCCTTTCGGGCCCTCCATTGAAAATGATTTGCCGACTAGAGAGAGAGAAACAGACACCCGCCAGCCACAGATACGGTGCAAGCCGTATGTCAGTAGTGGAACTAGTCTCGCGTAAGCGTACGCGTAAAGTCGGTCCGGGCCGCTTCATCAACTCAATACCGAAGGCATCGCAAGTGCACGCTAGAGAGTAGCAAATATAAGAAAGACGTCCTCATTCAACATGAGTTCTAACCGTACCAGCAGTACTACGCATAGATCGGCTCTGATACCACTGAAGGGGTTACGGTGCAGAAAACAATAATTTTCTAGCGTATGAAACCCTAACTTAGCCAGGATCTATCTATCTAATACATGCGATAACGGTGGCGGAACGGGTTACATTACCTCCATGTAGACCGATAGCGGGGATTACGCTCCCGCACAAGCGTTGACGATGAAGTCGTACGTAGCCGACCTCGAGGTCGCGGAGAACTTGCCGCGATGACGAAGACGATGACGCCGGGGTGTTGACGATGACCTGCGTCGACGGGCGTCGGGCGGAAGATGGCGGGGCGCCGACACCAGGGGGTGCGCCGGCGGCAGAGGGGGGGCGGCGCGACGGCTGCAGGGGCGAGACGACGTCGCCCAGGCTCCTCAAAAAGAGTTACCTCCGAGCACTCGCAAACATACGGAGCTTAGCAACAACTCCCGATCATTCAGATCCAGCTGAAATCGCAGGGGTAGATCTTATCTGGAATCCCGCAGGGCAACGGTGCCCGGCGGTATAGCTTAGGTGGAGAGAGGGGGCAAAACGGGCGGAGAAACAGCTCGGCCGGCCTGCAATACAATTAATTGTATTTTCCAATGAATTAATCCAATTAATATGCCTTGCTATATAAAGGGGGAGGGGGTGTGCAAACTCCCTAGCTCCCCCATGTGGGACTAAAGGAGGAGATGGAGGGGGGTTCGGCCGAACCCCCATGGGCTTGTCCCACTCCTAGTCCAACTCGGACTAGGGGGCCCAAGCCCCCCCTTCCTTAGGTGGTGCGGCTCCCCCTCTTGGGCCCTCTTAGGGCCCATGTAGGTGGGAGCCCCCTTTTTCCTTTATTTAATTAATATTAAATTAATATAAAATCCTATTAATTCATAATTAATATATTTATATACAATTCAATATCCCGTGACTCCGAAACAATTTCGTAACCACCCGAACAACTTTCGGACATCCCTGGAACCATTCCAGACCTTCCCGGAACTCTTTCCGGATCATTTCTCTCTCTCCAACAAAATCCTATATTATTCCAGAACCTATCTCCTGGTGTCGCTAAGACCTTAAGTTTGTTACGCTACGGTTCGAGAACACTCCAAGCATGGTCGAGACACTCCGCTCACCAATGACCGTCAGGGATACCTGGATGTATATTTCTACGATACTACCTTGTCCGAGATATGATCGCAGACATCCGATGTCCTTTTTGTATCTCGTTACCGACAAATGTTATTAACATGTCTGTGATATTACATCTCCATGACCTAGTCATAAGCTGCGTAGCTATATAGATGTAATCTCACCGAGTGGGACCAGAGTATCTTTCCATTACAAGAATGAACAAATCCCGCTCTTGATCCTTACGTTTCGATGCTCTTTCGGAATACCCAAGATGGATACCGTTATTGTCATGCTATATAAGACACAACGTTTGATGCTCTCAAAGCACCCCTACGAAGTATCAATAAGTACGGTCTCACGGTCTAAGGAATAAGCTACCATATTCTTATCTATTGCAAATGACAAACATCGTAATACGATCTTATTGCAATATTTTGCGTATGTCCATCATCTTATTCAACTAACAAGATGACCCCACTGTCAACCGACGTCATTGTCCTTGATCGGGAATCTCGATCAACTGTTGCCCAATGGACTAGCTCATATAGAGGCTTGCTAGGGACCTGGTTGTCTATGTATCACACGATTAATACAGTTATAGCATAATACACAAACATATTATAAACTTATAAGATAATACAATAAATACTACTTATTTATTTGCCTCTAGGGCATATCTCCTTCAGAAACCTATCAATAATGAATTTAGTTTTAAATATCTCGACGCGAGTAGTTTAAAATTGAAAACGGTTTGTAATTTGGATAAACGGTTTTATAGATATTTTATTTTGAAAAAATGAATCTCAAAATAAATGCACAGTTCTCTGCGCAACACCAGGAAGCCGTCACTTGTCACGTGTAGAGAAAATGTGGGAATTAAATCTGTCGGAATAGGAGCAGACGGGAATAAACTTTCACGAAGGAAAGGCTTTTTGTAATGATTTCACTTACAATTCATCGACATAGTTCATCCGACCTCACCTGGCAAATCCTATACATCTCCCGCAGCGATGCTACATGCGTGTGTCACCTGAAGGACGAGAGTGATGACAATAGGTGTCTCTCTATTTTGCGAGTGTTGTGTGAAATAGAGTACAATGCTTATTAGAGTATGTCTAGCAGATATCGGATAAATCCCGGATTTAAAAAACAACTGCTTTCCTTCGGGTCCGGTGTGAAATTTGAGACAAAACATATATCTGTACCAGATACCAGTTTTCCGATATGATATGATATTATCCAGTAGCTGCTCGCTCTTATAATGCAATACTCCTATTGATTAGCCCAGTAGGTCATTGGTTGCAACAGTCGGCTCACTTTTCCTCTCCATCGTGGTGATTGATTAGCATTATCAACATTTTTGCCTGATTTTTCCCTCTAAGTACTACTGAGCACGATATGTTTAATTAATCATGAGAAAGCAGTTTGCCACCTTTCTCCGTAGCTAACATAAAGGATATACACATCTACTTCAACTTTCACAAGTATGACCAAGCTCATGGGTAGTTCAGCGTCTCTGATCTATATCCCGTAGATTTAAAAATTATTTATTCACAAAGATAAATATAATTCCGAAATTAATGTTTTGGAAAAGGCAACAAAGCAATGTGAAAAATACCACTAGCAGAACACCTACAGTTGGCAGCTTGAGGACGCCTCACATTCTTTACCAACAAGCAAAAAGGCCTAAAGAACATGCTCTCCGCGTCTCCTCTCCTATTCCTCTATTCCAAAAACAACTCTTCAGACCACTCCTACAGATCAAGAATCACCTACACTGCTCAGTCATAGCAACCCGATCAGTGGATTCTCATGTGCTATGGAAAGCATGATCACCACTGCAATTGCTACGGCAGCTTGGAAAGCTCCACATGCCGACCATGACGTGGTGGTGAGTAGGCGGGCACCGCTAGTTTTCTTCAAGCTCGCAAGCCACACATCGTCTTCGAGCTGTTCATGGCTTGGCCTCCGTAATGCATGCTTGCCCGATTTGCCACTGTAAAATGTCAAAAGCAATTGATCTGATCAGATTTGCACCGTAATTCACAACAAGTTAAAGGACAACCTCTTGTCACTAATAAGGAATCAACGATGGTGAGTTACACGAAGATGGATCACGAGCAATTGGGTCTGTTCTTGCTTTCCCAGATTCCAACTAGGCAATTGTAACTTTCTAGTCAAGAGCAACACACAAGGTGGGGATGCAACAAAGGCGAAAGCAATAGCAGCTCAATCAAAGCTGCTTTACTTGGCTCCAAGCCCAACCTTTTCATGTTCTCTCTTCTTTCCCCATTCCACATCCCAAAATCGAAATTCCACTTTGTTTCCAGCTTATTACTTAGAAAAGATCAGACTAGTTGAGTTCATTTAGATCTAATACAACACGATGGTTGCAGCTAGGTCGGGCATACTGTCATATAGCATCAGAAATCATACGAAGAAAGGTACCTGTTTGGATTGGACAGTGGGCAGAAGGTAATGGTGTAGTCGGTGTGGTTGCAGGTGAAGGTGGAAGTGCCGTCGTCGTAGGCGTAGCTGTAGGACTTGGGGCAGGCCGTCTTGAAGAGCTGCGAGTACTGGGAGGGGTGGCACGTGTCAGGGGTCGCGTAGGCGCCGTTGCAGCAGTACTCGGGCTTGCCGAAGGCCTCGCAGGCGCTGCGGCAGGCGCGGCCGCCGCCGGAGCTGAGCTCGGAGGGGCAGCGCTCGTTGATGTCGACGAGGCAGCCGGTGTCGGGGCACCCCGGCACGGACGGCTGCACGAGCATGGGCAGGTTGTATCCGTCGACTAGGCTGACGTCGTAGAAGTCCTTCCCGCCGTCGCCGTCGAGGGTGAACTCGGCGAGCGTGGCGGGCGGGGTTGCCCCGGCGCCGCGGCACTCGAGCTCACCCGAGCCGCAGTCCCCCGTGGCGCAGGAGCCCTTGCCGTTGTCGAAGTCGCAGCCGGAGCGGCCCCAGAAGCGGCCGGACCACCCGGTGGGCCCGTAGAGCGAGCGCGACTGCCCCGGCGAGAGCTCGAAGCCGGTGGTCTCTAGCGGCGGCGAGCCGGAGCCCGAGAGCAGCCCGGGCCACACCGTGTCCGTGCACCGGTTGGCGAAGGTGAACGTGATGGCGCCCACCACCGGCCCTGCGCACCGCAAGAAACGACAAAATCCGAACAATCAGCTCACCAAATCGAAATCAAAGTTCGCCGCTTTGTTGCCGCGCGCCTCCAAATCACAAAACAATCGCAACAAGAATCGCACTTTCTTAAGCACGAACAGAACGAACGATGGGTGGATTGATACCTTGGAAGAAGGCGAGGAAGAGGACGGCGATTGATGCCGGGGAGCCGAGGAACTGCGACGGCGGAGCCATCAATTCCACGAGTTGCTCTCGAATCGACCGCAGAACTGTTAACTAAAAGCCGCGATGTTGGTGCCTTCTCGGGCCGCAGAGGAGGAGCTCAGCGAGGTCTGATGCGGTGAACTGGAAGCTCTGCCTACCGGATGGGAAGGTGGCTAGGAGGAGGGGGGAGGAACAGACGTGGCGTCGGCTACGCGGGAGGAACAAGGGGAGTGGGGGGGACGAAGTGGGCACGGCCCGTACACAGCTCACTTCACTCTCTCTGCCGATTTTTACAACGCCGAAGTGGGCACGACCGCAGCCGGCCGGCGAGATCAGCGGCCGAGCCGGCGAGAATGATTGCGCTTTTCTTGATGTCCTCTCGTCAGGGAGAGTGAAATGCTGCGACTGAAGACTGAGGATTTTTTTTGTTTTGCGGGGAGAGCTGGGGGAATTTGTGTTGGCGTCTACTGCTTGGGGTCCAAAATTAGGCGACGTATCCAGTGAAAACTGGCATTCGGTGAAAATCTGAAAACTATCATAGTGGGTCGTCCGATGGTCAAGGGATGGAGCAGATTAGATGTGGAAGCCCCGATCAACCATTTAATCATTTTGCACTTAACCCCTCGTATCCAGTACACGTATCCAGTGAAAACTGGCAATGGGTGAAAACTTGCAAACTTTCACCGTAAGCCATCCTATCGAGAGAAGACGGCACAGATCAAGCGTAGGGGAGGAAGGAGCCACTTAAACGTCATTTTACGATGACCCCCTACTATCCTGAAAATTGAGAAAATAATTAACCTTCCTCTCCAATGTCACGAGAATCGTGACTCGTGAGATCCAGTCCTACTGCCCACGATGGCCGCCGGCTGTGCACCCTCCGCCTCGGCCAGCGACGACAACTTAGACTCACTAGTAGAAAACGGGTCATAGGACCAAACAGAAATATTCCATTTGTCCCGGTCGTATTACAAACCGGGACAAATGGGGTCAAATAGTTGGTCTCAGACTACACGCGTTTCAAAATCGAACTTTTTGTCTCGGTTCCAACCACGAACCGGGACAAAAGGTCACTGGATCCCATTTGTCCCGGTTCAAGCCACGAACCGGGACAAAAGTAGGTGCCTATATATTTAAAAATGGTTTGACACTTAAAAAATTCATTGTTGACACTTAAAAAATAGAAAATAATATTTATGAAAATAATTTGAATAATCCCTTCAACACGATTGTTTACTATACCAAGATGCACTCATTTGTAGAATAAGAGATTTTTAACACAAATAATTGGAAAAATATGAATTAGATTCAAATAATCATCATAAACTCATTTTACTAGACGAAATTAGGTAGAAATCAATTAAAAACCTAATAATTGTATATTATCCATCATATGTGTACTAGTTTCCATGAAAATTAAATGGGTGTCATTTTTAATCATATTTTTTGTATTTTGTTCGCAAAAAAAGACATTTTTGCACTTAAAAATGGAAAATGGTATTTATTAAAATAATTTGAAGAATACCTTTGGCATGATTTTTCTTATACCAATGCGCACCTATTTGTGGAATACAAGATCTGAATCACAAAATATACGGTGAAAATCACCGTAACTTGATCATTTGACTTGAAACTTCTAAATGTTTCTAGATGATAGACCTTTTTGTGAAGACTTTCGTTGCAAATTTTGTGAAAAGTTAAGTTTATCATTTTTCATGGCAACTAGTACACATATAAGGACCCCATGCCAAATGATATCCTTTTTGAGATGTTTATCGTTCTGTTTTATTTTTTTCGTTAAAACGATCAAAATAGTCGCGATGACTATTCATCAAAAGAGGTAAGATTTTCGAAAATTATCAATATTTCTGTGATATAACCAATAGTTGTGTACCTTAAAATGATTTTCCCAAAAGATTAAAACCAAACTATCAAATAGTTATAGCTCAAATTTGAATTAGTTTCGAATAATCGACATAAACTCATTTAACTAGACGAAATTAGGTAGAAATCAAGGAGAAACATAATACTTGGGGATTATCCATCATATGTGTACTAGTTTCCATGAAAATTAAATGGGTGCCATTTTTCATCATATTGTTTGTACTTTGCTCACAAAAATAGTCATGTTTCGCACTTAAAAAATAGGAAAAGATATTTATGAAAAGGATTTTAAGAATCCCTTTGGCTATCAAATAATTATAGTTTAAATTTGAATTAGTTTCAAATAGTCGACATAAACTCATTTAACTAGGTGAAATTAGCTAGAAATCAAGCAAAAACCTAATACTTGAGGATTATCCATCATATGTGTACTGGTTTCCATGAAAATTAAATGGGTGTCATTTGACATCATATTTTTTGTAATTTGTTCACAAAAAAGTAGCATGATAGTTTCTTATTGTAATATGCACATATTTGTGTAATATGAGATCTTTATCACAAATTATGTTGTGGAAATGACCATAAGTTGATCATTTGGCTTGAAACTTCTAAATGTTTATAGATGAAAAACCATTTTGTGAAGTTTTTTTTGGAAATTTTGTGAAAATAAAGTTTATCATTTTTCATAGCAACTAGTACACGTATAAGGACCTCATGCCAAATGATATCTTTTTTGAGGTGTTTATCATTTTATTTTGCCGTAAAACCGATCAAAATGGTCACCATGGCTATCTATGTTTCTGTAGTGCAAAAGATGATTTGGATATCATATTTGAAATCCTCTAAGTTTTTTCATCAATTTAGACATTTTATTTGTTAAATTCTGAATTAAGGTTTTAAAGATACGAATTATTCAATAGTAAATGAAAAAGGCAAATTTAAAGTAATATTTATTTTATCATTACTTATTACAATATTATTATTATTCTATAGTCATTGTTGTTTATTCAACTTAATTTTTATAATACAAGTAATGAAAAAGTATAACATGATGACCGAGTGGTTAATATGATTGATAAGATAGTAATATCAGTAAGTTCTCAGTTCTCTCTTAGTATCTAATTTGAAAGGAACCTAAATGTTAAGCGTGCTGGGGTTGGATAGTCTGAGGATGGGTGACCGAACGGGAAGTTTGATTTAAGAATAAGTGTGTGAGTTAGTAGGTAATTAAATGTGTGGCTAAGTGAGAAACAAAAAAAAGAAATAGAAAACACGAAAGAAAAAGAAAAACATAATAGCAGCCAGCAATACGAACCGGGAAAGAAATACGAAAAAAAAATAGAAAATAGGAAAAAAAACACTATTGTCCGGGGTCGTAATACGAACCGGGACAAATAGCCTCCGGCAAAAAGACTGGTTGACGCGGCCACGTGCCCCCCAATTGGTACCGGGTCGTGGCGTGCCCGGGACAAAAAGGCACCCTATTTGTCCCGAGCACGTTGTCCCGGGAGCGTGACCGGGAGAAATAGCCCATACGACCCGAAACCAATAGCATGTTCTGCTCTAGTGACTCCAGTAGTGCCCCCACAACACAGAGACCCGGCCCCGTTCTCTCGCACTCGTACTCCTCGTGCGAGGTGCTTGCATAAGGTACGACGACCTGTCCCGACCTACACGGCGATACGCTCGGTAGTCGCAGTGATGCTTTCTCTCAGGAAATCGGCTTAGTTACTGTTGTGGTCCGACGGAGGACTGTACTTTTATCTCTCAAGAAATCGTGCCGGCGAGCTTAGCGGCAAGACAGAAGGAGGGGAACATGGATCTGTCTAGAACGGAGACTTGGCAACCCCCAGGCCATGGCGACTCAGCAGCGACGGCGGCTCGTCGGACTCAGGACCTAGGCTATGCCGACGCGACCGTGGCTGGGTAGACGCGCGCTGCTCCCATGTCATGGCGACGAAGATGCCCCACACGACATCGACTTGGAACCGCGGCGCTGACAATGCGATCACACGGACTCAAATTCACAATCAACTGTAGTCTATAGATCACAAAAATCTGAATAATGCATCACATCAGAATGAGCAGAACGTCTGCCTCAAATCATCCATGAATTCCATAGACAAAGCTCCAAAGTTTTGCATCCGTTACATGCAATAAACCTTAAACTTATAGATAAGAGCTAAATGACATCCTCAAATGGACACTCCAAACTTTTTAATTCCGGTCTATTTTAAACTCTGCATCTGTTTGTTACACGGGGAATACATCAATTCCGGTTGGATAACGCGCTGCTCTTACTGACAATTCGGACCTACATGTCATATCCATCCCCCTCCTATATCTACCCGCCTACAACTTTCCATCGCGGTGAGTAGGTTTTAGGCCTTCTCTCCCTGTCCCGGTTTGTTTTTCACTGGGCAGTGTGTTGTGGTGTAAGCGTTTTGTAACTCCCTTTTTTTCCCTCTATAATGCAAAGGCAGAACGACTGTCGGTTCACGTAAAAAAAAACTTTCCATCGCAGCGCCGCCTGTGGGTACCCACGGCAGGGAAATACCATATGTCTTATATCAATAGGATAGACTACGTGTTTTTTTTTGAAACATATCAATGTTGTTTATGCATTTAACAACTACTTGCTCTGTATCAAAATGCAAGATGTTTTAACATTTTTTGGTTCATAAATATCCAGATATGATTAAATCTAAGATTCACTTACATTAAAACATGCCTAAATACATGTGAACCAAAAAAAGACTACACCTTTTTTATATTTTGGTATGGAGAGAGTATTAACTAATGTTCTGGAAGAGAAGGTTCTCTTCAGATTTTGCTCACTTGGTTCATAGGACCAAAACATAACTACACGGATTCATTGTAAATGTCTCTAATAATCTCTAGAACACTTCTCATTTAGGATGGCTCTTCAGCCACCTACCATATTGTAATTGTGTAATTCTCTATGCTTTGCTTAATATAAAGTTGTGGTGGAGGCAGTAGGGGAAACCCCTACTGTCATAAAGTTTCAAAAAAGAAGTATTTACTAATACGTGATAAATCCTCTAAAACTATTATACATAACATCTACTTCACATTGTTGCTGGCTTTTACCTGTAATCGATGTTCTAAACAAAATGTTTGGGCCCGTGCCGCAAAGATTGTTTCTCTTAGGTGTATGGGCGCCCAAATGGGTTTTGTTGTTGCAGAGCTCAATATAATGTAAAGCTCCAAGCTTTTTATTTAGCAACGAGAGTTTTTTGAAATGGTCAGACATGTTTAACCATGAACTGAAAAGGATCATAGACATATTAGAGCATCCACAATGTAGAACGCTTAGTAATAAAGTAAATGAAACAAAATAAAGTTAGTAGCAAAGTGCCTACACCTCGCAACATTGGGTTCTTACTTTAAACGCCAGTTAAACTCGCTCATACCTCCCCTTTTCACGCCACTAGTAAAGAAAATAGAGTACCATCAAGCGATTCTTCTTTTGTCTAGCACCCAGGATTAAAAGGCACCAACTTATCATCGCCACGATTTTGACCCCGATGTTGGCCGATAGGTGCCCCTTTGTGTGAGTTTATTAAAAAAACATGATTATGAAGATTTAGCAATTTTCTAGAGGAGTTTGACCCTGGCGTCGACATATAAGCGTCATATTATGGGTTCTCTTAGTAAAGGTGATTATGAAGATCTAGCGATTCACCACATGAGTTTGGTTGATTCATTAGAGAACATGATAGTACATAACGAAGACATTAAAATAGTTTAGAGAGAACAAGATTTAAACTTGAGAATTGCATTCTCATTGAATATAATATACACCGACCATTAGGATAAAACGAGTACATTATGCTAAACTAATAAAAAGAGAAAAGCTATACCAACCAGAAAGGTACAAGTTAAGAACGAATTAACATCATATATCCTACAAAACCTTCTCATGCCTGCGAGGAACAAGATTAATCGCCTCCAGTGTCAGTGCCCTAGTCCCCAACCAGATTGACAATAGTATCACCTGAAATGATAATCACACAGATTGCTACAAGCCATTGACCTATGTATGTTGGGCTCCAAAGGGTCAAAGTAGTATAAGCAAAAGCACCTGAACTGTATATACACATTGCTAGGCAGATGTGAAGAAGTCAGCTTGTGTTCTTCCTACATGCATCCCGCGGGCCTCCCTGTTCTGCAGCAAAGCCGGTGGATGTGGATCGATCAATGTGAATGTGACGTACGTCAATGGTAACCTTTTGCCCCTCTGGATTGGTAGAGCTCCATCCTGATCTTGGCCTCTGGCAACAAGTTGTCGATCAACGGATCCTGCATCATGTACGCCTGCTTGGACGCCCACTCCAGCACAGTGAGGATCTCCGCCTGCGCGAGGTCCTCACTGTCCGGGACGTTCTGCGCGATGTAGCACACGAGGAGGAGCGACGCCACCTGCACCACCTGCTCGCCGAAGTACACCAGCTGGACCAGGTGCTTGGCGCCACTGGCGTTGATGATGGCCTTGGAGTGGTCGACGTGAAGGTAGTTCTCCGTGCAGGCGAACTTCGTCAGCGCCACGGCGGCCTCCTTGGACACGTCGGCTTCGCGCTCGTCGAGGAGGTTCACCAGCGGCCCGATGATCCGGGTCTCCGTCGCGCGGAAGGTTCTCGACAGGCATCCCAGCGACATGATGCATGGGATAAGGAGGTCGTCGTACTCCGCTTTGGTGACGACGCGGAGGAGCTGGTCGACGACGGCGCGCGCCGCGGGGGACGTTGGCTTGAACGCCGACCGCCGAAGGTCCGCGTTCTGCTCCGCGACACGGCAGATCTCCATGAGCGCCAGGGCGGAGTTATATTGCACGTCCGGGGCGCCTTTCTCCAGGAGGATGGAGAAGCACAGCAGTGCCCTGGATTCCGTGATGTTCTTGCACACAGCGGCGTTGCCCGTGGCGAGCTGGCACAGAGCCCTGGCGGCGTTGGCCTTCATGTACGCCTTGGTCTCCTCGTCCTCGTAATCCCTCCCGCGCGTGCTCGTACCCGACAGGGACACGTTGTGCTGCTTCGTTCCGGCCACGCTGACAATGCTGGCCGCACCGCTTCCGGCCACGCTGCTGACGATGCTCGCGGCAGCAGCGCTAGCGGTGGCGCCGCTCGAGCTTGTGCCGCCGGCGCTTCCGCCCGAGGTGGGCTTCGCAGCAATGCTGGTGGTGCCGTGCTCCACCGCGTCCATTGCCTCCTGATGCGACGCGTTGTTTCCGCTGCTTTTCTTGTCCATGAGCACGGAGTGGATGGACATCCTGGACGCGACGGCGTACTTGGAGTGCTCCTGCACCGTCTCGAAAGCGAGGTGCGAGACGAGCAGGCGGATGACGTTGCTCTGCATGAAGGCGTCCTGGCATTTCGGGTGGTTGGTGGCAAGCTCCGACACGGCCCATGCCACCATGCCCTGCACTTTCATGGGCGCGTCCTTGAGGATCTTGGAGAAGGCGGTGCAGACGCCAGCGAGAACCATGAGCTCGACGCACTCGGGGTCGCGGCCGAGGAGGCCGATGGCGAGCGCGGCGTTCTCCTGGCCCTCGGGGCGGCCTTCCTTGATGAGGCGCAGCAGCGGCGGGACGCCGTCCTCCTCGATGATGAGCCTGCCGTAGCGGTCATTGTCGCGCGCGAGGGAGACGACGCTGGCGGCGGCGTCGGCGCGGGCGTCGAAGCTGCCTGTGTAGAGCACGGCGATCTGCTCCCAGATGAGGAAAAGGATGGGCTCGTTCTGGGCGATCGGGGGCAATCCAATGTGGTCGTCGAGGTCATCGCCGGCGTTGGCGTAGTTTGACACGCGGAGGATCCACGAGAGGTCGCCAAGGGAGTTGTCCAGCTGGTTGGATGTCCTCTTGAAAGAGCCGGCGGGGATGATGGTGAAGACGCGGCGGACGATGCCGTGGCCGCGGCAGCGGTCGAGGAGCGCGGCGGCCTTGTCGAGCGCCTTGCCGGTGTCGTCGAGAATCCGGCGGGCGGGGCGCTCGTAGAGGTCGGCGCGCGCGGCCTGGCGGAGGAGGGAGGCGAGGCGCTCGACCTTGGCCTTGAGCTCAAGGCACTCCTGCCGGCACGTCTCCGCCTCCTCCGCCCACTTGATCACCTGTTCCGCGACCTGGATCGGCCGCGCCAAGATCGCCTTCAGGTCGTCCATCCTGCGCCACCGCGGCCCCGGCTCCTCCTGATCACCGGACGATCAGCGGAGCAATGGCAAGCAGAATTGTCGATCTCTCTGGGTTTCCGGTTCCGGCCGTCCTCCGGCGGCGGCGGCGGAGAACCGGGATGTGCTAAATTTGCTTCGTTTATTTTGGAACGGAAATGGAAGGGAGCGGGAGCGCAGAGACGCGGCATGCGAAGGATGAGGCGGGAGCTCCTCCTGGCCTTGATGGCTGGATAGGAATGGGAGAGGACGTGACGGCGGTTTCCTTTCTTCCTCTTCCTCTACCCGTTTTGGGCGTTTGATTGCAGGCCGTCAGATATGAACTGATGAATGGCCAATTCCTTTATAGGCCAATGGAATTTTACAGGATTATAAGTTCGAATTTCGGGATAAATACAGGAAATCTCTCTGTGTGTTTTTACGGAACACAGTACAAACAAAGGAAACACACTCACATACGCGTGCATACACTCATCAATAATGAAAGCTCGCACATCCTACCTATATTCCTCTTATACTGATCCCATTTAAAACGCATCCTAAACATTTCAAGAGTCTTAATACATGAAAAAAGAGATAGCGAGCATGGGCATTAACAGAAACTTAGCTATGAATGCTCGATCCATTATGGAGTAAAAGTCTACTAACAGTGAACCTACACCGAACAAAACATAAATAGTACCAAAATTATTATACACAAGAGAAAATTTAGTAGCAGAAGTCGGTGAGCAACACAAAAGAAAACTAGCAACGAACAAAAATCTTTCAGTTCTACTCCCCTCTGTTCTGAATTAATTGACTCAGATTTAGTCAAGTTATACTAAATTTGAATCAATTAATACAGAACGGAAGGAGTAGTGATTACCAAGCTCCGCTACCAACGGAAGAAGCATCATGTGACACTAGATGACTCATTGATGTCAATCTAGATAGAGTATCAATAAAATCTAGCTGTCACACGGAGGTGATGGAATCCTAATGATCACAATCAAAATATCGTATGGATACAACCCTCTACGCTTCATCCTACACACTTGAGTGTAAGCAAGAGATTGAAGCAGATATTTAAATTCATATAGAATTGAGCCAATCTACAAGAATTTAGTTATGACCATTTGTTGAATCCAATGGCAATTTCGTAGCAAAATTTCTTTACTAAGTATTGGGAATTCCTACAATCCATAGAGAGAAGGAATATGGTGAGAGAGATAGAACACTTTTACGAGGATAACATGCACTACTTGTGTCAAGAGTTTGGAGGAAGGAGGAAAAACAAGAGGATGTAGTGGGAGAGAAGGCCGACCCTAGAGCTACACATGCATCGGGTGGCTTATGCTCTATATGCGGATAGCCTCGGTCGCAAAAATCTACTATTAACTATGTTTATAATTATAAGACGTTTTAGATAGTGTATATGTTGGCTAGATACACACTTAAATGAATGCACATGCACACTAAAACATGTCTACATACATATAAATACATGCAAATACATGTGAATCTTGCCAAATGTTAAAACATCTTATATTAAAAAACGGAGCGATAACATGTTAGGCTAGGGGTGCCAGGTTGATATTGCCACCCCTTACTTGTGTCCGAAGACTAGTTGTAACATTTATACAGATCTTTAAGGGATAAATTGGTTGTTACTGAACGAGAATCCGACACCTAGAGGGGGGTGGTGAATAGGTGCTATTACAAATTTTAAGTCTTTTCAAATTTAGACTCAACACAAAGGTAATTCTCTAGATATGCAACTATGGTGAATTTAGCTAAATGACAATCTAAGCAATAACAAGATAAACAAGCTAACAAGGCAAGCAAGTAAGGGAGCAAAGATAAGGGGAACCAAATGAAGCACGCGGAGACGAAGATGTAATCCCGAGTTCCACCCAAGGGTGTACGTCTCGTTTGGAGAGGTGTGCGCTACCACAACAGGTTAGCCGCAACGCCACAAAGGCTCACCTTCTTCTCCGATGAACTCAACCACAAAGGTTGCGAGTCCACCTTCCACTATTGATCCCCTTTTAGGGCGAAAATCGAATCCCTTACAAACGCTTGAGGCACGCACCCACAACTTAATTGGGGGCTCTCAAGATGACCACAAAAGGTCAAGGACCACAAAAGGTCAAGGCAACACCAAGATTACAACAATGGTGAGCTAGGTTTTCCCACCGGAAACCCTAACCACGAAATCCCCAAGTGAATGAGGAGGAAATGCAAATCCCTTCGGTGAAGATGTAGATCCGGGCCTTCTCCTCCAATCCTCCAAAGATCAACGAATTTGGGTGGGGGGATTGGGAGATCTTGATGATTTGAGCTTTCAAGAATAGTAGGAGAGAGAAAATATGAGAGTTGGCTGTTCTGGCCGTTGGCTGCCTCGGGGACCCGGAAATTCCGGTATAAGTGACCCAGAATATCCGAGTCTGTGAAATATCTGAGTTGAATTTCCGGTTGAGATCAGAACGTCTTCGACATCTTGACTTAGCCAAATTTCTGAGGGTGACTCGGAAATTCCGAGTCAGTGAAATTTCCGAGCTGAATTTCCGGTTGAAGTCAGAACCACTTTGACATCTTGACTTAGCCAAATTTCTGAGGGTGACTCGGAAATTCCGAGTCAGTGAAATTTCCGAGCTGAATTTCCGGTTGAAGTCAGAACTACTTTGACATCTTGACTTAGCCAAATTTCTGAGGGTGACTCGGAAATTCCGAGTCAGTGAAATTTCCGAGCTGAATTTCCGGTTTGAGTCAGAACCACTTCCTGACTTTTCCTTAGCCATTTTTCTGTTAGGTATAGGAGACTCGGAATTTACGATCCTGGAAATTTCCGGTTCCAATATTCCGATTCTGGGAAGAATTCCAGAAACTCTTTTTCTCTACATTTTGGCTTTGGGATATGTGATATGCAACTCACACAAACTGAAATACTTAGCAATAGGATTAGTATATCATTGGTATTGTTAACTAACACTCAAAACACTAGGGATTAAGAAATGTTCTTTTAATCTCCCCATTTTTGGTGTTAGATGACAATACCAAGATTTGCAAAGAAACAAAATGCAATATCATGTTTTTGACAGAAAATGGCTCCCCCTAAACAAGTGCATGTAAGAAACACAATATGACAAGGATAGGAGCAATTTTATAATAACAAACACACGATATCACAAAGGAGTAAGGAGACAAAATGTAAGGTTATGGTAGCAATTGAGACTAGATAGATTTTCATACCTCGTGTATAGGATATGAAGAGAATACCAACACAATAAATTTGAAGTCTCAACCATAGGATAATGATAGCATCACATTGTCTCAATACACAAAGTCATCACACATAGATAATAAAAGAGTTCAACAAATAACCTCAAACAAGATAAATGGACACAAGCGCAAATAAATGGTAAACGCATATGTTTGTGCCCGAACCCTTGCAAATCCCCGAAGTCCTACTAGAGCAACTTCTCCCCTTTCGGCATCTAAACGCCAAAAAGGAAGAGGAGCGATGCTACGTCCCATGAGGGTCTTCAGTCCGAGGGGGTCTCCTCCTCCTCATCATCATCAGCATCATCATCATCATCCTCATCATCCTCCTCATACTCTGCCTCCTCATCATCATCTTCCTCCTCATCGTCATAATCATGTCCAGTGGTGTACGAGCTGCCGCCAAGGTCATGGTCAATCTGAGTCCACGGAGCCAAAGAACCCTGGTTCCACTGAGCAAAGGTCAGGGGATCAGAGAGTTCTGCAGGAGCAGGAGAGCCAGACGCATGATGAAGGATCAAGTCTTGCTTGTAGGCCAGCTGACGGCGATCCTTGTAGGCAGTGTATTGCTCCTTGCGGATGTCCACATTCATGCACAGGATGTTGCGTTGGAACCAATTCAACTTCTTTACCTTCGCATGAGTGGCTGGGACATAAGTAGGAGCAGCAGCCCTACTAGCATCACCCATAAAAGATCCACCCTAAGCTGAGCTAGAAGAAGGCCTAGGAGGGGGCTTGACCACTGTCTTCTTCTCATAAAGTTTCTTGAAGTCATGCGGCTCCATCTCATCATTGCTGAAGTTATAGTCAGGAAACTTAAACTTGATGAGTTTCATGATGTAAGGAGCATAAGGAATAGTGACCCTGGTGGTCATGCCTTCATAAATCTCATTGTAGATGTAATCCATAACATCCACACTCCAGTCTGCATCAGAACCAGGGTCCTACACAATGCGGTTGGCATGAAGGAGCAAGTTGCATAGAGGGGTCACCACATTGTCGTTGTTGCCACCACTTGGTGCAATGTTCTCACGGAGGATGCGCACAAGAACATCATAAAGTGGAAGCAAGTCTCGAGAATTGCCAGGAGTGGCTCCCTCACCATATAAGTGCATGGTCTGCTTCTTGTTGAGCTTGTAAGGGTGGTGCATGTGATAGCCTTGAGGATTGTCACCATCAAACCTGTAGCCCAAAACCTTGGCAAACTCCTCAAAGTTGGATTCACAGAAAGATTCACCAGTCATCCACTTCATTGTCTTCTTCGAGTCACCCTTGATCACTAGAGTGGCAAAGAACTGCATCACAAGCTGAGAATTGTAAGGACAACGAGTGAGCACCAGGCTCTCCAAGCCCATAGTCTTGACAATATGAATAGCTTCAACAAATGAGGCTTTCTTCTGCAGAGTTGCAAGATCAAACAGATGCATAGGCCGAATGGGCTTCGACAGAGAGAGGTAGAGGTCCAGGAGTATGTGCTCTTGCTCTTGGCACCAATAGCTGCGATCATCCAGAGTGTTGTCCCTTGGCCTAAGGTACCAATCCCCTTGTCTGAGCTGAGAGTATTCAACAGAGTTCATCTTTGAGTAGTTTTGACGTTGAGGAATAGGGGCATTCTTCCTTTTCTTGGATGGTGGCTTGCTAGCAACAACTTTCTTCTGCCTTTGAATAGGTGGATTGCTGGAGGAGGCAGGACCCTTACCCTTGTTGACAGGGTTCTTGTGAACAGGTGCCCTTGAGGTGTTCCTTGATGCCCCGGCGGACGGACTCCCACTAGAACCTGTGAATTTGAGCATAGTGGGTAGCATAAGGTAAGTGCACACAAGTCAGGAGATTATACACACATTAGGTAGGCATTTGATGAATCAAATGTAGTTAAACATGAATTAATCTCAAAACTGCAGTGTTTGCCTCGGAAATTCCGATTCAGACATAACCGGAAATTCCGAGTCAAACTGAGTCGGAAATTCCGACCCAAACAGAAACAGTGCAGATCTGAGATTGACTCGGTCTAAAACTAGATCGATCCAACACAATGCAAAACTAATGTATGTAGATGGCAGGGAGAGGTGCTAGGAACAATCTCTACCAAGCAATATTGAAAACAAATAACTCCACATCAAGATCCTAGTGCAAGCACAAAAGGAAGAGGAAAAGTGAAGTTACCCTCATCCATTGAGGCCATTGCTTGGAGGAGTGAGTTCCCGGGGCGGAGGAGGAGCAGATCCGGCCGAGAAAGAGGTTCCCCGGCGGTCAGAGTGCTCCGGAGGGATCTTGGAGCAGCAGGGGCGGCGGTTGGAGGAGAGAGAGGTCAGGGGTGGAAGAAGGGCACGAATGAGCCCTTCACCCCGAGCATGCCCTTATATTTTTGGACAAACCGCCCGATCGGAATTTCCGGGTGTAACTTACACCGGAAATTCCGAGTCACTGGATATTCCGATTCATAAATGAACCGGATATTCCGACCTGCTGAACTAAAATCCCAGTTTTCAAATGGATGACTTGTGTGCAATAGAGAGAAATGTTTTCAGGGGCAAGTAGGCTTGGGATAGATTTCCAAACTGTCATTGGTACACCATACTCAACTCACAACTACCAAAACGAAACAAAAAGCGCCAAGTTGAGTAGGTTTCCCACATGCATGAAAAGGAGGGCAAATAGCAACAATAAGCTCCAAATAAAATCAACTCTTCAGAGAGAAGAGGTCGGTGGCCGAGGCCACCATGTAGGAGTGTATGGCATGTTACCGCGAAGATGTATCTTGGGTACATAACCAATACTCGTCGTTTTAGCTCATTAGTCATAAGAATGAATATGGAGATAAAAGAACACTTGTTATCGGCATAATGGGGGGAGGGATGGTCCAATGTATTAGGACCGCACTCCCCCTATTTCCATGCCTACATCTAAACAAGATAAGATGCAATTACGCCCTAGGTGAGTGTGCAAGCGATCAAGCTAAGGACCTCGAATCAATGATATTTAGCTCATTCCTCAAAAAGCAAAACCTTCCTTCTTCAAGGGGCTTCGTGAAGATATCCGCCAATTGATCCCTTGTGCCCACATATGATAAGTCAATGTCTCCTCGGGCCACATGATCTCTTATGAAATGATGGCGGATCTCAATATGCTTGGTTCTTGAATGTTACACCGGGTTGTAAGCAATCTTGATGGCACTTTCGTTGTCACATAGAAGAGGCACTTTGTCGCAATCGACTCCGTACTCCTTTAAAGTTTGTCTCATCCATAGCAATTGAGTGCAACAACTTGCGGCGGCAACATACTCGGCTTCGGCGGTGGAGAGAGATATACAATTTTGCTTCTTAGTAGACCAACTTACCAAGGACCTCCCAATAAATTGACAAGCGCCGGAGGTTGACTTCCTATCATCTTGATCTCCCGCCTCGTGTACCCACATAATGAGAAATTTGCATCCTTGGGTTACCACAATCCAAAGGTTGGGGTATAAGCCAAATATCTAAAGATCCTCTTGACCGCCATATCATGGCTTTCTTTAGGAGCCGCCTGATATCTTGCACACACTCCTACGGCTAGCACTATATCCGGTCTAGATGCACAAAGGTAGAGGAGAGATCCAATCATGGAGCGGAATACCTTTTGATCCACATCCTTACCCTTAGGGTTGAGCTTAAGGTGGCATTTGGTTTGCATTGGGGTAGAGGCACCCTTGAGCTCAAGCAACTCGTACTTCTTGAGCATGTCTTGAATGTACTTTGCTTGGTTGATGAACGTTCCTTCCCTCAATTGTTTGATCTCAAATCCGAGGAAGAACTTCATCTCACCCATCATAGACATCTCAAACCTGTCAGTCATAAGCTTAGAGAATTCTTCATTAAATGCTTTGTTAGTCGATCCAAATATAATGTCATCCACATATAATTGACAAATGAAAAGCTCTCCGTTAACTTTCTTAGTGAAAAGTGTGGGGTCGATTTCCCCAACTTGGAATCCACGGTCTACAAGTAGTTCTCTAAGGTGCTCGTGCCACGCTCGTGGGGCTTGTTTAAGGCCATAGAGTGCCTTATCCAACTTGTAGACATGGTTCGGATACTTGAGGTCTTCAAACCCCGGTGGTTGCTTAACATAAACAAGTTCATTTAGTGGACCATTTAGAAAAGCGGATTTGACATCCATTTGTTGCAACTTAAAGTTGTGATGAGAGGCATAAGCAAGAAGAATGCGAATTGACCCAAGTCGAGCCACGGGCGCATAGGTTTCTCCAAAGTCAACGCCTTCAATTTGGGAGTAACCTTGAGCCACCAATCTTGCCTTGTTCCTCACCACCATGCCATTTTCATCTTGCTTGTTCTTGAAAATCCACTTGGTGCCGATAACATTGCGGCAATCTTTGGGTCGTTCCACCAACTTCCAACCTTGTTGCGCTCGAAGTTGTTGAGCTCTTCATGCATAGCATCAAGCCAATCTTTTTCATCAAGAGCTTCAAAGACCTTCTTGGATTCCACCATGAAGATGTGAGCTTGATGTTCACTAAAGTTTGCAAGTTGTCTTCGGGTAGAGACCTTGCTTCTCACATCACCAAGCACCTTGTCAAGAGATAGAACTCTTAATTCTTGTGAGGTGCCAACCCTATTCAAACGGCGGATCTCGATTTCCCTCCGAGTGGTGGGAGGAATCGCTTGATCATCTTGATCATTCATGTCTCCGCCTTGACTGATTTGATGGCCTTGATCAACCATTGTAGTGATGTCCATCGGTGAAGGAGAGGGTTGATCTTGGCCTTGCTGCGAACTGCCACCGGGAATGTCAGCAGGACCGGATATTCCGGGTTCATGGACCGGAAATTCCGAATCACCGGAATTTCCGACTCCGGTTTGAACCGGATTTTCCGGCCCTCCGGAAATTTCAGGAGCAGCTGGAGAATCTTGTGCTTCTTCTTGGCTAGGCGTATTGGGCACGGTGTGGTCGATGGGTGTTTCTTGTGTTGGGGTGGCCACCACTTGTGAAGAACTTGATCCTTGTTGAGCAACCTCATAATAGAGTTCAACGGGGCGGTGGACTCCCAACCCCATTCTTCGGATAGCATCTTGAGGTTGATCATCACCTACAACGGAAACACCACTTTGCTCCACAAGGGAGCCGTCATTCTCCTCGAACGCCACACTATAAGTTTCTATGATTATGCGCGAGGCCTTATCATAGACTCTATAAGTGTGGGATTCGGATCCGTAGCCCACAAATGTCCCTTCAAGAGACTTAGATTCAAACTTGCCTAAACGAACACCTTTGATGAGATAAAAACACTTACAACCAAAAACTCGGAAGTAAGAGATATTGGGCTTGTTCCCGGTAAGCACTTCATAGGGGGTCTTCATGAGTCCTTTGCGGAAAAAGAGTCGGTTGGATGAATGGCAAGCTGTGTTGACGGCTTCGGCCCAAAAGTTGTGAGGGGACTTGAACTCGGCCATCATCGACCTTGCCATCTAAATAAGAGTGTGATTCTTCCTTTCGGCTACACCATTTTGTTGGAGAGTATAAGCAGCGGAATATTGATGGCGAGTCCCTTCTTCACTAAGGAACTCGTTTAAGGTGTAGTTCATGAACTCGGACCCGTTGTCACTTCTCATCACCAAGATAGGGACATTGTGTTGACGTTGAGCTTCATTGGAGAAGTCGATGATAGTTTGTTGAGTCTCCATCTTCGACTTGAAGAAGAAAACCCATGTGTATCTTGAATAGTCATCAACAATCACCAAGCAATATTTCTTGCCACCAAGACTAGCCTCCGGAATGGGACCAAAGAGGTCTACATGGAGAAGCTCCAAAACCCTTTTTGAAGAAATGATGGTCTTCCTTGGATGGTGAATGTCATGCATTTTTCCTTCAACACAAGCCCTACACATTCGATCCTTCGAGAAAGAAACATGGTCTTTTAGTCCTAGGATATGGCCACACTTGTGGAGACTTTGCAAAGTCCTCATGTTGACATGGGCTAGTCGGCGATGCCATAGCCAACCCAAGTCCGCCTTTGTGAATAGGCACATTGTATGGGAAGTGGTGACTCCGGAGAAGTCAACCACATATTGCCCATTCTCAATGTACCCAACGAAAGACACATTGAGAGACTTGCTCCGCATGAGGATAATCATCTACTTTTCGAAGACAACGGAATAACCCAAACAAGTTAAAGAATGGACGGAGATCAAGTTGAAACCTTGGGACTCGACAAGCAAAACATTCACAAGTGTGATGTCCGGTGCCACTACCACCTTGCCGAGCCCTATTACCTTAGACTTTGAATTGTCACCATATGTAACGGTCATTTGATCATCATTAGGCTTCAACTCCGTTACAATTTCCTTACTTCCGGTCATATGACTAGTGCACCCACTATCAATTATCCATTTCGATCCTCCGGAAGCAAGTCCCTACACACAATCAATTCTTTGGTTTAGGTACCCATTTTGCAATGGGTGCCTTTTGGTTAGCAACAAGGGTCTTTGGAACCCAAATAGCATACTCAATGTAACCATCAAAAAGACCAATGTATCTAGCATAGACATCCAAATAATAATCAACATATAAAGCATAGTTGAGGTTAGATATACCCGCAAAGTCATCACGAGTGGGAGTGCCCCTTGTGGCATTTCCACTTGCGATATCATCTTTCTTGGCATGTGCGGGTTTGGTCTTCTTCTTGATCATCTTCTTCTTCTCCTTAGCGACATAGCCTAGACCTTCCTTACCCTTGTGGGGCACTCGCTCATGAAGAGGAGTTGTGAGTGTCCCCTTGCCTTTATCAAGGGAGATCTTGGGCTCGGTTGCCATGGAGGGAATAAACAAGATCCTAGCTTTATCCTGACAACATTTGCATTAGTATTCAAAGGAGTAGAAGTACTAGGTTTCTCAAGAATAGATATCCAAGTTTGGAGTTGATCACGAGACTTGAGGAGACGTTCGTGATCACTTGTCAATACCTTGTGAGTATTTTCAAGTGACTCGAAGTCTTCGCAAAGTCTAGCATGAGCAACTACAAGCTCGGACTTTTCATTTTGCACAATTTTACATTTAGCAAAGTAGAGATCACGATCCTTAGTGATCTTAGCAAGTTGCTCCTTGAGGAGAGCATGAGCTTCTTGTTCATCTTCGAGAGAGGATTGGAGGGACACCTTAGCGTGTGCATCCTCTCTCTCAATCTCACCTTTTAATTCAAGCTCATCCTCAAGCTCACCTATACGACTCATAATTGAGCCAAAATGTTTCTTTCCTTCCCCTTGCAAGTTAGTCATGAATTTATCAAAAGCAATAATTTCTTCCTTGACTTCTAGGCTCATACCATCATCAATGTCATGGGATATGGAGGTGGTGGACAATTTTACCTCGGATGTCTTTGGCATAAGACATCTTGCATTCTTGATGATGGGGCTCTCGTTTGGTGAGGAGAAGAGTGACGGAGGTGTGGAAGAAATGGCTAGTGCGGCCACTTGCGTTGGAGTATCCTCCTTGTCACCATCTTCATCATCGGTGGGATATTGCTCTTGAGTTATCAAGACAATCTTTTGGTTCTTCTTGAAGTAGGGCTTCTTCATGGGCATGGGCCCCTTGCCCTTCGTCTTGGCCACGAGCCTCCCACCATGATCTTCTCTTCTCTCCCATGGGCAATCTGCAACAAAGTGACTTTTGTCATCACAATTATAGCAAAGCCTCACCTTGTTGAATGGCTTTCCTCCATTTGAGGGAAACTTCTTGTCAATCCTCGCTTTGGCCCTTCCGGGGTTCTTCCAAAACGTTCTTGCCGCAAGACCCATGTGTTGAGTAAGATTACTTGAGAGGGTCTCACTAGATAGCTCGACTTGATCATCATACTCCTCTTCATCCTCTTCTTCGACGGTGGCTTTCAAGGCAATTGAGGCATTCTTCTGCATCCCTATGGCTCTAGCTCTTGCATCTTGTGCACTCTTGGAGGCCACCTTGTATACGGTCATCTCTTGCATGACTTCATTGGATGTCATCTTTGCGAAGTCATGTCTCCCTTGGAGTGTCTTCAAATCCGTTTTCTCAAAGGGAAAGAGAGCGGTCACAAACTTCCTATTGATCCAAGCATCATCAATGTAGACCGCCCCGAGGTTCTTGAAGGAGTTGGCAACCAACACCAACCTCCGGTACATGTCCTCGTGGTTTTCTCCATCCAACTTGTAGAACCCTTCCACCTCATTGCATAAGGCATCATACCGGTTCTTTTTCATGCTCTCATTCCCGACGAAGATGTCGGAAAGAGCATTCCAAACTTCTTTGGCGGTGGAGAATTGTTGAATGAGCGCCATGTCCATCTCTCCAACAGCCATTTGGAGTTGATGAAGAGCGGTGGCGTTGAGTTGGCTATCAACCACCTCTCTTCTTGTCAAGTTGGTTGGATCATGGGGCTTGTATCCTTCTTCAATGATGCGCCATAGCTCAATGGAGGCACTACATAGATGAGACTTCATTAGAAATTGCCATTGAGAGAAATGAGTAGGTTTAAGCTTAGGAGGATCACTTCTAAAGTTTACATGAGGGTGAGGGATAGGAGGGTTAGGAGAGTAATTATGGTTGACATTATCAAATTCCTCTCCTTTGGGGGTGTTAGAGGAGCTAGGTGATTCATCATTTTCCGCCTTCCCGAGGGAAACACTTGGAGTAACATCTTTAGACCCATCCGAAGATGACTCCTTAGAGTTCTCAGCATGCTCCTTAGGAGGAGGAGAGTGAGAAGTAGCCTCGGGCTTCTTAGACTTCAAGAGTGCCATGAGCATCTCATTCATCTTGAGGAGTTGGGCCTCCAAGGACGATCTCATATCAATAAGATCGGTCATGGTTGCACCTTTGGCTAACGCCTCCTTCTCCGCCTCTAATTTCTCACGGGCGGCCCTCTCGGCATCGGATTCCGTCATCGTTGCACTTAGGTGGTTAAGCCCTTAAAAGTGAACAAGTCTCTGATACCAATTGAATGGGAGTCCGACACCTAGAGGGGCGGGGGTGAATAGGTGCTATTACAAATTTTAAGTCTTTTCAAATTTAGGCTCAACACAAAGGTAAATTCTCTAGATATGCAACTACGGTGAATTTACCTAAATGACAATCTAAGCAATAACGAGATAAACAAGCTAACAAGGCAAGCAAGTAAGGGAGCAAAGATAAGGGGAACCAAGTGAAGCACGCGGAGACGAAGATGTAATCCCGAGTTCCACCCAAGGGTGTACGTCTCGTTTGGAGAGGTGTGCGCTACCACAACAGGTTAGCCGCAACGCCACAAAGGATCACCTTCTTCTCCGATGAACTCAACCACAAAGGTTGCGAGTCCACCTTCCACTATTGATCCCCTTTTAGGGCGGAGATCGAATCCCTTACAAACGCTTGAGGCACGCACCCACACCTTAATTGGGGGCTCTCAAGATGACCACAAAAGGTCAAGGACCACAAAAGGTCAAGGCAACACCAAGATTACAACAATGGTGAGCTAGGTTTTCCCACCGAAAACCCTAGCCACGAAATCCCCAAGTGAATGAGGAGGAAATGCAAATCCCTTCGGTGAAGATGTAGATCCAGGCCTTCTCCTCCAATCCTCCAAAGATCAACAAATTTGGGTGGAGGGATTGGGAGATCTTGATGATTTGAGATTTCAAGAATAGTAGGAGAGAGAAAATCTGAGAGCTGGCTGTTCTTGAGTGAGTGAGAATTCCGGCTCACCCGGAATATCCGAGTCTGTGAAATATCCGAGTTGAATTTCCGGTTGAGATCAGAACGTCTTCGACATCTTGACTTAGCCAAATGTCTGAGGGTGACTCGGAAATTCCGAGTCAGTGAAATTTCCGAGCTGAATTTTCGGTTGAAGTCAGAACCACTTTGACATCTTGACTTAGCCAAATTTCTAAGGGTGACTCGGAAATTCCGAGTCAGTGAAATTTCCGAGCTGAATTTCCGGTTGAAGTCAGAACCACTTTGACATCTTGACTTAGCCAAATTTCTGAGCGTGACTCGAAAATTCCGAGTGAGTGAAATTTCCGAGCTGAATTTCCGGTTTGAGTCAGAACCACTTCCTGACTTTTCCTTAGCCATTTTTCTGTTAGGTATAGGAGACCCGAAATTTCCGATCCTGGAAATTTCCGGTTCCAATATTCCGATTCTGGAAAGAATTCCAGAAACTCTTTTTCTCTATATTTTGGCTTTGGGATATGTGATATGCAACTCACCCAAACTGAAATACTTAGTAATAGGATTAGTATATCATTGGTATTGTTAACTAACACTCAAAACACTAGGGATTAAGAAATATTCTTTCAGTTACGACTAATATTTTGTATAGACATTTTGCATAGTGTCAACTACAGGTTGTGTCCCGTTCAAAGGCGTGTCATCAATGTTGTGAAACACAGTCCAAAACAAAGACCTCGGGCAAGAACACACAGTGCATAAGACATACTACATCAGTGATGCGAAAGCAGTGCAAACCAAATTCTTGTGGCGAGACGTAAATAATGAGTGAAAGATAGACAAACATATGTTTAGAACAGGAACACCAAGGCAGTGCACAACAAACACAAAGACAATACACAACAAAACCATGCAGTGCGCTATAAAACAAAAAGGCAGTGCACATGACAATTAAAATCGGTGCTCAACAAAACCAACTGCGGTACACATGAATTCAATGCACAGTAAAATAAAAATCAGTGTACACAAAAATAACGAAGAGAGTGCACAAAAAGGCAATGCACTAAATACCTAAGACAGTGCAAAGAAAACCAAACCTAGAGCCCAGTAAATTGAAGACCAAATCGAAAGAAATGAACGCTAAAACCCAAAACAGTGCATAATAAATTCGAAGTCATTGCAACATATGCACTCAAATGAAACAAAACAGTTTATCGAAACATATCAACAGGAGATTTATAAACCTAAACATCTCACCGCATCTAGAAGGATTGTGTAAACGGGTCATGAATCGACAAGAAAAGAAAAACTTATGCCCTCTCTGTCCAACCAAAGGACTCTCTCCTCGCGCAACACAAAGCACACCACTTGTCCCTTGGAGATACTAAAAACCCATCGTCCTTAAACAAGTAATTTTACTTTGTCATGACATATCACAAAATAACAATTTTATGGTTTATTATGTAGACCCGATAGGTACGCATTAATATCCAAATCGCTGTGCTTAACCTTGAGCTAAGGGCCTAAGATATGGTCGTGGATGATCATCATGGTTGACCTTGAAAGAGAAGGAGAAACCGGCATGAATGATGGAGCGGACGAATCACGATCCAGGGAATGGAATATTCCAGCGGAATTAGGGGCGACCCACCCAATTGGCAATCGTTGGTTGGCAACACGGCGGTAGCACGTCGCCTTCGATCCTGGTTTGCCAGCCAAGAAACCAAGGCGCGGCATCGCTCGCTCGCCGGAAAACAATGTCGAATCGCAAGGCATAATTTGCTCAGGCAATAAAAGATCTTTTTTGTCTAATGTGAGGCAAGAACTTTGCTCCGAAAGGGGAACAGATTGCTGCGGCTATTACACACAGTAGGTACATTAATATCTCATGTTAATTCTGCTACAGTACAAAGTAGTACTCCGTATCATTTTTCTGAAGAAGATGCACTGCAAATTCAGAAGAGCGAAGAAAAGGGGGTTTTACATGTACAGACGCATGGCATGGGTGGTTCACCGTAACAAAAATTCTATGGTGAGCGGCCATGGCCGCACGGCGGCGAGAGAGCACGCGGGTTTGGGACAGGTATATTCACAAGGGTGAACCAAGGTGAGATCTACCAGCACTGGTCGGTCTCCCATGTGCGTCGAGGCCTGCCCCAGAAGCCGTGCGGCGCCGGTGAGGAGGAGGTCCTGGATGCGGGCGGCTGCGCGTACGCCTGCGCGACGACGTCGCGGTCGTAGCGGGCGCGGGCGTCCGGGTCGGAGAGCGTGGCGTAGGCGTCGTGGAGGCGGATGAACTCGCCGTCGTCGCCGTCGCCGGCCACGTCGGGGTGGCGCTCCCGCGCCAGGCGGCGGTACGCGGCCTTGATCTCGACGCCGGTGGCGCCGGCCCGCAGCTCCAGCACCTCGTAGAGCGTGCACCTCCCGGCCGGGGACGCCGACGCCGACGCGACGGCCACCGCGCACCGGACGGTTCTGCGGGTATGGGAGCGGGGGGAGGCCCGGGTGAACGCGAAGGGCGACGCCGGGGCTTGCATCAGAGGCGGGGCGGGGATCATCGCGGACGGATCTGAGAAGAGGAAGGGATGAACGCAGAATTGGTGGGGGAGGGGAGAGGAAAAAGTAGGCGGGGTGAGGTGGAATGTCGTCTGGGCTCGTCTTTATAACGCCGCGGATTGCTTCGGGTTCGGAGGTGGCGCTGTTTGTTTTGGCATTTGTTTTTGATTTTGTGAGAGGTGGGAATGGATGGAGAGTGTGACTCAGCGGCAGCAACGGCGTGATCTGGGTGTGGAAGTCGGCTCTCGGGGAAAGGATCGAGGTGCACGTCGCCGTCATGTGGCCGTGTTCTAGAGATTCGCCTCGGGTCTGGCCGTCTGGGGCTCCACGTCGATTCGGAATCATCCTGGCCTGTTGTTTTAACGCGGCGGTGCCCGCTGATTCCATCCCGGATGGGATCAAAAGGCGCGCGGAACGAGGATGGTGACACGCGCCCGCGGGTTCCGCCGACTACACTGTGCTCCTAGAGACCTATACTTGTGCGGTGGCAAATTTAATTTTTTTAAACTTTTTTTATTTATTTTACAAAATGACCAAATTTTCAAAAAATTGCGAATCTAACCTTTTTCACGGCCCCGCCCCCGGGGCGCCGTGTTCTTCTTTATGACGCCATGGTCAAATGCGCCGTGAAATTTGCCAGCGTGGCGTGCGTGAGCCCGCGGGGAGCAAGTACAACGCCCCGGGCTGGGGCGCCGTACTATAGAGCACAACGCCCCGGGCTGGGGCGTTGTGCCATTTATTAAATCCGTGCGGGTAGTTAATAAAAGATGCTAGTCTAGACAGGACATCAACCATGCATTAGAGCAGTGGTATGTTGTGGGTTGTGTATGACTTGAGGTTTTGAGTTCAACTCTCTCCTAATGCATAATTTTTTCCTTTTTAATTTTTTTCTTTTTCACTAAACCAACATATACATTAATATATTATAGTAAGATATATAAAACATAAAAATATATTTTTTATTTTCTGTTTTCACATAAGTAGGAACAATACGATCGTAATCTGATTTCTCAATGCATAATGCGTTACAACAGCCACATCCATAAAGATAATAGAATAAGGGTTCAAACTGTGCGCAGAGTGTAAAACTAAATGAAAGAAACACAGAATACACAAAATAGAATAAGTGTTCATGATACGATCATATTTTTCCTACTTATGTGAAAACAGAAAATAAAAAAATATTTTTATGTTTTGTATATCTTACTATATATTAATGTATATGTTGTTTTAGAGAAAAAAGAAAAAAATTAAAAAATGGAAAAAAAATTATGCATTGGGAAGGAGTTGAACTCAAAACCTCAAGTCACACAACACACAACATACCACTAGACTAATGCATGGTTGATGTCCTATTTAGACTAGCATCTTTTATTAACTACCCGCACAGATTTAATAAGTGGCACAACGCCCCAGCCCGGGGCGTTGTGCTCTATGGTACGGCGCCCCAGCCCGGGGCGTTGTACTTGCTCCCCGCGGGACCACGCACGCCACGCTGGCGAAGTCCACGACGCCTTTGACCATGGCGTCATAACGAAGAACACGGCGCCCCGGGAGCTGGCGCCGTGACAAAGGGTTAGATCCACAATTTTTTAAAAATTTGGTTCATTTTGTGAAATAAATGCAAAAAAAGTCAAATTGGTCGAATTTGCCTTGTGCGGTGGGCACATGAGATTTGCATCTAGAAGCCATGTTGTCGCTGTCAACATTATTCGCAGGTTAGCTCACAACATAGAAAATTAAAATATCTACAACACAAATTTGTACTAACAAAGATCTTTGATACAATTAATATATCAATACCTTTTGAATCATTTCCTTCTATCAACTGATTGTAAAAGTCATTGTTCCATCTTACGTTTTCATTATGTTATCTGGACAATATAACCGGAAGCTTTTATTTTTCATGTCTTCTCTTGTGTTTTTTTTTTGCTCGACATGATGAATTCTTCGTTTTACAGGAACTATCCTACTGGAGGATTATCATCTGATTGAAAATATTGCACAGATTGACAGAGAAAGCATTCATCAATGTGGTGTCCATCGCAAGGCGAGGCGGTGTAAAGGGGTTCTTTTGAGATCACTTCCAATGGTGAGAGTTTCTCAACTTACCAACGCTGTTTTTCTCCAAACTCATGGGGTTCAACCCCCGTTTTTATTCAGTTCCCTACTTTTGTGTATGAGTGAGGAGGCCTTCAGAGTTGAGACCGTAAGGGATCCACGACTCCACGTGGTGTTGCGCTGTGAAGTTCTATACGTAGATGTATCATTCTTACTATTGTGTTGTTATGTTTTGAATATGAGATTTCTGTTAAAACTACGTTATGATGTGTACGATAAATTGTTATCAGTTATCTTCCGTCAGCATTTCATTCGGCATGATGATTTTCTTTTGCAAGCCATTGAGCATGAAATATCTTTGGTTAGTTTGGTTTCAACTGTTACGATAAAAATATTAGCAACTTTGATTGTGTTTAAACCCATAAATAGTCTCCACTTGGTGGGCTATCATACATATACACTAGTTCTTTTTGGTGGCATAAATTATACTGATGTTTGTAAGGATGAGTATTCCTGCCTTATATCCTTTTGTAACATATTTGTTTATCATTTGCATGTAAATGACTATGGTATATGCTATCATACATTTTCAAGGTAACTTTGACCTTGCCAGGGAAATTATGCCTGTGTTAAAAAATCAAATTTTAAAATGTGAAAAAGATAATAAAAAACAAATTGGAGGTGCATCTGACATATTATGCACACATTTACAAAAAGATATATTTTCTGGTTTGTATAAAGAAGATATCTTTTCTGGTTTATACAGAAAAAGATAAAATTTGGTGCTACAACATAACTTTTGACAATACATGTTTTTATCACTTAGACGAGACTTTTGCTCTGTATCTAGCAACATTAAATTATTTAGATTCTTTCTGTAAACCTTTGTTTCCAACACTTAGTTCCATTCGTGTTATGGAACTGGAAGGTTGCCTGTCGGATGATCTAAAAAGTACTGTTAAGAGAAAATAATAGGGATACCAACAACCACTTACGAACAAACATCAAGGTTCAACACTACGCTATCACAGTTCTATTTTGTTTTATGTGTTCCAAAACACGTTTTAACAATTGGTTGGGCATTTACATACTCTTGTTTGTTAGAACTCAGATTGTTAACCACCATTTTTTAGAATGAAACTTTTAAAATATCTAGTCTCTAATGTATAAGAGCATCTCCACGACCACTACCTATATTTATGTTCAACACCCTCTATTTGGGCCCTCTTTGGGGGCGCCGGACATGTGATCACCCGGATGGGGGAGCAACCCATGGTTTCGCTGCTCACACTATTTGTATCTATGGACTATGGTTGACAATTGCTTCTAAGATTGGTGTGGTCATTATTTATATCCTTTGGTTGGGTTTCAGGTTGAGATTTATGTTGTTCAGACAAAGATGGTGGAAGAATTTTACTGAAGCGAGCAAGAAAGTATCATCACTCTTTTCTTCATAGGTTCATTAATATCTACTGCCTCTGTTTTTAAATATCAGATGGTATATCATTTATCCATATTCACATGTATATAAATTTTAGTGTGCATGTTCACTCATTTTACTATGCATCTAGACAATATGTGAAACATCTTATATTAAAAAATGGAGGGAGTATGGTCGAATGAAGGACCGCCAACGAATTCAACTAAGCACTTGACAAACTTGCCAATCTGGTGCATGGATGAGATGAGATGAGATGAGATGGAGATGTTCATTTGATTTCCATCAGTTGTCAGTTGTCACTCAAAAGAATAATCGAAAAACAGAGAGGCCGCTAAGCTAAAATTAGTTGTGATTTGCTTTTAACAATTTCTGAATTTTCCACGGGTGTCCTCTCTAGGTATAGCCCTGCTAAAATTACCACTGCAGCTGAATCGTATACTGATGGTTTGGATTGACCAAAGACAAATTACTGCTTGGATACTCTAGCTTTACTTACAAAATATTCCTATTTTATGTACTACTAAAACAATTTTTACAGCAACGCGCTACTCTCTAAAAGAGAGCACAATCATTTATAGTCATCCCTTGTTATTCAGAAACATTGTCATCATTCAAGCATGCAATTAGGTTAAACTCAGGCGACCAAGTGTAAAAGAATGACTATAAATATGATCATTGTTTTACATCTATGAAATCATACATGGACAACAAGAGTCTAACAAAGAATGGCCATAAATTTAAACTATCTTACATCGATGAATCATTCATTGACCATGAGCGTCTAACAGGATGCACAAAGCAGCAACACAATGAGGAAAGTCCACAAGTACATGTTGTCTGTGTCTTCTGAGCTAGCAAGGGAGATGAACTCAAAGGTTTGCTCCCTAGTTTCTTTGAACCACGCAACAGCCCGTCATGCTTGAATCTCACCAACAGCAGAAAATGTAAGCTGCCACTGTTTATTCCCGTTAAACGCCCGTGATGACCAAGAATGTCATGCCTTGTTGCCATCTGAGATAGAAACTTCAGCACTGCACATAGGGCAGACCTGCAGTACAGCCAATGGTATTTTGTTAACGTTGTGTTAGGGAAACATTTTGTCTAGTATCCAGTTTCATGAACCATTAACAAAAAATTCATTCCAGAACTTGAGTTATTCGAAGATGGATAACACACCAATACTATCTAACTGCCAACTGAGTATTCAAAATTCTGTTTCTAACTGCCTTATCATGCAGAACGGAGACTTCATGAAGACTGACATCATAAAGTTTACTGGTGGAGAAAAAGTTTTTTAATAGAGGATATAGCAGAGCAATGGGTTTATAGAACACTTCTTTCTTCCTTTCTTTCAACGAGACCTTGTGTTTCAAGAGCTCGGTGATACTTTTCGCAGATACAAAATAGAAACATGCGGGTTACCTTGTTTAATTGTAGCCACTGGTTTATGCAGTCAGAGTGATATGAATGCTTGCAAGGGAGTGCAACCAATGATTCACCTTCCTCAAATTCCACACGGCAAATAACACATCTGCAAATAAAATTAAAAGATCAGGAAACTGTAATGCCGATATACATTTAAAAAAAGATAATAACTACATTTTTTCCTTACTGTTCAATGTTGCTGTCTTGTTTATCTTGCACCTGGTAAGTTACCAAAGGTAATGAAGCCAGAGTATCAGCTGATACGCCTCTGCTTTCAGTACCAACAACTTCACCCAATGCAACCAGCTCCTAAGAACAGCACAACCATTAACTAATATTCAATAGTGAATCTACAAGGTTCTGTATGGTTCAGCAAAAATAATTTCAAGCTGAGCATGCAGATATGCTAAATGCAAGGAACCGTCCTTTCTTTTAGTACTCCCAACGATCCGATAAAACTCTCGTGGGCAATTAACAGAACTTGTACAAACGTAGGTACGAGCTGCGACTCTTTTTTCGGATCGGAGGGAGTAGAAAATATATAACTAACCTCGTAAGAGTATTCATCTGGATCAACATCTTCCCATGCATCCTGAAGTTTGATAGAACCACGAGTATAGAAAATGTCAGATACCAGCTTCATGCTTGGGATATTGTTTTACGATGATAAAAAGGAGAATAGGACCATATTATTAACAAAGAAACAAATTGTTCATGGGACACATAATGGCATATATTTGAAAAATACTTTCTGTAGTTCCCAAATAGAAGAACTGATACTGAATATGCAATTTTGCATGCCAGCGACTTATTGTCAAGAATCAGGTTAGGAGAGTTCCGGTCCAAATTACTCCCTCCATTTTTTAATACTCCGTATAAGATGTTTTACCTACTGCACATGTTATCTAGATACACCATGTTTGGACATATGAATGTGGAAAAAGGCTAAAACGTCTTATATTAAAAAACTGAGGTAATATGTGTCAATTTTCAGTGTATTTACAAATGGTGGACACTGGGGTGAATAACTGAATACAAAGGTGCACAGATGCCATTGTGTTAACAAAATCTACATTCTTATTACATCAAGTAAAACAGCTCTAAGTTCTAGCACCATCCCTTGAACCTGATAATGCATTACGATTATTACTTAGACCACTGAAAAATGATGAGCTGAAGAAAAATATTAAAATCTAATGTATATCTGAACACGTTCAGCTACCCATTCTGAAGACCGGCTTGGCATACTAGTGCCTACGTTTGGGTTAGAAACAAATATCCAAATCGATAAAAACTAACTGCATATCTTGATAGAAAAGCTAGAAGCTGCATGGTTACTAAGCAGGCATGAATCAACAATCTGTTGAGAGAATACGAGGATCCCAAATCATGCAATGGAATAAACTGTCACCTGTTCGCTATCTCCATCTTCCTCATATTCTTCGCCATCTTCAGCATCATGCTCCATCTCTTCCCCTACTGTAAAAAAAAAAAACACACCAATCAACATCCCAGAAGTGGTGAAGTGGGATTAAACGTGCCTGAATTTCGAAAAACTCACGGTCCGTAATCCCGGCGAGCGCCATGAGCCGCTGGGCGACCTCGCGCTCCTCGGCGTCCTGCAGGGCCCGGGCGTACGCCTCGTCGTCCTCGTACCCATCGGGGTCCACCTCCGCGTCGCCCACCACCTCGTCGTCCTCGTCGCCGGGGAGCGCCCCCGCCCCCTCTTCCTCCTCCTCGTACTGGCTCTCCTCCTCTTCGTCGTCGTAGTCGTAGCTCCCAGCGTCCGAGGCCTCGTAGTCGCTTCCCTCCCCGCCGTGCACGCTGAGCATCATGTACGCCCGCTCCTGCGCGCACCGAAATTGGAACCGTCAGGCGCCCCGTTGGGGAATGGGGAGGGCGGAATTAATTGAACCCCGCGAGATCCGGATGCTTACCTGGTCCTGGAGGACGCGCGCGAGGGCGAGGTCGGCCTCCTCCTGGCTTAAGGCGGTGAACGGCCGCCTCCCTACCGCCGCCGCCGACAGGTCGTCGCCTCCGGTCGCGGTCGCGGCGGGAGTATTGGGGCTCACGTTTTGGTCGGCGCTGGGCTTCTCGCCCTCGCCGGCGGCGGTTCCCTTGGAGCCGTCCATGGGATGGGGAGCGGTAGCAGCAGCGAGCGAGAGATTGCAGGAGAGAAGGGAAGTCGGGGAGGAAGATGTTCAATTGTGGCAACGTTCGTTAAGCAAGCTCAGGGCTCAGGCACACGCACGCTCACACGGTTTGGTTTATAAAAACAGAGACGAAACAGGGAGGGATCTGGTTGAGGACCGAGTCGGTCAGGGGACTCAAAACGCACCGCTTTCTGCTCTACTGTGCTGTGGGTCCCACACGACAGCCGTGGGAAGCTATTTCTGTTTCTGTTCTTCGACTTCATTTGGCATGTTCGTGGCTGATGATAGTAATCTCTAGCTGGTCAACTTTGCACATTTCTAGTGCAAGACTATTTAGTTTTAGAAAAAATCTTCGGTCCAAATCTCACTAACTAGACGGGTTGGGTCAAGTAGTCTCGTAGCGACGGGGTGTTTGTGACGGCTCCGCCCCGCCGACCCCGTGCAGGAAGCCATTGTGGAAGGAGGAGCGCCTCCCCCGCCGCCAGCTCACCGTCGCCGTCCTCCTCGAGTGCATGGTGCTCATTGTTCTTGTCTCTCCTTGTCTCTACAGAATCTCCTCCGCGATCTAGGTGCGTGACATGAAGGCGGTACTCGTACCTTTCTCTGCTCTGCGTTAGGCGATGGCAAAGGCGGAGTGCGCCGTGAGCGCCTCGTGTGGCCGCTCATCTGCAAAGGCGTTTACTGCTTGACTTCAGGCGTGCGGCCAGTTCCCGGAGGCATTGGTGTCCGTATTGCGGGGGTGAGCAGGTACAATACAAACCTCGCACAGTCGAAGTATGTCATGTAGGATGGACCCTGGTGTTGTATGAAGATCGGTGACCACGATGAGCCTATCACGAAGATTGGAGAAGAAGATGAATATGACATGCGTGCATGAGTAGCAATTTTGAATTTTATTTTTTCTATGACAGGTACAAGGTTTAGACCGAGATTCAATACATCATGTGCGAACGATAGAGGTTTCGACTTCTAGGTTCGATCCACCTGACCTCTACAAGTTCAATGTTTAAAACGAACCTTTTCCTTGAGATTTCTATCTAGTTATTATGGCTATATTTTTTGTACAACGTTTTACACCAAACCGTCAATTAAGTTCAGTGTAGTATGCTTTTGACAAAGAAAAACTGAATGACAAACTATGGGTGAACTGATTTGTGATTTGACATCATCTCTCCGTAATATTACTTTTCTTACAAAATAATTCATTTTCGCAGGCGAAAATGGCATACCAAAAGATGTTACATTTTGAAACGGAGGTAGTACTCTCCAGTTAAGATTTCAATCAACTGGCTGTGCAATTATGCATACTTTTATAAACTGGTTAATATAGTTACTTGCTGATGTTCGGAACGGAAGGTAATGATTTGCCGCATCCGACTTCAGATTAACTTGCCGGCGGGGGCAGAAGCAGCCGGCCTGCTCACGGCAAGTAAGGACTGCAAGTGTATATGCCATGTCGGTCGTCGTCAGTTTCTTGCACGGCTGCGCCTTGGATTTTATTATTCTCGACGAGATGTTGGCTGGGACTAGTTTTCCGACGCCGCAACTAGCTGGGAAGCAGGAGACGAATCGTGCACACAGTGTTATGTGCACGGCAAGTTAAGTATAGCATTACAGGAGCAGCCGCCCAGACTTGCCAAAAAATCGTTTTGGGAAAACAAAAAAAAAGGAACTGTGGAGTCATGAAGATAAGAAACTAAGCAATTTCTGGCAAACAAACCCAGTAAACTTTTGGGGGAAACACATAGCAAATGTAAACCACGCATGACCTGCAGGATTAAAACCTGAAGCAGCTTCATCTAAATTGTCAGTGTGCTTCAGAATTACTCGCTCCATCCCACAATAACATGTTTTAGTAAACTATTTATCTTTCACAAAGTATTTCATACTCTGAGACCGAAGGAGTATAATCCAGACATCCAGTGTCTCATGGATTATGCAAGTTTATTGTAAGCATTTTGTGTGTGTGTTTAAGTACAACAACCCGAACCGTTGTATCAATGAAGCATTCACTCGTGCCAATGGAGAAGAGATGCAAGAGAACCTGAGCACCAAAGGAGGTCCTCCTATTCTGGAAACAGGACAACTGAGCAGAGAGCGAAGTACTTAATCTGTTCCACAATATACAATGTTTTGGCAAGCTGTTTTAGCTTGCCAAAACATCTTATCTTATGGGACGGAGGAAGTAGTTGAAAATAACTTCAGATAAATAGTCAACTACTGATAGATAGACAGCATTCCCAACAACCTAAGCTTCATGGCGGTCTCTGGTATAATTTTCACAATAACAGTTTATAACTGGAAAAAGAAAAGCAAACAAGGCTCTTGAATCCAGCCCACATGGTAAGAGAGAAAGGTTGGGCGCTAGAAGCAGAACCACTGTTCGACAGTAAGACCAACTGAGTTGTGTATTCTTTGCAGATTTTACACCACCCCGGAAGGAAGCCGCAGCACAAGTTGTCCACCAACAACACTGCACCACAAGAATCAATGGTTATTGGATGTTTAACTCCTTGAAAAAATGAAAGCAGTAGCATGATTATGTATACCTCTTCACATAGTAGTAGCAGAAATCTGCAAGGATGAACGTCTGGACGATTTCAGAGAGAAGCACCATTGATGGCCACAGACCATAGCCCAAAGCAGTCAACAACCTGCCACGCGTATCCAAGACCTACAAAAAAAAGTGTAGTGCCGTTAGACTCAATCACTGGATCGTTCAATTCTGCAACATGAATTTAGTCAGTTAACCATATTTTCAATCCCATGAATGAGGATGATTTATGTGTATCATGATGCAACTAAAAGCGCACACACTAAGAAGATACCATCCAACATGCAACCACATAAATAAACCTGGATTCAGAAACATTGGATCATCTGTGCTTAATGAGACTGCACCACGATGGGAGACTCACAAAAATCATGTAAACAATGTAATTAGAAAACATTGGGTCATCTTTGCTAAATGTTGTAAACAATGTACTGCACCACGATGGGAGGCTCACAAAAACGATAACAACCATCAAGATGTACCATTTTATTTGACATTTGTAACGTAAAAGTGTATTCATTTTTCCAAAGAGGATCTGCTTGACTCATCTAAAGTATCTGGAGAATGGAACACTGTCGAATATTTTGTAATGCAACTGGTCTGAATACATATTGGTGTGATAAAGAAGCTAAAATTTAGACTTGTAAGATGAAAAAAGTCAGAGAAAAGAACCTGAAGGACCCAGTGTGCACAGCTGAGAAACCTTGCAACCCCCAATGCAAACACATAATGAGCTGTGAACGGTTCAACAATCTGCTCAACAAAATGTAGAAGTTAGATAAATATGGCCATTCAACTCTGCAATCCAGGGATTATGGATGTTCTATTTTTAATAGTTACTCCTACCTTTGTATTCTGCATCAAGCGCAACTGGGGCAGCACTGAAACTGCTTCCAAGTAAACACAGAAGGCCCAGCAGATCCTATTGACCATGATATGTGATGTTGAAGGATGAGAAAGAAACGCCAGCACAAAACAAGGAACCACCTGGACAACAAATCTAGTAAGATGGTATGTTTGGCAATAAGAGGGGGTCGACAAGATGAATAGTTAACAACATGCAAAACAAGACAGCACCAGGGACAGACAAACAACTCTTTCAAAAACTTATACTGACATCTTGTAGTGATTTTGTGGATCTGCATAATACAACTAGGATATGGGCTTCGTAGTGAGAAAACTGAAGTCGGGGTGGTGATTTAAGTAATAAAATCCAACAATTATTTAATGTTTAATAGACTAAACCATCACAGTTTCATAGTCCACAATTTGGTTTTGTTCTTACCACATAATACAATGCAAAGTTGTCCTTCTCCAGCATATAAGTTGCCCGCAATCTGAACCGAATCATGTAAATGACGAAAAGAGTCGCTACTAGAGTAGCTGAATCCAGTATTGTATGTATGTCATACTCCATAACAAAGCTGCAGTACAACCTAACAGCTAGGAACAGTGCAGTCAAATCCTGAGACTTGAGTGATAGTCCTGGAAAGATTTAAAGAAGTTATCAACAAGTTAGAGCATGAGTACTGAATTACAGAGCAATGATCATGAATAAATGACATCAACAGAAAAATAACATATCTTGAAATTGCGATTTTTATACACAATGATATACCCAGTTAGCGCCTTATTAAAGTATATCAGTCATTTGTATGCACTGTACCATAAGAGACTACCCAGTTTATCCTAATGGAATCCTGGAAGATGGTTGCAGATTCCACTAATTAAAAAACTTTACTACTAGAGATCAGTGAGAAGGCAGATGCTATGACCATACGAATATCCAGTTGAGTGGCATTTTTTCACACCTTGAGCATGCATTCATGATTTCCATGTATCAGGTGATAGAATAGATTAGCTGATCATATATTCATACAACTAAAATAAAAATAACATCATGAGCAGCTAACATACGACGGAAAAAGAAAAGAAAATCCATCACGTGGCAAAAAAAATGTACATCTTTCCTCATTTAATAGTGCCACAGTTATCAAAAAACCATGAGGCCAACAAATTGTAAATAAATTAAATTTCCTTGTTGCTCTCCACGAAACAAACATTCAGCTCTCAGCAGACAAAGAACAAAAGGAACACACATATGTTCTTAATAAGGACCACCAAAACTGAGTTACAACAACAACAAAAAAAAAGGATGACGGTGACATGCATGAACATCTCATTAATATGTGTCAGTTGACTCGGTTCTTTTCAGGAAAACAGAGTTCACTTTGCACTTTCATTGATAAAACATCTAGGGACAGGGTAATTCATATAAATAAACCAGGAAAGTTTGTGAAGAACAGCAAGTCCACGTAAGAGACAGGTGTTCAAGTAGGTGCTAAAAAGGGTCTCTGTACCAGAAGATGAAAGTCCAAACAAAAAATTATACACTATCAGATACACCGTACTGATCACAACAATCACAGTTACAATCTTATTGATATAAGACTGCAACAAAATTTCTATAACAGGCATAGCATGAGTTGCATGTACTCCCTCTGTTTCACAATGTACGATGTTTTATAAATTTATCACATTCACATGTGTACACAGGTATCTAGACACATATTTGTGTATATGTGCACTCATTATATTTCGAATCTAGACAACATGTACAACATTTAAAATAGCTTATATTGTGAAACGGAGGGAGTATATAGCAACAAAACCTTTACAGCAGACAGATGCAGCTCAAGACTCCACGTGGGAACAGGGCAATTGGATTGAATAGGCAAAACCTTTTCCTTGAACGCTCGGAGCAAAATCACCATACGAACAATTTCACGGTTCCCCAAAGCAGCATGTGCGTAGTATTAACATTCCACTGCAGTTTCAATGCATTACTATGTACCGTCGCAAGTTGCAGACCTTATGCGAACAGTAAACCCTCACGCATGATAGCAAAACAGTTGATTCATAATTTTATAGGCCTCCACCATAAATAGGCACAGGTTTATCTACGTCCATCCGCAAAAGTACATCATTCAACATCCAAATGCACAGACAATTAGCACCAATATTGACATACGAGTATAGGATGGTAAGCTTAAACTGAAACGAAACGAACCCGATGTTTCCTCCTAGAAGAAAAAAAGGTAAGCGGAAACGCACTAAAAGGGGCATATCTTTCTAAAAAAAATCAGATCAGGCCGTGGTGGAACCACGCGAGCTCGACGGATCGAGAGGATAGCTTCGGAGAAGGAGTGGGGAGGGGGACAGGAGAAGGGTGGGGAGCGAGCGAACCAGCGCAGGTCTTCTCCTTGGTGAGCTTGTAGATGAGGAGGGCGATGCCGACCATGTGCGCGGCCTCGGCGGCGACGAAGAGGTTGTCGTGGTCGTGGACGATGAAGCGGATGCAGACGAGCGCGGCCATGCCCGCGACGACGGCGAGGAAAGCCTTGACCTTGGGCGGCTGCCTCCGCACCCACGCCACCACCACCCCCATCGGCCTCCGCGGCGGCCTCATCTCCTCCTCCTCCTCCTCCCCGCTGCTCCGGTCACCCTACCACCACCGTCGCGGCGACGGCGAGCACGATCGGAGAAGGGCTTGCGCGTGCAGTGCGTGCGGCGCGGCGTGAGTGGTCTGGTCTTTGGTTTTGCAGGAGAGGATGGGTGCGGCGGAGGAGTAATGGCTCGGCCCGGGTTGGGTTTGGTGCAGCTGCAGCTGTTCCGTTCCGTCCCGTCCCCGGATGTGTCAGGTTAAAAGCACGAAACAAATCCATGTGGTGCTAAAGTAGGAAAAAAATTCCATATAAAACCATAGGCCAAATGTGAAGTTTATCTATCTTGATGAGTCACCAATGTTTAGCAGATTTTGTTGTTATTATACACGAATAATAACTTCCCTCTAATTAATTGATAGGCTATATCTACGCAGTTATTACATGCCATGGAAAAGGTCGCAATACTACTTATATTTTCTGTCTCAGTTTTAGTAGAATAATCTTAATCCTAATTAGTAGTAAATCCAATGTTGTGCACAAAGTTTATTTAGGGAATATTTTTTTTATTTTTTTAAGGAATGTTGTGCACAAATTAGGTCTCCCCTCTATTTTTTTTTGCATATGTTACGAAATCTCTCGGAAGTACCTCACAAACCCAAAATTCTTACACCTTCATCTTATTTCATCATTTTCATGAAATGCCCGTGATTTCAAATGCAATTGTTGTGTTTGTTATATAAATCTGAATAACAATTGTAAAAATGGATTTCCCAGTTATGTATGAGTTTGATATGATCCTTGTATTACTAAAGTTTAAGGTTATTCAAACATAATATACACTTTGGAATATATGCACTGCCCAATTATTTCTCCCTCCGTTCCAAATTAGATGACTTCTATTTGTCAAAAAGAGCATGCATATAGACATGCACATGTCTAGATACATACTACTCCCTCCGTTTTAAAATAAGTGTCTTAAGTTTGTCAGAAAGAAAATATATCTAGACAAAATTATGTCTAGATGCATCTTCTTTTTGATAAACTTGAGACATTTGTGGACGGAGTGAGTATTTCGGAAAATTGGAAGTCAAATAATTTAGAACGGAGGGAGTAGATAGTAGGGAAAACTGGATCCATGGTATTGTGGTTTAGTGATGATATAAAATTGATGTGTGTAACGAGGCAAACATTGTATTTTAGTAAAGCAAGTTTACACATTTATATTTGTTAGGGTGCATCAAAGAAGTATATATAATAAGTAATAGGACAAGGAGGAGGTTGTTTGTCCCATTTTGGCGCTCTAATAAGCAACTCGTTGTGTGATAATAAATGTAGGCATTTTGGTTTTAGACACTTGTCGATGAGAAAAACAGATTCGCAAATGTTTTCATTCACACATCACCTCACCTACAACATATTGAGAATTTAAGCCGCAAAGAAAACAGGTTGAAAATTTAAGACTAAATGAAAGAATCACTACAAACATTACCTCCTCCCGCTATTAGTGAAATAGTAATCCGTCACGGCGAGATAAATACTCTCTCCGTTGATCTAAATCTAAGTCAATTAATTTAGAAGGAGGGAGTAGGAGATGAAATCTAAAATTGGATTGCCGTTGGTGGTTGAAGATCACCGGAGGGAGTAGTACGTGCTAGGGAACGTTTGGTTCGTGTAGGTGGCGACCGATCGGCGTGGCCATCGAGTCATCAAGTGGTTGATGGGAGTAGGCCAGGTTAAGCCACCCGTTCGATCTACTGAACTGAACTGAACTGAACTGAACTGATGAGCTGACCGACCCGGTCGGTATTTGACTTGGATGGGCGTCGGTGTTTGACTTGGATGGGCTGGAATTGTTCACGCGGCCCGACGCTGCCTCGTGGAGTGGAGAGCGGAGCACAGCGACGACGGCGACTCTCTCGCGCGCGGGGAGTCCCACGGAATATGGATACGTGTGCCAGCCAATGGGGCGGAGAAGGCCGTGTCATCCCGGCCACAGTTGACGTCCTGTCGAGCCGTGCCGGACTGCCGGTGCGGTGGTGTAAAGTGTGTGAACCGCACCACGCGCCCGTCGTGCCGTGCGCTGCTGGGGCCGCGTCGGCAGCGGCACGGAGGTAACGCCGTGCGTGGGGGATGCTTTGTGGTTTTTTCTCGAGCCTTGGAGACGTGCCGTGCTGTGTGCGGTCGAGTACTCGCCGTGCTTCGTCCTTTTTCGGTTCGCCGTGTCAACGTGCCAACCGCTGGTCTGCGCGGCCCAGTTAGTATTTCTTTTTTGTATGAGAAACCACGGCCCTGGCAGTTTGATGGGCTCGATGGAAAGATCGGCCCGTGATGTATTGGGCGCAGAGTAAAGACGGCCATCAGATTCGCTGATTCGGTCCTCTTGCTACTCCGACGCCCACTCCTAGCAGAGGAAGCCTAAAAAAAAAGAACAGTGACCTCCGTCTCCCTCTCATTAAAAATGTCAGGTCAGTAGCCTTTTGCATTTTTAAAGATTTATACCAAATATGTTATGTCTGCATTTCTGAAATCATTAGAAGAAAGATTGTTAACGAAATCACACCGCTTGTTTTGTACTCGTGACAATTGTCACATTTTCACTAGGCAGGACCCGTGGGACGTTTGCAAGTGCGATAAGTGGTGACAGAGTTATGATGAGATGTATCGTTCCAAGCACGGAGATGCATTTAATTTCAAGATTCCTTTTCTTAAAAACTAAATAACAAAACAACTGGTTATCCTAATTATGAACCGTTTTAATATTTGAGATTTCCGTGTCTAGATCCTTAAAATTAGATTCGATGTTAATATGTTTGAGAATATTTTTTCTTACTTATACTTTTTACTTCCTGTTATGTGTACCTTGTATCCCCTCTTCTATGTACCCCAGTTATGTGGAATTTCCTTTAAACTCCGTAATTCATATTTTGCGTATTTTTAGCACTCTTCTATGTAGATTTTGTACACTGTCATCTTTGTATTTTGTACTTCTGTTATGTGTTATGTGGACATGTACTATGTCTCACTTCTATATAATCCGTACTTCATGTTGTCTATTCCTTCTATTTTGAAGTTGTACATATCGGGAGGAAACGAAAAAGAAACTATGGCGACCCAACTAGCTATGCCCGTACACGTTTGCTCACACAACGATCTCTCACGCACAATGAAAAAAATAGCACGCTACAAAATATAGCGTGACCCTTTTCAAAATGTTACAAATGCTATAGCGTGTTATAGCTAAAGGGGATCGTGTGCAGAAAACAAAAAAAATTCCTAGCAACGATATCCTTAAACTAGCCAAGATCTACACTATGCAGATATTGAAGTACAGCGGAGATCGGAATACATACCCTCGTAGACCGAATAGCGGGGATTACGCTCCCGCACAAGCGTTGACGACGAAGACGACGTAGCCGACCTCTAGGTCGTGGAGAACTCGGCGCGACGAAGATGGCGAAGATGACCCCGAGGTCGGGTGGAGGAAGTAGACCTCCGAGTACCGCTAGCGCAGCACCTCGCAGGGCGTCACACACATACGGTGGAGACGACGGCCTCCGAAGCTCCAGTCCAGGACGAGTAGTGGAAGACTTGGACCGGAACACCAGCAGCGCGGCAGCGGGCTATGGTGGAAGAGATCCCCCTCCTCTACTCGGCGCGACTCCGACAAAGGGAATCACGAGATAGAGAGAATTAGGGAATTAATTGCTGAATTAAAAGGCCAGGGGTGCCCCTTCTTATATAGGCTCCCGGGGGGAGCCAACCTTGTCAGCCAGGCAATGTGGGACTATCCCACAACCTGGTTCGGCCAAGGCATGGTGCGTCGGCCCTAGGTGCGCCCCATTTGGCCCATCTAGGCCGGCCAAGCCTCCCCCACAAAATTCCCTTGAGGGTTTCCCCCCCCCCCCCCCCCCCCCCCCATGGGCCTTCTTTCGACCAGAAGGCCCATTTAGGGAAATCGTCCTAAATAAATTTGAAAATAAATATATAAAATCATATTTGCATATTAATTACACTAATTAATATCAAACATAATATATATAATTTTTCCTAGCTCCGAAAACTCTTTCGGCGCTACCCGATCTCCATCGGACCCCTCCCGGGACGATCCCGGTGATCTCTTTCCTTTCCGGTTGTCTTGTCGAAACCCCTTAAGTGTGTTACCCTAGCGGTTCGATATAATAACAGGTACGATCAAGACTCCTCTATGATCAACGACTAACTCGTAGGCCTGGACCCCATGAATTAATCCCTGTGATATAACGAATGACTTTCATCTATCAAACCTGGACGTCTAGTCTTAAACTCTTTGTCATGGCGATACTTAGCGTGTCCGAGCATCATTCTCAGATATCTCCATACCTAGCATGATCTCGTTACCGACATCGCTATCTTCTACTCGTCCATGATATTATGTCAGCTGGTGACCTAGTCACATGTTTGCAAACTGATTTGACATAATCTCACCGAGTGGGCCCTAGAGTATCTATCCGGCTATGCGGACTGACAAATCCCGCTGTTGACCACTCGTCTCAACTACCCCCTTCCGATACCCAAATGTATCACCTATCATTGTCACACTATATAGGATATGACGTTTGGTGCGATCAAAGTATCTTCCAGGGATAACAATAAGAGTTGATCTCACGGTCTTAAGGCGTAACGACTATGTCCTATAAATACTGGGTATGTCCATCACATTGTTACACCTAACGATATGACTCCCATTGCCGACCGGCGCCATGCCCTATGATCGGAAAACCTCGATCATCAATCGCGCAACGAAACTAGTCTTAGTAGAGCCTACTAGGGACCTGGTTGTTTATCTACCACACCTCTATTAATGTTTTCGCTTAATACAGTTATAGCATGGTGTAAAACATATAATGAACGATTTGGGATATTGACAATAAACTATGTTCATTAAGTGCCTCTAGGGCATATTCCTTTCAGTCTCCCACTTGCACTATAGTAACACTTAATCTAGTTTACAACTTGGTAAAAGCTCAACACTCATAGCATCTTGGTGCCTGCTCGCCCCGTGGAAGAGGAATACAGTCAATAGAACTCACACATTGAGATCTATATGTGCTTTGCAACACTTCTATGTCACCTAGTTTGACATCAACCCGTATCTTACGATGACGGTGAAATATATCCCAGTGGATGGAGTGAGACTCGAGCATTCGCGTAGCATGCGCCTTAAAAGTCTAAGAGATCTATTAAGGGGACCACCTACGCTCGGAAAACTGCTCAGTCCAATCACACTTGCTACTTCTAAAGTCGCGATATATTTCTATAGCTATGTAGATTGTGCGACAGTGCATTCATATGCGACTTCGCAAACTAATCATGTCTATCTTCAAAATAAAGGACATCTCCCATATGAGATTTCTAGTCGCATGGGTCAGTGTAATAACTTACATCATCGTAACCGCTTTACAGCAAGTTGCCATTCCACTCTTACCCTTTACTAGAAAACCTATCTTCAGTTCTCATAGACACTGAAGAATAAACTTAACGTTTGTTCATTGATCCACACAAGGATCACTCTAGAACCTGTTCTTCAACCAAGAACTCGGGTCACACTAAGTCGAGCTTTAAGTCTGATAGCATCTATATCTGATACATAGATAATGTCGAACATCATTTGCTATAACTGAAAATGCCAAGATAAACTTAATATTTTACCTAGTCATACAAGCAAGAACCTGTTTCTTTGCTTGTCCTATTCTGAAACACTTCAGAATCTTGACTAAGGAAATATTCCGACATAATGTTATTAAGCCCCTTACGATCTATATAATTATAAATCGGATGCCTAATACTCCTAACTTCATTTCATAGAAAATTTAATCACTTAAATAATCCTTTACACTCTACTAGAGGATCTGTGTCATTCAATATGTCGTTACATACAGAATCACAAATGACACCTAGCTCCCACTCAAATATGCCTTCCGCATATAAGATCAAGGAAAAGCTACTTAGCTCCCACTCAAATATGCCTTCCGCATACAAGATCAAGGAAAACTACTTTGCTCCCACTCACTTCTTTGCAAATGTAGGTTTCTTCAATTATTTTTGGACAACTCCAAAATCCTTTGATCACATTATCAAAGTGAAGATTCCAGCTCCGATATGCTTGCTTCTGCCCATGAATGGACAACCGAAGTTTGCACACATGTTTAGCATCCTCAGGATTACAAACCATTCTTAATTACACTATTAAGAACCATGGTTTTCTCATCCATCTATCAATTTCTCATTCGAAATTATAGTAATTGCTAAACGACCCACAATAGATTTAAGCTTCGCCACTTGAGACAAAGTCTCATGTGGTCTGTCGGAACTGTTTCACGACAAATCGAATCTGCTCAATATCTATTCTCTCATAAAACTCCATATACTATTAACATCCTAAATGCCATCAAGAAGATCTCCCAAGTCATTACCTGGTAATCGTATATGGATTTTATTTCGGATCATAAATGACTCATAGCCATTTCTCGGACTTAGGTCCACCATCTCTTCTTCGTAGTTCGTAGGTCTATCATATTCCATTAATATGACCTTCATAGCAAGATTGTCGTAACACACAGTGTGGAACACAACCTCGTATGTCTACGCTCTTAGTATGAGCTCAGAACATCATGATCTTGAATCATCAGCTTTTTCAAGCTGTGGAGCCTGACACCGAAAACACTTTCGGTTGCGCCACTCTGATGTCTGGAGAGGAAGTTCACCAACTTCGTCTCGCTCTACTTTCTTTCTCACTTATACCCTTGGACAAGAAACTATTTCTTTCGCAAGGTATATCCCGGCAAAGATTTTGCCTATGTCGTGAGACATGTACCCAACTAACTCCTTAGGTAGGGTATACTACAAAGATTAATCCATTTTAGGTTCGATTACATCGAAACACTAAATTGCTGAAACGACAATCCAGGCTAAAAGCCATGCCATCACTCGTATGGTATTGTCTCCATGGATTTGAATGGTTTCCCTATTTGCTAACGTGAGTGTTGACGTTTCTTCCATATGACTATAATGATCACAATAATTCGGTAAGAGATTCATTTACCACACACTATCCGATAGGGTGCAATTACGACGTCCTAACACACCATAACACTATGGTGTTCCATGCGACGTAATTTATGGAACTCTTCTCACAAGTCTTCCAATGATGTGCCAACATTATAACTCAAATCTTCATTCCTCGATATGCATCGCGGGAATTTGATTTCTTGTTAAGTTTATTTGCTACTTCATTCTGAACTTGTTTGATTGAATCAAAGTTTCCAGACCAACATTCCCCGAGTGGATATCCATATATCTACTCAAATGTTCATGAAGTCTATGAAATAAAGACTTCCACTACACGTTAAAGTACTTCATTGATTCACATACACCGAAATGCATGATTCTCAACAAGCTATACTCAAAACGTTCAGTGAAGTTCACGAAATAAAGGTCTCCACTACCCGTCAATTACTTTACTGAACCACATACATCTCTATGTATGACTATCAATAAGTTATATGCCCGCTTTCCGAAAACGGTGTCACAGTTATTTTGCAAGTGTCAAAAGATCAAATCTTAGGACTTGTAGGTCCATCCGGTATGGAGCTAATGCATTGACTATATCATTGACATGACTAAACGGTAGTGCCACACATATGTGGTGTCTTTATTAAGTTTGTATCCTTTGGCATTAATGTTATGAATGTGGTAGCTTCTACCATCTAAATTCAAATCGGCATATGATCATTACTTCATAAATATAGGACACCAAATTTGTCACTATCATGTATGAACAAGTGTCTCGCTAGAGGAGACACATTTGTAACGATCATACTAACAGGCGATCATAAAGAATTTATTCAAATGGTAGATCTAGAGGGAGAGTGTCTATGGCCATCACAACAACTTGATTGCCATTATCAACACGCAATGTCGCCTCATCCTTTCAATCTACTCAATCAGTAAACCTGGTTTTTCACAAAACATGACTAGTTCAAAACTTAGTCACTACTGCGAGTACTTGCTTAGCTAAAACATTCATAACATGTATATCATATATACACCACCATCATTGATGACTTCCGGCGATCTGTTTCATTTTCTTGATACTTCCACCGTAATCAAGAACCATGAAGGTGAACGATTCCCCTTGCATGACATAGTCTATGACAGAGGATTTGCACTTGGCAACGATGTCTGTCATCCAGTGATTGAGCTGAGCGAGGCGTCTCAATGTTCATTAAGCATGAACATATGTCATTAAGTATGACCGCCACGTGCTCCCTCAATGTGTGTATTCTCTTCCATCTTGGTTGAGAAGACAATCAGTCAACGTACTGAAAAACTTCATCAACCCAACGTTTGGGGTACCCCGAGTTTAGCGACCATACCATATGTTCGCGATCTAAAAACTCGTACCCATCGTTGGTTCTTTATGGCAAAGATCATAGCATACACTGGACTATGATGATATCATCCGCACAAAATCCGATAATCAAAATTATCTTTTGTTAGCGGAATCTCCGGGTTTATCTTCTAGTGGGTATTGTAACACAAAGAGCTAACGGTTTAAACAAGAAGTATCCTCAAGCTAAAGCATAAAACTATGAAGTTTGGACCCAACCTTTTAAGTTTCTCAATCGCAGGAATGCGCCGAATTTGAAAAGATGCTATCACAATGGTTAATATCTACAAAGGTTTGCAAAATAGACTCTATTCATTATATTCTGAGTTCTAGTATTTTAGAAAATAACTATCCGAACTCCCACTCAAACGAACATCCCTCCTGATCGTTTAAGCGATTACACGACCCCCATCTATTGCACCACACCTCATCATCAGAGCCGGCGGCACAACTTCAAGAGTAGACAATTGTCCGCCAAACCAATTTTGTGACTCGTGCTCGACCTTTCGGTCTCCCTGTTCTGAGGCCATATTTCTGAATATGCTAGGCTCGCCACCAAAAACCTCCACGCTGACGCTTGTGCAACATGGCTTACACCCACTGTATGCGAACGACGAGATGTCTGACACCCGATCATCACGGCCTGCCTCATAACGTAGAACTTTCTTGGTGGTGCGCGTTGGAGGGAGAACACTAGTGGTATTTTGAAGGGATCATCTTATATAGCTACCGCCGTGTAACTAATATATACTATATATACAATCACACAATATAAGATGCACACAAAACATCAAATGTAATGCAATGTGATATAGTCCATTGCGCCATGGTCTTCTTGGCGCCCGCAGTTTATAAACAATTTAATAAACCTACCTTGACCATATCACATAGCCCCTGCAAAATAAAGTTAGACGCTTCTACTTTATCTTTTGCATATTTTACGTGGCTCGGGGCTTTCGTAAATAGAACCGCTTCATACCTACGAACCTTATGACCACAACAACGATCCAATAATTGCATGTTTAAGCATCCCTTTCGGGCCCTCCATTGAAAATGCAAAGCCAACTAAAGAGAGAGAAACAGGCACCCGCCAGCCACAGATACGGTACAAGCCATATGTCAGTAGTGGAACTAGTCTCGCATAAGCGTACGCGTAAAGTCGGTCCGGGCCGCTTCATCAACTCGATGCCACTGGAATCACAAGTGCACGCTAGAGGGTAGCAAATAACAGGAACGGTGCCCCCGTGCAGAACACGGGTTCTAACAGCGTACAACTATATCTACGATAGATCGGCACTGATACCACCGAAGGGGATCGTGTGCAGAAAACAAAAAATTTCCTAGCAACGATATCCTTAAACTAGCCAAGATCTACACTATGCAGATATAGAAGTACGGCGGAGATCGGAATACATACCCTCGTAGACCGAATAGCGGGGATTACGCTCCCGCACAAGCGTTGACGACGAAGACGACGTAGCCGACCTCTAGGTCGCGGAGAACTCGGCGCGACGAAGATGGCGAAGATGACCCCGAGGTCGGGTGGAGGAAGTAGACCTCCGAGTACCGCTAGCGCAGCACCTCGCAGGGCGTCACACACATACGGTGGAGACGACGGCCTCCGAAGCTCCAGTCCAGGACAAGCAGCGGAAGACTTAGACCGGAACACCAGCAGCGCGACAGCGGGCTATGGTGGAAGAGATCCCCCTACTCTACTCGGCGCGACTCCGACAAAGGGAATCACGAGATCGAGAGAGAATTAGGGAATTAATTGGTGAATTAAAAGGCCAGGGGTGCCCCTTCTTATATAGGCTCCCGGGGGAGCCAACCTTGCCAGCCAGGCAATGTGGGACTATCCCACAACCTGGTTCGGCCAAGGCATGGTGCGCCGGCCCTAGGTGGGCCCCATTTGGCCCATCTAGGCCGGCGAAGCCTCCCCACAAAATTCCCTTGAGGGTTTTCCCCCCCATGGGCCTTCTTTCGACCAGAAGGCCCATTTAGGGAAATCAGGCTAAATAAATTTGAAAATAAATATATAAAATCATATTTGCATATTAATTACACTAATTAATACCAAACATAATATATATAATTTTTCCTAGCTCCAAGAACTCTTTCGGCGCTGCCCAATCTCCATCGGACCCCTCCCGGGACGATCCCGATGATCTCTTTCCTTTCCGGTTGTCTTGTCGAAACCCCTTAAGTGTGTTACCCTAGCGGTTCGATATAATAACAGGTAAGATCAAGACTCCTCTCTGATCAACGACTAACTCGTAGGCCTGGACCCCATGAATTAATCCCTGTGATATAACGAATGACTTTCATCTATCAAACCTGGACGTCTAGTCTTAAACTCTTTGTCATGGCGATACTTAGCGTGTCCGAGCATCATTCTCAGATATCTCCATACCTAGCATGATCTCGTTACCGACATCGCTATCTTCTACTCGTCTATGATATTATGTCAGCTGGTGACCTAGTCACATGTTTGCAAACTCATTTGACATAATCTCACCGAGTGGGCCCTAGAGTATCTATCCGGCTATGCGGACTGACAAATCCCGCTGTTGACCCCTCGTCTCAACTACCCCCTTCCGATACCCAAAAGTATCACCTATCACTGTCACACTATATAAGATATGACGTTTGGTGCGATCAAATTATCTTCCGGGGATAACAATAAGAGTTGATCTCACGGTCTTAAGGCGTAACGACTATGTCATATAAATACTGGGTATGTCCATCACATCGTTACACCTAACGATATGACTCCATTGCCGACCGGCGCCATATGCCCTATGATCGGAAAACATCGATCATCAATCGCGCCACGAAACTAGTCTTAGTAGAGGCTACTAGGGACCTGGTTGTTTATCTACCACACCTGTATTAATGTTTTCGCTTAATACAGTTATAGCATGGTGTAAAACATATAATGAACGATTTGGGATATTGCCAATAAACTATGTTCATTAAGTGCCTCTAGGGCATATTCCCTTCAATAGCGTGCTATTTTTGAAATAGCGTTTGACAAAAAAAATGTAATATATAGTCTAAATAAATGAATATTAAATATTTCTTCAACAGAAATAATCAGTAATACTTAACCAGATCCATGAACAAACATTTTTTGGCACAAACCAGATCCTTACAGAAACATAAAATAGGAGATATAAATTCATGAACAAAATAATAAGGTCTAAAAGACTAAAACCGAACCACCAGATTGCAGTTTACAACATTAATCAGAATGATTGGCCTCATCTTACTTTTGTTTTGGTTAGGTTTTCTCTCGAGCTGGAGAAGGAGCTTGGGAGCTGGAGTTTTCTTGTTTTTGTTTCGTGTTTGGGCCGTTGGGAGTTGGGCTTTTGTTTGGGCTAATGGGTTTCAGATCCAGTTTTCCAGTAATTTTTGTAGCGCTCTATACGCTATATTATTTAGCACGGTATAGCGCGGTATAGCGCGTATGTAGCGTGAATAGCGCCGTAGCGAGCATTTTAGGCTAAATATAGCGTAGCCTCCCCAAAAACGCTATAACGCGCTATAAACACCGATATAGCGTGCTATTTTTTACATTGCTCACGCATAATGATTGCTCGCTTTGCTGATTGTCATGCGCTGTCCGTACATTCGGTGTGATACCTTTTTTACATAGTAATACATGTCTCATTTATAAATAAAGATCAACTTATAAGACACGTATACACCGACCTTACATATAAGAGAAGATATGATAAACTTATGTGATAAATCAACGCCTATCCCTCTGTACGTAGTAATTGTGGTGACCCAGCATACCACTGCATGGTGTAGTATGCTATAGTCGTTGACATAGCACCAATGGATCACCGCCCACCAGTGTTACGTCATCAGAGTGGTACAACAGAAACATCGCAGGTCCAAGGCATGACTATAGATTACAAACAGAAGATCCAAAACAGCAGATCTTTAGAACCTTCTCGAAACAATGAGGCAAGACCCTAATAAAAGAACATCAAATGGAAAATCTCGGAGGAACTAACCTATACTAAGCCTACTGCTGATACGGCAAGGCTTGCAATTGCGCTATAGCAACGCCTACAGAGATAGGTTCTATGACTAGGAATCTATCCTATTTTACACTACGCCTTCATTCGTCCTCCGTCTTCCTTCAATTGCTTCAACAGGATGTTGTCGCCTTCTTTGGTATCTTGAGTTTATCCGTCTTCAGAGTCTTCATAGCCTAGAGTGCTGCTTCTTGTGGTTCTTCATGTCTAGCAGGGGTTTAGGAGGCAAGGGTGAGTAACAGCGTTACCCAGCAAGTTCATTATGCAAGGTGGGAAGTTTGATGCATAAATACAACCACAGACAATGGATTGTCGTAGGCTAATACAAGTTTTCGAAAACATTTCTTCAAAAGGTTGCTTCTATTCCGAAGACTATGCTCGTCAGGAGTCACAGGGCTAGGGCTTTGAGGAGCCTCCTTTCCTGCTGCGTTCGTCGTTCCGTCCTGGAACGTGGAGTAACATGTCACATTCATACACTCTGCAGAGGTGCGCTGCTTTACCCATAAGAGATCAAGACCTTGTTGCATAACCGGGCGTACTTTCCCGTCCACACTTCCTTGGTGTGGGGCCCAGTCAGTAATCCAAGCCAATCACTGCGCCTTCCCACCATCCCCGCACACCCCCCATTACTCCGGTGCATGTTAGTGGGAGACACCCCAGCTTAACAGCTGCCAACTAGTGGGAGACACCCCAGCTTAGTTGCAAACTAGTGGGAGACACCCCAACTTAGTTCCCGAAGCCAACCTTCAATAGATGCTAGAAGCCACAACCCGAAGGTGAGGTTATTATCCTGGCCACCTCAAGCTCAGCGGATTTACACACCGCCCGGCTTTGATCTAGTCACCCGTTGATGCACGAGAGGAAAAGGGTACAGCTGACTTCTCCGTCCCATTCTGAATCTTATGGTTGCGCGTAATATTCGGCGCAAGAATCACTGGCGACATTGGTTGTTAAGTCCTAGGTGATACTTTCCCGTGCAAATGGAACCTCCATCACAACATTCTTACCGTGGTCCCATCTGCCAGCCATATGAGATTACCACCTCACTGGTGGATAACCATAGTCATATTATTATAAAATAAGTTTTCTGCCCATTTGGTGTGATATGCAATACTAACATTTTGAAAATAGTTTCTTATCAAATACTTCAAGAGGACATGAATAAAAGGGATGAACTTGCCTTTCTGACTGCAAGATTATGCAGCCAGGGTCTTCGATATAATATAAACTCCGAGAAATCTGGAAACAACATCATTGGTCCGGTAAGGACTAATGTTTAAAGAAGCAGCATGATTAATGCATAAGTATGAGATGCATCGCAAAGTACCCCGTATCTCACTCTCGGAGATTGTATTTTATTTGAGTTGGGTGTTTTCATTTAGAGTTGTTTGGTCTTCAAGTTTACTTCACAAGCAAGATGAGTTGTTTAACATTAATGTTCATGTATCATATTAAGCTTAAGAGTAACGTAAAACCACATATGAACACTCAATGGTCGCTTTAGGTTGTGTTCATTTAATGTTGGTAGAAAACTTGTATCAACTTTAATTAAGTAGAGCTAGGGTAGTATTATCTTTTATGATGGCAAAAAGAATAACTTTTGAAGAACATGAGAATGTAAATAAGTGTGAATATGATATGAAGTGGTTAAGGGAAGTTATATGATTATTCTTCTTTGTGTGTTTTACCCAAGACTTTGTATTATGAGCATATTTAATTTAATTAGGCCTTTATATAAGTTATTCCCTACTTATTTTACTTCACTAATTATAAGTAAATATGAGTTAAGTAATTTATATGAAAAAAAAATAAGTGGAGCATTCATACAACATAAATTTTAGTAATTTTCAAATGTTATTGGATTATTTATGCATTTGAAATGAATACCAAATGGTAGTAGAATAGCTTTCATAAGCTTATACTTTTATTTTATTTTTTTATTTTTAATTTAAAATAATAATACTTATTTATTATTTAATAAAATAGAATATTATTTTAAAATAGCAATAATTGTATTCTGAATATTATATGTTATACTGAATTTATATTTTCAGTTTTAAAAGAATGTATGTGAAATATTTTAAATGAAGTTTGAAATACATCCAGAATAGCATTTCAAAATCACTTCATATTTAAAAAGATTATGTGATTTATATCTTAAATTTTATTCCATTTAAGTTTTATTCCAATACAAATAAGAATGATACAGAAATATAGATTTTATTTTGATGATCATTTTGGTATAAAGATTATATTTTTCTGATTTAAAATGAATTAATTCTGATTTTAGAAAGTTTAACTCGAGTTAAAAGATTTGAATTAAATTAAAAGAAAATGATTTAATCAAGGTGCTGGCGTCAGCTGATGTCACACCGGAGCAACTCTTCTCCACCGAATTCGAATCCCACGATTTCGACCAAATTGGCAGGAACGGGGACTACCTACGGATAGAGAACAACAAAGCGAACCATAGGATGGCGGCGCTTGGACCATATGGTCACTGGAGCATCGCCGGCGGCGAGGTTTGCGGCGGCGGCGCTCGGCTCCCGTCGGGCCACGAACTCAGTACGATTTGGGAGGAACGGAGGGTGTAGGAAGGTGCACAGGCTCACCCTGAGCGCGATGCGAGGCTCGGTGAAGCGAACGGAGGTCTGACAGCGACGAACTCGTCCGCGGCGTCGGCGGCCGGAGGCGAGGAAGACGGCGCGATTCTCCATCTCCCGAGCTCCCCTGCACGAACGGCTCGACGAGGAGGTAGAGGAAGACGAGGCGAAGCTTCCTAGATCCTCAGAACGGCAGGGCATGGCCGGAACCGGTGGCAGTCGCCGGCGCATGGCGGCGGCCCGAGAAGCTAGGGTTAGGGATTTTAGGAAAGGACGAGAGAGAAGAGGAAGAAGAGATGGGGCGAGTGAGAAGCTGAGGAGGATGAGGACGGCGCTCGGCCTCCTTATCCATGCGCGAGGTGAAGGGAAGAGGGACACGACAGCACAGCGGCAGCGACACGAGCTCCTCTGCTTTCTGGCCGGAGGAAGAAGAAAACATTTAAAGCCTTTTTGCAGAAAACCCCCTGGGTTTCCAAGAAACTACAGACATAGTGTACCGAAGCCCTTCTTTACTGTTTTGGACTTGTTTTTGATTCAGAAACTTACAGATAAGTCCTGGGAACTTTATGATTGAGATAAAATGTTTATTTCCTTTATATAATTTTCATTTCTTGATATAATTTTATTGCTAGGTATATTTTGAATTATTTTATCCTTTTAATTGAGTTTGGACATTTTTAGGTATTTTCCTTTCATTGAAATTTTTAACTTACACTTGATTAAATTTCTAGGTTGCATTTGGGAATATGAGAATATTTCCTATGCTATCATTTAATTTGGAATTTGTTATTTCCAAATTTTCAATTGATTTGAGATTTTGTTTCAAAGAGTATATGTGAACATGAATATTCCATTTTGTTATATTTTGTTGCTTCCACTAAATCATTTTTATGATGCATTATAACCATGTGGAATTATTTCTATGGCCTTATATATTTATTTCTAATTTGTTTCCATCAACTTCTAAAATGATCTGGGTTATGGATTTTAAAATATCGAAATATTGGAGTACACTAGTTGGTGGTATGGTGATTGAGGTATTTCATACCACACCAAATTATGGTTGATGGAAATAACAAAATGGGTCATTGTGATTCCAAAGAAGAGTATACACAATGCTTTATGTCAAATCCATGCCAATCATGAGATATTGCCAAATGGCTTTTATTTGTGATCCTTGACAAATAAATCATGTGAGAACATGATCAATTATTTATGAAAGCACAAGATAGGAATTCCTGCCTAAGGTTAGGTCTTACGGTGATAAGATGATGGGTTTAGACTTCTTCTCATTCCATCCTCCAGTTAAGATGGAGTAAGAAGGATGCATTCTTTCTTGATAGAGTCAATGTATTAGGAATAGATCTAATAATATATATATTTGAGTTGGTGAAATGGGTATCCTTGAACATATATCAACTAATGCTTCCAGATGATTAATTTGCCATATGTCCAAGATTATTTTTTATTGAGAATGAATTCTTGGTTCAACCAATGGATGATTATCCATTAGTGATCTTGTTGCTCCTCTCTTATATGATTCTTCATTCACATGGTCATGAGAGATGATACATGTGACTCTGAGATATGTATATTGTTTATATACACTTATGACTTGGCATTACTTTCTCTTTGGTTATGATCCCCTTGGAGAAACACCATAAATCCATATGTGACTTTACTTTGGCATTGATCCTTTTGAACAAGAAGTAGATGTTCAAGACAAGTTCTTCTTGTCATGTATTGAATTTCCAACATCACTTGTCTCACCCTTGTGGTGAGGACAATTCAATTTAACCAAACCAACTTTCTTGGTTGGTGGTATGTGAATGTATGTGTATTTTATGACATCAAAGGACTTGATGTACTGGATGATCTATCCTACTATTCATGTGTATATGGCACTCCATTGTTTGTGCATACCAAAATGAGTTGTCAACAAGGTTGCAAAGCTTGTCATCAACCTATTTCTATATCACACTAACATTGTAATGTCATACCATTTCCTGAGAAATTAATAAAGATGGTTGAAGATGAAAGAGTTTCCAATTCTTCAGGATAGATTGACATAACACTTCTATATCCACTAAGGAATGCTTCTCTAAGTCTTCTTGTTGTGTTCTTCCCTTTTTGTTATCTTCTCTTGTTGATGCCTTCGAGAAGATTGGGAGATAAAGAAATATGATGTATAGATCAAGTAAGAGGATCTTGATTAAGGTTTAGGTAATTCATTTGGTCTCCAAGAATGTCATGGTTTCCATGTACTAGCAATATGTCTAGCACAATTGATAGGAATAGATGATCAGAGAATAACTACGAATAGTTGTTTTGGTCATTAACTCCTAAATATTGTGTTGATGTAACAAGTTTTGTTTTCTTTAGTGTAACCTCTCATCGTGTATCTCTTTACCCCTGAATAAGGTTTAAGCCAAGATCATCTCGAAGTTTATAACGCTCAAGTTTATGATCTACTTCAATTCCACCAACTCAAGTGAAACTTCAATCACTTAGTGTTTCGAAAATTAAATGCGCGAAAATTATCCAGATTTTCTGATGCATGGATGCAATGCACACTCCTGTGTCAACTCTATTTCTGGACCCTAAGTTCTGGGATGTTACAGTCTCCCCTCCTTAAACTAAACTTCGTCCCCGAAGTTCGTACTCTCTTACGTTTTGGATTTAGGATCCATCTTGTATATAAGTTGCACTTCTCGAACTTCATGTTAGTTCTTTATGGAGATAATTGGTGTATCCCCAAATCCATATTTTTCCTTGAATCCTCTTTTGACTTAGTACTTTGCTAACTGTCAACTCCTTTGATTCCGTGATTCCTTCTTGGAATATTCCACTTCTAGGCATGTCTTATTGAAAATCTCCTGGGATCAGGCTTTATCAAATCCTTGTTAGTCCTATTAATAGCTCTAAGTAACTTTCTTCACGAAATAGCTGACCTAATTTGGAAGGTAGTTAAGGTTTTAGGAGTACAATTTAGTTTTTCTTGAACCAACCTTGGTAATGGCACTATACATAGTCCACCCAGGACAAGAGGGTTTACTTGATAAGGTTTACTTAGTCGATTTCCTTTTTCTCGTGTCATCTGGAATCTTCTTAATACACTCGTCCTAGTGATGCAAAGCGGTCTTCTGATATGTTTTACTAGGTGATTTCTCCAACACCATTCTTCCGTCATGGTCTTGGTTAGAACCAAGGAATGACTCTTTATTGACAAAAGTAGTTCAACAACTTGGTTTTGTCAATCTCCACTTCAAGTCTACTCCTTACTTCGTTCTGGTAGGAACCTCAACCTGATTTGGGATTACCTTATGGGTTCTATTTTTGTCTGGATTACAGTAAACCTTATGAGAATAAGGCCCAACTGCTCCAAATCTAGGGTTCCTTCTCATATTTACTCCAATTGATCATACTTCCACACTTCTACTTCTTTATTTACTCCCCTCCTTAGATTTTTGTAATGGTTTCCACACTCTGGGTGTACCAACAGGGGTTTTAGGTTTGGGATCATGGTCTTTGTATACCTTACATTTACCTTTATCTAATCTTACAAAGGAAATCTACGGTGTACCCACACAATTGTGGATATCCGAGGTAAATTCTCCAAATAATCTTCACGCTAGAAGGTCCTTCGTCTCTTCTGATGCCAATACTTCTGGCGAATCCCGGAATTCAGAGTTATACACAACTGTTATGTGCTCTTAGACATGTTAGCCGAGAGTTACTGGGGTACCACTCCCAGGCAGAGTTGAACTGCAGGCGTGCCGGGAACACCGGTCACACAAACCCCTCGGAAGACTACCATGCTAATCATAACCAATAATGCATAACAAAGAGTTCTAGAATCTTGTTGTTGTCGGACTCGACCTCTGAACTATACAGAAATGCTATGTGTCACTGGTCATGCTACGTAACCAAGGGTCCCTGGGTTTACCAATCCCAGACCGATGCTCATCGGTAGGCGTGCTCGGAATGGATCATCGGCACACAACCCCTCAGTTGCGCCATAACACGGGCATAGCCAAAACTGCATAACAAAGAGTCCAAGAACCTTAACTCTTCATCTTCATGCAAGTCTTCATCCTTGTCCTTTAGAACTCGTCTCTTCCTTTCACGAATTCCTATTCTATCTAGATCTATAACATTAAGCCATAGCTTGGTGATGCAACATGCACTTGCACATCAAGCGAAGCTTCATGAATAGATCTAGTCACACAAAGAACCAATAAAATCCAAGAAATCCAAATGATATGCATACATGCATATGTAAAGCCTATAACATAGCATTTCGAGTATAATATCTGTCGTACTAAGGCTTGTATAAAGTATTATAGTTTGATGCATACATATAGTAGTATATAGGTCTCTACCGTTGTTTGATAAGGTATAGGGTTCATACTACTCTTCATCTTACTGATTACCCCAGTTGACCACTTGCAACAGGATAAACAACGCCAAAGTGATCTTAAAGTAGTAGTTATCTACCACTAATTGTGATCTAACTCCCTTACTATGCATGCTATCAATTGTGTTCCAACTAAGTACCAACCTCACATAATCTCTCACAACGGCTACACAAGTTGTTATTAGCCTCTAATACCTCCTCGTTAACCTAACCAAGTTATGTCTATCTCACATATGTTGATCCTACACACTTTTATTCAAAGTTATTTCCTTAAGAAATTGTCACAATTAACTTTCCTATCATGGTTTAGGAGCTAAACTCACCATGAGACTTTCTTTTATTAAGCTACTATCATCATACTCCTTATCTTATGGCATACTATTATTGGCTCAAGGATGCTACGCCATCATGTAAAGAATCACAAGTGAATCTCACGTGACTTGTAGTCGTGGTTATACTACCTCAGATGCCTTCTCTTTACACGATACCACCATCAACACAAATAGGTGCTACTAAATTGGTCCTACTTCACTTCATTAAACACCGGTGGTTTTAGGATAAGCTTTGCTAGGTCATAATACTAAGGATGAGATATGTACTTATTCATTAAAAGAATAGATACATAACTTTACCTAAGGAGAGATAAGAAATACTTCTTCCAATAAATTAAGAAAGAAGATTTTAACTCTAGTGTGATAAGATTATTCTCAAGTGAATATCCATCACAAGTCTTTTAGAAGTTGGTTTAGATAAGATGGCTACCTATAGTCACTACCCAACCTACAGGTCTCCTTTAGAGGGTTTTAATCCTAGGGTCAAAGCGTTTGCTCTGATACCAGCTGTGGTGACCCAGCATACCACTGCATGGTGTAGTATGCTATAGTCGTTGACATAGCACCAATGGATCACCGCCCACCAGTGTTACGTCATCAGAGTGGTACAACAGAAACATCGCAGGTCCAAGGCATGACTATAGATTACAAACAGAAGATCCAAAACAGCAGATCTTTAGAACCTTCTCGAAACAATGAGGCAAGGCCCTAATAAAAGAACATCAAATGGAAAATCTCGGAGGAACTAACCTATACTAAGCCTACTACTGATACGGCAAGGCTTGCAATTGCGCTATAGCAGCGCCTACAGAGATAGGTTCTATGACTAGGAATCTATCCTATTTTACACTACGCCTTCATTCGTCCTCCGTCTTCCTTCAATTGCTTCAACTGGATGTTGTCGCCTTCTTTGGTATCTTGAGTTTATCCGTCTTCAGAGTCTTCATAGCCTAGAGTGCTGCCTTCTTGTGGTTCTTCATGTCTAGCAGGGGTTTAGGAGGCAAGGGTGAGTAACAGCGTTACCCAACAAGTTCATTATGCAAGGTGGGAAGTTTGATGCATAAATACAGCCACAGACAATGGATTGTCATAGGCTAATACAAGTTTTCGAAAACATTTCTTCAAAAGGTTGCTTTTATTCCGAAGACTATGCTCGTCAGGAGTCACAGGGCTAGGGCTTTGAGGAGCCTCCTTTCCTGCTGCGTTCGTCGTTCCGTCCTGGAACGTGGAGTAACATGTCACATTCATACACTCTGCAGAGGTGCGCTGCTTTACCCATAAGAGATCAAGACCTTGTTGCACAACCGGGCGTACTTTCCCGTCCACACTTCCTTGGTGTGGGGCCCAGTCAGTAATCCAAGCCAATCACTGCGCCTTCCCACCATCCCCGCACACCCCCCATTACTCCGGTGCATGTTAGTGGGAGACACCCCAGCTTAACAGCTGCCAACTAGTGGGAGACACCCCAGCTTAGTTGCAAACTAGTGGGAGACACCCCAACTTAGTTCCCGAAGCCAACCTTCAATAGATGCTAGAAGCCACAACCCGAAGGTGAGGTTATTATCCTGGCCACCTCAAGCTCAGCGGATTTACACACCGCCCTGCTTTGATCTAGTCACCCGTTGGTGTACGAGAGGAAAAGGGTACAGCTGACTTCTCCGTCCCATTCTGAATCTTATGGTTGCGCGTAATATTCGGCGCAAGAATCACTGGCGACATTGGTTGTTAAGTCCTAGGTGATACTTTCCCGTGCAAATGGAACCTCCACCACAACATTCTTACCGTGGTCCCATCTGCCAGCCATATGAGATTACCACCTCACTGGTGGATAACCATAGTCATATTATTATAAAATAAGTTTTCTGCCCATTTGGTGTGATATGCAATACTAACATTTTGAAAATATTTTCTTATCAAATACTTCAAGAGGACATGAATAAAAGGGATGAACTTGCCTTTCTGACTGCAAGATTATGCAGCCAGGGTCTTCGATATAATATAAACTCCGAGAAATCTGGAAACAACATCATTGGTCCGGTAAGGACTGATGTTTAAAGAAGCAGCATGATTAATGCATAAGTATGAGATGCATCGCAAAGTACCCCGTATCTCACTCTCGGAGATTGTATTTTATTTGAGTTGGGTGTTTTCATTTAGAGTTATTTGGTCTAAAAGTTTACTTCACAAGCAAGATGAGTTGTTTAACATTAATGTTCATGTATCATATTAAGCTTAAGAGTAACGTAAAACCACATATGAACACTCAATGGTCGCTTTAGGTTGTGTTCATTTAATGTTGGTAGAAAACTTGTATCAACTTTAATTAAGTAGAGCTAGGGTAGTATTATCTTTTATGATGGCAAAAAGAATAACTTTTGAAGAACATGAGAATGTAAATAAGTGTGAATATGATATGAAGTGGTTAAGGGAAGTTATATGATTATTCTTCTTTGTGTGTTTTACCCAAGACTTTGTATTATGAGCATATTTTAATTTAATTAGGCCTTTATATAAGTTATTCCCTACTTATTTTACTTCACTAATTATAAGTAAACATGAGTTAAGTAATTTATATGAAAAAAAAAATAAGTGGAGCATTCATACAACATAAATTTTAGTAATTTTCAAATGTTATTGGATTATTTATGCATTTGAAATGAATACCAAATGGTAGTAGAATAGCTTTCATAAGCTTATACTTTTATTTTATTTTTTTATTTTTAATTTAAAATAATAATACTTATTTATTATTTAATAAAATAGAATATTATTTTAAAATAGCAATAATTGTATTCTAAATATTATATGTTATACTGAATATATATTTTCAGTTTTAAAAGAATGTATGTGAAATATTTTAAATGAAGTTTGAAATACATCCAGAATAGCATTTCAAAATCACTTCATATTAAAAAAATTATGTGATTTATATCTTAAATTTTATTCCATTTAAGTTTTATTCCAATACAAATAAGAATGATACAGAAATATAGATTTTATTTTGATGATCATTTTGGTATAAAGATTATATTTTTCTGATTTAAAATGAATTAATTCTGATTTTAGAAAGTTTAACTCGAGTTAAAAGATTTGAATTAAATTAAAAGAAAATGATTTAATCCAGGTGCTGGCGTCAGCTGACGTCACACCGGAGCAACTCTTCTCCACCGAATTCGAATCCCACGATTTCGACCAAATTGGCAGGAACGGGGACTACCTACGGATAGAGAACAACAAAGCGAACCATAGGATGGCGGCGCTTGGACCATATGGTCACTGGAGCATCGCCGGCGGCGAGGTTTGTGGCGGCGGCGCTCGGCTCCCGTCGGGCCACGAACTCAGTACGATTTGGGAGGAACGGAGGGTGTAGGAAGGTGCACAGGCTCACCCTGAGCGCGATGCGAGGCTCGGTGAAGCGAACGGAGGTCTGACAGCGACGAACTCGTCCGCGGCGTCGGCGGCCGGAGGCGAGGAAGACGGCGCGATTCTCCATCTCCCGAGCTCCCCTGCACGAACGGCTCGACGAGGAGGTAGAGGAAGACGAGGCGAAGCTTCCTAGATCCTCAGAACGGCAGGGCATGGCCGGAACCGGTGGCAGTCGCCGGCGCACGGCGGCGGCCCGAGAAGCTAGGGTTAGGGATTTTAGGAAAGGACGAGAGAGAAGAGGAAGAAGAGATGGGGCGAGTGAGAAGCTGAGGAGGATGAGGACGGCGCTCGGCCTCCTTATCCATGCGCGAGGTGAAGGGAAGAGGGACACGGCAGCACAGCGGCAGCGACACGAGCTCCTCTGCTTTCTGGCCGGAGGAAGAAGAAAACATTTAAAGCCTTTTTGCAGAAAACCCCCTGGGTTTCCAAGAAACTACAGACATAGTGTACCGAAGCCCTTCTTTACTGTTTTGGACTTGTTTTTGATTCAGAAACTTACAGATAAGTCCTAGGAACTTTATGATTGAGATAAAATGTTTATTTCCTTTATATAATTTTCATTTCTTGATATAATTTTATTGCTAGGTATATTTTGAATTATTTTATCCTTTTAATTGAGTTTGGACATTTTTAGGTATTTTCCTTTCATTGAAATTTTTAACTTACACTTGATTAAATTTCTAGGTTGCATTTGGGAATATGAGAATATTTCCTATGCTATCATTTAATTTGGAATTTGTTATTTCCAAATTTTCAATTGATTTGAGATTTTGTTTCAAAGAGTATATGTGAACATGAATATTCCATTTTGTTATATTTTGTTGCTTCCACTAAATCATTTTTATGATGCATTATAACCATGTGGAATTATTTCTATGGCCTTATATATTTATTTCTAATGTGTTTCCATCAACTTCTAAAATGATCTAGGTTATGGATTTTAAAATATCGAAATATTGGAGTACACTAGTTGGTGGTATGGTGATTGAGGTATTTCATACCACACCAAATTATGGTTGATGGAAATAACAAAATGGGTCATTGTGATTCCAAAGAAGAGTATACACAATGCTTTATGTCAAATCCATGCCAATCATGAGATATTGCCAAATGGATTTTATTTGTGATCCTTGACAAATAAATCATGTGAGAACATGATCAATTATTTATGAAAGCACAAGATAGGAATTCCTGCCTAAGGTTAGGTCTTACGGTGATAAGATGATGGGTTTAGACTTCTTCTCATTCCATCCTCCAGTTAAGATGGAGTAAGAAGGATACATTCTTTCTTGATAGAGTCAATGTATTAGGAATAGATCTAATAATATATATATTTGAGTTGGTGAAATGGGTATCCTTGAACATATATCAACTAATGCTTCCAGATGATTAATTTGCCATATGTCCAAGATTTTTTATTGAGAATGAATTCTTGGTTCAACCAATGGATGATTATCCATTAGTGATCTTGTGGCTCCTCTCTTATATGATTCTTCATTCACATGGTCATGAGAGATGATACATGTGACTCTGAGATATGTATATTGTTTATATACACTTATGACTTGGCATTACTTTCTCTTTGGTTATGATCCCCTTGGAGAAACACCATAAATCCATATGTGACTTTACTTTGGCATTGATCCTTTTGAACAAGAAGTAGATGTTCAAGACAAGTTCTTCTTGTCATGTATTGAATTTCCAACATCACTTGTCTCACCCTTGTGGTGAGGACAATTCAATTTAACCAAACCAACTTTCTTGGTTGGTGGTATGTGAATGTATGTGTATTTTATGACATCAAAGGACTTGATGTACTGGATGATCTATCCTACTATTCATGTGTATATGGCACTCCATTGTTTGTGCATACCAAAATGAGTTGTCAACAAGGTTGCAAAGCTTGTCATCAACCTATTTCTATATCACACTAACATTGTAATGTCATACCATTTCCTGAGAAATTAATAAAGATGGTTGAAGATGAAAGAGTTTCCAATTCTTCAGGATAGATTGACATAACACTTCTATATCCACTAAGGAATGCTTCTCTAAGTCTTCTTGTTGTGTTCTTCCCTTTTTGTTATCTTCTCTTGTTGATGCCTTCGAGAAGATTGGGAGATAAAGAAATATGATGTATAGATCAAGTAAGAGGATCTTGATTAAGGTTTAGGTAATTCATTTGGTCTCCAAGAATGTCATGGTTTCCATGTACTAGCAATATGTCTAGCACAATTGATAGGAATAGATGATCAGAAAATAACTACGAATAGTTGTTTTGGTCATTAACTCCTAAATATTGTGTTGATGTAACAAGTTTTGTTTTCTTTAGTGTAACCTCTCATCGTGTATCTCTTTACCCCTGAATAAGGTTTAAGCCAAGATCATCTCGAAGTTTATAACGCTCAAGTTGATGATCTACTTCAATTCCACCAACTCAAGTGAAACTTCAATCACTTAGTGTTTCGAAAATTAAATGCGCGAAAATTATCCAGATTTTCTGATGCATGGATGCAATGCACACTCCTGTGTCAACTCTATTTCTGGACCCTAAGTTCTGGGATGTTACAGTAATCACCAAAGAGAAGCGAGCCAGATCACCATAATAAGCTACTTGGGAGGATGCCGAGTTCATCACTACCACCTTTCCGTCGTTCAATACTTGGAAGTATTGTGTTAGGGAGGGAACTCTGTCAGGCCCCTATACCTATACTCTGCTTCTATGAAGACACATCAACAACGAACAATCAAGATTAGAAGATACCCTTTCCTTGCCATCCTACAGTTGTAGTTGAATGTATCCAATTCAGGTGTTTGCGTTTAAATGTTCTTTATGATCTGTAATCTTAATTAAAAGCATGGTCCCGCTCTTTCAATATAAAGGAGTAGGAGTGGGAGGTTGGTAGGCACACAAGCAATAAACTCTAATTTTTTCCTTGTCTTTATATTAATGTCTTTACTAACTTTTTAGCTAGATCTAGGCACGGTCCCTCCTCATTCCCCCTTCTTCTCTAGTGCGATCATGTCAGAGAAACTCGGGGTCCTGACATCACTGCCACCACCGTGGCACCTCCCTCCTGCACTATCTGCCACGAACAAGAGCAACATTGCCGCCCCGTCCGCGCGAGCATCGCTCCTTCAACAGGCAGTCACAACCTGAGCTGCAGCCAAGGGAAGAGGAAGAGGGTCCCCGCTGCCAGTGACGACAAAGGTGGTCAGGAGAGGTGAGGTGGCGTGTCTCAATTTCCCAACCGAGTGCAGTGAGGCATTGCCCCGCCTCTACGGTGAGGCCGCCTTTGCGCTACGACGTCGTTCGTGCACATGAACGAGACGTTTCGAGCGACGTCTAAATGAGTGGCAGACGGACCAGTGACCAGACTTTATGAACGACTCCCACTTGTCTCCCCCGGTCACTGTACTGAGTGTGTTCCTCGCTTCCGCATCCACACCACCACAACAACCATCGCCTCCCCCCTCTAGAACACACAATCACCACCATGTTCCGTCGCAACTACGACAAGATGTGCAACACAACAGAGGAGGCGGAGGAACACGCCTGCGTTCCAAGCGGTGAGGCGTCACAACGAGCACCGCGAGGCGGAGGATCGTCACAACGTGCATCCATATAGGCGTCACACCTAGCGTCCCTTCCACAACGACCACAAGGTGGGTTCCTTCATTGCTGCAGACCGCCACTGCCACCACGCGGAGCTACTCACGAAGGTGAAGGCACGCGAGAAAATCCGGTGCCGACAAATTTTGCGGCGATCATGGACAGGGAGAGGCTCCAGTACATAGAGGCGGAGGCTCGACGAGCAAGGGAATAACACCCGCAGCTTGTGGCACAGTGGCACCGCCGGCACCTCAACCTCCAAGGCGATGGATGTGGAAGAGGATGATGATGATGAACCGCAGTGAGAGGGCATGCGGTTTGTGATCGAGGCGTCCTTACCTCTGCCGGCCTGTGCACAACCGACAACTACACCGTCGTTCGTCGGTTGTGGCCTCTTCCTCGAGTGCTGATGCGTCGACTATCCTCAACTACCTATACCTGCACGGGTGGACTCTTAACCGCACTCTAGGTGCTCGGCGCCCCGACCTACTTATGCTTATTGTTTAGTTTAGTTCGAACAAAATATGTTGACTTCAAATGAACTATATTTAGTTTGAATGAAATCTATCGATATTCGTGTTTGAATCTTTTTTAAAAAAAATTAGGGCGAAAAGGAGCGGGAGCGGCACGCCCAATAACTCGCGATGGCGGCGTGTCCAAGTGGTTCCAATAGCTTCCGTGGGGCGCTTTTACTAGATGACTTTTGGACGCTGCCAATGGAGATGTTCTAAGCATTTTAGGCTGGGCTCACGTAAGGGTGCGTTTGGTTCAGTGGCTATCCCTCATCTGGTTAGGGATAGCCACTTTTTCAGTGGTTGACATCTGTTTGGTTCAGAGGATGAGATGGTTAGGGTAACCAGATTCTCAGCAGGTGGAAAAACTGGTTGAGCCCATCCGACGAAATCTGCCGGATGGCGGCAACCAATTCTGGCTGGCGTCGCTACCCTCACCCTCGAAGCGTTTTCTTGGCTCACTCGCTCGCTCACCTTCCTTTCTTTGTTTCTTTTCTCCTCTCCCTGTCGACCATGGCGGAGCTAGATTGGGGATCACCAGTGGCAAGAACCAGTGTGAACAATGGCACCGGGTGCAAGGCAGCAGAGGCGGCTATACCAAGTTAATCCCTTCTCCCCATCTCCTCTCGAGTGCTCTCTCTTCTCCCTTCAACGTGTTTCCTCTCTCAGATCCGATCTAACGGAGAGGCAGCAGACAGCAGCAATGGAACACAGCAGCCTGAGGATTCGTGGGAACTATTTTGTCGGGGGGCTGCCCCCCGGGTAGGGGCAGATCCCGGTAAAGTGTAATAAATATCAACAGTACTTGGCCTTTGGAGATAGCAAGGGACATCTCCTGAGGTGCCCACAGCGCAGCTTGATCCTTGGGCACCAGTGGAGGGCAAGGAGCCGCCTGGCTGCCGCAAAGGTCACATCTGGCAGCTATAACTAGACACCCCCGGCCATCACAATCGCAGCACAAACATGAGCGGGTGGTTCCTCTAAGAACTAGTTTCTCGAAGATGTCTTGGCTGATAGGCTAAGACATCTTCGGGAGACTAGGCCTAGAGCTGCGCATCCGGAGATGTCGGGCACGTCCGGAAAGGTTCCCGGGCCTGGGGCACCGAGAAGGTTCCCGGGGGATGGCGTACTCGGTTTTACCGAGTAGGTACTCCGAGTACGTACTAATCATGCTGAATGTGTTTGATCTTGGTCTTATGCAGATGAGGTTCTCAATGGCAACCGAGGAGGTACCCGGTGAAAGAGATCCCGGTAGGCCGTCAACGGTCTAGAGCAGGCTTTCCCGTATACCGCGGGGGGAAGTACCATTCCGCCTGACACGGAAGCATGGTCACCTCCCGCCTGACACGGAAGCATGGTCACTTCCCGTCTGACACGGGAGCGCGTCAGCCGGTACGACAACGGTACGACAAGACCTGACATGCCTAGCCCGGCAATCCGGAAAAGGCTATCCGGGATGGGCAAAGACATGTCCTGTCTATGGCAGGGGAACCATGATGATGCAGGACGGCGCCTGCCGTCCTTAACGAGATGATGACGCAGGGGCTACACCGGATAGCCCGGCGACTAGGTCGCACTAGCCGGTGACGACACCCCGGCCAGGCCTGTCCGGTGGGGCCAAGCCGGATTAGGGTTTCCAGCCCTCCTGGCCGGGACTCTATAAAAGGCACCATAACTGCTCCTGAGGGAGAGAGACCAACTTGAGGGCCAAAACTATAGTGGCATTCACTCTTAGAGCATTCACTCCTCTTTACCTTGAGTTCATCTAGTTCTTGATACTTCCTCCTTTGACAGATCTTGTAGCAAGTTGTAGCCCTTATACCACCATTATATAGAGAAGAAAGGCAGGAGTAGGGGTGTTACCTCCTCACGAGGGCCCTGAACCTGGGTATATCGTGTGTGTGCTTGGTGCCTTCGTGCATTTGTTCGTGTTTATTAGATCTTCCCTATTACGTTTTGTTCTTGTTTCGTGTTCTTGGGAGATCTCGGTTCTACCGGGGTCCTCCCCGTGTGAGTTCTTCAACTCGCTATCCCTCCCCGGATCCACCAACGACCATCGGCCCCACACATTAGCCATCCTATGGCATCTGCCGTGACACCACCACGACAGTTGGCGCCCACCGTGGGGCCGACAGTGGCGTTGGCTGGTAGACACATCCGGACGGGCTCTCCGATTCGTTTCGACGTTCGAGTTCTCTCTGGCCTGGTCGTGAGGCTAGGGGAAATGGACTTCGTCTCCGACAACGCCGGTTGTTTCCGGAACAAACCGTTCCCGGGGAACGGATGTCTCATCGACTTCGGTGGTTTCACCACCTACGTGGCCACCGAAGTCGTCTGTCGCTATCCGGACGTGGTCCTGGAGGCAGAAGACCCACCCTTGCTCAGCGCAGCTCGGTGCAGGCGTACCGATCGCTCCCCGAGTTCCGTCGCAGTCATGATGGTCGGAACCACCGAGGAGGAATATCAGGATGCTGATGGCGATACCGACGGCGTCCCGCGCTTGGCCAAACCTCCGCAGGAGAGACCTGCGGCCCGAGATGGTGATCCACAGCCGTCCCAGCCGCGACGCCGTCCGGATCCCCTCTCGGGTCTAGTAGCCAAGTTAGCTATACCTGTGGTCGCCGGAGCCGATACTCAGGCTACTTCGGCTGAGCTAGAGGAGCAGCGGAAGGTGTTACTCGCGGAGGCAAAGGAGATCGCTGAGCTCCGCCGCGAGCTCAGCGTTAGCCTCCGGGAGTACAATGCGGCGCACGGATTCACCAAGATTGACTCCCGGGAGAAGCGCATCGCAGATCTGCGCAAAAAGGGAAGAATGGTGAATGATGAGTTGGCTGGTGGAGCCACCACTAGCCACACCGAGAGTCGGGTCACTGCGGGGGAACCGGTGTACAGCTCGCCGGCAAAAACTCTCAGGGCCGCCGAAGCCGCCATGGCCGAGTTGGTGGGGCTATCCGGGGAAGCTCTGCGCAAGCAGCAGGAGAGGGTAAACGAGCTGGTGGTTGAGGCCAACCGGCAGAACCAGGCCTTCAAGAAGAAGAACCCCGGGGCAGGGTCCCAAGTGCACTCGGCCAGGCCCAACAGCCGGATGTCGGATGGAGAGGCCTCTTCCCCGCATCCGAGCAGAAGTAAGAGCAAAAGCAAGAACCGGAGCCGGAGTAGAGGTTCCGGGAGGAACAAGCAGCTGCAAACCTATGACCCGGCGTTCGCCGGTATCCAGCAGGCAGGGCGGGCCGGACAGAACAACCCGGGACAGGCGGGAAGTACCCGTGGGGATGGTAACCTGGGTCTGGAAGACAATAACCCGGTCGGCCGTGGTAATCCAACCCGGAACCCTCCCCATGTACAGGGAAATCCGCAAAGAGAAATCATCTCGGCCCCCCGGCAAGCCGGAATCCCTATGCAGGATAGGCTCAATGATGATAACTTGAGGCAACAACTCGAGTATCAGCAAGACGAGAACCCCTTGGGATCTCGGATAGGAACAAGACAGCTGAACCCGGCAGATGCAAGGTTCCGGTTGGACCGGATTCACCAGTCCGAAATGGTGGAAGAGCAAGGACCTCCGGGACCTGCTTGCTTCGGACCTCGGATCATGCGGGAACCACCTGTCCGAAATTTTCAGCTCAACAGGGGTGCCAAGACCTACGACGGCAGCAAGAAGCCAGAGGATTGGCTGACCGACTATGTAACTGCAGTAAGCATAGCCGGTGGAAACAGACGCTGGGCGATACGGTATATCCCGCAGATGCTGGAAGGACCTGCCCGGATCTGGTTGAACAATCTGAGAGCTGGCAATATAGAGTGCTGGTTAGACTTTGAAGAAGCATTCATCAGCAACTTCACCAGCACGTACAAGAGGCCCAACAGACCTCAGCAGCTCGCCATCTGCAGGCAAAGGAGCAATGAGACAGACCGGGAATACCTTACCCGGTGGAGCAACACTCGCAATTCTTGCGAAGGAGTGGTGGAAGCACAAGCCATCTCCTGGTTTGCGCAGGGATGCCGGCATGGCTCCATGCTGTGGCAGAAGCTGCAAAGGAAGATGCCAATGACCTTGGCAGAAACCATGCGCATCGCCGACACCTATACGCTTGGAGATCCCATGCAACCCCTGGGGGATGTCGGAGACTCCAACAGGAGGAATGCGGGACCTCAGCGTTCAGGACCGAGCAGGAGCCATGATCGCCAGGAGTTCGGCCACAAGAGGAACCAACCGGAGTACCACCATGCGGCGCAGCATGTCGCAGCAGTAACCCGGGAGCAGGAACCAGGCCCCCGGGAGCAGGAGGATGTCGGCAACAGCCAGCGTCAAAAGACAAATGGTCCGACTTGGGGTCAGAGCCAGGAGGTGCGGAAGACCTGGGTGGAGCAAAAGAAACCTCTGACGTATGAGGAGATGCTGAATAAGCCATGCTGCTACCACACTCTGGAGGCCAACAAGCCCGCAAACCACTCTACTCGGCAGTGCAGCTGGTATCAGCGCACGTTGCAGGAGGGCAGCTCGGGAGGTATTCGGCCAAGTGCTCCGGCATCTCGGCCCAATATTCCGAGACCCCCTCCTCCGACATCGGGGGCCAACAATGTTCGACTTCCCCCTCCTCCGAGAGGGCCACCTCCTCACCCGGTGAATGTAGTGCATACCCGGAACGATAACGACAACCAAGCCGGGCAGCAGCAGGGTAACTACCGGGAAGCGCATCAGAGCTATGTGGTCTTCGTGACCGAGCCTACGGACCGAAAGAGTGTCCGGCAGCGTGCCCTGGAGGTAAACGCAGTGATCCCGGCGGTGCCCAAATTCTTGCATTGGTCCGAGATGGAGATCACCTGGAGCCGGAAGGATCACCCCCGGGTTATGCCCAAACCGGGAGCGTATGCCTTGGTGGTGGACCCAACTTTTGTCGGACCCAACCTCAACGTCCGCTTCAGTCGGGTGCTGATTGACAATGGCAGTGCCATTAACATCATGTACAAGGACACTATGCTAAAGCTGGGAGTATCCATGAACACCCTGCTACCTACGGAGACAACCTTCCACGGCATTGTGCCCGGGGTCTCTTGCTCGCCCATGGGAAATATCTGGATTGAGGTGCTGTTCGGAACTCGGGAGAATTGTCGAACCGAGAGTCTGGAGTTCGAGGTCGTGGACCTCGAGAGCCCATATCATGCGCTAATCGGCAGACCGGCCCTCGCCAAGTTCATGATCTCAACGCACATGGGGTACCTCAAGATGAAGATGCCAGGACCTAACGGCATAATCACCATCTCGGGAGACCACAAGCGGTCCATGGAATGTGCCTCGGCGGGGTCGTGCTTAGCTGAGTCCCTAGTCATCGCAGAAGAGAAGAAGAGGATCCAGCAAGTGGTGGCTATGGCCAAGACCTCTCAGCTCGGGATGCCCGGGATGGTGAACCCGGAGCAAGGTGCATCATTTCAACCTCCCAAAGAGACCAAGAAGGTGTCCGTAGACCCCAGCAACCCGGAGCGTCAAGTTATCATTGGCAGCAACCTGGACAGCAAATAGGAAGGCGAGCTCGTCGACTTCCTCCGTGAGAATCGGGATGCCTTTGCGTGGTCGAGTGACGATCTGCGAGGCGTCCCGAGGGAGTTGGCTGAGCACTCTCTGTTTGTTCGACCGGATGCGAAGCCGGTGAAACAACCAACCAGGCGCATCTCGGATGAGAGAAGAGATGCTGTCATGGAGCATCTGGCTATACTGCTGGCCGCCGGATTCATCATGGAAGTGCTGCACCCGGATTGGATTTCGAATCCGGTCCTAGTAGAGAAGAAGAAAGATGATACCCTCCTGCTCAAGGTGTGGCGCATGTGCATCGACTTCACCAACCTCAACAAGGCATGCCCAAAAGACCCCTTTCCGCTGCCCCGGATAGATCAAGTGATAGACTCCACTGCCGGGAGTGAGCTTTTAACTTTTCTAGATGCATACTCGGGTTTCCACCAGATACCTTTGAATCCGGATGATCAATTAAAAACCGCTTTTATTACCCCGTATGGGGCTTATTGCTATCGTGTTATGACTTTCGGATTAAGGAATGCTGGTGCTACATACCAGAGGTGCATGCAGAAATGCTTGCATGACCAGATAGGCAGGAATGCCGAGGTCTATGTCGATGACATAGTTATAAAAACAAAGGAAAAAGCCTCACTAATAGATGATCTGAGGGAAACATTCAAGAATCTGCGGAGATTCCGGATGAAGTTGAATCCGGATAAGTGCACATTTGGTGTTCCAGCAGGGAAACTACTCGGTTTCCTCATCTCAAGCCGGGGAATAGAGGTCAACCCGGGTAAAATTCGTGCTATTGAGAGAATGAAGTTGCCGGTGCGTCTCAAGGATGCGCAGAAGTTTACCGCGTGTCTGGCATCCCTAAGTCGGTTTGTGAGCCGACTCGGGGAGAAGGCCTTGCCTCTGTACCAGCTGATGAAGAAGAGCAAGACATTTGTTTGGACCCCGCAGGCAGATGCGGCGTTCAATGATTTGAAGAGGATGCTCTCAACAGCACCAGTGTTGGCACCCCCATTGCCCAAGGAACCTATGCTGTTATACATCGCTGCGACCAACCGGGTAGTTAGCGTGGCGATGGTTGTAGAAAGGGAAGAAGGGGGCAAACTAATACAGAGGCCGGTGTATTACCTCAGTGAGGTGATCTCGCAATCCAAGCAGAACTACCCGCACTACCAGAAGATGGCGTATGGGGTGTACATGGCAGTAACCAAGCTCAAGCACTACTTTCAGGAACACCCGATCACAGTGGTATGCGAAGCTCCTCTCGCCGAGATCATCGGTTGCAAGGATGCTAGTGGCCGAGTAGCTAAGTGGGCCATCCAGTTGTCGCCATACGCTCCGGCGTATGAGAGACGAGATGCCATCAAGTCGCAGGCGCTGCCGGACTTTTTGGTAGACTGGGTCGAGATGCAGTATGAACCTCCCTTGCCGGATTACAATTTCTGGAGGATGCATTTCGATGGTTCAAAAGCGAAGATCGGATTGGGTGCCGGAGTGGTTCTCACTTCCCCGAAACAAGATGTACTGAAGTATGTGCTACAAATCCATTTTCGGGCATCCAATAATGTCGCGGAATATGAGGCTTTGGTTCACGGACTAAACGTCGCCAAGGAAATCGGTATCCGCCAAATAGAATGTTTCGGGGACTCCGACCTCGTCGTACAGCAAGTGTCGGGAAATTGGGATGCACTGGATGCAAACATGGCATTATACAGATTTCATGTGCAGAAAATTTCCGGATTTTTTGAGGGATGCGAGTTCAAGCACATACCAAGAGGAGAAAACGAAGCAGCAGATGTCTTGTCCAAACTAGGGTCATCCCGGGATGCCATCCCACCAGGGATCGCCCTGGAGCATTTGAGGAAGCCATCTATACAGCCGTCACCTGAATCAGATTCTATCTTCATCCCCAAAGAGCCCGGTTCAGAGGCAGTACCCATGGAAGTAGATGTCGGAAGCATAACATCGAACCCGGGGACTACCTCCCAGTGCTCGGAGAGGCAGAGACAGATGATGATAGAAGTGATGTCGGCAGAACCAATGGATACAGACGCTCCCGCGTTCCCGGTGCGACCCGTCCCGGGATGGGCACAGCCCATTATGGCATACATCTTGGAAGGAACCCTCCCGGAAAATGAAGTAGAAGCCCGGCAGATACTGCGAAGATCAAAAGCATACACTGTCATCAACCAAGAGCTGTACAAGAGGAGTGTCACCGAGGTACTTCAAAGATGTGTGGAACCGGCAGAAGGGCAAGAAATGCTACTGGAAATACACCAGGGGGAGTGTGGGCATCATGCGTCATCCCGGGCCCTGGTGGCAAAGGTGTTCCGGCATGGGTTCTACTGGCCCACTGCGTTGCAGCAGGCAGAAGGTATCGTCCGGAAGTGTGGAGGGTGCCAGAGATTTGCTCACCAGATACACATGCCGGCGTCAGCATTAAAAACAATACCTATCACTTGGCCATTTGCAGTATGGTGTTTGGACATGGTCGGGCAGTTCAAACCGGCAAGGGGTAACATGACACACATACTGGTGATGGTGGACAAATTCACTAAGTGGATAGAGGTCAAGCCAATCCGGAAGTGCGATGGACACACCGCTGTGCAATTCCTGAAAGACATCATCTTGAGATACGGATACCCACACAGCATTATCGCAGATAATGGAACAAACTTTGCTGTGGGGGAATTCGCTCGATTTTGTGCTGAGAAGGGAATCCGGATGGATGTAGCATCAGTCGCACATCCGGAAGCAAATGGGCAAGTCGAAAGGGCAAACGCCTTAGTCTTGGCTGGTATCAAAGCTCGCTTGATCGAACCATTGTTGAGAACTCCGGGATGCTGGATAGAGGAGTTGCCGGCGGTGTTATGGGGTCTCCGGACTACACCGAATAGATCTACCGGGTACACCCCATTCTTCATGGTATACGGGGCTGAGGCGGTACTCCCAACCGACATACAGTATGACTCCCCGAGAGTGACAATGTTCACCGAGACTGAGGCAAAAGAGGCCCGAGAAGATGATGTAGATTTACTCGAGGAGGCAAGAGAGTTGGCACTATCTCGGTCGGCAATTTATCAGCAAAATCTTCGCCGGTATCATAGCCGGAAGGTACACCCGAGGGTATTCCGGGAAGGAGATTTGGTGCTCAGGCTCATCCAACGCACGGCCGGAATGCATAAGCTGTCACCTCCATGGGAGGGACCTTTTGTGATAAGCAGGGCATTGCACAAGGATTCTTATTACCTTGTAGATGCACAGGAGGCTAGGAAAGGTGTAATGGACAAATCTGGTGAGGAAACCAAGCGTCCGTGGAATGTAGCACTACTTCGCCCCTTTTACACGTAAAGGGTTCAGTGTATGTTATGTTTCAATTCTCAATATTAATGAAAGAAAGGCACCCCGGGAGGAACCCGAGGACTGCCTAGTTACATGCTTATCTCGTTATTTTTTGTCAAGTCCGTTTACTGTTTTCTACCGGCATCCCGGGAAGGAACCCGGGGACTGCCGGATAGCTATCTTACCTTTTTACTGTATGCGTGCCGGGGAGGTTCCGAATCCGATTCTCAAAGGCAAAGTAGTGTATGTCATGTGAAATCATCTTGTGACTCGACTGACGAACGCCGAAATGGTAGTCAAGAGCAAAGAGAGGGAAGGTGGGGAACACGAAAATGGTCTCGGGGACTCGGAGCAAGAACTTACCCGGCATGCTTGTTTTTTCTAAGTTATTTTTTATGTCGGGAATTCGGTTAATAGGAACTCGGATTGTTCTAAGTAATGTATGCCGTATGTGGAGTTTTGTGACTCGACTGTAGAACGCCGAAATGATAGACAAGAGCAGAAATTACCTGAGTACGGTAGACATGAAAGGCAATTCGGGAACTAAGAAAGCTGAATACATCGACATAACTTGTTCGAATAAATAGTTCACAGTGAAATAGAAATAGCATAAGTGTACGATACATATGGCACCCGGCATCCCGGGGATTTAACAAATTTGCGCCTAAGTATTTTAAGCAGTTGGGGACGAAGGCTTCTCGGCGGCGGTTTCCAGAGCAACCACCTCGGGAGCGGCAACCTCGGGGGCAGCAGTACCAGCAGCAGGAGGGACTTCACCTTCCGGAGCACCACTCGGGGCGTCGGGACGCACCTCGCTCTCGGTGGCCTCGGGTATCGGAGAAGATATTTCCTCCCGGGGAATCACCTTCTCGGGCGCGGCACCGGAAGCATCGTCATCTTCATCAAGGATCTCGTCTTCCCCGTCAACGGAAGCGGCTTCATCCTCTTCAGAGTCCGCATAGTCTGACTCAGACTCGGAGGAGATGAGGCTATCAGTGAAGGCCCGAATGTTGGACCACTTGGCGATGCGGTGCGCCACCTCTCGCCGCTGTCGGATCTTCTCCGGGTCGGTGAGCCATGACGACACCGTCCGCAGACGCTGGATCGCCTCCAGGTCAAGACCTTCGTACCAACTAAGTACTTGGGTCAAGACCTGCTCGGCGCCAGCCCGCGCGCCGGAACGCTTCCATGCGTGAAGACGGCTGCCGGCACCCCGAAGTGCTAACGAGAGCTGCGGAATCGATAGAGTCCCGCGGACGCTGGGCCACAGTACGCCGTGAACATGGATCGCGGCGTCGAGGAGCTCCGTCCCGATAGTCCGGAGAGGTACTATCCGGGCCCTCAAGGCAGTGAGGTGATCCTCAATGTCCCAAGTGTCCGAGATGGGACCCTTCCCGGCGCGCTTCTCGCGTGCGGCGGCAACGGCTTGGATGGCAGCGTCACGAGAATGCTCGAATTCTCCTTTAAAAAGAAGAGTTGTCAAAACGACTAAGTCACAAGGAAAACAAAGGCAGATAAAGGAAGTGGCAGAAGAAAAGGGTTGTCGGGTTACTCACTGTTGAGATCCCGGTTCAGCACGGTGAGCTCCGCAAGCCAAATGTCGGAGCGCGACCGAAGAATACCCAGCTCGGCCGCGACGTTATCCGCGCGTGCCATTGACTGGTCCAGGGTCTCCTTCTGCTTCTTGCTCGCTTCAATGAAGCTCTTCTTCATCTCCAGCATGGTAGTCTGGGCCTTGGCAAGTTCGTCGTTGAGGCGTGAGATCTCGGCCTGGGCGCTGCCAAGGGCGGCTTTCTGATCCACCGAGACCTGGCGCGCGGCGTCCCGTTCTTCTCGGAGGCGCTCTTCGCACTTCTTCGTTTGACCGAGTTCAGAGAGAACCCGGTTGAAGACGTTGCGGCGCTGTTGGCTGCACTCCTGGTAGCAAAACAACGAAGGCAAAAGCAATATGGAAAAAGAAGTAAGGAATCCGGTTGGGAGGATCTCGGGGACTCGGTGTCCGAGTCCAAATTTTTCTCTAAGATTGGAACATAGTGACCTGCTATTCGGGAGAATCTAGGTCACTAAGCACCAATCTCGGGGACTAGTGGTGGTGGAGAACAACTATGTTTTCAATGTAAGAAGGGAAATTTACCTCGGTTACTCGGGTGACTTCCAGTGCGGCCACCTGGAGAGCGTGCAGGGCTTGAGCGCTGCGGCTCGGGCCTGCAGCGTGCAAGTCCCCCGCAGTCTCGGAAGCATCGGCGACAAGCCAGGCCTTGTTGAAGTCATCAACAACCCGGATGCCGGAGCTGCCGGTAGCGCGGGTGGCGGCAACGTCCCGAGGTCCTGGAGATGCAAAGGAGCTGACCGTTGCGCGCAACGTCCGCAAAGCAGCAGTAGGGATCCCCACAGGAGGTGGTGGTAACGACGAGAACTTACCCGAGCGCACTACCAGGTCCTGGGAGGAAGTTGTCGGAGCAGCCGCGGGCGGAGCAGATGGTGTTTTCTGCCCAGAAGTCTTGCCGCGAGACTTGGCGGGTTGTTCAGCTGGCCGGGAGTCCGCAGGCTGTTTCCCCGGGATGGCCTTGGGTGCGCCTGGCCGAGAAGCTCCGCGCGGCGCAAGTTGCCGGCGTGGGCTAGCGACCTCGGCCTCCAGCTCGGGAACCCGGCGCGGGCTATCCGGGAGGACGACCCCTCCCGAGGTAGTCGTCGCTGGCACCGCGATCTCGTCGACCACCGGAGGTGCATCCGGGGTCGCGACGCTTGGCGGTGCGGCGCAGGAAGCGGCCGCTTCATTTCCTCCAGCGGAAGGGCGAAGGGGTGAAGAGGCCCGAGCTGGGCTGGGAGTTCCGGTACCCGGAGGAGGGGGAATAGCAGGTGTCGGGAGCTCGAGCGCATCGCTGAAAGAAAATGACTTAGTAAAAGTTATGAAGAAAGCAGAATCAAATAAGTTAAGGCAGGGGAAGCGTACCCGGAATCCACAAGGGGAGGACCCCGTGGCCGGCGCCGAGAAGGCTTCTCGGTCGTCTGCTTACTCGGTCTGCTCTTCTTGGGGGGGTTCCCGGAGTTGTCGGCACCCTCGGCGTCCGAAACCGCACGCTTCCGGCTTTCGGCGCGTTTGGTCCCCGTTGTCGGTTTTGGAACCACTGCTGGGACCCAATTCAGAGGGAGAGCGTCAATAACGTCAAGGATCTGGCAGTCAGTCTCATCCTCGTCATCCGAAGAAAGCAAAACTGCCTCTGAAGTCGAAGGATTACCCGGTGCCTTAACGAAAGGAATGGCGAGATGGTCTTCGCCGTCGGGATCTTCTCTCGGCATCTTCTCCGGCTCCGGGAAGTCCGGCGCGTAAGTGTTGTTGACGTGAACGGCGTATTCTTCGTGTTGACGCTCGAACAACTGCGCAAACAGATTAGGCCGTGTTGGTGTCCAGGTGAACGCATGAACAAAGGCAAACGCACGGTAGACCGATAGAAGCACCTGGTCACATGGTTTCTTCCGGGATCCCCCGGTCATCCCCCATTGGTAGTCCTCCGTCATCTCCGTCCGGGCGATGGCTCGGACACGACGGACGACCGCGCCATAGGTTAGCCCGAAGATACTAGTCCTAGTGGGATCATAGTTCCCGGACATGTGGCATATCTTATGTACTCGGTGTTGGAGGGGGCAGATCCGGCGGACGATGAAGCAGCGCAGAAGATCGTCCCCGGTCATCTTCCGAGTTAGCACGCGCAGAACGTCGTGCATAGTGTCAATCTCTTCTGACTTCGGGAGATACTTCCAGTGACTGAATTCGCGCGGAGGACCCGTGACGAATTCCGGCAGATTGATGAAGTCCGGGTTCGAGGATCCCGGACCTTCTCCCGAGGATTCCCGGTTCTTCACGTAGAAGAAACTGCGCTGCCATTTCCGGCAAGACTCTAATCCCTTGACGATGGGGAATCCGGAGTCTGCGCGGGGGATGACGGTGGCCGCTCCGCAATCCACCAAGTCCTTGATCTTCTGATCCGGGTTGGGGATAGCTTGTCGGCGAAGGATAAAATACTTGGCCCAGAGATCCACAAAGGGCCATATGCCAAGGTACGCCTCTGCGTAGGTGGCGAAGACGGAGAGCATCATGATGGCGTTGGCGGGAAGATGATGAGGTTGCACGGAGTAGGCGTCGAGGAACTCGCGGAAGAAGGGGCTAGCCGGAAGCCCAAACCCGCGCTCGAAATGTGATAGGAATACCACATATTCGCCGGGTTGGGGTTCCGGCGCAACCTCTTCTCCCGGAAGACGGCTCTCGACTTCCGGAGGAATCCGGTGAGTCCGATACAGCCATTCGAGGTCGGACTGCTCTGTCTCGGATCCGTCCCAGCATCCTCGGGCACGTTCTTCACTCATCTCGGAGAGCTACTCGGGAATAGTCGGGCTACTCTGCAGATGCGGTGGCAGTTAGTCGGAGTTAGTCTATCCGGACACAAGGATGTCGGGGCGCAAACTGCTATAAACTACCGGGTATATGAAAACAAGATCTACCGTGGGTCGTTTAATCGAAGTTAAAGGGCGGAAAAAGAGGTCGCGCTAAACTCAAACGAGGCACGGATATGGATAATTAACCTACACCCTACCACCGCGGTGGTTCTTCACCGTGTACCGCGCGCGCACCGCTCGAGTCTGGTCACCGGCGGCGGCGCGGCCGTGCTCGTGCGTGCTAGCTCACGACGGTGCTCGAGCGGCTAATCTACCGAGGAAATGCATCGGAGTGGAGAGGAAGAACTTACCGGTGAACGAGGAGACCGGCGGCGTGCGAGGGCGACGACGGGGCGTGAGCTCCGGCGAGCAGCGAGCGGAACGACATGCGGGCAACGGGAGCAGCGGCGGCGACGAGCTCGAGACGGTGGAAAAAAGGCGTGGAGTGCGAAGGAGAAGAAGGAGACCATTCCGGTCCCCTATTTATGGGGGGGATTCCGGAGCGGTTTCCGTTTTTCCCGCCCACGATCTCCACGATCGTGGGTGGGATCAGTTTTGTGCCATGAGCCACGTGGCGCCATCCGGAGCGACCGATCCGGACACACCGGGGGCCACACGGCCCCAACGGTTCGATTCCGGATCGAATGCGGCAGCCCGGCGCGGGAACCCAAGCGACACCGTGCACGCGCAGAGGTACTCGAGTGCATCTCTGTGCGGACGGGACGTCGAGCGGGCCCTGGTTCGCTGTCTCGGGTACATCGGGAGATGGACGGTCGGGATTTCATGAGATGAGAGTACCCGGTCGCAGGCTCCGCCTCCCGGTTAAGATCATCTCGGTGAGAGGGTGTCGGAAGGAACTGATCTCGGCATGGAACGCGAGGGTGACGTCACAAGTTCTCGGAGGAGGGTTTGTTGTCAAAGCTGATCCCGCACATCGTCAGGGGTCGCTATGCAGCACCAGCTTCGGGGACTAGTGTCGGGGGGCTGCCCCCCGGGTAGGGGCAGATCCCGGTAAAGTGTAATAAATATCAACAGTACTTGGCCTTTGGAGATAGCAAGGGACATCTCCTGAGGTGCCCACAGCGCAGCTTGATCCTTGGGCACCAGTGGAGGGCAAGGAGCCGCCTGGCTGCCGCAAAGGTCACATCTGGCAGCTATAACTAGACACCCCCGGCCATCACAATCGCAGCACAAACATGAGCGGGTGGTTCCTCTAAGAACTAGTTTCTCGAAGATGTCTTGGCTGATAGGCTAAGACATCTTCGGGAGACTAGGCCTAGAGCTGCGCATCCGGAGATGTCGGGCACGTCCGGAAAGGTTCCCGGGCCTGGGGCACCGAGAAGGTTCCCGGGGGATGGCGTACTCGGTTTTACCGAGTAGGTACTCCGAGTACGTACTAATCATGCTGAATGTGTTTGATCTTGGTCTTATGCAGATGAGGTTCTCAATGGCAACCGAGGAGGTACCCGGTGAAAGAGATCCCGGTAGGCCGTCAACGGTCTAGAGCAGGCTTTCCCGTATACCGCGGGGGGAAGTACCATTCCGCCTGACACGGAAGCATGGTCACCTCCCGCCTGACACGGAAGCATGGTCACTTCCCGTCTGACACGGGAGCGCGTCAGCCGGTACGACAACGGTACGACAAGACCTGACATGCCTAGCCCGGCAATCCGGAAAAGGCTATCCGGGATGGGCAAAGACATGTCCTGTCTATGGCAGGGGAACCATGATGATGCAGGACGGCGCCTGCCGTCCTTAACGAGATGATGACGCAGGGGCTACACCGGATAGCCCGGCGACTAGGTCGCACTAGCCGGTGACGACACCCCGGCCAGGCCTGTCCGGTGGGGCCAAGCCGGATTAGGGTTTCCAGCCCTCCTGGCCGGGACTCTATAAAAGGCACCATAACTGCTCCTGAGGGAGAGAGACCAACTTGAGGGCCAAAACTATAGTGGCATTCACTCTTAGAGCATTCACTCCTCTTTACCTTGAGTTCATCTAGTTCATAATACTTCCTCCTTTGACAGATCTTGTAGCAAGTTGTAGCCCTTATACCACCATTATATAGAGAAGAAAGGCAGGAGTAGGGGTGTTACCTCCTCACGAGGGCCCTGAACCTGGGTATATCGTGTGTGTGCTTGGTGCCTTCGTGCATTTGTTCGTGTTTATTAGATCTTCCCTATTACGTTTTGTTCTTGTTTCGTGTTCTTGGGAGATCTCGGTTCTACCGGGGTCCTCCCCGTGTGAGTTCTTCAACTCGCTATCCCTCCCCGGATCCACCAACGTCCATCGGCCCCACACATTAGCCATCCTATGGCATCTGCCGTGACACCACCACGACATATTTCCATGCGGGTGGAGATGTGAAGCACGTACACCTAATCTATGCCTCTTGGTGATCCAAGATCTGATACGTGCAGTTCCCACATGTGGCTCTTCCTCTCTTCTAATTGCAAGAGCACAACCAGCACGCACAAACTTCATAATCATTTGTTTTTCCTTGTTCTACAACTGCACTTGTTTTTACTAGATGCATCAAAATTCAGATAAAGACTGATTTTCTGTTTACTTCATGTTATTATAGGGGTAATCTCACCATCTCACCTCAAGAGGTCAACATAATAACTCATCCACTCTTTATCCTTTAAACCAAACAAAAATATGGCTATTCCTAACCACTTCTCAACCATCAAACCAAACAGAAAAAATGGTTATCCCCAACCATGTGGTTGGAGATACCCTCATCCCCTAAAGCCTATCCGCTCAACCAAGCACACCCTAAGTGACAGTCGGGGGGTCACGGCATTTAAAAAAGAATGCTTCATGTTATGTAGTATATTTTTGTACTTCCTCGCTTCCATTTTAGCTGACTTTCATTTATTAAAAAGAATATATCTAGAGACAAATTTATATACCTCCATTTTTATATAAATGTGAGTAATATAATTTAAAACTGATGTAGTATATATATATATTAAAAATGCGTCTTTCTTTACCGTGACGAAGGCCTTCTCTTTTTTTTTACAGCGGAGTCCTCGAGATTTTATTCCTCAACCAAAGGTTCACAGTTAGCTAGCAGTAGATCTGTTACACATTCTGGAACCTGGCATACCCAAACTGCAGTACTCTCTTCTGTTCTACCCAAATATGCTAGACTATCTGCTACGGAGTACCCTATTTTGGTCGTGAGTAATTTTCACGAGGATAACTTCTCGAAGATTGATAAGACGCTTCACCTCCTAAAAAAGGTGTCCATATACTGATCTGTTAGAGCATCTCCACGAGGAGTCTTTAAATGTGTGTCCGGCACCTCCAATTGGCTCTCTTTTGGAGGGTGCCAGACATGTGTTCGGTCAACATTTAGAAGCCGCCCATAGTGTCATTTCCCTAAGGCCTACCGTCCATTCGCGCGCAAATTTTCGATCACCTTGCTGGAGCACCAACCGTCGCCTGCAAGGCGGCAAGCCACCGCGTCGCTCCGCATTGAATGGTCGTGTCGGTCAACCAGAGTAAATGGCGGCCTCGGAAACCGTCGGCGGCGTCTCTCCCGCGGCTATATGAGCCGCGTCTCCTCCCACCGACGCCCCCCTCTTCCTCTCCCTCCCACTGACGCCCCCGATCGTGTGCAGCAAAACAAAAAATTCTTAGCAACGATATCCTTAAAACATGCCAAGTTCTATTCTATGCAGATATAGTAGTACGAACAGAGATCGGAATACATACCCTTGTAGACCGAAAGCGGGGATTACATTCCCGCACAAACGTTGTCGATGAAGACCGACGAAGCCGACCTCAAGGTCGTGTAGAGGAAGCAGACCTGCAAGCACCGCTAGCGCAGCACCTCGTAGGGCATTCCACACGTACGCTGGAAACGACGACCTCCGAAGCTCCAGTCCAGGACGAGCAGCGGAAGACTTGGGCCGGTTCACCAGCAGCGCGGCAGCGGGCTATGGTGGAAGAGACCCCCTCTCAACTCGGCGCAACTCCGACAAAGGGAGTCACGAAATCGAGACAGAATTGGGAAATTAATTGGTGAATTAAAAGGCCATGAGAGCCCCTCTGTATATAGGCTCCCAGGGGGAGCCACCTTTTCACCAGGCAATGTGGGAGTATCCCCACATGCATGATGCGGCTGCACATGGTGCAACGGCCCCTACTGGGACCCTTTTGGCCCACCTGGGTCGGCCCCATTGCTCCCACCGAATTCCCCTAGGGAATTTTCCCCCTCTTGGGCCTTCTTTCAACCAAAAGGCCCATTTAGTGAAATCAGACTAAATAAATTCGAAAATAAATATAAAAAATCATATTTAGACATTAATTATACTAATTAATATCAAACATATTATATATAATTTATTCTAGCTCCGAAAACTATTTCGTCGCTGCCCGATCTCCATCGGACCTCTCCCGGGACGTTCACGGTGATCTATTTCCTTTCCGGTTGTCTTGTCGAAACCACTTAAGTGTGTTACCCTAGCGGTTCGATATAATAGCAGACATGATCGAGACTCCTCTCCGATCAATGACTATCTCGTAGGGCTGGACCCCATGAATTAATCACTGTGATATAACGAATGACTTTCATCTATCAAATCTGAACGTAAAGTCTTAAACATTCTGCCATGGCGATACTTAGCGTGTCCGAGCGTCGTTCATAGATATCTCCATATCTAGCTTGACCTCGTTACCGACAATGTTATCTTCTACGCGTCTGTGATTTCATGTCTCCGTGACCTAGTCACATGCTTGCAAGCTCATTAGACATAATCTCACCGAGTGGGACCTAGAGTATCTATCCTGCTATGCGGACTGACAAATCCCGCTCTTGACCCCTCGTCTCAATTACTCCTTTCCGATACCCAAAAGTATCACCGTTATTTTCATATTAATTAAGATACGACATTTGGTGCAATCAAAGTATCTTCCAGGAATAACAATAAGAGTTGGTCTCACGGTCAAAGGCGTAATGACTACGTCCTACAAATATTGGGTATGCCCATCACATCGTTCTCCAACGATATGACTTCCATTGCCGACCGACACCATGCCCTATGATCGGGAAACCTCGATCATCGATCACGCAACGAAACTAGTCTTAGTAGAGGCTACTAGGGACCTGGTTGTTTACGCATTACACCCATATTAATGTTTCCGCTTAATACGGTTATAGCATGACACAAAAACATATTATGAACAAACGAGATATGATAAAGAAATAAACTTTACTAATTGCCTCTAGGGCATATCTCCTTCAGTCTCCCACTTGCACTAGAATATAAATTATTAATCTAGATTACAACTTGGTAAAAGCTTAAAACCTATAGCTAACTGGTGTTTTTCATGCTTGTTAAGCGGGAGAGGCTTCGTCAGCGGATCTGTCACATTTAGATCGTATGCACTTTGCAAATCTTCACATCGCCTCCTTGTACGTACTGACGTATCACATGAAAGCGTCGGAGAATGTGTTTGGCGGTGGAGTGAGAACTTGGCTCCTTGGCGTTAGCAATGTCACCCGTATTATCGCAAAAGAGGATCACGGGGTCTTGCTGATGGGGATCGTGTGTAGAAAACAAAAAGATCTACACTATGCAGATATAGAAGTACGGCGGAGATCGGAATACATACCCTCGTAGATCGAATAGCGGGGATTACGCTCCCACACAAGCGTTGACGACGAAGACGACGTAGCCAACCTCTAGGTCGCGAAGAACTCGCCGCGACGAAGACGACGAAGATGACCTCGAGGTCGGGTGGAGGAAGTAGACCTCCGAGCACCACTAGTGCCGCACCTCGCAGGGCGTTACACACATACGGTGGAGACGACGGAATCTGAAGCTTCAGTCCAGTACGAGGAGCGGAAGACTTGGACCGAAACACCAGCAGCGCGGCAGCGGGCTATGGTGGAAGAGATCCCCCTCTCAACTCGGCGCAACTCCGACAAAGGGAATCACGAGATCGAGAGAGAATTGGGGAATTAATTGGTGAATTAAAAAGCCAGGGGTGCCCCTTCTTATATAGGTCCCCGGGGGGAGCCAACCTTGCCAGCCAGGCAATGTGGGACTATCCCACAGCCTGGTTCGGCCTAGGCGTCATGCGTCGGCCCTAGGTGGGCCCCATTTGGCCCACCTAGTGTTGGGGATATATCAACTAGGGGTATAACCAACATGGATCAATCCGGCTAGTCCAGGGTGGCCCAAGGGTGGTAAGGCCGAGGCCTGCCGGGCGGCCCAGATAGCTGACGTACAAGGAAGTAGGCGGACGGTCCAAGGAAGGCGGAAAGCCGAAGCCCATCAAGCCACCGAGCCCAAGACGGAAGGCGGCAACTAAGCCGGCTAGGTCTAGTACTCTGTTTACTTGCCGGACAAGTACTTACCTTGTACCCTGGGGTCTGGCCGCCTATATAAGCCGGCCACCAGGGAGCCTTTAGGGCAGACGCTTCAATAGGCATCATACCCATTGTAACCTGTTCACGGCTATTGCCTCATAGTGAATTATAGCAGCACATAGGATCTCGCCACCGCTGTGGGATCCGAAGCTGGGTAAACTCGCCGTGTTCAATCCCGTCCTTGACGACACCAACCTTCTTCCCCACAATCCATACGTAGGCTAGGGGACCCCCGTCTCCTATCAATTATGCCGATACCACGACAGTTGGCGCCCACCGTGGGGCATAAGGTTCCTGGCGTCACGTTCCAGGCGGGAACACTTGGCGGCGTGGGCAAACAGATCGCCGTCGGTCGCGTCACAAGGTATTGCGGCCATAGCTACGTCAACTCGGATGAGTCCTGGCTCCCGGCGGACGACTACCTTATCGGATGCGCAATCGTACCGATCGGAGGGATCGACGTCTTCATCGGGTACACGCCAGAGGCGTACGGCCTACCGCGTTTCTACAACCCCACCCACCAACCCTTCGACCAAGCAGTCGACCGGCAAGATGGATCTGAATCCGCCTTTTCCCAGGAGTCGGCCGAATCTGATTTCCACTTCGTCGGAGTTGTCGGATTGGGATCAGACTCCCAGCCGGAAAACAACAATCCTGAGTCAATCCTCCCTGCTCTACAGGAAGATGCGATGTCAGATGCCGGATCCAGATCTACCGTTCAAGTCAACGTAGACTCTGACTCCGATGATGATGCTAGTCTCTTCGAAGAGAAGATCAAAACCCGCTTTTCCAGTGGTAATCCGGCTCCCTCAGAGGGCACAGCGGATACTGACATGCCTGACAAGCTGGCTATGATGGTTGTTGTCAGTCACGAGACAACCCCGGTTACTTCGGAGGCGCAAAACAAGCCGGCGGAGGATGCCGGCGACACCACTGCCGGCCAACTCATTGAAAGTTCCGACAAGGTGCGCGCAAAGAAGAAAACTGGCCTCGAGAAAGGCGGCAGCAGCAAACCCACGGATTTGCTCTCCGTCATCAAAGAAGTAGACGTGATCATGAATACTCCGGTGAATAAAGACACCCCACTCGACGCAGTGGAAGAGCTTAGGCTTAACATGCTTAAGCACTCTGACTTCCTGCGAAAAAGAGAGGAGCACGTTGAGAGCCTTGCGAAGAAGATCGAGAAAGAACAGGAGAAGATGTCGGCCAAAACAAGCCGGCAACTCTTCGAGGAGAAAAGGTCATCAAGAAACCGCCGTGGAAAAGAGCCGCCTGCGCAAGCAACAACAGCGGCACAAGATCTAGGGTTTGACTGGCGCACGGCACCACAACGCGTGGACAGAAGGGGAGATGTTATCTTCTGCACCCCTGTCCTCAACGCGGCCGCCGCGCTAGATACCCTGGACGACAACACTTACACGGCGGAAGAGAAGCTGGCCAATGCAAGACACTTCGTAAGCAAGGCCCTAGAACAACAAGCTCGCGCTGATTCCTACGGCCATATGGCGGATGCCCGTGGGGGAGACCTAGAGTCTAAGTCGGGAAAGTGGAAAGCTGCACCCGGCGCCGACCCCGATGGCCCGTCTGGCTCCAGTAGCCATGGCGACAAAAGGAAGGCAACGCCACCTCCAAAGAAGACGCCACCGCCAAAGCCAAGGCGGGACGAGAATTCAAGGACAGGAAGCAGAGGAGACCTGCCACCTCCATCCCAGCCAAGACGCGACAATGGCGGTAGCCGGAACAACATGCAGCCGCCTAGAAAAGATGTCGGCAACGACCCTCCCAGGAGAGGCCGCAGCCGATCTCCGCAGCGTAGCACTGGCAGCAAGAAGAGAGAGGAGGTAGAAGGGCCCATGCGCAGCATAAGCCGGGCAGCGCAGGACGAGCCGGACGCAAACAGAGGCGCACGGCAGCTCGATCCAAAAGACGCACGACATCGCCTACAAGACATAGCAAGAGGAAAGGAGCCGCTATACTCTGGACCAAAGTGCTTCGGTGACGCCATCCGCAGAGAGCCGTTCCCTAAGGACATGACATCAGTGTCAAAAAACTGTTCTAGGTACAACAGCCTCGTTAAGCCGGACTCATGGCTATCCGATTATGCCATGGCCATAGAGATTGCCGGCGGGAGCAGGCATATTGCCGTCCGCTACCTACCTCTCATGTTGGAAGGCACGGCAAGAGCTTGGATCGACAACCTTCCTGAAAAGTCCATCCATAGCTGGTACGACATGGAAAAGGTTTTCTCCCAGCACTTCCAAGGAACATACAAGCGTCCAAATACCTACACGGATTTGCAACGCTGTATCCAAAAGCCGGACGAAACCATGACAGATTTTGTCAGCCGTTGGATATCCTAAAAAGCCAACTGTCATGGTGTTTCGGACGCACAGGCTATCCACGCCTTCTACACGGGCCTACAGAAGAAGTCCTAGCTCCGTCATAGGCTCGTCTGCGAGCAAATCACGGACCTTGGTGAGATGCTCAACCTGGCCGCCCAGTACGCGGCGGCGGATGACGACGCCCGGGACGATGACCCAGACGTCAACATCATACCAAAGCGGAACAACAAGCGCAAGCAGGCGGCGGATGACAAAGCCGGGCCTTCCAATTAGGTAGCCGCAGCATTCCAAGGGAACGCCGGCAAAAAGAAGTGGAAGAATAAGAAAGATAGTCGCGAAGCCGGCTCAGGGCCTAAGGCGCCGCGAATCACTTATGAACAGGCAAAGCTTTTGCCATGTCCCATCCACGCCTCATTGGGCAAGGTCAACCATATGCTTGGTGAGTGCCGTTTCATGGACGACTTCAAAAAGGATCCCACAGTCGGCTGGAAGTCAAAGAAGTCAAAGAAGAATGACAAGAAAGACAGCAAGGAGGATGAGGATGACGACGACATGTCTATCTCAAGCGAAGATGACGCATCCGCCAAGAAAAAGAAGCCGTATCCGAAGGTCAAAGAATCTCTTGTGTGCTTTATCGGCACGCCTTCGGCTAAGGCAGATAAGGCGGAAATGCGCGAACTCAACGCGACAATGTCGGACGTCCCTCAGTACTTGAACTGGTCTGAGGCAACGATCACTTGGGACCGGTCCGACCACCCTGATCACGTTCCTCACCCAGGCAAGTACGCCCTTGTCGTCGATCCCATTGTCGACAACTTCAGACTTACAAAGGTACTTATGGATGGCGGCAGCAGCCTCAACATCCTGTACTATGAAACACTAAGCCGCATGAACCTATCAGAGGATCAGCTGGACCACATCAACCTCACCTTTCATGGCATAGTGCCCAGCAGGCAAGCAAAGTCAATGGGGAGCATCAGGCTGAAGGTAACTTTCG